>OX451736.1:1296145887-1297607272 GCA_948472305.1 Vicia faba
AAATACAGTTTATTTATTTTACCATCATTATATCATTGTATGCATGTTTTTATTTTATGTTATTACGCAATAAAACTATGATCGGCTAACTTTCCCAATACCGGTATATGAGGTCTAAACCGAAGGGGTTCGATAACTAATTAGCATAAATATTTTACAAAAAGACTTTTCTGGTTTTGATTTTCTAATTTTGATATTTAATTGTTTTGTTACGAGAGTAAAAGACAGACTAAGCATAAAATCAACAAAAGCGAGTGTTTGATATTTTAACCAGATAGTGGTGATTGAACATTAATTTTAAATACAGCGAGAGCGCTTTAAAATTAATTGGACTCTATTTGTTTTCAAAAAATACTTTTAAATTTTAAATGACACAGCGAGAGCACTCATTTGAGTTTAATAATATGGCCTGAATCGACAGAACGAGAGTGTGAGACAAAGGTTTTTTAAATTAATAGTTTCCACTGAAACAATGTTTTAATACTCAAAATTATGCCAATGACTTATTGAATCCCTAAAGTCGACAATTTACATACCGGTGTCATGTTATAAATTATTAGATCTTAGTTAATTCATGTTTAAACCTTAACATCCTAGTTTTTATAATTATCCTTAGCTTTACAGTGACCCCTAGATAACAGTAGTTTCACCATCGGCCCTTGGTTCGATATCTTTTTAAAACAACGCGGTTTGATTGTGCACTTGTAGTCATTACACCCAACAGACTCTCAAAGTCGCGATCATGTTTTTGGCTCCATTGCCGAGGACTGATTTAGTCAATATTGTGAATTCCTTGTTACGCATTATAGACTAAGGCAACCAATTTTGTTTAATTTTAATCGTTGATTGTATGCCAAGCACTCGCTCTCAAGGGTGAAGAATTAGAGCAACCAATCGACGAGGTCGAGCGTTTGGTTAGTATAAGTCGCCGAATTAGAGAATACCAAATCAACTACAACCTTCCCTAATTAAATCTTCCTAACTATTCTCTTCCTGAACCAAGAATTTTTGAAGGACCCCCAAAATCGTCCTCTGAATGATTATGCAGCCCCATCGCAAGAGGAACCCCACAACAATATTGCTACTCCCGCCATCGCTTGGAAAGATTTCAAGTTAAAACCTTTGTTATTACAAGAGGTCCAACAAAACCAATATTCAGGATATCCTACGGATGATCCAAACCTTCATTTGTTCGTGTTTGTGCAGTATGCAGACACAATGAAAGCAAATGGTGTCAGCCTTGAAGCAATAAGACTTCGTCTTTTTCCTTTCTCATTACGAGATAGAGCTAGACCATGGCTTCAGCTCTAACCATCTAACTTTATTACCACATGGAACAAGTTGAAGAAAGTTTTCCTAGCGCGATATATTCCGCCGAGTAAGACGGCTTATGCTAAGAGCCAATATCAATGGTTTTAAACAAAAGGCAAGTGAATCTCTCTTCGAATCATGGGAAAGATACAAAGACATGTTTGCGACTTTTTCCATATCATGATCTAGAAGAATGGCTGATCATTCACACCTTTTACAATGGTCTCTTGTACAAACACAAGACTAAAGATTGATGTTGCAGCTAGTGGTGCACTGATGGATAAACCATACCACGATGCCTATCAACTTATTAAAGGTATGGCACAAAATTATTATTAGTGGGAAAGCGATAGAACCATTATGGAGAAACCTCAAACGAAAGGCGGTATGTACGAAGTTAGTAGCTTAGACCAAGTTAATGCTAAGGTAACCCAAAAGATAGAAACCTTGACCACAACTCATGCAAGCCACCGTGGTTGTAGTAGCTCCAACTTATAATTTATGCAGACTTCACGTCATGCTGCACCTGAATGTCCACTCTTAACAGGAGTACCAGCTGATCAAGTGAATTATGCTCAAGGAAACCCCTATGGCAATAACTATAACTCTGCTGTTATACCCCAAATTTTCTCTCCCTCAGTGCTACCATCAAGTTTATTTTCAAACTTTAATTTTTTATAAAATTCTTTTGATTTACATCAATATGTTGGAGTTTTGTAAATATTCGTTTTCGAGTTAATTTAAAAATATAATAATTTTCAAATCATTTATATTTTTTAAATAACAAATAATTGATCATCTTCATATTTTTCAATTAGCTTTTTTATTTCAAATGAATAATGTAGCACAGTTGGTAAGAGAGTAAGGCTTATAAGTGGAAGGTCCTGAGTTCAAGTCCTGTTACATTATTTTTGGCATTTATATTCTTTTCATTTTTCAATTATTTTATTATATTTTTGTTTTCTATTTTAAGGGTATTTTAAAAAAATATTTAAATCTTTGATTTTATACACTTAATAGTCAAGATGTTAAAAATAATTGCAATCTTTCAAAACCAATTTTTATTAATCACAAAATCAATCACAATATTGAGAAAAAATCACAAAAGTGTCTAGGTTCATAATCTTGTCCACCAAATTCTCAATCAAATCTCAATTGGTAAAAATCTTCCCAAAAAGTCACTTTTTTATTATTAAATTATAATTTTCGTATTTTTTAATTCATAAATTTTCAAAAATAATTTTCTTCACTTTTTTCAATTTTTAATTAAAAAAATAACCAAAATTCATATAAAATATAAAAAACAACAAAATCACACGATTTTGTCAATTTTTGATTGGTCACATATTGACAAAACTGATTTTCTCATTGGTCAGAATTTGTGGACTTGTTGACCAAGATAAAATCATAAAACTTTGGGCTTTTCTTGGTGTGGACTATTTCCTTTTTGGGGTGTCTTTAACCTAATTTCAAATCTATAAATAGACTACTCTTTCACACTATTTTTCATCCATAATTTCATAATCATCTATAATTCACTAGAGTTCTCCTAAAACTGTTGTTCTTCACATCAAGAACAACAACAAAGAAACCCTGAAGCCTCCATCAATAGTCACTTATTTTAGGGTTTTAAACAGAACACCTAAAATTTTTCTATCAACAATTTTCCAAAACCTTTTTGTTGTCTCCAACATCTATCTAAGGAGGATCTCGTCCCAAAGAAAAAAGAGGAGAACGACGAAGGAAAGAAAGAATTTCTATCATTTACTCACCCGGGGAATCCTTTCTCCCGTAGGTTGGTCTATATTAAAAATCTCCATTGAATAATTTCTTGAAGTGTTTATATTTTATTTCTATTGAGTGTTTTATTGTTGGGATTCGTTGCTTGTTTAAAATCTCCATGTTTGTTGTCTTGACGTTTATTCTTTTTCAATTTAATTAATAAAACAAAATTTTCAATATCTATTATAATTTGTAACATGTATATATGATTTGAGTCACGTAGAAACATGTTCACTTTGCAAATAAAACAACAACTTTCATACATGTTCTTTCTTTCTGTTAAATTTTTTAAGGCTTAGCTTTTATTATAATTATTAATATTAGGTTAATTATTGCATTACAATTTTTTAATGATTTTGTTTCTCTTGTTTTTGTTTGTCGCTTTTTAATAAAAAGTACAAAAATATGTTAGTTTTATTATTAGGTTAAGTGAAAAGTCGAGAATAACAAAAATATTTCTTATAAATAATTATTGAGATTTTTCAATCAATTTAATAATTTAAATGATTAATCTTATACATAAATTCAAATAATTCATAATTAAATTAATATTTTACAAAGATATTAAAATTCTCAGCCTATTGGGCCCAGATCAATATCTGACCTTGTGCCCTATTTCTTATACAGCCCTTTTTTACTGCGTGAACAAAAAAGCACACCTCCTGCCTTTTGGGCTTGAATTCAATATCTGAATTTAGGCCCTTGTCGTTAGCACCACTTATTTTACCACCTCAACCTAAGTAACACCCCCATTGCGTTTTATTTTCTTTTTATTTTATAATATTTATATTATATATTTCCTATTTTTTTAATTTTAGTATTATATTAATTATTATTAATTATTATCGAATCAAATATCATTTTTTTAACTCATTCAAATATATTTTACCTATTGCATTAAAATATCTTTTACCATGTATTTAAATAAGAATTTTTATAATTAGTATATAAAAAACATTTAACTAACGCCAAATTATTTTTCATAAATAAATTAATTTAACAATTAATTTTCAAAAGGGGTTACGAAGCATATTTTAATTAACTGCACATTTGGTCTAAAATCTCCGCTATTCACACACCCGAGCAAAGTACAAGGGAAATCAAAATATCTGCATAATTTATAAAAAATACCAACCAACCGCGGACTACGAAATGGGACTCTAATTCCTCCTAAGAGGATACGTAGGCATACGACTAAAATCATGGCGAGTTCCCCTATTAAAATCAAATCCTTTCCCCTACTAAAATAAAACCCCTTTTCCCCTTATAAAACATTAAAACCCTTTTTACTTAAACCTAAACCTAAACCTAGTATCCTTACAAATAAGTTAGATGAAAGGTTCCTAACATGTTCCTTTCCTCTAAAGAAGTCTGAAACTTAAAATCTCTGTTTTACGAATTAGGGTTTCCTATTAGATTCCCTTCCTTAGGATAAAAACTAGTAGTGGCGACTCTCAATTAAAAAACCAGTTGCAACACCTGCTTGGAAGAACCATCCAAACTTCTCATACAAAAGCAATAATGCTTTGTATGCACCTGGGCAAGCTCCTACTACACCCCTAGGATATCATAAAGCCACCCAAAATGTCTCAAATATTCCGAATATCCCTAGGAAGTCCAACATTGAAATAATGATAGAAAACTTTGTAGCCACCCAAGCTCAAACTAATAAAGATTTCCTAAATCAAAATATTGACACTAGTGAACAAATTAAGCAACTGAAAAATAAGGTTGATGCTCTTGCAGCACATAACAAAATGTTAGAAACACAAATCTCCCAAGTGGCTCAACAGCAAGCAACTACAGCTGCTCCAGCTGGAACTTTTTCTGGACAACCCCAACCAAACCCAAAGGGACATGTTAATGCTATAACACTCCGGAGTGGGACAGAACTAGATGGACCAACTAAACCTAGAGTCGAGAACCCATCCATGTACCAGAAACGTGGTAAAGAGACTGAGAAGGATGATGAGTCGAAGGAAATAGAAAAAGAAGGTGACGGTGAAGAGGCCGTGGAAAAAGAAGAATCCTATGTGCCTCTTCCACCCTATAAACCACCTATCCTGTATCCTCAAAGATTTTCTAAGTCTAAAAATGTAGGGAAATTCAAGAAATTTATTGAACTTCTGAAACAACTTAACATTACCATATATTTTACAGAAACTATCACACAAATGCCCTCCTATGCTAAATTTCTTAAAGAAATCTTATCCAATAAGAAAAATCTTGAGGATAACAAAATTTTATTGCTCACTGTTGAATGTAGTCCTATAATCCAAAACAACATGCCTCCTAAACTGAAAGACCCTGGTAGTTTTTCCATACCCTGTGTAATCGAAAAGTTTGTCATAGACAAAGCACTATGCAATTTAGGAGCCAATATTAGTCTGATACTCTTATTGATTTGCAAGAAACTCAACATGGGAGAACTAAGACCAACAAGGATGTTCGTACAATAAGCAGATCGATCGGTGAAATTTCCTTTAGGCATGTCAGAAAACGTTCTTATACTTATAGGAAAATTCTATATCCTCATTGATTTCATAATCATGGACATTAAGGAAGACTCCAACATTCCTATTATATTAGGTAGACCATTCATATCCACTGCAGGAGCCATCGTAGATGTTAAAAATGGAAAATTAACTTTCGAGGTTGGTGAAGAAAAAGTTGAATTCGTCTTATCTAAATTCTTTAAGGCACCAGCCATCGACGATTTATGCTGCTTCTTATATGTAATCGATAAATGCGTAAATGAAATAGAGAAACAACAAACCACCTATTCAGAAGTATTGAAGATTCCTATACCTCTAATTCTCGAAGACGATAATTAGCGTCGTGAATATCAAGATGAAAATCTGAGTGAATGCCTAGCTTTAACTCCTAATAATATGCCTTGTCCAAAGAAGCCAGCAATAAAACTCAAAACACTACCCAAAGACCTAAGGTATGAATTCCTAGACACAGAACTTGAACGACCAGTTATAGTCAACATAGACCTATGACAAATAGAAACTGAAAAATTATTACATGTCCTAAGAAAATACCCAACTGCTTTAGAGTATAGCATCTACGAACTAAAAGGAATAAGCCCTTCTATCTTCATGCAACGTATGATGCTTGAGGAAGATTGTAAGACCTCTAGGGAACATCAGAGAAGAATCAATCCTATTCTGAGCGATGTAGTCAAAAAAGAAGTAGAAAAGCTATTGGAAGCAGGAATCATATATCCAATATCCGACAGTAAATGGGTTAGCCCAGTACATGTCGTACCTAAGAAGGGGGGTGTTACAGTTGTCAGCAACGCTAAGGGAGAATTTGTAGCGCAACAAATTCACATTGGGTGGAGAATATGCGTTGAATATAGAAAACTAAACAAAGCCACTCGTAAAGATCATTTTCCTTTACCTTTTATTGATCAAATGCTCGAACGACTAGCAAACACTGTCACTTCTACTATTTAGACAGTTATTTAGGATTCTTCCAAATTCCTATTCATCCTGACGACCAAGAAAAGACAACTTTCACTTGTCCCTATGCTATGTTTGCTTATCGATGAATGCCATTCGGATTATGTAATGCCCCTGCTACATTCCAGAGATGCATGATGTCCATTTTCTCTAACTTTTTAGATTGTATGATGGAAGTTTTTATGGATGACTTCTCCGTATATGGAGATATTTTTGAAGGATGTTTATCGAACCTTGAAATGGTGCTAAAAAGATGCGTAAGTGCCAACCTCGTGCTAAATTGGGAAAATGCCACTTCATGGTCCGACAAGGGATTGTCCCATGACACATCGTGTCTAATAAGGGAATTGAAGTAAATAAAGCAAAGATTGAAGTAATAGAAAATCTTCAACCTCCCAAAACTGTTAGAGAAATATAAAATTTTCCAGGACACGCTGGTTTTTATCGATGTTTCGTTAAAGACTTCGCTAAAATAACCAAATCTCTAACCGAACTGCTAATGAAAGATGTTGAGTTCATCTTCACCGACAAATTCTTGGATCCATTTATAACACTAAAAAGGCATTAATCTCAACACCTATTATGCAACCTACTGATTGGAACGAGCCATTTGAGATAATGTGTGATGCTAGTGACTATGTCGTAGGTGCAGTTCTATGATAGAGAAAGGATAAAAAGCTTCATACAATCTACTATGTAAGTAGAACCCTAGATTAAGCACTTGTTCAATTATGTCAAACTAGTTGAATCAACCTTGAATCTTTTGAACTTTCTTGGCAAAGTAAATCATGATGGGTCCTTTTAAGCCTTGAAATTATGTTATCTCGAAGCACACTCAAAGATGGAGCTTAAGTCTCAATGAAAATTGTTGAAGAAGACATGGAAATAAACACATGAACCTATGAATATTCTTGATGAATACCATTGTGTCATCACCTACAATACATGCATTCAAATAGAAAATATACTCCTATTTTGATGTTAGTTAAAAGTTAATCAACACAAGATATGAATGTACAAGATACACAAATCAAAGTGATTGGTGATCCCTCAAGAGAAAACTTAAAGATAGGATGAAGTAGAAGTGAGAACCAAACCTAATGTGTGATCTTGATGTATTGATAATATGAGATAATGAGAGATATTAGGGGCAAAAATTAGGGTATAACACCCTCAATGTAAAGTACATTAGATATAGAAGGAAGTGATACATTAACAACTGTTCCAAATCCTTTTATTCTTCCTTTTTGGTCTCCTCTAAAACCAACGAACCCAACATATTTAAGTTCCATCATATGCTTTCTTCCCGTCATGTGACATGAGAATCTAGAGTCCAGGTACCATGACTAGTGTTTCAACTCTACTGCATAAGATATTTGCAACATATAATATTTTATCTTTTGGTACCCAAAATCCTTTGGGTCCTTCATAATTATTTTTCCCAAAGTTTCTAATAAACTTGGGTTTATGTACAACATTGAATTTTTGTGTCTGCGCAAAAGGGTAGAGATAAGAAAAGAGAGATATTGGTTGGTTTTCTTCAGATGAGTTCTGATTATCATTATCAGAAACATAACCAATTCCTATTTTACCATTATGACTAACATCATAGATCATGAAATCCATTTTGCTTCTTCCTATGTTGTTGTTCAAGAATTTCTGAAATGCCTTATCATATTTGTATAAGACGGTTTCAGAAGTTATAGGTTCTTTAGAAAGATTTTCTTCAAGTTTTAAACATTTCTTGTTCAGAAAGACATTTTCTTATTCTAAAATAAAATTGTCTCCTTTTTATCAAAAACTTATTTCTCTAGCTTACCATATTCTTCAGTTTCATATTCATGAACTTTTTGAAGGTTCTTAAATTTTTGTTTAAGTTTATGATACCTACTCAGAGATTCAAAAAGACATAATTCTAGTTCAGCACGAGAAAATTCACAAAATACCTCTTATGAGTCAGACTCAGTTTCTGTGGTGTCTCTTTCTGTCGTGGTAGCCATAAATGCTATGTTGGCATGCTCTTCTTCACATATTCATTGTAATAAATATAATTAAGAACAATAATTATAACTTTATGGTTATTCTTGATATCACGCTTTTGTGCATCATTCATTATGTTTCTCTTAATGGGAATACTAGTTGCACAAACAGGTGCATCATAACCATTTGTAACGATGTCCCAAAGATCAATATCATAGCCTAGAAAGAAACTTTCTATTCTATCAATCCATTAGTCCAATTTCTCTCTACAAAAAAAAAGAGGCTTAACATTGTAAATATCTCTTTTGTTTATGTTAGTAGCGGCCATTTAAGTTTTTCTCACATTGTACCTCTCTACAAGCTTAAGTATTTGGTTGCAAAATCAATAACAGAGATGGAGCTTTGGTACCAAATGAAGGTTGGGAAAAATACAAGAAAAGGTGGGGGGGGGGGGGGGGGGGGGGGTGAATTAGTTTTTCAAAAACTTTTTCTTTTAGAAGTTCTTCTCACAAACCATCAATGATAGACAAGCGAGAAAGAAAAATGACACAATCAGTTTATACAAGTTCACCTTAGAAAAGGCTACTCTTGTCCACCCGCCATGGTGATTTTGAATTAGAAAATGACTTAATCCACTAATCTTGAAAGATTACAAACAACGTCTAAGAGTTTAGAAAAACACCTTAGCCCTCTCAAGTATACAGACTACAACTTAGTCACTTGAGGAAACAAATCTCAACAGATTTTCAATTAAGCAGTGTTTATAATAGTGCTTCTAAAAAGCATATTTAACACTACAATGAAGAACAAATGTTTACACATAAATATGAGCAAGAACTCTTGGCTATACAACAATGATAATAAAACAAAAATATGAGCAACAACTCTTATGTTTTTAGAGAATAAAATTCTTTGCACGTTAACTTTTCTTTTCAAATTTATTGATACTTGAATCGTTCATTTCCAATGAAGTAGTTATCCCTTTATATAGGCTAAGAAAATAGACTGTTGGATAGTACAAATGTCACTTTCATCTACCAGCTGCTACAAAAGTAGTGTCCGTTCGTGGGAGACAAGATTATAACAAATCTTCAATCATACAGATCTTCATTCACCATAGTGGAATAGGTCTTGTACTGTTGTACTATATTCTTCTTGTGAAATTTTATGATCTTTTCTTTTGATGAGATACTTCTGATATGAAGTAGTGAAGAGAGTGCAAAAGAGATCACGTATTTGCTCTTTAATCTTCAGATGGAGTATTTCTGATGTGAAATGATAAATATTCCAGAAGATGTTTCATTGTAAGGTATCCAAAGGTATCAGAGTCTTCAGAATCAAAACCTTGTCTTCAGGCATGAAGCAACAACTTATTTGACAAACAAATCTTGATATCTGAGATGGAAGCAAAAGATTATCTGATGAAGTGCATCCTTGATTTATGAGCTTGAAGCAAAAGCTTACACATAAATCCTTTTCTTAGAAACATATCTTGACTTCTGATCTGATAGAAAAAGCTTATCTGAGAAGCGCATCTTTGTTTTTAATATGGAGTAAACTCGTATATTCTCTTCTAGAGAACATTCAACATTCTTCAGAAATGTTGATGTTTCTTTAGAAGTGAATACAATAGTTCTTCTGATGGTGCCAACACAATTATGATGATTCTTCATACAATAATCTTGAATCAATTAGAATGTTTTATCTGCACACTCAAAGAAACTATTAGAATACAAAATTGTTACATATAAAATATATGCATTGTTATCATCAAAACTAGAGATTAGATGTAGAACTTAATCTTGTTCTAACAATATATTATCGAAGAATCAGAGAAAAACAAGTCAAAGATGAGAAAATTTGAGGAACGGTGGCCAAAGGATGATGCAAAAATGACCAAGTATGAAGAAGTAACGACTTAGAGAAATTTGGCTGAAAAAGAAAGAGAAAAACACAAAGTTTCTAGAATAGTCTCGTTGGCCATCGTGCGCCATCACATGCGTGATAGAGCTGGAAAAGCTACATCCCACGCGTGATGTTATTCATGATACACATGATGGGCACTTCTTTTGAGCAATTTCTGACGCGTTCTTTTACAATTTGAAGGCTTTAAAAGGGGAATTTTCGCATATTTTCAAGGGTTCTGTGATTTTTGACTACAAGTGACACAAGCTAGTGCCGGAAGTGGGATTTGGAGAGAATTAAAAGCCATTGGAGGCAAGATCTTCAAGGAATTTCTTATGCAACCTTCTTCTTATAACTTTGTATTTTAATTGTATCAGTATGAGTAGTTAAACACTCATAGGTTAGGTTTTGTCTTATGAATTTATTTTGAACTTGTTGGGACATATGTCTAATTTGATATTGCATGATTACTCTTAGTTATATTTTTATTTAATTTCCTCTTTTGCTTAATGCGTATTGTTTGAGATACTCTATTAATGTGATCATGGACGTATAGGTAATACTGACCCTTAGCCTATATGTTTGAACTAGGGCAATTATTATACTTACACTGGTTGGATAGGGATAAAAGACATTTAGTAGAAATCAGTGAGCTATACACCAAAGGATTGGGTATAGCGGTTTTGTTAATTCACCGTGGAAATATAACTACGTTACATTCATGTAATCGCATTAGACATCAACTAGGAACAAATAAGGGATTATAGGCAAAACCTAGCCGCTTTCTCATTATTGTCAAAACAACTTTTATTTTTCGCAAATTAAACTAAAAAAAACCCCACATGTTACTTTTCTAAATATTTCACAATATTTTTCTGGTTAAATAGCAGTCCATGTGGATACGGTCTTATTTATTACTTTAACATTATCGGTACACTTATCGAAAAGTCATCAAGTTTTTGGCGTCGTTGTCAGGGACTGTTGATAATTTTAACAAGGCAACGCTTGTGCAACATTTGTGTTTGGTTCTAAATTTGTTATTTTTTATTTTAATTTCTTTTACACATTACTACTAAGGCATTTTGTTTGTGTATGCGCAGTTCTGGATAGAAGTTAATACCCTTTGATCTAGAAATTAAAAGAACCGCACGAGCGAACCAGAAAGTTGTTAGAGAAGCCACTCTAGCAGTGGAGACCTTAGAGGATGAGAATTTACTTGATTCTTTGGGTATAGAAATCAATGAAGAAACAATCATAGAAAACGTATCACCACCTCCCACCATAGGGGACTACTACAAGCGAACTGATGCATAGCAAATTTCTAGGGGTTTTGTACCCGTTAACCCTGCTAACTTTGACATTTAGAATTTTGTGCTTTCAGGTTTAAGGGACAACCCTTTTGATGGAAGTGTAATCGGGATCCATGGGAGCATCTTGCTCGCTTTTACGAAACAAATTTAATGTGTAGACCGACTGATGTTATCGGGGGTCGTGTGAATCTGAGTTTGTCAATTTGTCCTTAATTGGAATAGCAAAGGATTGGCTACTATGTCTTCCTAATGATACCATAGGAACATGGAGGACTTAGAGAAAAATATTCTAAAAAGATTCTTCACTACCACACAACTCACAGAAAGGAAATCTTAAATCACTTATTTTGAGCAGCAAGAGATGAAATCTCTTTATGATTCCTGGGAGAGATTTAAATTGTTATTATGCAAGTGTCTGAATCATAATCTAAGCAACGTGGATCAGATGCAGAACTTTATCAAAGGGCTCAAGAATCAAACATGTATGTTTTTGGATGCTTCTGAGGGAGGCACGATCATGACTATGACTGGAGCTCAAGTAAGAGATTTGATTATAAAATGTGTTAGAACGAATATCGTTCAAAGACTGAACAAGTTGTAAAGTTAGAAAGTACAGGTACACCAAAAGGTATGTTAACTTTAGATGCTCATACTGCATTATTAGCTCAAATTGAATTATTGAATAAAAAGCTAGTTGGAAGCAGCTTAAAGCAAGCTAACGTGAGTCAGGTGATAGCACTAAAGTGTGATTTCTACAGAGAGGGACATGCAAACAAAATGTATTCTACAAAAGCCTCTAGTGAAGAAGCACAGTTTTCAAACTTTTAGAAGAATAACCCATATTTTAACACTTAGACAAACCTTCTTGTACTTATTTGATCATATGGTTGTTTGATATTAATTGAGTTATATTATGTTACTGTTATTATTTATTTGCCCTTGTGCTCATTGTTGTTTATGAATTGAAGAATGCATGAATTACTTTTATATCCACTTATCTAATCCATGGAAGTTATTCAACTTAGTAATTAACTAGGAATATGTAATTATAAATTGTGTCTTTTGAATTAATGAACTTAGAATGCCTAATTTAACTCTGAATTTGCCCGTAGAATTAGGGAATTATTATTTAGGTTAGTGAGTTGTACGCCAAGGAATTTGGTGTAATGGTTAAGTTAATTCGTTGTAATACTTTAACATATTATTAATTCAGTTAATGCATATTTCATCAACAAGTATAAGTAGGGGAATCAAAATAAAATCTAATCATCTTTATTAATTGAAATCAACTCCGTTAATTTCTTATTTTTCTTCTCGAACCGAATAACTCTGAAAACCCCATTTTTTATTTACTTTAATTCGCATGTACCTTGTTTAAATTTGAAATCTCATTGGATACAAATTTTATTTATTACTTCGATGATACTAGTACACTTGCTAGAATTGTTATCAAATTTGTGACATTGTTGCCATTTATTGTTGATAATTTCAATAAGGAAATTGTATGGTGACGCTTAGTTTTTTTTATTATTAATTTTTACAATTTAATTTTAATTTTTGTTTATTTTTTATTTTTTCATTTTATTTTTATTTTTATTTTTTAATTATTTTATTTTATGCCTACTTTTATTATGTTTTGTTTGGTGCGGTGCTACTAAGGTATTGTATGTTTCTTTATGCAAGATACTGAGTTGACGCTGATACTAATCAACCTAGAAATTGAAAGAATAGTCTGTACAATTTGTAGGGCTAAACGAGAAGCACTACAAGTTACCTAAGAAGTAAAAGAAGAAAAGTAGAGATGGTCGTTCCACCACGACAAGCGTTGGGGGACTATTGCAGAAGGAATGATTTGGGACAAATGTATTTGGGATTTCATTCAGATTATCCAATAACCTTTGACAATAAGAATTATGTACTTTCAGGTTTGAAGGAAAACATGTTCGATGAGCAAGTAATCGAAGATCCTTGTGAGCATCTCATGAAATTCTAGGAGACATGCTCAATGTGCAAGCCAACCGTTGACATCACCGACAATCAGGTAAAATTACAATTTGTTTCATTTTTCTTCGATAGGTTGCATGAAGGATTGGATACAATACATCCCAAATAGAACTATTCATACTTGGAAGGATTTGGAAGATAAGTTCTTTGAGAGGAATTACTCAAATGCTCAGTTTGTGAAGAGAAAAATAACAATTTTAAACTTTTCCCGGGAAGAGTCCGAGTCATTATCAAATGGATGGGAAAGATTCCAGTGAAGACAAAATCTAACATATTTTGCATCTTTAAATAGAGAATGTTGGCTACTTTTTTAGGGTTCCGAATTTTAGAGAGAAAGTGACGACTAAAGATTACCAAGGTGACGATTCTAAGGGTTTTGGAAGCCATTTAAGACCTTGTTCTTCCTTGATTTTGATATTTTGTCCATCTAACTCATGGTAATTGTATTAATCAGTATGAGTAGCTAGATTCATTACATTAGATCTTTTTAGACAACCTTTCTTGTACGTGTTGGATGATATGGTTGTTTAATGTTAATTGGATTATATTATGTTATTTTTATTATTTAATTGTCATTATGTTCATTGCTTTTTATTTATTGACAAATGTGTGATATGATATCAAATGAGTAAGGATTTTTTATTGTTAGTCTACCAATCCAATCTAGGAAAATTATTCAACGTAGTAATTAACTAGAAATAGGTAATTATAAGTTGTGGATTCTGAATGAACAAACTTAGAATGCCTAATTAACTCTGAATTTGCCTAAGGAATTAGGTAACTATTGTTTAGTTTAATGAGTTATACACCATGGAATTATGTGCAGTGGTTATATTAATTTTCCGTAATACTTTAATATATTATAAATTTGATTAATACGTAATTCATCAACAACTATAGGTAGGGGATATGAAGAAGAATTGGTTGCCTTTAGTAATTGAAATCAACTTTGTTAATTTATTATTTTTATTCTTGAACTGAATAACTTTGAACCCCCTATATTATTTACTTAATTCACATGTAGTTACCTTGTTTAGATTCACAATTCTTGATGAGATGAATCTTATTTATCACTTCAATCATACTTGTACATTTGCAATAATTTTCATCAAATATCTTTAGATTACAAGAAGAGGTGATTACCTGATGGGAGTTGTCAATCATGATGGATTTGATCAAGACATTGAAGATGTTATTCAACGGATGTGATCAAAGTGTTAACATTATTCACGAAACCTCTTAGAAGATAAGGAAAATCGAGGGTGGTTTTCCATTCCGTTGAAAGGGGGGTACTTCTTAAGTCATCTTATGATTTTGAGGTAGTACACTTAATAATGATCGAATAATTAGAAAACTCTGATGGAATCTCTAGTAAGTGATTTATTAATTTATTAGTCAATTTATTTTCTTACTAACCTTGGGGTGAATTTTTAAGAGCAAAATGGTGCCAAACACCTAGATCCCAATACTAGTCTAAGACCCAAGGAGACAAAAAAAAGGTTTCCAAAAGACTCCCAAGGAGAAATAATTATCTCTTAGAGAAATATGAGGAAGAAAGAAATATACTCTAAAAGTTCATCTTGGTTATCTAAATCTTACCTAGCAGTTGATTTCAAAGCTGGACTTAGATTTTATTTTATGCCTTACTCTCAACTACTCTAGTCTATATCCATAAGGTAACTTGTTCCTTTTACATGGGATCTACATGCTTTAATTATTTTTTGCCTTTTTCATTTTGACAAAGGGGGATAATTATACTCTCAAGGGGAATAGAGTATACTCTCTACTTAATTTGAGGGGGATTTTAATCACTCTAAACATATATTTTTTGTCTTTTACGACCTCCCTGGGAGATGTATTATCATCATCGAAAAGGGGGAGGATGTAGATCTATGTGCTTGCAGGTATAAAGCTAAAAATCCCGCATAAGATTCATCTGGAGTTTTAATGACGACATAATTGTTATAGTTGGGGGAAATAGCTTTCAATGTTGATGATGGTGACATAACCAAAGAAACATCGCATGCCTCATCAATAAAAAAGAGACTCAAGATTAAAATACTTATATGATCAGGAGTAATCCAACAAAGAATCTTTAAGCCTCGGAAAAGTGTGAAAGCTTGCTAGGTCGTATATGTCTATCTGTCTATTGAGTGAACCAAGTTTTGTAAAAGTAAGGAATAACTCATAAGTACTAAGGCAAATCTCTCTCTCTCTCTCTCTCTCTCTCTCTCTCTATATATATATATATATATATATATATATATATATATATATATATATATATATATATATATATATATATATATATATATATATATATCTATCTCTCTCTCTCTCTCTCTCTCTCTCTCTCTCTCTCTCTCTCTCTCTCTCTCTCTCTCTCTCTCTATCTATCTATCTATCTATCTATCTATCTATCTATCTATCTATCTATCTATCTATCTATCTATCTATCTATCTATCTATCTATCTATCTATATATCTATCTATTTCTCTCTAATACTCACACACACATACACACCTTAAATATCTTTTTCAAAAGTATTTTCTAGGCCAAGCCAAGTGGTTAAGAAGTTGCCCAATCCCTTTCCGAATATTTTTTAAAATAATTAATCGATTGGTACCTCATGGCAATCGATTGGCAAAAATTTTATGAGTCATCCAATCGATTGGAGCATTAATCTAATCGATTAAAAAAAGGATAAGCAATTAACTAAACAATTAGGATAACAACTTAATGACTTGCAACGGCTTTATATTTAATATTTCCTATTTGGGCATGGTAATAAATTAAAAATGACTTGGCCAATCAATTGACTCATCAATTATGCCCATGGATTGTTTCCTTTTCTATTTTTCCAATTCCTACATAAAGGAGGCTCACCTTCTCTTCATTTCATGTCACGTTCCAAATATTTACATTTTATTTGGAATTTATCTTATTACTTCTCTCTTTCTCTCTCTATATAAACACTTTATTTCACTTAAAGTTGTCATAGTGCTTTTGAGTGTAACTCTGCTTGTGAGGAAGATTTTGTAAGTGGTTGTGTTGTTTGTTTTATTCTTGAGAGTGTGATTCTCTTGAGAAGAATAAGTTTGTTCTTGAGATAAACCTGTCATAAAATATATGTTTTGGTTTATTGAGCTTTGTTGGAAAAAGTTCTGCTTTTGGTTATTGAGATCAGCCTAAAAATATCTAAGAAAGTTCACTATCTTAGTGATAACACGAAAAGTCATAGCATATTCCGCCCGATTTACATAGATAAAGTTTCTGATTCTTCATTTATTATGTTGTATTATGTCTCTATTTGTAGCATTTGCAGCATATCTCAGGTATTTAATTTCTGCAAAGCCTACATGAGAAAAGGAAGAAAAATGTTGGAGAAATGGAGAAGAAATGACACTTTAGCAGGAAAATGCAAAGATTATGTATCAGAGGGCCATGCCGCCCGTCAAAGGCGTATTCTTCCCGTCACTAGTGCATGTCGCCCGTCACAAAGTTAAAAAGTGTGCCCCTCGGCACACTTCTTGTCCCAACTGGCACAGACTTAAATAACTCGTGCCCCACGCCACAGACCTTTCCACTCGTCACAAGTCACATATATAAGTTCAGTTACGAAGTTTTCTCCATTAATGCACGTCCTGATTTTTATTCATGCATGAAGAACGAGAATCAAGGATTGTCCCTATTTTTCCTCAGCAAAATTGAATCTATAAAAGGAGGACAGTTACCAAAGGAACGCTCTCTCTCTCTCTCTCTCTCTCTCTCTCTCTCTCTCTCTCTCTCTCGCACACCTGCTCTAGAATTTATTTTTTTCTACATTACTGAACTTGTTATTTTTTTTATTCCAGTTTACATATTTGAGAATTTTTCAATTTCGTTTAGAATTCCTTAAGCAAAAATAACCAACACCATTAAAGCAATATTTCTCCATATCGGAGGAGTATTGCACCATTAGTTTTCTTCTAGCTTTCAGATTTTTGCTTAGGCTTATTTATATTTCTACAAGTTATTTTGTTCCGAGGCTAATCTTGTCGGCTTGTGGAGGATAGCATATTGCACTATATTCTTTAGTGTTTTATTCCAGGTTTCAAATTTAAATACAGTTTATTTATTTTACCATCATTATATCATTGTATGCATGTTTTTATTTTATGTTATTACGCAATAAAACTATGATCGGCTAACTTTCCCGATATCAGTATTGAGGTCCTAAACCGAAGGGGTTCAGTAATTAGCTGGCATAAATATTTTACAAAAAGATTTTTCTGGTTTTGATTTCCAATTTTGATATTTAATTGTTTTTTTACGAGAGTAAAAGACAGACTAAGGATAAAATCAACAGAGCAAGAGTTTGATATTTTAACTAGATAGTGGTGATTGAACATTAATTTTAAATAAAGAGAGAGCGCTTTAAAATTAATTGGACTCTATTTGTTTTCAAAAAATACTTTTAAATTTTAAATGACACAGCGAGAGCACTCATTTGAGTTTAATAATATGGCCTGAATCGATAGAACGAGAGTGTGAGACAAAGTTTTTAAATTAATAGTTTCCACTGAAACAATATTTTAATACTCAAAACTATGCCAATGACTTATTGAATCCCTAAAGTCGACAATTTACATACTGGTGTCATGTTATCAATTATTAGATCTTAGTTAATTCTTGTTTAAACCCCAACATCCTAGTTTTATAATTAGCCTTAGCTTTACAGTGACCCTAGATAACAGTAGTTTGACCATCAACCCTTGTGGGTTCGATATCTTTTAAAACTACGCGATTTGATTATGCACTTGTTGTCATTACACCCAACAGACTCTCAAAGTCGCGATCAAGTTTTTGGCTCCATTGTCGGGGACTGATTTAGTCAATATTGTGAATCCCTTGTTACGCATTATAGACTAAGGCAACCAATTTTGTTTAATTTTAATCATTGATTGTATGGCACGCACTCGCTCTCAATGCAAAGAATTAGAGCAACCAATCGAAGAGGTCGAGCGTTTTGTTAGTATAAGACGCTGAATTAGAGAATACCAAATCAACTACAACCTTCCCAAATTCAATCTTACTAACTATTCTCTTCCTGAACCAAGAATTGTTGAAGGACCCCAAAATCGTCCTCTGAAGGATTATGCAGCCCCATCGCAAGAGGAACCCCACAACAGTATTGCTACTCCCGCCATAGCTTGGAACGGTTTCGAGTTAAAACCTTTATTATTACAAGAGGTCCAACAAAACCAATTTTTAGGATGTCCTATGGATGATCCAAACCTTCATTTGTCTGTGTTTGTGCAGTACGCAGACACAGTGAAAGCAAATGGTGTTAGCCTTGAAGCAATAAGACTTCATCTTTTTCCTTTCTCATTACGAGATAGAGCTAGACCATGGCTTCAGTCTCTACCATCCAACTATGTTACTACATGGAACAAGTTGAAGAAAGTTTTCCTAACGCGATATATTCCTCTGAGTAAGACGGCTATTCTAAGAGCCAATATCAACGGTTTTAAACAAAAGGAAAGTGAATCTCTCTTCGAATCATGGGAAAGATACAAAGACATGTTACGACTATGTCCACATCACGGTCTAAAAGAATGGATGATCATTCACACCTTTTACAATGGTCTCTTGTACAACACAAGACTAACGATTGATGTTGCAGCTGGTGATGCACTGATGGATAAACTATACCATGATGCCTATCAACTTATTGAAAGTATGGCTCAAAATCATTATTAGTGGGAAAGCGATAGAACCATTATGGAGAAACCTCAAACGAAAGGCGGTATGTACGAAGTTAGTAGCTTAGACCAAGTTAACGCTAAGATAAAAGCCCTTAACCAAAAGATAGAAAGCTTGACCACAACTCCTGCAGCCACCGTGGTTGTAGTAGCTCTAACCTGTGATTTATGCAGACTTCACGCGCATGCTGCACCCGAATGTCCATTCTTAACAGGAGTACCAGCTGATCAAGTGAATTATGCTCAAGGGAACCCCTATGGCAATAACTATAACCCTGCTGTCATACCCCAAATTTGCCCGCCCTCAGTACTAACATCAAGTTTATTTTCAAACTGTGATTTTTATAAAATTCTTTTGATTTACATCAATATGTTGGAGTTTTGTAAATATTCGTTTTCGAGTTAATTTAAAAATATAATAATTTTCAAATTATTTATATTTTTAAATAACAAATAATTGATCATCTTCATATATTTTCAATTGGCTTTTTATTTTCAATGAATAATGTAGCACAGTTGGTAAGAGAGTAAGGCTTACAAGTGGAAGGTCTTGAGTTCATGTCCTGTTACACTACTTTTTGGCATTTATATTCTTTTGTGTGTTTTTTTCAATAAAAAGGATAAAAAAAGTCATTTTTCAATTATTTTATTATTATTTTCGTTTTCTATTTTAAGGGTATTTTAAATTTATTTTTTTATTTTTTTAAATCTTTGATTTTATACACTTAATAATCAAGATGTTAAAAATAATTGAAATCTTTCAAAACCAAATTTTATTAATCACAAAATCAATCACAATATTGAGAAAAAAATCACAAAAGTGTCTAAGTTCATAATCTTGTCCACCAAATTCTCAATCAAATCTCAATTGGTATAAATCTTCCCAAAAAGTCACATTTTTATTATTAAATTATAATTTTCATATTTTTTAATTAATAAATTTTTAAAAATATTTTTCTTCACTTTTTTCAATTTTTAATTAAAAAATAACCAAAAATCATATAAAATATAAAAACAACAAAATCACATGATTTGTCAATTTTTGATTGGTCACATGTTGACAAAACTGATTTCTCATTGGTCAGAATTTGTGGACTTGTTGACCAAGATAAAAATCATAAACTTTGGGCCTTTCTTGGTGTGGACTATTTCCTTTTTGGGGTGTCTTTAACCTAATTTCAAATCTATAAATAGACCACTCTTTCACACTATTTTTCATTCATAATTTCAAAATCATTCATAATTCACTAGAGTTATCCTAAAATTGTTGTTCTTCACATCAAGAACAACAACAAAGAAACCCTGAAACCTCCATCAATAGTCACTTATTTTAGGGTTTTGAACGGAACACCTAAAATTTTTCTATCAACAATTTTTCAAAACCTTGTTGTTGTCTCCAACATCTATCTAAGGAGGATCTCGGCCCAAAGGAAAAAAGAGGAGAACAGCGAAGGAAAGAAAGAATTTCTATCATTTACTCACCGGGGGAATCCTTTCTCCCGTAGGTTGGTCTCTCTTAAAAATATTCATCGAAAAATTTCTTGAACTGTTTATATTTTATTTCTATGGAGTGTTTTATTGTTGGGATTCATTGCTTGTTTAAAATCTTCATGTTTGCTGTCTTGACGTTTATTCTTTTTTAATTTAATTAATAAAACAAAATTTTCAATATGTATTATAGTTTGTAACATGTATATATGATTTGAGTCACGTAGAAACATGTTCACTTTGCAAATAAAACAACAACTTACATACATGTTCTTTCTTTCTGCAAAAAAACTTTAAGGCTTAGCTTTTATTATAATTATTATTATTAGGTTAATTATTGCATTACAATTTTTTAAATATTTTGTTTCTCTTTTTTTTGTTTGTCGCGTTTTAATAAAAAGTACAAGAATATGTTAGTTTTATTATTAGGTTAAGAGAAAAGTCGAGAATAACAAAAATATTTCTTATAAATAATTATTGGGATTTTTCAACCAATTTAATAATTCAAATCATTAATCTTATACATAAATTCAAATAATTTCATAATTAAATTAATATTTTACAAAGATATTAAAACCCTCGGCCTATTGGGCCCAGATCAATATCTGAACTTGGGCCCTATTCCTTATACACCCCTTTTTTACTGCGTGAACAAAAAAGCACACCTACTGTCTTTTGGGCTTGAATTCAATATCTGAATTCAGGCCCTTGTCGTTAGCACCTCCTATTTTACCACCTTAACCTAAGTAACACCTCCATTACGTTTTATTTTCTTTTTATTTTATAATTTTTATATTATATATTTCCTATTTTTATAATTTTAGTATTATATAAATTATTATTAATTATTATCGAATCAAATATCATTTTTTTAACTCATTAAAATATATTTTACCTATTGCATTAAAATATCTTTTACCATGCATTTAAATAAGAATTTTTATAATTAGTATATAAAAAACA
Organism: Vicia faba; assembly: GCA_948472305.1. NCBI lineage: Eukaryota > Viridiplantae > Streptophyta > Magnoliopsida > Fabales > Fabaceae > Vicia > Vicia faba. The sequence goes on from OX451736.1 coordinate 1,296,167,846, forward strand.
GTTAACCAACGCCAGATTATTTTTCATAAATAAATTAATTTAACAATTAATTTTCAAAAAGGGTTACGGAGCATATTTTGATTAACTGCGCATTTGGTCTAAAATCTCCGCTATTCACACACCCGAGCTAAGTACAAGGGAAATCAAAATATCTGCATAATCCATAAAAAATACCAACCAACCGCGAACTATGAAATGGGACTCTGATTCCTCCTAAGAAGATATGTAGGCATACGACTAAAATCGTGACGAGTTCTCCTATTAAAAACAAATCCTTTCCCCTATTAAAATAAAACCCCGTTTCCCCTAATAAAACATTAAAACCCTTTTTACCTAAACCTAAACCTAAACCTAGCATCCTTACAAATAATTTAAATGAAAGGTGCCTAACACTTTCCTTTCGTCTAAAGAAGTCTGAATCTTAGAATCTCTGTTTTACGAATTAGGGTTTCCTATTAGATTCCCTTCCTTAGGATAAAAACTAGTAGTGGCGACTCTCAATTAAAAAACCAGTTGAAACACCTTCTTGGAAGAACCATCCAAACTTATCATACAAAAGCAATAATGCTTTGTATGCACCTAGGCAAGCTCCTACTACACCCCCAGGATATCAGAAATCCACCCAAAATGTCTCAAATATTCTGAATATCCCTAGGAAGTCCAACATTGAAATAATGATAGAAAACTTTGTAGCCACCCAAGCTCAAACTAATAAAGATTTCCTAAATCAAAATATTCACACTAGTAAACAAATTAAGCAACTGACAAATAAGGTTGATGCTCTTGCCACACACAACAAAATGTTAGAAACACAAATCTCTCAAGTGGCTCAACAGCAAGCAACTACAGCTGCTCCAGCTGGAAGTTTTTCTAGACAACCCCAACCAAACCCAAAGGGACATGTTAATGCTATAACACTTCGGAGTGGGACAAAACTAGATGGACCAACTGAACCTAGAGTCGAGAACCCAGTCATGTACCAGAAACGTGGTAAAGATACTGAGAAGGAATATGAGTCGAAGGAAATAGAAAAAGAAGGTGGCGGTGAAGAGGCCGTGGAAAAAGAAGAACCTTATGTGCCTCTGCCACCCTATAAACCACCTATCATGTATCCTCAAAGATTTTCTAAGTCTAAGAATGTAGGGTAATTCAAGAAATTTGTTGAACTTCTGAAACAACTTAACATTACCATATCTTTTACAGAAGCTATCACACAAATGCCCTCCTATGCTAAATTTCTTAAAGAAATATTAACTAATAAGAAAAAGCTTGAGGATAACAAAACTGTATTGCTCACTGTTGAATGTAGTCCTATAATCCAAAACAACATGCCTCCTAAACTGAAAGACCCTGGTAGTTTTTCCATACCCTGTGTAATCAAAAAGTTTGTCATAGACAAAGCACTATGCAATTTAGGAGCCAATACTAGTCTGATGCTCTTATTGATTTGCAAGAAACTCAACATGGGAGAACTAAGACCAACAAGGATGTTCGTACAATAAGCAGATCGATCGGTGAAATTTCCTTTAGGCATGTTAGAAAATGTTCTTGTACGTATAGGACAATTCTATATCCTCACTGATTTCATAATCATGGACATTAAGGAAGACTCCAATATTCCTATTATATTAGGTAGACCATTCCTATCCACTGCAGGAGCCATCATAGATGTTTAAAATGGAAAATTAACTTTCGAGGTTGGTGAAGAAAAATTTGAATTCATCTTATCTAAATTCTTTAAGGCACCAGCCATCGATGATTCATGCTGCTTCTTAGATGTAATCGATACATGCATAAAGAAATGGAGAAACAACAAACCACCTATTCAGAAGTATTGAAGATTCATATACCTCTAATTCTCAAAGAAGGTAATTGGAGTCTTGAATATCAAGATGAAAATCTGAGTGAATTCCTAACTCTAACTCCTGATCATTTGCCTTTTCCAAAGAAGCCAACAATAGAAATCAAAACACTACCCAAAGACCTAAGGTATGAATTCCTACACACAGAACTTGAACGACCAGTTATAGTCAATATAGACCTATGACAAATAGAAACTGAAAAATTATTACATTTCCTAAGAAAATACCCAAATGCTTTAGAGTATAGCATCTCATATCTAAAAGGAATAAGCCCTTCTATCTTCATGCACTGTATTATGCTTGAGGAAGATTGTAAGACCTCTAGGGAACATTAGAGAAGAATCAATCCTATTCTGAGCGATGTAGTCAATAAAGAAGTAGAAAATCTATTGGAAGCAGGAATCATATATCCAATATCCGACAGTAAATGGGTTAACCCAATACATGTCGTACCTAAGAAGGGAGGTGTTACAGTTGTCAGCAACGCTAAGGGAGAATCTATAGCGCAAAGAATTCACATTGGGTGGAGAATGTGCATCGACTATAGAAAACTAAACAAAGCCACTCGTAAAGATCATTTTCCTTTACCTTTTATTGATCAAATACTTGAATGACTAGCTAAACACTCTCACTTCTACTATTTAGACAATTATTTAGGATTCTTCCAAATTCTTATTCATCCCGACGACCAAGAAAAGATAACTTTCACTTGTACCTATGCTATGTTTGCTTATCGATGAATGCCATTCAGATTATGTAATGCCCCTGCTACATTCTAGAGATGCATGATGTCCATTTTCTCTAATTTTTTAAATGGTATGATGGAAGTTTTATGGATGACTTCTCCATCTAGGGAGATATTTTTGAAGGATGTTTATCGAACCTTGAAATGGTGCTAAAAAGATGCATAAGTGTCAACCTCGTGCTAAATTGGGAAAAATGCCACTTCATGGTCCGACAAGGGATTGTTCTAGGACACATCGTGTCCAATAAGGTAATTAAAGTAGATAACGCAAAGATTAAAGTAATAGAAAATCTTCAACCGCCCAAAACTGTTAGAGAAATAAGAAGTTTTCTAGGACACACTGGTTTTTATCGATGTTTCATTAAAGGATTCTCTAAAATAACCAAACCTCTAAACGAACTGCTAATGAAAGATGTTGAGTTCATCTTCACCAACAAATGCTTGGACGCATTTATAACACTAAAAAAGGCATTAATCTCGACACCTATTATGCAACCTCCTGATTGGGATGAGCCATTTGAGATAATGTGTGATGCTAGTGACTATGTCGTAGGTGCAGTTCTATGATAGGGAAAGGATAATAAGCTTCATGCAATCTACTGCGCAAGTAGAACCCTAGATCCTACATAGACGAACTGCGCCGCCACATAAAAATAACGGTTAGTTGTTGTGATCGCTTTAGATAAATTTCGCCCTTACTTATTAGGAGCACGAATAATTATCTATACCGATCACATTGTAATCAGGTACCTCTTAAGTAAGAAAGACATCGAACCAAGATTACTAAGGTGGATCTTACTTCTACAAGAGTTTGATTTAGAAATCAAAGACAAGAGAGACACTGAGAATGTAGTAGCTGACCACCTATCCAGAATAAAAGGAATCAAATCAAATCATGTACCTATCAATGATGATTTTCCTTATGAACGCCTTGTAGCCCAATTAGAATTGGAAAGTATTACAACTGAATACCCTGTAACTTATGAATACACAAACACAAATGAAGTCGTGGAAGCCGTCTACACTAAAACCATATTTCCATGGTATGCGGATTTCGTCAACTACTTGGATGTTGGAGTGCTTCCATCGGATATATCTTATCAACAAAAGAAAAAGTTCTTTCATGATCTTAAACAATATTATTCGGATGAGCCTTTTATTTTCAAGAGAGGTGCCGATGGTGTTTTTTGTCGATGTGTTCCCGAAAATGAAATTGAAAACATAATTTTCCACTGTCATGCTTCTCCCTATGGAGGACATGCAAGCACTTTAAAGACATGGGCTAAAATCTTACAAGTTGGCCTCTATTGGCCTAATCTATGGAAAGATGTCCATATCGCGGTTAAAAATTGCGACCAATGCCAACGCACTGGAAACATCTCTAGACGCAACGAGATGCCTCAAAAGGGCATTCTAGCAGTTGAAGTCTTTGATGTATGAGGAATCGATTTCATGGGACCCTTCCCGTCTTCCTTTGGTAATCACTACATACTCGTTGTTGTCAACTATGTTTCAAAATGGATCGAGGTTGTAGCCTCTCAAACAAATGACGCACGAGTAGTAATCAGGCTTTTTAAGAACATAATTTTCCCAATATTCGGTGTACTGAGGCCAGTCATCAATGACGGTGGCTTTGATTTCATTTCCAAAATCTTAGAAAATTATTAGTGAAGTATGGAGTCCTACATCGTGTCGCAATGCCTTATCATCCACAAAAAAGTGGGCAAGTAGAGGTCTCCAACAGAGATATTAAGCAAACCTTAGAAAAAATGGTAGCAACCTCTAGGAAAGATTGGTCGTTTAAGTTACACGAGGCTCTATGGGCATATAAGAAAGCCTACAAAACCCCAATCGGAACCACGCCATTTAAATTAGTCCATGGGAAATCATGTCATCTGCCGGTATAAATTGAACATAAAGCTTATTGGGCCATTAAGACCCTTAATTTAAATTACACCTCCGCGGGTGAGAAAAGAATCTTAGATATCTATGAACTTGAAGAACTTGGATTATACGCTTACGAGAATGCTCGGATTTATAAGGAGAGAACTAAAAAATCACATGATAAACGCATATCTAGGAAAGAATTCAATAAAGGTGATATAGTACTCCTATTTAATTATAAACTTAAACTATTTCTGAGAAAACTTCGCTGTAGATGATCTGGTCCCTTCGAAGTCACTAATGTTTTTCAAAATGGCGCAATAGAAATTAAAGGAATATCTAGTGAACCTTTTATTGTAAATGGACAGCGTTTAAAGCATTATCATTGCATTGACAATAAGGAATATTCCACAACATTTAAGCTAGATGAGCTTCCATCCCACCCATTAGATTAATCACCTGCTATGTCGAGCTTACAACTTAAAACAAAGCGCTTATCGGGAGACAACCCACTTTCTAGTATTTTCTTTTTTATTTACTTATTTTTAGTTATTCTTTCCTTTTCTTACTTTTTTTATTACTTATTTCTATTTTTATAAAATTATGCAGTATTGTTTCTCTACTATTATCCACTATAACTTAATTCTAATTGTCAACCTACTTCAGGCTAACTTAACTTTAGCTAATTGCACTAACCCACGATGAATCCAGTTGACACGATGGGAATTACTTTTAGAGGAAGAAATCAGAGGAGGTGTTTTGAGTCATTGGCTGATTGGGAGATATCATTGAGTATCTACCCAGATGGACTTGCCATGACCACACTAGGGATTAGAGACAGTGTCTTGTTTCTGTTGAATTAAATTAGCTAGGACACCTCTGCCTTAAGAAGAAGATTTAGCTCTTACCGTAGATTAACCCTAGAATTTCTGAGCTCTCTTGTCTATAAGCCTAACCATGGTCTAGGGTTTAACAGGGGATTAATTAGCTTTAGGATGTTTGATATTGAATACACCTATAACCATAGAGAAATGGCCGAACTTTTATGATTTTGACACGGCCTTGATACCTTCACCATAATCCAAGAGGAACTTTTTGATGTGAATGAACATGACTACTTCCGGGGTAGTATTAATGGTACTAGCAACCATGAACCTAATGAAATGTACTCTGAAAACATTCATAACCCCGCCTTTCGGTACTTTCATAAGATCTTAGCGCATACCCTTTTTGGAAAGACAGAAAACATAACCATCATATCAAGAGCTGAAATTTTCATAATGTTATGTGCATCCCAAAAACGTCCCTTCAATGGTGCTACCTTTATGATAGCTAATTTTCACCGTCTTGCAAGAACTACCCATGAACCAATCTTAATAGGAGGCCTAGTGACCATGATAGCAAATACTATCGACTTGAGACAACCACTACTAAATATTTCCCCTCTAGGTAGATTCCAACCCATGAACATCCATTTCTGCTTCAATAGGGGAATTATTGGGAACCTAGGCCCGGCTACCTTTGAACTTCTCATTAACAATGAGTTAATGCCTCTTTTCACCTTGCCTAACCCTATGACTAGCGTTCATGACCGAAACAATTGGTTATATGATTGGGCTGAACCACAAAATTCACCACCAACTACTCCTAAGACACCCCAAATTTATGACCACGGTGATTCCTTCTTATCTGATGTGGAAACCGACCCCGAAACCCCTCCATTTCACCACTTTTTCCATCTCCTGATCATTCCAACTCAAATACCTCTGCTGCTCTGATTGTTACTCCACCTCCCTCATTTGACCAAGCTACTGCTATCAATGCTCTTCAATCTGAGCTTGATTTGTTGAGAGATGAACTCAATAATTTGCGGATTGACTTTCACTCTTTTATGGATGTGGTGACATAACAGTTGGATAATTTATATCAGCACATCTACTCTACTGCTCTTCCTACTAATCAATGTGGCTAATTTTATTTCAGACTTACTGCATGTCTTCCTTTCACATTTAAACATTGAGGACACTATTTTGTTTAATTGTGGGGAGAAGACCAATTAGATTGGGATTTCCATTGTTTTATATTTTAAATTCTTAAGTACATTTTTACTTATGTCATTTATATTCAGTTATATTTTGTTTTGTTTTTTCTTCGCTTACTTTTGGAATTCTTATTACTTTTCATTAAATACTTTGTTCTACTATGATGTTTACATATATATATATATATATATATATATATATATATATATATATATATATATATATATATATATATATATATATATATATATATATATATATATATATATATATATATATATATATATATATATATATATATATATATATATATATATATATATATATATATATATATATATATATATATATATATATATATATATATATTATATGCTTTAATATTTCCAATCTAATATATATATATATATATATATATATATATATATATATATATATATATATATATATATATATATATATATATATATATATATATATATATATATATATATATATATATATATATATATATATATATATATATATATATATATATATATATATATATATATATATATATATATATATATATATATATATATACGGACTTAAATGCCTACAAGTATTAAAATATATACGATTAATTATTGTGAAGTCTGGGAGACAAAATTAGAATTTTTTTTCTGCTTTTCACTTTGTGTTTCTCGCCACACAAACGTGACGACCGTCACGCTCCACAAATTGTCCCACCCGACACAGAATTGTGCCCCTCGGCACAGAGTGAAACATAACGCTTCTGTTTTAACACAGAAACCCTTATCGTTTTCCCTTCTTCTCATTTTCTTCAACCCTCACTTAAGTCCATTAAACCACTGCATATCTCACTCCCTACATTATCTTTATCATCAAAGTTCACTATTTCCCACAATTACCCTCTTTATTTTTCTCTACTTATACACTCTCAAAACCCTCTTCCATTCCAAACCCCTAAATTCTCACGCATTACTCTCTGTCAAAACACCTAACCATCTTCCATCTTTGATTCAACTATGGCATACAGAAACCTAAGGCCAGAACCCGGCCTTTCAGGGATTACATTTAGAAATGGAGAAGCCGGAGAACACCAGAGGGCTCAGTATCTTAAATTCTATCGGCGCTCCGTAATCCCTACACGGTATATTGATATTGACTGTCTGTGTAAATTGGGACTGCTTGATAGTGTGTGATGGTTACTTAGGAATTCTGATCTAGCATACGTCTACACACAAAATATTCCCACATATGAGTCATTAACTTTGGAATTCCTAATTTCATTCTCCTACAACCCACCATGCGACGAAAACCTACACCTATCCAGAACAACAACTTTGAGAATGTTCAATGATGAATAGTTTATAACTCAAGCAGCTCTGAGTGGTTTCCTCCACTTCCCTCGTGAGGGGGGGGGGGGGGTATACTATTGAATCCCTACAGAATAAAACTGGGCATCTACAATTTTCAAATTTTGGAAAGCTATTTCTGATGAGGAACCTACTAGTTGGGAGGTACTTTATGCATCATTTATACATAATCCCGCAATCTGGTACTCTCACCACGTCATATCCAACACAATTTTTTGGAGGATCAACAACAACAAGGTAAATTCCATAGAATTATTCCTCTTGCATTTTACCTTCACTCCTAACCAGAAGATTAATTCCAGTATATTCCTCCTGACACATATCCAATCTATGTGTGTAAGAGGGTCTACACCTTTCTGCATTGGATGGCTAGTCACCTCTATAGCACTTGGCCTACAATTGGAAGATAAGCTAGCAAATCTGCCTCCACTATCACCCACATTTATTGACATCGACAATTGTCGAGCTGGACACCTGATTAAGGTCAGAGGATATGGAAGGTATAACCTCATGGTGCGTAACAGAGTAGTTCCTAGTATCATTTTGCCCAACATTGCACTCACAGATGTAAAAAATATGGAAAAGTGGCTTTATGATCTTACTCCTCCTGCACCTGGGGATAATGTGCAAAATGACCAAGGTAATGCCTAGGCTGATGAGATGGAACAAGAAATGGAGAAAGGGGACGTTGAACAATAACCTACAGCGCAAGCTCCTTTTAAAAATGTGGCAAGAACGTTTACGAGAACCAGAAGAAGACGCAAAAGAGTACTGGCCACCAATGATGACATTATGGCTGCCATTATGCAGCAAGATCAGAGGATGCAAGCTATGTAAACTAATCAAAATGCTATGATGCAACTCATGCTAGCTATGAAAATTCCGCAGCAAGAATATAACGAAAGGAACAAGCGTCAGGCTACAAGAATGACCAAGGAAATGACAGCTTTAACTTTACGCATAGATGACTTTCAGGAATATTTGTACCATGTGGGTATGCCTCATCCACCGGTTGGACGGGACGGACGTGTTCGAGCACGAGGGCGAGGAAGAGGACGTGACAATGAGCAGGAGTAGATCGATTTTACTTCTCTTCATGTTTACTCTTTGTTTATAAGAATTGGGACACTGCTTGGTTCAAGCTTATAAGAGTTAGTTAGGAAACACTTTACCGCTTTCTAAGTAGATTTTCATTCCCGCTTGTATTTCCCATAATTAAAACATCTATGTACTTTCGATTTCTTATATGCAAACTTTTCCGCTATTATCTAATTTCCCCACTTTCTTGAGCCATAACAAAAAATTTGTTCGTTACTTGCATAACTTGATGTATTCGAAAGGTATACATGTTGCTCAGTTTTAAGATATATGAGAAACTTTGAGTGAAACAGAAATAAGATGGATACCGTCATAACCCTCTAAATCCCCAAATTATGCTAGATCGATTTTAGTAAACTTTATACCGAAACCTTAAGCTTTAGTTTTAAAGTAACCCCAAGTAGTTTATTTAGCAGTCAGCACCATCTTAAACACAAACTATGTAGGGAGTCGACGAATATACGTGTATGATCCCAAGTATTTAAAAAGTTACATTCTCTACTACTATAAAATAAGGAATGCACCAATTAAGTTAGGCGACCCTCACCCGGTCACTTAATCCAATGGATGCGGAACCTACACAATATAACATAGAAACCCGTTGTCGGTTGGTTCAGAGGTGTCTGATACTGAACTTGGTAGGGAGGACCACGGTCCAATCCCCCGCAACTTGCAATTGGGTAAATAAAAGGAGGTTACCACATATATGTTATAGAACCTCATGCTTAAAAGGATCATATTCACTATAAAGAGCTTAATGTGATTGAGCTCGAATGAAAACGAGTGAAATTTAGAGAAAATAATTAGGTTGAGCTATAATGGCATGACTGGAATTGGTCTGCACAATGGGGGGCGTTTAGTGTTATTATTGTATCTATTGTATGATGTTGAGCTTATGTTCCCACGAAAACATTGGCACAACCTCTTATGATTCGAATTGCATCATGTATTTGCATTTAAATTGTACTCTATTTATTTTCATACTAACTATATTGCTTGAGGACAAGCAAATGTTCAAGCTTAGGGGAGTTTGATAACACGAAAAGTCATAGCATATTTCGCCCGATTTACATAGATAAAGTTTCTGATTTTTCATTTATTATGTTGTATTATGTCTCTATTTGTAGTATTTGCAGCATATTTCAGGTATTTACTTTTTGCAAAGCCTACATGAGAAAAGGAATAAAGATGTTGGAGAAATGGAGAGAAAATGGAACTTTAGCAGGAAAATGCAAAAAAATTGTATCAGAAGGCCATGCCGCCTGTCACATGTGCATGCCGCCCATCACAAAGTTCAAAAGTGTGCACCTTGGCACACTTCTTGTCCAGACCGACACAGACTTAAATAACTCGTGCCCTACACCACAGACCATGCCACTCGTTACAAGTCACATATATCAGTTCAGTTACGAAGTTTTCTCCATTAAAGCGCGTCTTCCTGATTTTTCTCCATGCATGAAGAACGAGAATCAAGGATTGTCCCTATTTTTCCTCAGCAAAATTGAATCTATAAAAGGAGGACAGTTACCAAAGGAACACTCTCTCGCACACCTGCTCCAGAATTTATTTTTTTCTGCCTTATTGAACTTGTTATTTTTTTTATTCCAGTTTATAGATTTGGAGAATTTTTCAATTTCGTTTAGATTTTCTTAAGAAAAAAGAACCATCACCATTAAAGCAATATTTCTCCACATCGGAGGAGTATTACACCATTAGTTTCCTTCTAGCTTTCAGAATTTTGCTTAAGCTTATTTATATTTTTGCAAGTTATTTTGTTCCGAGGCTAATCATGTCGGCTTGTGGAGGATAGCATATTGCACTATATTCTTCAGTGTTTTACTCCAGGTTTCAAATTTAAATACAATTTATTTATTTTACCATGATTATATCATTGTATGCATGTTTTTATTTTATGTTATTATGCAATAAAACTATGATCGGTTAACTTTCCCGATACCGGTATGTGAGGTCCTAAACCGAAGGGGTTCGATAATTAATTGGCATAAATATTTTACAAAAAGACTTTTCTGGTTTTGATTTCCAATTTCGATATTAGATTTTTTTGTTACAAGATTAAAAGACAAACTAAGGATAAAATCAACAGAGCTAGAGTTTGAGATTTTAACCAGATAGTGGTGATTGAACCTTAATTTTAAATACAGCGAGAGCGCTTTAAAATTAATTGGACTCCATTTGTTTTCAAAAAATACTTTTAAATTTTAAATGACACAGTGAGAGCACTCATTTGAGTTTAATAACATGGCCTGAATCGATAGAACGAGAGTGTGAGACAAAGGTTTTTAAATTAATAGTTTCCACTGAAGAAGTGTTTTAATATTTAAAACTATGACAATGACTTATTGATTCCCTGAAGTCAACAATTTACATATCGGTGTCCCGTTATCAATTATTAGATCTTAGTTAATTCCTGTTTAAACCCCAACATTCTAGTTTTATAATTAGCCTTAGCTTTACATAGTGACCCTAGATAACAGTAGTTTGAGCATCAGTCCATGTGGGTTCAATATCTTTTAAAACTATGTGATTTGATTGTGCACTTGCAGTCATCACACCCGACAGACTCTCAAAGTCGCGATCACTTAGGCCATGGTAAAAGCTATATTTGGTTGGGGATAAGCCTATAAAAATATTTAGATCAGCTTGTATAAAGGTTTTTGGGCATAATTTTAAAGTCTCAAAGTTTATAGTCAAACTCTCAAGAAGACCTCTTGGGGGACAGGTTTATAACCAAACCTATATAAATATTTAGTGCAATCTCTCTAACCATATCCTTTAAATTTTTATTGTTTATTTTTATTTTTTTATTTATGCTGCTATTTACTCTTAAAGAAACTACTAATAAGTTTAATCGAGACAAATATAAAATGAATCGCAAATTTTAAATATCACAATTCACCCTAGACAAATATAATGCAAAACCCTAAAATGCAATTACTCTTGTGCTTAAATTAAATTGTTCAACACTACAAGCCTCACTTAGCGAGAAAGCCATATCAGAAATCCATAAATAAGGGGTCAAGTTAGTGCATAATGGGAAATTGGTAGTTTTATTGGTAGAGATTGAGAGAAATCCATTGTATAGCAAAACAACAATAATAGAGGAAAAAGTGGATGATTAAGGGAAAAAGAATTTTCCAAGGAATCGCCACAAATGCCTTTTAACTTCTTTCTTATAGGTTTTAATGGTAAATTTGTCATGAGTAAGTGTATCTAATTTCTTTTTGTTTGATTTAGATGTAGTCGTCCTTATACTCATGCATTAATCACAACCATGGTGATAGTCACTAGCCTACTAATAATTTTTGGCTAGATTTGTTAATATTTTTTTATGGAAGGTAAGGTTCCTGAAGAGCAACTCTTGTTTGATTTTGAAATTGAATGAACCACACGTAGAAACAACATCAAAACAGAAAAAGAAAGGTTATTAGTAAATAGAAAAGATCTATAAAAGTATTTTATTTCAAAACTATAAACCATGGAAAACACCAATGATGACAACAATGGTGGTAGGCTATCATTCCAAAATAGTCTGAGACAACTAGCTCATATAGTTGGATCGCAACGGAAGGCACGCCAGGCCGAAATGAAAACAAGTTTATTGAAAATTATTTATGCCAATCCTTTTGTAAGACTAGATCATGAAGACCTTTACACACATCTCGCAAAGTTACAAGTTGTCTGATACACTTGGAGCTCTAAAAGTTTAGGAAGAAATGATATTATAAGACTTTACACATTCATTGATCAATAAATCTAACTAATGGTATCTTGATCAACCAACACAAGTAATGACTAACTATAACATACTAGAGGAATAAATTTTTTCCTCACAACGTGTTCATGGAAGCTAAAAAAATATTTGATACATTCTCTCAAGGCGCAACATAAATTCTATGTGAAGCGCGAAAGAGATACAAATTCACGCTAAGGAGATTACCAACCATGAGTTTAATGATTTCATAAAAATACACATATTCAAAAATGGATTACAATAACAACCTAAGTTGTTGCTAGGCGTTACTGCTAGAGGTTCTCTAATATCAAAAAGCTCAGAAGATGGAAATGTGATACATGAAATAATGAAACTTAATGACCACCAAGGAACATAATCATAGAATTAAACACCAATGATGCGATTCTAGCACAAAACAAGTTGTTGACACAAATAATTGATGATTTGACAAAGCAATTATATAAGCATCCACAATAATTAATAGAGATGCACGAGACTCCAAAGCAAAGGCAAATTTCGTTTTGTGAGCCATGTAACAGCAATCAACCTACTCGATTTTCCCTTCCAACCAATGAGGAAATAAACTATGTTAGAAACCAACAAAGGCCTGTGAAATATCAAAACAACTTCCAAAGGAACAACAATTTCAATCAAGGATGAAGATTTGGAGTTGGTCCATCTTATAGGAAACCATATCATAACTACACTCAAGCATTTCCACAAAATAAAACAATATTAAAGGATACACTTAAATAGTTTATGCAGATGTCAATTTCCATCCAATATAATACTGACACTTCCATCAAAGACCTTATAACCCAAATTGGCAATTTAGTCAAATACATATCATATCAGGAAGACAGACAGCGTAAATCGTTACAACCAAAAGCGAAAAAGGAAATAGATATCATGAAAAAGAAAGAAAGAATGTTGTTGACGCCAAAGAAGATGAAAGAGAGACAAAATAAGGAAAAATGAAGATAATGAAAACAATGAAGAAGAAGAAGAGTTGAAAATAAATTATGAGGAAAAAATACATAAAACAAGGGATGAAAACATTAATATTCAGAAACCCCCATTCAAAACGTACATTACCCATGTATTCCACCAATAAAGATAAGGAAAGATAATACATAAGGTTTTTAGACATTTTCAAACACATGTAAATCAACATACCATTTTCATAAGCATTGAAACAAATTCCTATATACACAAAATTTATGAAGAGATACTAAATAAAAAAAGATATACTAATGAAGACATCTTCAATTAACTTCTAATATTTTTATACTCAACTCTTCTGACATGTCACTCTGATTTCTTATCACTGACCTAATCTGAGTCTGATACTTACTCTTCCCCTAAATGAGTTAACCAAAATCCTTAACCACGACACTTTACTCTGCCTGGATAGTCGACACTTACAAAAACTTCATGAGATACTTTACTGATTCCATAACTACACACACAATTGGAAACTCTTTTCTTATAATTCTATCAAAAAATCATCTATGGTTTAATTCATGGTTTCTCATCACCATGAAATACCTCATTGAATCACCTCTCCAATGCTTCAAGGCTCATATTAAATGGATTCATAATTCTTGAATTGTGGAGGAAACAAAAACCTTTTACCTTAGCACTTGAGGAAACATGGAAACCAACAAGAATCATGCATATATTTTCAAGATAAAACCCTATCAATCTCATTTGACCTGATACTACTTACTACAACATATATACTTGATGTTCTACTTTTGTCTTACTAGTCCCACAAAATAAACACTTTGCACGAGATTATCTTATTGTTATCCTTATGAGTAATTACTTTTCTGATCCTCCAAAAAACTTCATCATTCTCTCCATCAAAACTATTTATTGTGTAATTCCTAATTAAATATCATAAAAGCACCCGAGATTCACCAATATTACTGACTAGCTCACACAACTCCTTAGAAAAATCATACTTTCTCTGAGCACCAACTTATTTCAATCATAATAAAACCTTACCAAACATTCTCATGCATAATAATCTTCTTGTCTACACAAGGATAAAGAATACAACCACACTTCCATAGTTAGGTACATATGAATCACACTACCCCGGCCATGCAAATACATCATATTCGATAAAAATTAGAGATGAGACAAAAATTAATGTAAATGCGTGAAAAAGATGCAGATATGCGAATGAAAATAAATTCGATATATATGAATGTGAATGCTAAAGTTCGGGGTAAAATTTGGGGTACAACAATCATGAATGTTCATTTCCAAAAATTTTATTGATAGCCATTGTGTGTTCTCAATGTATATGCTTATAATGACTTCATGTATTAACTATTTTACATTGTAAAAGTTTGTTCTTGTATGTACAAGTATGTGTTTCTATTATTATTTCTTGCATTTGTGCATGAGTTGAATGTAACCATGTTAATTGCATGTACGGTTCATGTAGTAATTAAGTCAAATTTTATGGCAACATTTTCATTTTGGATTGAGTTGTGACATGTTCTTATCACTGGGCACATGCATGTGCGGCATCGGGAGTTCTATTATGTTGTGTTACAAAATCGTGACGCTATAGAAGCAACTTAACTAGCTTGCTCTTGCATCACATTCATTATTATTCATGCAATTGCATTACATGTATGGTAATGTTTTATGCTTGTTATCCATTATTTTTTTGCATAATTACATATATATGGGGATATGCAATTGTATGCTCTTCTTTGCAAAAATGCCTTTGTGTGATATATTAGTATTGGTATTGGAATATGATACTTCTCACGATTTTCCTTCTTTCTTTTTGATGTTGTTAAAGGAGGAGAAGAATATGCGATATGAATATGGGAAGCACAAAGTTAGGGGGAGCCTTCGATAACTACATGAAATGCATCGTCGGAAGTTTTGCCATAATCAAAAGGGGGGAGTTTGTGAGTGCAACTTAACTATTAGATGTTTTGCATGATGTCAAAACTTGAAAAGATATCATTTCAGTATAGTGGACGATATCCTTATGTCTTGTAGCACTCCTTGCATTAGAGGTCTTAGGAATCATTTAAAACAACTTTAAAATTGATCCCAATCATGAAAAATCAGTTTTTGCACAAAACAACACTTATGTGTCGACCTGAAATTTGTATGTATCGACACATAAATTCTGCATTTTTGCATTTTATTAAATGTTTCAGTATGTGTCGACACATACTATTTATGCGTCGACACATGTACTTCAATATTAAAACTTTCATCATTTCTACTTTAAAACACAGGCACATCTGTCGACACATACGATTTATATTCCAGCACATGTACTGCATTATTATAGCTATTAGCCATTGTTTTGCATGTGTTGACACATAAACTTTTCAGGTCGACACATACTGTTTTGTGGGTCATTTTTCATTATTTTTTCATTCTGAAACTACCCTCTTTTACCTAAAAAGAGTCCAACTATAAATATATCATTAATGCATCATTCCAACTTGATGATACCATAAAATTAGCCTACATTTATTTTTCTTCTTCTTCAACCTTCTAATATATGCATACACACCAACATTACATTGTAATAATGTTCCGTCGGGGTGCCATCTAGATGGAGAATTGTGGATTTCCAATTTGTTTGGATTGAGATTTGTAGGGGTTTTCATTCGGGAAAAACCATCGAGTTTCTCCTCCAAAATCATTTGTTGAATTGGGGGTTTTCATGCATGATCGTGCGAGAAGGAATCGTCCATGTGAAAAATCCCTTGGAGTGTTTGAAATCTTTTCAAGGAACCTTATATTGTTTGAAATATTTTTAAGGAAATAGCATGAATTGGATGATAGAATCGGTGATCTTGTGTTGATAGTGTGAATTGGATTTACTTGAGTTAAAAATCCCTTGGAGTGTTTGAAATCTTTGCAAGGAACCTTGGAGTGTTTGAAATCTTTTCAACGAAATAACTTAAGCGGCGAATAGGTTGCATCTATCGGTCTTGGTCTTATTTAAGATCAAAAGAAGAGAAGAGGTTGAATCAACACCAAACGATTATGGTTTGTAGTATTTCTCTTGAACACTTCTCTTGTAACCATACTTTTTCAAATAAATCATTCCATAACGAGGACGATTGGTGAACTTCCTAAATAAATCATTGTGTCTCTTTTCTTTTATTACTTTAATCTTTATACATTGATTTGTCAAATATTATTGAGTAATTTATCGACGTCTAGGAATTTTTGGAAATTGTTTTTGTTTTGAATTGTGTGTTGATTTGTTTATAATCACTTTTGATTATAATTGCTTTTTCATATCAACACAACACAAAGGAAAATTCTGAAACTTTGATTGCACGCGAATTGTTTGACAAATTGTTTAGCTTGTTTAACTCAAAGGAAAACTGAAATATTCTATCTCTTACTTTCATTTACTCTCTATATGCAATGTGTTGAATATGTTGTTTGATCAATTGATTCGTATAGAATTTCTCTTTGACTATTAAAGTTTAAATTACTTTGTTGATTAGCTTATAATCACTTTGATTGTAAGTGCTTTTGTATATCAACAAATCTCAAAGAAAATTCTAAAAAAATTGATTGCGCGCCACATGTTCGATAAATTGTCATATTATGTTTTTAATATGATTTCATTGGAACTAGGAAACCGTTGTGTTGAATATTAAAAGGTTAATTGAGATATTATTATTTTGATTGATTTTATCAATATGATTAATTCTATATGGCTCGTGCATATTTGAGTTTCCAATAACTAGGTTCGTTTAGACTACTATATTGATCTAGGCCAAAATCCTTCCGCTCAACATTGTTTTTCAAATAAGTTTTAAATAATCATTTTGAAAGGTAATTTTTATTTGGAGATCTATTCACCCTCCCCCCCCCCTCTAGATCCAGTGTCGTCGTCTAACAAATAAAACAATACTCCCAAAGGGACCTTACGTAATAAGAGTTCAAATATGAGTTTCCAATGCTGCTCACGGAGTTACATGATTGGTCACACATTTGGGGATACATTACACTTCCTACCCAAAACCATTCATCATGGTTATCTTGCTTCATCTCATGAGAAATAATTCTAACTCAGTTCATACTCATAAGTAGTTTGAGTCACGTGCTTAATTTCCAAAATTTCTCAATTCTCAATCCTTTCTGGAATAATCATTCACAAGTCCCACCAATAATATGTAGTAGTAGTGTATACATCTAGTACCACTCTCATGGTGGTCTACCTCTGAAGCCATGTATCTGATTGAACTATCTTGATGTCATACCATGACTACCTACCTATACCTTATCGTCACTGAGCAAGATAACAAATTGGTCTCCTCGAGATCACCATTTGGTAAGCCTTTTTCAATTTCTCTATCTATGATTCTCATTAATCATATAAGTTATACACCTAAGACTTACTCACACTGAGCAGGATTCACGAAGTTAGCTCTCAAAGCGTCTAACTTCCCTTACATCTCAACATATGACTACTTCACAAGATATCCCCCAAAATTCTAATTCAAACAATCCTCTATCCTAGATTAACTTGGAATCCTATTGTAAAACTCACACATCCATAATGGTTCAGCAATTAAAGTCTGTTATACTTAATTCCAACAAAGTGCGAATGTCATACTCCTTGATCAATTAATCTGAATACTACTTAAGAAGACAAATAATAAAAAATTAAAATAAGCCACTCCTACTCTTATCAACTGAATAATACACACTCAAGATGAATCTTGATATTCCCACATACTTATCGACTTAGGTTCACTTTTGTGCTTAACATCCATTAACCACTTCACCACACGGAGGCTACTAATCTACATGACTTATAACTTGAAAGTCTTATCAACTACCTCCAAGATCACCCAATATAGTCCATTTCATAATTCATTCTTAGTTCCATACCCAAATTTGGCTCGCTCTTAGTTGCTTGCCAGATATTTGGACTCTTAGGATATAAAACTCACTTGCTCAAAAAAAAGTGTGATACTTCACAACTATCCATACATAAGGTAATCTAATAACACATACTTACTTAGTACCAAAGTATAACTTCCTCCACTTCTCCTTGTACTCTAGAATCTTTGCATATGAATAATCACTAGTTGCACGCCCTGACCTTGACATCAATGAAACCTTAATGACCTCATTATACATTTTTCAAAATGCATCCCATTACGATGGTAATCCCTTTTAACTCCAAATTACAAGACAACTCCACTAAAATTCCTTGAACCTGAAATACTTACTCTCTCTCCCAACACAAATCTCTTTAAATTGTTCCTTGGGCAACTCAACAACATCCTCACACTCTACACCTAATGCAATTATACCGTACTTGGAATTATGCAGTCTTACCTCAAGTTTCCTTGCATATTCCACTATTGTCTTAGTCCTTCAACAAACTTAACTGAACTTCAATACCTCTAAAACCTTCTACGATTTCTGAAAGTACCATTTCGAATATACTCCCTGAATTACTTAAATTCTTCCAAGAAACTCTAGTGACCTTATAAATTAAAACAATAATGCACTACCTCTCTTCTAGACCTTGGGACATACAGTCCACAAAACATCCTTTCGTTCTCACTGTATGAAATTACTTGAAATTCATGTATGTACTAGTGGTCAAACCCAATTACACAACAAGCTTATTCATTCCTCAATACTCCGACAAACATCCGATGGAACTCCTTAGCTTTTCAACTCCTTTAGAACTACAAGATTTCTTGAACCAAACACCATCTTTCACTTCCACATTACCCGAAGAACAACTCTTACTAAAACTTCAACTAAGTACATTGGTCCTCCTTACTTCAAAACTCTTGGAATGAGCCTACTACCAAAACACCAGTTCTACCAGACTATGGAATCCTCATGGTCGCTCAACCATGACTCTGCTTGCCACATATATAGAATTATGTTAATCGGGCCTAATGTTATACACCACAATCTTAAGAGTCATGTCGGCAAGACACACTTATGAAGCAGGAATTGATTTACTTATGATGTTTCAAGGTTGGGTCGAGAATCGACATGCTCTGATACCAAATGTAATACCCTATATAACATACGTCTAGAATATACATTATACACAATAATATTTGGTATTAACACAATCATAATTTCCTATTGGCATCATTTACATACTTTACAAATAATACAAAATACAACATATGGTATAAGATATGGAAAGTTCCAAAAATAAAAAGTTAAGGACTAAGTAGAATATCTATATTATACAATCCACAACAGAAGATCACAACAACAAAGCAACGCTGAAACACCATCAAGCAGCTTCTCTTGATCAACCTACAATAACCTGAAAAAATAATAACAGTGATGGGGTGAGATGATAATCTTAGTGAGTCTCCTTATCATATGGTTCCACTCGACTCTACATGGTTTCTACCTGATTTCTAACTCAAGTATCCATCTTCTGTTACTTGTGCATCACACACACCATTTAACCAGGCCTTGAGTATTCAAGGGATATTAGCAATTGTTGTACCCCAAAATTTGCCCTCTCATTTCATCAACATTTTCTCATCACAAGACTCTTGGAGCTCAAGATCAAGTTAGGGTTTGCTCTGCTCAAGGCCCCTCCTTGCACTGTTGACCCAAATTAGGGTTTGAGTTTGCACAAAGATGTTTTGACCTAAAATGCCCAAAGTAACTTTCATGCTTCATGTTGGACTCACAAGTTTATCCATACCAAGTTTCAAGCCTTGATTCCAATCTTTGCCCAGTCAATTGGACAGTTGACCTAGAAATCAACTGTATTGGGGGAAAAGTCAACAGTGGCCAATTGACAGTCAAACTTCATGAAATTTGACCCACGTCAACATAATTAACTCATATGAACCATTTGGTCAAGTTGGGATCACAATCCCACAAGAAATTTGATCAGATCATCAAAAGGGCAAAATGGTCATTTTTAGGGTTTTGACTGCACAAAGGCAATTTTTGACTGTTTGACCTAACCAATGGCAAACCAAGTTCACATATGGACTCAAGAACTCAATGGCATTGTCTTGACCCATTCAACAAGTTCAAAAGATCTCAAATGCACAGGATTGACAAATGAATTTTTCAGTCAACTGATCAAAATTTTACTGTATACTGAAAAGTCAAACTTTGACTTTTTGGTCAAAATCAAGTGCCAAGATTCATTTTTCATCAATACATGTAAAATTATGAAACTTGTTCATCAAGAAATCCAAAATTACAAATTAGGGTTTAAAATGAAGAAATTTCATAACTTAGAAATTTTCTAAGTTATGAAATTTTCTTATTTTTTCCTAACTTTGTCCCATTTTTTCATCAAGATACAAATGGATTCAAACAAAACTCAAAACATGAAAGTTGTAGTCCATTGCAAAATCTACAACTTTTATTCACAAAGTTTTCTCAAAGGAACCTTGTAGCTCAAGTTATGATTTTTGGAACAAGGGTGCAAAACATTTTTAACTTAGAAAAATTTTGACCTATTCTAGGCAGGATTTTTGTCCAACTTCTTGGCCATTTTTCACATGCTTCCACTTGGAGTTTCAATTTTCATTACAAAGATGGATTGTAGTACACATTCCAAGCTTTCCAAATTGTCCAAGAACTTCTCAAACACCCTTGTGGTTAGGGAGATTCGAATTTGCAAAGTTGGGCAAAATTCACTTTTGTTCATAACCAAATGCATGTTCATACAAGTTCCATTTTGAAATCAGCATGCTTGGTACTTGCTTGCAGGCCTCTAAACCAAGTTTGCACTCCATAATTAAATGCCTAACCTTTGTGTTCAAGCATTGTTTTGTGCATTTAGTCATTACACAAAGAACTAATCCATAATTAGAAAAAGCAACTTTGCCATTTTTGAAAAGTAATGCTTTATGTCAAATTCTGAATCTTTGAAGTACAAGCCAAATCTTTGAGGCAAGAGTTTATAAGCAAATCCCACTGATCAAGAACAAAGGGTGCAGCATAGATAGAGAGGTTATACAGGTCTGCATAAGGACTTGAACCTTCTGACTTCAAAAACAAGCAAGTTTGCAAAAGATATACAACACTCACTTCCTGCAAGCATAAGCCTAAGCAAACTTTGTCCTCATCTTACATACACCCTAACTGACCTAAAACATGATTCCTTCATCCTCAATCCATCCTCATACCCAAAATCACAGTTTTTCTGCAAAACAGAGTGCCTGCTGCAGATTGAGTTCCACAATCTATTCCACTCGTGCACTTTGGTTAAAAACCTTTCAAACATGTTCCATATCATCCACACAAACTATCCCAAGCATTAAATCCAAGCTGTAACATCCCTAACCCCTGTTGCCATTTTCATTTTTTCAATTCTGCAGGTGAACTTCCATAGCATGATTCATAGTTATTCAAAGCAAGCCAGGTGTTGGAGAAGCATCCTTGGACTTCAGGCAAGCTGTACCAAAGCTCAAACTCCATTGAAGATACCTCCATTGCTGTACACAACTCAAGCTGAAACAGGTAAAAACATGAACTTCTATCTCTCAATATAGGAAGAGTTAGGCTTAGGTTTGTGAATGAAACATGTTCTCCTCATAGCCCTGAAGCCATCCATGTAGTTACTTTTCATTTATATTGAGTGTGCTGTGAGAATTTTGGCCATGAACATTGAAGAAAAATTAGGTCAGAAATTGGGGATGAAGAAATTCTCCCTCGTTTCTTAGAGTTAGGTCAAGTGTTTTATATGTCTGAATTCGTCTCTTGATGCTCTATAATGTTTGTGTTATGAGTTTTTGTTAAAAGTCAAAGAATCAGGAGTTTGAATGAAGCTTGGAACACGCGCGTTTTTCTGTTTGAACATTGCTGAAGGTTGAAGACAAAGCTGACTTGGGCTGGGCCTGAGTCAACTTGCTGCTTGCACCCCCTTTTCCAATTTACACCCCCTTGGCCCATTGTGTGACATATTGATCATTTTTGATTTTTTCTTTTTGATTCTGACTTATTATTTTTTGCTCAAATATAAAAAATATCAAAAATATTTTTCCACCCTTTTTTTTGCATTTATTTGGCATTTATTTGTTTTATTTAATATATGTATGTAAATAAATATAAAAACCTTTTATTTAAAACCCTAGAAAATAATACAAAAATATTTATTTTTTCAGTTATTATTTTTGTTTACATTTTGAAAACATTTTCTAAAAATATACATTTTTTGTAAATAATTAATATTTTATTCTTGTATATATTTAGTATATTTAATATATAATATATAAATACTTGTATATTTTATTAGATATTTAGGACAAAAATATAGAAATAATACATTTTTATTTTTATTAATATATGACACTAAAAAATTCTTTTTTTTACAATATACTTCTTTTTTTATTTTTTGTATATAATTAATAAATAAAAACTATTTATTAAGAAAATTAGGATTTTTCCCTAAACCATAAAAATATTCAAAATTTGACCTTTTTATTTTTGTTTATATTTCACATGAAAAAAATACTTTCACATACATAAAAATATTTTTGTGCATAATACATTTTGCATATTTATTGTATTTATTCCAATGTTGTACAATTAAATATTTATATATTCGATATGGATGTAATAGTTTAGATTTAATTTCTTGCCAAATATCCCCCCATTCAAACATTTGTACCCCCATCCCCATAATCATGTTGTAATAATTTAGGACTTTAAATTTCCGCATTTAAAAGCTTTCAAATTATGCCATGATAGACCTAGGGTTTGTATGCAAATCAAATAACAAATAGCTTGACTAATACAAAGACAAAAATGCATGAAATTGGACAACAGAATGCACACTTGCACCCCTAGGGTTACTCCACTTGTTGCCTTCAAAAATGGGTCATGTTGCATGTTGAGTGTCTTTGGCAAAACAAAAACAAATCAAATGATCATAGTCCCTCGATGACGCTTTCTCAAGTTGCCTAAAAATGATCAAGTCCCTTAAATAAAATTGCCAAAGACACTTGGCACTATTGCCTTCATGGTCTAAACGATGACCCGCGCTCGTCCCGTTAACATCCTAACACAAGATTGTCCACCAAATATAATGGTGGAACAATACTGTTAAAAGGGTTAAAACATAGGAAAGATCTTTGAGAAATTTAGGGTAGATAGCTCTTGGTTACTTGACCAACTTGCAAAACAAATCCTTTCCATTTTTCGAAACACACTCCACGACACAACTTTAAAAACAACTTTCATAACCTTGAAGCATCTTTTTAAAAAGACAAACACCTTTTTTAAAACATTCGAGTAAAGAATTGTTACAAGGGTTGCCTAGACAAGACATCTTTTTTTCAAAACATTTTCAAACCCACACACAAAGCACCATTTTAAACAATTGAAAGCACCATTTCAAACAATTGAAAATGCAAGGCAAGTGATCTAAGCAAGTAACTAAGAGCCCATGGATAACCATGGATAGAAAGGGTGCTAATACCTTCCCTTTCTATAATCTACTCCCTGAACCCAAGAAAACATCTCAAAGGTTTTTCCTGTGCTTTTTAACCTTTCCTTAGGATAAAATAAAAAGTCGGTGGCGACTCTTGCTAAACCGAAACATTTGCAAAAACAAACACAAAACCCAAGTCAGTTCTCCCACCGTATCACAGAACTGACGACTCTGCTGGGGACAATTTTAAAAGTGGGGTAACCTTAGGGCTTAGATCACCTTTTTGCATGACTAATTGTTTGCTTTGATTGCTTTATATTTTGGCTCTCTTGTTTGGGTTTGAAATCCTACACCCGGATTTGGGGAAACATTCACAGATAGCAATACGTTGTGGAAACTGTGCAGGGTATACCGACACGGTTGAAGCAATAGCTATATCAGTGCGACATATTTGTGAGTACCGGTAACCCTTGAGTTCAATCAAGGAGAGTACGGGGCCGTTGAGTGATGTCACTAAGCACTAATGACCTAGAACCTTACTTGACCATCTTGGCCTTTTATTAGGGGTAGTGAGATGACCGGCTTTGGTGCAGTCTGAAGTTGGTAGATACTCGATATTACACTCATTGAGGGTTGTTTTCTTGGGATATTTTGGTCGCTAGTTAAGTGGCTAAACCAAAACAATTAACATGGAAAATAATCCAATGATATTGAGCTCCTTAGAACCCGGTTACTATTTATACGACAGGTTTTTAAGCCAACTTCACTCAAGAGGGTACTTACCTATGAAACCTCATACAAGCCTGAAACTAGGGTTTTGTGTGACTTGCTTGTACATATGTTTGTGAATACATCATGAACATCATAAAGAATCATATGCAACCACTAACCAGTTCAAGGGTTTAGATCTTCATCTTTGTTCTTGTTTTGTAGGTCATGGAAATTCTTCGCAGGAAAACTATCCAAGTCAACCTTGTGAGAATCCCTCCTCAACTCAAGGAGCTCACATCCAGAATTCTAGAAAGCTCTCTCTTCAGTGAAAGACATGGTAGACTGCTCAGCCTAGTCAACACCAACATTGAAGAAGACATGGTGAAAGTGCTGTTCCAGTTCTTTGACCCCCTTCACCACTGTTTCACATTCCCCGACTACCAATTGGTGCCTACTTTGGAGGAATTTTCTCAACTCCTGAGAATTCCTATTCTTAATCAACTACCCTACAACGGTACGTAAAAAGAACCAAAGCCTGAAGATGTTGCTCAAGCACTACACTTGCAACCATCTAACATCAAGGGGCGTTGGGAGACTAGAAGTGGTGTCAGAGGCTTCTTGGCAAAATTCTTGTTTGAGAAGGCACAAGAGTGTTGGAATTCCTTGGATCTACAAGCCTTTGAAGAAATTGTGGCACTCCTCATTTATGGGTTGGTCTTGTTCCCAAATCCTGACCAACTTATAGATGCCAATGCTGTCAAGCTCTTCATATCCAGGAATCCCATACCTACATTGCTTGGGGACATCCTTCACTCATTTTACACACGAACAATGAGAAAGAGAGTTGTTCTCATGTGCTGTACTCCTCTCCTTGCAAGGTGGTTTATTTCTCACCTTCCACAATCTGTTTTGAAGAATGAACAAGGCTTAAGGTGGTCACAACGGTTGATGACCCTCACACACTCTGATGTACATTGGTGTTCTCGGTCTAGAGAAAATGTCATCATCGTCGATCATTGTGGTGAATTCCCTAATGTTCCATTACTTGGCATTAGAGGAGGCATTACTTACAACCCTTGCCTAGCTTTGAGACAATTTGGATATTCACGGAGGGATGGCCCTCATGACATGCTGATTCTTGACCTAGTTTTTGACTTCGACAACGATGCGCAAGGACTTCGCCAAAGATTCATCAGAGCTTGGAGGATGCCTAACAAGGTGGATAACAAGACACTGGGGCACAAGAACTCCATCCCTCTTGAGCCTTATCTCAAGTGGGTACGAACCCGAGCCCAGAGTCTTATGATGCCTTACCCTCACATTCTCCCTTCGATTAAAGAGCCTGTTAAGGAAGGAGAGGTTCCATACACCATCCTACATCCTGAAATGCCAACATCATGGGAGGAAATGCAGAAGAGTTGGATCCAACTCAAGGAAGAAAGGGATACTTTTGAAGCCAGCTTCTACGCCAGTGAGAAGAAGGTTTTGGAGCTTACCCGCCGACTTCACGAGGAGGAGACCCTCAACACTTACATCGCACCAAAGAGGATGCGCAACGTCTTTTTACCTTAAGAAGTTTTTGTAATATTTGGCCCATGGGGCATTTATGTACTGACAAAATTTCTTCTTATTAATATGACGTGTGTTCTTTTTGTTTGCAACAAATTTGGAATTTCTAAATCCTTGAATGCATTGCATGAATCAACATATCATTCATCATACGCATAAACAGGTCTCCACACCAGGTTTCCTTATCTTTCTGCTGTTTATTTCAGTAAGATGGATCTCGAACAGACGGTCAAAGATCTGCAGTCACAAAACTCACAGTTTCAACAGCTCCTAATGACCTTAGCAAAGGGTCAGGAGGATCTTAAAACACTGCTAGGGAATAAAGAACAAGAAAAAGGAAAAAAGAAGAAAAAAAGAGTCGGGGTAGCTACACTGGGAAGAAGATTTGAGAATGAAGCTAGAAGAGTTCTTGAATTCCCCTCCACATTTGATGAGGGGACCGGTAAAGGAAAAGG
This sequence comes from Vicia faba, assembly GCA_948472305.1. Taxonomy (NCBI): domain Eukaryota; kingdom Viridiplantae; phylum Streptophyta; class Magnoliopsida; order Fabales; family Fabaceae; genus Vicia; species Vicia faba. The sequence goes on from OX451736.1 coordinate 1,296,194,758, forward strand.
GGTTTCATTACCTTTTGAGTCCGAGGCTGAAGAGGAAGAGGTTGAGGAAGATGAAGAGTACTCGGAGCAGCAATACCCACCAGCGGACGACAAATACAAAAACCTGGAGGATAGACTGGCAGCTATGGAGCTGCAAAGGGTTCTTGGGTTAGATTTTGAAGAATTGGGATTGATTGCTGGGATTGTGATCCCTCCAAAGTTTAAGGTGCCAATTTTTGCAAAATATGACGGGCTGTCTTGCCCGAAGATGCACCTGAGGTCATATGTCAGAAGAATTCAACCTCATACATCCGACAGAAATCTTTGGGTACATTTCTTTCAGGACAGCTTGTCCGGTACACAGCTAGATTGGTTTTACCAGCTTAAGAGGTCAGAAGTGCATAACTGGGAAGACTTGGCAGTTGCCTTTTATCGCCAGTATCAATATAACGCTGACTTGGCGCCAACCCGTACTCAGTTACAAAGTATGGGGATGGCCTCAAATGAGGGATTCAAAGAATACGCCCAGAAATGGCGCGACTTGGCCGAAAGAGTGCAGCCACCTCTTTCATATAGGGAACTAGTTGATATGTTCTTAGGGACCCTATCTGGCCCGTTCTTCAACCATTTGATCATGAGCTCTTCCGCAGGGTTTACTGAATTGATTCTGACTGGCGAACAGGTGGAAGCTGGTATTAAGAGTGGGAAGATTCAAAGGGATGCCTCTGCCTCCACAACTGTTAAGAAGCCATTTCCATCCAAGAAGAAGGCAGCTGTTATATACTCTCAGAAAAGACTGGGAAGAACTGAGCGCCGGCCGATTGTGGAGGCCTTGATGATTCAAAATCCATCAATTGATCAGCCTCGTAATAATCAGTCCAGACCTAAACAACAATGGGGAGAACGGCCACAACGGCAGTTCACCCGCATCATCATGATGCCCGCACAAGTTCTTCCCCATTTGTTGAAGCTGAATCTCACCAATATCAAAGAGGCACCAAAAAATGTGAATACAACTTCCCCGCATTATCATCCCAATGCTAAATGTGCATATCATTCTGACAGCGTCGGGCATGACACCAACGATTGCTGGGCGCTTAAGCATAAAATTCAAGACTTGATAGATGCAAAAGAGGTTGAGTTCGACGCTCCAGAGAAGCCGAACGTAATATTCTCTCCAATGCCGAAGCATGGTCGCAATGTCCATGCTATTGAAGAAGATCTGTATGTTACTGCTGTTGATGATCTATTAACTCCATTACTGATAATCAAGTTGAATCTGTTAAAGGCTTGGATTTTCCTGGGATGTAAAGAAGATTGCTACTATTGTTCCTCCCTACCAATCGACTGTCCATTGCTGAAGATAGGCGTCCAAGGCCTAATGGACAACCAACAAATTCTTTTCGAAAAGATTCCTGCTACTCCAACCCCTATCGAAGATGTTTCAATAATCACCATTTCCACCAATCTTTCCAAGGTCCCTAAAAATCCTGTTAAGATTACATCCGCTACGAAGATTGTTCCTCTGAAAATAACCATGCCTGGGCCTGTCCCCTACAAATCTGACAAATCGATACCGTGGAATTATGGTGGAGAAATCTTCTACCACGGTGTTAAACAAGTTGAGATAACTGAAGAAAGCTCTGACGAAGAAACTACCGACATTGGAAACATTGCCGGTACGAGCAAGATTACCCGAAGTGGGAGAATTTTCTCTCCAGAGATTGCCCCCCCAAAGGCAATCTTTGGAACCTCAGCTGCTTCCAAGGTTACTCCTGCACCGATAAAACTTTCTGCCAGAACTCCGTTGATTGAAGAAGTTGTTACTCCTGTGGTTGTCCCTCCTACTTCTGCTGATAAGGGGAAAGGGATCCAAGATGAGCTCGTCAGGATGAGGGCTCAGCCATTGGTCATCCACGAAACCTCTAAGAAAGAAATGGAGGAGATTCTGAAAATAATTAAGAAGAGTGATTATGATGTGGTAGAGCAATTGGGGCAAACCCCCTCGAAGATCTCCATGTTAGCATTACTGCTTTGTTCAGAGGCGCACGCCAAAGCATTGATAAAATTTCTGAAGACAGCCCATGTGCCCCAAGAAACCTCAGCCGATCAATTCCAAGATTGTGTAGCCAGCCTTACCGCCGACAACGACCTGGGTTTCTCTGATGCTGACCTAACTCCGAAAGGAAGAAAGCACAATGACGCATTGCATGTGTCAGTTGAATGCCGAGGAACCACTCTCGCCCATGTCTTGGTCGACACTGGAACTTCTCTAAACATGCTGCCTAAGAAAGCTCTGGACCGATTGGATTGTGAAGGCTTGGAGCTGAAACCAAGTAATATCATTGTCAGGGCCTTTGACAGGTCTAAAAGAATGGTGCATGGGGAGGTCGACATTCCCATTAAGGTAGGCACTGAAGTTTTCCCCTCAACTTTCTATGTGATGGACATCCGTCCGTCATACTCTTGTTTGCTAGGGAGGCCATGGATACATAATGCTGGGGCAGTCACCTCTTCTCTACATCAGATGTTGAAATATCCTGTCAAGGGAAAAATCATAATTGTACACGGTGAAGAGGAGTACATGATCAGTCATCTGAACTCCTTTAGGTATATGGAAGTGGAGGGAGAATTCATTGAAACACCATTCCAACACTTCGAGGAAATTGCTCCCGAGGTTGCAGTAACAAAGGCAATAGTTGAGGTACCCAAGCAGGTGGCCAGGATGGCATCTCTAAAAGACACAAAGGCTAGTAAAGGAGGGAAAGAGCTCAACATGGGGACAATTTCCTGACATTCCTCACAAAACAGACAAGTTTGGGTTGGGATTTACCGTTGCGGGGCAAAAAGCTATGCGTCGCTCAAAGATTGAAAGAGCACCCATCAAGATTTCTCCTCATGGAATCAATGCTTTGGAAGACGAAGACGAAGAGGCCAAAATTGAAGATTGGATTTTCCCAACTATCGAAGGGGGACTACACAACTGGGAGGCAAAAGACTTCGTCCCCATTACTTTCATTAATCAGTAATTTATCTTTCGAACATTTCCTGTTGGTCTGTAATAATTACTTTTAAACAATCTGCACGCTATTTTTCACCTCATGCCTTGCCCGGGGCATGTAGGTCCATTTGTAAGGGTTTTCATTCTCTTCATATTCATATGCCATGTTTAATGATTCATTGGACGTTTTTCATTTATAAACTGCTGTGTTCATTTTCTTTCCTTTTGCATTTTTGTTTGTTTAAGGATGGTTATCCCTTACACACACCCATACTCACAAATGCAGGTACCCATCCACTCTGGATTCCATGGGTGACTATTTTGTTGTATCCTTCAATAACTCTGAGGATTTGGTCAATCAGGCTGAGTGCGAAGACGACGAAGATTGTGAAGTACCGGGATAGCTAGCCAAACTTCTACAGCAAGAAGAAAGGACCATCTTGCCTCATGAAGAGTTGTTGGAAACTGTCAACTTAGGAACAGAGGAAGACAGGAAAGAAGTACAAGTGGGTGCCAATCTGGAACCAAATGTCAAGGAGCGCTTAATACAACTGTTGAATGAATACGTTGAAATCTTCGCTTGGTCTTATGAAGACATGTTGGGTTTAGACACAGACATCGTGGTTCACCGTCTCCCTACAAGAGAGGATTGTCCACCGATCAAGCAAAAAGTCTGTCGAATGAGGCCCGACATGTCTGAGAAGATTAAAGCGGAAGTAATGAAGCAATTCAACACTGGCTTTCTGGATGTTACATCCTATCCAAAATGGGTTGCTAACATCGTGCCAGTACCTAAAAAAGACGGCAAGGTCAGAATGTGTGTGGACTACCGGGATTTGAATAGGGCCAGCCCTAAAGATGATTTTCCGCTACCCCATATCGACATCTTGATTGACAACACGGCTCAGTACAAGGTTTTTTCCTTCATGGATGGATTCTCGGGCTACAACCAGATTAAAATGGCTCCCAAGGACATGGAGAAAACAACCTTTGTTACACAATGGGGTACCTTCTGCTACAAGGTGATGCCGTTCGGACTGAAGAACGCATGGGCAACTTATCAATGCGCCATGGTAGCTTTGTTTCATGATATGATACATCATGAGATCGAGGTTCACGTAGACGACATGATAGCTCGATCACAAACAGAGGAGGAACACCTTGAACATTTGCAGAAGCTGTTTGCCAGGTTGAAGGAGTACAAACTCAGGCTGAATCCAAGTAAGTGCACTTTTGGAGTTAGGTCTGGTAAACTTCTAGGATTTATTGTCAGCAACAAAGGCATCGAGGTCGATCCAGCAAAAGTGAAGGCTATACAAGAAATGCCTGCCCCCCGTACTGAAAAAGAGGTTAGAGGGTTCTTGGGGCGCTTGAACTATATTGCCAGATTCATCTCTCATCTGACGTCTACCTGTGAGCCAATTTTCAAACTATTGAAGAAAGATCAGGTAGTCGAATGGAACGAAGATTGCCAAGCTGCTTTTGATAAGATCAAGGAGTATTTGCTAGAACCTCATATTCTGATGCCACCCGTCGAAGGAAGGCCGCTGATCATGTATCTGACCGTTTTGGATAACTCAATGGGGTGCGTACTGGGCCAGCATGACGAGTCTGGTTGAAAAGCGCATGCCATTTATTACCTTAGCAAAAAGTTTACCGACTGTGAGACTCGCTACTCACTGCTCGAGAAAACTTGCTGCGCTTTGGTATGGGCTGCTCGCCGACTAAGACAGTATATGTTGACTCATACCACTCTGTTGATTTCCAAAATGGATCCTATCAAGTATATCTTCGAGAAGCCTGCTTTATCTGGAAGAATCGCTAGATGGCAAATGATCCTGACTGAGTATGACATCCAGTATACTACCCAAAAAGCTATAAAAGGGAGTGTACTAGCTGACCATCTAGCTCATCAAGCTATCGAAGATTATCAATCCATGAGATTCGACTTCCCGGAAGAGGACATCATGACTTTGGACAACATTGAAGGTAACGGACCGTATGACAGACCTGAAAATGGATCCAGATGGACCCTGTACTTTGATGGTGCTTCAAATGCACTTGGAAACGATATTGGTGCGGTACTCATTTCCCCGAAAGGTTGCCACACGCCTTTCACGGCCCGACTTTGCTTCAGCTGTACCAATAACATGGCCGAATATGAAGCTTGCATCTTTGGTCTCAAGGCTGCTATAGACCTGGGGATCAAATCTTTGATCGTATTTGGGGACTCGGCTTTGGTTATCAGTCAAATCAAAGGAGAGTGGGATACCAAGCATCCTAATCTTATCCCATACAAAGAACATGTTTTGACATTGCTGCCTCATTTCGAGCAGATCACCTTCGAGCACTTCCTGCGAGAAGAGAATCAGCTAGTAGATGCTCTGGCTACAATGTCTTCCATGTTTAAACTCAACTGGGATAACGAGGCTCCCCAAATCACCATCGAGCGAATGGATGAACCTGCGCATTGTCATGAGATTAATACCGAAGAAGTAGTGGAACAACCCTGGTTTCACGAAATTAAAAGGTATCTCCAGACTAGAGAATATCCCGAAGGAGCTTCCGTAAATGACAAAAAGTTCCTAAGGAAATTTGCTGCCAAGTTCTTCCTGAGCAACGACATCCTCTATAAATGCAGCCATGATTGTGTTTTACTCCGATGTGTAGACAAAGCTGAAGCAGAGTTGATCATGACTGAGATACACAGCAGCACATTTGGCACCCACTTGAGCGGATATACGATGGCTAAGAAGATTCTAAGGGCAGGCTATTACTAGTCTACCATGGAAGCTGATTGCCATCAACATTCCCGTACTTGCCACAAATGTCAAGTCTATGCTGACAAGATTCATATTCCTCCTGTTCCTCTCAACGTTCTGACAGCTCCTTGGCCATTCACAATGTGGGGCATTGATATGATCGGAGATATCAAGCCCACAGCGTCTAATGGACATCGCTTCATTTTGGTCGCCATTGACTATTTTACCAAATGGGTCGAAGCAGCTTCCTTCGCCTCTGTTACAAAGAATATGGTTGCCCGCTTCATCAAGCAGAACCTCATATGCCGGTATGGCGTCCCCGATAGGATCGTCACAGACAACGGTACAAATCTGAATAATACTATGATCACCGCTCTATGCGAACAGTTCAAGATTTATCATCACAATTCATCTCCCTATCGGCCGAAGATGAACGGTGCTGTTGAAGCTGCGAACAAAAACATCAAGAAGATCATTCAGAAAATAACAGTTACCTACAAGGACTGGCATGATATGCTACCATTTTCTCTGCATGGATACCGTGCCACAGCACGTACTTCAACAGGGGCAACCCCGTTTTCTTTGGTATATGGCATGGAAGTTGTCCTGCCCATGGAAGTTCAGATTCCTTCTTTAAGGATTATGAAGGACGCTGGTTTGAATGAAGACGATTGGATTCAGATCTGACTTGATCAACTCAATTTGATTGATGAGAAGCGACTCACTGCTGTTTGCCATGGTCAGACGTATCAAAAACGGATGATCAAGGCTTTCAACAAGAAAGTCAGACGTCAAGTATATCAAGTCGGAGATCTTGTAATCAAGCGGATTATCTTCCCGCAAAGTGATCCCAGGGGCAAATGGACTCCTACATACGAAGGACCGTTTGTGATCAAGAGCATATTTTCTGGTGGTGCAATGATTCTGACCACCATGGACGACAATGATTTGCCGCACCCAGCGAACACAGACATAGTCAAAAGACACTACGCATAAAACAACCCGACAAGTCGAAAACCCGAAGGGGCGGCTTGGGCAAAAATGGGCATCCCGGTGAACCGAAAACCCAAAAGGGCGATTCAGGCAAAAATTAGGGATAAAACAAAAAAAATCTGTACACCCGGCAAGTTGAAAACCCGAAAGGGAGACTTGGGCAAAAAAGGGTTTCCCGGTGGATCGAAAACCCGAAAGGGCGATTCAAGCAAAAATTAGGGAATTAAAAAGCGTATGACTATGCCTCGTCGGATCACTTTAAAGAATAATCTCTTCATCAACAAGCTCCGAGTTTCTGATCAATCCAATCATCGGCAGACGAAGCAGTGAATGGGAAAGATATTCAGAGTTGTGAAGGCTATAACAGAATAGGAATCCCATGGAATTGTTACACATAGCCATCTTTCTTTTGTATAAAATTTTCAATATTTTACGACAACATCCTCTTACTAGGATGCTTGTTTCCTTTATACAAAGATACTCATAGAAAGTTAATACAAATACTTTTCCAAATGCAGAAATTTGCTTTGTCTTCTTTTTGCTTTTCTACACTTATGTTTTATTTGAGAAACGTCCAATGTTTTGTTAAATAGGCATATGCATTTGAACATAATCATTCTCTTACAAATCAAGAAAGATGATTGCAGATAGTTTAAAGGTACCGATAGATATCTTAATTCCCTTTCAGAAGGAATCCCTAGCAGAATTAAACTTCAAATTCCTTAACAAAGTCAAAATCCAGAACTTAATTCCCCAAACAGAGTTAAACTTCAAGATCCTCAGCAGAACAAAAGCTTTCTCAAAACTGATTTCCCCAGCCAGAGAGCCTTCCAGAACTCAATTCCCCTCAGAGTTAAGTTTCAGTATCCCTAGTGGAGCCTTAAAAATCCGAAAATCCTATCCCCAGCGGAGCTAAAACTTCCAACTATCAATCCCCAGCAGAACCAGACTAGTGAACCTTCTCCCCACAGAGATACTTCCCACCAGACTGGAGATTCTCAATTTTACTTCTCCAGCCTAAGCCTACCAGGTTCTGGACTCCCCAGGTTCTGGACTCCCCAGTAGAGATCATCAGAATTCTCATTCCCCACAAGTCACCAAGGATTTTTCAAACCCCAACAGTGATCCTAAGATCCCCCAACAACTGAAGATCTTGTTCCCCAAGCAGTCAGCAGTCAACAAGGATGTCTCAGCTTCAGCAATCAAATATTCTTGCAATCCCCTACAGCAGTCAAGGATTCACTTTCCCCGGCAGCAGTCAAGATTCTATTATCTCCGGCTATCTAGGATTCATCTATCCTCAGTAAGAAACCTCATCAGCTTACATGCGCATTCATTACATTGACATAGCATATATTGCATCATGCATTTCATGCAACATAACTTTGTGTTTCAGCTAATATTTTACCCTTTTCAGGATAAGATTAATAAGCTTTAACTTTAAGACTTCTGAAAACAGTTCAGGGGTTCTCCAGATACGGATGTTGACCTATCGCTTGTTCAGATTCTTCAACCTCTGAAAACAGTTTACGGATTCTCCAAACACCGATGTTAATCTATCGCTTGTTCAGACTCAATTTTTGAAAACAGTTTACGGACGCTTCCCAACATGGATGCTGATCTATTGCTTATTCAACTTCAAGACTACTGAAAACAGTTCACGGGTTCTCCAGATACGGATGTTAACCTATCGCTTGTTCAGATTCTTCAACTTCTGAAAACAGTTTACGGATTCTCCAAACACGGATGTTAATCTATCGCTTGTTCAGACTCAACTTTTGAAAATAGTTTACGGACGCTTCCCAACATGGATGCTGATCTATTGCTTATTCAACTTCAAGACTTCTGAAAACAGTTCACGGGTTCTCCAGATACGGATGTTGACCTATCGCTTGTTCAGATTCTTCAACCTCTGAAAACAATTTACGGATTCTCCAAACACGGATGTTAATCTATCGCTTGTTCAGACTCAATTTTTGAAAACAGTTTACGGACGCTTCCCAACATGGATGTTGATCTATTGCTTATTCAACTTTAAGACTTCTGAAAACAGTTCACGGTTTCTCCAGATACGGATGTTAACCTATCGCTTGTTCAGATTCTTCAACTTCTGAAAACAGTTTACGGATTCTCCAAACACGGATGTTAATCTATCGCTTGTTCAGACTCAGTTTTTGAAAAAAGTTTACGGACGCTTCCCAACATGGATGCTGATCTATTGCTTATTCAATTTCAAGACTTCTGAAAACAGTTTACGGATTCTCCAAACACGGATGTTAATCTATCGCTTGTTCAGATGCAACTACTGAAAACAGTTTACGGGTTTTCCAGACACGGATGTTAGCCTATCGCTTGTTCAGACTCAACTTTTGAAAACATTTTACGGATTCTCCAAACACAGATGTCAATCCATTGCTTATTCAGGATCCCCAGTTCAGAGATATTCCAAACATGGACACCTTTCTGATACTCATTTCTTTCACCTACAACATACATTCCAGATGGCATCTTTAAGCCCCTCCTCCGGCAAGATTCTGTCACATCTCCAGATGGAATCTTTAAGCCCATCTCCAAATGGCATCTTTAAGCCCATTCCTGCATCCATGTTTTGACGAGTGCAAATTTACGGGCACTCTAGTGTCCAATCTCCTTTTACCTTCGAGACGCGAAAGGCAAACTTGCCAATCTAACTCTTCAGGTTCAAGAAGATTGAACAGGGGCAACTGTTGTACCCCAAAATTTTCCCTCTCATTTCATCAACAATTTCTCATCACAAGACTTTTGGAGCTCAAGATCAAGTTAGGGTTTGCTCTGCTCAAGGCCCCTCCTTGCACTGTTGACCCAAATTAGGGTTTGAGTTTGCACAAAGATGTTTTGACCTAAAATGCCCAAAGTGACTTTCATGCTTCATGTTGGACTCACAAGTTTATCCATACCAAGTTTCAAGCCTTGATTCCAATCTTTGCCCAGTCAATTGGACAGTTGACCTAGAAATCAACTGTATTGGGGAAAAAGTCAACTGTGGCCAATTGACAGTCAAACTTCATGAAATTTGACACACATCAACATAATGAACTCATATGAACCATTTGGTCAAGTTGGGATCACAATCCCACAAGAAATTTGATCAGATCACCAAAAGGGCAAAATGGTCATTTTTAGGGTTTTGACTGCACAAAGGCAATTTTTGACTGTTTGACCTAACCAATGGCAAACCAAGTTCACATATGGACTCAAGAACTCAATGGCATTGTCTTGACCCATTCAACAAGTTCAAAAGATCTCAAATGCACAGGATTGACAGATGAATTTTTCAGTCAACTGATCAAAATTTAACTGTATACTGAAAAATCAAACTTTGACTTTTTGGTCAAAATCAAGTGCCAAGATTCATTTTTCATCAAGACATGTCAAATTATGAAACTTGTTCATCAAGAAATCCAAAATTACAAATTAGGGTTTAAAATGAAGAAATTTCATAACTTAGAAATTTTCTAAGTTATGAAATTTCCTTATTTTTTCCTAACTTTGTCCCATTTTTTTATTAAGATACAAATGGATTCAAACAAAACTCAAAACATGAAAGTTGTAGTCCATTTCAAAATATACAACTTTGATTCATAAAGTTTTCTCAAAGGAAGCTTGTAGCTCAAGTTATGATTTTTGGAACAAGGGTGCAAAACATTTTTAACTTAGAAAAATTTTGACCTATTCTAGGCAGGATTTTTGTCCAACTTCTTGGCCATTTTTCACATGCTTCCACTTGGAGTTTCAATTTTCATTACAAATATGGATTGTATTAAACATTCCAAGCTTTCCAAATTGTCCAAGAACTTCTCAAACACCCTTGTGGTTAGGGAGATTCGAATTTGCAAAGTTGGGCAAAATTCACTTTTGTTCATAACCAAATGCATGTTCATACAAGTTCCATTTTGAAATCAGCATGCTTGGTACTTTCTTGCAGGCCTCTAAACCAAGTTTGCACTCCATAATTAAATGCCTAACCTTTGTGTTCAAGCATTGATTTGTGCATTTAGTCATTACACAAAGAACTAATCCATAATTAGAAAAAGCAACTTTGCCATTTTTGAAAAGTAATGCTTTACGTCAAATTCTGAATCTTTGAAGTACAAACCAAATCTTTGAGGCAAGAGTTTGTAAGCAAATCCCACTGATCAAGAACAAAGGGTGCAACATAGATAGAGAGGTTATACAGGCCTGCATAAGGACTTGAACCTTCTGACTTCAAAAACAAGCAAGTTTGCAAAAGATATACAACACTCACTTCCTGCAAGCATAAGCCTAAGCAAACTTTGTCCTCATCTTACATACACCTTAACTGACCTAAAACACGATTCCTTCATCCTCAATCCATCCTCATACACAAAATCACAGTTTTTCTGCAAAACAGAGTGCCTGTTGCAGATTGAGTTCCACAATCTATTCCACTCGTGCACTTTGGTTAAAAACCTTTCAAACACGTTCCATATCATCCACACAAATTATCCCAAGCATTAAATCCAAGCTGTAACATCCCTAACCCATGTTGCCATTTTCATTTTTTCAGTTCTGCAGGTGAACTTCCATAGCACGATTCATAGTGATTCAAAGCAAGCCAGGTGTTGGAGAAGCATCCTTGGACTTCAGGCAAGTTGTACCAAAGCTCAAACTCCATTGAAGATACCTACATTGTTGTACACAACTCAAGCTGAAACAGGTAAAAACATTAACTTCTATCTCTCAATATAGGAAGAATTAGGCTTAGGTTTGTGAATGAAACATGTTCTCCTCATAGCCCTGAAGCCATCCATGTAGTTACTTTTCATTTATATTGAGTGTGCTGTGAGAATTTTGGCCATGAACATTGAAGAAAAATTAGGTCAGAAATTGGGGATGAAGTAATTCTCCCTCGTTTCTTAGAGTTAGGTCAAGTGTTTTATATGTTTGAATTCGTCTCTTGATGCTCTATAATGTTTGTGTTATGAGTTTTTGTTAAAAGTCAAAGAATCAGGAGTTTGAATGAAGCTTGGAACACGCGCATTTTCTGTTTGAACATTGCTGAAGGTTGAAGACAAAGCTGGCTTGGGCTGGGCCTGAGTCAGCTTGCTGCTTGCACCTCATTTTCCAATTTACACCCCCTTGGCCCATTGTGTGACATATTGATCATTTTTTATTTTTTCTTTTTGATTCTGACTTATTATTTTTTGCTCAAATATAAAAAATATCAAAAATATTTTTCCACCCTTTTTTTGCATTTATTTGGCATTTATTTGTTTTATTTAATATATGTATGTAAATAAATATAAAAACCTTTTATTTAAAACCCTAGAAAATAATACAAAAATTATTTATTTTTTCAGTTATTATTTTTGTTTACATTTTGAAAACATTTTCTAAAAATATACATTTTTTGTAAATAATTAATATTTTATTCTTGTATATATTTAGTATATTTAATATATAATATATAAATACTTGTATATTTTATTAGATATTTAGGACAAAAATATAGAAATAATACATTTTTATTTTTATTAATATATGACACTAAAAAATACTTTTTTTTACAATATACTTCTTTTTTTATTTTTTGTATATAATTAACAAATATTGTATATAATTAATAAATAAAAACTATTTATTAAGAAAACTAGGGTTTTGCCCTAAACCATAAAAATATTCAAAATTTGACCTTTTTATTTTTGTTTATATTTCACATGAAAAAAATACTTTCACATACATAAGAATCTTTTTGTGCATAATACATTTTGCATATTTATTGTATTTATTCCAATGTTGTACAATTAAATATTTATATATTCGATATGGATGTAATAGTTTAGATTTAATTTCTTGCCAAATATCCCCCCATTCAAACATTTGTACCCCCATCCCCATAATCATATTGTAATAACTTAGGACTTTAAATTTCCGCATTTAAAAGCTTTCAAATTATGCCATGATAGACCTAAGGTTTGTATACAAATCAAATAACAAATAGCTTGACTAATACAAAGACAAAAATGCATGAAAATGGACAACACAATGCACACTTGCACCCCTAGGGTTACTCCACTTGTTGCCTTCAAAAATGGGCCATGTTGCATGTTGAGTGTCTTTGGCAAAACAAAAACAAATCAAATGATCATAGTCCCTCGATGACGCTTTCTCAAGTTGCCTAAAAATGATCAAGTCCCTTAAATAAAATTTCCAAAGACACTTGGAACTATTGTCTTCATGGTCTAAACGATGACCCGCGCTCGTCCCGTTAACATCCTAACACAAGATTGTCCACCAAATACAATGGTGGAACAATACTGTTAAAAGGGTTAAAACATAGGAAAGATCTTTGAGAAATTTAGGGTAGATAGCTCTTGGTTACTTGACCAACTTGCAAAACAAATCCTTGCCATTTTTCGAAACACACTCCACGACATAACTTTCAAAACCTTGAAACATCTTTTCAAAAAGACAAACACCTTTTGAAAAACATTCGAGTAAAGAATTGTTACAAGGGTTGCCTAGACAAGGCATCTTTTTTTCAAAACATTTTCAAACCCACACACAAAGCACCATTTCAAACAATTGAAAGCACCATTTCAAACAATTGAAAATGCAAGGCAAGTGATCTAAGCAAGTAACTAAGAGCCCATGGATAACCATGGATAGAAAGGGTGCTAATACCTTCCCTTTCTATAATCTACTCCCCGAACCCAAGAAAACATCTCAAAGTTTTTTCCTGTGCTTTTTAACCTTTCCTTAGGATAAAATAAAAAGTCGATGGCGACTCTTGCTAAACCGAAACATTTGCGAAAACAAACGCAAAACCCAAGTCACTTCTACCACCGTATCACAGCAATGTATAGAAACATGTCACTTGAGTGAATCCACTCAATAAATCACTATTTGGATTCACGAAACATTGATCCCTGCTCGGCCCTAAGTCTAGGTCAAGCTCAGTTTACACATGCTCGTACGATTTGACTTTCGTGTAGATATCGGGTTTCTCATGAGACTCGAACCCATTTCAAAAACCGTTACAGGTATGAGACTTGAACCCACTTTGAGTATCTTTCATCGTATAGAACTCGGACCCATTTGGGTGTCCACCTTTCCCCCATATACGCAATGGTTGGGACTCAAACCCAATTGAGGCACAAATCATTATTGTCACATCCTCATAAACCCATTTGCATCTTTACATAAACTTCCATAAAAGGTACGTTCACTTGGTGCCACCTCCTCATTCTTGCTTTTTATAAGCCTCTTAAATGGTATGTGCATAAACTATCAGAATACGTTATTAATCTCATATACTCACGATTGCTCTCATCAATCACTAGGTGATCCTTTTCACAAAATCACTAGGTTGTAACATCTACCAGTTCTCATGAAATCATATCAAGTCTTGCGGCATCATAACATGATCCATTCCATACAAAGCATGTTCAATCACATGACTACTTGTCTATTGTACGCACCACAATATAAACACAACCAAACATCACTATCTAAACCATTTCATAACCTAGGTTTTATTTTTAAGTCATCACATAGGTTTCCTCACTTACCATCATAAATTTTATTCATGTTATCATACAACCAATACAATCAACAAGTTATATTATAGTTCATAGAACACAATACATAATTACCATAACAATAATTTATAACTATTCCATAACCAAATCACACAACACACATAGGTTATGGAATGTATCACATAAACAACACAACAATTAATTCATGGACACTCATAGCCAACTCATACAATACACATGGCATCCCATGATTTATTCTTATCACTTGATGAGGCATTGGATTCTCTTTCTAATGATTCCAAATCTCATAATACTCTGAGCCACAATTCTTATATTATAGTGGAGATAAGGAATAAACTCATTTTCACAATCCTTATCCAAGAATAACATATGCAAGAATCAAACATATCATCATAATATGTCATAACAAACACTAGGCCAAGTCATCACACAACTCGCCTCATTCTAACTCATTCCATTTCCACACCAGAAGGTGCATATCCATCCAATTATCCTATTGTGGGGATTTACCGGACTCAAGGGGAATCTATAGTGGAATAACTCATAGAGACATCTCTCTATGTTATAGATTTATCTCCATTAACTTTCTAAAGCATATGTACTTACATCAGTTAGAGTTACCATTCTCATTTTATGGAGGAACAAGAAATTAACTTTATGACCAACTCCTAATTTCAACATATTACACATTTTTCTCTTCATTATCTAATAGAGAATTAAAAGAGCTTTCCAACACTTCTGGCTGTGTCTCATTTTGAGTTACAGTTCTCAAGTTACATCACCAACAATGCAAAGGGAAAAATACAAAAGTTGGCAGGTGCGTTGAGCGTCATGTAGCGCGCTTACAACCCCAGAAGGAAGTTCCAGGTACGCTAAGCACTATCAGGCTAGGCTAAGCGCCAAAACCTAGAATCCTAACTTCTAAAACACCCAAATTCATGATTTCTACCCCAAATCTCATGATTTTTACACCCAAAAGCATCAATAACATGCAGAACAACAAGAACATTAACACCTTATGATTCTAACATAATACTTCAAAACCAACAACAACACATATGTATTCATGATAATTTGTAATCCCAACAACAAGATACCCAACATGGAATCATCATCAATTTTCCAATTTAATCAACACCAAACATGGGAAGTATTAGCAAGTAAAACATGGGAGGTCACAAGGATCATGATTCAATCATAAATATCCAACATATAGAAAGATCCACAAAACCTAAGTCCCAATTCATGAGTTCTCCCCCACCCAAATCTAGAGCTACCTAGGAACTCACCTAATGAATATGAAGATGAAAATAATGATGATGAATCCATGGTATTGTTCCTTGTTTCTTATCCTCGTCTTCTTCTTTCCTTTATTTTCTCTTCCTTTTCATTTTTCTTCTTCTGGTTTTATTTGTCTTTACCAAGTTCTTTTATTTTTTTTCTTTCTTTCTATACCACCTCCATATACCACATATAATATATAAATATATTATATTGTGTGGTTAGTAAAAATAGTGGGAAGATAAGTATCTCAAATTATATTTTCTCACTACTAGACCAATTGAATCATTATTAATTTGACCAAAAAAGCTCTTTTGGGTATTAATTAATAATGGTCAGTCGCTTTTAATAAATATTGTCATCTTTCGAGCTCATTAGTTACTCTAATGACCTCAATTGATCCCAACTGGCAACTGATAGAGAACTTAGGAACTCAGTTTGTCCCAACTAACAACAACTAACATCTCAGTGAGCATTTAAGGGAAATATGAGATATTATAGGTTGGATGTTATGTGACCTAAAATGTATCAGTGAATTATACAACATACACAAAATCAGGATGGAAGAAAACTTCAAGCCAATAACTCAACCTCGACGTCGTCTGAATCCTACTATGAAGGAGGTTGTTAAAAAAGATGTGGTAAAATTACTTGAGACAAGACTGTTATACCTAATTTCAGATAACGTTTGTTTACACCTTATCCAAGTAGTTCCAAAAATGGTGGTATGATAGTAATCAAAATGAAAAGAATGAAATAATTCCAACAAGAATTGTCACTAGGTGGAGATTCGTATAGACTATAGGAGACTTAACCAAGCCACAAGAAAATATTTTCCATTACCCTTTATATACCAAATGCTGGAAAGATTGGCTAACCAAACACTTTATTGTTTCTTGGATGGATATTCCTACGATAATCAAATCACACTAAACCCCAAGGATCAAGAAAAACATTCCTTTATTTGTCCCTTTGGTATATTTTTATATAGAAGAGCGCCCTTTGAATCATGTAATGCCTATGCAACCTTTCAATGATGCATGTAGGAAATATTTTCTGATCTAATTGAAAAATGTATATAAGTCTTCATGAATGAATTTTAGGTATTTAGATCATCAATTGGTACATGCCTGAAAAACCTAGATGACATACTAAAAATATGCATAAAGACCAATATGGTTCTAAATTTGGAAAATGTCATTTTATAGTGACTGAAAGTATTGTGTTTGGGCATCAGATTTCATCTAAAAGCATATAAGTGGAGAAAGCTAAAGTAGAAGTGTCTTAACCAGCAAAAAAATAACGAGTCGCCACCACTATTTTTTGTCTTAACGACAGGTGAATAATGGAATAACCCTAAATCGATACAAAGATTCTAAGTTATTGATTCACTTTAGACGAAGGGGAGGTGTTAGTCACACTTCATCTACCTTATTCTCAAGGAAGTCCTGGGGTTTAGGTTAAAAGGATAGGATAGGGTTTTCGAGGGTTATTAATATATTTGAGAAAAAGGGTTTTAGTCTTTTAATTAGGGGACTTGCCTTGGTTTTTAAGCCGCGTGCCTACGTATCCTTTTACGGATTGGTTATATTTTTTACGGATTACGGAAACCCCTTACATTCTCCTTGAACCAAGTCTGAGTTTGAAGTTAGCGGAATCGTATACGAAGTTCGCAGTCGATGAAAGAGGTCTCCATGATCCTTTTTGAAAATGTATTGACTTTATTATGTTAGTAGAAAAAAGGGTTAGTATTCGATCGGTTAGCTATTTTCGAGTATATGATTCAATATTAGAAACTAAATTTGAATGAGAAAAAAAATTTAATGAAATTAAAAATAGGGTTAGTGCTTTAAAAATTATATTGATTAATAAATAATTATTTTATAATTAATAAAAATATATTAAATATTTTTAATAAAAAAATCTAATAGTTATTTAATAATTCTGCAAAAAAAAAATATTTAAAGCAAATGCTAAAGAATGGGTAGAATTAAATTAAGAATAGAAAATAAACAAATTAAAAGAATTTAATAATTTAAGAAAATTAATTAATTAAGTTTTAAGGGGTGTAAAACTAAGATTGGCTGGTGTATGAGAAAAATATTTGGACTCAAAGAAATTCTGAGCCCAAATGGCTAGGGGCGCAAATTACAGTAGGGTAGTAACAATGGGAGGTGTGGAAAGGAGGGGCCCAAGTCCAGAATTTGGACTTGGCCCATTAATGTGCAAAGGGTGTACATTATACTTGATGAGTAAAAGAGGGGATTTGAATAATCAATGGGTTGGAGCCCAATATATTTGTTTTTTTATCCAAACGGGGGGTGTTTATTTGGTTTAGTAAGTGAAATAAAAAACAAGGGGGTTGTGATTGTGATTGGGCTTGGCCCAAGGCAAGCTTATGAGAGATCCATTCGATCTCTTGCATGTGCGTGTACCAGTTTATGGTGAGGGCGCACTATCTGGAGCATCTAATTTTGATCAAAGGGTCAAAGAGTGATGATGTACGATAAGGGTGCATGGATTTACTGTTCAGTAATTCCAATCATGTGGCCAGAAATTGCCCATGTGCTGCATCAGGAAAGGAAACAGAGGGATTATATCATTTTTCCTCTTCACTTCTCCATTCATTCTTTCTTTTCTTCTCATACTCGCTTTCTCGTCTCTCTCTATCTTCTACACAAAACAACAACAACAATCCATCCACACCCAAAAACCCATAACACTACCACCCCTAATCCTAACTAATAGTGTTCGTAACCTTTGATCCCCAAAACACATTCAACCCCCAAATCTCAACACAACAACAAAAAAACAAAAAGCTAAGTGTCACACAGGGTTACCTTTATGTCGTGAATCTCCTAGTTTGCTTTGCATTCTGGTTTTCTGTTTGCTTCGTCTGATCCTTCCCTTGTTTTTGCAGGTACAACGGTGATTGAAGGATCTTAGGTTTTCTGTTCAGAAACCCTAGATCTGAATGCTCCAAGGAATACTTTGATTCTTCGTCTCTTCTTCTTCTACTCCTTCTTTGTAGAATTTTTCCTTGATAATTTTTCGGCTCCCTGTTCATTAGATTTTAGAGGTTTTATAGGTTTTATAGGTTTATAGGGTTAGATAAATTAGGAAATCTGTAGTATGATTTATGTTACAATTTTAAATTTAGTAAGAAATTAGATCAATTAGGTTTTAAATGAAGATTTTGATTGAATTAGAATTAAGTTGATTGGATTAGATTCGTAGACTTTGTTTGTAATTGATTCTGATTGTATAAGATTTGATTAATTGTAATATTTTTATTTGATTTGGATTTACTTTTGATTGATTTTGTTTTTATATGCGTTTTCTGGGTTTCTGGTCGTTCTGGATTGCTTAATCGAGTCTTAGGTTTGAGGATCAAGAAGAAACGGCTGGCGGTGTCGTAGGCTTGCAAGATTAGGGTTTCTGGCCCTCTTTGACTTAGTCAAAATACATTTTAAAAATAATAATACATAATAATATATTGTAATAATAATTAATAATTAATAATAATATTAATTATTAATGATAATAATAATTTTATTGTGATAATAAGTAATAATAAAAAAATTAACCCAAAATCTACAGCTGACTTTGGTCAACTCCCAATGGACCAAATGGGTCTGCCAAATCTAAACGGCCCACCCGAATTCAACAAACGCACCTCTCTCTATTCATAAATGGGCCAATCAATCTCAGACTTGTCTGATCAAAACAAAACGTGCACCTTTTTAATCAAAACAAAACAAATGGGCCAGTATAAAAAAGCCATAAAAATACACCCCTATTATTATAACTCGCCTCCAAAACTTTAATGGGCCATCCGATTTGGATTGTCCAAATGCACCCTTTTCTCCTTTTTTTAGATTTTAAACGGGCCTAAAGAAAAAACTCCTAATGGGTCATTCTAATGAAATAAAACCATGAGCCCTTAATTAAAACCACACGCCCCTTATTAGAATGAAATTCAAAATAAGCAAATTTAAATAATGTGATTATAAATTAGAAGCATAGTAATAATATGACTATTGTAATGGGGAAATTTTGGGGTATGGCAGCTGCCCCTATATAATTACTCTCCGATTGAGGGTGCGAGAATACGAAGGTCTCGCACGTTCAGATCAGAGGGTTATTAAATAATGGAAGACCCAAAAATTTGACTAAAGAATTGCTAGACAAGGATATACTGTAAAGTATACCCCAGAGGATGAAGAAATAGGCAAAGATGATGATGTATCATTCTACCATAGTTTGAATAGAGAGTAAGAATGACCTAGATATGACGATGCGGATAACTCGTCAACACCTAGAAAAAAGATCATAGACGTTGCATATTTACCATAACCTAGGAGGTAAATAACACAAGTTGAAAGATTGATGACTTATTGCTGCATTGAGACTGATGCAACAAGCTATATCGTGGTTATAGAGTAAACAATATCAGTTTGAAAATTTGACTCACTAACGCTTCGAGACTAACATAGTAAGCTTATAACGCAGATTTTGTATATTCATCACAACCTAGAGGATGAATAAATAGAGTTCGATAATCCATTGTCGCATGGAGACTAACACAATGAATCATATTGCAGAGAGACATATAACCTATTGCTGCTTCGAGACTAACATATTGAGTTACATCGCAGATTTTGTAAATTTACTACAACCTAGGGAGTAAACGATACAGGTTAAAAATATATTACTAATGCATAGAGACTAATATAGTAAGGCACTGCTAGTGTAATTATCATGACCTAGAGGATAAATACCACAAAGTTTGATAACATGTTGATGCTTTGGGACTAACACAATGGATTACATCGCAATTACTGCATATTCACCACAACCTAGGAGGAAAATAACACAACAGATAACTTACTAACGCTTTGAGACTAACATAGTAAGCTATAACTTAGTTTTTATGTTTACCACAACCTAGGGGGTAAATAACATTCATTGTTGATTCGAGACTAACACAATGAACTATCATAGATTTTCGTATATCCACCATAACCTAGGGGGTAAATGCCACGAGTTTGAGAAAATAACTTACTAATGCTTCGAGACTAACATAGTAAGTTGTCACATATTTTTGTATTTATCACGACCTAGAAGATAAATCACAAATCTGATAATTCATTATCGCTTAGAGACTAACATAATGAATTATATCACAGATTTTTGTACATCTACTACAACCTAGGGGATAGACAATATGAATTAGATAACTTATTGTTGCTTCGAGACTAACACAATAAGTTATATCACAGATTTTTGATATTTATCACAACCTAGGGGATAAATGATGCAATTTTAAAATTTTAGCTTGGTAATTGAACAGTTTGAATTTGAATTTGATGACTGCAAAATTTGAATCTTGAAAAATTTGACTTTTGAAAAATTGAATTTGACTATTGAAAGGTTTGAATTTGACCAAAAAGGTTTGAACCTTTAAAAAAATGAAAATTTTGAACTTGAATTTGCATTTGATTATTGAAAAGGTTGACTCTAGAAAAGTTTGAAGAGTTTGACTCTGAAAGATTTTGAATTTTGAAAAATTGAATAGTTTGATTCTGAAAGATTTAAATTTTGACCGTTTGAAACGGAGAAATTCGATTTTAACCATTGAAGAGTTTGAACTTGAATCTGAAAAATTGAGTTTGACCACTTGAAGAATTGAATTTATATTAATTTGATTTTGACAATTGAAAAGTTTGATGATCGAAGACTTTAATAGTATGCCTGTAGGCTAATGTTGGTATGAGTCATAGGTATGTGCCTAGTGTAATTTGATATTGTAGCACCTCTAATTGTTATGTCTGCTCTTGATTTAGATTGTTATTCGTAATTTTGTAAAAGCTAATATTTGAATATGTAACCTACGCAGATGACTTAGCTTATTCTGTTTAAATAGGCTCAGAGATTTTGTCAAAGTATCCCTCTTCCCATTCCATGATTGAAATGCTTAATGAAAATGTAAATGCCCCAAATATTTATGAATGTAAATGAATATGTAGTTGTCTCGAGGTCTTTTTTTTTTGAAATTTTTGAAGTCGACTTGAATGACTTCTTGGTAATTGCTTTGAATTCGAAGATTTGTTGATGTAAGAAAATATCCCCTAGGGATTATGAAAGCACGTAGATAGCAGCCTCTTTATGGAATGTCTCGCCCCAATAGGTCTCTGCAGAGACTCTCCTTGATATGATTTTGGAGGTAGTTTGATCATAGTAAGAATGACCCCACTATCTCGAACTATTCTACTGATCTTAAGGACTCTTGAAGACATTTCTCTCTGGTGAAACCTTTTGAATCAACTCCTTTTGATTGAGCCTCGCAGTGTTCTGCCCCAATATTCACACTTCTTGAAAGGTATGCCCCAATCTCCAGAATTTGGAGGAGGTACTCTTGGATCTCCATGATGAATTACCCCAAGCATTTAAATCTTGTCGAGTTTGTATCTAAAGTTGCTTGGAGGAGAACTTGGACCCTACCATGTTGTGATATGAGCTCCAATCCTAAGTTCGATTAATCCAAGGGACATACCTAATATGCAAGAGATTTTTTATAGTCATGTTGATGAATGAAAGAATTGATAAATATCCAAGCATAAAAACATTAATAAGATCCAAGCATTGATGAGAAGCTTTGATGATTCTTGAGGTGGAGGTCACAAGATTATTCTCCAATTTATTTGTTTCTAATCCCTTATTTTTTCATGAACCAACCCTTTTGAATTTTCGGTTCATCGAGATGCCCTGACTTTTGCCTAAGTCAAGTTTTGATTTTCTTTGACTTAGCTGGCTCTTTCTTTATTGAATTTCTTTTTTTGCTTTTGCATGCATGTGACTGTCATGGTTGTTGTAAGCTTTGTCTTCATTGTTTCCTCGATCTTGACGGATGTATTGAGGAAGAAGATGTTGTGAACTTTATCTTCATTGATTGCTTCCTCAATATTTGTTGATGTGCACGAGGAAGATGATGTGCTTGAAACTTTGCTTAGATCATTTCCTCAATCTTGGATGATGTATTGAACTAGAAGAAGAAGATATGATTGAACCTTTGCTTAGATGGACTGATTCTCCTGGGATTTGAATGCACCATTGAATTAATCGAAATCTACCCTACCCCAAGTTGAAATCAAGGTTTTATATATAGAAAATAGAATAAAACTCCAACACCTGGCTTGAGGGGGTTAACTACGGATTAAATCCTTATTTCTCCACAGTTCAGGAATTGAAACAATGCCTTACATTCTTAGCTTGGTCTTACATTGAAATCATACGTCATCCAAATTCAGTTATTTAGTTTACATCATTCTCCCTCAAAGTTTGTTAAAGGTCAAAGATGGAAAAATGAAAATCAAAATGGAAAATTCGTTGATCATATATGGAAAGGGGTGAAAGAGTGAAACGGATAGATTGATTTCAAAAACATGCATGCTCATTTTATTTGAATCACTAGTCAAAAGATACAAATTTACACCAAATACAACTTAGCAACTTGGAAATTAAAATTTTAAATTGATAAAGTCTAATGATCCTATAAAAGAGCCTCTTTTTTTGATCCAATTGACTTTAGGAGATGCTTCTTAGTTCTTGGACTTGTCAAAGTATGGGGGTGACCCTTGACTTTTCTTGGGCATAGCTATTATGTGAGGGAAAATGTTTTAGGTCTTTACCTTGGAATTCTTTTAGGTCTTTACGTACCCTCCTATATTCAGATTCTCATTCTAAGAGAAGTACTTCAGCTTCCACCCTTCGAGAATGTTCTCTTTTTTCTTGGCCCTTGCTTTCTTGGAGGACAATTGTAACACCCCAAATTCTACCTGGTAGTTATAACGAAAATTAGAGTAAAGCTTCCAACACATTTGGGATATCACATTTCAACATGTTACAACACATAAACAGATACATAACACTTTAGTTTCGGAGGATCATATAATAACTTGCATCAGCTTTTAAAACAAAACCAATTCTTTTATTAATAACGCAACAGAATCATAATTACAACTTCAAGTAGCATCATATGTTTCGTTCAACTAAAACGACTTGAGAGGCAACATATTATTTCATATAATTCAACTTAGGGTTCGACAACTAAAACAATTTCAACAAGTAAACAATTATTCGATCATTTCCCCCCGAGTGCTATGTATCAGAGCAACAACACCGACTCAAACTAACGAGGTAACAACTATCCTTCTTGGTTACCTGCACGTTACCAACAGAGGGAAACATTCAAACAGTAACGAGTGAGTTCTCAAATCATATAAGTGAGTGCATGATAAATCATATATTAGAATTCAGGAATATAAAATCACTACTTCACAACTTTCAAACATCTTTAATCTCAACAAAACATCAACACGACATAACAACTAATTCACAACCTTTAAATGATACCTGTTACAATAAGTCAACAACATAAAGCAACAACAAATCTATCCTCACCACAAGTCAAGATGCAACACCGAATGCGGCTCAATTACAATGCACATGCATGTGGTACCATTGGAGCAAAACTCCCAACTTAAAAACTTTGCCAATTAATAGAGGCAGCAACAAGGCATAAGCCTTCAACTTAATATTTTCCCAATCCAGACCAACATGGTGCCAATCCAGGCCAACTTAATAATGCAAATGTAGGTGACTCAATGAATGTAACAATCACATACAACAACAACAATCACCGTATAAGCATGTATCATCACTTTACCAATAATTAAAGGTACTCATCGTCGCTTCAAAATTGGCCATAGGCCTACAACTTAATCAACTTATCAATCACAACATATAAACAACAACATATTCAATAACAAAAATGTATTCGACAATGACTTATTCACAGCAATAACCGACAACAAAATTCCATAAACCGAAACCATTCAACTAAATTCGACTTCACCTACAAATCAACTTTATTCTACATAATTCTAACAAAACAAACCAACTAAAAATACCTATATGTATATACGACTTACTCCGACAATTTCAAATAATTCCATTTAAATACTTTTACCGCCTAAATCTACAAATTCGGCTAATCAGTATTGTTTTATATACTCTTATTACTACTATTTATTTATACTGCTACTAATCAATTTATTCTACTAAATTACGCAACCTCTTCTATTTAGCTCACTGCTATTATTGGTCTCTGCCAAAACTACTTGTTCGCTATCTACAACTTCTACCGATAACTCTCTGCTAAATTATTACATCTGCCATTAATATACTACTCTGCTAAATTATTTATTACCAACTCTACAACTAAAACCATCACTGCTATTTTAATTTCTATGTCTACTACTAACATAATTCTACTAATTATTAACTCTGCTACTTTATTCTACTGTTCATCTAAATTTACTACTTATTATTATTTCTGCTATTATCCTCTATCACATTAAACAAATCTACAAAAATATGCTACCTATATTAATGTTCCTTCTGCTATAACATGCTACTGATAAGAATAGTTTAATTTGTTCCCTAACTGCTTTTCTATTAATACTCTGTACTGATACCTTATAAAAATTATATAGCATAGTCCAACAGAAACAGAAACAAGTGCCCCTGCCCAAAGGTGTGCCGCACTGCACACCCTCTCACCTCCTCTCATAGTGCCGATCGGCACTTCCCATGACAACAACAAGTTGTCGTTCGGCAGCATCTAACCAACAATAAGCTGTCGTTCAGCGGCATTCCTGACACAGTTTTTCTTCTCTACTTTAGTGGATTTCTTGCTATCTATTATTCCAAATCCAATCCAGACAAGTATGTAACACAGCAAATACACCAATTCATTGACAATTCATTAATCAAATTAATTATTAATAATATTATCAAGACAATACAAACCAACACAAATTAACAATAATAATCCCACATACAAAATATCATATACCCCATTATAGGATAAGAAACCCAACCCTTACCTGGTTTGGTTTGATGACAACTCTATGTGTCTCCAATTTGAATCTCCCCTTGGCCTCTTGGTTTAACTTCACGTAGCTTTCTTCTTCTCCAAAAACCCTATTTTCCTCTTTCTCTTCTTTTTCTTTTCCTGATACACTATCCTCTCTTTCTCCTCTATTTCTATTCTAAATAATAGTGTTTCTCTTAGTGGGCCAACATACACACCCCACTATTACTACTATCACAATATAAGCCCAACTAAGTAAATAGTCACATAATATAATCTAACATTATTTCCAATAATATTCTTCAACTATGATCAATCCACACTTTAAATAATACTAACTCGCAAATAATATTCTAATAATACTTCTCCGACTAAACCGTCTAATTTATCCGACTATTAACTTACCGCTCAACTCAACATATTTATCCAATTATGCTTCTTAGAATAATACTGACAATTCTCAACTTTGACAATTTCTAATAATTAAATCCTTAATTAATTTAATTAAATAATTAATTAAATTTTGGGCGTCAGAACTCTCCCCCACTTGGGATATGTTCGTCCTTGAAAATCTACTTGATATAGTCACTCTTAATGCGAATTTCGCATCCAACTCTCTGATCTTCAATTCGCGTTTGGCAACACTTCGACCACTACTTTCTCGACATAACAACGCTCAATATGATATAATTCAAATCCACGTGTGCTAATAATTCAACATCTCTGCAACATAACCGCTAACAACTTATCAATCACTTCAATAAAATATCAACAAGTCCGTCCACATCATCGTATTGCTCTTATAGTGACATCCACACAACCAACATAATCAAATCAGTCACGTTATGGAGTATCGTTCCTTACTTACAGAAATCAACAATAACATCTTAATAACGATAACAAAACTATTACAACATCAACTTAACCGTATAACTCAATAATTATACACACAATTCAACATCAACTAATAACCATAATAATATCCTTATAGGATCAACAAATATCTCTGAGATATCACAACACCTTGGCACATCATCCCTACATCAACAATCTACCAAATCAAACATGTAAATTAAGACACATTATTCCCATAGGATTCTGATGTTTTAATCCTTGACTTCTAACGAGTCGTACACGCATATCCATTGTGACATATCATGCTTCAGCTGCATAACTCTGATCATCCATCTTAAGTCATCGTCCTCATTAAGTTTTTCGTCGATTAGATGGTTTACAAGTTTCAATCTAATCCTAAAATTTCTTTAACATCTGCCATAAAATCGTTGTTCACTTGATATTCTCAATCTTTCACTTTGCGACGTTAGCTCGCATACAGACCCACTACTCCGAATTGTTCATTATGTCTCAACTCTCACTCAACGACTCCTTTACTAATTTCACACAAACTGGTGAGCGATCATTCTCGCGATATAACATCCATACTTTTTCACACCATTAAGATAGTAATACAAATCTATAACATCCGACATAATCTTGTCTACTATTAACAATGGAATGAGGGTGATCAGTTCCTCAATTTTTCAATTAGTATTCGACAACCATAATGGAGTATAAATCGTCGTACCAAACTATAATAGCATTTCCTTATAACTCGTATTCAAGTTTTCTAAAACATAACATGTTTAATCCTCATTCACCCACCATCCCATGATGATCAATCATTTTCTAACTCGAGATCTACTGGCATATCAATACATTACAACTCCTTCCACTCTAGTCTGAGTCTTTATCTACATAAAGGATTCTAACAACATTCTTAAACTCTTAATCCTCTTCTGAATTTCACAACATCAAAAATACATGTATCTCCACCTCTTAAACTCATTCCAATCACACTCTCAATATTATCATTTTATCTAACAACATTTCATATATATCTACACGTCACACAACTACGATAGTAATCATCTAAGTTCAACAAGCTACTAACCTTTATAACAGACTTCGTTGTTCTCCAACTTAGAACTGCATCAACCTTGAATGGATCTACATACACTTTCACTTGTAAATAAAATTACCCAGAGAACTCTTCTCCCAAAACTATAACATACGTCCTGACAACTTAGCATAGATCTTCCTCCTTTTCGACACCATAAATTCCACACAACTTTGCACTATCGTCTTTCGTTCTAATTAATAACACCAAAGCTTTCCAAATGATACCTTTGATTTAAAAAATTACTTTAAATAAATCTTCCAATTGCTCCTTTAATTCACCCAACTCGAACGCTGACATCCGGTACAACACTGAAGAACAAGTCTAGTCCCAAAGACAAGCTTAACAACAAACTGCACTTACTTCTAATATCATTACGTGATAAATGAATCTATTACAGCTACTGGAACCATTTTTAAAATGAAGCTCATTTTTCTAGCTTTCCAACGCTTCAAATGGAACTCAAATCGGATGCCCGGAACCCTAGTTATGAATTTTCGAAGTCCCACAATAATTATGTAGTTTCCTGCGATTCGCTTATGGAAATTCCACTCTGAAACTCATATGTCTTCAACTTAGACATATTCCCAATAACTCTTACCATACCTCGTGCTCCGAAACTTCTTATAACTCGAGAGATGCATTCCTTCGCCAAAGTTCAGGTTCCAAAACACCAGGGCAACAATCCTTGCATTATCGTCATCGGCAGCATACTGAACCAAAACCTTTCAATTGAACATATCCGAGAAGAAAAACTTCTCCCCCACTCATCTTCAACTAACTTCCTGCAATTAAGGCAAACAAGTATCGACAGTATTTCACACACTTGTCGCACATTAAGGAACAAATAACATTAGACAACTTGGTCGGACGGACCGACCTGCTCTGATACCACTATTGTAACACCCCAAATTCTACCCGATAGTTATAACGAAAATCAAAGTATTTAAAAGATTCTAACACATTTGGGATATCACATTTCAACATTTTACAACACATAAACAGATACATAACACTTTAGTTTCGGAGGATCATATAACAACTTGCATCAGCTTTTAAAACAAAACCACTTCTTTTATTAATAACACAACAGAATCATAATTACAACTTCAAGTAGCATCATATGTTTCGTTAACTAAAATGACTTGAGGGGCAACATATTATTTCATATAATTCAACTTAGGATTCAACAACTAAAACAATTTCAACAAGTAAAAAACTATTCGATCATTTACCCCCGAGTGCTACGTATTAGAGCGACAACACCGACTCGAACTAACGAGATAACAACTATCCTTCTTGATTACCTTCATGTTACATACAGAGGGCATCATTCAAACAGTAAGGGGTGAGACTCTCAAATCATATAAGTGAGCGCATGATAAATCATATATTAGAATTCAGGAATATAAAATCACCACTTCACAACTTTCAAACATCTTTAATCTCAACAAAACATCAACACGACATAACAACTAATTCACAACCTTTAAATGATACTTGCCACAATAAGTCAACAACATAAAGCAACAACAAATCTATCCTCACTACAAGTCAAGATGCAACACCGAATGCGACTCAATTACAATGCACATACATGTGGTACCATTGGAACAGAACTCCCAACTTAAAAACTTTGCCAATTAATAGAGGCAGCAACAAGGCATAAGCCTTCAACTTAATATTTTGCTAATCTAGGCCAACATGGTGCCAATCCAGGCCAACTTAATAATTCAAATGTAGGTGACTCAATGAATGTAACAATCATATACAATAACAACAATCACCGTCACAAGGGCATACGCCTATATCGTTACTTTACCAATAATTAGAGGTACTCATCGTCGCTTTAACATTGGACATAGGCGTACAACTTAATCAACTTATCAATCACAATATATAAATAACAACATATTCAATAACAACAATGTATTCGACAACGACTTATTCACATCAATAACCGACAACACAATTCCATAAATCGAAACCATTCAACTAAATTCGACTTCACCTGCAAATCAACTTTATTCTACATAATTATAACAAAACAAACCAACTAAAAATACCTATATGTATATACGACTTACTCCAACAATTTTAACTAATTCCGGTTAACTACTTTTACCGCCTAAATCTACAAATTCGTCTAATCGGTACTGTTTTATATACTGTTATTACTACTATTTATTTATATTGCTACTAATCAATTTATTCTACTAAATTACGCTACCTCTTCTATTTAGCTCACTACTTTTATTGCTCTCTGCCAAAACTACTTGTTCGCTATCTATAACTTCTACCGATAATTCTCTACTAAATTATTACATCTGTCATTAATATACTACTCTGCTAAATTATTTATTACCAACTCTACAACTAAAACCATCACTACTATTTTAATTTCTACATCTACTACTAACATAATTCTGCTAATTATTAACTCTGCTACTTTATTCTACTGTTCATCTAAATTTACTACTTATTATTATTTCTGTTATTATCCTTTATCACATGAATCAACTCTACAAAAATATGCTCTTTCTATTAATGTTCCTTCTGCTATAACATGCTACTGATAAGAATAGTTTAATTTATTCCCTAACTGCTTTACTATTAATACTTTATACTGATACCATATAAAAATTATATAGCATAGTTCCATAGAAATAGAAACAAGTGCCCTTGCCCAAAGGTGTGCCGCACGGCACACTCTCTCACTTCCTCTCATAGTGTCGATCGGCACTTCCCATGACAATAACAAGCTGCCGTTCGACGGCATTCTAGGCATAGTTTTCCTTCTCTATTTTAGCGGATTTGCTGCTATCTATTATTCCAAATCCAATCCAGACAAGTATATAACACAGTAAATACACCAATTCATTGACAATTCATTAATCAAATCAATTATTAATAATGTTATCAAGACAACACAAACCAACACAAATCAACAATAATAATCCCACATATAAAATATCATATACCCCATTATAGGATAAGAAACCCCACCCTTACCTGGTTTGGTTTGATGACAACTCTATGTGTCTCTGATTTGAATCTCCCCTTGGCCTCTTGGTTCAACTTCACGTAGCTCTCTTCTTCTCCAAAAATCCTATTTTCCTCTTTCTCTTCTTTTTCTTTTCCTAATACACTATCCTCTCTTTCTCCTCTATTTCTATTCCAAATAATAGTGTTTCTCTTAGTGGGCCTACATACACACCCCATTATTACTACTATCACAACATTAGCCTAATTAAGTAAATAGTCAGATAATATAATCTAATATTATTTCCAATAATATTCTTCAATTATGATCGATCCACACTTTAAATAATACCAACTCGCAAATGATATTCTAATAATAGTTCTCCGACTAAACCGTCTAATTTATCCGACTATCAACTTACCGCTCAACTCAACATATTTATCCAATTATGCTTCTTAGAATAATACTGATAATTCTCAACTTCGACAATTTCCAATAATTAAATCCTTAATTAATTTAATTAAATAATTAATTAAATTCGGGGCATCACAAAATTGATAGGATTCTGTAACCGCGCTTCTTAACTTTGCTTCTCCCTTTTCAACTCCTGGATTTGTTGGTATCTTTGCCTTAGGTCAGACCGGTACTAATTTCTTTCATATTTGGCTTCATATAGGTAATGCTCTAAGTTTATTTTATCTCGTTCGATTTGATCAATGGAAATCATAAGCTTTTCCACCTCTTCGGCCGACATTGTCGTTGCAATTGGTGCCTTCGGTTGGTAGAGAGGATTAACAACATAAGGATGTTTGTTATTTTGAAACTTTTTGAGCTTATGGATCCTTCCATAAGATTGGACATTTTTCTTGAATAGATCGAGATTTCTTTGTCCCATATCATACAGGACTAATTATCTGAGTCTAGTACTGGAGGGTTTACCCTTCACATGGTACCCAAGTTGACGTAAAGTCAAAGTGGGATTGTAGTTAATACAACCACGGGTCCTAATCAGAGGAAAATTAGGGAAGTATCCACAGTTAAAGATGATCTTTTTTATTTCAAGCTTCCTAGGTCACCATATAACAGAATCAGCAGTGAGAGCATTCAATTTTGTGACCACTTGTCTTTCGTTAAGTCTTTGATCATGTAGCTTTCCCTAAAAAGATGTGATAAGAGCCACGAATACAAAAGAGGAACACAACATTGTAGTACTTCATCTCTGTTGTACCCCAAAATTTTCCCTCTCATTTATCAAGTATTTTCTCACAAGATCTTCTTTGGTTCAAGACTGCACAAGTTTTGATCAGCTCAAGACACCTCCTTAAGCACTAATGACTAAAATTAGGGTTTGAGATTTCACAAGGATAATTTAACTTTCAATGCCTCATATAGCTTTCATGGATCATTATGGACCCCCAGGATTACTCATGTCAAGTTTCAAGCCCTGGATCACCTTTTTGCTCAGTCAATTGAGAAGTTGACCTAAAAATAAGTTGTATTGGGGGAAAAGTCAATTGTGGAAAATTTACAGTCAAACTTCATGATTTTTTATCCAAATCAACATTATAAACTCATATGTATCATTTGATCAAGTTTGGATCACAATTTCTCAAGAAATTTGATCAAATCATCAAAAGGGCAAAATGGTCAAAATTAGGGTTTTGACTGAGAAATGGCAATTTCTGATTTTTGACCTAGAAAATGGTTAATTGGGTTGAGGCATAATCTGAAGAGTTAAATTGAATCATTTTTACCTAATGGCATGAATCAAAACATTGCTCAAAATCAATTGGATTGATAGTGGATTTTCAGTCAACTGATCAAAAGTCAATTGTACACTGAAAAGTCAAACTTTGACTTTTTGGTCAAAATCAAGTGTCAAAGATCACAATCCATCAAAACATGTAAAAATATGAAACTTATTCATCAAGAAATCAAAAAGTCAAGATTTCATTTTGAAAAGTCAAAGTTTTCAAACTTAGAATTTTTTCTAAGTGTTGAAAGTTTCATGTTTTTTCACAACTTTGAGGAAATTTTTCACCATGATGCAAGATGATTCAAAAGAAACTTTCAACATAAAAGTTGTATATATCCATGAGATCTACAACATTTCTTTATACAACTTCTTCTGAAAGTGTATGGATCTCAAGTTATTAATTCATGAATTCATAGTCTTGAAACTAAACACTTAGTGAAATTTTGAACATTTTTGGTTAGGATTTTGACCTAACTTCTGACCCAAGTTTCACCTAGTTCCAAGGGGAATTTTCAAAAGTGATACAAAGAGGGTTTGTATAGAACAATACAAGCTTTCCAAAGTCCAATAACTCCTTGACATCATTTGTGAGCAAGGAGAATCGAAGGTTAGAAGTTTGGGTTTCAAGTTGTTTTACAAGGCAAATTTTGTGATGAACAACATTCAAATATCAAACCTATGATGCATAATCTTTGCTTTTCAGGCCTCAAACTTGTTAGGCACTCCATAATTAATTGCTTGAACAACTGTTAGAGGTATCAACTCAAGCATTCAATGCAATGTCATGCTTTATATCCATTTTAGGAAGAAAGTGCACAATGCCATTTTGAAAAAGTAGCTTTATGCACAAAACTTGTTCTTGAGCCTTGCAATTGTTTTCTTCTGATCATACACGTCCTATAACTCAAGAGAAGTTTGTCTCAAGCCTTACAATCACTCAGCCCATGCTTGTACTTCATCTTGGAACCATACATTCACTTTTCTTCAAAATCAAGCAACCTAGCCAATACTCTATAACTCAGAAATCCTTTGTGCAAAACCTCTCCAACCTTTGGATTATACATACACAAGTACTTAGCAAGAAAACACACGGATGCTTAA
The DNA here is from genome assembly GCA_948472305.1 of Vicia faba. Classification (NCBI taxonomy): domain Eukaryota; kingdom Viridiplantae; phylum Streptophyta; class Magnoliopsida; order Fabales; family Fabaceae; genus Vicia; species Vicia faba. The sequence continues at coordinate 1,296,228,070 of OX451736.1, forward strand.
GCCCTAAAAACACCAAGAACTCAGAATTACATCACATGCCTCCATTTTTGCATAACCTGACCAAAAGTTTGAAACTCACATCTCCCTCGTGTGTTTTCAAGCCTTTTGGTTCCTAAAGTTTCTAAACATCATTTAGAACTCATCCTACACCCTGTTACAAGACTGTAACACCATTAACACCATCCTACATTTTCAAAAATAGAGCTTTGCACTTGGACTTCTCCAGAACTCCTCATGCACTTTCAGCTCAAGCTAAGCATCACATTAGCGTCATGGGAACTTAAGGAAGCTAATCCAATCATTGAAACTCACTAAAAGCTACTCAAACTCAAAACACGACACCCTCTTGCAAGGTAAGTTTTCTGACTTTTAAACTCTTCAAACAAGCATCATTAATGTTTACTTTTTGAATGAAAAATGTAGACATTATTGTTCTGAAGCTAACCATGTCTTTAGATTTCATTTATATTACTTAATGAGTTAGAATTTTGAATCTGAACATCCTGGAAAAGTTAGGTCAGAATTTGGTACCATTCAAAATTCATGCTTATTTTTTAGAATTAGTTTAGTTTGTTTACATTTCTGGAACCGTGATGAAATTTTACACAACTTTCATGTTTACATTTTTGCAAATGGTTGAGAAATGAACAAGTTGCAGGGCTTCTGGATGGAGGTTGAAGATGAAGCATATTTAGGACAAGACTTAGATTATATATTTATTGTTTTACATAAGTTAAAAGATGTATCACCACCCTAGTGGTTAAAGCGCGCACCTGTCACCATGAGGTCCTGGGCTTAAGCCCCAACGTGACCTTTTGCATTTTTTTACATTTTTCCTCACTTTCTGACTTTTTTTACAGCGCTGGGCCTTCCCCCCTTTGGGCTTTATTTTTTTTGCTACTTCTGACCCCCCTGCCTTGTTATTCACACCACTGGCCCATTATTTTATTTTCCATTTTTATTTGTTTTCCTTTTTTTATTTCATATTTTCTTTATTATTTTTATTATTACTATTATTATCATTATTATTATTATTATTTTTTATTAATAAAAAAATCCAAAAAAAATATTTATATTTTATTATTTATATTTATTTAGTTTACTTTTATTTACAAAAATAAAAGAACAAAAACATTTTCTTTAATTAATTTCTTTCTTAATACTTAGATAATTTAATTTTAAATATTATTATATTATCTTCTTGCAAATTAAAATCAAATTAGAATTTAGGATCTTTTGTTTAATCATTTTTTATTTATTAGTTTAATTAAGTTCACAAAAAACCCTAAAACATACTTTTCTTTAAATTAATTATTTTTAATAAATTAACCTTAATTTTCCTTTTCTTAATTAATTATTTTTATTTTAGTCAATTGGGTTAAAAAACCCTTTTCATAAAAACCAAACAAAAAATCATATTTCTTTATATTTACATTCTTGCATTTTTATCTTTATTTTTGTACATTTATTCAAATTCAATATGGTTGTAATAATTTAATTTCTTGCAATATTCCCCATTTGTAATTTGTACACCCCCTCCCCCTAAATCATGTAATAGCGTAGTAATTTTAATTTCCGCAATTTATCACTTTATATACAAATGCTAGTAATTAGGGTTTTGTATGGAAACACCAAAACCAATCAATAGAAAACCCTAATCAAAGACAAATCAAGCATGAAAATCAATACACTTGCACACAAACACCCCTAGGGTAAATCCACTTGGTTGCCTTACAAAACTGGTCATATTATGCACGTGAGGTATCTTAGCAAAAACAAGCAAAATACAAGATCATAGTCCCTCAATGACGCTATCCATGTTGCCTTTCAAAATGATCTTAGTCCCTAAAGAAAAATGATAAGATATCTTGCAACATTGTTAATCATGATTATACGATGACCCATGCCCGTCCCTTTTACATCCAAAGATAGGGTTACTTACCAAATCAATGGTAAGATAACAATCTCAAAGGAAAAAGGAAATGAACATGAAAGACTTTTGAGTAGGTAGAATGTTGCTAGTTACTTTCTCAATTTCAAAACCAAAACATCCTTACTATTTTCAAAATAAACACCAATACTTTCAAAACATCTTACAAACTTGAAAACATTTTCAAAAGATCAAAACACTTTGTATACATTCTTACGAACAAGAATCATTACAAAGTTTGCCTAGACAAAGGCCTCTTTACAAAATACTTCCAAAAACCACACAAAGCACATTTTCAAACAAAAGCAAGTGATCTAGCAAGTAACTAAGAGCCCATGGAAAACCATGGATGAAAAGGGTTCTAATACCTTCCCTTTTCATAATCTACCCCCCGAACTCAAGAAACAATCTCAAAGGTCTTTCCTGTGCTTTTTCACCTTTCCTTTTGGATAAAAGAAAAGTCGGTGGCGACTCTTGCTAACCGTAACATTTGCAATTAAACGCAAAACACCCAAGTCAGTTCTCCCACCGTATCACAAAACTGGTGACTCTGCTGGGGAGTATCTTAAAAGTGGGGTTACCTTAGGGTTAGATCATATTTACTTGCTTTCATTGTTTGACTTGTATGCTTTATATTATGGTTCTTTGTTTGGGTTTGAATCCTCTACCCGAATTTGGGATGCCTTATAGGTAAGTAGCAATACATTGTGGAAATTATGCGGGGTATACCGACATGGTCTAAGCAATAGCTACGTTAGTGCGACATATTTGTGGGTATCGGTATCCCTTGAGTAGTCAAGGAGAATACGGGGCCGTTGAGTGATGTCATGAAGCACTAATGAACTTTTAGAACCTTTACTTGACCAACTTGGCCATTAGGATGTAGTGAGATGACCGACTTTGGTGCAGTACGAAGTTGGTAGATACTCGATACTACACTCATTGAGGTTTGGTTTTTTGGGATATTTCGGTCACCATTAAAGAGGCTTGCGCAGAAACAATGCCCAAAGAAACAAACCAGTGATATTTAGCTCCTTAGAACCTAGTTACTATTACTAGCACAGGTTTGAGACAACTAAACTTCAAGAGGGTACTTACCTATGAGACTCCATGCGAGCCTAAACCTAAGGACTTTTTTGCTTTGTTTGTATATATATACTTGTACATAAAATCATAAACATGATAATATCATACTCATATTCACTAACCATTTCAAGGATCTTGGGATTTATCTTTGCTCTATTTTGTAGGACATGGACTATATTCGCAGGAAAACCATTCAAGTCAATATTGTAAGGATTCCTCCTCAACTTAAAGAGCTAGCATCAAGGATTCCTGAAAACTCTCCATTCACCGAAAGGCATGGTCGCTTACTAAACTTGGTTACCTCTAACACTGGTGAGGACATGATGAAGGTGCTCTTCCATTTCTTTGATCCTCTACATCATTGGTTCACATTTCCCGATTAACAACTTGTGCCAACTTTGGAAGAATTCTACCGACTCTTGAGGATTCCCATTCTCAATCAACTATCTTTTAACAATACGGAAAGAGATCCAAATCCATAAGAGATTGCTCAAGCCCTACACTTGCAATCATCTGATATCACAACTAATTAGGAAACAAGGAGTGGTGTCAAAGGTTTCTTAGCAAAGTTCTTGTTTGAGAAAGCCCAAAATTGTTGGAACTCCTTAGACTTACAAGCTTTTGAGGAAATTGTGGCTCTCCTCATCTATGGGATATTTTGTTTCCAAATCCTGACCAACTCATAGATGTGAACACCGTCAAAATCTTCATGTCATGTAACTCGGTGCCTACTTTTCTAGGAGACATCCTACATTCTTTTCACACTCGCACTATGAGGAAAAGAGGTATCCTTATATGTTATACTCCTCTCTTGGCAAGATGGTTTATTTCGCATCTTCCCCAATCTGTATTAAAGAATGAGCAAGGTTCAAGGTGGTCACATAGGTTGATGACGCTCAAACATTTAGACATTCATTGGTGTTCCCGATCTATAGAGAATGTTATTATTGTCGACCATTGTGGAGAATTCCCTAATGTCCCTTTACTTGGCATTAAAGGAGGTATCACCTACAACCCATGTTTAGCCTTAAGACCGTTTGGTTACGCTCGAAGGGATGGCCCACATGAGATGCTTATTCAAGGTTTGGTATTTGACTACGAGGACGATAATCAAGGTCACTGCCAGATATTTATCCGAGCTTGGAGGATGTTGAACAAGGTAGATAGCAAAACATTAGGGCATAAGAATTCCATCCCTCTTGAGCCTTACCTCAAATGGGTACGAGCTCGTGCTCAAAGTCTTATAATGCCTTACCCCTCCATTCTCTCGGTAAACATAGAGCCTGTTGTGGAAGGAGATGTTCCAAACACTATCCTGCATCCTGGCATGCCCTCTCTTGAAGACCTACAAAGGGATTGGATACAACTTAAGGGGGAGCGAGACACTTTCGAGGCCCAATTCTACGCCACCGAGAAGAAGGTTTTGGAACTCACTAGGCAACTTCATGAGGAGTGGAGTCTGAACGCCTACATCGCACCAAAGAGGATGCGTACAACTTTTTTATCTTAGAGTTTTTGTATTTCTTTGTAATCCCAAAAGAGGCTTGATGTACTCAAAGCTTTGATTTATTAATATAACGTGTGTTCCTTTTTGGTCTAAAGCAATTTTAAATCTCTAATTTCCTTGAAATCATTGCATATGCATCTACCATTCATCATAACATAAGAAGGTTTCTTACAACAAGTCTCCTCATCTTTCTATTGTTTATTTCAGTAAGATGGATCTCGAGCAGACAGTAAAAGACCTCTAGGCGCAGAATGCTCAGTTTCAACAAATGTTCTTGACTCTAGCCAGAGGACAAGAGGATTTGAAAACTTTGCTGATTGAAGAAAAGAAGAAGAAAGCAAAGAAAATAAACGGAGTTCTGAATATGGGAAGAAGGTTCCAAGGACAAGCAAAACGGACCCTAGACTTTGCAACATCATCTGGTGAAAAGGATAATCAAGAAGTGAAAGGAAAGGAAGGGGTTGTCCAGCCAGAATCTGAAGAGGAAGAAGAAGAAGATTACTCTGAAGAGCAATATCCCCCGGCCGACGACAAATACAAACATCTGGAAGAACGTCTAAGTGCAATGGAAATTCAGAAAGTGCCTGGGATGGACTTTGAGGAGCTGGGTTTAGTGTCTGGGATTGTTATTCCACCAAAATTCAAGGCACCAGTGTTTGCTAAATACAACAGGGTCTCGTGTCCCAAGATGTATCTCCGATCTTATGTGAGGTAGATACAGCCTCACACCGCTGACAGAGATTTGTGGGTCCACTTCTTTCAAGACAGTCTATCCGGGACTCAGCTAGATTGGTTCTATCAACTATAAAGGGTCAATATCCATAATTGGGAAGACCTTGTCGCTGCTTTCTATAAACAGTATCAATACAACGCAGATCTTGCTCCCACCCGTACTCAACTCCAGAGTATGGTTATGGTTTCAAGTGAAGGTTTCAAAGACTATGCTAAAAAATGGAGAGACTTAGCAGGAAGAGTCCAGCCTCCCCTTTCTGAAAGAGAACTAGTAGACATGTTTTTGGGTACCCTGTCCGGTCCTTTCTTCAATCATCTAATTGGAAGCTCTTCAGCAGGCTTTACTGAATTAATCTTGACCAGAGAAAGAGTGGAAATTGGGATTAAGAGTGGGAAGATCCAAAAAGACGCATCCTCTGTTGCTGTAAGAAATACATTTATCGGGAAGAAAGAAGTTGGTGTTGTGTATCCTCAAAGGAATCAAGAAAGAATTGAACACCGTCCAATGGTGGGGGCTGTCATGATCCCTAAGCCTACACCTACTCAACAAAGAAGCAATCAACCTAAAATAGAAAGACCAGTAAGACAATTTACCAGGATTAATATGACATTATCTCAAGTCCTGCCACATTTTTTGAGATCCAATTTGGTAACTTTGAAGGAAGCTCCGAAGAATCCTAACACTACATATCCTCACTACCATCCTAATGCTCGCTGTGTTTACCATTCAGAGAGTCCAGGCCATGATACCAACAACTGTTGGGCTTTGAAAAACAAGGTGCAAGACCTTCTTGAAGCAAAAGAAATTGAATTTGATGCTTCTGAAATCCCAAATGTTATCACCGCTTCTATGCCCAAACATGGTCGTGATGTTAACGCTGTTGAAGATGATATGTTTGTTACTATTGTTGATAAGCTTGTTACTCCTCTCCTGACTGTCAAGAAGAATCTATTGAGGGCCGGTTTATTTCTGGGTTGTGACGAAAGTTTCCACCTCTGCTTATCCCTACCAACTGGTTATCATTTATTGAAAAAAGGTGTTCAACGCCTAATGGATGACAAAGAGATTTTGTTTGAAAAGACTTTTGTTCCAACCGTTTCTTACAAAGATGTTTCAATAGTAACCATTTCCGCCAATCCTTCCAGGGTCTCCACCAAAAGACCCGTTAGAATTACATCAGTTCCTAAAGTAGCTCCATTGATAATTACTATGCTTGGACCACTCCCGTACTCGTCAGATAAAATTGTCCCATGGAACTATGGTGTCGACGTTTACTATCACGGCGTCAAGCAGGATTGGCTGGCTGTTGAAGACTCAATTTTTGAGAAAGCTGACCCATACATCAGCAACATTGCGGGAACTAGCAAGATAACCCGAAGTGGCAGAGTATTCTCTCCCAAGATTGCTCCTCCGAAGACCGTTACCGGTCCTATGATCATCCCTGTTCCTATTCATGTTGACACTACTACTATTACAGTTCCTATAGTTACACCTACTGGTACTCCTACCACCGATTCGACCGAGACTTGGGGAAAAGGTATTCTGGTTGAGCCTGTCCGGATGAAGGCGCAATTAGTATCTATCCATGAGGCCTCCCAAAAGGAGATGGAAGAAATTTTGAAAATTATAAAGAGAAGCGACTACAACATAGTCGAACAGCTAGGGCAGACTCCGTCAAAGATTTCCATGCTGGCTTTATTGTTATGCTTCGGGGCTCATGCGAAGGCCTTGGTGAAATTTCTTAAAATTGCCCATGTACCACAAGAAACCTCTTCCGATCAATTCCAAGACTGCGTGGCCAGTCTAACCGCTGACAATGGTTTAGACTTTTTTGATGCTGACTTGACACCTAGAGGGAGGAAGCACAATGAGGTATTGCATGTCTCTGTCTAAAGCATGGGCACAACTTTGGCCCATGTCTTGGTTGATACTGGTTCGTCTTTGAATGTGCTGCCTAAGAAGGCTCTTGATAGACTCGACTATGAAGGTTTGACCTTAAAACCCAGCAATATAGTGGTAAGAGCCTTCGACGGTTCAAAGGGAATGGTGCATAGGGAGGTGGATATCCCCATAAAAGTTGGATCCCAAACCTTTGATTCAACTTTTTACGTGATGGACATTCGCCCTTCCTACTCCTGCTTATTGGGCCGACCATCGATTCACAATGCTGGTGTCGTTACCTCTACATTACATCAAATGCTGAAATATCCAACCGAGGGGAAAATCATTATTGTCCATGGAGAAGAGGAATATATGGTCAGTCACTTAAACTCCTTCAGATACGTGGAATTAGATGGTGAATTCATTGAAACTCCATTTCAGCATTTCGAGGAAGTCCCACAAACCGTGGCAGTAACCAAGGTTGTTTCCCAAATCCCGAAGATTACAAGACCTCCGCTAAAGATGTCTTCATTAAAAGATGCCAAGGCAGTGATCGAAGAAGGTGGGTGTACTATTTGGGGCCAACTCTCGGATATCCCATACAAATCTGACAAATTTGGTTTGGGTTTCACTTCAGGAGCCCAGAAAGCTGTACATCGTACTCGTGCCAGGGAACCACCCTTGAAGATCAGCAACCACGAAGTCAATGCAGTGGGGGATGATGAGGACAGCTATGACCTAGAGGAGTGGATTTTCCCAACTGTCAATGGAGGACTCAGCAATTGGGAAGCTAAAGATTTTGTCCCAATTACTTTTATCCAAAAGTAATTATCTTTAAATTTTGTCGGACCTGTAATAATTAAACAATTCAGATTTTTAAAACCTTGTGTCTTACCCGAGGCACAACGGTCCATTTGTAAGGGTTGTTACCTCATTTTCATATGTCATTAATGAATCATGGACATTTTTGCATACAAACTTTATGCTCTTTGTCTTTCTTTTTACATTTTTAATTCTTTCAAAGATAGCTATACTCTTACACACACTCACATTCAAAATGCAGATCTACATCCATTCGGGATCCCATGGGTAACGATTCTGCTATGGCTTTCTGTGACTCTGAAAATCTAATCTACCAAGCCGAAGACGATGGTGAGGAAGATTGTGAAGTGTCAAGCGAACTTGCCAGGTTATTACAACAAGAAGAGAGGACCATACAGCCCCATGAAGAACCAGTGGACATAGTGAACCTAGGTACCGAAGAGGACGAGAAAGAAGTCAAGGTTGGTGCCAATTTGGAACCCAGTGTCAAGAAGCGTCTGACTCAGTTTCTACATGATTATGTTGAGGTATTTTCCTAGTCGTACGAAGACATGCCAGGATTGGATGCTGATATCGTGGTCTATCATCTACCAACAAAAGAAGACTGCTCTCCGGTAAAGCAGAAATTTTGTCGCATGCGACCAGACATGTCATAGAAGATCAAAGCGGAAGTCATTAAATAATTCAATGCTGGATTCTTAGTAGTTACCTCTTATCCACAATGGTTCTCTAATGTTGTCCTCGTGCCTAAAAAGAACGGCAAGGTGCGAATGTGCGTGGACTACAGATATTTGAATAGGGTAAGCCCTAAGGATTATTTCCCACTTCCCCATATCGATATTTTGGTTGACAATACAGCACAGCATAAGGTGTTTTCCTTCATGGATGGTTTCTCAGGCTACAATCAAATCAAAATGGCGCCTGAGGACATGGAGAAAACAACCTTTGTCACACAATAGGGCACATTCTGTTACAAGGTTATGCCATTCGGGTTGAAGAATGCTGGGGCAACCTATCAGCGTGCCATGGTAGCTCTATTTCATGACATGATACATCACAAAATAGAGGTCTATGTGGACAATATGATAGCCAGATCTCAAACTGAAGAGGAATATCTTGACCATTAACAGAAACTCTTTGAGAGACTAAATAAATACAAGCTGAGGTTGAACCCGAATAAATGCACATTTGAGGTGAGGTCCGGTAAACTCCTAGGCTTTGTCGTCAGCGATAAAGGTATCGAAGTGGACCCTGCCAAGGCGAAAGCGATACAAGAAATTCCTTCTTCTCGTACCGAGAAGGAAGTCAGAGGATTCTTGGGACGTTTAAACTACATTTCCAGATTCATTTCTCACCTGACAACTACTTGTGAACCAATCTTCAAATTACTGAAGAAAGATCAATTGGTCAAATGGAATGATGAGTGCCAAACTGCCTTCGACAAGATCAAAGAATACCTACAAGAACCTCCTGTTTTGATGCCACCAGTCGAGGGAAGACCCTTGATCGTGTATATAACTGTCTTGGAAAATTTAATGGGGTGTGTGCTGGGGAAGCATGACGAGTCTGGCCGAAAAGAGCATGCTATTTATTACCTGAGCAAAAAGTTTACCGACTGTGAAACAAGATATTCACTGCTCGAGAAAACTTGATGCGCTCTGGCATGGGCTGCTCGTCGGCTAAGACAGTATATGCTGACCCATACTACCTTATTGATATCCAAGATGGATCCAATAAAATACATATTCGAGAAGCCTGCCCTCTCTGGGAGAATAGCAAGATGGCAGATGATCCTGACGGAATATGACATTCAGTACACTACCCAGAAAGTAATAAAGGACAGTGTGCTAGCTGATCACCTTGCTCATCAAGTTGTAGATGACTACCAGTCCATGAAGTTCAAATTCCCGAATGAAGACATCATGATGGTAAACAACTGTGAAGAATTCAGACCATATAACGGACCTGACCAAGGATCCCGATGGACCCTGGTTTTTGATGGGGTGTCCAATGCACTCGGAAATGGTATAGGTGTTATACCCATATCCCCTGAAGGATGTCACACTCCCTTCACTGCAAGACTCTGTTTCAACTGTACAAATAACATGGCAGAGTACGAAGCATGCATTTTTTGCCTCAAAGCTGCCATAGATTTGGGGATCATGTCCTTAAGTGTATTCGAAGATTCAGCCTTAGTCATCAGCCAGATCAAAGGAGAATGGGACACGAAGCACCCAAACCTCATCCCCTATAAAGAAAATGTGTTGACTTTAATCCCATATTTTGAGAAGATTACCTTCGAGCATTTCCCACGAGAAGAAAATCAACTAGAAGACGCGCTAGCCACAATGTCATCCATGTTTAAACTCAAATGGGATAACGAGGCTCCCCAGATCACCATTGAACGGATAGATGAACCAGCTCATTGTCACGAGATCAATGCTGAAGAAGTAGTGAACCAGCCTTGGTTCCATGAATTCAAGAGGTATCTCGAGGCTTAAGAGTATCCGGAAGGAGCTTCAGTCAACGATAGGAAGTTCTTAAGGAGATTATCTGCTAAGTTCTTTATCAGTAATGGCATCCTCTACAAACACAACCACAACTCTGTATTACTTATGTGATCGGTGGGAATAGAACTGACTGTTTTTTAAGCTGGTTCGCGAAATGTTGCGGTAAGCAAGAGTCACCACCGTCTTTTATGTTCTCCAACATGGAAAGGACAAAAGCACAACAAAATTCCTTATTCGAGAATGTTTCTCGGTTCGGGAGGTAGATTTATAGAAAGGGAAGGTGTTAGCACCCTTTCTATCCGTGGTTATCCACGGGCTCTTAGGTACTTGCTCTTATGTTTTCAAAAATTTGTTTGCTTTTCAAGTGTGTGTGTGGGTTTTGAAAAAGTTTCGTTTGAAAAATTTCTAAGTAACTCTTGTATCTGTCCTCAAGAGTGTATGAAAAATTTGTTTGAAAACCTTTTGAAAGTGTAGGTGCGAAAAGTTGTTTTTATTTGTTTGAGAGAGAGAAAGTACCTATGAGGCTGGTGAAGCTGGTGAGGTTGATGCTGAATTTGTGACCCTGACTACTTGCTTCATACTGTCTTGCTGAAGCTGGTGAGGTTGATGCTGAATTTGTGACCCTGAAGCAAGTTGAGGAGCTTTTCCCTTGTCTTCTTATCTCAAAGGGATTTTAATGATGACTGGCTCTTCAACCTTAGATGTTTTCCCCAGTTGGTTATCCCGAAGCAGTTGGTTGACGAGAACCCTGAGCTCTTCTTGTCTTTGAGCTAAGTCTTGAATGAGAGCCATCTGCCCCAGCATCTGGGTTCTCATTGTATCTACCTCAGCTTGCAGACGTTTCAGCCGTTCGTCTTTATCGTCCTCTGGACTGTTCCTGACCAAAGTCCCCATGAGGAGTGTTCTCAGCTCTTCCTGCCCCTTGGATAGATTTAGGAGGATCTCCCTAAACCGAGTCTCTTGAGCGTGAAGACCCTGGTTGTCTTGTTGGGAAGCCATTGCTGAAATAAACAGCGAAGAGGGTAAGCGACCTGTAAAAAGGGTACCTGTTATGCAATGATGTGTATGTATGCATGCAATGTTTTCAAGGATCTCGCGGGGTAAACAAGAAAAATTGTTAGAATTTGAATCCGTAGCTTGATTGAAGGAACTTCCTGTTGTTGAGAGTCCTTCTTCAAGAGTCAAGGCTCACCATATCGAGTGGGTCATATCCCCTGACTCAAGTTATCAACCTTGGCTAGGGGAAAATAAATCCCCTTTTCCCCTTGCTAGACATGTTGGTTCATCATGACCTGCATCACAGACCCTTGAGATCCTTGAAATGGATTAGTCCTTATGCAGGATGTATGCAATGGTATGATGGTATGATGTTATGCTATGCGTAGAGCGATGTAAGTAAACCCTGTTATGAGTCCAAATTAAGGACTGTAAACAACACCTGCAAGGAACTCATGTGTCAGATAATAAGAACATGCAAGTAGTCAAGTTTGAAGGCACACAAGTCACACAGAGAGCCCTTAGAGTTTAGGCCAGCATGAAGTTTAGGTACTACCCTCTTGAAGTTGGTGGGCTCAAAACCTGTCCTATCAAAAGTAACCGGGTTCTAAGGAGCTCAAAATCATTGGGTTGTTTTCTATGTTAATTGTTTTGATTTAGCCACTGAACTGGCGATCAAAATATTCCAAGAAAACAACCCTCAATGAGTGTAGTATCGAGTATCTACCAACTTCGGACTGCACCAAAGTCGGTCATCTCACTACCCTAAAGAGGCCAGGATGGTCAAGTAAGGTTCCTAAGGTCAGTTGATGCTTCACGACACCACGCGGCGGCCCCGTACTCTCCTTGACTTGACTCAAGGGTTATCGGTACTCACCAAAGTGCCACATCAATGTAGCAAACTGCTTGAACCGTGTCGGTATACCCCGCACAGTTCCCTCACAGTTTGTTGCTACTTTCTAAGAGGTATCCCCCAGATCCGGGTTAGGATTTATGAAACTCCAAGACAGGCCTACAATATTAAAGCAAACAAATCAAGCAATTGAAAACAAGAGTGGTCTAATCCTAAGGTACACCTCACTTATAAACTTCCCCAGCAGAGTCGCCTGTTATGTGATCGGTGGGAATAGAACTGACTGTTTTTTAAGCTGGTTCGCAAAATCTCGCGGTAAGCGAGAGTCGCCACCGTCTTTTATGTTCTCCAACTTGGAAAGGACAAAAGCACAGCAAAATTCCTTATTCGAGAATGTTTCTCGGTTCGGGAGATAGATTTATAGAAAGGGAAGGTGTTAGCACCCTTTCTATCTGTGGTTATCCACCGGCTCTTAGGTACTTGCTCTTACGTTTTCAAAAATTTGTTTGCTTTTCAAGTGTGTGTGTGGGTTTTGAAAAAGTTTCGTTTGAAAAATTTCTAAGTAACTCTTGTATCTGTCCTCAAGAGTGTATGAAAAATTTGTTTGAAAACCTTTTGAAAGTGTAGGTGCGAAAAGTTGTTTTTGTTTGTTTGAGAGAGAGCAAGTACCTATGAGAAATCTACCTACTCTAAGGAATCAGGCTGTGTAAGAGTCCTTTAGATAGTGATATCCCACCATTTAGAGGTAGGTAGCACCATCGTTGGACGTATTCGGGTCAATTCGATTATTGGGGACATGTATGGTCACAAAAGCAATAGTAGGACGCCTTAGCGGTAACCCTAATGCCTTAGATCCTTTTTATCCGAGGCAACCGTTTCGAGGCAACTGGATCTTAGACAGGAGGGCGACCTCTAAGACACCCTATACTTGATGACCACGTTGAGGCAACCAGTGAGGCGTACCCTAGGAGTGGCATATGCATGTGTATTGTTTCAGTTTATGTTTATCTTGTACATGTTATTTGTGAGCTATGCTTTGATTTTATTTGTCATACAAGTCTTTCATGCATATTAACAGTTAAGAGTGCGGAAAATAAATTGCGGAAATATGAATCTACGCTATTACAAGGCGCGGGTCTATACATCGCCAAAAACAAAAACCTGTTTTGAAAATAAGAATGCGAGAAATTAAAAGAAAGCGATAAGGTTCTAATTAACTATTACATTTCTGAGCAGATACAAAATAATGAATTAAAAAAATGAATACGCGTGCGAAAAGAAATTGAATCGGGATGTCCTAGGGTTTTGACCCTTTTTTTGAGAAAAAAAATGAGATTTGTCCCTTTTTGCAATTAATGAAATTAAGCCTAATTATTAATTAACTTATTAAAAGAAAAAAAATGTTTTTGTGTTTTTTATGTTTTTAATGAAATAAAATAAAAAAGAAATTAAAAGTGTCAAAAAATCCTAAGTCTAATTCATTTTTATTTATTGTAAAAGAAAATTAAAATTAAACCTAATTAAACTAGATTAATTTAAATTAGTGTTTATTTACAAAATAATTACCTAAGTGAAATTAATAAAAATAAAATATTTACATTTTTTAGTTTTCTGAATTTTTATTGTGAAAATGTTAATTAATTAGTTTTAGTGATAATAATAATAATTAGAAGAAAAAAGTTAATAAATAAAAATGGAAAATATAAAATAAAAGAAAAAAGGATGAACCAAAGGGGGGTTCTGGGCCTAGAATGGAGGTTTGCTAGCAGATTACAAGCCCATTATCCCCAAGCCTGCGTTGACCTTCTGAATTCTCTGTAGCACGTGTTGACTGGATATATGGTGGTCGTCCACTCTAAGCCATTGGATCGCTGCTTGTAAACACCTGGCGCCTGGATGATTGAGACCTATGGTGGAATGCCTTGTATAGCGCTGCATGAGATCATTTGAAGAAAAGAACAAATAAATATTTTGGGGGACCTGGGATTTGAACCCAGGTCCCAACGTTCCATGCCTGCACGCCTTAGCCACTGAGCCAATTGATTCAATTGTAATAATAATAATAAGTGGTCAATATATTAGTAAATCAACGCATATGCCAAAAAAATAAAAAAGGCGCGCGATTGTTTGAAATGGCCAATCACGTTGTGACGCATCAACATCTTCTTCGTAGGCTATGCTTAGAATCGTCCCTAGGCCTCAAAAAAACATTCCAAGACCATGGTTGGTCTCGTCCATGTCTCCTGAGTTCATCCCTGCTCCTTATTTGTTCTGATTTCACCTGAAAATAAAATCCCTAAAAACCATACAAACAAACCCTAGGCACGGGAATTGTCATATAAGGCCTAAAAATGAAATTGAATGATGCCATTAGGTTAGAAATCAAACAAGGAGTGTGAATATGCTAATATTTTTGAGAAATCATGCAAGACTAGAGAAACACGATTCCATGTTCAGAGGTGACTTTGTGAGTACTTACAGTGCTTGATAGGTGGTCTTAGGATGCGTTTGTGGTCGCTTTGGCTTCAGGGGATGGCAAGGAAGGATGTCATGTTCTCCTTTTGGTCTGAAAGTGCTTGCAATACTGTTTTCGATCTCACACTTTTTGACAATTTTTCCACTTTTGCTCTGGCCGTTTGTGCACTCTCTAGGTTGTGAATTAGGTTTGTCACGCTTGCTTATGTAGGTATGAATGAAATTAGGTCAGCAGCTGAGCTTGTATCTTGGTCTAATTAAGTTTTGAGATTTTGTTGTCCACCATTAAAGACCTTTCCATCTTTGAAGCAAAACCAAGATTTCATGCACAAAATAGCCCTAGCACGAATTTGGTAGCTGGCATGTGGTATATGAAAGTTGTCCAAATCAAAAAGATGCCCTTCCATTAATTTTTAGATTTTATTTGAATTATTATGGATTTAAAATGAATTAAATCAATAAAAATTAAATAAAATGGAAAAATAAATGTTTGGTCTTGAAATTAATCATGGGACACGTGGGTGGCATGACAAGGCTGAATCAAGTGGAAGAAAGTGGGCCCTTTTGTCAAAAATTGAAGTTTCAAGGATATTTGACTTTTGTCATTTCACAAAAATTTCCCAACTTCTCCAATGCATATCTTGGTCAATTTTGATCATATGAACATGTTCTTGGACATTTTGGAAAGGTCTTGAAGTCCTCTAACCAATTCCTTTGGTCCCATGTCATTTGGATTTACCAATCTCAAGTTATGGTCTTTGACTTAAAGTGCATTTTTGTTGACTTTTGAAAATGACCTATAATGTTGAAATTGATAAATTTTAGTGAGAGAATTTCTTGGACTTTGAATGTGAAGATGAGTTGTAGGAAATTTCCTCCCCTTCAAAATGAGCATTGGATGGGATTTTTCTGATGAACCATGAAAAAGTTATGCCTTGGTCAAGTTACAGTTGACTTTTTAGCTGTCCCAAAATGGAAACTTTTGCATCTTGATGATTTTTGAGCCATTCTTGAGGAATCATGATCAAGACTTGATCAAATGATGATTGTGTGCTCAAAATAAGATGTTGACCAAAATTTCTGACTTTTGACTGCAAAATGACCATTTTGCCCCTGCAGTTGACTGTTGAGCAACTAGGGCTTTTGACTGTGCAATTTGCCACTATGAGTCTTGAAACTTGACATGTAGATGCTTGACAATGTATGTATGCCTATGGGACTTGTTTGAGCCCTTGAAAACCTCAAATTCATTGAAGGAACCAAAACCCTAATTTTGACTGTGTTAGGAGGTATTTGGACTGTGCAACCTTTGAGGAATCTTGAACCATTTGAAGATGATTCTTGACAAACTTTGAAGAATATGGGAGGGCAAATTTTGGGGTACAACAGCTTCGTTGCGTAGACAAGGTTGAGGAAGAGAAGATCATGGCTGATCTACATGAAGGCAGTTTTGGCACCCATTCCAGTGGGCATACGATGGCAAAGAAGATCCTAAGGGCAGGTTATTACTGGTTTACCATGGAAGCAGATTGCTATCAGCACTCTCGAACCTGCCACAAGTGTCAGATCTATGCTGAAAAAGTGCATGTACCTCTGGTTCCTTTGAATATCTTGATGGCTCCTTGGCCCTTTGCTATGTGGGGCGTCGATATGATTGGAGAAATCAAACCCACAGCCTCTAATGGGCACCGCTTCATCTTGGTGGCCATTGACTATTTCACAAAGTGGGTTGAGGCGGCTTCTTTTGCTTCTGTTACCAAGAATGTTATCACCCGGTTCATAAAACAGAATCTCATCTGTCGGTACGGTATCCCAGAGAGGATCATCACAGACAATGGTATGAATCTCAAAAAATTTATGATCACCGCACTGTGCGTGCAATTCAAGATCCAGCACCATAATTCTTCCCCTTACCGACCAAAGATGAATGGCATTGTCGAAGCTGAAAATAAGAACATTAATAAGATCATATATAAAATGAAAGTAACCTACAAGGACTGGCATGAGATGCTACCATTCGCTCTCCACGGTTACTGTACCACGGCGCGCACCTCAATCGAGGCAACACCTTACTCTCTGGTATACAGCATGGAGGTTGTCTGGCCTATTGAGGTCCAGATCCCTTCTCTGAGAATCATAGAGGATGTAGGGTTGAATGAAGATGATTGGATCCAAACTCGACTTGATCAACTGAACTTGATTGATGAGAAAAGGCTTACTGATGTCTGTCATGGTCAAATGTATCAAAAACGGATGATCAAGGCTTTCAACAAAAAGGTCAGACGCCAAGTGTATCAAGTCGGGGATCTGGTGATCAAACGCGTCATACTGCCGCAAGGTGATCCCAGGGGAAAATGGACTCCTACATATGAAGGACCATTTGTGATCAAAAGCATATTCTCTGGTGGAGCAATGATCTTAACCACTATGGATGGCGACGACCTGCCGCACCCTGTAAATGCAGACATAGTCAAAAGATACTACGCATAAGAGACCTGCTAGGTTGACACACCTAGGCAAAGCAAGGGTATCCCGGTGAACCAAAAAGGTTCGGGGAAAAATTAGGGATAAAACAAAAAAAATCTGTACACCCGGCAAGTTGAAAACCCGAAAGGGCGACTTGTGCAAAAAAGGGTATCCCGGTGGACTGAAAACCCGAAAGGGCGGTCCAGGAAAAAGTTAGGGAATTAAAGCATATGACTATGTCCCGTTGATCACCTTACAAACAACCTTTAGCTTTGACTGACAAACTTAACGGTTCTAATCAATCCAATCAACTTCTGACAATGCATCAAGTGGACAAGACGCTCAAAGACACGAAGGCTATAGCAGAATGGGAACCCCATGGGATTATTGCACATAGCTATCTTCTCTTTGTATCAAATTTCCATTTTTTACGACGACGTTCTCTTACTAGAATGATCATCTCATTATACAAAAATACTTATTCAAAGTTAATACAAAAATATTCCTTTGAAAGTGCAAAACTATCTGTTTTTCCTTATTTTTGAGTTTTGTTTACAAAAATGTCCAACGATTTATTTTTGAACATATGCATTTGAACGTCACTACTGTTTACAAATGAACAAAAAGGAACAGAAAATAGAAAGACATTCACTAAATAGGATAATATCTTTAGACTATTCCATAAAATCCCCACAGTGTGCAGCTTAATGATATCAAGCTCTCTCACATCCCCGGCAGAACAAAACATCCAGTTATCACTCCCCGATAAGGGTCGCCCAATTTCTCAGGATCCCTCAACAGGATTTCACAAACAATACACGGAGTTTCCTTTACAACAGAGTTTATTTCTCTAACAAATAGAAGCTCATCAACTCATCAGCACTTCAAAGCATGAAGACTTACACTCCACGTCCCCAACAGCAATCATGGATTTAGTTTCCCTAATCCAACAGTATTACAGCAGGACAGCTTACATGCCCATACATCATATCCATACGTCATTAACAACACGAATACATACAACATAATCTCATTCATTTTTTGAAGAACATCATCATACAATGCATTGCATACATCATGACATTGCATACAACTAATCTTTCATCTCTTCAGGAAAGATCGGCCAGCAGATGGCTATCATCAACAATTTGAAAAAGGTTAGAGATTGATACCTGAAACAAGCAAGGACAATTATCTACACGACCAGCTGAAGCAATCCTGCACGGGTTTCTTCTCATTCAGCTTTCAGATACAGTTCAGATATGCTCCAGATACGGATGCCATTCTGATACTAATTCATATTTAGCTTTCAGATACAGTTCAGATACGCTCCAGACACGGATGCCATTCTGATACTCATTCGGATTCAACTTTCAGATACAATTCAGATACACTCCAGATACGGATGCATTTCTGATACTCATTCAGATTTTCTTTCAGATACAGTTCAGATACGCTCCAGACACGGACGTTATTCTGATACTCATTCAGATTCAGCTTTCAGATACAGTTCAAATATGCTCCAGGTACGGACGCCATTCTGATATTCATTCAGATTCAGCTTTCAGATACAGTTCATATACGCTCTAGATACGGATGCCATTCTGATACTCATTCAGATTCAGCTTTCAGATACAGTTCAGAGACGCTCCAGACACGGACGCCATTCTGATACTCATTTAGATTCAGCTTTCAAATACAGTTCAGATATGCTCCAGATACGGATGCCATTATGATACTCATTCAGATTCAGCCCTCAGATACAGTTTAGATGTGATCTAGATATGGATGCCATTTTGATACTCATTTAGATTAAGATTTCAGATATGAGTCAAATACAATCCATTTATGGATATTATTCTAGTACTCTACCCAACGCATCCACTATTTCAGTATAAATCAACCAGAGGTTTATTCTGACACTTCTTCTATTCCTACCACCAATCATTTGGGATGGCATCTACAAGCCTATCTCCAACAACCTTCCATCACCTCTCCAAATGGCATATTTTAAGCCCATTCCCTACACCATCAACTACCACTTAATCGAGTGCAAATTTTTGGGCACTCTAGTGTCCAATCATCTTCCACCTTCAAGCCACGAATGGCAGATCCGCCAATCTAACTCTTCAGGTTTAAGAAGATTGAACAGGGGCAGTTGTTGTACCCCAAAATCTAACCTCTCATTTATCAAGTATTTTCTCACAAGATCTCCTTTGGTTCAAGACTGCACAAGTTTTGATCAGCTCAAGACACCTCCTTAAGCACTAATGACTAAAATTAGGGTTTGAGATTGCACAAGGATAATTGAACTTTCAATGCCTCATATGACTTTCATGGATCATTATTGATCCCCAAGGTTACTCATGTCAAGTTTCAAGCCCTGAATCACCTTTTTGCTCAGTCAATTGAGCAGTTGACCTAAAAATCAATTGTATCGCGAAAAAGTCAATTGTGGCTAATTTACAGTCAAACTTCATAATTTGTCATCCAAATCAACATTATAAACCCATATGTATCATTTGATGAAGTTTGGATCACAATTTCTCAAGAAATTTGATCAAATCATCAAAAGGGCAAAATAGTCAAAATTAGGGTTTTGACTAAGAAAGGGAAATTTCTGATTTTTGACCTAGCAAATGGTTAATTGGGTTGAGGCATAATATCAACAGTTCAATTGAATCATTTTGACCTAATGGCATGACTCAAAACATTTCTCAAGATCAATTGGATTGATAGTGGATTTTCAGTCAACTGATCAAAAGTCAATTGTACACTGAAAAGTCAAACTTTGACTTTTTGGTCAAAATCAAGTGTCAAAGATCACAATCCATCAAAACATGTCAAAATATGAAAATTATTCATCAAGAAATCAAAAAGTCAAGATTTCATTTTGAAAAGTCAAAGTTTTCAAACTTAGAAATTTTTCTAAGTGTTGAAAATTTCATGTTTTTTCACAACTTTGAGCAAATTTTTCACCATGATGCAAGATGATTCAAAAGAATATTTTAACATGAAAGTTGTAGATCTCCATGATATCTACTAAATTGCTTTATACAACTTCTTCTAAAATTGTTTGGGTCTCAAGTTATTAATTCATGAAGTCATAGTCTTGAAACTAAACACTTAGTGAAATTTTGAACATTTTTGGTCATGATTTTGACCTAACTTCTGACCCAAGTTTCACCTAGATCCAAGGGGAATTTTCAAAAGTTATTCAAATAGGGGTTATATAGAATATTACAAGCTCTCCAAAATGTCTAATAACTCCTTGAGATCATTTGTGAGCAAGGAGAATCGAAGGTCAGAAGTTGGGGTTTCAAGTTGTTTTACAAGGCAAATTTTGTGATGAACAAAATTCAAATCTCAAACCTATGCTGCATAATCCTTGCTTTTCAGGCCTTAAACTTGTTAGGCACTCCATAATTAATTACTTTCACAGTTGTTAGAGGTCTCAAATCAAGCATTCAATGCAATGCCATGCTTTATATCCATTTTAGGAAAAAAGTGCACAATGTCATTTTGAAAAAGTAGCTTTATGCACAAAACTTGTTCTTGAGCCTTGCAATTGTTTTCTTCTGATCATAAACGTCCTATAACTCAAGAGAAGTTTATCTCAAGCCATACAATCTCTTAGCCCATGCTTGTACTTCATCTTGGAACCATACATTCACTTTTCTTCAAAATCAAGCAACCTAGCTAATACTCTATAACTCAGAAATCCTTTGTGCAAAACCTCTCCAACCTTTTGCTTATACATAAACAAGTCCTTAGCAAGAAAACACACGGATGCTTAAGCCCTAAAAACACAAAGAACTCAGAACTGCATCACATACCTCCATTTTTGCATAACCTGACCAAAAGTTTGAAACTCACATCTCCCTCGTGCGTTTTCAAGCCTTTTGGTTCCTAAATTTTCTAAACATCATTTAGAACTCTCCCACACCCTGTTACAAGACTGTAACACCATTAACACCATCCTACATTTTCAAAAATAGAGCTTTGCACTTGAACTTCTCCAGAACTCCTCATGCACTTTCAGCTCAAGCTAAACATCACATTAGCGTCCTGGGAACTTAAGGAAGTTAATCCAATCATTGGAACTCACTAAAAGCTGCTCAAACTCAAAACACGATACCCTCTTGCAAGTTAAGTTTTCTGACTTTTAAACTCTTCATACAAGTATCATTAATGTTTAGTTTTTGAATGAAAAATGTAGACATCATTGTTCTGAAGCTAACCATGTCTTTAGATTTCATTTATATTGCTTAAGGAGTTAGAATTTTGAATATGAACATCCTGGAAAAGTTAGGTCATAATTTGGTACCATTCAAAATTCATGCTCATTTTTTAGAATTAGTTTAGTTTGTTTACATTTCTGGAATCGTGGTGAAATTTTACACAACTTTCATGTTTACATTTGCAAATGGTTGAGAAATGAACAAGTTTCAGGGCTTCTGGATGAAGGTTGAAGATTAAGCATATTTAGGGCAAGACTTAGATTATATATTTATTATTTTACATAAGTTAATGGATGTACCACCACCCCAGTGGTTAAAGTGCGCGCCTATCACCATGAGGTCCTAGGTTCAAGCCCTTAGCGTGACCTTTTGCATTTTTTTATACATTTTTTCTCACTTTTTGACTTTTTTTGCAGCGCTGGGCCTTCCCCCCTTTGGGTTTTTTGTTGTTGCTACTTCTGACCCCCCCCCCCCCCCCCCCCCCCCCCCCGCCTTGTTATTCACACCCCTGGCCCATTATTTTATTTGTTTTCCTTTTTTTATTTCATATTTTCTTTATTATTTTTATTATTACTATTATTATTTTTTATTAATAAAAAAATCCAAAAAAATATTTATATTTTATTATTTATATTTATTTAGTTTATTTTTCTTTACAAAAATAAAAGAACAAAAACATTTTATTTAATTAATTTCTTTCTTAATACTTAGATAATTTAATTTTAAATATTATTATATTATCTTCTTTCAAATTAAAATCAAATTAGAATTTAGGATCTTTTGTTTAATCATTTTTTATTTATTAGTTTAATTAAGTTCCGAAAAAACCCTAAAAATACTTTTCTTTAAATTAATCATTTTTACTAACTTAACCTTAATTTTCCTTTTTTTAATTAATTATTTTTATTTTAGTCAATTGGGTTAAAAAAACCCTTTTCATAAAAACCAAACAAAAAATCATATTTCTTTACATTTACATTCTTGCATTTTTATATTTATTTTTGTACATTTATTCAAATTCAATATGATTGTAATAATTTAATTTCTTAAAATATTCCCCATTTGTAATTTTTACACACCCTTCCCTAAATCATGTAATAGCGTAGTAATTTTAATTTTCGTAACTTATCGCTTTATATACAAATGCTAGTAATTAGGGTTTTGTATGGATAGACTAAAATCAATCAATAGAAAACCCTAATCAAAGACAAATCAAGCATGAAAATCAATACACTTGCACACAAACACCCCTAGGGTAAATCCACTTGGTTGCCTTACAAAAATGGCCATATTATGCATGTGAGGTATCTTAGCAAAAACAAGCAAAATACAAGATCATAGTCCCTCGATAACGCTATCCATGTTGCCTTTCAAAATGATCTTAGTCCCTAAAGAAAAATGCTAAGATATCTTGCAACGTTGCTAATCATGGTTATACGATGACCCACGCTCGTCCCTTTTACATCCAAAGATAGGGTTATTTACCAAATCAATGGTAAGATAACAATGTCAAAGGAAAAAGGAAACAAACATGAAAGACTTTTGAGTAGGTAGAATGTTCCTAGTTAATTGCTCAATTTCAAAACCAAAACATCCTTGCTATTTTAAAAACAAACACCAATACTTTCAAAACATCTTACAAACTTGAAAACATTTTCAAAAGATCAAAACACTTTGTATACATTCTTCCGAACGAGAATCATTACAAAGTTTGCCTAGACAAAGGCCTCTTTACAAAATACTTTCAAAAACCACACAAATCACATTTTCAAGCAAAAGCAAGTGATCTAGCAAGTAACTAAGAGCCCATGGAAAACCATGGATGAAAAGGGTGATAATACCTTCCTTTTTCATAATCTACCCCCCGAACTCAAGAAACAATCTCAAAGGTCTTTCCTGTGCTTTTTCACCTTTCCTTTTGGATAAAAGAAAAGTCGGTGGTGACTCTTGCTAACCGTAACATTTGCGATCAAACGCAAAACACCCAAGTCAGTTCTACCACCGTATCACAATCTCCTTTCTCAGATTATACATAGGGAGCGTAGTATATGTCGGAAAGCAAAGTAGGAGTGGCATCCTTATTTAAAAACCTTCACGGCCCAAAATACACCAATAGCTAGCGAGTCTATGAAATCCACCGTGTTGGGGAATATAACTAAACTGAAGATCAATAGTGCCACGATATATCCACAAGGTTGTCAGTTCTTTTTACTAGCAAAGTCTAAATCCTTAGCCTCTAGGTATGCTCTTTCCATTCCTTGAATTTCACCATTTGCGTTATAAGTAAGTATAAGGTCAGCAGATGGTATCCCCAATGCTTGAGATATAGGTCTTCAACTTTGAGGACCTGTCTAGTTCTTGTGTAGGCTCCTCCCTTTATCTTAGAGAAACCTAGAACTTATTCAAACTCTTATAGGGTTAGCGTTAACTGGAATTCTTGGAAAGTAAAGAATATTAGTGGAGGATCATAGAATAGAATAAGGGCAATGATAGCCTCCATTTGCACATTCATCCTTAGTACATAAATGATATTACCATAGCGTCGAGTAAATATTTTCTAGCATTATTGGGTAGTTTCCCTCGATGGTATCTTACTGTCTTCAAATCAGTTGTCGTGGTGTTAATGCATAGGGTTGACTCCTTATCAGTATTCATTTTCAAAATGCCCACCAAAAACCCTTTATTATTTTTTCTTAGAAATCCTGTGAATAAGACAAAATAATGAAATTTTGAAATGCAAGATGCATGTATGCATGGTGGTGGAACATGGTAGTGGGGTTTTGTGAAAGGTATCCTTAGTTGGTAGGTTCCTAGTTTTGTCCTACGGATATTCTACCCTTCCCATAAGATGGATTCCTTAAGGTTATCATGGATTGCACTAGAAAGAAAGGCACAAGGGCCTCCCTTAAGTGGAGCCTCATTGTAGAGAGAAACTTTCATTTCTAAGGTCGTACAAAGTCTCACCATGAGGTTTTGGTTTAGGGTTATACAAAAAGTCATGGGTTTCATTCAAATTATCATCCCCCAAAAGGCTAGCTCTTAAGACATATTCCTTTTTTGGAATTCCACCGACTCTAGGAGAAGTCTTCACAAAAACTCATAGGGATGGTGTATCCCCTTGGCCAATAGACGATCCTTCTTTCTAAGGTTTAATACTTTTTTTAAAATTAAAAATCCCACCAACAATCAAAAATAATATAATAACAATGATAATATAAATAAACAAAATATAAACAACAAATAAACAATTAAAAAAACAAAAGCACCAATCATAGCAAGAAACCCTAGTTGAAATCCTAGACCTAAAAGAAACTCTCCACAACAGAGTCGCCAGCTATCGTAGCCGACAAAAAATAACGAGACGCCACCACTACTTTTTGTCCTAACGATGGGTGAATAATGGAATAACCCTAAATTGATATATAGATTCTAAGTTTTTGATTCACTTTAAATGAAGGGAAGATGTTAGGCACCCATCATCTACCTTGTTCTCAAGAAAATCCTAGGGTTTAGGTTAAAAGGATAAGATAGGGTTTTCAAAGGGTTATTAATATATTTGATAAAAAGAGTTTTAGTCTTTTAATTAGAGGACTCACCTTGGTTCTTAAGCCGCGTGCCTACGTATCCTCTTATGACGCTATCCATGTTGCCTTTAAAATGATCTTAGTCCCTAAAAGAGCATGCTAAGATACCTTGCAACATTGCTAATCATGGTTATACGATGACCCACGTCCGTCCCGTTTACATCCAAAGATAAGATTACTTACCAAATCAATGGTACGATGACAATGTCAAAGGAAATAGGAAATGAACATGAAAGACTTTTGAGTAGGTAGAATTCTCCTAATTACTTGCTCAATTTCAAAAAAAAGCATCCATGCTATTTTTAAAACAAACACCTACACTTTCAAGACATCTTACAAACTTGAAAACATTTTCAAAAGATCAACGCTTTGTATACATTCTTACGAACGACACTCATTACAAAGTTTGCCTAAACAATGGCCTCTTTACAAAATACTTTCAAAAAACCACACAAAGCATAATTTCAAACAAAAGCAAGTGATCTAGCAAGTAACTAAGAGCCCATGGAAAACTATGGATGAAAATGGTGCTAATACCTTCCCTTTTCATAATCTACCCCCCGAACTCAAGAAATAATCTCAAAGGTCTTTCATGTGCTTTTTCACCTTTCCTTTTGGATAAAAGAAAAGTCGGTGGCGACTCTTGCTAACCTCAACATTTGCAATCAAACGCAAAACCTTCAAGTTAGTTCTCCCACCGTATCACAGTGTTTATTTTCTTCACGTTGATAGTTGTGGTTGAAAGCGACACAACCGAATTCATCATAAATTTGGTGTTTATTTCCTTCATGTTTATAGTTGTGGTTGGGGACGACACAACTGACTTCATCATGAATTTGGTGTTCTTCATGTTGAGAGTTGTGGTTGAGGATAACACAACCGACTTTATTTTGAATTTGGGGTATATTATCTTCATGTTGATAGTTGTGGTTGAGGACGACACAACCAACTTCATCATGAATTTAGTGTTCTTCATGTTGATAGTTATGGTTGAGGGTGACACAACCAACTTCATCGTGAACTTGGTGTTTATTTTTCTTCATGTTGATAGTTGTGGTTGAGGACGACACAACCGACTTCATCATGAATTTGGTGTTCTTCATGTTGATAGTTGTGGTTGAGGGTGACACAACCAACTTCATCATGAATTTGGGGTATATTTTCTTCATGTTGATAGTTGTGGTTAAGGACGACACAACCAACTTCATCATGAATTTGGTGTTCTTCACGTTGATAGTTATGGTTGAAAGCGACACAACCGATTTCATTGTGAATTTGGGGTATACTTTCTTCATGTTGATAGTCGTGGTTGGGGGCTGACACAACCAACATTATCAATGAATTCAGAATTTCTTTTCTTCATGTTGGTAGTTTTGGTTGAAGGCTGATACCACCAAACGTCATCAGTGAATTTAGGTTCCATCACTTCAAATCTAGCATATTTCATTTGGTCACCGAGTCATGGTTGAGGACCACACAATCGACATTGTCTTTCCAAAATTCCAAATATTTGGTTTCAAGTTCGTACTATCTATCCTCTAGGCTATGGTAGGTATGTGAAAAATATTTGACTCACTATGTTATTCTCTAAGTAACAATGTATTATCAAGCTCCATGCTATTCATCCCTTGGGTTGCGATGAATATAATCCGCGTCACAAATTTACTATATTAGTCTCTAAGAGTTAGTAAATCGGCTTTGCAAAACTTGTATTATTTTACCTTCTAGGTTATGGTAAATATGCAAAATTCTACAATCTCTTAGATATTGACAAGTTATCCACGTCGTCGTGTCTAAATTCTATCAAAACTTTGGTTCAAACTCCGGTAGGATGATACATCATCATCTATGCCTATTCCTCATACTCATGGGAACGTTGTACAACATATCCTTATAATATCTAGGACAAATATTAGGGTCTTCCAATATTTAATAAACTTCCGATCAAACGTGAGAGACCTGCATATTCTCATACTATTTAATCAAAATATGATTAAATAGGGGCAACTGTCATACCCCAAATTTACCCTACCCCTATATTTAAGGATCCACTAAAATAAATCGCATTATATAGTTCACTTCTAGAGAGGTTTAAAACAAGGAGAAGGGGTGTACAAATATTAAATGGACCATCAATATGTGATGGTCCATTAAGTTTTCTTATAGAGAGGATGAATTTTATAAGTATATCACTTTGAAAAGATTATGGGCCTTTCTAAAGCTAGAAAGGGCCTATGTATTTCTTTCATTTGATTTCAAGTTTAGAAAAGGAGGCATTTTGTTTAACCAAGGAGATGAACAAATTGTTAGAAATAAGGCCCATGTAGGATTTGAAATATTGGAAAGAATGGGTGTTTAGAAATAACCTTTTTTTTAAGAGGCCCAATACAAATAAACTAATTAGACCCATTTAGATTGAGAGGTGTATTAAACAATTCATTTTTAGGCAAGACCCATTTAAGTTTTTGTGGAAAGGGGTATGAAAGTGATCCATTTTTGCTGAGGCCCATAGCAAATTATTTGTGAAGACCCAATAATTAACATCTGGCCCTTTCCCTTTTTCTTTGAAAGATTTGTTTATTATTATTGATTTTTTATTTGGATTATTTTACTGGCAGGCCCAAAGCAATATGGCCTATTTTGTTTGCTTCTTTGGTTTGTTTAGAATGTTTGTTTCTGTTTTAATTATCATTATTTTTTATTATACTAATATTATTTTTTCAAACATTATAGACTTAATAAAATTGCTTTGTCTTCTAAATATAAAAGAAAAATGTTTCTATGGAAAAGAGAAGTACAAGCCCATTTTAATAAAAAAAATGTTGTTGTTTCAAAAACACAAGCACAACCCAATTATCACTTATGTTCTAGATAACAAAAGATTTATCACAAAGCTAGCCCAAAACCGAGGCAAACGACATCGCATGGCCCAAGACTGACAAATAAGTACTGTTTGAATTTCAAAACAGAAATTGAATCCATTCGTTTTTTTTTTGTCATTATAGAATGATTCATCACGGAAACAAATCGCATATGGTCCATAACAAATGCAGAAACAATATTAAACTAATCAAAACATAAATCAAAAACTAAATACAAAATCAGTACAAACACAGAAATGTTTATAATGTTCAATTAAATCTACAGACAACATTCAAAAAAATTTCCAATTCAAAAACCCTAAATTAATTCTAAGAATTAACTTACAGACATAATAACTGTACTTCCTAATTTGCTAATTCTGAAATCACTATAAAACCTAAGTTAAACTATAGAAAGAGGGACAAAGAAGAATCAATATAAAAAATTATATAGAAAAGAGATTCTTATAGAATTGAAAAAAAAGGAAGTTGCGAGAGTTATTGTCTTCATCGCCGAATCTCTTTAACCATGAAGCTAGCCTAGGGTTTCAATATCTGAAACCCTAGCTGTTCCATCCTCCATCACCCAGTCTTCAATCATCATCTTCCTCGCTGTCGCTACCTCCATCTTTATCACCATCTGTCATCGTCTTCATTTCCATGTACCTACAAACGCAAGAAAGAAAGGAATAAAAAACGGGATCGAAACTCAAAGCCACAAAGAAACGCATGCTAGAGGTAAGTCACTGTAAGTATGTAGCTTTTGCAACTTGTTTTGTTGTTCATCATGATGGGTTAGGGGTTTGGTCGGGAGATTAGATAAGAAGTGTTTGATCTAGGGTTGCATCACCGCCGGTAGAGTTAGGGCTTTGGATTAGGGTTGCGGTTGAGAAAAGAAAGAGAGAAGGTTTCAGAGAGAGGATGGCGAGGGGTATGATAAAATGGGATAAAATGATTAAAACAACGCTATATTATGCTTTATAATCTCGTGTTACATGCCTTAAAGTGCTCCCCAGTTCCTAACCTTGTGATCTTCATCCAATGCCCTTAATCCGCGTACACATGATAACCCGGTGCACTCGCCCTCATACGATACAGAAGTTTAAACATTGGGCCAAGCCCAATTACTAACCGCACCTCTTCTCTTTTTTATTTTTGATAAACACATTCAGCTTCACACCCCCTGGCCAAATGGGCCTAATCCAAAATCTAGACTTGGGCCCCTTACTGCTCACACTCCATTTTGCTTACCTAGCCAAACATGCACCCCCTGTCTTTTGGGCCTGAATTCAACATTTGAATTCAGGCTCATGCTACTTGCACCATGTCCTTTACTACCCTTATATATTTTGCACCCCCCTGCGTTTTCAACATTTTTTTTCTTATTTTATTTATTTCATTTTTTTTATAATTTTATATTTTTATTTATTTAATTATAATAAATATTATATTTTTTTTATAATTGTTATATATTACATATCTAATATTATATTCATTATTATTTTTATCTCATAAACCTTATTTTCCAAAAGTCATTCAAAATATTTTTTTTGCACTAAATTATTTATGTTAATGATTGCATTTAATTAAAAGTATTTTCACAATTAAAACTCTAAAAAATATCTTAACAAAAAAAAATTATTTTCAAAATCAAATCAATACAACAATTAAATTTCAAAAAGATTACGATAATATTTAAATCGACTGCCGGCTTTGTCTAAAATTCTTCGCCACTCACATCTAGGCTAAGCGCGCGAGAAATTCGTATATTTGTTGTAATTCATAAAATATATAAAGCAACTGCAAACTACGAAATGGGACTCTGATTCCTCCTAAGAGGATACATAGGCATACGATTAAAATTGTGGCGAGTTCCCCTAACTAAAATTTAAACACTTTCCCTAAAAAAAACTTAAAACCTTATTTTCTTGAAAAGCACTTCTAAACCTAGTATCATTGTGAACAAGGTAGATAATGGATGCTTAACACCTTCCTCTCTTCTAGTACCGAGTCCAAATCTAGAACCTCTGAAACTTTTTTGGGTTACTCCTTTATACTCCATTCCTTTAGGATAAAAATTAAGGGTGACGACTCTGATTTAAAAACCAGTTGCAACAACTTCTTATCCCTTTGACGTTTGTTGGTGGTGGTAGATTATTGTCACTTCTTGTCATACCTCAAATTTCCCTATTACAATAGTCATATTATTATTATGTTTCTAATTTATAATCACATTATTTAAATTTGATTATTTTGAATTTCATTCTAATAGGGGGTGTGTGGTTTTAATTAAGGGTTCATGGTTTTATTTTATTAGAATGGCCCATTAGGAGTTTTTTTTCTTTAGGCACATTTAAAATATAAAAAAAGGAGAAAGGGATGTATTTGTACCATCAAAATTGGATGGCCCATTAAAGTTTAGGAGGCCGGTTGTAATAATAGAGGTGTATTTTTGTGGCTTTTTTAGTCTGGCCCATTTTCTTTTTTTTTATTAAAAGGGTGCAAGTTTTGTTTTGATCAGATAAGTCCGAGAGTGATTGGCCCATTTATGAATATAGATGGGTGCCTTTGTTGAATTTGGGTGGGCCGTTTAGATTTGGCAGGCCCAATTTGTCCATTTGGAGTTGACCAAAGTCAGCTGCAGACTTTTGGGTTACTTTTTATTATTATTACTTACTATCATAATAAAATTATTATTATCATTAATTATTAATATTATTGTCAATTATTAATTATTATTAAAATATATTATTATTATTATTATTTATTTTTTTGAAATGTATTTTGACTAAGTCAAAGAGGGCCATAAACCCTAATCTTGCAAGCCTACGACGCCACCAACCGTTTCTTCTTTATCCTCAATCCTAAGACTCGATTAAGAAATCCAGAACAACCAGAAACCCAGAAAATGCATATCAAAACGAAATTAAATAACAAAATCAATCAAAACTAAATCCAAATTGAATAAAAAAATATTACAATTAATCAAATCTTATACAATCAGAATCACTTACAAACAAATTTACAACAAAGTCTACGAATCTAATCCAATCAACTTAATTCTAATTCAATCAAAACCTTCATCTAAAACCTAATTGATCTAATTTATAACTAAATCTAAAATTGTAACACAAATCATACTACATATTTCCTAATTTATCTAACCCTCTAAACCTATAAAAAACCCTAAAATCTAATGAACATGGAGCCGAAAATTATCAAGGAAAAAATTCTACAAAGAAAGAGTAGAAGAAGAAGAGATGAAGAATCAAAGTATTCCTTAGAGAATTCAGATCTAGGGTTTCTACAGAAACCCTAAGATCCTTCAATTGCCCTTGTACCTGCAAAAACAAGGGAAGGATCAGATGAAGCAATCGGAAAACCAGAACACAAAGCAAACTAGGAGATTCACGACATAAAGGTAACCCTGTGCGACACTTAGCTTTTGGTTTTTTTGTTGTTGTGTTGATATTTTGGGGTTGAAGGTGTTTTAGGGATCAAAGGTTACAAACGTCGCCGGTTAGGATTAGGGTTGGTGGTGTTCTGGGTTTCTGGGTGTGGGTGGATTGTTCTTGTTGTTGTTCTGTGTAGAAGACAAAGAGAGATGAGAGAGAAAGTAGGAGAAGAAAAGAAAGAATGAATGGAGAAGTGAAGAGGAAAAATGATATACTTTCTCTGTTGCCTTGCCTGATGCAGCACGTGGCTATTTCTGGCTGTGTGATTGGAATTACTGATTAGTAACTCCATGCACTCTTACTATACACCCTCACTCTCCACCCCTTTGATCAAAATCAGATGCTCCAGATAGTGCGTTCTCACCATAAATAGGTACACACACATGCACGAGATCAAATGGATCTCTCATAAGCTTGCATTGGGCCAAGCCCAACCATAATCACACCCGTCTTGTTTTTTATTCCACTTACTAAACCAAATCAACAACCCCTGTTTGGACCAAAAAAACAAATATATTGGGCTCCAACCCATTGATTGTTCAAACCCTCTCTTTTACTACTCAAGTATAATGTACATCCCCCTGCGTGTTAATGGGTCAAGTCCAAATTCTGAACTTGGCCCCCTCCTTTCCACACCTCCCATTTTTACTACCCTACTGTAATTCACATCCCTAATCATTTGGGCTCTGAATTTCTTTGAGTCCAAATATTTTTACCATACACCACCCAAACTTAATTTTACACCCCTAAAACTTAATTAATTAATTTTCTTAAATTATTTAATTCTTTTAATTTGTTTATTTTCTATTCTTAACTTAATTCTACATATTCTTTAGCATTTGCATTAAATTTTTTTGTGCATAATTATTAAATAACTATTAGATTTTTTATTAAAAATATTTAATATATTTTTAATAATTATAAAATAATTATTTATTAATCAATATAATTTTTAAAACACTAACCCTATTTTTAATTGCATTAAGCTTTTTTTCTCATTCAAATTTATTTTCTATTATTGCATCATATACTCAAAAATAGCTAATTGATCGAATACTAACCCTTTTTTCTACTAACATAATTAAATCAAGACATTTTCTAAAAGGATACGTAGGCACGCGGCTTAACTTCAAACTCTTTCATAAACTATTCATCGACTGTGAACTTTGTCTACGATTCTGCTAACTTCAAACTCAGACTTGGTTCAAGGAGAATGTAAGAGATTTCCACAATCCGTAAAAGATACAACCAAACACTACGAACTACAAATTGGGACTCTGATTCCTCATAAGAGGATACGTAGGCACGCGGCTTAAGAACCAAGGTGAGTCCTCTAATTAAAAGACTAAAACTCTTTTTATCAAATATATTAATAACCCTTGAAAACCCTATCTTATCCTTTTAACCTAAACCCTAGGATTTTCTTGAGAACAAGGTAGATGATGGGTGCCTAACACCTTCCCTTCATTTAAAGTGAATCAAAAACTTAGAATCTATATATCAATTTAGGGTTATTCCATTATTCACCCATCGTTAGGACAAAAAGTAGTGGTGGCGTCTCGTTATTTTTTGTCGGCTACGATAGCTGGCGACTCTGTTGTGGAGAGTTTCTTTTAGGTCTAGGATTTCAACTAGGGTTTCTTGCTATGATTGGTGCTTTTGTTTTTTTAATTGTTTATTTGTTATTTATATTTTGTTTATTTATATTATCATTGTTATTATATTATTTTTGATTGTTGGTGGGATTTTTAATTTTAAAAAAAGTATTAAACCTTAGAAAGAAGGATCGTCTATTGGCCAAGGGGATACACCATCCCTATGAGTTTTTGTGAAGACTTCGCCTAGAGTCGGTGGAATTCCAAAAAAGGAATATGTCTTAAGAGCTAGCCTTTTGGGGGATGATAATTTGAATGAAACCCATGACTTTTTGTATAACCCTAAACCAAAACCTCATGGTGAGACTTTGTACGACCTTAGAAATGAAAGTTTCGCTCTACAATGAGGCTCCACTTAAGGGAGGCCCTTGTGCCTTTCTTTCTAGTGTAATCCATGATAACCTTAAGGAATCCATCTTATGGGAAGGGTAGAACCGTAGGACAAAACTAGGAACCTACCAACTAAGGATACCTTTCACAAAACCCCGCTACCATGTTCCACCACCATGCATACATGCATCTTACATTTCAAAATTTCATTATTTTGTCTTATTCACAGGATTTCTAAGAAAAAATAATAAAGGGTTTTTGGTGGGCATTTTGAAAATGAATACTGATAAGGAGTCAACCCTATGCATTAACACCACGACAACTGATTTGAAGACAGTAAGATACCATCGAGGGAAACTACCCAATAATGCTAGAAAATATTTACTCGACGCTATGGTAATATCATTTATGTACTAAGGATGAATGTGCAAATGGAGGCTATCATTGCCCTTATTCAATTCTATGATCCTCCACTAATATTATTTACTTTCCAAGAATTCCAGTTAACGCTAACCCTATAAGAGTTTGAATAAGTTCTAGGTTTCTCTAAGATAAAGGGAGGAGCCTACACAAGAACTAGACAGGTCCTCAAAGTTGAAGACCTATATCTCAAGCATTGGGGATACCATCTGCTGACCTTATACTTACTTATAACGCAAATGGTGAAATTCAAGGAATGGAAAGAGAATACCTAGAGGCTAAGGATTTAGACTTTGCTAGTAAAAAGAACTGACAACCTTGTGGATATATCGTGGCACTATTGATCTTCAGTTTAGTTATATTCCCCAACACGGTGGATTTTATAGACTCGGTAGCTATTGGTGTATTTTGGGCCGTGAAGGTTTTTAAATAAGGATGCCACTCCTAATTTGCTTTCCGACATATACTACGCTCCCTATGTACAATCTGAGAAAGGAGATTGTGATACGGTGGTAGAACTGACTTGGGTGTTTTGCGTTTGATCGCAAATGTTACGGTTAGCAAGAGTCACCACCGACTTTTCTTTTATCCAAAAGGAAAGGTGAAAAAGCACAGGAAAGACCTTTGAGATTGTTTCTTGAGTTCGGGGGGTAGATTATGAAAAAGGAAGGTATTATCACCCTTTTCATCCATGGTTTTCCATGGGCTCTTAGTTACTTGCTATATCACTTGCTTTTGCTTGAAAATGTGCTTTGTGTGGTTTTTGAAAGTATTTTGTAAAGAGGCCTTTGTCTAGGAAAACTTTGTAACGATTCTCGTTCGGAAGAATGTATACAAAGTGTTTTGATCTTTTGAAAATGTTTTCAAGTTTGTAAGATGTTTTGAAAGTATTGGTGTTTGTTTTGAAAATAGCAAGGATGTTTTGGTTTTGAAATTGAGCAATTAACTAGGAACATTCTACCTACTCAAAAGTCTTTCATGTTTGTTTCCTTTTTCCTTTGACATTGTTATCTTACCATTGATTTGGTAAATAACCCTATCTTTGGATGTAAAAGGGACGAGCGTGGGTCATCGTATAACCATGATTAGCAATGTTGCAAGATATCTTAGCATTTTTCTTTAGGGACTAATATCATTTTGAAAGGCAACATGGATAGCGTCATCGAGGGACTATGATCTTGTATTTTGCTTATTTTTGCTAAGATACCTCACATGCGTAATATGGCCATTTTTGTAAGGCAACCAAGTGGATTTACCCTAGGGGTGTTTGTGTGCAAGTGTATTATTTTCATGCTTGGTTTTGTCTTTGATTAGGGTTTGCTAATTGATTGGTTTTAGTCTTTCCATACAAATCCTAATTACTAGCATTTGTATATAAAGCGATAAATTACGGAATTTAAAATTACTACTCTATTACAATGCTTGTGGGAGGGAGGTGTACAAATTGTAAATGAGGATTGCAAGAAAATAAACCTATTTAATCTATTACAACCATATTTAACAAAGCAATGTAGAAACCTTCAATGGAGTTTGAGCTTTGGTTGAGCTTGTCTGAAGTCCAAGGATGCTTCCCAAATACCTAGCTTGCTTTGAAACCACCTGTATCGTGCTGTAGAAGTTCACCTGCACAGCTTGAAAGTGAAAATGGAAAACATGGTTAGGGGAGTTACAACTTGTGTTTAGGGCTTGGAATAGTTTGTGTGGATGGTGTGGAATGTGTTGGAACTTGTTTGGGCAAAAACGCACGAGTGGATGATGCTAGGCAAGTCAATCTGCAGAGAATGCCCTGTTTTGCAGCAAAACAGGGATTCTGAGTATTAAGAAGTGTGAGGGATGGTTCAATCGTGTTTTAGGCTTGGCTTGATGTATGGAAAAGGTTAATAAGGTTTGTTCTGGGCTGTGTTGACAGGAAGTGGAAGTTGGAGTTTTTTTGCAATGTTTCTTCAAATGTAAGCAAAGAAATGTAAGTTGTGTTACCAGCCAGTACAATGCCCTAATTTATGCTGCAAGTTAGGCTCTTGATAACTGGGATTTGTGGATTTGATTTGGCTCTAAGATCTGGCCCCATGCCTCAAGGATTTGGTATTTGACATAAAACATAACTTTATCAAAATGGCATTCTACCTTTTTCCATTTAAGGGTTAATTTTGTGTGCAGTGTCCAAATGAACAAAATAATGCATTAGCTCAGTGTATTTGCATTCAATTAAGGAGTGTAAAAGGGTTTAGAGGCCTGAAAGCTAGCACAAACCAAGCTGATTTGAAAATTCCATTTGCTATGAACATGTATTGGTCATGAACAAAAGTGAGTTTTGGCCAACTTTGCAAATTCGATTCTCTCTAACCACAAGGGTGTTTGAGAAGTTCTTGGACAATTTGGAAATATTGGAATGTTTAATATAATCCATATTTGTAATGCAAATTGAAACTCCAAGTGGAACCATGTGAAAAATGGCCAAGAAGTTGGACAAAAATCCTGCATAGAATAGGGCAAAATTTCTCTAAGTTAAAAATGTTTTGTACCCTTATTCCAAAAATCATAACTTGATATACAAGCTTCCTTTGAGAAAACTTTGTGAATCAAAGTTGTAGATTTTGCAATGGACTACAACTTTCATGTTTCAAGTTTTGTTTTAATCCATTTTCATCTTGGTGAAAAAATGGGACAAAGTTAGGAAAAAATAAGAAAATTTCATAACTTAGAAAATTTCTAAGTTATGAAATTTTTTCATTTTAAACCCTAATTTGCAATTTTGGGTTTCTTGATGAACAAGTTTCATAATTTGACATGTCTTGATGAAAAATGAATCTTGGCACTTGATTTTGACCAAAAAGTCAAAGTTTGACTTTTCAGTATACAGTCAAATTTTGATCAGTTGACTGAAAAATTCATCTGTCAATCCTATGCATTTGAGATCTTTTGAACTTGTTGAATGGGTCAAGATAATGCCATTGAGTCCTTGAGTCCATGTGTGAGCTTGATTTGCCATTGGTTAGGTCAAACAGTCAAAAATTGCCTTTGTGCAGTCAAAACCCTAAAAATGACCATTTTGCCCTTTTTGTGGTCTGATCAAATTTCTTGTGGAATTGTGATCCAAACTTTACCAAATGGTTCATGTGAGTTCATAATGTTGATGTGGGTCAAAATTCATGAGGTTTGACTGTCAATTTTCCACAGTTGACTTTTTCCCCAATACAGCTGATTTCTAGGTCAATTGTCCAATTGACTGGGCAAAGATTGGAATCAAGGCTTGAAACTTGGTATGGATAAACTTGTAAGTCCAACATGAAGCATGAAAGTCACTTTGGGCATTTTAGGTCAAAACATCCCTGTGCAAACTCAAACCCTAATTTGGGTCAACAGTGCAAGGAGGGGTCTTGAGCAGAGCAAACCCTAACTTGATCTTGAGTTCCAAGAGTCTTGTGATGAGAAAATGCTGATGAAAAGGGAGGGCAAGTTTTGGGGTACAACACTTGATTTTGAAGAAAAGTGGGAAACAAAGTTTCAACGTGAGGTACAAGTATGGGCTGAGTGATTGTAAGTTTCTAACAAGTTTTTTATGAGTTATAGGACTTGTATGATCAGAAGAGAACAAGTGCAAGGCTCAAGAACAAGTTTTGTGTAAAAAAGCACTTTATCAAAATGGCAATGTACACTTTCTTCCAAAAATGGATATAAAGCATGGCCTTGCATTGAATACTTGAAATGAGACCTCTAACAGCTATGCAACCCATTAATTATGGAGTGCCTAACAATTTTGAGGCCTTCAAAGTAGAGGTTATGCAGCATACTTTGAATTTTGAATTTGGTTCATCATAAAATGACTTGTAAAACAAGTGATAAAACCCTAACTTCATCTCTTCAATTCTCCCTACTCAAGAATGATCTCAAGGAGTTCTTGGACATTTTGGAAAGCTTGTAATGTGCTATACAAACCATCTTTGAATTACTTTTAAATATTCCCCTTGGAACTATATTAAAAAGTTCCATGAAGTTGGGTCAAAATCCTGACCAAATTAGGGCAAAATTTCACTAAGTGTTTTGTTTCATGACCATATGTTTTTAAAATTATAAATTGAGATCCAAGCACTTTTGGAAGAAGTTGTGTGAAGAAAATTTGTAGATCTCATGGAGATCTACAACTTTCATGTTGGAAGTTTCTCTTGAATCACCTTGCGTCATGGTGAAAAAATGGCTTAAAGTTATGAAAAAATAAGAAATTTCCAACACTTAGAAAAATTTCTTAGTTTAGAAATTTTAACTTTTCAAAATAAAATCTTGAATTTTTTATTTATTGATGAATAATTTTCCTATTTTGACATGCTTTGATGAATTGATGATCTTTGGCATTTGATTTTGACCAAAAAGTCAAAGTTTGACTTTTCAGTATACAGTTGACTTTTGATCAGTTGACTGGAAATTCATCTATCAATCCATTGGACTTGCAATGTTTTGAGCCATGTAATTAGGTAAAAATGATTCAATTGGACTCTTTAGATCATTCCTTAAACCAATTGATCATTTGCTAGATCAAAAATCAGAAATTGCCCTTTCCCAGTCAAAACCCTAATTTTGACCATTTTGCCCTTTTGAAGATTTGATCAAATTTATTGGGGAATTATGGTCCAATATTGATCAAATGATACATATGAGTTTATAATGTTGATGTAGATCAAAAATTATGAAGTTTGACTGTAAATTGGCCATAGTTGACTTTTTCCCCAACACAGCTGATTTTTAGGTCAACTGCTCAATTGACTGAGCAAAGGTGTGATCCAAGGCTTGAAACTTGACATGAGTAATCTTGAGGGTCCATAATGATCCATGAAAGTCATATGGGTCATTGGAAGTTCAAAAATCTTTGTGCAATCTCAAACCCTAATTTTGGTCATCAGTGTTTAAGGAGGTGTCATGAGTTGATCAACCCTAATGCAGTCTTGAGCCAAAGGAGATCTTGTGAGAAAATTCTTGATAAGTGAGAGGGAAAATTTTGGGGTACAACAGCTCCCCCTGTTCAATCTTCTTAAGCCTGAAGATTTAGATTGGCTAGTTTTGCCATTCGTGACTCGAAGGTGGAAGATGATTGGACACTAGAGTGCCAAAAAATTTGCACTCGGTGATGTTGATGGTTGATGGTATAGAGAATGGGCTTAAAGATTCCATTTGGAGAGAGGATGGAAAGTTGTTGGAGATAGGCTTATAGATTACATCCAGATATGATTGTTGAATCATATCTGTAAGGTGAAACTGAATGAGTATCAGAATGGCATCCATGTCTGGAGCGTATCTGAACTGTATTTGAAAACTGAATCTAAATGAG
Organism: Vicia faba; assembly: GCA_948472305.1. Taxonomy (NCBI): domain Eukaryota; kingdom Viridiplantae; phylum Streptophyta; class Magnoliopsida; order Fabales; family Fabaceae; genus Vicia; species Vicia faba. Next base: position 1,296,267,195 of record OX451736.1, read on the forward strand.
TATCAGAATGGAATCTGTGTCTGGAGCGTATCTGAACTGTATCCGAAAACTGAATCTGAATGAGTATCAGAATGGCATCCATGTCTGGAGCATATTTGAATTATATCCGAAAACTGAATCTGAATGAGTATCAGGATGGCATCCGTGTCTGGATTGTATCTGAACTATATCTGAAAGTTGAGTTCGAATGAGTATCAGAATGGCATCCGTGTCTGGAGCATATATGAATTGTATCTAAAAGCTGAATCTGAATGAGTATCAGGATGGCATCCGTGTCTAGAGCGTATCTGAACTGTATCTGAAAACTGAATCTGAATGAGTATCAGAATGGCATCCGTATCTGGAGTGTATCTGAATTGTATCCGAAAACTGAATTTGAATGAGTATCAGAATGGCATCCGTATCTGGAGTGTATCTGAACTGTATCCGAAAACTGAATCTGAATGAGTATCAGGATGGCATCCGTGTCTGGAGCGTATCTGAACTGTATTTGAAAGTTGAGTTCGAATGAGTATCAGAATGGCATTCGTGTCTAGAGCGTATCTGAACTGTATCTGAAAGCTGAATCTGAATGAGTATCAGGATGGCATTCGTGTCTGGAGCGTATCTGAATCATATCTGAAAGCTGAATCTGAATGAGTATCAGGATGGCATCCGTGTCTGGAGCGTATCTGAATCGTATCTGAAAGCTTAATCTGAATGAGTATCACGATGGCATCCGTGTCTGGAGCGTATCTGAACTGTATTTGAAAGTTGAGTTTGAATGAGTATCAGAATAGCATCCATGTCTAGACGTATCTGAATTGTATCTAAAAGCTGAATCTGAATGAGTATCAGGATGGCATCCATGTCTGGAGCGTATCTGAATCGTATCTGAAAGCTGAATCTGAATGAGTATAAGGATGGCATCCGTGTCTGGAGCGTATGTGAACCGTATCTGAAAGCTGAATCTGAATGAGTATCGGGATGGCATCCGTGTTTGGAGTATATCTGAACTGTATCTGAAAGTTGAGTCTGAATGAATATCAGAATGGCATCCGTTTCTGGAGCGTATCTGAACTGTATCTGAAAAACCTTTGAACATTGTTAATGGTAGCTATTGACTAATCTTATCCTGAAAAGGGTAAAATGTTATCTAATATGCAATGTTATGTTGTATGAAATGCATGGTACAATGAGATTGTGATATATGCATTTGTGTTATCGATGTTTATAATATATGGATGTGATGTATGTGTATGTGAGCTAATCTGTTGCACTGTTGTTGGATAGGGGGAAATAAAATTCCTGACTGCTGCTGAGGGTATGGAGTGTCAGTCTTCATGTTGTGAAGTTGAAGTGTTGATGAATTTTCGTTTAGAGAAATAAACTCTGTTGTAAGGGAAATGTTGTGTGTTGCTTGTAAAAACCTGTTGGGGAATCCTGAGAAATTGGATGACTTCTACTGGGGATTGATAATTGGAAGCTTTGTTCCGCTGTGGATTAAATTGCACACTGCGGAGGATTTTTATAACCTAGAGAGATTTCCCTACTTCTTTAAAGCCATCAGTGATCGTCTTTTTATTTTTTTCATTTGTAAACATTCATTATGTTCAAATGCATATGTTCAAAAATAAATCAATGGACGTTTTTGTAAACAAAACACAAGAGTAAAGAAAAACAGATAGTTTTGCACTTTCAAAGAGATATCTTTGTATTGACTTTGAGTAAGTATTTTTATACAATGAGACAAACATTCTAGTAAGAGAATTCCTTCATAAAAAAGGAAATTTGATACAAAGAAAAGATAGCTATGTGAAATAATCCCATGGGGTTCCCATTCTGCTATAGCTTTTGTGTCTTTGAGCATCTTGTCTATTTATTGCCTTGTCTGAAGCTGATTGAATTGATCAGAACTGTCGATTTTGCAGGTTGTAGCCAAAGGTTGTCCGTAAGGTGATCCAACAGGACATAGTCATACGCTTTAAATCCCTAACTTTTGCCTGGACCGCGCTTTCGGGTTTTCAATCCACCAAGATACCCTTTTTTTCCCAAACCACCCTTTCGGGTTTTCAGCTTGCCGGGTGTACATATTTTTTTGTTTTATCCCTAATTTTTGCCCAACCCTTTTGGTTCGCTGGGATGCCCTTATTTTTCCTAGGTGTGTCAACCTAGCGGGTCTCTTATGCGTAGTATCTTTTGACTATGTCTGTGTTCACAAGGTGTGGCAGGTCATCACCATCCATGGTGGTCAAGATCATTGCTCCACCAGAGAATATGCTTTTGATTACAAATGGTCCTTCGTATGTAGGAGTCCATTTGCCCCTAGGATCACCTTGCGGCAGTATGATTTGTTTGATCACCAGATCCCCGACTTGATACACTTGGCGTCTGACCTTTTTGTTGAAAGCCTTGATCATCCGTTTTTGATACATTTGACCATGACAGACAACAGTAAGTCTTTTCTCATTAATCAAGTTCAATTAATCAAGACGAGTTTGGATCCAATCTTATTCATTCATCCATGCGTCCTTCATAATTCTCAGAGAGGGGATTTGGACCTCAATAGGCAAGACAGCCTCCATGCCGTATACCAGAGAGTGGGGTGTTACGCCGATTGATGTGCAAGCTTTGGTACGATACCCGTGGAGAGCGAATGGTAGCATCTCATGCCAGTCTTTGTATGTGACTGTCATTTTCTATATGATCTTTTTAATGTTCTTATTTGCATCTTCGACAGCACCATTCATCTTTGGCCAGTAAGGCGAAGAATTGTGATGCTGGATCTTGAATTGCTCGCACAGGGCGGTGATCATAGTATTGTTTAGATTCGTACCATTGTCTGTGATGATCCTCTCTAGGATACCATACTGATAGATGAGATTCTGTTTAATGAACCGGGCTACAACATTCTTGGTTACGGAAACGAAAGAGGTTTCCTCAACCCACTTTGTAAAATAGTCAACGGCCACTAGGATGAAGCGGTGTCCATTGGAGGTTGTTGGTTTGATTTCCCCAATCATATCGATGCCCCACATAGCAAAGGGCCAAGTAACCGTCAAGACATTCAGAGGAACCAGAGGTACATGCACCTTGTCAGCATAAATATGACACTTGTGGCAGGTTCGAGAGTGTTAATAGCAATTTGCTTCCATGGTAAACCAGTAATAGCCTGCCCGTAAGATTTTCTTTGCCATTGTATGCCCATTGGAATGGGTACCAAAAGTTCTCTCATGTAACTCAGCCATGATCTTTTCTGCTTCAACCTTATCTACGCACCGAAGTAACACCAATTCATGGTTGTGTTTGTAGAAAATGTCATTATTAAGGAAGAATTTAGCATAGAATCTCCTTAAGAACTTCTTATCATTGACTGAAGCTCCTTCAGGATAATCTTGAGCCTCGAGATACCTATTGACTTCGTGAAACCAAGGCCAGTCCACTACTTCTTCAGTATTAATCTCGTGACAGTGAGACGGTTCATCAATTCGTTCAATGGTGATCTGGGGAGCCTCGTTATCCCATTTAAGTTTAAACATGGATGACATTGTGGCTAGTGCGTCTGCTAGCTGATTTCCTTCTCGTGGGAAATGCTCGAAGGTAATCTTCTCAAAATGTGGGATCAATGCCACACATGTTCTATGTAGGGTATAAGGTTAGGGTGTTTGGTGTCCCATTCCCCTTTGATCTAGATGATGACCAAAGTTGAATCTCCCTATACATTTAAGGATTTGATCCCCAAATCTATGGCAGCTTTGAGACCAAAAATGCACGCTTCATATTCTGCCATGTTATTTGTACAATTGAAGCAGAGTCTTGCCCTAAAGGGAGTATGACATCCTTCAGGACATATGAGTATAGCACATATACCATTGCCAAGTGTGTTGGACGCCCCATCAAAAACTAGGGTCCATCGGGATCCTTGTTCAGGTCCATCATATGATCTGAATTCTTCACAGTTGTTTACCATCATGATGTCTTCATCTGGGAATTCAAACTTCATGGGCTGGTAGTCATCCACAGCTTGATGAGCAAGGTGATCAGCTAGTACACTGCCCTTTATTGCTTTTGGGGTAGTATATTGTATGTCATATTTTGTCAGGATCATCTGCCATCTCGCTATTCTCCCAGAGAGAGCCGGTTTCTCGAAGATGTATTTTATTGGATCCATTTTGGATATCAATAAGGTAGTATGGGTAATTATATACTGTCTTATCCGGCGAGCAGCCCATGCCAGAGCACAACAAGTTTTCTCGAGCAGTGAATATCTTGTTTCACAGTCGGTAAACTTTTTGCTCAAGTAATAAATAGCATGCTCTTTTCGGCCAGACTCGTCATGCTGCCCCAGCACACACCCTATTGAGTTCTCCAAAACAGTTAGATACATGATCAATGGTCTTCCCTCGACTAGTGGCATTAAAACAGGAGGCTCTTGTAAGTACTCTTTGATCTTGTCAAAAGCAGTTTGGCACTCATCGTTCCATTTGACTACTTGATCTTTCTTCAGTAATTTGAAGATTGGTTCACAAGTAGCTGTCAGGTGAGAGATGAATCTGGCAATGTAGTTTAAGCATCCCAAAAATCCTCTGACTTCCTTATAGGTACGAGGAGAAGGCATCTCTTGTATCGCTTTCACCTTGGCAGGATCTACTTCAATACCCTTATTGCTGACGACAAAGCCTAAGAGTTTATCAGACCTCACCCCAAATGTGCATTTATTTGGGTTCAACCTCAGCTTGTATTTCTTTAGCCTCTCAAATAGTTTTTGTAAATGGTCAAGATGCTCTTCCTCTGTTTGAGATCTAGCTATCATGTCATCCACATAGACCTCTATTTTGTGATGTATCATGTCATGAAATAGAGCTACCACGGCACGCTGATAGGTTGCCCCAACATTCTTCAGTCCAAATGTCATAACCTTGTAGCAGAATATGCCCCATTGTGTCACAAAGGTTGTTTTCTCCATGTCCTCAGGCGCCATTTTGATTTGGTTGTAGCCTGAGAAACCGTCCATGAAGGAAAACACTTTATGCTGTACCGTATTGTCAACTAGAACATCAATGTGGGGAAGTGGGAAATTGTCCTTAGGGCTTGACCTATTAAAATCTTTGTAGTCCATGCACATTCGTACTTTGCCATCATTTTTGGGCGTGGGAACGACATTGGCAACCCACTGAGGATAGGAGGTGACGGCCAAGAATCCAGCATTAAATTGTTTCATGACTTCTGCCTTAATCTTCTCTGACATGTCTGGTCGCATGCGACAGACCTTTTATTTCACCGGTGGACAGTCTTCTTTTGTTGGTAGACGATGTACCACAATATCTTCATCTAGTCCTGGCATGTCTTCATACGACCAAGCAAAGACTTCAACATACTCGTGTAGCAATGGAATTAGACGCTCTTTGGCACCGGGTTCCAGATTGGCACCCACCTTGACTTCTCTTTTATCCTCTTCGGTACCTAGGTTGATTGTGTCCACTGGTTCCTCGTGGGGCTGAATGGTCCTCTCTTCTTGTTGTAGTAACCTGGAAAGTTCTCCTGGTACTTCGCAATCTTCCTCACCTTCGTCTTTGGCTTGGTAGATTAGATTTTCAGAATCACAGAAGGCCATAGCAGAATCGTTACCCATGGGATCCCGAATGAATGTAGACCTGCATTATGAGTGTGAGTGTGTGTAAGAGTATAGCTATCTTTGAAAGAAATGAAAATGTAAAAAAAGAAAAACAATGAGCACAAAGTTTGTATGCAAAAGCGTCCATGATTCATTGATGTCATATGGAAATGAGATAATAACCCTTACAAATGGACCATTGTGCCTCGGGTAAGGCACAAGGTTTTAAGAGTCTGAATTATTTTAATATTACAGATTCGAAAAAATTTAAAGACAAATTATTGTGGGATAAAAGTGATCGGGACCAAATCTCTAGCTTCCCAATTGCTGAGCCCTCCATTGACAGTTGGGAAAATCCAATTCTCCAGGTCATAGCTGTCTTCATCATCCTCCATTGCATTGACTTCACGGTTGCTGATCTTTAAGGGTGGTCCTCCGGCACGAGCACGGCGTGCAGCTTTCTGGGCACCTGAAGTGAAACCCATACCAAATTTGTCAGATTTGTATGGGATATCTGGGATTTAACCTCAAATGGTGCACCCACCTTCTTCTACCACTACCTTGGCATCCTTTAAAGACGACATCTTGAGTGGAGGCCTTGTAATCTTGGGAACTTGAGACACAGTCTTGGTTACTACCACATCTCACGGGACTTCTTCAATGTGCTAGAATGGAGTTTCAATAAATTCACCATCTAGTTCCATATATCTGAAGGAATTTAGATGGCTGACCATATACTCTTCTTCTTTATGAACGGTGATGATTTTCCCTTGAATTGGATATTTTAGCATTTCATGCAACGTAGAAGTAACATCACCAGCATTGTGAATCCACGGTCGGCCTAGCGAGCAGGAATTTGAAGGGTGAATATCCATTACATAAAAAGTTGAATCAAATGTTTGGGTTCCAACCTTTATGGGGATATCCACTTCCCCATGCACCATCCTTTTTGAGCCGTCAAAGGCCCTTACTACTATGTTACTCGGTTTCAATGTCAATCCTTCAGAATCAAGCCTATCAAGAGCCTTTTTAGGCAACACATTCAGAGACGAACTGGTGTCAACCAAGACATGAGCCAAGGTTGTGCCCCTACATTCGACTGAGACATGCAATGCCTTGTTATGCTTCCTCCCTCTTGGCGTTAAATTAGCATCCGAAAAACCTAAACCATTATCTGCAGTCAAGCTGGCTACGCAGTCTTGGAACTGATCGGCAGATGTTTCTTGGGGTACATGGGCAGTTTTCAGGAATTTTACCAAGGCCTTTGCATGAGCCTCGGAACCAAATAGTAAAGCCAGCATGGGAATTTTTGATGGAGTTTTCCCCAGTTGCTCGACTAAGTTGTAGTCGCTTCTTTTTATGATCTTTAGAACTTCCTCCATCTCTTTCCGGGAGGTCTCAGGGATAGTGTTGTACCCCAAAATTTTCCCTCTCATCCTTCAGGAATTCATCCTGAACTCTCAAATTTTCTCTTAAACAAATCCAAGCCCTTTATTATCATTCCTTTCCAAGTAAACAATTCACAAAGAGCAAAATGGTCATTTGCAAGCTCAAAAGTCAAAACTTTTACCTTGGAAAAATTAAATTCTAAATACTTAGAATTTTTCTAAAAAGGGGGGAAGTGTTTAATGGCACCTAAGAGCTTCTGAACCAACCTCCAGGAAGAAACAGTCAGAAGTTGCAAATTTGGCTCAGCACATAACATTCAGTCAGAAGGTGGCTCTTCAGCAGCTACACCAACTCAGTCAGAGATTGTAAAAGTGGTTCAGCACGTGATCTTTAAACAGAACATGGCTCTTTCAGCAGTTATGCAAAATTTCAGCCAGAGTTTGTTAGAGAAGTGTAAAGAAGGCAACAAAGCCTGAAACTACTTCAGAACATACTGGGATCAGGAGGTAATGAGATCAACAGATTGGGTAAAATACTGAAGTGGGATCACTAAGTCCAGAGACTTTAAAGGCAGATCAAAGGAGCATACTGGAAAACTCTCAGAGTTTGCTGAGGTAGCAATAGGCCAGGGTCAGAGCTTGGTTTACGTTGTTTTTGGTGAAGCAGAACTGCTGGCTCAGGTTTTAGGTAATGATGCAAAATCTCCTATTACAAGATTTTGGATTTTGATAAGTCTCATCACCATTTAATGCTTACACCCACTCCTGAGCATTCATCCAAGGGGTCTCTCCACGTGTGGCTTGTTAAACACCTTTGTGCAGGCTTAGGCATGGGTCTATGTGCCACTTTTCGTCTATAGGTGTCACTTCTCCTTAATCCTCGCTTGTTGTTCTAACCTAGGCTGAAAAGCTGTCCATCATCACAACTTTTCATGAACTTCCTTCAAAAACAAGTTAACCTCTACTGCATAATATTGGCGCCATTTAACGTTCAAAAATCCACAAAGCCTTGCCTATAAATAGGACACCATTTTCCATCACAAGGGGGACATGAAGAGACATCCAGAAAAAAAATTGCTAGAAGAGGAACAGAAAACTATAGTAAAGGAAACCTTGTGAAACTCTGCCAAAATCCCCAGCGTTTCATAACTTTGAACTTCTTGCCTCCAAACTTCATTGATACTCAGTTTGCTTCCTTACTAGAGAACACCTGTACAGTTTCTGACCATACATACACATATCTTCTCCATCCACCCATCCTAAAAAGAACCTGTCCAGAACACCATCAGAGCTAAAGTTAGCTCCAACTCACAAATTTTCTTCCAACAGCAAGGTAAGCACCCGCTGACTTTCATCACGCTGCTAAGCATCATCAGCTTTGCATGCTCAATAAACACAATGTAAATATCATGTTGTTGTTGTATGAGTTCTGAGGATTTTCATACCTCTGAATGCTCAAGTAGGAAGTGAATCAGTGTAGAACCTGTTTGTGACCTTGTTGGTTCTGCCTTCTGAAACACTTTGACACCTGCTGAGATCATCCTAGGCATGCCTTCTGTTTTGTGGAAAAATAATAAAATTGCAGATGTTCTGGATAGCACAGGGGGAAATCAAGCTCTGACTTTGACGTCAGTACTTCTAAGGCCTGTTTTGCTGTCAATAATATCAGAACTTCTGAAAATTATTGTGTTTCCAGCAGGATCAGAACTTCTGACTTCCCCACTAACAAACTTTTGTCTTGCAGCGCTTGGGGGTCAGAACTTCTGACCTTCCCACTAACAGGTTTCTATTTTGCAGGGCACCAGAGTCAGAAGTTCTGACTCATACATTTTCACTAACAGGTTGATAATCTTGCAGCAGGCCTGGGTCAGAACTTCTGACTTCCTCTCAGCAGCGCGCTAGCCCTCTCTCTCTTTCTCTTTTTCTTACCCTTGTTATTTTCTTTTCTTATTTATTTTTCTCGTTGAACCACCCCCATGTACAAGTATGTATCCCTCATCCCCTAAATGTTGTAATAGCGTAGGATTTTACATTTCCGCATTTTATTGCTTTCAAAATGTAAATGCTAGTAATTAGGATATGTATGGCAAGATAAAATCAATTAAATAGAAAATCCTAATTCAAGATAAAATCATGCATGCAATAAAGTACACTTGCACACAAACACCCCTTAAGGTATCTCCACTTGGTTGCCTAAACAAAAGGGCCATGTTATGCATGTTGGGTATTTTGGCGAAACAAAAGCAAAACAAAAGATCATAGTCCCTCGATAACGCTATCTTGGTTGCCTAAATAAAATGATCAAGTCCCTCAAAAATTTGCCAAAACTACTTGACACAATTGCTATCATGGTCTATACGATGACCCGCGCCTCTCCCGTTTAACATCCAAATACAAGGTTGTTTACCAAATACAATGGTAAAACAACACTGTCGAAAAGGGTTAAAAAACGTATAGGAAAGATCTTTGAGTAAAATAGGGTAGACAACTCTTAGTTACTTGATCAAAAACTTGCAAAACATCCTTGTAATTTTCAAACAAACTTCACAACACAATTTCAAAACATTTCCCAAATCAAACTTTCAAACATTGAAACATCTTTTAAAAAGACAATACACCTTTGTATACATTCAAACAAGAATCATTACAAAGGTTGCCACAACGATGGCCTCTTTTCAAAACATTTTCAAAAAAACCACACACAAAACACCATTTCAAATAATTGAAAAGCAAAAGCAAGTGATCTAAACAAGTAACTAAGAGCCCATGGATAACCATATATGAAAAGGGTGATTGCACCTTCCCTTTTCATAATCTACTCCCCGAACCCAAGAAAACATCTCAAAGGTCTTTCCTGTGCTTTTTGACCTTTCCTTAGGATAAAATAAAAAGTCGGTGGCGACTCTTGCTAAACCGAAACATTTGCGAACACAAACGCAAAATCCCAAGTCAGTTCTCCCACCGTATCACAGAACTGGCGACTCTGCTGGGGAATATTTCTAAAAGTGGAGTAACTTTAGAGTTTAGATCACCTTTATATGCTTACCTTGTTTGCTTTGATTGCTTTACATTTGGTTCTATTGTTTGGGTTTGAATCCTCCACCCGGATTTTTGGGAAACATTCATAGGTAAATAGCAATACGTTGTGGAAGCTGTGCGGGGTATACCAACATGGTTGAAGCAATATCTATATTAGTGCGACATATTTGTGGGTATCGGTAGCCTTTGAGTCAATCAAAGAGAATATGGGGCCGCTGAGTAATGTCATGAAGCACTAATGAACTCTTAGAACCTTACTTGACCATCTTGGCCTTATTAGGGGTAGTGAGATGACCGGCTTTGGTGTAGTCTGAAGTTGGTAGATACTCGATACTACACTCATTGAGGGTTGTTTTCTTGGAATATTTCGATCGCCAGTTAAGTGGCCAAACTGAAACAATGAACACATAAAATAATCCAGTGATATTGAGCTCCTTAGAACCCGATTACTATTTATAAGACAGGTTGAGCCAACTAACTTCAAGAGGGTACTTACCAATGAAACCTCATGCAAGCCTGAAACTAGGATCTTGTGTGATTTGCTTGTGCATATGTTTGTGCATTCATCATGAACATCATAAAGCATCATATGAATCCACTAACAATTTCAAGGGTTTGGATCTTCATCTTTGTTCCTATTTTGTAGGTCATGGAATCTCTTCGCAAGAAAACAATTCAAGTCAACCTTGTGTGAATCCCTCCTCAACTCAAGGAGCTTACTTCCAAAATTCCATAGAATTCTCCCTTCAGTGAAAGACATGGTAGACTTCTCAACGTGGTCAACTCCAACATTGAAGAAGACATGGTGAAAGTTCTCTTCCAGTTCTTTGACCCCCTACACCATTGCTTTACATTTCCTGATTACCAACTAGTACCTACTTTGGAGGAATTTTCTCAACTCTTGAGGATTCCTATTCTTCATCAACTACCCTACAACGATACGGAAAGAGAACCAAAGCCTGAAGATGTTGCTCAAGCCTTACACTTGCAACCATCTGATATCAAAGGTCATTGGGAAACTAGAAGTGGTGTCAAGGGTTTCTTGGCAAAGTTTCTGTTAGAGAAGGCACAAGACTGTTGGAATTCTTTAGATTTGCAAGCTTTTGAGGAGATTGTAGCACTTCTTATCTATGGGTTGGTCTTGTTCCCAAACCCTGATCAGCTTATAGATGTGAATGCTGTCAAGATTTTCATATCTCGGAATCCTGTGCCTACATTGCTTGGGGATATCCTACACTCATTTCACACACGAACAATGAGGAAAAGAGGTGTTCTCATGTGTTGTACTCCTCTTCTAGAAAGGTGGTTTATTTCTCACCTTCCCCAGTCAGTTTTGAAGAATGAGCAGGGTTTAAGGTGGTCACAACGGTTAATGACCCTCACACATTTTGATGTTCATTGATGTTCTCGGTCCAGAGAAAATGTCATCATCATTGATCATTGTGGAGAATTCCCTAATGTCCCATTACTTGGCATTAGGGGAGGCATTACCTACAACCCCTGTTTAGCTCTGAGGCAATTTGGGTATGCCCGAAGGGATTGTCCTCATGGTATGCTGATTCCTGACTTGGTTTTTGACTTCGACAACAAAGCTCAAGGACTTTGACAAAGGTTTATCCGAGCTTGGAGGATGCCCAACAAAGTGGATAGTAAGACACTGGGGCACAAGAATTCCATCCCCCTTGAGCCTTATCTCAAGTAGGTACGAACCCGCGCCCAAAGTCTTATGATGCCTTACCCCCACATTCTCCTTGTGATCAAAGAGCCTGTTATGGAAGGAGAGGTTCCATACACCCTCCTACATCCTGACATGCCAACATCATTGGAAGAATTGCAAAAGAGTTGGATACAACTCAAGGAAGAGCAGAACACTTTTGAAGCCAGCTTCTATGCCCGTGAGAAGAAGGTTTTGGAACTTACCCACCGACTTCACAAAGAGGAGACTCTCAACACTTACATCGTGCCAAAGAGGATGTGCAATGTCTTTTTACATTAAGAATTTTATAATATTTTGCCCATGGGGCATTTATGTACTAACAAATTTCTTCTTATTAATATGACGTGTGTTCTTTTTGTTTGCAACAAATTTGAATTTCTAAATCCTTGAATGCATTACATGAATAACATATCATTCATCATATGCATAAACAGGTCTTCACACCATGTTTCCTTATCTTTCTGCTGTTTATTTCAGCAAGATGGATATAGAGCAGACGGTTAAAGATCTGCAAGCACAGAATTCGCAATTCCAACAAATCCTCATAACCTTGGCAAAGGGTCAAGAGGACCTTAAAGCACTGTTAGAGAAAGAGAAGGAAAAAGACAAAGAGAAAAAGAATAAAAGGGCTGGTGTGGCCACTATGGGAAGAAGATTTGAGCATCAGGCTAGGAGAGTTATGGAATTCCCCTCGACGTCTGACAAAGGGGTTGGTAAAGGAAAGGGAGTTGCAATGCCCTCCGAATTTGAAGCAGAAGAAGAAGAAGAAGAGGAAGAGGATGAAGATTACTCCGAACAGCAGTACCCTCCGGCGGATGATAAGTATAAGAATCTTGAGGACCGATTGGTAGCCATGGAAGTACAAAGGGTTCCCGAGATGGATTTTGAAGAACTAGGGTTGGTTGCTGGGATCGTCATTCCTCCCAAGTTCAAAGTACCTACATTTGCCAAATACGATGGTTTGTCCTGTCTGAAGATGCATCTGTGGTCCTACGTCAGAAAGATCCAACCTCACTCTTCTGATAAGGATTTGTGGGTCCACTTTTTTCAAGACAGTTTGTCGGCTACGCAATTGGACTGGTTCTATCAACTTGAGAGATCTGATGTTCATAACTGGGAAGATTTAGTTGCTGCCTTCTTCCGACAATACCAATACAATACAGATTTAGCGCCTACTCGTACTCAACTACAGAGTATGGGTATGGCTTTTAATGAGGGATTTAAGGAGTATGCCCAGAAGTGGCGGGATATGGCTGGTAGGGTGCAGGCACCATTGTCGGATAGAGAGCTGGTTGACATGTTTTTAGGGACTCTGTCAGGTTCGTTCTTCAATCACTTGATCAGGAGCTCGTCTGCAGGGTTCACCGAATTGATTCTGACCGGTGAAAGGGTCGAAGTTGGCATTAAGAGTGGTAAAATTCAGAAGGATGCGTCTGTGTCCACTGCTATCAAGAAGACCTTCCCAGCCAAGAAGGAAGTTTCCGCTATTCATACCCATAGAAATCAAGGAAGATTGTAGCGCCGACCAGCGGTGGGGGCCGTGATGATCTAGAACTCCTCAGCCGATCAACCTCGCAGCAATCAACCAAGAGCTAACCAACAAAGGGTAGAAAGGCCACAACGGAAATTCACCCAGATCAATATGGAACCATCTCAGGTCCTCCCTCATCTGTTAAAGTTAAACCTTACCAACTTGAAAGAAGCGCCGAAAAACCCAAATACCTCTTCTCCTTATTATCATTCCAATGCAAAATGTGTATACCATTCAGACAGTGTAGGGCATGACACCAACAACTGTTGGGCCCTTAAAAACAAGATCCAAGATTTGATAGATGCCAAGGAGGTAGATTTTGATGCTCCCGAAAAACCTAATGTGATATCCGCTCCTATGCCAAAACATGGTCATAATGTCCATGCAATTGTGGAAGATCTTCATGTTACCGCTGTTGACGAATTAATGGCTCTGTTGCCAATGATTAAAATAAATCTGTTGAAAGCCGGGATTTTCCCGGGATGTGAAAAAGATTGTTACTTCTGTTCAACCATGCAAACCGACTGCCCACTATTGAAATCAGGCATCCAACGCCTGATGGATACTCAAGGGATCCTCTTTCAGAAAACTCTTGTTGCTACTATCACTCATGTTACTCCTGTTACCTTTATTACTCCAATCAATGACATTGCTATAATCACCATTTCCTACAATCTTTCCAAGACCTGTAAAAGGCCTGTTAAGATTATGCCTGATCCAAAGCTTGTACCGCTGAAGATTACCATGCCGGGGCCTATCCCATATAAGTCCAACAAGACGATACCATGGAATTATGGAGGAGAGATCTTCTACCATGGTGTTAAGCAGATCGAATCAGTCCAAGAGAATTCCGATGAAGAAACTCCTGACATAGGGAATATTGCGGGAACAAGTAAGATAACTCGTAGCGGAAGAATCTTCTCTCTGGAGATTTCTCCTCCACGGGCAGTCTTCGGACCCTCAAATGCTCTTGTGCCTGTCAAGATATCTGTGTGAAGTCCGGTTATTGAAGAAATTGATGCTCCCGAAGCTATACCCTCTGCTGTTACTGCCGATAAAGGTAAGGGGATCCAAGAAGCGCTCGTCGGGAAGAGGGCTCAGACTTTGGTTATCCCCGAGACCACCCAAAAGGAGATGGTGGAAATCTTAAAGATAATTAAGAAGAGCGACTATGATGTCGTAGAGCAGCTGGGACAAACCCCTTCAAAAATCTCTATGCTAGCTCTCTTACTCTGCTCCGAGGCTCATGCCAAGGCCTTGATCAAATTTTTAAAGACGGCACACGTGCCTCAAGAAACTTCTGCAGATCAGTTTCAAGAGTGCGTGGCTAGCCTTACAGCCGACAATGGTCTTGGCTTCTCTGATGCTGATTTTACCCCTAAGGGAAGAAAGAATAATGATGTGTTGCATGTCTCGGTAGAATGCAGGGGGACCACACTTGCTCATGTTCTGGTTGATACCGGATCATCTTTAAATGTTCTACCAAAGAAAGCATTAGAAAAATTAGACTGTGAAGGTTTGACCCTAAAGCCCAGTAATATCATTGTTAGAGCCTTCGACGGTTCTAAGCGGATGGTTCACGGAGAAGTGGACATACCAATCAAAGTGGGAACGGAAATTTTCAACTCTACATTTTTTGTGATGGACATCCATCCTTCATATTCATGCTTGTTGGGAAGGCCATGGATCCACAACGCTGGGGCAATCACTTCTTCTCTACACCAGATGCTAAAGTACCCAGTCCAGGGTAAGATCATAACAGTTCATGGTGAGGAGGAGTATATGATAAGTCACCTTAACTCTTTCCGCTATGTGGAGTTAAACAGTGAATTCATAGAAACACCTTTCCAACACTTTGAAGAGGTTTCTCCTGAGGTCGTAGTAGCAAAGACAATGATTGATGTACCTATCATTACCAAGCTTGTGTTTCGGATGTCATCCCTTAAAGATGCAGAGGCTTTAATCAAGGAAGGAGGAAGTACAGTGTGGGGTCAACTGCCAGATTTTCCTCACAAGATAGACAAGTTCGGATTGGGTTTCATTGCTGCTAGCCAGAAAGTTGTGTGTCACTCCCGGGCTGGAGGACCACCCTTAAAGATCACTCATCACGGGGTTCATGCTTTAGAAGATGATGATGAAGAAGGCAATCTTGAAGATTGGATCTTTCTAACCATTGAAAGAGGACTAAACAATTGGGAGTCGAAAGACTTCGTTCTCATTACTTTCATCAATCAGTAATTTATCTTTTGAAACATTTATGTTTGTCTGTAATAACTTTTAAACAATTCGTACACTCTTTTGCCTTGTGCCTTTCCCGGGACACATAGGTTCATTTGTAAGGGTTTTGATTTCTCATTTTCATATGCCATTTTTAATGAATCATGGACGTTTTCATCTATAAACTTTTGTGTTCATTTTCTTTCCTTTTACATTTTATTTTGTTTAAGGATGGATATCCCTTACACACACCCACACTCACAAAATGCAGGTACCCATCCACTCCGGATTCCATGGGTGACTATTCTGCTTTGGCCTTCAGTGACTCTGAAGATTTGGTCAATCATGTCGAGTACGAAGGTGAGGAAGACTGTGAAGTGCCTGGAGAGTTAGCTAGACTTTTGCAACAAGAAGAAAGGGCTATTCTTCCCCATGAAGAGTTGTTAGAAACTATCATTTTGGGAACAGACGAAGACAGAAAAGAGGTTAAAGTGGGTGCCAACCTGGAGCCAAATGTCAAAGAGCGTTTAGTTCGATTGTTGAATGAATATGTTGAGATCTTTGCCTGGTCCTATGAAGACATGTCGGGGCTGGATACAGATATTGTGGTTCACCGTCTCCCTACAAGAGAAGATTGTCCACCAATCAAGCAGAAAGTTCTCCGAATGAGGCCCGATATGTCTGAAAAGATCAAAGCTGAAGTAATGAAGTAGTTCAATGTTGGCTTTCTGGCTATTACTTCCTATCAACAATGGGTTGCTAACATTGTGCCCGTGCCTAAGAAGGACGGCAAAGTCAGAATGTGTGTGGACTACAGAGACCTAAATAGGGCTAGCCCTAAAGATGATTTTCCACTACCACACATTGACATCTTGGTTGACAACACAGCTTAACACAAGGTATTTTCCTTCATGGATGGATTCTCGGGATACAACCAGATCAAAATGGCCCCCGAAGACATGGAGAAGACTAATTTTGTTACGCAGTGGGGTACCTTCTGCTATAAAGTGATGCCATTCAGACTGAAGAATGCTGGGGCAACCTATCAGCGAGCCATGATAGCTTTGTTTCATGACATGATACATCATGAAATCGAAGTCTACGTAGACGACATGATAGCCCGTTCACAGACAAAAGAAGAGCACCTCGACCATCTGCAAAAGTTGTTTGTCAGGTTAAAGGAATATAAGCTCAGACTGAACCCTAGCAAGTGTACTTTCAGATTCAGGTCCGGTAAGCTTTTGGGATTCATCGTCAGTAACAAGGGCATCGAGGTTGATCCTGCCAAAGTCAAAGCTATACAAGAAATGCCTGCCCCCCGCACTGAGAAGGAGGTTAGAGGTTTCTTGGGAAGCTTAAACTATATTGCAAGGTTCATCTCTCACCTAACATCTACTTGTGAGCCAATCTTTAAGTTGTTGAAGAAAGATCAGGTGGTTGAATGGAACAATGATTGTCAAGTTGCTTTTGATAAGATTAAGGAGTATTTGCTGGAACCTCCTATCTTGATGCCACCCGTCGAAGGAATGCCTTTAATCATGTATCTGACCGTTTTGGATAATTCAATGGGGTGCGTACTGGGCCAACATGATGAGTATGGCCGAAAAGAGCATGACATTTATTACCTTAGCAAAAAGTTTACCGACTGTGAGACTCGCTACTCACTGCTCGAGAAAACTTGTTTCGCTTTGGTATGGGCTGCTCGCCGACTAAGGCAGTATATGTTGACACATACCACTTTGCTGATTTCCAAAATGGATCTGATTAAGTACATCTTTGAGAAGCCTGCTTTATCCGGAAGAATCGCTAGATGGAAGATGATCCTGACTGAGTATGATATCCAGTACACAACCCAAAAAACTATAAAGGGGAGTGTACTAGCTGACCATCTAGCTCATCAAGCCGTTGAAGATTACCAATCTATGAGGTTCGACTTCCCTGACGAGGATATTATGACATTAGACAACATTAAAGGTAACAGATCGTATGACGGACCTGAACAAGGATCCCGATGGACCCTGTACTTTGATGGTGCTTCAAATGCACTTGGCAACGGTATTGGTGCGGTACTTATCTCTCCAGAAGGTTTCCATACACCTTTCACTGCTAGACTCTGCTTCAGCTGCACCAACAACATGGCCGAGTATGAAGCTTGCATCTTTGGTCTCAAGGTTGCTATTGACTTAGGAATCAAATCTTTAATTGTATTTGGGGACTCAGCTTTGGTTATCAATCAAATCAAAGGAGAGTGGGATATTAAGCACCCTAACCTCATCCCTTACAAAGAACATGTCCTGACATTGTTGCCTCATTTCGAGCAGATTACCTTTGAGCACTTCCTGCGAGAAGAAAATCATATAGCAGATGCTCTGGCTACAATGTCTTCCATGTTTAAACTCAACTAGGATAATGAGGCACCTCAAATCACCATTGAACGAATAGACGAAGCAGCACATTTTCACGAGATTAATGCCGAAGAAGTGGTGGACTGACCTTGGTTTCATGACGTCAAAAGGTATCTCGAAGCACAAGAATACCCTGAAGGAGCTTCAGTCAACGACAAAAGGTTCTTAAGGAGGTTTGCAGCCAAGTTCTTTCTAAGAAATGGTATCCTATACAAGCGCAATCTTGATTGTGTCCTACTCCGTTGTGTGGACAAGGTTGAAGCTGAGCAGATCATGGTTGAACTACTTAATGGCACCTTTGGCACCCACTCGAGCGGTCATACGATGGCTAAGAAGATTCTAAGGGCAGGCTACTATTGGTCTACCATGGAAGTTGATTGTCATCAACATTCCCGTACTTGTCACAAATACCAAATCTATGCTGACAAGGTACATATTCCCCCAGTGCCTCTCAATGTCTTAACAGCTCCTTGGTCGTTCGCGATGTGGGGAATCGACATGATTGGAGAGATCAAGCCTACAGCATCCAATGGACACTGTTTCATCCTGGTGGCCATTGATTACTTCACCAAGTGGGTCGAAGCAGCTTCTTTCGCTTCCGTTACAAAGAATGTGGTTGCCCGCTTCATCAAGCAGAACCTCATATGCCGGTATGGTATCCCCGACAGGATCATTACGAACAACGGTATAAATTTGAACATTATTATGATCACCGCTCTGTGCGAGCAGTTCAAGATTCAACATCACAATTCATCTCCCTATCGGCCAAAGATGAACGGTGTTGTTGAAGCTGCAAACAAAAATATCAAGAAGATCATTCAAAAGATGACAGTCACCTACAAGGACTGGCATGAGATGTTACCGTTTGCTCTACACGGGTAGCGTACCACGGCACGCACATCAACTGGGGCAACCCCCTTTTCTTTGGTATATGGCATGGAAGCTATTTTACCTATGGAAGTTCAGATCCCTTCCTTAAGGATCATGAAGGATACTGGTTTGAGGGAAGACGATTGGATTCAGACCCGGCTTGATCAGCTTAACTTGGTTGACGAAAAGCGACTTACTATTGTTTTCCATGGTCAGGCGTATCAAAAACGTATGATCAAGGCCTTCAACAAGAAATTCAAGAGACAAGTATACCAAGTCGGGGACCTTGTAATCAAGCGAATCATCTTACTGCATAGTGATCCCAGGGGAAAATGGACTCCTACTTATGAAGGACCATTTGTGATCAAAAATATATTTTCTGGTGGGGCAATGATTCTGACCACCATGGACGGCGACGACCTACCGCACCCTGCGAACGCAGACATAGTCAAAAGATACTACGCATAAAATGACCCGACAAGTCGAAAACCCGAAAGGGCGACCTGGGCAAAAATGGGCATCCCGGTGAATCGAAAACCCGAAAGGGCGGTTCAGGCAAAAATTAGGGATAAATAAAAAAATTTGTACACCCGGCAAGTTAAAAACCCGAAAGGGCGACTTGGGCAAAAAAGGGTTTCCCGGTGGATCGAAAACCTGAAAGGGCGGTCCAGGAAAAAGTTAGGGAATTAAAGCGTATGACTATGTCTCATCGGATCACTTTAAAGACAATCTCCTCACGGACAAGCTCCAGGCTTCTGATCAACCCAATCATCTGCGAACGAAGCGACGAATGGACAAGATACTCAGAGTTACGAAGGCTATAAGCAGAATGGGAATCCCATGGAATTGTTACACATAGCCATCCTTCTTTGTATAAAATTTTCTCATCTTTTACGACAACATTCTCTTACTAGGATGACTGTATCCTTTGTACAAAAATACTTACAAAGTTAATACAAAGATACTTCAAAGTGCAGAAATTTGCTTGCCTTTTCTTTCTTTTTACACTTATGTTTTATTTGAAAACGTCCAATGATTTGTTAAATGAGCATATGCATTTGAATATAATCACTGCTTACAAATAAAACGAAATAAGAAAGGATAATTACTGATAGGTCGAAAGTATGGGAAAACGTCTTTAGGCTATTCCGAAAGAAATCCCCTACAGTATGTCATTCAGATCCTCAACAGAGCTAAAACCTTGAAATACACATTCCCAGCGGAGTTAAAGTTCCACATCCCCAGCGGAGTTAAAAACATATCGTCCTCAGGACTAAGGTTCTAAAACTCCCAATCCCCAGCGGAGCCAGAATACTTTAAACTTTCTTCCCCAACAGAGTCCAAAACTTCAAATCTTAAACCCTGGTGGAATACTATCCAGCTTCCTCCGATTCCCCGGTAGATTGGCATACAACCCAAGCTTTCGAAGAATTCTCCAACAGGATAAACATTCTCCCCACAGAGTTATTTCCTGACAGAACGAAGATTCTTGTTCCCGTATCTCCATTTGAAGCCTCACAGGTTTTAATTCCCCAGTAGAGGTCGTTGGATTTGTACTTATTTCCCCATGAAAGTCATGAAGGATTCTCAATTCCCCACAAGTCACCAAGGATCTTCAATCCTCAGCAGTAGTCCAAAGGACATTCTCAGTCTCAACAATCAAAGGTTTTGAATCTCCAACAATAGTCAAGGGTTTATTTTCCCCAGCAGTAGTCAAAGATTTCATTATCTCCATCTATCAAGGATTTATTTCCCTCAAACAAGATGGTTACTCAGCTTACATGCGCATACATTACATTCATATATCATAAACATTGATAGAACACATTTTATTGCGTCATACATGTCATACCACATAACTTTGTGTTTTAGCTAACATTTTACCCTTTTCAGGATAAGATTGAAAGCTACCTTTAACAAATGTTCAAAGATTTCAGATACAATATGGATACACCCCAGACACGGCAGTCATTCTATTACTCATTCTATTTCTCATTCAGATACAGTATGGATACACCCCAGACACGGAGGTCATTCTATTACTCATTCAGAATTTCAAAGTCAAGATACAGTATGGATACACCCCAGACACGGCGGTCATTCTGCTACTCATTCAAACTTCAGCAATCAGATACAGACTAGATACGCTCCAGGCATGGAAGCCATTCTATTTCTCGTTCAGATACAGTAGGGATACACCCCAGACGCGGCAGTCACTCTATTACTCATTCAGACTTCCGCAACCAGATATAGACTAGATACGCTCCAGACACGGAGGCCATTCTATTTCTCATCCAGGTTCAACTATCAATTTTAGATACAGTAGGGATACACCCCAGACGCGGCGGTCATTCTATTACTCATTCAGACTTCCGCAATCAGATACAGACTAGATACACTCCAGACACGGAGGCCATTATATTTCTCATTCATGTTCAACTATCAATTTCAGATACAGTAGGGATACACCCGAGACACGGCAGTCATTCTGCTACTCATTCAGACTATCAACTTCAGATACGGTCCAGATACGCTCCAGACACGGTACCATTTTGTCACTCATTCAAACCTATTCCCCAGCCCAAAGACACTCCAGACACGGATGTCTTTCTGTCGCTTATTCAGATTTCAGATTTCAGATACAATTCAAATACGTTCCAGACACGGATACCATTTTGACATTCATCCTCCTGATTTTCAACAAAAAAATCTTGGATGGCATCTTTAAGCCCATCTCCAACAAGATTCTACCCTCTCCAAATGGCATCTTTAAGCCCATTCCCTCAGCTACATTTTAACGAGTGCAAATTTACGGGCACTCTAGTGTCCAATCCTCTTTTACCTTCGAGTCATGAAAGGCAGATTCGCCAATCTAACTCTTGAGGTCCAAGAAGATTGAACAAGGGCAACTGTTGTACCCCAAAATTTGCCCTCTCATCCTTCAGGAATTCATCCTGAACTCTCAGATTTTCTCTTAAACAAATCCAAGCCCTTTATTATCATTCATTTCCAAGTAAACAATTCACAAAGAGCAAAATGGTCATTTGCAAGCTCAAAAGTCAAAACTTTTACCTTGGAAAAATTAAATTCTAAATACTTAGAATTTTTCTAAAAAAGGGAAAAGTGTTTAATGTCACCTCAGAGCTTCTGAACCAACCTCCAGGCAGAAACAGTCAGAAGTTGCGAATTTGGCTCAGCATATAACATTCAGTCAAAAGGTGGCTCTTCAGCAGCTACACCAACTCGGTCAGAGATTGTAAAAGTGGTTCAGCACGTGATCTTTAAACAGAACATGGCTCTTTCAGGAGTTACGCAAAAGTTCAGCCAGAGTTTGTTAGAGAAGTGTAAAGAAGGCAACAAAGCCTGAAACTACTTCAGAACGTACTGGGATCAGGAGGTAATGGGATCAGCAGATTGGGTAAAATACTGAAGTGGGATCACTAAGTCCAGAGTCTTTAAAGGCAGATCAAAGGAGCATACTGGAAAACTCTCAGAGTTTGCTGAGGCAGAAAGAGGCCAAAGTCAGAGCTTGGTTTACATTGTTTTTGGTGAAGCAGAACTGCTAGCTCAGGTTTTAGGTAATGATGCAAAATCTCCTATTACAAGATTTTGGATTTTGATAAATCTCATCACCATTTAATGCTCATTAATGCTCACAACCACTCCTGAGCATTCATCCAAGGGGTCTCTCCACGTGTGTCTTGTTAAACACCTTTGTGCAGGCTTAGGCATGGGTCTATGCGCCACTTTTCTCCTATAGGTGTCACTTCTCCTTAATCCTCACTTATTGTTCCAACCTAGGCTGAAAAGTTGTCCATCATCACAACTTTTCATGAACTTCCTTCAAAAACAAGTTAACCTCTACTGCATAATATTGGTGCCATTTAACTTTCAAAAATCCATAAAGTCTTACCTATAAATAGGACACCATTGTCCATCACAAGGGGGACGTGAAGAAACATCCAGAAAAAAAATTGCTAGAAGAGGAACAGAAAACTCTAGTAAAGGAAACCTTGTGAAACTCTTCCAAAATCCTCAGTGTTTCATAACTTTGAACTTCTTGCCTCCAAACTTCATTGATACTCAGTTTGCTTCCTGACTAGAGAACGCCCATACAGTTTCTGACCATACATACATATATCTTCTCCATCCACCCATCCTAAAAAGAACCTGTCCAGAACACCATCAGAGCTAAAGTTAGCTCCAACTCACAAATTTTCTTCCAACAGCAAGGTAAGCACCTGCTGACTTTCATTACGCTTCTAAGCATCATCAGCTTTGCATGCTCAATAAACACAGTGTAAATATCATGTTGCTGTTGTATGTGTTCTGAGGATTTTCATACCTCTGAATGCTTAAGTAGGAAGTGAATCAGTGTAGAACCTGTTTGTGACCTTGTTGGTTCTGCCTTCTGAAACACTTTGACACCTGCTGAGATCATCCTAGGCATGCCTTCTGTTTTGTGGAAAAATAATAAAACTACAGATGTTCTGGCTAGCACAGGGGGAAATCAAGCTCTGACTTTGACGTCAGTACTTCTAAGGCCTGTTTTACTGTCAATAATATCAGAACTTCTGAAAATTATTGTGTTTCCAGCAGGGTCAGAACTTATGACTTCGCCACTAACAAAATTTTGTCTTGCAGCGCATGGGGGTCAGAACTTCTGACCTTCCCACTAACAGGTTTCTGTTTTGCAGGGCACCAGAGTCAGAAGTTCTGACTCATACATTTTCACTAACAGGTTGATAATCTTACAGCAAGCCTGGGTCAGAACTTCTGACTTCCTCTCAGCAGCGCGCTAGCCCTCTCTCTCTTTCTCTTTTTCTTACCCTTGTTATTTTCTTTCCTTATTTATTTTTCTCTTTGAACCACCCCCATGTACAAGTGTGTATCCCCCATCCCCTAAATGTTGTAATAGCGTAGGATTTTACATTTCTGCATTTTATTGCTTTCAAAATGTAAATACTAGTAATTAGGATATGTATGGCAAGATAAAATCAATGAAATAGAAAATCCTAATTCAAGATAAAATCATGCATGTAATAAAACACACTTGCACACAAACACCCCTTAAGGTATCTCCACTTGGTTGCCTAAACAAAAGGGCCATGTTATGCATGTTGGGTATTTTGGCGAAACAAAAGCAAAACAAAAGATCATAGTCCCTCGATGACGCTATCTTGGTTGCCTAAATAAAATGATCAAGTCCCTCAAAAAATTTCCAAAAATACTTGACACAATTGCTATCATGGTCTATACGATGACCCGCGCCTCTCCCGTTTAACATCCAAATACAAGGTTGTTTACCAAATACAATGGTAAAACAACACTTTCGAAAAGGGTTAAAAAACGTATAGGAAAGATCTTTGAGTAAAATAGGCTAGACAACTCTTAGTTACTTGATCAAAAACTTGCAAAACATCCTTGTTATTTTCAAACACACTTCACAACACAATTTCAAAACATTTCCCAAATCAAACTTTCAAACATTGAAACATCTTTTAAAAAGATAATACACCTTTGTATACATTCAAACAAGAATCATTACAAAGGTTGCCACAACGATGGCCTCTTTTCAAAACATTTTCAAAAAAACCACACACAAAGCACCATTTCAAACAATTGAAAAGCAAAAGCAAGTGATCTAAACAAGTAACTAAGAGCCCATGGATAACCATGGATGAAAAGGGTGCTTGCACCTTCCCTTTTCATAATCTACTCCCCGAACCCAAGAAAACTTCTCAAAGGTCTTTCCTGTGCTTTTTGACCTTTCCTTAGGATAAAATAAAAAGTCGGTGGCGACTCTTGCTAAACCGAAACATTTGCGAACACAAACGCAAAATCCCAAGTCAGTTCTCCCACCGTATCACAGATAGCTACTAATTGTGCCTTCGTCCGGACAGACTCAAACAGAATACCTTTACCTCGAGTCTCGGTTGACTCGGCAGCAAGAATGTCAGTAGGGGTGATAATAGGGATTGTAACATTTTTGTCAACAGGAGTATTAGCAGAGATAATTATAAGACTGGGAACAGCCTTTGGAGGAGAAACAACAACAGGAATGATTACGGGTCCAGAAACAGCTTTTAGAGGAGCAATTTCTGGAGAGAAAACCCTTCCACTTCGAGTTATCTTACTAGTCCCTGCGATATTACTGATATCAGTGTCAACTTTCTTAGATCTTGAATCTTCAGCAGCTGGCCAATCTTGCTTGATACCGTGGTAGTAGACATCCCCTCCATAATTCCATGGCACGGTTTTGTCTGACAAATACGGGATTGGTCCAGGCATTGTAATTATCAACAGAGCTACTTTAGGAACTGATGTAATTCTAATGGGTATTTTGGTGGAGACCCTGGAAGAATTATCGGAAATGGTCACGATAGAAACATCATTATAAGAAACAGTTGGAATTGAAGCCTTCTCGAACAAAATCTCCTTGTTATCTACTAGACATTGAACGCCTGCTTTTAACAAAGGACAGCTGGTTGGTGAGGACAAACAAAAATGACAGCTTTCATCACAGCCTGGGAAAACACCGGCATTCAACAAATTCTCTTTGATAGTCAGGAATGGGGTCACAAGTTCATTAACTGAAGTAACAAACATATCTTCCTCGACGGCGTTAATATCTCAGCCGTGTTTGGGTATAGGGGCAGTAATGACATTGGGCTTTTCTGGCACGTCGAATTCAATCTTTTTGGCTTCAAGCAGGTCTTGTACTTTGTTCTATAGAGCCCAACAGTTGTTAGTGTCATGGTCGGGACTCACGGAATGGTATGCGCAGCGGCCATTAGGATGATAGTGAAGAGAAGTTATGTTAGGGTTCTTTGGAGCTTCTTTCAAAGTCACTGGGTGGGATCTTAACAAATATGGTAATACTTGAGATAGTGTCATATTAATTCTGGTGAATTGTCTAACTGGTCTTTCCATTCTTGGCTGGTTGCTTCTTTGTTGAGCAGGCTCTGGTTTAGGAATCATGAAAGCCCCCACCATTGGACGGTGTTCAGCCCTATCTTGATTTCTCTGAGGATATACAGCAACCACTTCCTTCTTTCCAATGAACGGTTTCCTTACAGCAGCAGAGGATGCATCTTTTTGAATCTTTCCATTTTTTATCTCGACTTCTACCCTTTCTCCGGTTAACATCAATTCGGTAAAACCTGCCGACGAACTCCCAATTAAGTGGTTAAAGAAAGGACCGGACAAGGTGCCTAAGAACATGTCTACTAATTCTCTTCAGATAGGGGAGGTTGGACTCTTCCTGCTAAGTCCCTCCGTTTTTGCACATAGTCCTTAAAGCCTTCACTTGAAACCATGGCCATACTCTGGAGTTGAGTACGGGTGGGCGCAAGATCAGCGTTGTGTTGGTATTATTTGTAAAAGGCAGCAGCCAGATCTTCCCAGTTATAAACATTGGCTCTTTCTAACTGATAAAACCAATCAAGTTGAGTTTCAGACAGACTGTCTTGGAAGAAGTGTACCCATAAATCCTTGTCAGCGGTATGAGGCTGGATTTTCCTCACATAGGACCGGAGATGCATTTTGGGACATGAAACTCCGTCATATTTGGCGAACATCGGTGCTTTGAATTTTGGAGGGATGACAATCCCAGATACTAGACCCAACTCCTCAAAGTCCAATCCAGACACTTTTTGGATTTCCATTGCACTTAAACGTTCTTCTAGATTCTTATACTTGTCGTCGGCTAGAGGGTATTGTTCTTCAGAATAATCTTCTTCTTCCTCTTCCTCTTCTGAATCAGGCTGAACAACTGCTTCCTTGCCCTTCCCATCTTGATTGTCTTTCTCACCAGATGACGTAGCAAAGTCTAAAGTCCTTCTTGCTTGTCCTTGGAATCTTCTTCCCATGTTCAGAACTCCGGTTATTTTCTTTTTCTTCTTTTTCTCTTCAACCAGCAAGGTCTTCAACTCTTCTTGTTATTTGGCTAGAGTTAAGAACATCTATTGAAACTGGGCATTTTGAGCTTGAAGGTCCTTCACGGTTTGCTCGAGATCCATCTTACTGAAATAAATAGTAGAAATATGAGGAGACTTGTTTCCAGAAACTTGCTTATGTTATGATGAATGGTAAATGCATATGTAATGATTTCAAGGATTTTAAAGATTCAAATTTGTTTTAGACAAAAAGGAAACACACGTTATATTAATAAATTAAAGCTTGAGTACATCCATGCCTCTTTGGGCAAAACAAATATAAAAAACTCTAAGATAAAAAGGTAGTGCGTATCCTCTTTGGTGCGATGTAGGCATTCAGAGTCTGCTCCTCATAAAGTTGCTTAGTAAGTTCCAAAACCTTCTTCTTGCTAACGTAGAATTGGGCTTCGAAAGTATCTCTCTCCCCCTTGAGTTGTATCCAATCTCTTTGTAAGTCTTAAAGAGAGGTGGGCATGTCAGGATGTAGGACAGTGTATGGAACATCTCCTTCGATAACAGGCTCAATGATTACCGGGAGAATGGAAGGATAAGGCATCATAAGACTCTAAGCGTGAGTTCATACCCATTTGAGGTAAGGCTCAAGAGGGATGGAATTATCGTGCCCCAATGTCTTGCTATCTACCTTGTTAAACATCCTCCAAGCTCGGATAAATCTCTGGAGAAGACCTTGATCGTCGTTCTCGTAGTCAAATACCAAACCTTGAATCAGCATCTCATGCGGGCCATCCCTTCGGGCGTAACCAAATTGTCTTAAGGCTAAGCAGTGGTTGTAGGTGATGCCTCCTCTAATGCCAAGTAAAGGGACATTAGGGAACTCTCCACAACGGTCGATAATAGTAACATTCTCTATGGATCGGGAACACCAATAAATGTTTAAATGTTTGAGCGTCATCAACCTTTGTGACCACCTTGAACCTTGCTTGTTTTTCAATACAGATTGGGGAAGATGCAAAGTAAACCATCTTGCCAAGAGAGGAGTGCAACACATAAGGACACCTCTTTTCCTCATATTGCAAGTGTGAAAATAATGTAGAATGTCCCCTAGAAAAGTAGGCACCGGGTTACGAGAAATGAAGATTTTGACGGTGTTCACATCTATGAGTTGGTCAGGATTTGGAAACAAAACCATCCCATAGATGAGGAGAGCCACAATTTCCTCAAAGGCTTGCAAATCCAAAGAGTTACAACAGTTTTAGGCTTTCTCAAACAAGAACTTTGCTAGGAAGCCTTTGACACCACTCCTTGTTTCCCAATTAGTTGTGACATCAGATGACTGCAAGTGTAAAGCTTGAGCAATCTCTTCTAGCTTTGGGTCTCTTTCCGTACCGTTGAAGGGTAGTTGATTGAGAATGGGGATCTTCAAGAGTTGGGAGAATTCTTCCAAAGTTGGCACAAGTTGATAATCGGGAAATGTGAAGCAATGGTGTAAAGGATCAAAGAACTGAAAGAGCACCTTCATCATGTCTTCATCAGTGTTGGAGGTGACTAAGTTGAGTAGGCGAACATGTCTCTCGGTAAATGAATTTTTAGGAATCCTTGATGATAGCTCTTTAAGTTGAGGAGGAGTCCTTACAAGATTGACTTGAATGGTTTTCCTGCGAATAGAATCCATGTCCTACAAACAGAACAAAGATAAATCCCAAGATCCTTGAAATGGTTAGTGAATGAATATGATGTTATGATATTCATGATGTTATGTACAAGTAAATATACACGAACAAAGAAAACAAGTCCTTGGGTTTAGGCTTGCATGGAGTCTCATAGGTAAGTACCCACTTGAAGTTTAGTTGGCTCAACCTGTCTTAGCAATAGTAATCGGGTTCTAAGGAGCTCAATATCATTGATTTGTTTCTTTGAGCATTGTGTCAGCAAAAGCCTCTTTAATGGCGGCCGAAATATCTCAAAAACAAAACCTCAATGAGTGTAGTATCGAGTATCTACCAACGTCAGACTGTACCAAAGTCGGTCATCTCACTACGTCCTAATGGCCAAGTTGGTCAAGTAAAGGTTCTAAATATTCATTAGTGCTTCATGACATCACTCAGTGGACCTGTATTCTCCTTGATTAACTCAAGGGATACCGGTACCCACAAATATGTCGCACTAACGTAGCTATTGCTTAGACCATGTCGGTATACCCCACACAGTTTCCACAACGTATTGCTACTTACTTATAAGGTATCCCAAATCCGGGTTGAGGAGTCAAACCCAAACAAAGAACCATAATGTAAAGCATACAAGACAAACAATGAAAGCAAGTAAATGTGATCTAACCCAAAGGTAACCCCACTTTTAAAATTTCCTCAGCAGAGTCGCCAGTTCTGTGATACGATGGGAGAACTGACTTGAAGGTTTTGCATTTGATTGCAAATGTTGTGGTTAGCAAGAGTCGCCACTGACTTTTCTTTTATCCAAAAGGAAAGGTGAAAAAGCACAGGAAAGACCTTTGAGATTATTTCTTGAGTTCGGGGGGTAGATTATGAAAAGGGAAGGTATTAGCACTCTTTTCATCCATGGTTTTCCATGGGCTCTTAGTTACTTGCTAGATCACTTGCTTTTGTTTGAAATTGTGCTTTGTGTGGTTTTTTGAAAGTATTTTGTAAAGAGGCCATTTTTTAGGCAAACTTTGTAATGATTCTCGTTCGTAAGAATGTATACAAAGCGTTGATCTTTTGAAAATGTTTTCAAGTTTGTACGATGTCTTGAAAGTGTAGGTGTTTGTTTTGAAAATAGAAAGGATGTTTTGTTTTGAAATTGAGCAAGTAATTAGGAGCATTCTACCTACTCAAAAGTCTTTCATGTTCATTTCTTCTTTCCTTTGAGATTGTAATCTTACCATTGATTTGATAAGTAACCCTATCTTTGGATGTAAATGGGACGGGCGTCGGTCATCGTATAACCATGATTAGCAATGTTGCAAGGTATCTTAGCATTCTCTTTTAGGTACTAAGATCATTTTAAAGGCAACATGGATAGCGTCATCGAGGGACTATGATCTTGTATTTTGCTTATTTTTGCTAAGATACCTCACATGCGTAATATGGCCATTTTGTAAAGGCAACCAAGTGGATTTACCCTAGGGGTATTTGTGTGTAAGTGTATTGTTTTCATGCTTGGTTTTGTCTTTGATTAGGGTTTGCTAATTGATTGGTTTTAGTCTTTCCATACAAATCCTAATTACTAGCATTTGTATATAAAGCGATAAATTGCGGAATTTAAAATTACTACTCTATTACAATACTTGTGGGAGGGGATATAGAAATTATAAATGGGGATTGCAAGAAAATAAACGTATTTAATCTATTACAACCATATTGAATTGGTACAAAAATTGAGGTAAATAATGTACAAGATGAATAAATATGCAAGAATGCAAATGCAAAAAAAATGGATGTTTTTGTTTGGATTTCTTAGGAAAATGGATTTTGATTTTAACCTAATTAACTAGAAGAAAATAATTAATTAAACCTAAATTTGCTAAGAAAAGATTTTAAATAAAACCCTAATTCTATTAATTGATTAAAGAGAAATTGAGTTTAAGAGAAGTATTTTTGGTATTTTGGTCTGGAAAATAATTATAGCATTATAAAATATTTTTGGTCTTTTTGGTATTAAAATAATATATTTTAATTGGTGTAAAAGAAAATAAATAATAACCTAGTTTTAATTAAATTTAAAAGAATAATTAGTAGAATGAATAAAGTATGGTTAAATAAAATATATTTTTTGTGAGAAAAATAAATAAACTAAGTTAAAATATAAATCTACTACTTTTGTATTTTTTTATAACTTTTTAGTATTAGAAAAATAATTAAGAAAATAAATAAAATGAAAATAAGAAAATAAAATAAAATTGAGCCAGGGGTGTTGATAGCCTGCAAGAGGTTAGAAACCAAAAACAAAAACAAAAAAATAAAGCCCAATGAGGCCCAGCGCCTGTCCAAGAAACAAAGTCAGAAAGCAAAAAATGTAAAAAAATCAAAAGGGTACCATTGGGGCTCGAACCCATGTCCCAAAGGTTACAGGCGCGCGCTTCTACCACTGGGGTGGCTATACATCCGTTAACATAAGCAAAACAATAAATATATGATACAAAACATGCCCAGATTTCTACTTCATCTTCAACCTCCAGCCAGACCAACTGTAACTTGTTCAAATCTCAACAAAAATGAAAACTGTAAACATGAAACTTGTAGCAAATTTCCTCACGGTTTCAGAAATGTAAAGCATTAAAACTATAGCTCAAAGATAAACATGAATTTCATTAGCCCTAATCTGAACCCTAAAAATCTCAAAAATTTCAAACTTAAAATTCTCTAAGCTCAAGCAAAATTAATGGAAACTAGAAACATGGTTAGCTTTAGGGCAATGATATCTACATGTTTCATTCACAAATAAATCATTGATGATGCATGTATGAAAAGTTACAAAGTTAGAAAAATTACCTTGCAAGAGGGTATCAGGTTTGAAGTTTGAGCAGCTTTTAATGAGTTTCAATAATTGGGTTAGCTTCCTCAAGTTCCCAGGAAGCTAATGGGATGCTTAGCTTGAGCTAAAAGTATCTGAGGAGTTCTGGAGAATTCCAAGTGCAAAGCTCTGTTTTTGAAAATGGAGGATGGTGTTAATGGTGTTACAGTTCTGTAACAGGGTGTGGGATCAGTTCTAAATGATGTTTAGAAGCTTTAGAAATCAAAAGGCTTGAAAACGCACGAGGGAGTTATGAGTTTCAAGTTTTTGGTCAGTTTATGTAAAAATGGAGGTATGGGATGTGATTCTAAGCTCTAGGTGTTTTCAGGGCTTAAGCATTCGTGTCCTTTGTGGCAAATGGTTTGTATATCTATAAACAAAAATATTGGAGTGGTTTGGACAATCAGAAGTACCAGTTTTTCAGCTAATTGCTAGGTTACTTGATTTTGAAGAGAAGTGGGAAACTAAGTTTCAATGTGAGGTACAAGAATGGGCTGAGTGATTGTAAGTGTCTAACAAGTTTCTTATGATTTATAGGACTTGTATGATCAGAAGAGAACAAGTGCAAGGCTCAAGAACAAGTTTTGTGTAAAAAAACACTTTATCAAAATGGCAATGTACACATTCTTCCAAAAATGGATATAAAGCATGGACTTGCATTGGATGCTTGAAATGAGACCTCTAACAGTTGTGCAAGCCATTAATTATGAAGTTCCTAACAAGTTTGAGGCCTGAAAAGTAAAGGTTATGCAACATACTTTGAATTTTGAATTCGGTTCATCATAAAATGACTTGTAAATCAATTGATAAAACCCTAACTTCATCTCTTCGATTCTCCCTACTCAAGAATGATCTCAAGGATTTATTTGACATTTTGGAAAGATTGTAATGTGCTCTACAACCCATCTTTGAATTGCTTTTAAATATTACCCTTGGAACTATATGAAAAAGTTCCATGAAGTTGGGTCAAAATCCTGACCAAATTAGGGCAAAATTTCACTAAGTGTTTCGTTTCATGAGCATATGTTCTTAAAATTATAACTTTAGATCCAAGCACTTTTGGAAGAATTTGTGTGAAGAAAAGTTATATATTTCATGGAGATATACAACTTTCATGTTGGAAGTTTATTCTGAATCACCTTGCATCATGGTGAAAAATTGGCTTAAAGTTATGAAAAAATAAGAAATTTCCAACACTTAGAAAAATTTCTAAGTTTAGAAATTTTAACTTTTCAAAATGAAATCTTGAATTTTTTATTTATTGATGAATAATTTTAATATTTTGACATGCTTTGATGAATTGATGATCTTTGGCATTTTATTTTGACCAAAAAGTCAAAGTTTGACTTTTCAGTATTCAGTTGACTTTTGATCAGTTGATTGAAAATTCATTTGTCAATCCATTAGACTTGCAATGTTTGGAGCCATTTCATTAGGTAAAAATGATGCAATTGGACTCTTGAGATCATGCCTTAAACCAATTGATCATTTGCTGGATCAAAAATCAGAAATTTCCCTTTCCTAGTCAAAACCCTAATTTTGACCATTTTGCCCTTTTGAAGATTTGATCAAATTTCTTGGAGAATTGTGGTCCAATATTGATCAAATGATACATATAAGTTTATAATGTTGATGTGGATCAAAAATTATGAATTTTTACTGTAAATTGGCCATAGTTGACTTTTTCCCCAACACATCTGATTTTTAGGTCAACTGCTTAATTGACTGAGCAAAGGTGTGATCCAAGGCTTGAAACTTGACATGAGTAATATTGAGGGTCCATAATGATCCATGAAAGTCATATGGGGCATTGGAAGTTCAAAAATATTTGTGCAATCTCAAACCCTAATTTTGGTCATCAGTGTTTAAGGAGGTGTCCTGAGTTGATCAACCCTAATGCAGTCTTGAGCCAAAGGAGATCTTGTGAGAAAATTCTTGATAAGTGAGAGGGAAAATTTTGGGGTACAACAAACACCAAATTCACGATGAAGTCGGTTGTGTCACCCTCAACCACAACTATCAACGTGATGAACACCAAATTCATGATGAAGTCGGTTGTGTCGTCCTCAACCATAACTATCAACATGAAGAAAAATAAACACCAAATTTGCTTAAAGCTTGAACTAAAAATCTTGCAAAGATAAGCTTGCTAATGATGAACCCCAAGAAAGTTCGTAATTCTAACCAAAGTAACTATGCAAGATGCATTGCATGCATAATGCCCTAAATTGATGGGATATCCAAGTGTGAGGTATGCCCCAATTTGTATGTACAAAAATGCTTATGTGTTTATGCCCCAAATTTTTGTATGTGTATGCCCTAAGTATGTGTATGCTCCAAGTATATGTATATGTTTTTTGATAAATATCTTTTGTTAAACCACCGTGTTCTCATAGTCACCAACTCCCCAATGGTGTTTGTTGCTGATTGTTGTATCTCCAAGTGGATTGGATTTGGTGAAAGATGTTAGCAAGATATTGATGTATGTATCATAGGAACGGGCATAGGTACGGACGTAAACATGGATTTTGGTGCAAACATTGACATAGTCACAGACGTGGGCGTAGAGACAGGCGTAGACGTGGACGCATGCATGGATTTTCTTTCAATGTTTTCCTAACCAAAATGCTTTTCGATGTTTTATCAAATGCTTGTATTGGTATGTCAATTCCCCAAAATGATTACAAACAATGTTCATAAAAAAATAATCATAGCATTTTGTAAACAAGTCTAAAAAGAAAGAAACATAATTGAAAGATTTGAAGAAAGATTCAATGTTTTTATTGATAGATATGCCTCTGAACAGGAAAGCGTATAAGATGCAATCCCTAGAAAGAGGTAATTACGGAAAATTTTGATAAAAGCTGTAAATGGCAATGAAAATGATAATTTCTACTGCTATTTCCCCCAATATCCTTTTGATAGCTCCAATCTTCCTTGCTTTTTAGTCAGATGATTTAGACCAATCCCTTCCTTTTAGTTCGTATTAGCGTTTTTTAGATCGCAGTCTTTTTGTTCTTTATTTCTTTGGATTAAATCCCTAATATTTGTCTGGATCGCCCTTTCGGGTTTTCAATCCACCGGGATAATTTTTTGTGCATGTCCCTAATATTTTCCTGGATCGCCCTTTTAGGGTTTTCAATCCATCGGGATGCTTCTTTTTGCCTAAGTCTCCTTTTTAGGGATCGAGCTTAGCGAGCTTTCTTATACATAGTATTTTTTTACTGTATATGTATTTGTCAGATGCGGTAATTCTTCCCCATCCTTCGTTGTAAGGATAAGACCACCATCGGAGAATGTTGTTTTTACCACAAATGGGCCTTCGTAGTTGGGTGTTAATTTACCACGTGAATCAAGACGAGGTAGCAGGATCTTTTTTAGCACTAGATCCACTTCTTTGAATATGCGAGGATGGACTTTTTTGTCGAAGGCTTTCTTCATCCATTTCTGATACAATTGACCATGGAACGCAGATGTCAAATGTTTCTCTTGAATGAGGTTGAGTTGATCAAGTCGTGTTTGAACCCACTCGGCTTCTTCGAGTTTTGTTTCCATTAGCACTCGGAGTGATGGAATTTCTATCTCAACTGGGAGTACTGCCTTCATGCCATATACCAGAGAAAAAGGAGTTGCACCTTTTAATATGAATACAGAGGTACGATAGCCATGTAAAGCAAAGGGAAGCATTTCGTGCCAATCTTTGTATGTCTTCACCATTTTCTGAATGATTTTCTTGAAATTTTTGTTTGCAACTTTGATGACCCCATTCATCTTGGGTCGATATGGTGAAGAATTATGATGCTCGATCTTGAAATAATCGCATAATTCTTTTGTCATTTTGTTGTTCATATTAGACCTGTTATCAGTTATGATCCTGTTTGGAACCCCATATTTGCATATAAGATTTTTCTTGATGAAACGAACGACCACTTGGCTTGTCACATTTACATATGATGCTGCTTCTACCCATTTAGTGAAGTAATCAATGGTGATCAGTATAAATCAGTGTACGCTAGATGCCTTCGATTCAATCATACATATCATACCAATTCCCCATATTGAGAACGACCAAGGGGAGCTCATGACATTTAGAGGAGTAGGTGGTACATTCATTTTGTCGGTGTAGATTTGGCATATGTGACAGGTTTTTATGTAATGATAGAAATTTGCTTCCATTGTTAGCCAGTAACACCCTTCCCGTAGAATTTTTCTTGCCATAGCATGCCCATTTGTATGGGTTCCAAAAGTGCCTTCGTGGATTTCCCTCATAAGCGTATCCGCTTCTTGTTTCTCCATACACCTGAGTATTACCATATTGTAATTTATTTTGTATAGTAAATTACCACACATAAATAATTTTGATGCTAGCCATCACAGAGTTTGTTTATCGATGATATAGGCATTTTCTGGATATTCTTGTTTTTCAAGATGTCTCTTGATGTTGTAGAACCAAGGCTTGTCATCCGGTCCTTCTTTAATGGCGAGGTAGTGTGTTGGCTCTTCAAAATGTCTGATAGTGATGCATGGCTCATGGATGGGCCAGGTTGCTTTAAACATGGCTAACAAGGTTTCTAGAGCATCTGCCATTTTATTTTCTTCTCGCGGGATATGGTTGAAAGTAATTTTAGTGAATTCCACAGCTAGCTTTAAGACATGGTCCCGATATGGAATCAAGTATGGGTGTTTGGTGTCCCATTCACCTTTTACTTGGCATATTACCAACGTGGAGTCTCCGAATACTTCAAGATATTTGATTCTCGGATCGATGGCAGCTTCCAGACCTAGGATTCAAGCTTTATATTCGGTGATATTGTTGGTGCAGTCGAAACATAACCTTGTAGTATAAGGTTTGTGATAATTCTTTGGGGAAGTCAAGACTGCCCCGATACTGTGTCCCAATTCATTTGAAGCTTCGTCAAACATGAGTGTCCAACTTGCCCCTAGTTCAGGTCCTTCATCGGGTCCTATTATTTCGTAGTCATTTATAGCCATAACATCTTCGTCTGGAAAGTCGAATTTCATGGGTTGATAATCTGGAAATGGTTGATGGGATAGATGATCAGCAAGTATACTACCTTTGATGGACTTTTGAGTAACATATAGTATGTCGTACTCTGATAATAACATCTGCCATCGAGTAATCCTCCCTGTAAGAGCTGGTTTTTCAAACACATATTTTAAGGGATCCATCCTTGCTATTAGCCATGTGGTATTTCTTAACATGTATTGCCTCAATCTTTTAGTAGCCCAAGCCAATTCACAACAAGTTTTCTCGAGGAGCGAGTACCTGGTTTCACAGTTAGTGAATTTCTTACTAAGGTAGTAGATTGCATGCTCTCTTCTACATGTTTCGTCTTATTGGCCCGATACACATCCCATTGATCCTTTAAGTACTGTTAGGTACATAATTAGAGGTCTCCCCGAAACTGGTGGCATCAAGATTGGTGGCTCTTGTAAGTATTGCTTTATCGTCTCAAAAGCTGTCTGACAATCACCATTCCATGTTACTGTTTGATCTTTTCGCAGCAATTTGAATATAGGCTTGCACGTAGATGTTAGGTGTGATATGAACCTTGAAATGTAGTTCAATCTCGCTAAGAAACCACGAACCTCTTTTTTTGTCTTTGGTGTCGGCATTTCTTGTATAGCTTTTACATCGGTAGGGTCCACTTTGATACCGCGATGACTTACAATAAAACCCAGTAACTTGCCTGACATGGCACCAAAGGTAAAAAATTTTGGATTCAACCTTAATTTGAACCTTCACAGTCGATCAAATAAATTTTATAGATGTATGATTTGGTCCTCCTTTGTATGTGATTTGGCAATCATATCATCTACGTACACCTCCACCTCTTTGTGAATCATATCATGGAACAGTGTCACCATTGCTCGTTGATATGTTTCCCCTACATTCTTTAGGCCGAACGGCATTACTTTGTAGCAAAAAGTTCCCCAAGGTGTCATTAAGGTAGTCTTCTCCATATCTTCGGGTGCCATTTTGATTTGATTATAACCTGAGAAGCCATCCATGAATAAGAATACTGAAGCTTAAGTTGTGTTATCCACAATAACATCTATATGAGGTAGCGGGAAATCGTCTTTAGGACTTTCTCTGTTTAGATCCCGATAATCCACACACATACGTACTTTTCCATCTTTCTTGGGTACTGGCATGTTAGATATCCAAGGTGGATAGTCTACCATTTCCAAGAACCCTGTGTCGAATTGGTTTAGAACCTCTTCCCGAATTTTGTTGGACATATCTGGATGAGTTCTCCTGAGCTTTTGCCTGACCGGGGGACAACCTTCTTTGAGAGGTAGTCTGTGTACCACGGTTTATGTATCCAACCCTAGCATGTCTTTGTAGGACCAGTTTCGTGGTTAAAGAGAGTCAGTGATGAAGTTAACAACTCTCGTAACTTCCTTTTTTTCAATTCTGTAAAAATCTCTTTTCTATATCATTTTTTATACTGATTCTTCTTTGTCCCTCTTTCTGTAGTTTGACTTAGGTTTTATAGTGATTTCAGAATTAGCAAATTAGGAAGTACAGTTATTTTGTCTGTAAGTTAATTCTTAGAATTAATTTAGGGTTTTTGAATTTGGAAATTTTTTGAATATTATTTGTAGATTTAATTGAACATTATAAACGTTTCTGTTTTTGTACTGATTTTGCATTTAGTTTTTTATTTATGTTTTCATTAGTTTAATATTGTTTCTGCATTTGTTACAGACCATATGCGATTTGTTTATGTGATGAATCACTCTATAGTGACCAAAAAATGAATGGATTCAATTTCTGTTTTGAAATTCAAACAGTACTTGTTTGCCAGTCTTGGGCCATGCGATGCCGTTTGCTTTGGTTTTGGGCTAGCTCTGTGATAAATCTTTTGTTATCCGGAACAGAAGTGATAATTGGGTTGGGCTTGTGTTTTTGAAACAACAACATTTTTTTATTAAAATGGGCATGTACTTCTCTTTTCCATAGAAACATTTTTTTTTATATTTAGCAGACAAAGCAATTTTATTAAGTCTATAATTTTTGAAAAAATAATATTAGTATAATAAAAAACTAATGGTAATTAAAACAGAAATAAACTTTCTAAACAAACCAAAGAAGCAAACAGCATGAGCCCTATTTCTTTGGGCCTGCTAGTAAAATAATCCAAATCAAAAATCAATAACAACAAACAAATCTTTCAAAGAAAAAGGGAAAGGGCCAGATGTTAATTATTGGGTCTTCACAAATAATTTTCTATGGGCCTCAGCAAAAATGGATCGCTTTCATACTGTGATATGGTGGGAGAACTGACTTGAGGCTTTGCATTTTATCGCAAGTGTTGCGATTAGCAAGAGTCTCCACCGACTTTTCTTTTATCCAAAAAGGAAAGGTGAAAAAGCACAGGAAAGACCTTTAGAGATGTTTTTTGAGTTCGGGAGGTAGATTATGAAAAGGGAAGGTATTAGCACCCTTTTCATCCATGGTTTTCCATGGGCTCTTAGTTACTTGCTAGACCACTTGCTTTTGTTTGAATGTTCTTGTGGTGTATGTTTTGAAAGTATTTTTGAAAATGGAACTTCGTAATGGTTCTCGTTTCTATAAGAACGCCTACAAAGTGTTTGTTTCGAAAATAGTTCAAAGGTGTGTTTGTGAGATGTGTTTTTGAAAGTATTTTGAAAATGTAACTTTGTAACAATTCTCATTTCTATAAGAAAGCATACAAAGTGTTTGTTTCGAAAATAGTTCAAAGATGAGAGTGTGGGTGTATAAAAATGTTTTTATTGTGAGCAAGCGAGTAACTAGGAGTGAATCTACCTACTCGAAAGGTCTTAAATGTGCTTTTCCTCCTCCTTTAGATGTGGCTATCTTACCATTGATTTGGTAAGAAGCCCCATCGTTGGATGTGAAGGGACGAGCGTTGGGACGTTTGTATAGTCATAGAAGGCAACATATGGGACATTTTAGCAATGTCATTTTAGGGACTAGATCGTTTACAAAAGGCAACACCGAGGGTCATCGGGGGACTACGATCTTTTATCGAGGGTCTTTGTTAAAACGTCCATGCTCGAGGGACATGACTATTTTCCTAAATGGGCAACGAGACGGGATTACCCTAAGGGTGCATGTGTGAATAGTGTGTTTGATTTACATGCGTTTTGTCTTTGATTAGGGTTGTCTATTTTGTTGTCTTTATCTTGCCATACATCTTATTTACTAGCAATATATGAAAAAACAAGTAAAAAGCGGAAAGTAAAATCTAAGCTATTACATCACTTTAGGGGGATGGGGGTACAATTTAACAATGGGGGTGAAGTAGGATCTAAAATATTACAACCATGTCGAATGATAATGAGAAGAATGTGAAAACAGTGTAAAATAAAAGGAAAACTGCATTTTGAACTGCTATGTGTCGACCCATGCTGCTATGCATCGACACATAGCTTTTCCCTGCCCCTGTAAAACAAAATTAGTTCAGTATGAGTCGACCCATAATGGGATGCATCGAATCATACGCCTTTTGCATCGACACGAAACGCATATGTATCGACTCATAGGCCTTTCCAGCTCTTGTTTAGTGACCTGAACTCAGTATGGGTTGATGCATGAGGGTTATGTGTCGACTCATACCCTATATTTTCACTAAGATGGGTCGACACATGTGGATATGTGTCGATACATACTGCCTTTTTCTGCCTTAAACACCATTCTTTGCATACGTCAGTTAGTTTTTAACATATAGATGAATAACATGAACAACAAAGAAATGATTAACTTCAAAAATAGTGGTTGCTACATCCTATAAACAGAAAAAGTTGATGTATGGAAAATTCAAGGTAAAGATGACTTACCTTAAAACTTCACTTTTGGTTTTGAATCCAAATACCCTTCAAGATGTTGTATGAACCTTAAGGAAGCTCCAACAGGCTGCTAGATTTTCTTTTTTGTTGAAGGTTACTTGAACGACCTTTGTGTGGTATGAAATGTTTGGATGTTTTTTTAGATGTAATATGCAAAGTGTGAGAGGTTTAAAGGTTTAGACTTCAAAACTCAAGAGTGGAGGTTTTATGGGCTGTTATGGCTTTTTGTGAATAGGAGATTTTAAGGGTTTATCAATATAACTTTTGGCTTTTCTCCTTGTTCTTTCTCTCTATTTTTTCCTAACCTGTTTTTCCAACCTGTTTTTTCAACCCCTTCTCTTGCAATTGGCCTCTCTATTTATAGAGAAGGTTTGAGACTTCAAACAACTCATATTTTGAATCACATGTTATGGCTATCTTGCTTGTTTTTGAAGCAAGCATGAAGAACATGTTTCCAATGCTTGTACCAAGCTATCTAAAGTGGTTGATCACTTTAAACATGTTTGTTTTGACTTGCAGAAGTTGAGTGTGATTAGAACAACAAGTTAGAGGCTCAAGAAATTGAATTTATGATTAAAGTGAACTTTGCAAGAATGACAATGGTGCCTTTGTGCCAAAAATAGAAAGATCACTTGAATAATGCTTAAACCCAATGGATCATAGCTCAAAATTTTGTGTAAGCATTAAATTATGGTAAGAGTTGCAAGTCACAAGGCCTGCAAATTGGAGATTATGCAGCATGGGTTAAGATTCTTGTTCCTTGTTCATCACAAATCTGCCTTGTAAATCAAGAATGAATGTCCAACTTCAGATCCTTGTATCTCCTAACTCAAATAAGATAAATTCATGCTCTTTGATGTTTTGGAAAGCTTGAAACACCCTCTATAACTTTCATGTTGGCCACTTTTGTTAAATCAAACTGGAACTTGATGAAAAATGGGCAAGAAGTTGGGATAAAAACCTGACCAAAACTACTGAAAATTTCTCTAAGTGTTTAAATGAAAATGTCATGACTTCATGAATTTATAACCTGAAATCCAAGCCTGTTTAGGAGAAGTTGTGTAAAGAAATGTTATAGATATCTTGGAGATCTACAACTTTCATGTTGGAAGCTTCTCTTGAATCATCTTGCATCAAGGTGAAAATTTGGCATGAAGAAATGAGATTATCACGTATAAAAAACACTTAGAAAAAATTCTAAGTCTTGAAGGGTTTGAACTTTCACATTGACTTTTGACTTTCTTGATTTCTTGATGATCAAGTTTCATATTTTTGAATGTCTTGATAAAATTTGATCCTTGGAATGTAATGTTGACCAAAAAGTCAAAGTTTGACTTTCTAGTATGCAATTGACCATTTTGCCCTTTTGCCAATTACAAGCCTAAATTGATGTATCAGTGCTGCAAACTTGATGTCATAGAAGATCTTGTGATAAAATCCTTGAGAAATGAGAGGGAAAATTTTGGGGTACAACACATACCCCTTTCCAAAAAAACTTATATGGGCCTTGTCTAAAAATGATTTGTTTAATACACCTCTCAATCTAAATGGGTCTAATTTTTTATTTGTATTGGGCCTCTTAAAAAAAAGGTTATTTCTAAACACTCATTCTTTCCAATATTTCAAATCCTACATGGGCTTTATTGCTAACAATTTGTTCATCTCCTTGGTTAAACAAAACACCTCCTTTTCTAAACATGAAATGAAATGCAAGAAATACATGGGCCATTTCTAGCTTTAGAAAGGCCCATAATCTTTTCAAAGTGATATACTTATAAAATGCATCCTCTCTAAAAGAAACTTTAATGAGCCATCAGATATTAATGGTCCATTTAAGATTTGTACACCCCTTCTCCTTGTTTTAAACCTCTCTAGAAGTGAACTATATAATGCGATTTATTTTAAAAGATCCTTAAATATAGGGGTGGGGCAAATTTAGGGTATGACAGAAGCTTCCTCGACCACACTGGATTTTATATGAGATTCATTAAGGATTTCTTAAAAATTTCAAAATCTTTAAGCAACCTACTTAACAAAGATAAGTCCTTTCATTTTGATGAATCATGTTTACTTGCTTTTGAAAGTTTGAAATAAAAACTAGTGTTTGCTCCCATAACCACTATACCAAACTAGACATTTGGATTTTAACGAATATTTGATGCCAATGATTATGTGACTAGCATAGTACTAAGACAAAGAAAGACTAAAGTTTTTCCATGCTATACACTAGGCAAACAAAGTTTTAAATGACATCAAGTCAGTTATGCTACCATAGAAAAATAATTGTTTGTGATAGTATATGCATTGGAAAAGTTTAGATCTTAATTGATTGGTTCCAAGATTATTATATATATTGATCATGCAACTATGAAATATTCAATTACAAAACCTGATTACAAACTAATATTAATAAGATGGATGCTCTTACTTAAAGAGTTTGATATGGAAACCAACTATAAAAAGGGATCATAGAATCTTGTAGTTGACTATATATCTAGATTGGTGAATAAATAAGTGATTATTCAAGGGAATGAGATGTTAGAGGAGTTTCCCGATGAATAAATACCTATGATACATGAAGGTCATGGTTTATAGATATGGCCAGTTACAAGGTTGTTGGAGTAATCCTAGAAGATTTCAAATAACATAAAAGAAGAAGAAAATTAAAAGAGATGCCACTTATTATGTTTGATAAGATCCATATCACTTTAATATTGGAGTTAATAATTTGTTAAGAATATATGTAACCATAAAAGAAGCTCAGATTATATTGTGGCATTGTTAGAATTCACCATTCTCCAATCAGACTTTTATTGGCCCTAAGTGTTTAAAGACACACATTAACACACTTAAAATTATGACAACTTCCAAAAGGCCGGAGGAATTTCCAAAATAAATGAAATTTTGTTTCAAAGCATGCTCGAGGTAGAAGTATTTGATTTGTGGATGTTGTACCCCAATTTTTACCCCTAAGATTCCCCTATCATCTCATATCAACTCAATCACAACAAGGTCACACTAGGGGTTGGTTCTTCTCCTTATCTTTGAGTTTGCTCATGAGGAATCACCAAGCACATTGATTTGTATATTTTGATCATCTATACTTTGTATTGATTAAATTTTAACTAATAAATACAATGAATGTTTTCTCTAACTGATG
This sequence comes from Vicia faba, assembly GCA_948472305.1. Classification (NCBI taxonomy): domain Eukaryota; kingdom Viridiplantae; phylum Streptophyta; class Magnoliopsida; order Fabales; family Fabaceae; genus Vicia; species Vicia faba. Next base: position 1,296,310,399 of record OX451736.1, read on the forward strand.
ATGTTATAGGTGAAAGCACAACACATTTCATCAAGTTAATCTATAGGTTCATGAGTTTATTTACATGCCTTCTTCAACAAAGTTTCATTGATATTCAAGCTTAAACATTTAAGATACTTTGAACTAATATCATGACAAGGTCTACTATAATTCATCATGCCTCAATTTGTCAAAGAAAATCAAAAGATGCAAGAGTTGATTGAAGAAGTTTGACCCATTTGGACAATTTCTTGATTTCTTGATCACAAGTGCATAACTCTCTAAATTCTCAATATTTGGAGGTTTGTTTTGTTGCTATTTATTATTATTATCATCCATGACATTTTATATTCACATGAAAAAAGTATTTGTTCAAGAAAGTTTGTCAAAATGAAAGGGGTTCCCAAGGCATTTTGTTGCTCTATGAGCTACGATTTTGAACTTCTAAGGGCTATATCTTGTTCATCTTTTGAGATTTTTGGGTAATTCAAAATACATGCTTCTCTTTAAATGGTTATTAACCAATCACTTCAAAAGTTTCAAGATAATTTTATGTGTAAGATGCCTAATGATGGAGAAAGATTACATGTACCCTAGATAGGCCATCAAATTCCTTTGCGTGACTTCAAAAGATCATAACTTGGTCAATTTTTATCTCCTTGAGTCCACTATTTTTCCTTAATGATCTTAAGGATGTGAACTTCAAGTTTTCTTTTATGTGAAAAGCTTGTGTTGTACCCCAAAATTTTCCCTCTCATTTCTCAAGACATTTCCCCACAAGTATTTTCAAAAGTTCAAATTTGCACAAGTACAATTGGGCTTTCAAACATCAAATCTAAAAAGAGTGTGCCTGCTTCGATTTCATATCCTTCGATTAGACTTTTGCCCTATTTAGATGCAAACTTGGCTTGCATCCTTTGATTGAGCGTTGGCCTCTGACACGGTGGCTTCGATTCACAAAGCAGGAGCTTCCTGCATGCAACCTTCGATTGCACCATTGGCCTTACATGGTTCACAATGGAATGGTTTCTTGTATTCCTGCTTCGATTGGACATTTGATGCCTTCATGCCTCTATTGATTGGAAAAATAATTCCCTCCTTGCTTGCTTTGATTCACAAAGTGATGGCTAGTTGCATGTATCCTTCGATTGAGCAATAGTCTTACATGCTTCAAAGCAAGGGGCTCCCACCAGGCCAGCCGGCACAAAGCAAAAAGCCTCATGTAGCCTCCTTAGATTCAAAGAGGAAAATCCTCCTACTGACGTCCTTCGATCCAAAGGGGAAAACCTCCTGTTGATATCCTTCGATTCAGAAGGCAAAAGCCTCTTGTTTGGCTTCCTCCGATTCAGGAGGCAAAGGCCTCTTTTCTGGTTTCCTTTGATTGTGCCCTTTACCTCCTGCATGCTTTCTTCGTTTGGGCGTGTGGCTTCCTTCAATATAAGCTTTGGTTACATTCTTCGTTTGGCCATATGACCTTTGGCTGGCAAGTTTCGTTTGGATAGTGGCTCTTCATGCAAGCTTTCTTTTGAGAAAAGGCCTCTTGCATGTTTGCTTGAAGTCACAAAGCAATAGCCTCCTGCAGCTCTCCTTCGACTCAGAAGCCATTGGTTTTGCATGTTTGCCAAACTCACAAGGCAGAATTTCCCCTTCATGCTAGCTCCCCCAAAGCAGGGACCTCCTGCATACACCCTTTCGTTTGGCCATGTGACCTCTGGCAGGAAAGCCTTAGATTAGACAAGAGCCACCTTCACACAAAGCTTCGATTGGAGTTTTGGTTCCCTACGAATCAGCATACATCGAATCCAATTTGAACCCTTCAAAGCAAGCTTGTTTGAAGAACTTTGAGAAAATCTCATAGCCTTATCCTCCAAATCTCACTTGTCATGCTATGTTACTTCTAAATCTTTACGTAATCAGAGGCTTACACAAAGATTCGAAGCTTTGTCTACTGGATAATACTATTCTTGGATAAAATAGCAAAAAGCTACGTACCCTTTTTGATAAAGAGTACTTTAATCACAAAATTAGCTCCCAATTTGATTTTTGTCTGAACAAAAGCAGTGCCAAAAGAATAAGTCCAATCTCCTTCCCCCAACAGACAGCAGGCCCCCACTTGTACTTGAAACTTGGGAATAACGAAAGGGATCAATTTTGTTTTTGTTTCAACCAGACCATGGTTTGTTATCCTACAAACCTGGTTACTCTAACACCTCTAACCCTTTCTCTATAAATAGAGAAACATTTGCAAGCTGAAGAGGATTTTGGGTGGCGTGGAAAAAAATCATCAAACTCTCAAAAACTCTTAAACTCTTAAGATTCTCAAACACTAAACACAAACCCAAAATATAAAGAAACACAACACTTGTTTATTTTTCTCTTTCGAATCTGAAGCAACCCAACGCTTGGTTCCTTCTTTCGAATCCAGTGCTAGAAACATAACCCTTGTTTCTTTCCTTCAAATCCAGGAACACTCAGGGCAGCCACTCAAGGTCCAGCACAAACATTCTAGCTTCAATCAAGGTAAGTTCTCTTAACCTTAAGCTTTTTTTTTTCAATAATAACATGTAAATAACCATTTCCTTTTGTTCAAGACATCATCATTACCCGTTGGTCCGTTTCGTTTCCACCTTCTCTGTTTTTTTTTTGTTGCTACTCTTATGGCTTATCTTCTTTGTTTATCAAACATGCTTTAAGAACTAACCTGGCCATGAAACAATGCTAGCATGGCCTCGGGCTATATTGTTAATTAAATCCCAAACAAAAGAAAACATGAGGAAAGAGGTGTGAATCGAAGCTTTAGGCTTCACCCCTGGCTTCTTCACAGTTGCAAGCAGAACAAAGAATATGGCTTTAGGATTCCCCACACACTGACTCCCAGGCCATTCGAAGGAAGCAGAAAGGCAGAATCGAAAGATACCCATACACTAACTTCCAGGCCCCAATCGAAAGAAGCGGGAGAAGGATGAAATTGAAAGGTGTGTCCTTATTACTTCTAGGCCAAATCAAAAGAAGCCAGGAAGGGCAAAACCAAAGGGTGTTGCTGCCTAAATCAAAAAGCTTGTCTTCCCTTCTTTTATTTTGTTTTGTCTTTACATTTTCTTGCTATTCAATATGGTTATAATAGTGTAGGATATTTATTTTCTGCATTTTTAGTGCTTTATACAAATGTTAGTAATTAGAATGTATGGAAAGATAAAACCAATAAGTAGACAACCCAAAAATCAAAGACTAAATGCATGCAATCAAACACACTATTCACACATGCATCTCTAGGCTAATCTCACTTGTTGCCTCGGAAAATAGTCATGTCCCTCGAATATGGGTGTTTTAGCAAAGACCCTCGATAAAAGATCGTAGTTCCTTGATGTTTCCTTTGGTAAACGATCTAGTCCCTAAACGAAAATTGCTAAAACGTCTCATAGGTTGCCTTCTATGACTATATGAACCACCCACGCCCGTCCCTTCACATCCAACGATGGGGCTTCTTACCAAATCAATGGTAAGATAGAAATATCTAAAGGAGGAGGAAAATAACATAGACCTTTTTAGTAGGTAGGATGCTCATAATTGCTCACTTGCTCACAACAAAAACATTTTTCCATATCAACACTTTCAATTGAAATATTTTCAAAAGACAAAACTCTTTGTACGCATTCTTATAGAGACGATAATCATTACAAAGACACTTTTCAAAATCCCTTTCAAAAACATCTTCCACCAACACTTCTTTGAACTATTTGTAAAACCAACACTTTGTACGCGTTCTTATAGAGACGAGAACCATTACAAAGACGTTTTTTTCTAAATATTTTCAAACCCACGTCACAAAGTATATTTTCAAACAAAAGCAAGTTATCTAGCAAGCAACTAAGAGCCCGTAGATAACTATGGATGAAAAGGATGCTAATACCTTCCCTTTTCATAACCTACCCCCCAAACTCAAGAAATAATCTCGAAAGGTCTTTCCTGTTCTTTTCACCCTTTCCTTATTGGATAAAAGAAAAGTAGGTGTCGGCTCTTGCTATCCTCAACAATTGCAATCAAACGCAAAACAACCAAGTCAGTTCTTCCACCGTATTACAGCTTGAAAATGGATGGAGGATGCCCTAATAATGCAAAAGATTATAGGTCATCTCAAGAATTTTCACCAACTTCACAAAATCATAACTTTCTCAATTCTAGGAGTTTTTAATTGGTTCAAATCTCAAAGTGTCATTTAAGGTATCTACTTCATGCCATCTTTTTTGGTCAAAAGAAAATTTTGAGTGGAAGATCATGTTTGGATGCAAGATATTATAGATCATTTTTGAAGAAAAACATAATTTTTCTAAGTACAAAAAGTCAACATCTTTTTCTCAACTTTGACTCATCACAACTTTTAGCTCAAGCATCCATTTGATTCCATTCTTTTCATATTATAAAGATTGTAACCTTATCTTTCAAATGCTTTAAGAATAATGCCCTAAGACCCCTTGAGCTATGAATACCATTGATTCAAAGTTGGTACCTTGAAACTGACTTTTTCCTCTAAGTCAGAATTTGAAATACACAATTCAGCTTCTAATCACCAAATTTCTGTGTGTTTTTACTTCTAATCATGTTTAATAATCTTCCAGAAGTTATTAGCACCTTGAAACACAAGTTTTGGTTGAGTTTTGAGCAAAATAGAAGCCACGCTTTTCATGCTTGCAACTTCACACGATTTCCCTCCAAACTTCATCATTCCATATGCTAAAGTATCCCATTTGCTTCCCTATAAATAGAGAGGGACATATTGCATTCATTTCCTCAAGCTTTGATATCCAATTGAACCCTGTTTAGATCCCACACGAACTCTGAATTTGAATTTTTGATCTCTTGCTTTCTCACTTCAAAACACCAAAAGCTCTATTCAGTTAGCTTCATTAAACTTCTCTGGAGCTAACCACACTCTCACCTTCAAGAATTATAACCTATACTAATCTACAGAAGTCCAGTTTCAGAACCACCTTGTGCTACTTCGTTCAGGTAGATTTCTTGGTCAAATAAATCCAAATAAAAGACTAATCTACTTTATGCATCCTTCTGATTCTCGTGCTTTTTACAATTTGTGATTTCATTGAGATTTGAGTGAGATATTCCAGAATTTCGTGCTCACTATTATTTCTGCATTTTCTCAATTTAAGCCTTACTCAGTTTATATAAATTTGGCGCGATAGTACCATTAGAATTGTCTTGAAGAGACAAATCTAATGGTACCGGTCTGGTCCTCTAAATTTACAATTTAAGGAATCCCAATCTAGGGCGTCTGGAGGTTGAAGACGACATACGTGTCATGCTTCAATAAATGATAGTGTGACATGTAATTTTTTAATTTAATCCAGTGTGTTTGCTTTATCATACGCATGCTTTGAGAGCCCTTGGATCTGATTACTTTCATTAGTTAGACTCCATCCGACGCGCCAGAATTTTAGTTGTTTTTAATATTTAAAAGGTGATCTGGTGTAATTTCCAAAGTTGACCATGATATGCACAGCGTGGTTGATCCTTTGGATCTGATTACTAGCGCGTTTTAACTCTCATCCAATGGTCCATATTTTTTATTTTGTTATGTTATTTTCTGATTTTTTATTTTAATTGATTTAAACTTCAAAAAATCATATAAAATTCATTTCTGACTCAAAAATTATGAAAAAATTCACAAAAATATTTTCAAGTATTCTCTTTTTAATTTTTATTTTTTCATGATTTTATTTTCAGATTTTATATTTTTTATAATTTATCCTTTATTTTAACTTGTTTTTAATCATTTAAAAATGCTTTTTGATGTTTTTAAATTCTAAAAAATTTATAAAAATCATTTTGCTCATTTCTGACCTCCTGGATTTTTTTTAGAACTTTATTTTGATTTCTACTATTTTTTTTTTATCTTTTTCCACTTATTTGAGTAATTCTATTTAGTTTAAAACTATTTTTTTTCTATTTTAAAAAATTACCTAAAAATTTATAAAAATATTTGAGGTCATTTCTGATTTTTCTATGGTCTGCTTAAATTTTTCTTTGATACTTTGAATATAGTTTATTATTTTACCTTATATTTTCATTTTAAAAACAATTTAAAAGTTATTTTTCTTTTTATTTTATTCATTAAATGCATTTTATTTATTTTATATATTCTGACTATGTGATTGTTGATCAAAAACTTCATTAACGTCATTGGGTCTTGAGTGTTGAGTTTAACTTCGCTAAAATGGATGGATGATTTTAATGATAGTTTTGATTTTTTTTATTCAAATATTTCCCCTCCCTCTTCATCTTATCCCCTTCTCTCTTCTATTATATGTTATTAGAGGATGATTTACATTTCATCTCTCTAAACATATGGTACATATATTGCTATTGATCGGCCTCAAAATAGGTGTGACTTTTATATAAGTCCACTTACGATTGCTTAACATAGCGCTAAATTTTGCCTCGATTCGAGAAGTGATCATTCGTGGCCCAAACCTATGTTTGCAAGCCCAAGCATATTTAATTTGAAACATTTGATCCAATAATCTTGAGATCCATTATTATGAGGTTTTGGTCTTATCAATCCTCTAATGAATCTTCATAAATTTTTGAACTAAGTGAATCACTTAAACATCGTTGATCATTTATTGTTTCCTTGAGACTTGAAATGAATGATATACTTGACAAAAATAAAATGAAACTTGTTGTTGAGAGGCTTTAAATTTTATCAATCTTCTAATGAGTTTTCAAATGCAAATTTCAAGATGGTCATTCAACTAACCTCTAATTTCTAACAATTGACTTTATTTTATGCTTTTACTTTATGCTTTTTACTTAAAGAACATTTATTTTAGCATTTTCATTTCATACTATTTTCATCTTTGCTCATTTGAGCATTTATCTTTATGTCATTTTTATTTTGCTCACTTGGGCTTTTCATTTCTTTTTGAAGATACCTAATAATCAACTTGAACCATAAAAAGCATTCAGATTACTTGGACTATTTGGTTACTATCCTTGGCACTTTGGAGTTATGAACTTCTTGGACTTAAAATTAGAGACCTTGACATACCTTGAGACCTTGTGACTTCTATTATCATTTTATCTGGAGTTTTTGGGGTTTACCTCACGACATTGGGTTGTTTGTTTTCTTTGTGTGCAGGTTATTTTGAACATATGCTTTGTCCGTGATCGGGAATTCATCTATATACAGCTGTTACTCTGCCCAATTTTTGTGAAGACTCAATGCATTTGAAGTTTGGTTTTCTCAAGAAGATTAGTACCCTTGCTTGCTTGGTTTCAAGTCCAAAGGATGGGAATTCTACATTGACTCATTATGTCAAGTGTTGGATTCTTGTTGGTTAGATGGTTCTTTTCCTAACTTTTACCTTATGCTTTAGGATAGTCCCTTCATCTCCTCCCATCTTCTTTAATTTCAAAAAATTTCTCCCTCCTTTTCAAAACTATTCTTGTTTTCCAAACTTGAACCGCTTTCATAATAAACTTGGACTTAGGTACATGCATTTTCAAAAATATTTTCTTAATCAAACTTTAAACAACTTAATCATACTTTAACATTTTTTGTGAGAAGACTAAAAGTCAATCAATCTCATTCAAACTATTTTGGCCCTTTTGACTTTTATCCTTAAAACTTTTCTCAAAAGATTAGGCTCTTGTAAATCTTTGTAGTGATACGAACTACTATACTTCTAGGATATGTAGTAAAGTGAGATATTTTCCACTTGGGTGTTGATTGAGGCTTTGTTGATTTTAAAATCCAAGCTATATCCTCCACTTTGAGATGACGCAAATTCTCCTTTCTCGTAATCGTGGGTAGTAAGTATGTTCTTCCACTCTGATAAGATGATGATGTCTCTTCTTTTAAAATTAATTAACACACATGTGGTTTAAAATTTTTAAAGGTGAACTACGAGTATCCTGATCCCCTATTTCACAGAAGATGGTACGTAGGCACTAAAGGTTCATAATCGCGACGGGTACAAAAATTTGTAAAATATACTTCTTTTCTCATCCCCACAATCTATTTTTGTATACAACATGTATAGCCAAAATACATAAATTTACAAACAGGTTCCTGCGGAGTACCATAGATGTTTAGGGTGCTAACACCTTCCCTTTTCATAACCAACCCCCGAACTTAGATTCTCTCTCCCTCTTTTTGGGTTATTCGCTCTTTTCCCATTCCTTTGGAAACAATAAAGCACGGTGGTGATTTTTATTTGATCTGTGCGAGTCAAGTCAATCCAATGGCTTAGTCTCAACATTTCTATCGCTACAGAAAAAATGGCGACTTCACTGGAGAGAGATCGACCAAATGATGATCCGTCCCTAAGTGGGTTGAGCCTATATTTGTTTATTTATGTATGTGCTATTGTTGTTTATATGTTATATGTTGTGTATATGTTTGTCTAGATTTTCCTGGTTTTCAGGGTGCTTGGTGATTTCTCATAAGTCCTCTATCCGGACTTGGGAAAACTTAAGATAGGACGGGCGGTATAGTCATGTTAACTTTTAGGGAGTAATCCCAAAAAAGGAGGCATGAGATCCCCCACTCAGTGAAGGCCCCTTTGATTGTAGTGTTGTTTACCGAGTAATCGAAAAGACGTACTGCTTTTGACCTGGGAGCATGTCGAAACTGAGGATCGTAGAACCCTTAACCAATCTCGGCCTTTTAGGGGTGGTGCGGAAACTATGACGGAGTAATCCGGAAATGGTTGTCACACAATACTACACTCATACGAGTTTTTCCTTAGAATATTACTAATTACCGAGTCAATCGGGACGTTGGTAATATCCGAAGGAAGGATGTAGACTCTGGGAACCTCTTAGAACCTTGTTCGGCAGGTGATAAACTATTAGACCATACCTTGTGGGTAGTACCTTTGACCTCATGCTCGTGACGTCAAACCTATAAACCCACAATTTTTGTGATCTTATGTGTGATTGTTGCAATATGCCTTCATGCATCCATGAGCATCTTTTAAGACATTTTGGTTCAAGGGACTTAAAGTTGAATTTTTGCGAATATCTCAGGTACTTTTGACCATGGATTCTGGAAATAGAAAGATTCAGAAGTACGGTTTCAAGAATCCCAAGATAGATGATTTGATGAGTCTAATTCCCAAGATTGATAGTTTTACAGATTTTTGAAAGAAGTATGGATCCATCGTATCTCTCATGAAGCACAGGATGAAGGGGATATTCTCTTGACTTTGGTCCAGTTCTATGATCCAATGTATTGATGTTTCACTTTCCATGATTATCAGTTGATGCCTACATTGGAGGAGTATTCTTATCTATTGGGTTTACCCATCACCAATCGTGTTCCCTTCACCAGTTTGGAGGAGGAGCCAAAGTCCCATGAGATTGTTGTTATGGTTCATTTGGGGAAGTATGAGATTGAGGCCCACATGACTACTAAAGGAGGAATTAGAGGATTACCCACTCAGTTTTCATTTGAGAAAGCTTGTTATTTTTCTAGAATGAAGAGTATAGTTGCTTTTGAGGCCATCTTTTCTCTACTTGCTTATGGGTTGTTCTTATTTCCGAACATCGACAACTTTGTGGATATAAATGCCATCGGGATCTTTTTGATAGGGAATCCAATTCCTACACTATTAGGAGATTATTATTACTCCATTCATCTTAGGGATTCTTATCATAGAGGGATGCTCATTTGTTACACGCCTTTGTTGTATAAGTGGTTTACTTCTCACTTACCCCGGTCTGATGCTTTCTGGGATGTCAAGAAGGAACCTCGTTGGGCTCCGAAGATTATGGCACTCACTCATTTAGATATTGTTTGGTATCATCAGACTTACCATGATGTGGATATTATTGATAGTTTTGGTAGTTTCCCCAATGTACCTCTTCTTGGTACAAAGGGAGGAATTAACTACAATCCTGTTCTTGCACGACGACAGCTTGGATATCCGATGAGAGATAAGCCAAATAGTATTAATTTGAGTGGTTTCTTTATCAAATAGGGAGAGGATCATAAGAAAGCTAAGGAGGACATTTCAAAGGCTTGGCTCTATGTTCACAAGAAGAGTGGAAAGGACTTGGGACCTAGAGGAGTTGTTTCTTTGGAGCCTTACCTCCGGTGGGTACAGGCAAGGGAAACTCAGTTGAAGATGTCGTATTACTGTGAAGCACCTATGCCTGATATGTTTGTGAATACCACTTCTCCCTTTTTATATGATGTGTGAGAGCTTCAGCTATCCCTAGTTAGGATGCACCGAGAGAAAGAGGCCTGGAAGAATAAGTGTAAGACTTTAGAGATGTCCTAACAAGCAGACTTGAAGGAGAAGGATGACTTAATTGAGATTCTTGAGAGTAATGTTGTAGAAATGATGGAGAAGCAAGAGGATTTATTTTCCTCTAGAGCTTAGTCAGGACTTACTCATTCACTTCCTGACTCTGGTGATTGGAAAGAGGTTGCCAACAGGTATGTGGAAGAGAACAAGCAGTTGAAGGCTCAGATTGCAAGACTCACAGGAAAGTGTCAGTGTGTGGAGTGATCTTCATAAGCTTTGCTTTTTAGGATTTTAGATTATATCTTCTTTTGTACTTGGGATTGTTGAAACTTCTACTAAAAGTTGTAATCCATTTTGAAGCTATTATAATGAGGTTTTCAGTATTTCAAAATGTGTTAGTACTTTAATATTAGCAAAATTGTTTATGATTCTTTGAGTCCCTTGAAATATTAATAATAATCAAATAAATCATATGCATTGTATATCATGCATCATCTTGCACATATTTCTTGCATTTATGTTCATACTTAGGTGTCTTACTGAATTTCTCTACTTCGTTCAGCAAGTTGTCTCACCTGTATAATACTCGAGCTAATTCCAGGAAGAAAATGGAGAATCTTGAACGAGAAAATCGCGAGTTGCGCGAAGAAGTTACTGCTTTGAAGGCCGGTATGGACAATCTGACTGCTTTGATGGAATCATTGGTGGCTGCTCAGAATCAGTCACCACTTGCTCAGCCTCAACAAATAACATTTGCTTCTGAAGGTTCATCAATTCCTGTTTCTGTTACCCCAGTTATTGTTGCTCATAATCATATGCCCCAGGGTTACCCGTGGGGAATGCCTGAAAACTTCATGCCAGAAGGTTTTAATCTGGACACTTAAGTTGCTCCAATTATGCAAGCTACTGCTACACTTGCACCTCTTGTGGTGCATGTTACCCTTGCTTCTAGAAATGAGATCCACTATGTTGCATCTCCTTCGGTGAATGCTATGATGTTTGTTAATGATGAAGTTTATCCTCATGTTCCTCCATCGAGTGAAAGTGTGGGTTTCTATGACCGGTTGGATGACTTTCAAGACCAGTTCAATGAGATTCAGAAGGAAATGAAACCCTTCCAGGAAAAGAGTTGTTTGGACAGAATGTCAGTGAACTCTGTCTAGTGCCTAATGTAAAGGTGCCAACGAAGTTTAAAGTCCCAGAATTTGAGAGGTACAAGGGCAACTCCTGCCCTCGTGACCACCTGGTGATGTATATCAGGAAAATGTCTACCCATACTGATGATCATCATTTGCTCATTCATTTCTTCCAAGATAGTTTAACTGGTTTTGCTCTGAAGTGGTATATGAGTCTAGATAATAGTAGTATTCATACCTTCGATGATCTGGGAGAAGCCTTCATCAAACAGTATAAGTACAATATGTTCATGGTGCCTGACCGTGACCATTTGAGGGAAATGTCTTAGAGAGATAAAGAGTCGTTCAAAGAATATGCATAGAGATGGCGCGAGATAGCTGCCCAGGAGGTGCCACCAATGGGAGAACAAGAAATGACCAAGGTCTTCCTCAAAACCCTTGGATCATTTTATTATGAAAGGATGGTCTCCAGTGCGCCAAGTGACTTCACTGAGATGGTGGGCATCGGTGTTAGACTGGAAGAGGCTGTTAGAGAAGGGCGCTTGACAAAATATGAAGGGACGAAGAAGTCGTCATACGGGTTTTCTCGGAAGAAAGAAAGTGAAATGAATGTTGTTATTGGAGAAAGGAAGATTAGACCAACTAGAAGGCATCAATGGTACCAACAACGGGTTGCTTCTATGACTCCAGTCAATAATGTAGCTCTAACCATTATTTCCTATCAGAGGCCATCTCCTTATGGGAATCAAGGGCAGAGTGAGAAGAGAGAGGCTTTTGACTCTATTCCAATGAGCTATGCAGAGTTACTTTCGGCTTTGATTCAGAAGAAGTTGGTTCAGACCAGGCCATCCCCTGTTATACCATCACATTTACCTTAGTATTATAAGGTAGACCAGACGTGTGATTTTCATCAGGGAGCACTAGGGAACAACGTTGTTAACTGTTACCCTTTGAAATCTGAAGTACAAAAGATGGTGAGATCTGGCATATTACCCTTTAAAGATGTTGGCCCTAACGTGAAAGATAATTCTTTGCCAAAACATGGAGGAGCAAATGCTGTAAACATGGTCGTTGGTTGTCCCGAGGACTTTCGGATTTTTGATATCAACCTAGTTAGAGGAGATTTGGTAAAGATGCATGCTGACCTCTGTGAGTTTAGTTACTATATGCATGACCATGCTGGTTGTGGTATTTTCAGTACAGATATACATGGGTGTGATAAGATAAAAGCTGATCTTTAGGAAATGATGGACGAAGGCCTCATTCATATAATCATGCCTAGGGCAGAGTACGAGTAAGATGTGAATATGGTCTACGGATGTCCCGATTAATTCCGTATTTTTAACGTGAAACATATGAATGATGGTTTGGTGTAGTTGCACGTTACCTTCTGTCACATGGATGGTCAAGAATAACACCATTATGGGTCTTGCCAGATCTGTTGCAGATATTCCCGAGGTTGTTCCATTATGAGAAGGGGTATTCAGTTGTTATTGGATAATGGTACTATCAAGATTTCAAGAAATAGAGATGATTACAATGGGATTAATGTGATTGAAGATTGCTTGGTTGAGACTGTGTCAGATGATGAGTATGCTTCTGCAGATGAATTCTTTTCCTCACATGAAGATATGTTCTCCAACAATGATTATGTGATGTATAAGTATTCTGAAGAAGGGGTGAATGTTATTGTGCCTTGTTTTAGTGTTCCCGCCCCTATAGAGATTGAATATCATAGCTAGCCAATTGTTGCTCCAATGGTGATTTGCTTGCCGGGTCATGTTCCTTATGAATTAGACAAAGTCGTGCCATACAAATAGAATGCTACAATCCTAGAAGATGGTGTGGAAATTCCTATCCAGCCTTTGTCTGATGTCATGAATATTAGTGAAGCCAACCAAGTGACCCGCAATGGCCGTATCTTCGCACCTGTCATTCGAGGGAATGTTAATGTTGATAAAAAGGTCGTTGAAAGTACTGAACCCGAGAAAGCAGTGCGGGAATCTAGTTGTAACACCCTGGAGAAAGATATAGATGATATATTGAAGATTATCAAGATGAGCGACTACAGGATCAAAGATCAATTATTGTAGACTCCATCAAAGATATCTATTCTAGCTTTGTTAATGAACTCTTCTACCCACAGGGAATCTTTGATGAGAGTATTGGATCAAGCATTCATGGAAAGTGATATGCCTTTGTACCAATTCAACAGTGTGGTAGGGAATATTACATCCTGTAATAACCTGAGTTTCTGTGATGAAGAGTTGCCCGATGAAGGAAGGAATCATAATTTGGCTCTTCATATCTCCATGAACTGCAAGAACGATTCATTATCAAATGTGCAAATTGATAATGGGTCCACTTTAAATGTCATATTGAGGAGCACGCTTATGAAGCTGAAGTACCAAGGAATTCTCATGCGCCCGAGTGGCATAATTATGAAAGCTTTCGATGGATCAAGGAAGTCTATCATCGGGTAATTAGATTTTCCTATTCATATAGGCCCACACTTATTTTAGATTACTTTCTAGGTTATGGATATTTTTCCCGCTTACAGCTGTTTCTTGGGACGACCATGGATACACGAGGTAGGATTTATCACTTCAACTTTGCACCAGAAGCTGAAGTTTGTGCGTGAAGGAAAGGTGGTTATCATAAATAGAGAACATGCTTTGTTAGTATCTCATTTATCCTCTTTCGATGTTATGAAAGTGGGTGACGTTGTTGTTGGAACTCAATTCCATGCTTTGTCCATTGATAACATAAGGGAAAATGATAATTCTATAGCTTTGTTCAAGGATGCTCAACAGGTAGTGCATAATGGCCCTAGAAAAGTATGGGGGCAGATTATGGACCCACCAGTGAATAAGAATAGACCTGGTTTGGGATTCTCTATGAAGAATGACAAAGATGAGGTTATGAAGCTGAAGTCTGCTTTGGGCAAATATCAAGATATATTTCGTAGCGGGGGTTACCTTTATCCAACTGTTCCTAAGATCAATGCTATTATGGAAGGTGAAGTAGAGCAAGAGATGCCGAACTACGTAACACATGGAGTTAGAGTCCAAAATTGGATCACCATTGATGTTCCCTCTTGCATTCATGTGTCAAAGTAATTTGTTTTTTGTTAATCTTTTCAAAAATCTTTCACTCTGCCCAAGGTGAAAGTTGATATTGTATGGGCATATATGTCGCTTTGATCTTTAAAATCAATAATAAAAGTTGTCTTTGATTCCTAAATTGTGTCTTTATTTTCTGCTTTTTCTTAGAAAATGGTAATCAGAAGAAAAAAAACCTTTCAAAATAAATGATAACTATAATTGAATCTGCATAATCACTTACTATATGTGTCAGTTTCTAAAAGTAATCATAAATCATATGTGCAGATTAATTAAAAAAACCTGTTGAATGCAATGACCCTGTACCCTCTCCCAACTTTGAATATCCTGCGTATGTGGCCGAAGAAGAAGAATATGATGAAATTCTAAAAGAGGTTTCATGGTTGCTTGAGCGCGAGGAAAGTGCCATTCAGCCATATAAAGAGTTGTTGGAGACGATCAATTTGGGTTCAGAGGAAGATCTGAAAGATGTCAAGATTGGAGCATTTTTGTATCCCGATGTAAAGAGAAGGTTGGTTGAATTGTTGAAAGAGTATGTGGACACATTCGCTTGGTCATACCAAGACATGCCTGGTTTAGATACTGATATTGTGGAACATCATTTGCCACTAAAGCCAGAATATCTGCCAATCAAGCAGAAATTGTGAAGAACTTACCCTTATATGAAAGTGAAAATTAAAGAAGAAGTTTTAAAGCAGATTAATGCCAGTTTTCTTGTGACATCAGTGTATCCTCATTGGATTGCCAATATTGTCCCAGTACCAAAGAAAGACAAAAAAGTTCGTATGTGCGTTGATTATAGAGATTTAAACAAAGCTAGTTCAAAAGATGACTTTTCATTGCCACATATTGATATGTTGGTTGATAGTATAGCAAAATTCAAATTATTCTTGTTCATGGATGGATTTTACGGATATAATCAAATTAGAATGGCTCCCGAGGACATGGAAAAAACAACGCTTATCACACCCTGGGGAACATTCTGTTACAAAGTGATGCCCTTCAGGTTGAAGAACGCTGGTGAAACATACCAGAGGGCTACGACAACCATATTCCATGATCTGATGCACAAGGAAAATGAGGTATACATTGATGATATGATTGCTAAGTCCCAGACTGAAGAAGGGCATGTAGAAGACTTGTTAAAGTTGGTTTAGTGTTTGAGGAAGTATCATCTCTGCTTGAATCCAAATAAATGCACCTTTGGTGTTTGATCAAGAAAATTGTTAGGTTTCATTGTCAGCCAAAAAGGAATTTAAGTTGACCCTGATAAAGTCAAAGAAAATCAAGAAATGCATGTACCAAGAACTGAAAAGCAAGTTAGAGGCTTCCTTTGGCAGTTCAATTACATTTCCATATTTATTTCCCATATGACTGCAACGTGTGAGCCGATCTTTAAGTTGTTAAAGAAAGATCAAGGTTATGTGTGGACAAATGATTTCCAGAGGGCATTTGAAAGTATTAAAGAATATCTGCTTGAACCTCTTATCTTGCTCCCGTCCGTTGAGGGAAGACCATTGATTATGTATCTGACAATGTTAGATAATTCGATGGGTTGTATTTTAGGACAACAAGATGAAACAGGGAAGAAGGAATATGCCATTTATTATCTCAGTAAGAAGTTTACTGACTGTGAGTTACGGTATTCTATGCTGGAAAAGACGTGCTGTGCTCTGGCCTGGGCGGAAAAACAATTGGGGTAATATATGTTGAATCATGCTACTTGGTTGATTTCCAAAATGGATCAAATTAAGTATTTTTTGAAAAGCCTGCTCTTACTGGAGAATTACATGTTGGCAGATGTTGTTGTCTGAATATGATATTGAATACCGTACTCAGAAAGCTATAAAAGACAGTGTGTTAGCGGATTATCTTGCTCACTAACCGGTTGATGGTTATCAGTCTATTAAATATGATTTCTCTGATGAGGATGTTATGTTTCTAAAAGTGAAAGATTTTGATGAACCATTGCCTGAGGAAGGTCCTGATCTTGAATCTCGTTGGGGCATGGTGTTTGATGGAGCTGTGAATGCTTATGGGAATGGAATTGGTGTTGTGATTATTACTCCCCATGGATCGCATATCCCATTTATTGCAAGGTTGGAATTTGATTGCACCAATAACATGACAGAGTATGAAGCTTGTATTATGGGTCTCAAGGAAGCTATTGATTTTAGAATCAAAATTCTAGATGTATATGGCGAATCAACTTTGGTAATAAATCAGATTAAAGGAGAATTGGATACTCGTCACCCTGGCTTGATTCCCTACAAAGACTATGCTAGAAGATTATTGCCCTTCTTTAATGAAGTTGAATTCCATCATATTCCCAGAGATGAGAATCAGATGGCGGATGCTTTAGCCACTTTGGCTTCTACGTATCAAGTAAATACTTGGAACAATGTGCCTCGTATTACAGTGCAACATTTGGATAGACCGGATCATGTGTTTGTAGCATAGGAAACGTCAGATGAAAAACCTTGGTATTATGATATCAAGCATTTTCTCTAGACTCAGGAATACCCGGCTGGTGCGTCAAACAAAGATAGAAATACATTGAGAAGGTTGGCAGGAAGCTTCTTCCTCAATGAAGATGTACTATACAAAAGAATTATGACATGGTCCTGCTCAGATGCGTGGATAGACATGAAGCAGACACGTTGATGCATGAAATCCATGAAGGTTCAATTGGTACTCATGCTAATGGACATTCGATGGCAAAGAAGATGCTTAGGGCGGGTTACTATTGGCTGACAATGGAATCTGATTGTTACAAATTTGCAAAGAAGTGCCATAAATGCCAGATTTATGCTGACAAGATTCATGTGCCTTTGACACTTCTCAATGTTATTTCTTCCCCATGGACTTTCTCTATGTGGGGTATTGACATGATTGGAATGATTGAACCCAAGGCGTCGAATGGACATCGTTTTATCTTAGTAGCAATAGACTACTTCACCAAATGGGTGGAAGCAACTTCATATGCTAATGTTACTAAGTAGGTGGTAGTACGTTTCATCAAAAATAATCTTATATGTCGGTATGGTGTGCCAAGAAAGATTTCACCGACAATGTCTCGAATCTGAATAACAAAATGATGACAGAACTTTGTGAAGAATTCAAGATTGTCCATCACAATCCATCTCCTTACAGTCCAAAGATGAATGGGGTTGTTGAAGCTACTAATAAAAAAATTAAGAAGATCATCCAAAAGATGGTTGTTACCTATAAAGATTGGCACGAGATGCTCCCTTTTGCTTTGCATGGATATCATACATCTGTCTACACTTCAACAGAGGCGAATTCATTCTCTCTTATGTATGGTATGGAAGCAGTGCTCCCCGTCGAGGTTGAGGTTCCCTCTTTACGTGTGATAATGGAAACCAAGTTGTCAGAGGTTGAATGGATCCAAAACAGGTTTGACCCATTGAATATGATAGAAGAAAAGAGGCTGACAACTTTGTGTCATGGTCAGTTATACCATAAGAGGATGAAGAAAGTTTTTGATAAGAAGTTCAAGCCTCGCAAATTCAGAGAAGGTGACCTCGTGCACATGGGGATAACAAACTTTAAAGAAGAAACATTATCTCAGCTTTACTTGGGGATTTAAGAAGTCAAACAATACAGCAAGAAATCAAAATTATGGGGATTTTTAAATCAAACCCAACACTTGGCGGGAGAAAACCCAAAAAGTTAACAATTGTTTCAATACTTCTTAGAAAAGATATTGCCCTTGTCTAGTTGTCTGGGAAATACACTTTCTGCTTGAAGAATGTATTTTGGGCTCCTCTCGATAATATAGTGTCATACTCCCCAGTGAGGTCAACATGGGATCCCCAGTTGATATCTCAATGATATGGTTTTCATCTTCCCTAGTGAAGCTAATATTATAATCTCCAGTGGAAATCTAGACACTGAAACATTATTTTTCCCATTAAATCTGTGTGATATTCCCCGGTGAAGCCTAGAGGAGGATGTTACATCCCTATATATGTTTTGATTTACTGTTTTGATTTGATTATTTTTTCGGATTATGTTTCTTCCTAGTGGAGTTAAGTCGTGAAATGGGAATTTGTTTCCTCAGTTGGTGCTTACTTTCTTATGATTTTTTTTTCATCCTGGATGTGATTTAAACAAATGTTGACTTTACCCAACCTTGCTTTGTCTGTTTATTCCCAGTGTTGTATGTCAGTTTTGTCAACATATATATGATAACATTCATACATTCGTACATACGTCATGCATAGTTGAATTCAACATTAATTGCTCATTTGCATTCATTAATATTTTGTTGGCATATTACCCTAGTTTGCAGAGTCATGTTACCCTCTCTTCAATAGAGTGTCAACCTTAAGCAGAAAGTGTATATTCTTTCAATTTCCCCTCTGAGTTATCCCTCGTGGGAGTTTTTTTTTTAGCCTTCCTATTCAGCTCATTATCTGGATGATTTGTGTTCCCTTTTTGAGTTTATTTCTCATCAGGTTCTATCTTGGTTGACTGTTTCATTCCGATTTATTTCTGGTTTGGATTTGTGGTCCCTGACAACATTGTTATTCTGATTTCTGCAGACTTTGAGCCCTGATTTGAGAATGTGCATTTATTATGCACGAGAAGACTTTACCTTCTCAACACGAATATATTGGTATTGCCCCAGGAAGTCATAATTCTTTTCCCAGAGGTATTATTGCAACTCCTTCTCATAACAGCAGATGGCAGGTCTCTTTATTTGAGCAACTTATACTTCCCCAGCAAGTCTGTTAGCTCCCAGAGAAGATTCATAATTGTTACTTCGATGGATGTTAGTCTCGTCATTATGGGAGATAGTTCAGTGTTGAGATTTGTTACTCCAATGGATGGTAGTCTCGTCATTATGGGAGATAGTTCGTTGTTGAGATTTGTTACTCCAGTGGATGGTAATCTCGTCATTATGGGAGATAGTTTGTTGTTTAGATTTGTTACTCCAATGGATGGTAGTCTCGTCATTATGGGAGATAGTTCGTTGTTGAGATTTGTTACTCCAATGGATGGTAGTCTCGTCATTATGGGAGATTGTTCGTTATTGAGATTTGTTACTCAAATGGATGGTAGTCTCTTCATTATGAGAGATAGTTCATTGTTGAGATTTGTTACTCCAATGGATGGTAGTCTCGTTATTATGAGAGATAGTTCATTGTTAAGATTAGTTACTCCAATGGATGGTAGTCTCGTCATTATGGGAGATAGTTCGTTGTTGATATTTGTTACTCCAATGGATGGTAGTCTCATCATTATGGGAGATAGTTCGTTGTTGATATTTGTTACTCCAATTAATGGTAGTCTCGTCATTATGGGAGATAGTTCGTCGTTGAGATTCACTTTTCTCTGAAGGGGTTTTGTTTATTTCTAGTCATGAGTACTGATGTTGGTCACTTGTGGTTTACCCTAGTATTGATTTTTGTTGATATTATCATACCACTTATTTCCCCCCTGTGGGTCGACATACCTTTTTTGCTATCTTTTTAGTGAATGGATAGTTTGTCGTTATCTGTCGATCAATGTTATCCTTTATTTTCTCTCCTCAATATTTGAGGTTATGATGCATTATCTCCTCCTAGGGTTTTACCCCCAGTCGAGTTGAGTCTTATGTTCCCCAGTGATTTATTTTCCTGGTCGAACTTTCTTTTGGTCCTTTGTTTTATTTTCCGCTTCCCCAATGGTGTTATATGTCATCTTTAGATTTTTTTGTGTGCATGCACAATCATAAGCATTGCATGGAATCTTAGGGCCAAAAATAGGGTTGGTTTTATATTTAAGTATCTTCAATCGCATCGACACGAAGATTTTAACCTTCGTATCTGCAAATAGAAGACACTTAAATAAGGGCAGCTGTTGTACCCCAATTTTTTCCCCTAATATTCCCCTATCATCTCATATCAACTCAATCACAACAAGGTCATACTAGGCTTTGGTTCTTCTCCCTATCTTTGAGTTTGCTCATGAGGAATAACCAAGCACCTTGATTTGTATATTATGATCACCTATGCTTTGTATTAATTAACTTTTTACTAATAAATACAATGAATGTTTGCTCTAACTGATGATGATATAGGTGATAGCACAACACATTTCATCAAGTTAATTTATAGGTTCATGAGTTTATTTCCATGCCTTCTTCAACAAAGTATCATTGATATTCAAGCTTCATCATTGAAGATAATTTGAAGTAATATCATGACAAGGTATACTATGATTCATCATGCCTCAATTTGTCAAAGAAAATCAAAAGATGCAAGAGTAGATTGAAGAAGTTTGACCCATTTGGACAAGTTCTTGATTTCTTGATCACAAGTGTATAACTCTATCAATTATCAATATTTGGAGGTGGTTTTTGTTTCTATGGATTCTTATTATCATCCAAAACAACTTCTATTCATATGACAAAAGTATTTGTTCAAGAAAGTTTGTCAAAATTGAAAGAGGTTCCCAAGGCATTTTGTTGCTCTAGGAGGTAGGGTTTTGAACTTCTAAGGGTTATATCTTGTTCATCTTTTGATATTTTGGGGTAATTCTAAATACATTATTCTCTTTAAAAGGTTATTAACCAATAACTTTAAAATATTCAAGATATTTTTATGTGGAAGATGCCTAATGATGGAGAAAGATTACATGTCCTCTAGATAGGCCATCAAATTCCTTTATGTGACTTCAAAAGATCATAACTTGGTCAATTTTTATCTCCTTGATTCCATTCTTTTTCCATAATGATCTTAAGGATGTGAACTTCAACTTTTCTTTTATGAGCAAAGCTTGAAAGTGGATGGAGGATGCCCTAAGAATGCAAAAGATTATAGGTCATCTCATGAATTTTCACCAACTTCACAAAGTCGTAACTTTCTCAATTCTTGGATTTTTTTAAGTGGTTCAAATCTCAAAGTGTCACTTAATGGATCTATTTCATGCTATCTTTTTTGGTCAAAATCAAATTTTTAGTGGAAGGTCATGTTTGGATGCAAGACATTATAGACCACTTTTGAAGAAAAACTTAGAATTTTTCTAAGTACCAAAAGTCAGCATCTTTTTCTCAACTTTAATTCATTACAACTTTTAGCTCAAGCATCCATTTGATTCCATGATTTTCACATTGTAAATATTGTAACCTTATCTTTCAAATGCTTCAAGAATCATGCCCTAAGACCCCTTGAGCTATGAATGCCATTGATTCAAAGTTGGTACCTTGAAACTGACTTTTTCCTCTAAGTCAGAATTTGAAATACACAATTCAGCTTCTAATCACCAAATTTATGCATGTTTTTACTTCTAATCATGTTTAACAATCTTCCAGAAGTAATTAGCACCTTGAAACACAAGTTTTGGATGAGTTTTGAGCAAAATAGAAGTCACACTTTTCATGCTTGCAAGTTCACACGATTTTCCTCCAAACTTCATCATTCCACACGCTTGAGCATCCCATTTGCTTCCCTATAAATAGAGGGACATATTGCATTAATTTCCTCAAGCTTTGATTACCAATTGACCCCTGTTCAGATCCTACACAAACTCTGAATTTAAATTTCCAATTTCTTGCTTTCTCACTCCAAAACACCAAAAGCTCCATTCAGTTAGCTTCATTGAACTTCTCTAAAGCTAACCACACTCTCACCTTCAAGAATTGTAACCTATATTGATCTACAGAAGTCCAATTTCAGAGCCACCTTGTGCTACTTTGTTCAGGTACGTTTCTTGGTCAAATCGATCCAAATAAAAGACTAATCTACTCTCTGCATCCTTCTGATTCTCATGTTTTTTACAATTTGTGATTTCATTGAGATTTGAGTGAGATATTCCAGAATTTCGTGCTCGCTATTATTTCTGCATTTTCTCAATTTAATCCTTGCTCAATTTATATAAATTTGGTGCAATGGTACTATTAGAATCGTCTTGAAGAGACGAATCTAATAGTGTCGGTCTGGTCCTCTAATATTACAATTTGAGGAATCCCAATCTAGGGCGTCTAGAGGTTGAAGACGACTTACGTGTCGTGCTTCAACCAATGAAAGCGTGACATGTGATTTTTTGAATTCAATCCAGTGTGCTTACTTTATCATACGCGTGCTTTGAGAGTCCTTGGATCTGATTACTTTTATTAGTCAGACTTCATCCAACGCGCTAGAATTTTAGTTATTTTTAATATTTAAAAGGTGATCCGGTGCAATTTCCAAAGTTGACCATGATATGCACAGTGTGCTTGATCCTTTGGATCTGATTATTAGCGTGTTTTGAATCTCATCCAATGGTCCACATTTTTTGTTTTGTTATTTTATTTTCTGGTTTTTTATTTTAATTTATTTAAACTTCAAAAAATTATAGAAAATTCATTTCTGACTCAAAAATTATGAAAAAATTCACAAAAATATTTTCAAATATTCTCTTTCTAATTTTATTTTTTCATGATTTTATTTTCAGATTTTATATTTTTTATAATGTATCCTTTACTTTAACTTGTTTTAATCATTTAAAAATATTTTTTGATGTTTTTAAATTCTAAAAAAATTTATAAAAATCATTTTGCTCATTTCTGACCTCCTGAATTTTTTTTAGAACTTTACTTTGACTTCTACTATTTTTGATCTTTTTTCACTTATTTGAGTAATTCTATTTAGTTTAAAAATATTTTTTTCTATTTTAAAAAATTACCAAAAAATTTACAAAAATATTTGAGGTCATTTCTGATTTTTCTATGGTTTCTTTAAATTTTTCTTTGATACTTTGAATATAGTTTGTTATTTTACCTTTCTCATAATCGTGGGTAGTGTTGGCTGAAGATTTTGATATTGTGATTCGAAATGAAATGATTGGGCTTTGTTTGAATAAAGCAAGTTTTATGGTTTGGAATGGAAGAGACTGTTTTTTCGAATGGAAATATTAAAGTTCAAGGTTTCGAATGATAGTTGTGGAGTGTAAGTCTAAAGAATTTTCGAAATAATGATGAGATTATATTTGTGAAGGTTATTTTCGAAAATAACCTTTCAAACGAATTCGAAACGAAGGTTCCAAGGCGTTTGAAATTCAAACGTGAGCGGGATATTGGAAACTCAAATACATAAGCGTTGGAGCGTTCGAGGACGCGTGGAGGCTAGTGGGAAGTAATGCTCTGCATGCTTCGAACGTGGCAGATTCTGATAGCAAGACCGTTATGGTCGAAATAGTATAAATAGAGGTCTTAGTGTTAGGATTTCGGTGTGTCATATCTGTTGTACAAATTCAGTAAACATTTAAAATACCGCATGGATAGGGAAACGAATGCTCGAAAGATGTACGTATGATAACACCAACATTTACAATTCAATGAAAACTCTTTATATTTTCCAGTTTTGTCTTTCATTTCCATTTCATTTGTGCTTCAAACATTTTTACGTTCATGCCTTTACATTAAAGCTTTTGCATTCAGAGTCATTTATTTCTTTCTGCATTTAAACGCTTTTCTTATGTTCGAATCCTTTAAACATTCAGAAACTTTTACATTCACTCACTTAATCCTGCCATTTACCCAATCTTAAGTCTTTTTACTTTTCTAATGAACATTCCTTATATCATATAGAAATTATCCTTCGAATCATTTAGTGTAGTAATCAGAGTGGATTGGATGTCTTTGAAACACTTTAATTAGAAGTCCTAAATATGAATACCAGTTTTACAATTAGATTTAGCCAAACAACTATGTCCCATAGGATTAATCTAGTCGATCATGCAAGTTACCAGAGAAATTAAATAACAGTAATTAAGTTTCTTCGATAGTTTGGAAGACTAGCGGTTGTTTACCAGAAATCACTGTGAACAAATTGGCACACCCAGTGGGACCCGTTGTTAAGAAAGTCGAAAGTAAAGATTTTTAGGATATAATCTCGTTGTGTAAGTTCTTTTCTGAGTATCAATTTCGTTGTTATATGAACCTTAGAAGTGGTAAAACAACTAATAGTAACCAACCTTTACCAAGAAGAAAACGTAGTAGTAGGATGTCTAATCCAAGCAATCAACAAGGGGAACAAAATGCCCCACATGGAACAGGCACCAATACATCTGTTTCGACGGGGACGTCTAACGCGATCCCTACGAACGCACAGTCTGTTGCATCTTCTACCAGTAGTGTGGCCACAAATGGAGCAAGTGGCACGACAACCAACAGTTCGACCCTAGGAAATACAGGGACCACTGGTTATCCTGCGGGATTTGTCCCACCATCAGGGACACAAACCCATTTCGCCACCCCACCACCAACTAGACCACCCGGTTTCAATGGCAATAGACCCAGAAATCCCTCTTATGGGATGCCAACATCTTTTATGGAGGGTTTGCACAATTCCACATCAAATTCGTCACCACAATTTGGGTCCGGATCTGGGGCCAACCAATTTATGACAAATACCCAAGGTTCAGTAGGTCATAATACACTGCCTATCTTAACCACAGAAAATCAGATGGCCTTTAGACAATTAATGGATGATAGTAACCATAATATGATAGGAGTGTTAGCGCAGACTATGCAAGAAATCTTTGCCCCAATAGTACAAAATGTAACTGTAACCAACAGAGAAAACGCGGACAACATGAGTCGAATAGCAGATTTTTTCGCTCCGCCAGAAAGGCGTAGGCAGAATCAGGCGTTGGTTCGAGCGAACATACCCATCATAGAACAAATTGCTGATGACCCACCCTATAGACCAGCCAGAAAGGGGGTTAACTTGGGGGCAAGGGCACAAAGACAAGATGCCACAGTGATTCGAGAGGAACCACAAAGGGGAGTTATAGAACCAGGGGCAAGGGTCGAAAGGTTAGAAGCCCCAGTGATTCGAGAGGAACCACAAAGGGGAGTTATAGAACCATGGGCAAGGGTCGAAAGGTTAGAAGTCCCAGAGTTTCGAGAAGAACAACCTAGAGGAGTTGTCATGGTGGGTCGACACCAAGATGCTGATAAAGTCGTTCATAGAATTCGAAATGACAACATCTTGGCAGAAAATAATTTAACCACCATGATAGAAAGGATTATGGCTCAAAACAGTCTCAATACAGGAATTAGAAGGCCAAACCATTCCTCTCCCATAGTAGATTATGTAATGCACACTGATTTACCAAGGGGATATAAGGTCCCTAAATTTACAAAGTTCGTTGGAGACACCAATGAGTCAACAGTCGAACACATAGCTAGGTATCTGACCGAAGCAGGAGACATAGCAAATAATGAGAACCTTAGGATTAAATATTTCCCAAGTTCCCTAACTAAGAACGTTTTCACATGGTTCACCACATTGCCTTCTGGATCCATAGATACTTGGACTGTTTTGGAGAGATTATTTCATGAACAATTCTACATGGGACAATCTAAAATAAGTCTGAAAGAGCTAGCCAGTGTCAAGAGGAAGTTTACTGAACCCATAGATGATTATCTGAATAGGTTCAGACTCTTGAAGTCTAGATGTTTCACAGTAGTTCCTGAACATGAGTTAGTCGAAATGGATGCTGGTGGCCTAGACTACTCCATTCGAAAGAAATTAGATACACAATACTTGAGGGATATGGCCCAATTAGCGGACAGGGTTCGACAAGTCGAAAGACTAAAGGCCGAGAAAGCCAGGGTTTTTAAAAATAACAAGAAAGAAAGGGTTTCCTATGTCGAAACTGAGGAAGCAGAAGATTACCCTGAATTCGAAGAGGTCGAAATTGATCTCGCTGAATTGAAACAGGCTCCACCTTACTCTTGTAAATTACTAGTTCCCACAAAAGGGAAAGAAATTATTGAAAATGAGAAAAGTGACAAGTTCCCAAAGAAGGTGTATACCTTCGACGTAACGAAATGTGATGAAATTTTTGATTTGCTTGTCAAAGATGGCCAATTAATAGTGCCATCGAATGTCAAATTACCACCTTTAGATCAAAGAAAGAAAAGAGGGTTTTGTAAGTATCACAGTTTCTTAAGCCACAAAACCTCACAATGTTTTCTTTTCAGGGATCTGATTTAAAATGCAATCAAGGATGGTAGATTAAGGTTTGCTGATAAGCCAAAGATGAAAGTGGATGATGACCCTTTAGATGTTGCTGACACCAATTACTCTGAACCTGCATACATTGGAGAGATAAATATGGTTGGAGCAAATGAAGGTGACACTCCATCAGAAGAGGAAAACACTGAAGATGAAAACTACGTGTTAGCTGAAGTCGAAAAGGAAGTTACTGAGGACTTCCATAAGGAACAAGAAGCTTTGATCGAAGCAGTTCCTTTGGTTGCTTCGAAAGAGATCCAGGCTACTGAAGGCTAGGAGAACCAAAAACAAAATTTGACACAGGCTACTGAAAGCCTGAGGCGAAAGTTGGAGAAATTACAGATCACACTGCCAGTTCTTCCTCAGAAAGGAATAATGGATACCTTGGGGGAGCCCAGCGGAAAGTTCGATTACATGGTGAAGTATTCCGCCCCATAAAGCTCAAAGACCCCAATTGAAGACATCAAGCCTACAGGATGGGGAGATACTGATATCAAAGGAGAAGATGTGGATGTTAACATGGTAAATATGGAGCAACCTTGTTCCGAAATGAAGGAAATGGAAAGGTACTTAGAGAAAGAAAAATACAAGATGGAAGACAGTTATGCTAGGGATGCCAATCTCAAAGACTACCTTATGCTATGCCACAAAGAGAATGCTGTAATGATGGTATGTCCCAGATGCAGCATCATTTGTAATCAGAGAATTGATGCAGACTTTGAAAAAAGACAAAGGGCACGAACAGGCGGTAACTGGCGCCAGGATAACCAGTTGTTCAGATGCTACCCTAAGGCTGGAGAAAGTCTTTTGGGGTTCATAGTTCGTTGTCACAAGGGGAAACCAAATGCCTATTGTGTCCAAGATGTTCTGCAGTATATGATCAGAAAGTGGCCGAAACCTTCGAAACAATCCCTTTCGCCCCATGTTGGAACCACAGAGAAACTGGTCAGATGGGCCAACGTTTCGAGAACAACTACACCCAACGGAGGCCTGACAGCCCTTATCCTAGAGATGCTCGAAGGGTAACATTCAAAGTTCCTGCTGAGGTACCAACGGACAAGAGGCTACAAGTTAGGGCTGACAAGGGGAAAGACAAGTAGAGGAATAATGAACGAAATGAACGCCATGCCATGGCGTACAGAAGGCAGTTCAATATGGCGAAAAGGGAAGAAGTAAGGTTGGAAAACTACAAGGGAAAGAACCCTATGTCAAGGTCACAATGGCGCAGGCAACAAAGAGTTCGAAAAGCTGAGAGAGAAGCTATGTTAGACAAAGGAGTGGCTTCGAGTAAGGACAAAGAGGAATCGAGTACCAACAAACCTGCACCAAACAATCAACCTGGGGGCAAACCTCCAATTAGCAGGAAACTTTTCTCTGAAACAAAGCAAAACGAATCGAAGGAATATACGCCAGGTCCAGAGGAGGATGAGGATATGCTGACTGACAATTTCGAATCAGAAGGGGAATCTTCACTCAACATCAACTGCAATGTAGTATCTGTGTTGCCTTGCGAATTTGGGCAAGAGACTGAAGTCGGAGAGCACGAGGAGGATGATGCAATAGACCTGACGAAACATAGGCCAGTATGCTATTATGTGATGGATAATGGGGCTGTCGAAGAGCAAAATGCCTTCTTCGAGTACCCAGAACCAGCCATGCAAAATCACCTAAAGCCATTGTTCATTCGATCAAAAGTTGGTACACATGGCGTAAACAAAGTCCTGGTGGATGGAGGCGCTGCAGTGAACTTGATGCCTTATTTCATGTTGAAGAAGTTAGGGATACAGGATGTTGACATAAAACCACACAATATGGTACTATTAAACTATGAAGGTAAAGTAGGCCAGACATTGGGGGTGATCCAAGTGGATTTGACAGTGGGATCAAGCTGCAGACCCACTATGTTCATGGTAATTGAAGCTAAAGCCAACTACAATTTGTTGTTGGGCAGAGAATGGATCCATGGCATTGGAGCAGTCCCCTCGTCGATGCATCATAGGTTAGTATTATGGAGAGAGGATGGCATTGTTGAAAACATCGAAGCTGGCCAAAGCTATTTCATGACAGCAGTCAACCTAGTTGATAAGAGAAACTATGACAAACACTTAGCCAAAATTGCTCCTTGTACCCCTAACGACGAGATCAATGAGACCATGAACGCGCATTATTACATGACCCTTCGCCATGATGGAATTTATTGGGATCGAAGGATAATCAAAGGAGATGGAGAAGTCGAAGGCGCTGCACAAAGACGGCCAGCATGCTGGGAATTCGATAGTCCTGCTCATGATTGAGTCCTCCTTCTTCGAAAAGATTTCGGCCTACATGGCTGAGAACGAATGGAAGGCGGCCTTAGAAGCTGAAGCAGATAGTATGGTTGCAGAAGTAAACAAAACAGGTGGGGATGGCTCAAAAGGCTCACCCTTTGAAGAACAAGAAATAGTTGAAATAGATCAAAGGCTAGATGCCATTTATGATAAAGAACCTTTAGGCTTCGAGAAGGACCCCATAGACTCAGGTGTTAAAATGTTAGCGCAGGATCCACTCGAAGAGGTGAACTTGGGAGATGAAAACACAAAAAGAATAACTTACGTGAGCACAAAACTCAATTCAAGCCTCAAGCAGAAAGTGATCGAAGTTCTTAGAAAAAACAAAGATTGTTTCGCGTGGGACTATGATGAAATGTCTGGTTTAAAGAGGGAGCTAGTGGAACACAGACTTCCAATCAAGGATGGCAGGAAGCCCATCAAGCAGACCCCTAGAAGGTTTGCACCAGCAGTTCTCACGAAGATTAAAGCTGAAATTGAAAGGTTGTTGCGCTGCAAATTCATCAGGACCACAAGGTATGTCGAATGGTTAGCAAATATAGTACCTGTTATTAAGAAGAATGGCTCTCTGAGAATTTGCATAGATTTTAGAGATTTAAATACTGCTACCCCCAAAGATGAGTATTCCATGCCTGTGCCATAAATGTTTATAGATTCTGCTGCAGGATTTAAATATTTAAGTATGTTAGATGGATACTCTGGGTATAACCAGATCTTTATTGCTGAAGAAGATGTTGCTAAGACAACATTTCGTTGTCTAGGAGCCTTAGGCACCTACGAATGGGTAGTAATGCCTTTTGGTTTAAAAAACGCTGGAGCAACTTATCAAAGGGCAATGAATTCGATTTTTCATGATTTCATTGAGACTTTTATGCAGGTGTACATTGATGATATAGTCATCAAATCAGTATCTGCATAAACTCATTTGCATCATTTGAGCCAATCATTCGAAAGAATGAGAAAACATGGCTTAAAAAATGAACCTCCTTAAGTGTGCATTTTTCGTGCAGGCTGGAGATTTCCTTGGTTTTGTGGTTCATAAGAAAGGCATCGAAATCAACCAAAACAAGACCAAA
The DNA here is from genome assembly GCA_948472305.1 of Vicia faba. Lineage (NCBI taxonomy): Eukaryota > Viridiplantae > Streptophyta > Magnoliopsida > Fabales > Fabaceae > Vicia > Vicia faba. The sequence continues at coordinate 1,296,340,321 of OX451736.1, forward strand.
GCCATTGTAGAAACGAAAGCACCTACATCAAAAAAGGAGTTGCAATCTTTGCTAGGTAAAATTAACTTTTTAAGAAGGTTCATTTCGAATTTAAGTGGAAGAACCCAGACTTTCTCTCCGTTACTTCGTTTGAAGCAAGGACAAGCTTTCGAATGGAATGAAGCACATCAGGAGGCGTTTGACAATATAAAAATATATCTCACTCAGCCTCCTATCTTGTCTCCACCTTCATGGGGAAAACCCATGAGATTGTACATATCCACCTCTGAAGTTACCATAGGTAGTATGTAGCACAAGAAGATAGCAATGGCATCGAAAGAGCCATATACTATTTAAGTAGGGTGTTGAATGATGCGGAAACCAGATATAGCAACATAGAAAAGCTATGTCTCTGTTTGTATTTCTCTTGTATGAAACTTAAATATTATATAAAGCCTGTTGATATTCATGTTTCATCTCATTTCGATGTTATCAAACACATGCTTTCGAAACCAATAATGCATAGCAGAATTGGTAAATGGGCTTTGGCCTTGACAGAGTATTCTTTGACTTTCATGCCTTTAAGAGCTATGAAAGGTCAAGTAATTTCTGATTTCATTATTGATCATTCACTGATCGAAGAGACTGTCATGGGTTACGTTGAAATGTAACCTTGGAAATTATACTTTGATGGTTCGACCCATAAAGATGGTAGTGGTGTTGGAGTTCTTATAATTTCTCCCGAAGGAATTCCAACAAAATTCAAGTATAAGTTAGATGGTCCTCGTTGCTCGAACAATGAAGCTGAGTACGAAGCGCTTATCGTTGGACTTGAAGCTTTGTTGGAATTGGGGGCAACTAGAGTCGAAATTAGAGGAGATTTGGAGCTAGTGGTCAAGCAAATAACAAAGGAATACAAATGCATAAAGGAAAATTTGATTACGTATTTCGTCATAGTTAATAGGCTACTCAAAAAATTCGAATACATGGATATTAAACATATACCAAGAATAGAAAATCAAGAGGCAAATGACCTAGCACAGTTGGCTTCAGGGTATAAAGTTTCCACCAAAGAATTTGAATATTTGGTTGAATTAAGAGGAAGGGTTATAGCTACTAGACTCATACCATCAGACTTAGAAAATATAAAGTTAGGTTGTGCTGACAAGCAGGAATTCGAAGTATTAGCCATAGACACCTTGTCAGATGCAGATTGGTGAAGTCCAATTGTGAATTATTTAAAAAACCCAACATTGAATGTTGATAGGAAGATAAAATATAGAGCGTTATCATACGTCCTCATGGGAAATGAATTGTTCAAGAAGACTCAGGAAGGCGTATTACTAAAGTGTCTAGGAGAAGGTGAGGCATACTTAGCGTTATCAGAGGTCCACAATGGGGTATGTGGGGCACATCAAGCAGGCCATAAAATGAAATGGTTGTTATTCCGATATGGCATGTATTGGCCTAGCATGCTCAAAGATTGTATAGATTTTGTTAAAGGGTGTGAAGAATGCCAGAAACATGCAGGAATTCAACATGCTCCTGCAAGTTAGTTACATTCGATCATTAAACCATGGCCCTTTAGAGGATGGGCATTAGATTTAATAGGAGAGATCAATCCTGCTTCGTCTAAAGGACAGAAATATATCTTAGTAGGAATTGATTATTTTACCAAGTGGATCGAAGCAATACCATTAATAGTTGCTGATCAAGAGGCTATTATTGGGTTCATACAGAAACAGATAATTTATAGGTTCAGATTACCAGAGAGTATAACCAAAGACCAAGGTTCTGTGTTTACTGGTAGAAAGATGCAGGAATTTGCTCAGGAGATGGGTTTTAAATTATTAACATCAACGCTATATTATGCTCAAGCAAATGGTCAGGTCGAAGCAGCAAACAAAGTGATAATAGGGTTAATTAAAAAACATGTTGGTAAGAAGCCAAAGAATTGGCATAAGACTTTGGACCAAATACGCTGGGCTTGTAGAATATCTCCTAAAGAAGCTACTAACACCACGCCTTTCCAACTAACATTTGGCCATGATGCAGTTTTACCAGTGGAAATTCATCTGCAATCAGTTCGAATTCAAAGGCAAAATGAGATCCCATCTGCATTATATTGGGAGATGATGATGAATGAGTTAGTTGAGTTAGACGAAGTTAGATTGCATGCATTGGAAATCCTAATGAGGCAAAAGGAAAGGGTAGCCAGGGCATACAACAAAAGGGTGAAAGGTAAAACATTCACTGTTAATGACTTAGTCTGGAAAGTCATATTGCCCATGGGCAAGAAGAATAAAACATTAGGTAAATGGTCACCTCATTGGGAAGGACCCTTTCGAATACTAAAGAGATTCTCAAACAATGTGTATGAAATAGAAGAGTTAACTAATGACAAATGAATCTTAAAGGTTAACGGAAAATATTTGAAAAAATATAGACCTCGCCTGCAGGAGATTCGAATAATAGCAACGTAGTCGAAATATTATAAGGAGATGCCAAAATGGTGCCATACGTTGCCAAAATGGTGTTGTTCAAATATTACAAAACTGAGACTCAAATTAATTCAAATAAGCAAAGATATAAAAATAAACGTTGTTTCTCAATCTTGCGAAGGTGCTTCTAAAGGACTCAAGTCTTTGTTGGGTATAACGTCTCGCTCCTTCCAAAGTAGTTACTTCTCCTTTGATACGCTATGTTGCTTCTGTTTCAGAAAGGCCCCTGCTAAGAAGTTCTTCGAATTGGTTACTGTTGTACCCCAAAATTTGCCCTCTCAAATTCCTCAAGATTTTCCAAGAATCATCTCAAACTGCTCAAGATTTTCTCAAAGATTGCACAGTCAACTACCTCCTAAGCCAGCTGAAATTAGGGTTTTGGTGTCTTCAAGGAATTTAAGGTTTGTAATGGCTCAATCAAGTCTCATAGGCCTACATACATCCTCAAGCATCTACATGCCAAGTTTCAAGGCTCACAGTGCCAAATTCCACAGTCAAAAGCCCTATTTGATCAACAGTCAACTGCAGGGGCAAAATGGTCATTTGGCAGTCAAAAGTCAAAAATTTTGGTCAACATCTTATTGAGTACACAATCATCATTTGATCAAATCTTGATCATGATTCCACAAGAATGGCTCAAAAATCATCAAGATGCAAAAAGTTTTATTTTTAGACAGTAGAAAAGTCAACTGTATTTTGACCAAGGCATGACTTTTTCATGGTTCATCAGAAAAATTCCATCCAATTCTCATTTTGAAGGGGATGACATTTCCTACAATCCATCTTCACACTCCAAGTCCTATAAATGCTCTCATAAAAAGTTATCAATTTCTACATTATAGGTCAATTTCAAAAGTCAACAAAAATGCACTTTAAGTCAAAGACCATAACTTGAGATTGGTAAATCCAAATGACATGGGATCAAAGGCATTGGTTAGAGGACTTCAAGACCTTTCCAAAATGTCCAAGAACATGTTCATATGGTCAAAATTGAGCAAGATATGCATTGGAGAAGTTGGGAAATTTTTGTGAATTTGCAAAAGTCAACTTTGCTCAAAACACTTTGTTTTTGCTAATGGGCCTCAAATTTCCTCTTGAAACTTTATCCAAGGCTTATGCACGACCCATCAAGCTTAAATTGATTTATTTTCTTATTTTTATTAATTATTTGAATTTTTAAATCAATTTTAATTCATTTAATTAATTTAAATTGTAGGAAATATCAAGATATGGTTTTTCAATCTTTTCATGAAGCAAGAATGACCTAATAAAGCTGGCAAATTCGTGTACCAATCAAGGGAACAAGAATCTCCAAGTTTGGCAAGTTTTTCCAATCATAAAGATTCAAAAATATATGATTGCAAATCAAATATTCAAACCATTATTTCATGGATCTTTGCTCAAGGATTTGTCCTGATTCTATTCTACTATAAGTATACAAGTCAACCCTAATGCCATGGACGTGAATTTGCTGCAAGAAAGCCATAATCACATTCAAAAAATCCAAGAAAAAGTGAAAATTGTTTTCTATAGTTTAGCACGATTCAAAGACTTTTGTGGTTTCTAATACATTGCAGGGGTCCCCAGAGACGTATTGCAATCAAAACCAAGTGCTAAGGCCTAAGAAACCACCAAGAACAGTCACACGGTTTGCATACTTTTTTCATAATCGAAATTCATATTTCATGCATAATTAACATGTTCTAATCATTGTTTTGCATTGCTTGAATCTATATAAAGCTAATGGTATTGGTTAATTGGATTATAGTGTCCAGAATCACAAGTTACCATTGAAGAAATTTAGGGTTCTTGAGCTTCCAAATTGGGGCTTTATTATCCAGGAAAAATTAGAACCTCTAATGCATATGGTTGGAATCGTCAAGGCCATACGAACACAGTGATATACTCGCGAAATATTTATGTTAAGCATGGAGCTAATCGCTATTTTTCGTTGATGTAGGTTGTGGGGGTTAAAAACCCCCGCTATCTATTTGTTTTTTTTACAGGAAAACGAAGAAGATGATGTGCTGTTAATATATCATTGGTTGGTTTAAATAGTGCGCGTTTTTATTCCAGCATAATTGTTGTTTTTACATATTATATTCATTGCTCATTATAATAACAAAGGCGTTCAGTTGGCTCAGTGGATGGTGCGTTGGCTGGTAACCATTGGGACCTGGGTTCGATTCCCAGGTCCACCCAAAACTCATTTATTTCTTTTCTTAACATGTAAACTCATTTATTTCTTTTCTTAACATGTAAACTCATTTATTTCTTTTCTTAACATGTTCATGTGCAGAATCCCAAAAGCGTTCCACCATACGCTTCTCATCTCAGCATGCCAAGTGGCCACAAGCTTGGATCTAAAGGTCAGGATTGAATGATCATGGTATTCCCTGGTCAAAGCAAGCGTGGATGATCTCCAAAAGTCAAAAAGGCTTGTGTGTTAATGGGCCAGAAATTCCAGAACAAACCTCCTTATTGGGCCATCACCCCCCCTAGTTTATTATTTCTTTTTATTTTCCCTTTCTTTTAATTATTTTATTAACTATAACTATTACTATTATTTAATTAACTAACAAATTAATTATATTTTCATAATAAATTCAGAAAACAATATTTTTATTATTATTATTATTTATTAAATTCACTATTAATTTATTATTTTTTGTAAATAAATACTAACACAAATTAATTTAGTTAATTAGCTTAAATTTGACTATTTTTTTTTTTTGCAATAAATAAAATCCATGTAGAATTTGGTTTTTGACAACTTTTAATTTCTTTTCTTTTATTTCATTAAAACATAAAAAATACTCTTTTTCTTGTAATTATTTAATAAATTAGAATTAGGTTTAATTAAATGCAAAAGGACTATAAATTCATTCTTTTCTCAAAAAGGGTCAAAATCCTAAAGACTTCTCTGGTTTAATTTCTTTTCGCGCGTATTAATTTTTTACATCATATTTATGTATCTGTTCCGAGGATGTAATAGATAATTAGGACCTTTTATCGCTTTCTTTATTTTATCGCAATTTATTTTCAAGGGTTATGTTTTTGGCGATGTAAATACCCGACGTCTTGTAATAGCGTAGATTCACTTTCCGCAATTTATTTCCCGCAAATTATTAACTGTTAATTATGCATGACAAGACTTGCCTGAAAAATAAAATCAATCCGTAGCTCACCAATAACATGTACAAGATAATTTAACATGAAACCTGATACACATGCACATGCCACTCCTAGGGTACGCCTCACTTGGTTGCCTCGAGGTGGTCATTAAGTATAGGGTGTTTTAAAGGTCGCCCTCCTGTCTAAAGATCCAAGTTACATCGAAACGGTTGCCTCGGATAAAAAGGATCTAGGACATTAGGGTTACCGCTAAGGCGTCCTACTATTGCTTTGGTGACCACACATGTCCCTATAATCGAATTGACCCGAATAACTCCCACGACGGTGCTACCTACTTCTCAATAGTGGGATAGTACTGTCTAAAGGACATTTACACAGCTTAATTTCTTTTGAGTAGGTAGAGGTTCTCAGGTACTTGCTCTTTCAAAACAAAAATATTTTTCGCACTTACACTTTCAAACAAAAGTTTTCAAACAAATACTTCATACACTCTTGAGGACTGATACAAGAGTTACCTAGAAGTTTTCAAACTAAACTTTTTCAAAACCCACAAACACAAGAAAAGCAAACATTTTTGAAAACATAATGAGCAAGTACCTAAGAGCCCGTGGATAACCACGGATAGAAAGGGTGCTAACACCTTCCCTTTCTATAATCTACCTCCCGAACCGAGAAACATCTCGAAAAGAAATTTTGCTATGCTTTTGTCCTTTCCTTGTTGGAGAAAATAAAAGACGATGGTGACTCTTGCTTACCGCGAAATTTCGCGAACCAGCATTCCAAACAGTCAATTATATTTCCACCGATCACAAAACTGGCGACTCTGCTGAGGATATTAATAAGTGAGGTGTACCTTAGGATTAGATCATTCTATGTTTTCAATTGTATGCCTTGTTTGCTTTAATATTGTGGGCTTGCATCAGAGTTTCATAGATCCTAACCCGGATCTGGGGAATACCCTTTAGGTAGCAATAAATTATGAGGGACCTGTCCGGTGTAGACCGACACGGGTGAAGCAGTAGCTACGTTGGTGTGACACCTTGGTCTGTACCGATATCCCTTGTGTTGGAACGAGGAGAATATGGGTCTTCTGAGGAGTCATTAAGCACCAACTGACCTTAGAACCTTAAATTGACCCAACTTGGCCATAGAACAGTAGCAGTATGCTACACTCATTGAGGCTAAACTCTCGCGATGGTTTCGGCCGCAAGAAAAGGTTGCGAAGCTGGAGTTATGACCGATTGAGGGTAGTCAGTGATATTGAGATCCTCTAGAACCCGGTTACTATTTTCTAGGACAGGTCTTAACCAACTGAAACTGAAAGAGGGTAGTACCTAAACTTCATGCTGGCCTGAACTCTAAGGGCTCTTTTGTGTGACTTGTGTGCCTTCAAACTTGAACTACTTGCATATTCTTGTTATCTGACAACATGGGTTCCTTGCAGGCTTTGTTTACAGTCCTTAATCTAGACTTATAACAGGGCTTACTTACATCACTTCATGCATAGCATGCACATCATAACATCATACCATTGCATGTATCCTTCATAAGGACTAACCCATTTCAAGGATCTCAAGGGTTTGTGATGCAGGTCATGATGAACCAACTGTCTAGCAAGGGGCAAAGGGGATTTATTTTCCTCTAGCCAAGGTTGTTTGGAGATCAAAACAGGGTAACTTGAGTCAGGGGCTATGACCCACTCGATATGGTGAGCCTTGACTCTTGAAGAAGGACTCTCAACAACATGAAGTTCTTTCAATCAAGCTACAAAATTCAAATTCTAACAATTTTCTTGTTTACCCCGCGAGATCCTTGAAAACATTGCATACATATACATACATATCATATGCATAACAGGTACCCTTTTTACAGGTCACTTATCTTCTTCGCTGTTTATTTCAGCAATCATCGTGACTTCTGAACCTACTACAGAACAAGCTATCAAGGCCCTCCAGGCCCAGAATGCCCAGTTCCAAGAGATGGTTATGAGCCTAGCCCAAGGTCAACAGGAGTTGAAGACCCTGCTTATAAAGAAGAAGAAGAAGAAGAAGAAGAAGAGGACTATCTTGTTCAATACCGGACGCAGATATGGGAATGCACTACAGAATGAGGTTGAGCTGACTACCCCATCTGTAGGGAAGGACAGTCCCCAAGAGAGAAGGGTTCCTAGTCCCGTGGTCTCCGACAACGAGACGGATTATAATGATGAACAGTACCCTCCTGCTGAGGATAGGTACAAATAGCTGGAGGACCGTTTAAGTGCTATGGAGATACAGGATGTGCCTGGGTTGGACTTTGGAGACCTAGGTTTATCCTCTAGGGTGGTGATTCCTCATAAGTTCAAAGCACCTGCTTTTGCCAAATATGACGGAGCCTCATGTCCAAAGCTGCACCTCCGGTCGTATGTAAGGAAGATCCAACCTTATACAGTTGACAAGAATTTGTGGATCCATTTCTTCTAGGATAGTCTTTCAGGGACTCAACTCGAATGGTTCTATCAGCTGGATGGAGCCAGTATCTGCAACTAGGAAGATTTGGCTACTGCATTCTATAAGAAGTATTAGTATAATTCCGACCTCGCTCCTACGCGTACCCAACTCCAGGGTATGTCACTAGGGACGGGTGAAGGATTTAAGGAGTACGCCCAAAAATGGAGAGACCTTGCTGGAAGGGTGCAGCCACCTCTAACTGACTGTGAACTTGTTGATATGTTTCTGGGGACCCTGTCTGGTCCGTTCTTCAACCATTTGATTGGAAATTCTTCTGCCGGGTTTACAGACCTCATCTTGACTGGTGAGAGAATTGAAGCTGGTATCAAGTCTGGGAAGATACAAAAGGATGCTTCATCGAGCACCGAGAAGAAACCCTTCAAGAAGGAATCTAGTGTTGTCTATGGTTCAAGGAGACAGAATAAATCGGAACGCCGCCAAGCTGTCAACGCGGTGGTCATTTCAAAACCTGCTACTGCTCCTCAGCATCACAACCAGCAAAGGGGTGAGAGACCTAGAAGGCAATTCACTCGACTCAGTATGACTTTGTCCCAGATATTACCACAACTACTGACAACCAATCTAGTGACTATAAAAGAAGCTCCGAAGGTCGTGAACACAACGTCTCCAAAGTACAATCCCAACGCCCACTGCGCTTATCACTCTAACAGCCCGGGGCATAACACAGATGATTGTTGGGCTCTGAGAAACAAGGTTCAGGACCTAATCGATGCAAAGGAGGTCGAGTTAGAAGCGCCCGAGACTCCCAATGTGATCACTGCTCCCTTGCCAAAACATGGCTAGGATTGAAAACACTTTTGTTCATTTGAATTCTGAAGTTGTATTTTTCTTTGCTTGTTCAAACAATTATTATCATGGCAAACTTTTTTATTTCATTAATGCATCGCATATGTCTGTTTTGAATCAATCCATTCGTATTCACTATATTCAAATTGCTTTCATTTTTTGTGATGTTCAAACTCTCGATTAAAAATTCTAAGCCTCTTGAGGGAGGATGACAAAAACGATACCACGATCTTTACAGTATGCTTTTGAACAGACCCCGCTGATGAGGTACAGGCATTGTTTCAAATCCTAAACAGTGGAGTTATAAGGAAGATAATCCCTCGTCAACCCCTTCGAGCCAAAGAAGTTGGAGTTTTTCTTTTCACAAAAATTCAAACCCTTAATTATAACCTGGGGCAGGGTAGTTCTCTCAGTTGATCCAAGTGCACAATGGATGACATCAAGGAAGTCCTTCTGAAACAAAAGACAATGATGGTTCCGAATAATCATAAAGACAGACAGTCGTTATCTTTCAAAAATAAAAGCCCATTAAGTCAAAACCTATGAAGGAGACTTACAAAACTGGGGCATCCCGCTGACTGTAGTCACAAAGAAACAGTTCAGGCAAAAAACAGGGATAATGAAATCAAAAAGAAAGAGGTCCTACAAACTCTCAAAAAAAATGATTTCCTAGTCAAAATAAATTATCAGTATCCGAACCATCACCGGAATATCAGAGCAAAGACTCAAACAAGATCTAATGCACGATTAGTTGAGTTTAGGATCGAAGAACATCACAAAGAGTGGGTGGGTACAAATAAATTTTGAGCCTTTATCCTTTGTTTCTTAAACCGTGAACCAGACCACGTTATAACCCTTAAAAGTCCTAGCTGAAGCATGGGTTAGCTTGAAAGCATACTTTACCAAAGGTATCCTGACTCCTGTAGGGCTCGCTGTAAAATCCTGAGTTAACATCACATTTTACAAAATTTGCGTGTTTTACTAAAAAAAATCCATTTTCAAAAAATTTCAAGACAGACATAAGCTTTGCATTTTTAATAACATTATTTGCACATGACTATTTGTTCGAACAACAGAGAAATTCGCACGAAGAATATCTAGTGAACAAAAGCACTTCCAATCAAGGGGCATGGCATGATCATTGTCTACCACCTGGGGCAGTTAAGTCAAGATTCAAGGAATCTCTCAAAATGCCAAATAGCCAGGGGCAAATCTCCGCCTGAATCACTTAGGGCATTGGACATGAATCCCATCGACAAATCTGGTACGATCAAACATCTTCTGGTATGATAACACAACACTACTGACAGTGACAACTCCCTGCACTCTGAGAACGTGGACATAGTCAAAAAAAATACTACGCATAATCAAAGACCCGCTAGGTCGACTGGCCTAGGCAAAAATAAGGGCTTCCCGGCAAACCAAAAGGGTTCGGGCAAAAATAAGGGATGAAAATGAAAAAATCTGTACACCCGGCAAGTCGAAAACCTGAAAAGGCGGCTTGGGCAAAAAAGGGTATCCCGGTGGACTAAAAACCTGAAAGGGCAGTCCAGGAAAAAATTAGGGATCAAAGCGTACGACTATGTCCCGTCATCTTGTCACTTGCCTACCAGAAGAAGATTTGTCAATCGGCAGTTATCAAACACCTCATAGGCCTTCTTCTCCCGCAGAAACTGGGGCAATAAGAATTGTCCGAACTGTGCAGTTGCTCTGTCCACCAAGGTACCAAGGTAGCTTCAGCTTAAGAATATGACCAAGATACCTTCACTCTCCGCAGAGTAAGACAATAATGGAAGCTCTCCCCGCTGAGACCTGTAACTACAAAAGAATCAGCAATACTCTCCCTATACAGAGTTGGTCTCCCATCAGCCCTAAAAAAGGCACAGTATTCCCAACAAATCAGCAATACTCTCTCCCGAGCAGAGTCGGTCTACTGTCAGCCCTAAAAGGAAGTTGGATACCCCCAGAAGATCTTAATATTCCCTAGCAGAGTATACAGATATCTCCTAAGCAAGCATCCCCGACAGTCTTAATATTCCTCGAAGGAAGTATAAGATTGTTCCCCGGCGGAATACAGACACCCCAGTGGAGCCATTTCCCTAGTATAGTCCAAAAGTTTCCCCAGGAGAGTTGAACCATCTCCCTAGTAGATTCTGGAAGCTTATCCCCTGCAGAGTGCAAATGCCTCTCCCCAGCCTTATTTAGAAGGTTATTCCCCACCAGAGTCTAACTGGGTTATCCTCAGCAAATTGCAACTGAAAGACCGTCCCCGGCGAAGTCCTTTCTATCCCCCAGCGGAGTTCATCAAATCCCTCAACAGAGCTTATCAACGGAATCCCCAGCGGAGTTTATCGTTCAAATCTTCAGCGAAGCATCTCTTCCCCACAGAGTAATTCCCCGCAGAGTAGTTTCTTCACCAGGTTTATTTCCCAACGGAATCATCTTCTCCTACAGGTTATTCTCACAATCATCTTCGTTCATCATCCCCAGCGGAGACGAAGAACTCTACTCTTCAATATCAGCCCAGGATTCAACGAACTTCCCGGCATTCTTCAAGGATTTATTTTCCCAGACGAAGATACATTCATAAACATCACATCATCATACATCATGATACATGCATATACGCATCATATCATACAATCTCATTTATGTTGAGAACATCATTGCTCGATCCATATCATGCATTGCATATGACTGACCTTTACCTTTCAGGAAAGATGCAGTTAAATTCTAAATCCAGTCAAAAGAGACAAATCCAGTCAAAAGAGACAAATCCAGTCAAAAGAGACAAATCCAGTCAAAGAAGACAAGTCCAGTTAAATTAATTCCTAAATATTTTTCTGATGCCAAACTATCAATGAAGACAACCCGTCAATGAAGATAACCCGTCAATAAAGACAACCTGTCAATGAAGACAACCTCGTCAATGAAGACAACCTATCAATGAAGACAATCCGTCAATGAAGACAACCTCGTCAATGAAGACAATCCATCAATGAAGACAACCTCGTCAATGAAGACAACCCATCAATAAAGACAACCTGTCAAAGAAGACAACCCGTCAACAAAGACAATCTGTCAATGAAGACAATCCGTCAATGAAGACAACCTCGTCAATAAAGACAAACTCGTCGATGAAGACAATCTGTCAATGAAGACAACTCGTCAATGAAAACAATTTGTCAATGAAGACAACTCGTCAATGAAGACAAACGGTCAATGAAGACAATCTGTCAATGAAGGCAACCTGTCAACAAAGACAAAAACCAACAATCTACAGATGGCATCTATAAGCCCATCCTCCTATCCATCATCTCTCCAAATGGCATCTGTAAGCCCATTCCCGACATCACATTGCTGATACTCCACTATGCGAGTGCAAATTTTTGGGCACTCTAGTGTTCAATCACCTTCCACCTTCGGATCACGAAAGGCACGCAAGCCAATCTGCATCCTCAGGTTTAAGAAGATTGAACAGGGCAACTGTTGTACCCCAAAATTTTCCCTCCCATATTCCTCAAGATTTGCCAAGAATCATCTCAAACTGCTCAAGATTTTCTCAAAGATTGCACAGTCAACTACCTCCTAAGCCAGCTGAAATTAGGGTTTTGGTGTCTTCAAGGAATTTAAGGTTTGCAATGGCTCAATCAAGTCTCATAGGCCTACATACATCCTCAAGCATCTACATGCCAAGTTTCAAGGCTCACAGTGCCAAATTCCACAGTCAAAAGCCCTATTTGATCAACAGTCAACTGCAGGGGCAAAATGGTCATTTGGCAGTCAAAAGTCAAAAAATTTGGTCAGCATCTTATTTTGAGTACACAATCATCATTTGGTCAAATCTTGATCATGATTCCACAAGAATGGCTCAAAAATCATCAAGATGCAAAAAGTTACTATTTTTGGACAGTAGAAAAGTCAACTGTATTTTGACCAAGGCATAACTTTTTCATGGTTCATCATAAAAATTCCATCCAATTCTCATTTATAAGGGGATGCCATTTCCTACAATCCATCTTCACACTCCAAGTCCTAGAAATGCTCTCATAAAAAGTTATCAATTTCTACATTATAGGTCAATTTCAAAAGTCAACAAAAATGCACTTTAAGTCAAAGACCATAACTTGAGATTGGTAAATCCAAATGACATGGGACCAAAGGCATCGATTAGAGGACTTCAAGACCTTTCCAAAATATCCAAGAACATGTTCATATGGTCAAAATTGAGCAAGATATGCATTAGAGAAGTTGGGAAATTTTTGTGAATTTGCAAAAGTCAACTTTGCTCAAAACACTTTGTTTTTGCTAATGGGCCTCAAATTTCCTCTTGAAACTTTATCCAAGGCTTATGCACGACTCATCAAGCTTAAATTGATTTATTTTCTTATTTTTATTAATTATTTGAATTTTTAAATCAATTTTAATTCATTTAATTAATTTAAATTGTAGGAAATATCAAGATATGGTTTTTCAATCTTTTCATGAAGCAAGAATGACCTAATAAAGCTGGCAAATTCATGTACCAATCAAGGGAACAAGAATCTCCAAGTTTGGCAAGTTTTTCCAATCAAAAAGATTCAAAAATATATGATTGCAAATCAAATATTCAAACCTATATTTCATGGATCTTTGCTCAAGGATTTGACCTAATTCTATTCTACTATAAGTATACAAGTCAACCCTAATGCCATGGACGTGAATTTGCTGCAATAAAGCCATAATCACATTCAAAAAATCCAAGAAAAAGTGAAAATTGTTTTCAATAGTTTATCACGATTCAAAGACTTTTGTGGTTTCTAATACATTGCAGGGGTCCCCAGAGACGTATTGCAATCAAAACCAAGTGCTAAGGCCTAAGAAACCACCAAGAACAGTCGCACGGTTTGCATACTTTTTTCATAATCGAAATTCATATTTCATGCATAATTAACATGTTCTAATCATTGTTTTGCATTGCTTGAATCTATATAAAGCTAATGGTATTGGTTAATTGGATTATATTGTCCAGAATCACAAGTTACCATTGAAGAAATTTAGGGTTCTTGAGCTTCCAAATTGGGGCTTTATTATCCAGGAAAAATTAGAACCTCTAATGCATATGGTTGGAATCGTCAAGGTCAGACGAACACAGTGATATACTCGCGAAATATTTATGTTAAGCATGGAGCTAATCGCTATTTTTCATTGATGTAGGTTGTGGGGGTTAAAAACCCCCGCTATCTATTTGTTTTTTTTACAGGAAAACGAAGAAGATGATGTGTTGTTAATATATCATTGGTTGGTTTAAATAGCGCGCGTTTTTATTCCAGCATAATTGTTGTTTTTACATATTATATTCATTGCTCATTATAATAACAAAGGCGTTCAGTTGGCTCAGCAGATGGTGCGTTGGCTGGTAACCATTGGGACCTGGGTTCGATTCCCAGGTCCATCCAAAACTCATTTATTTCTTTTCTTAACATGTTCATGTGCAGAATCCCAAAAGTGTTCCACCATATGCTTCTCATCTCAGCATGTCAAGTGGCCACAAGCTTGGATCTAAAGGTCAGGATTGAATGATCATGGTATTCCCTGGTCAAAGCAAGCGTGGATGATCTCCAAAAGTCAAAAAGGCTTGTGTGTTAATGGGCCAGAAATTCCAGAACAAACCTCCTTATTGGGCCATCACCCCCCCCCCCTGGTTTATTATTTCTTTTTATTTTCCCTTTCTTTTAATTATTTTATTAACTATAACTATTACTATTATTTAATTAACTAACAAATTAATTATATTTTCATAATAAATTTAGAAAACAATATTTTTATTATTATTATTATTTATTAAATTCACTATTAATTTATTATTTTTTGTAAATAAATACTAACACAAATTAATTTAGTTAATTAGGTTAAATTTGACTTTTTTTTTGCAATAAATAAAATCCATGTAGAATTTGGTTTTTGACAACTTTTAATTTCTTTTCTTTTATTTCATTAAAATATTAAAAAAAACATAAAAAATACTCTTTTTCTTGTAATTATTTAATTAATTAGAATTAGGTTTAATTAAATGCAAAAGGACTAAAAATTCATTCTTTTCTCAAAAAGGGTCAAAACCCTAAAGACTTCTCTGGTTTAATTTCTTTTCGCGCGTATTAATTTTTTACATCATATTTATGTATCTATTCCGAGGATGTAATAGATAATTAGGACCTTTTATCGCTTTCTTTATTTTCTCGCAATTTATTTTCAAGGGTTATGTTTTTGGCGATGTAAATACCTGATGCCTTGTAATAGCGTAGATTCACTTTCCGCAATTTATTTCCCGCAAATTATTAACTGTTAATTATGCATGACAAGACTTGCCTGAAAAATAAAATCAATATGTAGCTCACCAATAACATGTACAAGATAATTTAACATGAAACCTGACACACATGCACATGCCACTCCTAGGGTACGCCTCACTTGGTTGCCTCGAGGTGGTCATTAAGTATAGGGTGTTTTAGAGGTCGCCCTCCTGTCTAAAGATCCAAGTTGCCTCGAAACGGTTGCCTCGGATAAAAAGGATCTAGGACATTAGGGTTACCGCTAAGGCGTCCTACTATTGCTTTGGTGACCACATATGTCCCTATAATCGAATTGACCTGAATAACTCCCACGACGGTGCTACCTACTTCTCAATAGTGGGATAGTACTGTCTAAAGGACATTTACACGGCTTAATTTCTTTTGAGTAGGTAGAGGTTCTCGGGTACTTGCTCTTTCAAAATAAAAATATTTTTTTCACTTACACTTTCAAACAAAAGTTTTCAAACAAATACTTCATACACTCTTGAGGACTGATACAAGAGTTACCTAGAAGTTTTCAAACTAAACTTTTTCAAAACCCACAAACACAAGAAAAGCAAACATTTTTGAAAATATAGTGAGCAAGTACCTAAGAGCCCGTGGATAACCACGGATAGAAAGGGTGTTAACACCTTCCCTTTCTATAATCTACCTCTCGAACCGAGAAACCTCTCGAAAAGGAATTTTGCTGTGCTTTTGTCCTTTCCTTGTTGGAGAAAATAAAAGACGGTGGTGACTCTTGCTTACCGCGAAATTTCGTGAACCAGCATTCCAAACAGTCAGTTCTATTTCCACCGATCACAGTTACTAACAGTGTCAGTTTTGTAAGCCAGTTGTTGTTGTTGAGCTTCTTTGACCTTTTGCTGGAGCTCTTGAATTTGTCCTTCCCAAAAGAGAATAGACCGCACTCGAACTTCATAGTCAGCCTTCGCCTGTTTAAAACATGTTGCTTGGTCTTTAGCCTCTTTAGAAAGTTTTGAAGCGTGCTCATAAGCAGCATCCATGGCGTTTTGTTTCTCCTGAACTTTAGAAGCAGCTAATTCATCTTGTAGGAGACATCCAGTTACATCATCCAATAATACTTGGAGGTCGAACAGTATAGTGCTGACTGGCAAGGAGCAAGCTGCGAAGTTAACTTGAGTGAGAAGTTCCTTCATGGTATAGAAAGCAGTGCTATCCTTTTTAAGAACTTCGAATAGGTCTACATCAAGGATTGTTTTCCTGACTTTGTTAAGAAGTATAGCTCTAGCATCTGGGGAGAATGTGTTGTTAGTTGAACCAGTGCCAACCCTAGTGAAAGGGATGTCCTTTTGGGCCAATTTAGTTTTCATGTACCCAATTGGGTCATTGTGTTTTAGAAGAGCTAGTTCCTCTTCAGTCAGTCGAGGCTGGGAAGTTGAGGGAAGTTCCATGTTCAAAGGAGTCACGTCCATTTCGACCTCCATAGGTTCTTTAGTCTTACCACCATTATCTTCATCCTTGCCTTGCTCATTACTTTCTCCTTCATCGCACAGATCCACCACATCGACAGTATTGGTCTCGCTGCTATTAGCATCAGACTTCGTTTCATCAGCCGAACCACTTTGGGTTTCGTCTTCACCAGATCTTTATTCTGCAGTTTCTTCACTCTCTTGAGGAGAATCAGTCTTGTCCTTTTCAGCATGAGTGATTTTCGGACTCTCTTGAAGAGTTCCAAGAGGAGATTTCAGAAGGGAAGTTTCTGGTGGATTTTCTTTAGACTTGTTGGGTGATTCTTCGTTTGCTTCCTTCAAAGGAGGTGAGGTGCCTTGATCATCGTGTGCCTCTGAAGTCCCAGTCAGGGCCACCATGTTGGAAGACCCTTTGTTTTGCACGAAGTTGCTGGAGTCCCCATGGAGAGAGGAAGTGATTGGAGCAATGGTCCCGGTTGGAGGAGTTGAAGCAGTAGGATTCGTGTTCGAAGTATCCTGCATGAACAAAGAAAAGTTAAGAATATGTACCAAGGTATGAATAACTATTTTTGTTAGGAATTCGAATTTGAATTACCTGTGGATTATCAGAAGAAATGTTACTGTCAATATGTTCCAATATTACATTGGAGGTCGAAGGTGAAATTTTGGATGTTGTTGAGGGAGCAACGTCTTTGGAATCAAGTCCAGGAACGTTAGTAGGCTCAGGGCCTTTGGAGCTTTCTTTCTTTTGCTTCTTCTTAGAAGCTGTTGGAGAATTTTCACCAGTCTTGAGGTTCTTTTCAGTGGGGCCTTGTTTCCTTTTCTTAGGAGTAGTTGGTGGAAGTTTGCTAGTCTGAAAAGGTTTAAACATAAGTTAGATCTAAATCATAAACTTCAGTTTATTCGAAACAACAGGGTTAGTTGATTACCTTTGGAATTGAAATGTATGCTGCTTCCGGTGTTGTTGTTGTAGTAGTTGTTGTTGTTGTTGGTATTGTTGGAGTTACATCATCGCTAACTTCAATAGCTTGTTGAGAAGTGTTCCCTTCCTTGGGCTTCGAAGTAACATTTTTTATCCTAATGGCTGAAAAGTGAAACAATTAAGGTAAAATGTTAAGGATACGGGAATTAGGATACAATTGGAATTTTCCCAAGCATTCACACCTGTGCCTTGATTAGATGTAATCGAAATGGCAGGAAGGTCATAGCGAAGATGTCCTGGGAAATTATGAAGCCAGTAACGAGCCCATGTCACAGTCTCAGATGGCTTTAGTTTCTTTCGAGATTGGTATTTGAACATTTCTTTGCAAGTAAACCACCAAGGGTATGGAGGAAACCAAGCCAGAGCCAGTTCTGAGGTAGGCAACCTAGGAAATTTAGGTGGATGCATTTCGAGTGCCAACCTATACCTATCCTCAGGTGACAACCCTGAAGGAAGTTTGAACTCAGAAATTTTTTCTTTAAATTTTTCCTTCAAGGTCTCGGCCGCTCGATGTACAGTGGTTCCTAAGTGTGTGGGGTCATAAGTGGTTTCGAAATAATTTTGAAAAGCCCTAATTTCTTTGACATGAGTGAACATACCTTTCTTGGAGTGTACCTGCACATTGAACGCGCCAGTTAGCTTTTGTTGAATGGTGAGTGTGTCAAACATATATGTCTGGTAGAACTTAGTCCACCATTCAAGAAATCCTTTTGCTGTGAAGTATGTTGGCTCGAAAGGTAAAAGCTCGAACTGAGCAAAATCTTGATATTGCTCCTGTTGTAATTTGGCCTCTCTTGCTTTGAACGTTTTGCCTGAGGTTATGGCACTTTGTGTTTGGAACAAAGGTTCAGGAATTAATTGGCACATGCCAAATTGTCGAGAAACGAAATTGGGTTGATAAGCCAGGAGGAAAATATGATTCTTTGTTGGAGTAATTCTTGAGGAAATTAGCCTAAGAAGAAGAAACGCTTTCCAAATGTCCTGCATCTCTCTGCTCTTGACAGCTTCTGAGAGAGACATTGTGAACCATGATGGTCCACAAGTCCTTTGAGCAAAAGGTGCCATGGACTCTTCGAACTTGTGTCTTTTTTAGAAGATCATGATGTATTTAGGAAAATGGACTTTGAAATCATCCTTGTCATCATTTGGAGTAAGCTTTTGAAGCCTTGTGCCTTCGATGATCCTGTCAGCTATTTCTGGATCTTGTTCGAGGATAGTATCAACAGTTGATAAAGAAGATTCGAACATGGCATTAAGCCATAGTTGAAGCAACCAAAAGGGTCCAGCCAGAAGAATGTTCTTTGGAGCATGGGATTTTAAACCAGAAACTGCTGACCTTAAGCTCTCATAAAGATCGACAAGTAGCATTTCACTTAGGCATACTTTCCTATTTTCATGGAAATCCCTGGCTAGGGGAATGAACCTACTCGCCACTTGCAAGGATCTGCTGCAGAACACATATCGTGATAGCCACAAGGTAAGGAAAGCGATATGTTCTACGTCTGAGACATCATCCCCTTCAGTATGATAATGGCTGATGAATTTTGAAAAGCTAGCTAGTTTGACATCAAAGTCAATGATGCTAGAATGTTCTTTGTTATCTGCAATATAAGTTTCCCTCACTGGTGAAAGACCAGTGATGGCAGCTATATCAAAGAAGGTGGGTGTTATCATTCCGCCCGGAAGGTGGAAAGTGTTATAAGTGATGTCCCAGAAGTACAATGAAGCAAATAGCAATGGGTGACTGTAAGTAAAGCCTGGTTTAGACAGTTTGATTAAATTATAAATTCCTAATTCTTCCCATTGCTGGGATTTTTTGGATTCTACTTTAGTGATCCAGTTTTGATATGCTACATCTGAAGTAGGGCAGGATCGAAATGGTTTGAAATTGCTTTTGATGTAATCTAAAATAAAAGGATCTTTTGGAGGTGAGACTGGAGTTTCAGTTGTTTTTGAATCAGATGATTCTCTTATGTCTTCAGTTCCTGCCTTAGGGGCATCCATCTTATTGAATAGGGGTTTGAATTTATAGCAAACGGGAAAAAATTTCCTAGTATCTTTCAGAATTTCAAAAACGGTTAAAGGACCCATTAGGGCAAACCTTTTTCCAGCAACAATGGTAGGGATTAATACCTGAGAAGCATACAACATTTCTTTCTCTTTGGAGATCGCTTGAGGATTGAGCACAGATTGATTCTGATAAGTACCCACCTTGCTCTCCATGACAGTTTCCGTGTTGTTGTTCTTGTTCTTGTTCTTCCTCTTTGATGATTTCTTCAATTGTGATGATGTTGATGAAGACATTGTTAAGATTGCTGGAAGTTTTAGGGTTTAGTGAAAAAAAGAGGGGGGTTTCAGAATTTTGGAGAAAAAGAAGAAAAGACTAAACTGATGAGTTTTATAGAGAGTGTGGAAGAGTGAGTGTAAACACCCACTAAATAAGACTAGGGGTACGTGGAAGTCGTTGGTTGGATTCAGAGAGAGGTGGCGTAAGATCTAGTGTTGGTAATGAGTGTGATTAATAGTAATCATTATTTTTAAAACCGCACCATGTTGTGGTAACAGGTCCAAGACGGTTAGGTACTCAAAGAGGCGTCTTGATTGACGTGGGTAAAGTCATGCACAGTAAATGTCATGATTCTTCAAAATACCTATCAAAATCTTGTGAATCTATTTAAAATAAGTATTTCTCAAAGGGTTCGAAATACATATTTTAAATGGGCATTTTGTTGGCTGAAGATTTTGATATTGTGATTCGAAATGAAATGATTGGGCTTTGTTTGAATAAAGCAAGTTTTATGGTTTGGAATGGAAGAGACTGTTTTTTCAAATGGAAATATTAAAGTTCAAGGTTTCGAATGATAGTTGTGGAGTGTAAGTCTAAAGAATTTTCGAAATAATGATGAGATTATATTTGTGAAGGTTGTTTTCGAAAATAACCTTTGAAACGAATTTGAAACGAAGGTTCCAAGGCGTTTGAAATTCAAACGTGAGCGGGATATTGGAAATTCAAATACATAAGCGTTGGAGCGTTCGAGGACGCGTGGAGGCTAGAGGGAAGTAATGCTCTGCATGCTTCGAACGTGGCAGATTCTGATAGCAAGACCGTTATGGTCGAAATAGTATAAATAGAGGTCTTAGTGTTAGGATTTCGGTGTGTCATATCTGTTGTACAAATTCAGTAAACACTCAAAATACCGCATGGATAGGGAAACGAATGCTCGAAAGATGTACGTACGATAACATCAACATTTACAATTCAATGAAAACTCTTTATATTTTCCAGTTTTGTCTTTCATTTCCATTTCATTTGTGCTTCAAACATTTTTACGTTCATGCCTTTACATTAAAGCTTTTGCATTCAGAGTCATTTATTTCTTTCTGCATTTAAACGCTTTTCTTATGTTCGAATCCTTTAAACATTCAACAACTTTTACATTCACTCACTTAATCCTGCCATTTACCCAATCTTAAGTCTTTTTACTTTTCTAATGAACATTCTTTATATCATATAGAAATTATCCTTCGAATCATTTAGTGTAGTAATCGAAGTGGATTGGATGTCTTTGAAACACTTTAATTAAAAGTCCTAAATATGAATACCAGTTTTACAATTAGATTTATCCAAACAACTATGTCCCATAGGATCAATCTAGTCGATCCTGCAATTTACCAAAGAAATTGAATAATAGTAATTAAGTTTATTCGATAGTTTGGAAGACTAGCGGTTGTTTACCAGAAATCACTGTGAACAGGTAGTAAGTATGTTCTTCCACTCGTATAAGACAATGATGTCTCTTCTTTTAAAATTAACCAACACACATGTGTTTTAAAAAATTTAAAGGTGAACTACGAGTATCTTGATCCCCTATTACATGGAAGGTGGTACGTAGGCACTAAAGGTTCGCAACCGCGGTGGGTGCAAAAATTTATAAAATATACTTCTTTTCTCATCCCCACAATCTATTTTTGTATACAACATTTATAGTCAAAATGCACAAATTTACAAAGAGGTTCCTGCGAAGTACCATAGATCTTTATGGTGCTAATACCTTTCCTTTGCATAACCAACCCCCGAACTTAGATTCTCTCCCCCTCTTTTTGGGTTATTCACTCTTTTCTCATTTCTTTGGAAACAATAAAGCGTGGTGGTGATTTTTATTTGATTTGTGCGAGTCAAGTCAATCCAATGGCTTAGTCTCAACATTTCTATCACTACAGTGGAGAATTGATTTTGTTGGACCATTTTCCCTTAATTCTCTAACACTTATATCTAAGTGGAAATGGACTACATGTCCAAATGGGTTAAAGCAATTACAACACCCAAAGTCGATGACAAGACATTAGTAAAATTCCAAGAGAAATATCTTTGTTCATTTTGAAACACCCGAGTACTTATAAGTCATGAAAGGTCTCATTTTTGTAACAATTAGTTATATAAAGCTCTAGAATATTATCGGGTTAGACACATATTAGAATCTCCTTATCATCCTTAAACCAATGGACAAGTTGAAGTATCCAATCGAGAAATTAAGAGAATCTTGGAAATGGAAGTATCCTCACCACAAAAAGATTGATCATTAAAATTGGATGAAGCGGACCTATAAAACAACGTTTAAATCTCCCATTGGCCTCACGTCTTTTCAAATGGTGTATAATAAATCACACAATTTTCTAGTGGAATTGGAATATAAAGCCTATTGAGCAATCAAATTCCTGATGCAACTCTATGAATTATAAGATATAAGATGCCAAACATATGAATCATCTGGATTATTTAAAGAAAAATTCAAAAATATCATGATTAACACTTCATCAAAAGAGACTTTAAACTTGGAGAATTCGTTATATTTTTCAATTCTAGACTAAAAAAAATTCCAAGAAAATTGAGATCAAAGTAGTATGGACCATTCAAGATCAATGAAGTTAAATCATATGGAGCAAAATAAGTATAAGATATAATTTTAGAAATAAGATGGATTATCAATGTTCAAATATTGAAATCATACCTAAGTGGTGAAGTTAATAAAAGAATCAAAATCATTCCACTGGATGAACCTTGAAAAAAAAATAAGTGTCGAGCTAATAACATTAAATAAATGTCTATCGAAAGACAACCTACTTTTTAGCATTAGTCTGTATTTACTACAGATTACATTTTCTCTAAACAGTCATATATATCGCAACAAGTTGTGTAAATATTATAGGGAGCTCGCTAGGTGAGCTTTATTTTGTGCTAAGTGGGTTCTGATGTTATATGTTTGTTTAGCAAGTAATCTCTAGCAGAACAAGTTTCTATGTAAAAATAGTAGTCGATAGATAAATTAGTTGATAGTTTATAGTTTTTGGCTGATAATATATATTGATAGTTTATAATTTATAATTGATAGTTGGTAATTGATAACTAATAAAATAATTATAATGTTTGATAAAATTAGCGGTACAAGTAGCTGATAAATTAAAAATGAAATAAAATATAAAAGGTAAAAACAAGTTCTAATTCAATAATAAGATAAAAATGAAAGAAAAAATTTCTAAACTATACATTATAAATTAAAATGATATTCGAAATGACGTTTCAAAAATAAATTATAAATTAATAAAATAAACAATAAACTCATCAATGTTATCAATCAAATTTTTATTTATAATATTGGCTTATAAACTTTAGGGTTAAACATGTTTTTGATGCTTATAAATATTTCAAATTTCATTTTTAGTTTCTATTAAAAATATAACATATTTTGGTTCTACAAAAATTTTATTCATGCATGTGATACGGTGGGACAACTGACTTGAGGTTTTGCGTTTGTGTTCGCAAATGTTTCGGTTTAGCAAGAGTCGCCACCGACTTTTTATTTTATCCAAATGAAAGGTCAAAAAGCACATGAAAGACCTTTGAGATGTTTTCTCGGGTTCGGGGGGTAGATTATGAAAATGGAAGGTGCTAGCACCCTTTTCATCCATGGTTATCCATGGGCTCTTAGTTACTTGTTTAGATCACTTGCTTTTGCTTTTCAATTATTTGAAATGATGTTTTGTGTGTGGTTTTGAAAATGTTTTGAAAAGAGGCTATCATCGTGGAAACCTTTGTAATGATTCTTGTTTGAATATATACAAAGGTGTTTGTCTTTTGAAAAGATGTTTCAATGTTTGAAAGTTTGTTTTGGGAAATGTTTTGAAATTGTGTTGTGAGGTGTGTTTGAAAATAGCAAGGATGTTTTTTGCAAGTTTTGATCAAGTAACTAAGAGTTGTCTACCCTATTTACTCAAGAGTCTTTCCTACACATTTTTAACCCTTTTGACAGTGTTGTTTTACCATTGTATTTGGTAAACAACCTTGTGTTTGGATGTTAAACGGGACAGGCGCGGGTCATCGTATACAATCATTGAAAGCAACTTGTGTGATGCTCTAGCAGTTTTCTAAGGGACGAGATCGTTTTATCGAAGGCAACATCGAGGGTCATCGAGGGACTACGATCTTTGTTTATCGAAAGGTTATTTGCTAGAGTGTCGCATATTCGATGGACATGATTGTATTTCCGAGGCAACGAGCGAGGTTACCCTAGAGGTGCTCGTGTGAGAAGTGTGTTGATTTTAAGTTATTTGTTCTTGGATTAGGTCATCTAGCGATTGTTTTTTGAATCTTGCCATACACGCCTAATTACTACACAGTATATTGAAAGCAATAAATTGCGGGAATTAAAAGTCTAAGCTATTACAAAAGTATCTGGGAATGGGGGTACAATTATTACAAACGGGGATGAATCTCATAAGAATAGTAAAGTCCAAATATTACAACCAAATCAAATCGTCGCGATTCAATACAAAGCTATAACAAATTATGAAATAAAGAAAATCAATAAATTATGGAATGCATGTATTTATTAAAAATAGATAAATAAACTATATTCTAAAAGATTAAAAATTATTATTGTTCTTTCTTGTATTTTATTAATTTTTTTTTAAAAGAAAAAGTTTAAAGAAAATTTAATTAAACAAAATCTTTATTATTTTGTACTTTTATTTATCAAAAAAAAGGTTTAAAAGAAAGCAAACTAATTAAATTAAAATTTTTGGTGTTTTTATTATTAGTAAAAAATTAAATTAAAAAAGTTATAAAAAATAAAAACTAAAAAAATTGATTTTTTAGGATTTTAAAAGAAAATGTATAAAAGCATTCATTAGCAATTTTTTTTAAACAAATAAAAATAAAGCAAGCTAAAGAGAAGGGAGATGGGCTTTAAGGATTAATAGGCCCAAGGGATTATTACCTTGCTGGAACAAAAGCTCAGAAAAGAAAAGGGGGTGGATGATTCAGAAAAAACGCATGGGCTTATAGTTGTGAAAACTTAAATAGGCCCAATACACATAACTCAGTTTGGTTTTTTGATTAGGGTTTGTGAACATGCGTTCACAGCGGCGTCGTACCCTTCGTTCTCCTTCTTCATCTCTCTCTCTCACTCAATCGCTCTGATCTTCCCCTCCCCTCAAGCCGTCGGTGCGCTATCCCTCTCACATACCCCTCTCACACTATAAGCGCTAATGATTTTTACTTCTTTGAAAGGTACTGTTCTGGGTTTTGAAGTTTGAACATTTTTTTTTGTTATTGTTAATCTATTGTATCATGTTTGAGATGCAGAAAGTGATTTGAAAAGAAGTATACCTTCGGAACCTTTATGGAAGAAAGGAGAGGAATGTGAGGTTGGACTGATGGCGTTCCCTTGGTGGCCGGAGGCAGGGGAAGAGATGATGACGGTAATGTTTCTGATTTTGTTGATAATTTGTGATTCTGAAACTCTATTATGATTTGTTGTTTCTGTTGATGATGATTGTTATTCTGAAACTTTGATGATGATTGTTGTTCTGAAACTTTGGTGATGATTTCACTTCTGAAACTTTGATGATGATATTTTATTCTGAAACTTTGATGATGATTTCGCTTCTGAAACTTTGATGATGATTTCACTTCTGAAACTTTGTCTTTTGTTTAGACTGTATGCTAGCTTTTTGTTGGTGTTTGGGACTGAGTTGGAAGTTTTGGAAACTTGAGAATATTGGTATTGGTTTGGTGATGATTGTTGGCTTTGATTTTATAGTTGAAGGTTTTGGAAACTTGAGAATACTTTGCAGCTTTGGCTTGTTTTGCAGTTGAGTTGTGTTTGAAACAGTTATGTCATTTTGTTATTGTTATTGTCGTGGGTTTTGAGTGAAAATGGTTCTGGAGTTTTTTTGTTATCTTGTTGGCTTTTGCAGATTTGAGTGTTCTGGTTGTTTCTTTTGGTTTTTGGCCCTGTTTGAAACTGTTATGCAGGTTGTGGGTATTATGCAGGTTTTGTTGTTTGTTGGTTCACAGGTTTTATGGTTGTTTGTTGTTAGACTGTTTGGTTCTGCTAACAGGTTTGGGATTTGTTAGGCAGTGTTTTGGAGATTGGTAGTTTTTGCCCTGTCTGAAACTGTTACGTTGTCTTGTGGTTTATTTCAGTCTTGAAGGTTGTTAGACTGTCTGTTTGATAACAGGTTTTTGTGGTTTTGATAACAGGTTTTTTTGGGAGCTTTCTGTATATGTTTTTGCAGGCTCTTTTAATGTTTGACAAAACTGCTCTCTCCTCTTCTTGCCAGTTTTTTTACTTGGTCTTATCCTAGTTTGAAATGGCTTTTGTAACTTGTGACAGATTTTAGCCAAACTGTACAATCTCAACAAAAAGGTGATATCTCTCCTCTCTCTCCTCTCTCCATGATAAAAGCAAACATGCTTTTCTCTGCTTTTCTGAAAAGTTTGCCTATATTCCTGGAAAATGATGAAAAAGCTGTTTTAACAAGCTTTGCTTGTGATTTGGTTTACCATGCTTTGTACTTTTTGCCTGTTGTTTGTACTTATCCTGCTGCATTGTACTTGTCCTAACTTTGCTTGTGCTGCCTGTCTTAGTTTGCCTTTGTATGCTGCATTGTCCAACTTGCTTGCATCCAGTTTGGTTTGCTTTGTAATGTACAGTTTGGCGCCTTGTTTGTGCTGTTTGGACAGCATGTTTCAGTTTGCCTTGTGCTTTGCATTTGAATAATTTTTGCTTTTGCATTTTTTATTTTTCTCTTTGTGAACCAAGAAGAGCAATCTTCTTGTGATTTGCAAAGAGGAAAATAAAAACGTGATGAAAAATAGCCCTCTGATTCCAAACGGAAAACTTTAATGATGAAAATTTTTCTTTCTTGTTGTTTGAAATTCTTGCTTGATGCTCAATCAACTGTGCTAATCTTTTTTTGTCTTTCTTTCATGTGAGTGTAAATTGGACGGTGACAAAGAAGAGGAAGCAGGAGACTTTGTGGCGAGCACGGGAGCAATGGAAGCTTAGGCTTATTTTTTTCTTTGTAACTTAGAGATAAATATTCAAACAAATGTACCAATTTACTTTTCAAATACAATAAGTTGCACAACTTAAAGCATTTAAATGATAAATTGTATTGTAACATTTTTGAAATAAATGAAAAAGTCTTTATGCGATAATCTGATATCCATTAAAATCTTCTACTGTCAATAACTTGCAATTCTTCCTTTGCATCCTCACTTAATCCTTTAAGATTCCCTGACCAAAATAATTGAAATTGTATTCCAATAATTCCAATACAGATAACTTAAACTTTAAGTAATCCAATAACTCTGTAATCTCGTAACCTTGCAATAGTATTCCAATCAAAATACGCACTATGTATTCTAATAAACAAGCAAACATTTCATTCCATTAACAAGCAAACGTCTTAAAAGACGCACATTATCTGGTTAACCTGGATCAGACAAAACCTGAATATTCCAAATGACAGTCTCAGCTCCCATTTCTTGTCCTAGATAAAAAGGCCTTGAGAACAACCAGTAACCTTTCAGTAAGCTTAATAAAGCGTGAAAATATGTGACAGTTAATTGAATTTCTGAGAATTCAGTTTCTTCTGAGAAATGCGAGAGAAAAAACCCTAATTCTTGATTTACTACCATAGGAGAAAACTTGTCAGATCGATTCCTGAGCCAATCTTGAGTATCTGAGAAAACCCTAGGGTTGTGATTTCTCGAAAAAAATGGGAGGGCAAATTTTGGGGTACAACAATGCAGTTTTAGTCCCTGCTACTTTTTAAAATTTTAAAAATAGTTTAATTATTCCTAAACTTGTAAGTTTTTGAACAATTTTTTTTCATACGTGTTTAGAATACTATAAAATATTTCTTTATCAAATTTTAGAATTTTTTAAAATGAGATGAATTAAAAATATGAATTTTTTAAATTTCAAAAGATATTGATGAAAGAAATGAAAATTTCAACTTAGAAATCAAATTTTAAGTTTCTTTTTTTGAGAGAAACTTTTTATAACGTTTTAAACATGTTTGCAAAATAATCATTCAAAAATACAAACCAGTTTAATAGCAAAAACCAAAATTATGTACATAATAATTTTGTAAAAACTAAAACATGTCGTGTTTTTTATAGAGACCAAAAACAAAATTTAATAATTTATAAAGACCAAGAACATATTTAATCAAAAACTCTAACTTCAAAATATGTCATGGCCAAAAATATTATTTTATTTTTAAATTAGTGAAATTTTTGCCTTAAAAACCTATTCAAACTACGCCACAAACATCTTACCTTAAAATTTAAAACTAAATTTATCTTTTACAAACAATATTAATTTAAAAAGATTAACCATATAAAATTTATATTTAAATTTTTTAGATGATTACTAGTAAAAGATCCGTGCGAATGCATGGGTCACACAATGTTGTATATACTATGCAAAGTAGAATATATGATATGAATATTGATTAAACTTATATTACATTAGGATTGAAACTAAAAGATTGATGTTGATCTTCTGAAATAAAAAGACAAAAGCATATAATAAGTTATGCTAAAACAAACATAAAAACATAACTGGGATAAAGAAAAATTAATCGGAGTCATCACTTGTTACATGCTTTACTCTGTCCTTTCTCACATGCTTAACGTAAAGTGTCTTAGAATCAGATAGGTAATAAAAAATCAAGACATCTCCAACATTTAAGTTTCTTGAATTTTCATACTCATACCAACCCTTTCCAAGATACATCTCAGTATATGGTCTTTACCCCTTATGAATTTTACAATCCTAGGATTGCATTTCATCAATGTCCATCAATGTTAAAGTGGTATGATCAGCACAGAAACCTTTACTAACAATATCAACTGGAATATTCTACAAAAAAATAAATGTATTGTCAGTTATCTTTCAATAAATATGAAATACAAAACAAATGAAAAAGTAATTTCAAAAAAATTTCGAAAAATATTTAGAATGATATATCACCATGTAATTTTTTCCTCCCTTATAATATTTTGTGATTTCTTTCTTCCAAAATAATTTGACATTGTAACCTAAATTGTTGGGATGAGGATTCTGAGCTCCTCCATTATCATCTTTGTCCATAGATAATGCAACATCTTTGTCCATTACTACCTCTTTTGTATGTAAGTAAATACTGCACAAACAAAAAAGAATTGTTATTAATAAAATTGGATGGAAAATGATTTGTAGTGACTATAAACAAATTGTCAATGCTACAATAAGAAATATTTCTAACATTTAAAGATGAATCAGATCTATTGTGAGAAATGAGAAGTCCTATATATATATATATATATATATATATATATATATATATATATATATATATATATATATATATATATATATATATATATATATATATATATATATATATATATATATATATATATATATATATATATATATATATATATATATATATATATATATATATATATATATGGTGGATGTAATAAATATCTACTTTTAATAAAGTTGAATAGATTGGATCTAAAAAGTTTCTTTAGAAAAAGGGGAAAATATAAATAAAATCTACTTTAATATAAACCAAACGTGTAGAATACTAAATAGCAAAAGCAACAATTTGCACGTGTATGCATGAAAACATTTCATCTCTCAAATAAAATAACATAAATGCAATACTTATGACAAAAAGAGAAGCATGGTTCTAATAAGTTTTTCATCTGACCAAGAGATGTAAAAATTGTTCATCTGACCCACAGATTTGGAAACGCATCGTACAACACATAGTTCCTTGGAAATTGAATTCATTGATTGAAAATTGTATCATCCAGCATTTCATGTGTTTTAATTAAACTTTCCATCTTCTCTCTTTAACTCTCTTGCTTTGCTCACATCGATAACCCTAAGGGTGTCTCTGCCGTTTACAAAACTTTCACCTCTCTACTTCAACTGAAATCACCCAACCAGAAAGCGGAGTAATGAGTGGTAAAGAAAACCCTGCAATGGTTGGATTTCAGACGATAGTGTATCAAGTATTAGGTCAGTAACTGATTTCCCTTATTTTTTCATCTTATTTTGACTGTATTATGTATTTTTTTATATCTCATTTGATGATGCTTTAGGGTTCATGATTCGGGTTTGTTTATGTTATAATTTAGAGTAACTTTTAGGAATTGAATGGTATGGAGATTTCAAACTTTATAATTTTGGTTGACGGTTACGGTTTATTGATAGAGTAAATTCATAAATATCATTGCGCGATTATTTTGATCATTGATATAATCAGCTGCATTCATTCAGGGGACTATAGAATTATGGTTTAAAAATGCAAATCGTTAAGTATTATGTTGATGTATATAATATGTGGTGGTATTTTTATTTATGTATCATGCATAATATTGTAACAAACTTAGAATTGTTATTTCAGTGGGGAAGCAGCCATAGATGTAATTCAGGGACTTGTTAATGAGGTTGGAAAATGTTTTATAAAAAAAAATTCTGCTAAGAAAGGTCAAGAAGGTAATGCACTTGATAAGAAATCGGTTAGGTTTGTAGAAACTCAAAAAGGTCCACCTTTAGATGTTCCAACTTTCAACAACATGAACTTTATTTTGAAGGGTGTTAAGGTTGAAGATGTTGATGTCTCCGTTGTTGCTAGAAATGAAAGTGAAGCAATTAAAGGAATTATAAAGAAGTATAAAACTATTGTTGACAAAAGTGTTGTCAAGAAAGAAAAGGCCACTGAGAAGAGCTATAAGAGAAAGTCTTTGAGCAAGGCAGACAACAACAAAAATATTACAAATGGTAATAATAAAACACCAATCAAAAATGTTAAGAAGGCAAAAAATCCATTAAATGTTAGAATAAAATGGTTTGGGGAGAAGAAAACATATTTCTGGGATATTACAATACATAATTCCAAAAGCAACAAAGAAAATGTTCAAGTGATCCAATTCCAAACTTTTCTGTTATGTTAATACAATGTTGTTCTGAAAAATTAATCCAATACAACATGTTTATATAATTACAGCATTTCCCAAGGGAAATATTAAAACTTTGCTTGGGAAGGAATCAGGAGGAGATAACAATTAGAGATGTTGACTTACATGAACAACTTAATTATATAATCAAGACAGCAACACGCGTGGGGGTACCAAGCCCAACTGAGAAATACATGACCAAAGGATGGTACAACTATGTGAAGACCAAAGGGTTTAGAAATGGCGACAGGTTGATATGTCAAATGAGACGATTTTCTTCGTATGTGTATGTCACATTGAAAAAGAAATGATGGAAAAGAACAACGTCAAAGTGGGGATTGTGAAAAGATGTTATTAAGAAGTGTCTAAATTATGTTTTCTTGTTTTGTTTGGTTCTTTTTAATTAGGTTTTAGGATATTATGTTGTCTATGGGTTGTGTTAACACCCTTTTGGAATTTATTTTGTTTTGTATGAATTTAAGAGGACATGGTGTCTTATGGATAATATTGTACTCTATAATATGCTTCAATTCTCACATTTAATGTATTATGGTGTATTTCATGTGGTGCTTGAAAAACATGTGTTTGTTGTATGATAGTAAGATTAACCTTAATTTCTCAATGATTGCTTTATTTCTTAAAAATATAATAGCTCCTATTAATTTTGTCAAATGAGATTTGATATTATTATATTTATAAGGATCTTATAAAATATTTGAAAAAGTGAGTGATTTTTGACAAAATATGATTTATCATAAAAATAAACAAATAAGCATTTAAAGACATTATATGTTCTATAGTTTTAAATATATAATAACAATAATTTATGTAGTTATAATTTATGTTTGATATTTGGAGGTAATTGTGTCGTATGAAATACGGGTTCATAACTATTTATCGGCCCAATATCCATATGTGTAACTACATCTATATATAGGAAGTTTTGAAACAATGCAGCCAAATACACATTATCAATTGAACTTTGAAGATAATGAAGTGGGGGTACCCTTTGTTCCTTCTCCTTCCAGTAGGTAAGTGTTTCTTGCATACATAAATATACTACCTTTTGAAAGCAAAGTAATAGTTATATTTTATCAATTCATGCGTGCAGTAATATACTTCCTTATGTAGAGAGATATACTTCCACACAATTTTCATGTGTGGGATTTTGACAGATCTGGTATAACATATATTTTTGTCAGATTTTCTTTTAACAATAATGATCCCTTTGTTATTAATGATTCAGTGATCCTAAGAGAGACTGCCTTGAATGGATGCATAGGTTCAAAAAAGAGTTTGAGGAAGAGCAAGATAAGATGTATGAAACTCTCATAAAAGATGGGTTTCTTGCTGAGGTCGAATGCACGACTAATTATAACGAGGAGGTAAAGTGGACATTCAATGTAACCGAATCAAACATGTTCAGACAAAATGCTCTAGTATCTACATAAAACACTTATATTCAATGCTGTTTATAGTCTATTACATATAATAAAATTAATGAGATGGGTGTCACACTACAGAATATACCAAAGGAAATATCAAGGACATGTTTTGGTAAGAAGCAAAATGCAATAAGGATGGTGGATCTGACTGCTGGAAAAGGATATCACTATGTCATTCTTAGAGCTGGAAGAAATGAGTATGAGAAATATATTGGGCTTGGATCATACGCTTTTGCAAAAGAGAAAAAGCTTCAATCAAGAGATGTGCTTGAATTTTCCATGATTCCTTTTTCAGATCTCATGTTTGTGGATTTAGTGAACCATTGTTGATGTTGCTGATAAGTTATGATATGAGGGTGTAGCCGAGTTGTTGACTGTGTTTTTGTTGTTGTAATGCTGGTGTTGTGTAATGTTGGTGTTGCCTTTTAGTTTAATTAGCTTGAACTAATATTGAAGTATTAGCTGATGTCAAGTAATGTGATTATTCGTTTTGTAAACAATGCAGTAAATGAAATCTGCATAATGTAAATTGTTGTTTTGCAGTCTATATGTATTTATAACTATGTTATCAGTATGCAAGGGGAAAATTCTATATGATTTGAAAACATATAATACATTGTTCAAGCTATGTTTTAAAACAACAAAAAGTCGGTTAATGCAGATAGATTAATATAAGCATCAATGTAAAATCTGAAAATTCTTCCATTCTAATCAATAGCGACCTTAGAATGGAAATTATGTTCAACATACAGTCTACAAATTTTCAAACACTTCTTTGAAAACCATATTTGTTGTGTTTGCCAATGGTTGTTTATCCTTGTCATGAATTAAGATTTTAAGGCCTTTTCTGCTTTTTACACTGGAAACTACAACATAAAATTGACCATGGCTGAATACGCTCCTCGACAAATATATATCGACATGATCCAGTGATTATCCTTGAGATTTGTTAATAGTCATTGCGTAACAGACAGTTATAGGAAAATGTCTTCGGGTCATCCTGAAGGGCCATGGGGATTGAGTAGGAGTAATGTCCATTCTTGTGATGTAAATTATAACCCCGATGTTCTTTCTTAAAAGAATCTTTGCTTCAATAACATGATCAGCCAATCTTGTAACAATGAGTTGTGTTCCATTGCATAAACCTTTTGCTTGATCAATATTCCTAAGAAGCATGATGGGAGTACCAATTTTCAATTTGATCTTATAATTAGGAAGATCAGAAGTTCTTAGCGTGTTCAAAAATTCAGGAGTTAAAACATCAAAAGATTCATTGGCGTCGCCATCAAGGGTACCAATTGAATTAGAGCTTAAATATTCCTTTTCTTCGCTTGTAAATACAATGATTTTTTTATTATTATGTAGAGTATTAAAATCGACAAATAGATGACAATAGTTAAAGATATTGTCTGCCAATTACCTAGAAGAAATTCTAATATGTATTGGTTTATTTGATCAACTGTCTCGATGGTTCCAGCCAATATTACCCTTGACTACAAAAAAGCTACATTATTGAAATTAACTTCAAAATTTGGATAAGTGTTTTGAAATATTGTTGCAAGGGGATCATCAAAATCTGTAATCAACAGATCGACTGAAATATCAATATCTGTGTAACCATCATTAGGTTCCACTAACTTTCCATCTCCAACATTTAATATCCAATTTGAAAATTGTTCTAACTCAAGGCGCTGATGTCGTCCCAGGTTGTTAAAGTCGCATGTTCTTCGTGAGTTTAAAAACCTTACAATGATCCCATATGTATGATAAATTGATTGTTGCATGAATTATATCTGAACGGTCACCTCTTGGAATAACCGATAGAATCTTCCTGAAATCACCACCAAACACAATAACCTTACCACCAAATATTTTATCTGATGATTTGGATCCGCCCATGATGTCTCTAAGTGTTTTATCCAATGCTTCAAAACAAAATTTGTGACACATTGGAGCCTCATCCCAAATTATCAATTTTGATACTTTTAGTAGGTCGCCTATGTCATTTCCCTTGTTTATATTGCATGTGAAAGATTCAAGCGTAGGAATTGGAATCTTAAATTTTGAATGAGTTGTTTGACCACCAGGGAGCCAGAGGGATGCAATACTGGAGGAAGCAATTATCAATCATATTTGTTTTCTTGATCTTATATAAGAAGCTAATGTTTTCCACATATACGTTTTTCCTGTCCCTCTATATCCATACAGAAAGAACACGCCTCCATGTTGCGTATCGACTACATCCATGATTTGTCTGAAAACATCTCTTTATTCATTTGTCATGCATTAAACAGAAAATATAGAAACAACATATTAAGATAATATTCATTATATCATATTGTAGTACAACACAAAAATATGTTTGGCAAAACACATGTATAATAAAATTTATAGAATTCAATTGTTTAAAAGTAGTATGATGTTTTTATTTTTGATACCTGTGAGATTTTCGTACAGCGTGTTGAACTCAGTAGGTTGTTCTGCAGGATTGTAATTCTGCTCTTCGTATATAAGCTTGTTTCCAAGCTCCTCAACTAGATAACCCTGTGGTTTTAGAATTCCAGGATAGTCACTTAAACTCTTACGACTTCGTTGAAGAAGTTTTTCAATCTCAATCAAGGTTAAATTCAATATTTCTTCATTTGATAACCGTAAACCTGATACAAAAATATGATATTATCAAACAATATATACTTGTAATAAAAAGTATAATAATGTTAATTTTCAAAAGATTAAAACTATTAAGTAATTACTCCTATTGTTTGCAATAAGTTGTTGAGAATAAAGAATTCCATCAGATAACATATGTCGAGTCTTACTCCATACATGCTTTGGCCTGTTAATGCTACTTGACAATAACATGTGAACAAAAAGTAATCTCAAGTAATGGCCAGAACCCCAATGAAAAGCTTATGTTATTGCATATATGAATTCATGATCATCATCAATAAACTCCATATCAAAACATGCATCACAGAGTGTATCATACTTGCCATTATTAACGATCTTTATTTTAGCATAACTCTGCGAGCCTTTAACGTGTGTAAGCATCATTCTGAGATAATACAATTCTCCAGTAGTTGGAGGAACCCGTATTAGCCTGCCAATTGTATAACCCTTTTTCCTGGGTTTCCACTCTCTTCTTTTATTTTACGTATACAAACTTCGAGACAAAATTGGTATACGTTAGTTGTTATGCTTCTACGTATTTTTTATTAGCTTCAAACCACGATGTAAACATTGAATCAGTAATGCTTGGTTTAGCAAGAACTGTGTTAATACTGCTGATGTCTATGTAGCAGACTGAATTTTGACCCTCACAATGAAAATGCAATCTTTATACCGTTGGTTTCCTTCCATGAATGGGGAAAGCATAAATTCTCCAAGATGCTTCACTTGGAGAAACGTACATGCAGTCAATATATTGCTTGATCTCATAAATATTTTGATGTTGAACAACATTTCCATCTTGATTCATGACAATTGCAGCAGTTATCCTATCATAACCTTTGTTGATGTACTTAAACAAATATTTAATGGATGTACTTTGATTTCAACATCCCATGTTAATATGGGCTCTATACTTCAGCAACAACTTCGAATTATACGGAACAACAAATCCATTATCAATCTCGATTCCATTCTTCACGACAGTGTGCCCGTTGTCTCTTCTTTTATAAACAGGATATCCATCTTGATCAACAATCGT
Organism: Vicia faba; assembly: GCA_948472305.1. Classification (NCBI taxonomy): domain Eukaryota; kingdom Viridiplantae; phylum Streptophyta; class Magnoliopsida; order Fabales; family Fabaceae; genus Vicia; species Vicia faba. Next base: position 1,296,376,442 of record OX451736.1, read on the forward strand.
ATCACGCTAGAAGTCTTTAGGAAAGTATTCTGAACATCTACCTTCCTTCATACACAGTGAAGACCGATTTGCATTCCCGCACGAGCCATGAATCATGTGATTTTTGACTAGGTTGTATAACTCTTCGTCAATGTGTTTGTTTGGTATTTCAGTCGATATGATACCATTAATGTCAGTGGGTGTTGGATACTTATTGGTTGGATGTAGGAAAATTGAAATATGAGCATATGGTAGGCCCCTCTTCTGAAACTCAATGGTATACATATGTACAAAAAAATCAGAAATTATTCACAAGAATTCAATGATAAAAAAATAATGTAATAAGATACAGCACATGAATATTAACTTACACACAAGGACCTTCCCCATTACACTCTTTTTGGTCAAATCTGGCAGTAACTCATCAAATTTCAGTTTAAATATTCTTGAAATGAGATCCAGACGATCTGTTGCTTTTAGATTATCAGAACCTAGTACACGTTGCAATTTCGACCAGTTTGGATTACATGTGAACGTAATAAACAAATCAGGAAATCCAACATAACTGCAAATTTCCATACCATCAAAGTACAACTGATCCATGTATATGTGACTACCAACATAGGACGAAGGTAGCACAACCCTTTTCCCTGTATCTTCACCTTGAGTCTATTAATTTGTTCTAACATCTGTGAGATAGTGATACTTGCCTACTTGTAGCTTCAACTGGTTTTTTCTTAGCCACCAAAGCCTCTCAGATTCCATCATTGTAAAACTATCAACCAAAATGGTTGGAATAGCCTTCTTGATCTGATAATCGCATGTGCCTCATTTTTCCTCGCTTGGATCCTAAAGGCGAACCACTCCCTAATTATTAGTCTATTTATTTTAGTTGCTTACTCCCATGGAACATCCTTATTGCATGCTAGTGAAGGTGTTAATTCTGAAATACGAACATTATTCGATCCTTTATTGCGATGCCTAATGTTAGGCCTATAACCATCTTCACCATACGGAAACAGTAATGGATATTGAAATCCAAAATATGAAGTATGATATTCATCTATTCTCTGAAGTTAACCACATTGTTTCTGCATTATAATGTCTCTCTTTTCTACGGTATCAACATCACCGACAATTAGCGCGGCTACTTCATAAATAGTTGGTTAATTATATACTCGTCCATCAGTATGTCGCTCAGAAATGAGATGGAGTTTTAGGTCAGAAACATTGCCTTCAGCAAGTATATCCCTTGCCATTTTAAAAGAATTAGCATCCACGTTGTGTTCATATAACATTGAAGATGATTTTTGCACTATATTAATATCAACTCTGTTTTTTGTTCTAAAATGCAACAAAATATAAGTCAAATGATATATGCTCTGAAACATATTGATAAACTATTAATAGATTTATAAAAATAAAGGAACAAACCTGACTCCATCAATCTTATTTTGAATTTCATGTTCGGTATCAAATATATAGAGTTGTGCAAAATGTATATTTTGACCTGGCAATGGTAACATACTTCCTATGCGATGACATGATTGACCGTGAATTCAATAATCAGGAGGACCTCTACCATTATTGAATATGTTGTCTGTGATACGGTGGGAGAACTGACTTGAGGTTTGCGTTCGTATTCGCACTTGTGCGGTTAGCAAGAGTCGCCACCGACTTTTTATTTTATCCTAAAGGAAAGGTTAAAAAGCACAGCAAAAACCTTTTGAGGTATTTCGTGGGTTCGGGGGGTAGATTATGAAAAGGGAAGGTATTAGCACCCTTTTCATCCATGGTTATCCATGGGCTCTTAGTTACTTGGTTTTTTAGATCACTTGCCTTGTTTTTCGATTGCTTTGAAAATGGTGTGTGTGTGGGTGCTTTTTGAAAATGTTTTAGAAAAAGATGCCTTGTTTTAGGCAACTAATGTATTTGACTCGTGTTTGAGTGTTTTACAAAAGTGTGAATCTTTTCGAAAAGATGTTTTCAAATGTTTTTGAGAGTTTGTTTGAAAGTGTTGTGGATTGTGGTTTTTGAAAAGAAGGCAAGTGTTTTTGCAAGTTTGATCTCAAGTAACTAAGAGTTTTTGTCTACCCTATTGTACTCAAAGGTTTTTGTCATGTTTTAACCCTGTTTAACAATTTTGTTCCACCATTGAAATTGATGGACAATCTTGCGTTTAGGAAGTTTATTCGGGACAGGCGCGGGTCATCGTATGGTCCATGAATGCAATGATGCCAAGTGTCTTTGGCAATTTGTTTTGAAGGGACTATGATCATTCCGTTTAGGCAACACTTTGAGACTTATGATCATTTGCTTTTGTTTTGCCAAAGACATTCGACGTGCAAGCATGGCCCATTTTGGAAGGCAACATGTGGGATTACCCTAGGGGGTGCAAGTGTGATTGTGTATTGATTACATACATTTGTCTTGTATTAGGTTATCTAGCGTTTGATTTTATGTACATACAAACCCTAGGTCTAACCATGGTATAATTGAAAAGCTGTAAATTGCGGAATGTAAATCTACGCTATTACAAAATAATGTCCGGGAGTGGGGGTATAAATGTACAAGGGGATGAGACTTATAGTACCCAATAATTTACAACCAAATCGAATGTCGCGATCAAATGAATATCAAATATAAATGTAAGATAAACATGTGTATAGGGTAATGTGAATGTATCGGTGTAAGTGTATAAATGTATATGTATGTGTAAGTGTAAATATGAATATGTACAAGTGCGAAATGTGAAATTGAGTCGTATTAGGGTTTGACCTAGATGAACGTTTTTTAAATGAATTTTGATTTTTGTATGTTTATGTACAAAAGAAAAATGAAGCGTTTTGATTAAGTGCTAAGTTTTAATTACAAGAGTATTTTAGCCAAAATGTTTGTGAATTTAAATATTAGAGAAAAATGAATGTATTGAATTGTTATATACAAAAAGAATGTTAATTAAAAGAGTTTAATTTAATTATGTATAAAAGTGTATAATATGTACAAAATGCATTTAATTAAAAAGGTATCTTCAATTTAATCATGTATAAAAAAGAAAAGATAATTATATACAAATGTATTTCAAAAATGTTTTTAAGTTTAATTTGTGTATAAAAAGTATTTAAATTAAGTTAGTGTGTTTAATTAAATTAAGAAATAAATTGTATATGTTTTAGAAACAATGGATTAATTGAGTTAGTATATAAAAAAGAAAATATTGTTTTTTTATTATAAAAATGGAAAGAGTTAGTATTTTTATCAAGAAGCAAAAAAAATATAAAATGAATAATAAAAACAAAGGGTTAGCTGATTAATGAATATTGGATAAAAGAGATTGATGTTTAATGGGCTTAGGAAGGCAGACACGGGTTAAGCCCAAATCAAAGCCTGAAACGAAATTTAGGGTTAAGCGTGTTGTTTGTGGAACGAGGGTTAGGGCTAGAGGCAGCGACGGCGCGTTTGGTTCGTCTTCTCCGATTAGCATTTTCTGAGCATTCGATTGTCTCCGGCCACCAGCATCATCCTCACGCTCTCTTCCCTCCAAGACAAGAATGCCACGTCCCTTGAAACAAGGTTGGTTCCAAATGTTTTATATTTTCCTCTTCCTTTCTGATTCGCATAGAAATTATTCTGAGCTCTTTATTTTTCATTTTATGAGGTGAAGGGGAAGAAGAATGCTACCTGATTTTAGGAGATGGAGGAGAGGCGGAGAGCGAGATGTTGAGGAGGCCGGAGCGGTGAAGCTTGATGCTTGCTTGGACGCCTTCTTGGTAACTTCGTTCCTTGCTATTTATGCTTAGGTTTTTGATGATGATATTCGCTGAGAAAACCTAAATCCTTGCTTCTTTATCTTCTCTTCTGTGCCACTGATGCTTATTGCTTATGTTTCACTTTCGTTTTTCCTCTTCTTTTACTGTGTGTGGATCTTGGGAATTTGCTTGAGCATCTTTACCTCTTCCACTTTCGTGTTGCCTTGATTCGTTGGTTTAAACTCTTGCTTGATGTATGTGATTGCTTATGTGTGCTTGCTTGCCCAAGGATGAACCTAGGGTTCTGAGGGCCTAGGTTGCCTTGAGTGTTTGAACAAATATTGCCTTGATGTTGCCTTCTGAGATGCCTATGATGAAGTCCTCCTTCTGAGGCTTGGTGTTTGGATGTTCAGTGTTGGAACTTAGCTTTGTGGCTTGGGAAGTTCAGCTTCACAGGGTTGTAGGCTAATGTTGGTTTGATGGTGTTCAGGTTATGGTGTTTTTGATATCAGTTTTGGTAAGTATGGTTTGAAAGTTGAGGCTATTTGTTTTTTTAGTTTTTGTTCTGAGACTGATGCAGGTTTGGATGATGTTTTGTGGACAGTAGGCTGGTGTGAGTTTGGATATCAGTTTCTAACCTTATTGAACTGCCCTCTTTTTCACTATGCAGAATTGGTTATCAGTTTTGCTTCTTACCTCTTTCTATTCTGAATTGCTATCCTGCTATACTGCTCCTTTTTGAACTGATATCCTCTGAGTTGAGTCTTTTCTATATGCAGAGTTGTGGTTTAGTTTGTATATTTTTTGAACTGCCCTGAACTGCTATCTTTTCTTTTTTGAACTCAGTTTTGTGGACAGTAGTCCTTTTGTATGTTATGCTGAACTGGTTTTATATCTCTCTTCTCTCCCCTCTAACCTGCTATGTTGCTTCTGAACTGAGTTTTGGCTTTTATTATCTCTTTTCCATCTCATGAACTGCTATCTTGCTTCCCCTGAACTGTCTATGTTGAACTGTCTATGTTGAACTGTGCTTTTTTGGATTTGTATCTCTGCTGCCTATGTTGAACTGTGCCTAATCAAGTTGGCTTTTGATAATCTTTTCCTGTCTATCTGCTGAACTGTCTTGCCTAACCCTGCCTGCTGCTTTATCTTGTCTGAACTGAGCTTGTAGGCTTGTACATCTTTTTTCTGTGACTTGCCTGCTGATGCCTAATCCCTGCCTACTGCTTTATCTCCTTTTTTTCTCTCTCAAAGTACAGCAAAGAATTTTTATAATGTTTTTTATCTGTACTGTTCTGAAGGGGCTATGACTAGGAAGTGATGAGTTTAAGATTGTTTGCTTGCATAATACATCTGCATCTCCTTTTGACAGTTTGTGTAGATTTTCTGCTTTTTGATATCTTGGCAAAAGTCTTTCCATGACAGCTTTGAGTACTTTTCCTGATTTTCTTTGAGTGGACTTTGTTTTAGATTTGAAAGTTTGGATTGAACTTTTTCAGTTTAGTTTGGATTTTGAATCTATGCAGCTTGCAAATCTTTTAGAAACTATGTATTTTTGACATTTGCATTTCATGAGATAAAATAATCTTCCCTCTCTGTGAACCGGGAGAAATCCCGTGATTTGCAGAGAGGGCAACTGATCCCAGTCAGTGGCCCCTAATGATGAACATTTTTATCTGTCTCTGCTAATTTTAATTCTTTCTGACTTTCTTATTTCTTTTTGCAGATGAAAGATGGAATGCCGGAGCGGAGTGAAGAATGAAGAGTATTTAGAAAATAGGATATTTTTCATTCTATTGTAATATTTAAATTAAATGTAAATTATTGTTTGTAATAAACAACAACTTGTACAAATAATTTAAATATCAATAAAATTCAAATTATCTAATTAATTCTAATTTCCTTATTGTTTATTTATTTATTTAAAATTCTTAGAATTAAAACAATTGAAAAATAAATTCAATCATTTTAGTTTCAGAATAATAAATAACTTAAATAAAACAACATTGACCAATTAAGTCCGTCTTATTCAACATCCAGAGCAAAGCAGCAATTAACTTAAATGGACTGATCAAATACACAAACACTGTGAATTCAATACTGCATCTGGTATATGACTGGCCCAATCAAAACGTACTGAACTCAAACCACCGTCTCTTTTACTGATTAAACCAAGATAACGCGAATTTTAATCCGAATCTTGAAATAAATCGCAAAGCGCTGTTGAATTCAAATTCTTCTGAGAATATGCCCATAAAACCCTAATTCCCGATTAAATGCCAAATCACGCTCGCTTGATCAAAATTGAACCAGAAATCAATCAAACCCTAAGCCCACTGTATGAAACAATTCAGAGTTCTGAAAATCAGTAAAAACCCTAGTTTTGCTTGACTGTCAAGAAAAGTCCGTTTGTCCGATTCTTGAGCCAGTTTGAGAAGTCAGGAAATGTTTGAAGCTGAGATTTCTTGGGGCAAAGTGCGAGGGCAAATTTTGGGGTACAACAGTTGCCCCTGTTCAATCTTCTTTGACCTGAAGAGTTAGATTGGCAAGTTTGCCTTTCGCGACTTGAAGGTAAAAGGAGATTGGACACTAATGTGCCCAGAAAATTTGCGCTCGTCGATGTGACGGTGGAGGTGAATGGGCTTAAAGATGCCATCTGGTGCGAGAGAATTTTGTCGGGGGATGGGCTTATAGATGCCATCTGAGAATGGGCTTAACGATGCCACCTGGTGCGAAAGAATTTGTCGGGGGATGGGCTTTTAGATGCCATCTGAGAATGGGCTTAACGATGCCATTCGGTGACTGCTGGTAGGAGGATGGGCTTATAGATGCCATATGGTGATGTTGAACTGTACGTCAATGGTGAGTGGACAAGTATCAGAAGGGCATCCCGGTTTTGGAATATCTCTGAATTGGGGTCTGAACAAGCAACAGATTGATGTCCGTGTCTGGAGAATCTGTAAACTATTTTCAGGAGTTGGGACTGAACAAGCAATGGAACGGCATCCGTTGTTGGGAAGCGTCCGTAACCTATTTTCAAAAATTGAGAAGAGTCTGAATCAGTTGGTGGGTTGACATCCGTTGTAGGGAAGAATCCGTAAACTGTCTTCAAAAATTTGAGAAGAGTCTGAACAAATCGGTAGATTGACATCCGTTGTAGGGAAGAATCCGTAAACTTGTTTCAGAAGTTGAGAAGAGTCTGAATCGGTCGGTAGATTGACATCCGTTGTAGGGAAGAATCCGTAAACTGTTTCAGAAGCTAAGAAGTTGAAGAGGAACCAGTGTAAGGTTTCTGCTGATGTGTCTGAATGAATCTGGAATAAGTATTGAAATGTTGCCGTGTCCGGGTCACATCTGAACTATTTTTTGACTGAATCTCAGGAGATGATCTGTGTCTGTCGACTGATCTTACCTGAAAAGGTAAAGGGTTAGTTGTATGCAATGTTATGATGCATGATGCAATGTATGTGTCATCTAATGTTTATGATATGAATGTAATGAATGCGCAGGTAAGCTGATGAGCTAATCTTGCCAAGGATACATGATTCCGAGATGGCCGAAGATAAAAGCGTCTTGACTGCTGCCGGGGAAAATAAATCCTTGACTGTCGCTGGGGAAGGGAATTCCTGATGACCTCTACTGGGGAGCTCCAACTAGTAGACTCATGCCGGGGAGACCAGATTGAGAATCTTTGGCTTGATGGGAGGTAACCCTGGAGACTTCACTGGGGAACTCAAGATTGCTTCCTTAAAACTCTGTGGGGAGAAGGTTTAAAAGTCTGACTCCGCTGGGGATTGAAGGAACTCCGCTGGGGATAGGGAGAATCTTGGCGAGTGCGATCTTCCGTGGTGGTTATCTTTGAGAAGAATCTGAACAAGCGACAGGTTAACATCCGTTTACTTGGAGAACCCGTGAACTGTTTTCAGAAATCTTGAAGTTGAATCAGCAATAGAACAACATCCGTTGTTGGGAAGCGTCCGTAAACTGTCTTCGAAAGTTGCATCTGAACAAGTTGATAGATTAACATCCGTTGTTGGGATGAATCCATGAACTGTTTTCAGAAGTCTTGATAAGAATCTGAACAAATCGGTAGATTGGCGTCCGTTGTAGGGAAGAATCCGTAAACTGTTTCAGAAGTCTTGGAGAGGAACCGGTGTAGGGTTTCCTGATGATGAGCTTGTGTAAAACTGCATCGGGTTTTGAACACTTTTGACATTCGAATGCCCCAAGTGGTGATGTAGATAAAATCCTGGTTTATTACAGGTGTTGGTCTACAATCGGTCGTTCACAAATGTTTCCTGGGTTGTTGCAGGTGTTGATCTGGAATTCTTCAGACATGCCCTGGCTGGATACAGGAGTCGAATCTGGAAAGGTGATAGTTGATAGATATGCCCTGGCAGGATACAGGAATCGAATCTTCAAACTCTTCAGACATGCCCTGGCTAGATACAGGAATCGAGTCTGGAAATGTAGTCAACAGATATGCCCTGGCTGGATACAGGAGTCGAATCTGGAAATAGTCGTCAATAGATATGCCCTGGCTGGATACAGGAATCGAATCTTCGAACTCTTCAGACATACCCTGGCTAGATACAGGAGTCGAGTCTGGAAATAGTGTAGTTGATTTGTTGAACACTTTTGACATTCGAATGCCCCAAGTGGTGATGAAGGAATCTTGAATCAGATTACCCTGCATATTGAGAGATTTCTTGAAATCTTGACTGGACTGCCCCAGGTTAACTATACTTTGAATAATCTGTTGGACCTTGACTGGACTGCCCCCAGGTTAATTGAACTTTGAAAGATCTGTTGGACCTTGACTGGACTGCCCCCAGGTTAATTGAATTGTGACATGTCATGCCCCTTGTTGATAGGAGATTTGACGGAAGTGTTATCCTCTTGAAGTGATTTTGACTTACTGAGAGAGTTTTCGTTCCTCTGAACATTCGCTGTATGAACTTCTTCGCTGTCAAACAAAAGGGGTTAAATGCAGACAGTGATATTCAAGCAATGCAAAGTTTATGTTTGTCTCGAAGTTTTTTTTTTAAAAAATGCGTTTTTTGGCAGAAAACTTTTCATAAGACAAGTTAACACAAGGTTTAGAGCAAAGCCCTACAGGAGTCAGGATACCTTTTGTAACAGTATGCTTTCGAACTAACCCATGCTTCAATTAGGGCTTTTGAAGGGTTGTAACGTGGCCTGGTTCACGGTTTAAGAAACAAAGGATAAAGGCTCAAAGCATATTTGTACCCACCCGCTCTTCGTGATGTTCTTCAACCTAAGCTCAGCTAATTGTGCGTCGCACTCTGTTTTGAGTTTGGAACGACTTTTGGGCGATGGTTCACCGGTTTGAATTTGGGAGACAGTCATTATCTCCTTTTTCTTTTCCAACATTTTTCATGCTGTTGAGGATTTTGTAATGACCTCACTATTTTGATTTTGATTTGTTATCCCTAACTTTTGCCTGACTGTTACCGTTTTCGGGATTACTGTCAGCGGGATGCCCCAGCTTTCTTAAGCCTCCTTTATAGGTTTTGGCTTGGTGGGCTTTTGTCTTTTGAGAGATTGACTGTCTATGTAATAGGGAACCACCCTTGTCTTTTGATTCCGAAGGAATGCTTTCTTTCTTGACGTCGTTCGTTGTATTACGAACTGAGAGTTTGCGACTTCAATGCGCATTTTCTTTTTGAATTAACTGAGAGACTACCCTGCCCCTGGTTTATATCAAAGGTTTCGATTGTTTAGAACGGGAAACTCCTACTTCTTTGGCTCGAAGGGGTTGACTAGGGATTATCTTCCTTATAACTCCAGTGTTTGGGAATTGAAAGAAATGCCTGTACATCATCAGCAAGGTTTGTTCAAAAGCATACTGTATAAGATCACGGTATTGTTTCGTCATCCTCCCTCTAAAGGCTTGCAGCTTTTTATCAAGAGTCAAATATCATAAAGAAAAGCATAAGAGTAGTGAAACGAATGGGTGAATTCAAGACAAACATATGCAATGCATTAATGAAAACAGAGTTTAACATCAACAAATAATTGTTTTGACAGCAAAAGAAATTACAACTTTGAAAATTCAAAAAGAAGCAAAAGTCTTTCAGTTTCGAGCCTCGTCACTTCAAGCGGAGAACCCTTTAACGGAAGATCTTCATCTCGCCGTCTGGCATGAACCTCAGCACTCCAATGTCAATCAGATCTTGAATCTTGTTTTTCAAGGCCCAACAGCTATCGGTGTCATGTCCTGGGCTATAGGAGTGGTAAACACAGAATGCATCGGGATGATAGCCAGGAGCGGAGGTATTTGGGTTCCGGATAGGATCCCTCAAAGCAGTTAGATTAACCTCCAACAAGCGCTCCAGAATTAGAGATGACGGTATGTCAGTCTCTGTGAACTGCCTTCCCGACGTTTCTTGTCTACGCCGATTGCCCCGCTGACGCCGGCGAGGTTGTTGATGGGTTTGTGACCCTGAAGCTAGCAGAGGAGCTTTCCCCTTGTCCTCTTGAGTGGGTGGAGGCTGAGCGGTGACTTGCTCTTCGACCTCAGATGTTTGCCCCAGTTGGTTGTTTTGAAGCAGTTGGCGGACCAGAACTCCGAGTTCCTCTTGTCTTTGAGATAGGTCTTGGATGAGAGCCATCTGGCCCACCAAATATCCCATCATTTGGGTCCTCAGTGTTGTCAGATCAAACTGCAGCTCCGCAATCTGATCATTCCTGGCATTGTTGGAATTCCCCAAGCCGTTGGTGAGGAGAGCTTTCATCTCTTCTTGCCCCAGAGACAAGTTCAGGAACATCTCTTGCAATTGAGCAGTCTGGTCTTGGATGTCTTTGACAGACCGTTCTAGAGCCATCTCTTGCTGAAATAAACAGCAGGAGAGTAAGGAAACCTGAAAAGGAAAGATTGTCAAAATGAAATGCATGACATGTGGATGCATGCTTTCAAGGATCTCTTGGGGTAAACACAAGAAAATGTTAGAGGTTGAACTTTGCTCTTGGATTGGAGATCTCTGCATCGGTGGACGTCCTTCCACGAGAATCAAGCTCACCATGTCGAGTGGGTCATAGCCACTGATTCAAGTTGTTGCACTTGATCTTTGTTTGGAGGGCTTTGTGTCGGTGGATGTCTTCCCACGAGAATCAAGCTCACCATGTAGAGTGGGTCATAGCCTCTGATTCAAGTTGTTGCGCTTGAACTTTGACTGGATTGGTTTAGAGGAGAGACCTCTTGCCCCTTGATAGACGTCTGGCTCAACGTAATCCTGCATCAACAGAACCCTCGAGATCCTTGAAATGGTTATTGAAGATGCTAGAATGCTATGGTATGATGTCATGATGTTATGTACATGTATGCACAGGCAAGTAAGTGTATATACAGGCAAACAATATTCACACAAAGCACACAAAGCCTTAGGTTTAGGCTTGCATGAGGTTCAGGTACTACCCTCTTTCAGTTTGTTGGTTAAAACCTGTCCTATCAAAAGTAACCGGGTTCTAGAGGATCTCATATCATTGGCTACCCTCAATCGGTCATAACTCCAACATCGCAACCTTTTCTCGCGGCCGGAACCATCTCGAGAGTTTAGCCTCAATGAGTGTAGCATACTGCTACTGTTCTAATGGCCAAGTTGGTCAATTAGGGTTCTAAGGTCGGTTGGTGCTTAATGACTCCTTGGAAGACCCATATTCTCCCCGTTTCAACACGAGGGATATCGGTACAGACCAAGACGCCACACCAACGTAGCCACTGCTTCACCCATGTCGGTATACCCCGGACAGGTCCCTCACAGATTATGCTACCTAAAAAGGGTTTCCCCAGATCCGGGTTAGGATCTATAGAACTCCGATACAAAGCCCATAAATGTAAAGCAAACAAAGCAATCAATTGAAAGTAAAGGTGATCTAAACCCTAAGGTAACCCCACTTTTAAAAGTTATCCCCAGCAGAGTCGCCAGTTCTGTGATACGGTGGGAGAACTGACTTGAGGTTTGCGTTCGTATTCGCACTTGTGCGGTTAGCAAGAGTCGCCACCGACTTTTTATTTTATCCTAAAGGAAAGGTTAAAAAGCACAGCAAAAACCTTTTGAGGTATTTCGTGGGTTCGGGGGGTAGATTATGAAAAGGGAAGGTATTAGCACCCTTTTCATCCATGGTTATCCATGGGCTCTTAGTTACTTGGTTTTTTAGATCACTTGCCTTGTTTTTCGATTGCTTTGAAAATGGTGTGTGTGTGGGTGCTTTTTGAAAATGTTTTAGAAAAAGATGCCTTGTTTTAGGCAACTAATGTATTTGACTCGTGTTTGAGTGTTTTACAAAAGTGTGAATCTTTTCGAAAAGATGTTTTCAAATGTTTTTGAGAGTTTGTTTGAAAGTGTTGTGGATTGTGGTTTTTGAAAAGAAGGCAAGTGTTTTTGCAAGTTTGATCTCAAGTAACTAAGAGTTTTTGTCTACCCTATTGTACTCAAAGGTTTTTGTCATGTTTTAACCCTGTTTAACAATTTTGTTCCACCATTGAAATTGATGGACAATCTTGCGTTTAGGAAGTTTATTCGGGACAGGCGCGGGTCATCGTATGGTCCATGAATGCAATGATGCCAAGTGTCTTTGGCAATTTGTTTTGAAGGGACTATGATCATTCCGTTTAGGCAACACTTTGAGACTTATGATCATTTGCTTTTGTTTTGCCAAAGACATTCGACGTGCAAGCATGGCCCATTTTGGAAGGCAACATGTGGGATTACCCTAGGGGGTGCAAGTGTGATTGTGTATTGATTACATACATTTGTCTTGTATTAGGTTATCTAGCGTTTGATTTTATGTACATACAAACCCTAGGTCTAACCATGGTATAATTGAAAAGCTGTAAATTGCGGAATGTAAATCTACGCTATTACAAAATAATGTCCGGGAGTGGGGGTATAAATGTACAAGGGGATGAGACTTATAGTACCCAATAATTTACAACCAAATCGAATGTCGCGATCAAATGAATATCAAATATAAATGTAAGATAAACATGTGTATAGGGTAATGTGAATGTATCGGTGTAAGTGTATAAATGTATATGTATGTGTAAGTGTAAATATGAATATGTACAAGTGCGAAATGTGAAATTGAGTCGTATTAGGGTTTGACCTAGATGAACGTTTTTTAAATGAATTTTGATTTTTGTATGTTTATGTACAAAAGAAAAATGAAGCGTTTTGATTAAGTGCTAAGTTTTAATTACAAGAGTATTTTAGTCAAAATGTTTGTGAATTTAAATATTAGAGAAAAATGAATGTATTGAATTGTTATATACAAAAAGAATGTTAATTAAAAGAGTTTAATTTAATTATGTATAAAAGTGTATAATATGTACAAAATGCATTTAATTAAAAAGGTATCTTCAATTTAATCATGTATAAAAAAGAAAAGATAATTATATACAAATGTATTTCAAAAATGTTTTTAAGTTTAATTTGTGTATAAAAAGTATTTAAATTAAGTTAGTGTGTTTAATTAAATTAAGAAATAAATTGTATATGTTTTAGAAACAATGGATTAATTGAGTTAGTATATAAAAAAGAAAATATTGTTTTTTTATTATAAAAATGGAAAGAGTTAGTATTTTTATCAAGAAGCAAAAAAAATATAAAATGAATAATAAAAACAAAGGGTTAGCTGATTAATGAATATTGGATAAAAGAGATTGATGTTTAATGGGCTTAGGAAGGCAGACACGGGTTAAGCCCAAATCAAAGCCTGAAACGAAATTTAGGGTTAAGCGTGTTGTTTGTGGAACGAGGGTTAGGGCTAGAGGCAGCGACGGCGCGTTTGGTTCGTCTTCTCCGATTAGCATTTTCTGAGCATTCGATTGTCTCCGGCCACCAGCATCATCCTCACGCTCTCTTCCCTCCAAGACAAGAATGCCACGTCCCTTGAAACAAGGTTGGTTCCAAACGTTTTATATTTTCCTCTTCCTTTCTGATTCGCATAGAAATTATTCTGAGCTCTTTATTTTTCATTTTATGAGGTGAAGGGGAAGAAGAATGCTACCTGATTTTAGGAGATGGAGGAGAGGCGGAGAGCGAGATGTTGAGGAGGCCGGAGCGGTGAAGCTTGATGCTTGCTTGGACGCCTTCTTGGTAACTTCGTTCCTTGCTATTTATGCTTAGGTTTTTGATGATGATATTCGCTGAGAAAACCTAAATCCTTGCTTCTTTATCTTCTCTTCTGTGCCACTGATGCTTATTGCTTATGTTTCACTTTCGTTTTTCCTCTTCTTTTACTGTGTGTGGATCTTGGGAATTTGCTTGAGCATCTTTACCTCTTCCACTTTCGTGTTGCCTTGATTCGTTGGTTTAAACTCTTGCTTGATGTATGTGATTGCTTATGTGTGCTTGCTTGCCCAAGGATGAACCTAGGGTTCTGAGGGCCTAGGTTGCCTTGAGTGTTTGAACAAATATTGCCTTGATGTTGCCTTCTGAGATGCCTATGATGAAGTCCTCCTTCTGAGGCTTGGTGTTTGGATGTTCAGTGTTGGAACTTAGCTTTGTGGCTTGGGAAGTTCAGCTTCACAGGGTTGTAGGCTAATGTTGGTTTGATGGTGTTCAGGTTATGGTGTTTTTGATATCAGTTTTGGTAAGTATGGTTTGAAAGTTGAGGCTATTTGTTTTTTTAGTTTTTGTTCTGAGACTGATGCAGGTTTGGATGATGTTTTGTGGACAGTAGGCTGGTGTGAGTTTGGATATCAGTTTCTAACCTTATTGAACTGCCCTCTTTTTCACTATGCAGAATTGGTTATCAGTTTTGCTTCTTACCTCTTTCTATTCTGAATTGCTATCCTGCTATACTGCTCCTTTTTGAACTGATATCCTCTGAGTTGAGTCTTTTCTATATGCAGAGTTGTGGTTTAGTTTGTATATTTTTTGAACTGCCCTGAACTGCTATCTTTTCTTTTTTGAACTCAGTTTTGTGGACAGTAGTCCTTTTGTATGTTATGCTGAACTGGTTTTATATCTCTCTTCTCTCCCCTCTAACCTGCTATGTTGCTTCTGAACTGAGTTTTGGCTTTTATTATCTCTTTTCCATCTCATGAACTGCTATCTTGCTTCCCCTGAACTGTCTATGTTGAACTGTCTATGTTGAACTGTGCTTTTTTGGATTTGTATCTCTGCTGCCTATGTTGAACTGTGCCTAATCAAGTTGGCTTTTGATAATCTTTTCCTGTCTATCTGCTGAACTGTCTTGCCTAACCCTGCCTGCTGCTTTATCTTGTCTGAACTGAGCTTGTAGGCTTGTACATCTTTTTTCTGTGACTTGCCTGCTGATGCCTAATCCCTGCCTACTGCTTTATCTCCTTTTTTTCTCTCTCAAAGTACAGCAAAGAATTTTTATAATGTTTTTTATCTGTACTGTTCTGAAGGGGCTATGACTAGGAAGTGATGAGTTTAAGATTGTTTGCTTGCATAATACATCTGCATCTCCTTTTGACAGTTTGTGTAGATTTTCTGCTTTTTGATATCTTGGCAAAAGTCTTTCCATGACAGCTTTGAGTACTTTTCCTGATTTTCTTTGAGTGGACTTTGTTTTAGATTTGAAAGTTTGGATTGAACTTTTTCAGTTTAGTTTGGATTTTGAATCTATGCAGCTTGCAAATCTTTTAGAAACTATGTATTTTTGACATTTGCATTTCATGAGATAAAATAATCTTCCCTCTCTGTGAACCGGGAGAAATCCCGTGATTTGCAGAGAGGGCAACTGATCCCAGTCAGTGGCCCCTAATGATGAACATTTTTATCTGTCTCTGCTAATTTTAATTCTTTCTGACTTTCTTATTTCTTTTTGCAGATGAAAGATGGAATGCCGGAGCGGAGTGAAGAATGAAGAGTATTTAGAAAATAGGATATTTTTCATTCTATTGTAATATTTAAATTAAATGTAAATTATTGTTTGTAATAAACAACAACTTGTACAAATAATTTAAATATCAATAAAATTCAAATTATCTAATTAATTCTAATTTCCTTATTGTTTATTTATTTATTTAAAATTCTTAGAATTAAAACAATTGAAAAATAAATTCAATCATTTTAGTTTCAGAATAATAAATAACTTAAATAAAACAACATTGACCAATTAAGTCCGTCTTATTCAACATCCAGAGCAAAGCAGCAATTAACTTAAATGGACTGATCAAATACACAAACACTGTGAATTCAATACTGCATCTGGTATATGACTGGCCCAATCAAAACGTACTGAACTCAAACCACCGTCTCTTTTACTGATTAAACCAAGATAACGCGAATTTTAATCCGAATCTTGAAATAAATCGCAAAGCGCTGTTGAATTCAAATTCTTCTGAGAATATGCCCATAAAACCCTAATTCCCGATTAAATGCCAAATCACGCTCGCTTGATCAAAATTGAACCAGAAATCAATCAAACCCTAAGCCCACTGTATGAAACAATTCAGAGTTCTGAAAATCAGTAAAAACCCTAGTTTTGCTTGACTGTCAAGAAAAGTCCGTTTGTCCGATTCTTGAGCCAGTTTGAGAAGTCAGGAAATGTTTGAAGCTGAGATTTCTTGGGGCAAAGTGCGAGGGCAAATTTTGGGGTACAACATTGTCCATCTTAGCACCAATAGAAGTAAATGTGAACATCATGTTGTATACACGAATTTGTTGTTGAAATAGTTTTGATTCAATATTGGTTCGGTCAAACAACAATTTCTGTAATTCTGGTGGTGGTTGTCTCAACAAAGGAAGTTGAACCTTTTCTTCTCCACAACATATTGAGAACTTAGGATTAGCTGCATGTTGACACTTGTTCTTCCTGTTGGAAATAATTTATATTTTAGGAATATCTAGGAATATCTTTTTATATCTTTGTTAGAGGGTATTTTAGTATTTTATTATACCCTAATTTTGTGTATAAATAGCCTAGTAGTAGGTAGGTCATTGTAATTCATTATTCCTTATTTTGTAGCCTTCATTAAATATATTCCTTTTCTTCTTTCATCTCTCCTTTGTGAACCAACAATTGGTATCAAAGCTACGGTTCTAAATCTACGGAGGAACATGGGAAACACGAGTGAACAGTGAGGTATTGTGTCATTGAGAATCGTTTCTTCTGATTCTATGGGATTTGGGAAACACTGTTTTAGTGAGTTTTTTTGAGTGAATTGCACATGGTTGAAGATGAACAAAAACGGCAATATAAATTCCAAACTTCCAGCGTTTGATGGCAAAAACTGGAATCGTTGGAAGATCCAGATGCGTATGTTGTTTGGTTCTCAAGATATGTTAAATCTTGTCACTGATGGCTATGCTCCGTTAGCAGCAGACACAATAGAGGCACAAAAGATAACACATAAGGCGCTAAGGAAGAAAGATCAGAAGGAGTTGTTCTACATCTATCAATGTATGGATACGAACGTGTTTGAGAACATTGCTGACTCTGAAAAAACAAAGGTTGTGCGGGACACATTAGTCAGATATTACGGTGGTGACGCATCAGTCAAAAAGGTGAAGCTTTAGTCTCTAAGAAAGATATATGAGAATATCAACATGAAGGATAACAAGAAGGTTCCTGAGTATATCTCTAGAGTGATTCTGATCACGAATGAGATGAAAGCTTGTGGAGAAACTCTTTCTGAACAAGTAATCATTGAGAAGATATTGAGATCTTTAACTTCTCAGTTTGATTATATTTTGGTAGCAATTGAACATTACAAATATCTGAGCACCATGAGAGTTGAAGAGCTGCAAAGTAGTCTAGAGGCGCATGAGTTGCGTATGACTGAGATAACTTCTTAGATGGAAGTAGAGCAGCAGGCTCTAAAAGTAACTTTTGGTAAGAAGTATCAGAAGCAGACTTGGTCAGACGCCAAGAAGAAAACTAATGGTGGTCAAAGGTTAGAAGCTTCAAACTCTAATAGGCAGAAGAATGTCCAGAAGGGAAAGGAGAAGTCTGACAAGAAGAATGTTCATTATACTGTTGCAAGAACTTTGGTCACTATGCCAAAGATTGCTAGTCGAACAAAGAAAGGAAGTTTGGAGAAGAAAATATAGCCAGAGGAGAGTTTGATGGTGAACCTGTGCTATTGTTGGCTTCTGAACCTGATAATATGAATTCATTAGAATAGTGGTATATGGACATAGGATGTACAAACCATCTTACTGGAAACAAGAAATGGTTGGTTGATTTTGACTTTGGGAAGAGTACAAAGATCAGATGTGATGATGATAAATACCTCAATGCAGAAGGTATGGGAAATGTCAGAATCATTCGAAACAATGGGAAAGCAGCAGTGATCCAGAATGTATGGTATGTACCTGGCATGAAAAGTAATCTGATGAGTGTGGGTCAACTGATTGAAAAAGGTTTTTCGCTTACCATGAAGGACAATCTTTTGAAGCCGTTGTTGTAATTAGAAGCTGATTATGGAGTCAGAACAGGGAAAGAACATAACATTCAATGTGAATGTTAAAACTTCAAACTCTGAATGTCTTAGTGCAACAAGTGTTGTCAAGGAGAGTGAGTTGTGGCACAAAAGATTTGGTCATCTGAATTTCAGAAGCTTAGTGCATCTGAAATCAAAGAAGCTGGTACATGGAATTCCTACAATCAAGAAGCCTGAGAAGTCATGCAAGGTGTGTATGGAAGGGAAGCAACCAAGATTACCATTTGCATCAGAAGTAGCTCCAAGATCAAAGTATGCCTTGGGAGTAGTGCATTCTGATGTGTGTTGTCCATTTCCAGTAGCATCAATTGAAGGGAATAAATAATTTGTGTCATTTGTTGATGAGTTCACCAGAATGACATGGGTATCTCTCATAGATTTCAAACACGAGGTGTTTGCTGAATTCAAGAAGTTCAGACTGAAGGTTGAGAATCAGAGTGGCCAGACTCTGAAGATTCTTAGAACTGATGGTGGTGGTGAGCATAACTCCACAAAATTCAAAAGGTTATGTGAGGAGAATGGAATTGAGCATGAGGTTAATGCTACATATACTCCTCAACACAATGGTCTTGCTGAAAGAAGAAACCGTACTTTAATTGATATGGTGAGAAGGATGCTGAAATAGAAGAAGCTTCCTCATACTTTGTAGGGAAAAGTTGTTGCCACTGCGTGTTATGTGCTCAATAGATGTCCAATAAAGAAGATGAAGGAAATCATTCCTATTAAAAAGTGGACTGGAGATAAGCAAAGTGTTAGTCATCTGAAGGTGTTTGGTTTTGTATGTTACAAACATGTTCCAAAAGACAGAAGTTGGATGATAGAAGTAAAGTAATGTTACTGGTGGGGTACCACAGTACATGTTTGTATAAACTTTATTGTCCAGAATCTAATAAAGTTGAGTTCAGCAGAGACGTCATTATAAAAGAATCAGAAGTCTGGAATTGGGAAAGGTCTCGTCCTGACTTTGATGAGAGAACTGCTGAAGAAAAGTCAGAAACACATGTTTCTGAAGCTGGTAAAGACTCTGAATATGAAGAAGATCCAGAAGGTGAAGATAATTCTGACTCTGACTCTGACGGTGATTCAAACTCTGGGAATTTTCCAGACTCTGAAGGCAGCCAAGCTTCTAGATAAAGTCTAATTTCCGAAGCAAGAGCTTCTGAAGGGGAAAGTCCTGGTGTCCGAGGTTCTGAATTTCAAATTCAGAGGCAACAAAGAGTCAAAAACATCCCAAGAAGACTTGCAGAGTTTGACATATTACAAGACACTGAAGTAGACTCTGAAGGAGAAGTTATTCAGTGTGCAATGTTAGTAGACTCTGAACCCGTGAGTACAGAAGAGGCTCTTAAGCAGCAAGTCTGGTTGCAGGCCATGAAAGAAGAACTTGATGCTATAGAGAGAAACAAGACTTGGAAACTGACAAAACTTCCAAAAGGCAAGAAAGACATCAGCGTCATATGGGTTTTCAAGCAGAAGCTAAAGCCAGCTGGATCAATTGGAAAACACAAAGCAATATTAATAGCAAAAGGCTTTCTACATAAGCATGAGCTGGATTACTCTGAAGTGTTTACATCTGTAGCGAGACATGAAACAATCAGACTAGTGATTGCAATAGCTGCTAACAGGAATTGGCCTCTGATGCATTTAGATGTAAAATCTGCATTTCTAAATGGTCCATTACAAGAAGAGGTATACGTGTCACAACCTCCTGGATTTTAGAAAAAGAATCAGGAAGGGATGGTGTTCAAATTACACAAAGCCTTGTATGGATTGAAGCAAGCGCCCAGAGCCTAGAATCTAAAGATTGATTCATTTTTCAAGGGACAAGGGTTTCAGAAGTGTGAGATGGAGTATGGTGTTTATGTTCAGCATACTTCAGAAGTTAATATGATTATGGTATGTCTGTATGTTGATGAAATATTGCTCACATGAAGTTTTGAATAAGAGATAGTTGAGTTCAAGAAGGTTCTGATGAATGCGTTTGAGATGACAGATCTTGGAAAAATAAGTTTCTTTCTAGGGATGGAGTTTATGTACTCTGAGAAAGGAATCATTTTGCATCAGATGAATTATGAACTTGAGATTTTGAAGAGATTTGAGCTAGAGAATTGAAAAGTTGCTATCACACCTGCTGATACAAATCAGAAGTTGGAATCTGATTCTGATGGAGAGGATGTGGATGCTACAACCTTCAAACAATTGGTTGGTTCTCTGAAGTATTTATGTAATACCATACCTGATATTTGTTATGCAGTTGGATTGGTTAACAGATTTATGAGTAAACCAAAGTGGTCTCATTATCAAGTTGTTGTCAGGATTCAGAGGTATGTGAAGGGAACTCTGAAGTATGGAGTGTTATTTCTTTTGGAAGAAAGATCGAATCAAAACCTCTAAGTTATTCAGACTCTAATTGGTGTGGAGACAAAGTTGATAGAAGAAGTACTTCTGGGTACTTATTCAAATTTCTGGCAGGTCCTATTTCTTGGTGTTCCAAGAAGAAATTTGTTGTTGCACTGTCAACCTGTGAAGCTGAATATATTGCAGGTGCTCTGACTGTATGCTAAGTTGTATGGATTCTAAACTTGGTGCAAGATCTAAACATTGAGGTAAATAAACCTATGAAGCTGATGATTGATAACAAGTCAGCAATCAATCCTGCCAAGAGCCTAGTGTGGCATGGGAGAAGCAAGCATATTGAGACCAAGTATCACTTTCTGAGGAATCAGGTTCAGAGTAGAATATTAGAAGTTGTGCATTGTAGCACCCAGAAGCAGCTGACAGAAGTTCTAACAAAGGATATCAAGACTGATTAATTTCTTCGTTTGAGGGATGGAATTGGTGTTGTCAGTTTTGTGTAAATAGAAATTAAGGGATGGTGTTAGAAATAATTTATATTTTAGGAATATCTAGGAATATATTTTTATATCTTTGTTAGAGGGTATTCTAGTATTTTATTATATCCTAATTTTGTGTATAAATAGCCTAGTAGTAGGTAGGTCAATGTAATTCATTATTCCTTATTTTGTAGCCGTCATTAAATATATTCTTTTTCTTCTTTTATCTCTGCTTTGTGCACCAACACTTCCTCTCTAAATACCACATATTAGCACCATATTGTCGACACTCAAACACTAGATCACCTATATCATAGTATTCTCCTAAATGATGACAGATAATTGTTAGAGAAAATTTTTATTCAGTAATTAAAATTGAGTTATAAAATTTAAGTTTTGTATTAAAAATACCTGAAATATGTAAATCTAATTAAAGAGATTCACTGTCAAAACTTTATTGGCATCATCCATAAAAGAATTTGAATTTGAATTAAAACCTGTGATTATATATATATATATATATATATATATATATATATATATATATATATATATATATATATATATATATATATATATATATATATATATATATATATATATATATACATCATAGTTAGAAGAAACTGATGTGAATAAATATATTATATATAAATATAATTGAAAATAGTAACATACCTTCTGAAGAATCTTCACTGCTTTCTTCGTCTCTACTGTCATGTGGAAAAAGTTTGTTGATTTGCAAACCTGATTGTGGGGGCTTGTTTAAAGATATGGAAGCACCATAACTAAAAACATTATCAAATCTCCTTTCCAAATTCACTCCAATATTGTTAATGCTCCAACGAGGCATCACTTTTGTTCGTCTTTTGGTTAAAGTACTTGGCAACGTATTCAAAATAGAGTTAGGATGAGTTTTCTGCAATGTATTTCGAGCTGACATGCTGCAACTTGGGATGTTAGGAGAAATTGTAGACAGTGATAATCTGATACGTGAAGTTTCTTCATCGGTGTTTGGTTGAGGCTATTGTGCATTTTCCTTATTCATTGACCTCAATATTTTTGCTCTTTTAAATTGAAGTACAATTTTTCTTTGACGTCTGGCCTCTGTTGATCTTTTTCTGTTGAGAATAGTATTGAAGTGTTCATCCTTAAGAGCTTTTGGTTTATCCATTACTATTGAGTATTAAGATGAGAGGCTGTAATAAAATGGATGAACATGGAGACTGAATTTATAGAGATAAATAATGTTCCCTACAATTTTTTTTAAAGTAATTAAATGATGCATATTAAATGTGGTAAATAATGCAATATAGATTGAAAGTTAGTATAATGGTAAACTCAACGTTGCAGTAATTAGAGGGTTTATTAAAATGTAAGCATGTAATGCATTGTTTATGTAAAACGTGCATAATAACTAACAAATATGATTTTGCATTGGTAAATGGCAACAATGCATAAATATGAAACTATGATAATTGTTGAGGTATTAGTTTTGACATATTTAATGATTGGAACCTTCGTTTGATGTAGATACATACCACTGCATCTTTTGTGTATAAATAATGAGTTGATACTAATATAATGCAAAATTAGTGTATAAACTTGATGTACATTTACAACACTGTATCTTTTATGCATATATATAATAATAAAATGCAAATTTAGTTTATAAATAATAAATAAGCACAACCGGTTGAAACACATCAATGTTGAGAAGATATTGAGATCTTTAACTTCTCAGTTTGATTACATTTAGATAGCAATTGAATATTCCAAATATCTGAGCACCATGAGAGTTGAAGAGCTGCAAAGTAGTCTAGAGGCGCATGAGTTGCGTATGACTGAGAGAACTTCTGAGAGGGAAGTAGAGCAGCAGGATCTGAAAGTAACTTTTGGTAAGAAGTATCAGAAGCAGACTTGGTCAGAAGCCAGGAAGAAAACTAATAGTGGTCAAAGGTTAGAAGCTTCAAACTCTGATAGGCAGAAGAATGTCCAGAAGGGAAAGGAGAAGTTTGACAAGAAGAACGTTCATTCTTACTGTTGCAAGAACCTTGGTCACTATGCCAAATATTGCTAGTCGAATAAAGAAAGGAAGTTTGAAGAAGAAAATATAGCCAGAGGAGAGTCTGATGATGAACTTGTGCTATTGTTGGCTTCTGAACCTGATAATATGAATTCATCAGAATAGTGGTATATGGACATAGGGTGTTCAAACTATCTTACTGGAAACAAGAAATGGTTGGTTAATTTTGACTCTGGGAAGACTATAAAGATCAGATGTGATGATGATAAATACCTCAATGCAAAAGGTATGGGAAATGACAGAATGATTTGAAACAATGGGAAAGCAGCAGTGATCCATAATGTATGGTATGTACCTGGCATGAAAAGTAATCTGATGAGTGTGGGACAACTGATTGAGAAAGGTTTTTCGCTTACCATGAAGGACAATCTTTTGAAGCTGTTGACTGTAATTAGAAGCTGATTAGGGAGTCAGAACAGGGAAAGAACAGAACATTCAATGTGAATGTTAAAACTGCAGACTCTGAATGTCTTAGTGCAACAAGTGTTGTCAAGGAGAGTGAGTTGTGGCGCAAAAGATTTGGTCATCTGAATTTCATAAGCTTAGGGCATCTGAAATCAAAGAAGCTGGTACATGGAATTCCTACAATCAAGAAGCCTGAGAAGTCATGCAAGGTGTGCATGAAAGGGAAGCAACCAAGATTACCATTTGCATCAGAAGTAGCTCCAAGATCAAAGTATGCCTTGGGAGTAGTGCATTATAATGTGTGTTGTCCATTTCCAGTAGCATCAATTGAAGGGAATAAATAATTTGTCATTTGTTGATGAGTTCACCAGAATGACATGGGTATCTCTCATAGAGTTCAAACACGAGGTGTTTGCTGAATTCAAGAAGTTCAGACTGAAGGTTGAGAATCAGAGTGGCCAAACTCTGAAGAATCTTAGAACTGATGGTGGTGGTGAGCATAACTCCACAAAATTCAAAAGGTTATGTGAGGGGAATGGAATTGAGCATGAGGTTACTGCTACATATACTCCTCAACACAATGGTCTTGTTGAAAGAAGAAATCATACTTTGATTGATATGGTGATAAGCATGCTGAAAGAGAAGAAGCTTCCTCATACTTTGTGGGGAAAAGTTGTTTCCACTGCGTGTTATGTGATCAACAGATGTCCAATGAAGAAGATGAAGGAAATTGTTCCTATTCAGAAGGGGACTGGAGATAAGCAAAGTGTTAGTCATCTGAAGGTGTTTGGTTATGTATGTTACAAACATGTTCCAGAAGACAGAAGTTGGATGATAGAAGTAAAGTAATGTTACTGGTGGGGTACCACAGTACATCTTTGTATAAACTTTATTGTCCAGAATCTAACAAAGTTGAGTTCAGCATAGACGTCATTATAAAAGAATCAGAAGTCTAGAATTGGGAAAGGTCTCGTCCTGACATTGATGAGAGAACTCCTGAAGAAAAGTCAGAAACACGTGTTTCTGAAGCTGGTAAAGACTCTGAATCTAAAGAAGATCCAGAAGGTGAAGATAATTCTGACTCTGACTCTGACGGTGATTCAGACTCTGGGAATTTTCCAGACTCTGAAGGCAGCCAAGCTTCTAGAGAAAGTCCAATTTCTGAAGCAAGAGCTTCTGAAGGGGAAAGTCCTGGTGTCCGAGGTTCTGAATTTCAAATTCAGAGGCAACAAAGAGTCGGAAACATCCCAAGAAGACTTGCAGAGTTTGACATGTTACAAGACACTGAAGCAGACTCTGAAGGAGAAGTTATTTAGTGTGCAGTGTTAGTAGACTCTAAACCCGTGAGTACAGAAGAGGCTCTTAAGCAGCAAGTCTTGTTGAGGGCCATGAAAGAAGAACTTGATGCTATAGAGAGAAACAAGACTTGGAAACTGACAAAACTTCCAAAAGGCAAGAAATCCATCAGCGTCATATGGGTTTTCAAGAAGAAGCTAAAGCCAGCTGGATCAATTGGAAAACACAAAGCAATATTAATAGCAAAAGGCTTTCTACAGAAGCCTGGGCTGGATTACTCTGAAGTGTTTACATCTGTAGCGATACATGAAACAATCAGACTAGTGATTGCATTAGCTGCTAACAGGAATTGGCCTCTGATGCATTTAGATGTAAAATCTGCATTTCTGAATGGTCCATTACAAGAAGAGGTATACGTGTCACAACCTCCTGGATTTTAGAAAAAGAATCAGGAAGGGATGGTGTTCAAATTACACAAAGCCTTGTATGGATTGAAGCAAGCGCCCAGAGCCTAGAATCTGAAGATTGATTCATTTTTCAAGGGACAAGGGTTTCAGAAGTGTGAGATGGAGTATGGTGTTTATGTTCAGCATACTTTAGAAGCTAATATGATTATGGTATGTCTGTATGTTGATGACATATTTCTCACATGAAGTTTTGAATAAGAGATAACTGAGTTCAAGAAGGTTCTGATGAATACGTTTGAGATGACAGATCTTGGGAAAATAAGTTTCTTTCTATGGATGGAGTTTATGTACTCTGAGAAAGGAATCATTTTGCATCAGATGAAGTATGAACTTGAGCTTTTGAAGAGATTTGAGCTAGAGAATTATAAAGTTTCTATCACACCTGCTGATACAAATCAGAAGTTCGAATCTGATTCGGATGGAGAGGATGTGGATGCTACAACCTTCAAACAATTGGTTGGTTCTCTGAGGTATTTGTGTAATACCAGACCTTATATTTGCTATGCAGTTGGATGGGTTAACATATTTATGAGTAAACCAAAGTGGTCTCATTATCAAGCTGTTGTCAGGATTCAGAGGTATGTGAAGGGAACTCTGAAATATGAAGTGTTATTTCCTTTTGGAAGAAAGATCGAATCAAAACCTCTAAGTTATTCAGACTCTGATTGGTGTGGAGACAAAGTTGATAGAAGAATTACTTCTGGGTACTTATTCAAATTTCTGGGAGGTCATATTTCTTGGTGCTCCAAGAAGCAACATGTTGTTGTGCTGTCAACCTGTGAAGCTGAATATATTACAGGCGCTCTGGTTGTATGCTAAGTTGTATGGATTCTGAACTTGGTGCAAGATCTAAACCTTGAGGTAAATAAACCTCTGAAGCTGATGATTGATAACAAGTCTGCAATCAATCATGCCAAGAGCCCAGTGTGGCATGGGAGAAGCAAGCATATTGAGACCAAGTATCACTTTCTGAGGAATCAGGTTCACAGTAGAATATTAGAAGTTATACACTGTAGCACCCAGAAGCAGCTGACAGATGTTCTAACAAAGGATATCAAGACTGATTAATTTCTTCGTTTAAGGTATGGAATTGGTGTTGTCAGTTTTGTGTAAATATAAATTAAGGGATGGTGTTGGAAATAATTTAGATTTTAGGAATATCTAGGAATATATTTTTATATCTTTGTTAGAGGGTATTTTAGTATTTTATTATACCCTAATTTTGTGTATAAATAGCCTAGTTGTAGGTAGGTCAATGTAATTCATTATTCCTTATTTTGTAGCCGTCATTAAATATATTCTTTTTCTTCTTTTATCTCTCCTTTGTGCACCAACACTTCCTCTCTAAATACCATATATTAGCACCACATTGTCGACACTCAAACACTGAATCACCTATATCATAGTATTCTCCTAAATGATGATAGATAATTGTTAGAGAAAATTTTTATTCAGTAATTAAAATTGAGTTATAAAATTTAAGTTTTGTATTAAAAATACTTGAAATATGTAAATCTAATTAAAGAGATTCACTATTAAAACTTTCTTGGCATCATCCATAAAAGAATTAGAATTTGAATTAAAACCTGTGATTATATATATACATCATAGTTAGAAGAAACTGATGTGAATAAATATATTTGATATAAATATAATTGAAAATAGTAACATACCTTCTGAAGAATCTTCACTGCTTTCTTCGTCTCTACTGTCATGTGGAAAAAGTTTGTTGATTTGCAGACCTGGTTGTAGGGGCTTGTTTAAAGATATAGAAGCACCATGACTAAACACATTATCAAATCTCCTTGCCAAATTCACTCCAATATTGTTAATGCTCCAACGAGGCATCACTTTTGTTCGTCTTTTGGTTAAAGTACTTGGCAACATATTCAAAACAGAGTTAGGATGAGTTTTCTGCAATGTATTTTGAGCTGACATGCTGCAACTTGGGATGTTAGGAGAAATTGTAGACAGTGGTAATCTGATACGTGAAGTTTCTTCATCAGTGTTTGGTTGAGGCTGTTGTGCATTTTCCTTATTCATTGACCTCAATATTTTTGCTCTTTTGAATTGAAGTACAATTTTTCTTTGACGTCTGGCCTCTGCTGATCTTTTTTTGTTGAGAATAGTATTGAAGTGTTCATCCTTAAGAGCTTTTGGTTTATCCATTACTATTGAGTATTAAGATGAGAGGTTGTAATGAAATGGATGAACATGGAGACTGAATTTATAGAGTTAAATAATGTTCCCTCCAATTTTTTTTAAAGTAATTAAATGATGCATATTAAATGTGGTAAATAATACAATATAGATTGCAAGTTAGTATATTAGTAAACTCAATGTTGCAGTAATTAAAGGGTTTATTAAAATGTAAGCATGTAATGCATTGTTTATGTAAAACGTGCATAATAACTAACAAATATGATTTTGCATTGGTAAATGGAAACAATGCATAAATATGAAAATATAATAACTATTGAAGTATTGGTTTTGACATATTTAATGATTGGAACTTTCGTTTGATGTAGATACATACCACTACATCTTTTGTGTATAAATAATGAGTTGATACTAATATAATGCAAAATTAGTGTATAAACTTGATGTACATTTACAACACTGTATCTTTTATGCATATGTATATATATAATAATAAAATTCAAATTTAGTTTATAAATAATAAATAAGCACAACCGGTTGAAACACAACAATGTTGATGAAGTTGTTTTTCAATATAAAGGGAAAGATGCAAGAGGCTAATAACAATTGGAAATGAAAATAGTTTTTAGCTGTTGTTGAGATTGGCAACTAAAGTATTTGCTGTTATCATGTCTACTTAGCAAAATGCCAGTTTATAGAATTCACTAATTAGAGGTGGATAATATTATGATCAAATGTGTTATGATTACAAATGATTTATTGAAGCCATTGTAACATGAATATATACTTTTGATATTGTGTAAAAATTATAAATTGTAAGCTGAATCTACTTATACAATAGAAATTAGTGTTGAAAGAGAAATAAGAAATTCATTAATAATAATGCAAACGTACATTGCTCCTTGTTAAAACTGACAAGAAATAAAGGAATTATGATAAAGTTGTTGTTCAAAACATAACAATTCGCATAAAATATATAAACTACTGGAAATACAAATTTTATCAGCATGTGAATCCCATGTGAATCCTCAATCTTTTGGTTCAACCTTCACTTTCTTTGATGGCTTCGTTCCTGAAAACTGTGTAGATCCATAAACTTTACAGTCAAAATCTTCAAGATCGTTAGAAACTGAGCCATCCTTGGTCGGTGTATCGACCAATATTTTGTTAAGATCACTTTCTCCAAATGCAGATAATGACCCCTGGAACAATATTAAAAAAAATTCAGTAAATACATGGAAGGTAAAGAAATATATTTTGATTTAACAATAAGTATTAAACAAACAATGGAAGCATCGACAAGATCGTTGACTGGAATATGGGTCAAAGGTATACTATTAGTCTGCATATTAAAAAATTATATTAACAAATAGTATGATAATTTAAAATAATATATCCATATTATTGTAAACTTGATGTGTATTTTTTTGAATCTGTTCAAACCTCATCAGTAATATTATCTTTTTTAATTTGGTTGATAAATTCTTCATCTTTTGACAGTTTCCAAACAGATTCTTTCCTAAATGTTGGTTGGACTTTCACTCTTAAAGCCATTCGTTTACCCAAAAGCATGACAAGCTCATCAGGATATTGTTTACAGTGATTTCTGGTAAACAATCGCTAGTCCTCCAAACTATCAAATAATCTTAATGACTGTTATTTAATCTCTCTAGTAACTTGCAGGATCGACTAGATTGATCCTATGGGGTATTGGTCGTTTGGATAAATCTAATTGCAAAACTGATATTCATAGTTAGGATTTGTATTTAGAATGTTTTATAGACGTTCAATTCACTTCGATTACCATGTTAAAAGAATCCAATGACATGATCAAGTAAAGAAATACGAAACTGAATTGAATGAATAAAGATTCGATTGCAAAGAAATGTTTAAATGCAGAAATAAGTAAATGACTTTGAATGTAAAGACTTTAATGTAAAAAGCATGAATATAAAAGCATGAAATGTAAAAGAGTTTCTGAAATGTAAAGGATTCGAATAGAAGAAAAGCGTTTAAATGCAAGAAATAAGTAAATGACTTTGAATGTAAAGGTATTTGAATGACATTGACATGAAAATGGAAGATAAACTGGAAAAGATAAAGAGTTTTACTGAATTATAAATGTTTGGTGTTATCATACGTACATTGTTCGAGCATTCGTTTCCCTATCCATGTGGTATTTTGAATGTTTACTGAATTTTGTACAATAGATATGACACACCCTGAAATCCTAACACTAAGACTTCTATTTATACTACTTTGACCATAACGGTCTTGCTTATAAGATTCTGCCACGTTCGGAACATGCAGAACACTGCTCCTCTCTAGCTTCCACGCGTCTTTGAACGCTCCAGCGCATATATATTTGAATTCCAACATCCCGCTCGCGTTTGAATTTCAAATGCCTTGGCAATCTTCACTTCGAACTCATTTCACAGACACCGTCTCGATACCACTTCGAGGCTTCTTTTAAATATATCTACACAACTGTCACTCGAAGCTCCGAGCTTTGACATGTCTGTTCGAAGAACCGCTTCTACCATTCTGAACTGTAACATTTAGCTTTATTCCAAAGAAACATCCATATTGCTTCATTTCGAACTGTATCATCAAA
Source organism: Vicia faba (assembly GCA_948472305.1). Taxonomy (NCBI): domain Eukaryota; kingdom Viridiplantae; phylum Streptophyta; class Magnoliopsida; order Fabales; family Fabaceae; genus Vicia; species Vicia faba. The sequence continues at coordinate 1,296,406,475 of OX451736.1, forward strand.
ATCTTCAGCCAACAAAATGCCCCTTTAAAATATGTATTTCCATCCTTTGAGAAACACTTATTTTAAATATATTTGCAAGATTTTGATGTGACTTTTGAGTAATCATAACATTTACTGTGTATGACTTCAACCACGTCAATCACGACGCCTCTTGGATTTCTTAACCGTCTTGAATCAGTATTCACAGCATGGTGCGGTTATAAAACAATGATTATTATTAATCACGCTTATTACCAATATCAGCCTTTACTCCACCTCCTCCTCAATCCAACCCACGACTCCCACGTGTCCTAGTCTCACTTAGTGGATGTTTAAGCTTCCACACTATAAAAACTAATCAACTTAGTCTTTTATTCTTTTTTCACATTCTGAAACTTTTTCTTCCTCTTCTCTTACTAAAACCCTAAAACTTCCAACAATCTTCAACAATGTCTTCAATAACATCATCCCAACTGAAGAAAACTTCCAAGAAGAAAAGCAAGAACACAGGAACAATTATGGAAAGCAAGGTTGGTACTTATCAAGGTCAATCTGTGCTTATCCCTCAAATGATATCCAAGGAAAAGGAAATGCTCTACGCCTCTCAGGTATTGATTCCAACTAACGCTGCTGGAAAGAGGTTTGTTCTAATGGTTCCTCTTACAGTTTTTGAAATCTTGAAAGATACTAGAAAAATCTTCCCTGTCTGTTACAACTTTAAACCCTTGTTTAATAAGATGGATATCCCTAAGATAGGCGAGTCTTCTGATTCGAAAACCATAGAAACTCCAACCGTTCCCCCAAAAGATCCCTTTGTGTTAGACTACATGAAGAGCAACTTTAAACCATTCCGATCCTGCCCTACCTCTGACATAGCTTGCCAAAACTGGCTCACTAAAGTAGAAGCCAAGAAATCCCAGCAATGGGAGGAATTAGGAATCTATAATCTGATTAAGTTATCGAAACCAGGCTTCACCTATAGTCATCCACTGTTATTTGCATCCTTATATTTCTGGGACAGCACCTACAACACCTTTCATCTCCCTGGGGGGATGATAACACCCACGTTTTTCGATATAGCAGCCATCACTGGTTTGTCACCAGTAGGAGAAACCTACATCCCTGATAATGAAGAACACTCCAGCATTATTGACTTCGATGTCAAATTATCCAGTTTTTCCAAATTCATTAGCCATTACCACACTGAAGGAGATAGTGTGTCAGATGTGGAACATATTGCTTTTCTCACTTTATGGTTATCAAGATACGTATTATGTAGCAGATCCTTACAGGTAGTAAGCAGGTTCATCCCTTTAGCTAGAGACTTACATGAGAATAGGAGGGTATGTTTGAGCGAACTGTTACTTGTTGATCTTTACGAAAGCTTAAGATCAGCCGTTTCGAGTTTGAAATCCCATACTCCCAAAAACATCCTTCTAGTCGGCCCCTTCTGGTTACTCCAATTATGGCTTAATGCCATGTTTGAATCCTCATTATCAATTGCTGACACCGTTGTTGAACAAGATCCGGAGATAGCAGATAGAATTATTGAAGGTACAAGGCTGCGAAAACTCACCCCGGATGATGATAAAGATGACTTCAAGGTCCTTTTCTCAAACTACATCATGATTTTTTTCCAAAAGACACAAATTTGAAGAGACCATGGCACCCTTTGCTTCAAGGACTCATGGACCATCATGGTTCACCATGTCTCTTTCAGAAGCAGTTAAAAGTAAAGAAATTTAAGATATTTGGAAAGCCTTTTTGCTTCCTAGATTAATTTCCTCACGAATCACTCCTTCTAAGAATCAAATCTTCCTCTTTGCCTATCAACCTAACTTTGTTTCCAGACAATTTGGCCTGTGTCAGTTAATCCCCGAACCTCTGTTCCAAACACAGAGTGCCATCACTTTTGGTCGAACCTTTAAAGAAAGAGAAGCCAAACTGCAACAAGAACAATATCAAGACTTTGCTCAATTCGAACTACTACCCTTTGAACCCACACACTTCACAGCGAAGGGTTTTCTGGAATGGTGGACTAAGTTCTACCAATCTTATATGTTCGATACCCTCTCCATTCAACAGAAACTAACTGATGCGTTCGATGTGCAGGTACACTCCCAGAAAGGTATGTTCACTCACGCCAAAGAGATTAGGGCTTTTCAAAATTATTTCGAAACCACTTATGATCCCACACACTTGGAAACCATTATGCATCAAGCGGCTGAGACCTTGAAGGAAAAATTTAAAGAAAAAATTTCTAAGCTCAAACTTCCTTCAGGGTTGTCACCTGAGGATAGGTATAGGTTGGCACTCGAAATGCATCCACCTAAATTTCCTAGGTTGCCTACCTCAGAACTGGATCTGGCTTGGTTTCCTCCATACCCTTGGTGGTTCACTTACAAAGAAATGTTCAAATACCTTCAAAAGAAACCAAAGCCATCTGAGACTGTGACATGGGCTCGTCATTGGCTCCATGATTTCCCAGGACATCTTCGCTATGACCTTTCTGCCATGTCGATTATATCTAATCAAGGCGCAGGTGCGAATGCTTGGGAAAATCCCAAATGTTTCTTACTTTCTTCATTTTTAACATTTACCTTAATTGTTTCGATTTTCAGCCATCAGGATAAAGTCTGTTGCTTCGAAGTCTAAAGAAGGAAGTACCTCCCAACAATCTATCGAAACCACTGATGATGTGCCCTTAGCCATACCAACAACAACTACTACAACAACAACACCAGCAATAACAACTGTTCCAACTCCAAAGGTAATCAATTAGCCCTGATGTTTCGAATAAACTGAAATTCATGATTTAGATCTAACTCATGTTTAAATCTTTTCAGACTAACAAACTCCCACCAACCACTCCGAAGAAAAGGAAACCAAGCACTACTGGGAAGAATCCCAATGCTGGAGGGAATTCACCAACCGCTTCGAAGAAGAAGCAGAAGAAAGAAGTTTCCAAAGGCGCTGAACCAACTGGCATTTCTGGACTCGATTCTAGAGATGTTGCTCCCTCAATAAAATCCAAAAATCCACCTTCGACCTCCAACGTAATGTTGGAACATATAGATAGTAACCTTTCCTCTGAGAATCCACAGGTAAATTGAACTCGAATCTTTACCAAAAATAGTTATTCATTACCTTGGTGCACGCTCTTAATATTCTTTGTCCCTGTAGGACATTTCGAACCCAACTCCTACTACTTCGACTCCTCCATCAAAGACTGCTGCTCCCATCAACTCTTCTCCTCATGGGGACTCCAGTAACCTGGTGCAAAACAAAGGATCCTCCAACATGGCGGTTCCGACTGGGGCTTCAGAGCAACAAGATGACCAAGGCACTTCTCCTCCTTTGAAAGAAACGAACGAAGCAACGCCTCATGAATCTGCAGAGATTTTACCAGAAACTTCTCTTCCAAAGTCTCCTCTTGAAACCCTTCAAGAGAGCCCAAAGGACATTCATGCTGAAGAGGAGAAGGCTGATTCTGATCAAGAGAACGAAGAATCTGCAGAGGAAGGATCCGAGGAAGAAGATGCCCAGAATGGTTCGACTGATGGAACAGAGTCAGATGTCAATAGCAGTGAGAACAATGATATCGAAGTGGTGGATCTGGTTGATGATGAAGAAGGCAATGAGCAAGAAAAAAGTGAAGGTGATGGTGACCAGACCAATGAGCCTATGGAAGTCGAGATGGATGTGACTCCCTTGCGTATGGAACTTCCTCAATCGTCTCAATCTCAAATGACTGAAGAGGAGTTAGCTCTCCTAAGACGAAATGACCCAATTGGGTATATGAAGGCTAAACTAGCTCAAAGGGGCACTCCTCTTGCTAGGGCTGGTACTAGTTCGACTAACGATCCATTGCCCTCAGATGATAGAGTTGTACTCCTTAACAAAATTAGGAGAACAATCCTTGATGTGGACTTGTTCGAAGTGCTCAAGAAGGATAATACAGGTTGTTATACCATGAAGGAGCTACTTATGCAAGTTAACCTCGCTGTTGTACCCCAAAATTTGCCCTCCCATTTCCTCAACATTTTCTCATCACAAGACCCTTGAAGATCAAGATCCAGTTAGGGTTTCCTCTGCTCAAGACTTCTCCTTGCACTGTGGACTCAAATTAGGGTTTGTGTTTGCCCAAGGATGTTTTGACCTAAAATGCCTAAGATGACTTTCATGTTTCATGTTTGACTCACAAGATTATCCATACCAAGTTTCAAATCTTGATTCCAAGTTTTGCCCAGTCAATTGGACAGTTGACCTAGAAATCAGCTGTATTGGGGAAAAAGTCAACTGTGGCCAATTGACAGTCAAACCTCATGATTTTTGACCCACATCAACATTATGAACTCATATGAACAATTTGATCAAGTTTGGACCACAATTCCATAAGAAATTTGGTCAGATCACCAAAAGGGCAAAATGGTCATTTTTAGGGTTTTGACTGCACAAAGGCAATTTTTGACTGTTTGACCTAGCCAATGGCAAAACAAGCTCACATATGGACTCAAGGACTCAATGAAATGGTCTTTACACATTCATCAAGCTCAAAAGATCCCAAGTACACAAGATTGACAGTTGAATTTCCCAGTCAATTGATCAATTTTGACTGTATACTGAAAAGTCAAACTTTGACTTTTTGGTCAAAATCAAGAGTCAAGATTCATTTTTCATCAAAACATGCCAAATCATGAAACTTGTTCATCAAGAAATCACAAAATGCAAATTAGGGTTAGAAAATGGAATTTTTCATAACTTAGAATTTTTCTAAGTTATGAAAAACCCTAATTTTTTCCCAACTTTGCCCCATCTTTTCACCATGATCCATTTGGATTAAAACAAAAGTCAAAACATGAAAGTTGTAGCTTGTTGCATAATCTACAACTTTGATTCACAAAGTTTTCTCATTTGAAGCTTGTATCTCAAGTTATAATTTTTTGAATAAGGGCACTAAACCATTTTTAACTTAGTGAAATTTTAACCTATTTTGACAAGGTTTTCTACCCCACTTCAAGGCCACTTTTCATACCCTTCCACTTGGAATTTTGATTTTCATTTCAAAGATGGATTGTAGTACACATTCCAAGCTTTCCAAAATGTCCAAGAACTCATCAAACAACCTCATAACTTGAGAGATTCGAATTTCACAAGTTGGCAAAAATTCACTTTTGTTCTTCATCAAAACATGTTCATAAACTTTGCAAATTTGAACTCAGCATAGGTTGTGCTACTTTACAGGTCTTTAAACCAAATTACACTCCTTAATTTAATGCAAAACCATTGAACCAAGTTGTTATTCTAAGCCTTTGGTCATTACACAAGGAATTAAGCCTAAACTAGAAAAAGCATTATTTCCATTCTTGAAAAGAAGAACTTTATGTCAAGTTTGCAATCCAAGTGGTACAATCAAGATCTTCTTGGCACAAGTTTGTGAGCAAATTGCACTGATCAAGGCAAGGGATAGCAGCATAGTGGGAGGGCCTGTACTGACCTAGGGAGCCAAGTTGTATTTTGTAGCTTAAGTGTGAAGAAAGGTCCATAACTTATGCTAACTCTCTCTTCAGCAGAAAAACACAAGAACAAAGTTATCAAACATCTTCCATAGAACATACCTAAGCTTTGGCACGAGTCCTGAACCTCTCAAACACCCTCCATCTCAAAATCACCTTGAAACTGCACAAACAGGGGAAGCCCTGCAGATTGAGTGCTATCTCTCAATCCCTTCGAGCATTCTTGTCCAAACTTGTTCCTCTACCTTCCTTACAACATATGCAAGCTAACCCTGTCCTTAAACCTGACCTGTAACACCTCCAAGCCACTTCACCATTTTTAAATTTCTGTTTTGCAGTTGGAGTTCACTAGCTCGATTCAGGGAGTTTCAAGATAAAGTAGGACTTGGAAAAGCATCCTTACACTTCAAGGAAGCTATACAAGTCATCATTTCACTCTGAAACATCCTCCATTGCCAAGCTCGATTCCAACTGAACAGGTATATTTATGGAGTTCTATCTCCCTTATTAGGCATTGTTAGCTTTAGGTTTTTGAAGAAAACATGTCACAATCATAGCCCTGAACATGCTCATATGATTAGATTTCATTTATGTTTCGTGTGCTTAGAGAATTTCATGTCTGAACATTGATGAAAAGTTAGGTCAGAAATTGGGGGAGGAGAAATTCTCCCTCATCTTAGAGAGATAGGTCAAGTTATTTATATGGTTGAAACCGTCTCTTAATGCTCTACACTTTTCATGTTATGAGTTTTGCTTGAAAGTCCAGGAATCCAGAGATAAAAAACGCGTGTTTTGCTTGAAGGATGTTGTACAGAGGTTGAAGAAGAAGTGGTCTGGGCTGGGCCTGGATCTATTTTCTTTTCACACCCTATTTCCATGTTTACACCCCCTGAGCCCATTTGCTTCATTTTTGACTTTTTTTGACTTTTACTTTTTTGGTTGACTTTATTTATTTTTTCTCATGACATTAAAAAATTAAAAATATTTTTTTCATTATTTTTTGTATTTATTGCATATTTATTTGTTTATTACCCTTATTTATACATAAATACACATATATATTATTATCTAGAAAAAATAGAAAAAATATGTAAAAGCACTTCTATTTTTATTTTTTATTTTATATTTATCCTCTGAAAATATTTTACATAAAAAATACTATTTTCAAAAATTAATTATTATTATTATTTGTATATAATATATATTTAAGATAATATAAATATACATATATATATATATTAATATACTTAGAGTAAAAATACCAAAACGTATATATTTTATTATTTTTAATATTTGATACAAAAATACTTTTTTTCATAATATACTTCATTTTATTTTTATTTTTTTATAAATAATGAATAAATAGTTATATTAAGTCAATTAATATCCATTTTCATTAAAATTAGGGTTTTTTTCCCTAAAAGTCAAAATACTCCAAAAATAATACATTTTTATTTTCTTTTCCCTTTTACATAAATAATATTTTGTTTCATACATATACAAAACATTTTTTGTGCATCTTGCATTTTTCATTTAATTTTTGTACATTATTTAAATTGCAAATAGTCAAATGATGTAATAATTTAGATTTGAATTCTTGTCAATATCCCCATTTGAACATTTGTACCCCCCTTCCCATATTTGGTTTTGTAATAGCTTAGTAATTTTAATTTCGCACTTTATTGCTTTCTAATGATAACATGTTAGAATTAGGGTTTGTATGCGAAAAACGATAAAAAATAGTTTGACCTAATACAAGATAAACAAGCATGAAAATGGACACAAATCACACTTGCACTCCCTAGGGTATTCCACTTGTTGCCTTTCAAAATTGGGCCATATTGTATGTTGGACTTCTTTGGGCAAAGCAAACAATTTGAATGATCATAGTCCCTCGATAAAACTTTTCAAAACAAACAAAAACAAATGATCAAGTCCCTTAAAGAAAATTGCCCAAAGACATTTAACGCCGTTACAATTATGGTCTAAACGATGACCCGCGCCTGCCCCTTTCACATCCTAACATAAGATTGTCCACCAAATCCAATGGTGGAACAAACTTGTTAAAAGGGTTAAAGTATAGCAATGATCTTTTGAGAAATTTAGGAGTAGATAACCTCTTAGTTACTTGAATCAAACTTGCAAAACAAAACACTTGCCTAATTTCAAAAACCACACCTCACTACACTTTCAAAACAACTTTCAAAAACAAATGAAAACTTTTGCAAAAGACATACATCTTTGTATACATCCCCACATGGATCATTACAAAGGTTGCCACCACATTGGCATCTTCTCAAAACATTTCCAAAACCCACACACTCAAGCACCATTTAAAACAATTGAAAACACAAGGCAAGTGATCTAAGCAAGTAACTAAGAGCCCATGGATAACCATGGATAGAAAGGGTGCTAACACCTTCCCTTTCTATAATCTACTCCCCGAACCCAAGAAAACATCTCAAAAGGTTTTTGCTGTGCTTTTTAACCTTTCCTTAGGATAAAATAAAAAGTCGGTGGCGACTCTTGCTAACCGCAACATTTGCGAATACAAACGCAAAACACTAGTCAGTTCTCCCACCGTATCACAGAACTGGCGACTCTGCTGGGGAGACTTTTAAAAGTGGAGTAACCTTAGGGCTTAGAACACCTTTGTTTTCAATTGTTTGCTTTGTTTGCTTTTATATTGGCGGGCTTTGCATCGGAGTTCATAGATCCTAACCCGGATCTGGGATATACTTTTTTAGGTAGCATAATCTGTGAGGGACCTGTCCGGCGTAGACCGACATGGGTGAAGCAGTGGCTACGTTGGTGTGGCATCTTAGTCTGTACCTATATCCCTTGTGTTGTAACGGGGAGAATATAGGTCTTCTAAGGGGTCATTAAACACCAACCAACCTTAGAACCCTAAATTGACCAACTTGGCTATTAGGACAGTAGCAGTATGCTACACTCATTAAGGCTAAACTCTCGAGATGGTTCTGGCCGCGAGAAAAGATTGCGATGCTGGAGTTATGACCGATTGAGGGTAGCCAATGATTTGAGATCCTCTAAAACCCGGTTACTTTTGATAGGACAGGTTTTAACCAACAAAACCAAAAGAGGGTAATACCTGAACCTCATGCTGGCCTGAAACCTAAGGGTGTCTTGTGTGACTTGTGTGCCTTATTTGCCTATGTGAATACTTGTGGTGTGCTTCATCATAGCATCATGCCATCATACCATTGCATGCATCCTGTATAAAAGGCTAACCCATTTCAAAGACAAAAAGGTTTCATCTTTGCTCTGTTTTGTAGGACATCATGATACCCGTGCGCAGAAATACTGTTCGGCTCAACTTTGTTCAACCACCAGTGTTACTCAAGGATTTGGTTGATAGGATTCCAAACACTTCTTCCTTCATCAACAGACATGGTTCTCTCCTTGGCTTGGTCACTACAAAATGGGACCAACAACTGATAAGTGTTCTGACCCAGTTTTATGACCCTCTGTACCATTGTTTCACCTTTCAAGACTTCCAGCTGGTTCCTACCCTGGAAGAGTTCTCTTATTTGCTTGGGATCCCTGTCTTGGAACAAACTCCATTCACTAGTTTGGAAAAGACTCCTAGGCCTGAAGAGATTGCTGCAATTCTCCCCTTGACCAAAGAAGAGGTATTGTCCAACTGGGAAACTAGGAATGGGATCAAGGGCTTTTTGGTCAAGTTTCTGGTTGGCAAGGCTAATGATTTCTGGAGTGACTTGGACTTCAAGGCATACGAGGATATTCTGGCTCTTTTGATCTATGGTCTGGTATTGTTTCCCAACCCTGACACTTTTATCAGTATCCATGTCATAAGGATCTTCATGTCTCGGAATCCGGTACCCACTCTTTTGGGTGATGTTCTACAACAACTCTATGCTCGTACTGCTCGAAAACGGGGAACTCCGTGGTGTTGTGCTCCTTTGCTAGTAAGGTGGTTTATTTCGCACCTTCCTAAGTTCGTGCTGAAGAATGAAGAAGGAAAAGGTTGGGCTCGGAGGTTAATGTCTCTCACTGATAATGACATCACCTGGACTCTCAGAGGTTTGGATGAGGTAGCTGTTATTGACCGTTGCGGAGAATACCCTAATGTTCCATTAATTGGTATCCACGGAGGAATCTCTTACAATCCATGCTTAGCTCTCCGACAGTTTGGAAGAGCCAGAGGAGATGGGCCTCATGAAATGCTGGTTCCCCACTTCCATTTTGAGTTTCAGGCAGACAGTGACAAACTACGCCAGGGATTCATTAAAGCTTGGGACAGAATTCACAAAGCTGACCCACACGAATTGGGACCAAAGACTTCCCTGCCTTTGAAGCCCTATTGCAAATGGGTCCGCATCCGTGCTCAGAAGTTAGGCATGCCCTACGAAGCTGTTAGGCCTCTCACTCTTGAATCTCCTGATGAGGATGGGGTTCCTCCAACTGTCCTCCCTCCTCAGATACCTACTGATTTTGACACCATGAAGAGATATTGGGCGCAGCTAAAGGAAGAACGGGATTTCTATCGAGAGAAGTTCAACGAGCAGGAACGGAAGATTCAGAGGCTGACTAAGCAATTGGAAGAAGAACGGGTCCTGAACAACTACATCAGCACTGAAAAGAGGAGGCCATGGGAGCATTGATGAGCTTTGATTTTTTTTCTTTTGTAGTTTATTTCCTTTCTAGTATTTTTCATTCCTGTAATGCCTAAGGGCAAATTGTTGAACAATTGGAAATTTTAATCTAATGAAATGTGTTTCCCTTTTTTTGTCTACAAAGTTGAATCTTGTTTGTCTTTGAAAACATAAAGCATACACATTCCATTGCACCATATGCATAGCAGGTACCCTATTTCACAGGTTGCTTAATTTTCTTCGCTGTTTGTGTGAACAGTCATCATGAATCCAGACTCATCCAGTGAGCAAGCAATCAAGGCCCTTCAGGCCCAAAGTGCACAGTTTCAAGAGATGGTCCTAAGCCTAGCCCAGGGTCAGCAAGAGTTGAAGACTCTACTCATGAAGAAGAAGAAGAAAAAGAGGACTGCATTGTTCAACACCGGACGCAGATTTGGGAACACACTCCATAATGAAGCTGATCCAACCACTTCTTCTGCTGAGAAGAACAGTCCCCAAGGGGGAGGGGCTCCTAGTCCCGCAGTCTCCGACAACGAGACGGACTATAACGATGAACAATACCCACCTGCTGCTGACAGATACAAGCAATTGGAGGACCGCTTGAGCGCCATGGAAATTCAGAATGTGCCGGGACTGGATTTCGGAGATTTGGGGTTATCTTCTGGGGTAGTAATTCCACACAAGTTTAAGGCGCCTGCCTTCGCCAAGTATGATGGGGTATCCTGTCCAAAGCTACATCTAAGGTCGTACGTAAGGAAAATCCAACCTTACACGGCAGATAAGAGCCTCTGGATTCACTTCTTCCAAGATAGCCTCTCGGGGTCACAGCTTGAATGGTTCTACCAATTGGATGGAGCTAGCATCCGACACTGGGAAGATTTGGCAACCGCATTCTACAGACAATACCAATACAATTTTGATCTCGCTCCCACGCGTACCCAACTTCAGGGTATGTCTCTAGGAACGGGTGAAGGGTTCAAAGAGTACGCTCAAAAATGGAGAGATTTGGCTGGCAGGGTGCAGCCTCCGTTAACTGATCGAGAGCTGGTTGATATGTTCCTTGGGACTTTGTCTGGTCCGTTTTTCAATCATTTGGTTGGTAACTCCTCCGCTGGGTTTACAGATTTGATATTGACGGGAGAAAGAATTGAAGCTGGCATCAGGTCAGGCAAGATACAGAAGGCTGCCTCTACAAGTGCTGAGAAGAGGCCGTTTAAGAAAGAAGCAAGTGCCGTCTATGGTCCTAGAAGACAAGTCAAGCCCGAAAATCGCCAAGCCGTCAATGCTTTGGTCATCTCGAAACCTGTTGCTGCTCCTCAGCAGTACAATCAACAAAGAAGCGAAAGGCCCAAGAGGCAGTATACTCGGCTGAGTATGACCTTATCTCAAATTTTACCCCAACTGTTATCCACCAACCTGGTGACCCTCAAAGAAGCTCCTAAGGTCGTCAACACTGTGTCTCCTAAGTATAACCCAAATGCCCAGTGTGCTTATCATTCTGATAGTCCCGGGCACACTACTGATGATTGCTGGGCCTTGAGAAACAAAGTGCAAGATATGATCGACGCAAAGGAAATTCAGTTTGAAGCACCGGAAAGACCAAATGTTGTAACTGCTCCTATGCCCCAGCATAGAGTAAATGCCATCGAAGAAGAAATGTACGCTGTTTCGGTAAATGAAGTTGTCACCCCTCTGAAGACTGTTAAGAAGAACCTACTGCGGGCCGGTTTATTTCCGGGTTGCGGTGAAGGTTGCCTGTTCTGTGCTATTTCCCTATCTGATTGTCCCTTGCTGAGGTTAGGCATCCAAGGCCTAATGGATAGCAAGGAAATTCTATTCAAAAAGACTGCTGTTCAATTGGTTCCGATGAAAGAAGTTTCTGTGATTACCATCTTCAAAAATCCAATCAAGGCTCTCCCGAAGAAGCCTGTTCAAATCATGACTGTTGCACCTGTGATTATTACTGTTCCGGGGCCTCTCCCCTACGTATCTGATAAAGCTGTCCCCTGGCATTATGGGGCAGACGTGTATGTGAATGGAATCAAACAAGAATTCGACGCTGGCGCCAGTATCTGCGATATCACTGGTCCAGCCAAGGTCACCCGCAATGGCAGGCTCTTCTCGCCTGACATTGCATCGCCCGCTATTCGAAAACCCCTCCTTATAAAACCTGCAAGTTTACCTGTCCCTATTGCTGATCAAGTTGTTTCCCCTGCTGCCGAGTCATCAAATGCTCGGGGCAAAGGGATTGAAGAAGAGCCTGCCCGGATGGAGGCACCAATACCCATAAATGCTGAGGCCTCCCGACAAGAAATGGAGGAGATTCTGAAGATAATAAAGAAAAGTGATTTCAATGTTGTCGAGCAGCTGGGGCATACGCCCTCCAAGATCTCCCTGCTCTCCTTACTGCTATGCTCCGAGGCCCATGCTAAGGCCTTGATCTCATTTCTCAAGACGGCCCATGTGCCGCAGGAGACATCTGCAGTCCAGTTCACTGATTGCATAGCAAATCTGACAGCAGACAATGGCTTGGGTTTTTCAGATGCTGACCTGACTGCGAAGGGAAGAGACCACAATGATGCCCTGCATGTCTCTATCGAATGCATGGGCACTACTCTGGCACATGTTTTGGTGGATACTGGTTCTTCCTTGAATGTCCTACCAAAAAAGGCTTTAGATCGTCTGGATTATGAGGGCCTGGAGTTGAAACCCAGCAATATCATCGTCAGGGCCTTCGACGGTTCCAAAAGGATGGTTCATGGAGAGGTTAACATCCCTATCCGTGTGGGCTCTCAAGTGTTTGACTCTACCTTTTATGTGATGGATATATGTCCATCGTACTCTTGTCTACTGGGTCGACCTTGGATCCATAAAGCTGGGGCAGTGACCTCCACCTTGCACCAGAAGCTGAAATATCCCGTCAGGGGGAAGATCGTCACTGTGCAAGGAGAAGAGGAGTATATGGTGAGCCATTTGAATTCCTTCAGATACATTGAGATGGACGGGGAGTTTATTGAAACCCCCTTCCAGCATTTCGAGGAGGTGCATCCAATTTCAGCAGCTGCAGAGACAATAGCCGAAGAGAATGATTCCTTGAAGATGGCTTCCCTAAGGGATGCCCGGGCTATGGTTCAGAAAGGCAATTGTGCACACTGGGGTCAGCTTCCTGACTTCACTCAGAAGAACGACAAGTTTGGGCTAGGCTTTACTGCGGAGGCTCAGAGGGCTGTGCGCAAAGAGAAGATCAGAAAGGCTCCGGTGTTTATCTCCAGCTCAAGGGTGAATGCTATCGAGGAGGATGTGGAGGAAGCAGAGTTTGACAGTTGGATCTACCCGACTACCAGCGAAGGACCAAGCAACTGGACGGCAAAGGATTTTACCCCTATCACATTTGTCACGCAGTAATTAATTTCTTTTGATTTCCAATTTGTAACAAGCAATATGTTAAAACTTTGTTGGCTCGGTGTTCTACCCGGGGCATCGTAGCTCCATTTGTGAGGGCTTTTTGTATGACATTTTCATATATCATCAATCAAAACATTGGACGTTTGTGGCATTTCAAATCTTGTGCTCTTTTTCCTTTGTGTTATATATATTGCAAAACAGCTATATTTACACACACTCACTTATACAGGTTTCAATCCACTCTGGATCTTACTGGTAACAGCTCTGCTACCGCCAGTTATGACTTCGAAAATCCGATCAACTTGGCCGAAGATGAAGGTGAAGATGATTGCGAAGTGCCTGGTGAACTCGCAAGACTGCTACTCCAGGAAGAGAGAGCTATTCAACCACATGAAGAGCCGGTAGAGACAATTAACCTGGGTACTGAGACGGATAGGAAAGAGGTCAAGATTGGTGCCAATCTAGAGCTCAGCGTGAAGCAACGATTGATCCAAATGTTACAAGACTACATGGAGATTTTTGCTTGGTCCTATGAAGATATGACTGGTTTGGATGCCGACATTGTAGTTCACCACCTACCAACCAAAGAAGATTGCCCTCCGGTAAAGCAAAAAGTCCGACGGATGCGTCCGGAGATGTCTGAAAAGATCAAGGCCGAGGTTATGAAGCAGTTTGATGCCGGGTTCCTTGCAGTGACTTCTTACCCCCAGTGGGTTGCCAATGTGGTACCAGTACCGAAGAAGGACGGTAAAGTCAGAATGTGTGTTGACTACAGGGATCTGAACAGGGCCAGCCCTAAGGATGACTTCCCCCTACCTCACATTGATGTCCTTGTTGACAATACAGCTCAACACAAGGTGTTCTCCTTCATGGATGGTTTTTCAGGGTATAATCAGATCAAGATGGCTCCAGAGGATATGGAGAAGACTACCTTTGTGACTCAGTGGGGCACCTTCTGTTATAAGGTCATGCCATTCGGATTGAAAAATGCTGGGGCAACCTATCAACGTGCCATGGTTGCTTTATTTCATGATATGATCCATCATGAGATTGAGGTATACGTTGATGATATGATTGCGAGGTCTCAAACTGAGGAGGAGCACCTTGACCATCTGAGGAAGTTATTTGACCGACTCAAATTATACAAGCTGAGGTTGAATCCCAACAAATGCACCTTTGGGGTAAGATCCAGAAAATTGCTAGGTTTCATTGTAAGTGATAAAGGTATTCAGGTGGACCCTGCCAAGGTAAAAGCCATACAAGAGATGCCGACTCCAAAAACAGAGAAAGAAGTCAGAGGTTTCCTAGGACGACTGAATTACATCGTCCGATTCATCTCACATCTGACCGCTACTTGTGAGCCAATCTTCAAATTGCTGAAGAAAGATCAAGTAGTACGCTGGAATGATGAATGTCAGGCCGCCTTTGAAAGAATAAAGGAATATCTCCAAGAGCCACCCATTCTTATGCCACCGGTGGAAGGAAGACCTCTGATACTTTACTTGACAGTACTTGACAATTCAATGGGGTGTGTGCTGGGGCAGCATGACGAGTCTGGCCGAAAAGAGCACGCTATTTATTACTTGAGCAAAAAGTTTACCGACTGTGAGTCTCGTTACTCACTGCTTGAGAAAACTTGCTGCGCTCTTGTATGGGCTGCTCGCCGGCTGAGACAGTATATGCTGACTCACACTACTTTATTGATTTCAAAGATGGATCCCATCAAGTACATATTTGAAAAGCCCGCTCTGTCTGGAAGAATAGCGAGATGGCAAATGATCTTAACAGAGTATGACATCCAGTATACAACTCAGAAAGCAATTAAGGGAAGTGTACTGGCGGATCATTTAGCACACCAACCTGTGGATGATTACCAATCATTGAACTTTGATTTTCCGGACGAAGACATCATGGTGGTAACTGACTATGAAGTACCTGGACCGGATGAAGGACCTGAGGAAGGATCCCGATGGTCTATGCATTTTGATGGAGCCTCTAATGCTTTGGGTAACGGCGTCGGCGCTGTAATCATATCTCCCAAAGGAACTCATACTCCCCTCACCGCCCGATTATGTTTCAGCTGCACCAACAATATGGCAGAATATGAGGCATGCATCATGGGTTTACAAGCTGCAATCGACTTAAGGATAAAATTTCTAAGTGTCTTCGGAGATTCCGCTCTCGTGATCAATCAGATCAAAGGCGAGTGGGATACGAAACACCCGAATCTTATTCCTTACAAGGAGTATGTGTCGACCTTGCTTCCCCACTTTGAAGAGATAACTTTTGAGCACTTCCCCAGAGAGGAGAATCAGCTAGCGGACGCACTAGCCACGATGTCTTCAATGTTCAAAGTTAAATGGGACAATGAGGCTCCCCGAATCATTATCTGGAAGTTGGATGAACCGGCGTACTGCTGTGAGCTGGAAGCTGAGAGGGTGATTGAAAAACCCTGGTATCATGAGGTGAAGAGGTACTTGGAAGCTCAGGAATACCCGGAAGGTGCATCTGTCAATGATAAGAAGTTCATGAGGAGGTTTGCTGCAAAATTCTTCCTCAGCAACGGCGTTCTCTACAAACGGAATCATGATTCAACTCTGCTACGTTGTGTGGATAAGGCAGAAGCAGAGAAAATCATGATGGAACTGCATGAAGGTACATTTGGAACGCATTCCAGTGGACACACCATGGCTAAGAAAATCCTTCGGGCAGGATATTTCTGGTCCACAATGGAAGCCGATTGTTACCAACACTCCCGAACTTGTCATAAGTGCCAGATCTATGCTGACAAGGTGCATATCCCTCCGGTTCCTTTGAATGTCCTGACGGCACCTTGGCCTTTCGCAATGTGGGGCATCGATATGATCGGTGAGATCCGACCGACGGCATCCAATGGGCATCGCTTCATCTTGGTGGCGATTGATTACTTCACGAAGTGGGTTGAGGCAGCTTCCTACGCCACGGTAACCAAGAGTGTCGTGGCACGTTTCATCCGGCATAATCTGATCTGTCGGTACGGCGTCCCAGAAAGAATCATTACGGACAATGGTACCAATCTCAATAACAAAATGATCACTGAACTCTGTGAACAATTCAAGATACAGCACCATAATTCTTCTCCCTACCGGCCGAAGATGAATGGGGCTGTAGAGGCAGCCAATAAAAATATCAAGAAAATCGTGCAGAAGATGATAGTGACCTGTAAAGATTGGCACGAGATGTTACCGTTCGCTCTTCATGGGTACCGCACCTCAGCAAGGACGTCAACCGGGGCAACTCCCTTCTCCTTGGTCTATGGCATGGAGGCAGTCTTGCCAATTGAAGTCCAGATACCCTCTCTCCGGATAATGAGGGATGCAGACTTGAATGAAGATGATTGGATCCAGACTCGACTTGATCAATTAAATCTGATTGACGAAAAGAGGCTCACTGCTATCTGTCATGGTCAAACGTATCAGAAACGGATGATCAGGGCATTTAACAAGAAAGTCAGACCACAAGAGTATCAAGTTGGGGACCTGGTAATCAAACGCATCATCCTTCCTCAAAGTGATCCCCGGGGCAAATGGACCCCTACTTACGAAGGGCCGTTTGTGGTTAAACGTGTGTTCTCAGGAGGAGCCATGATTCTAACCACCATGGATGGTGACGACCTTCCTCACCCCGCCAATGCAGACATAGTGAAAAAATACTACGCATAAATAAAAGACCCGCTAGGTTGACATACCTAGGCAAAAATAAGGGCTTCCCGGCGAACCAAAAGGGTTCAGGCAAAAGTAAGGGACGAAATGAATAAAAAATCTGTACACCCGGCAAGTCGAAAACCTGAAAGGGCGGCTTGGGCAAAAATGGGTATCCCGGTGGACTGAAAACCTGAAAGGGCGGTCCAGGCAAAAGTTAGGGATAAAAGCGTAACACTATGTCTCATTAGATCACTTCGCATCCAGAATTCGGCATCAACTATCTGGCTCAAGATTTCGGCATCGACCAATCAGCTTCATCTTCAATAAGGCAGCAAGGCGATGAGACGTTCGAAGACATAAAGGCGATAGCAGAGTTGGAACCCAGTGGGATTGTTCACATAGCTGTTTTGTTTCCTTTTTCAAATTGTAAGCTCTATGTTATTTGGCGGCATCCTCTTACTAGGATGTCAGTCTCTTGTACAAAAACGCCCATTCACAGGCAAAGTTTAAATCAATACCAAATTCACTTGTCCATACAAATTACCATTGTTTTCTTTTTTCTGTTTTGTCTTGCGAGGAACGTCCAATGTCCATTTTTGATATATGCATTTGACATCAAATTGCTGATTCATAAATGTTTACACATGAAACAAGAGATTGATTACAGGTGGCGTCAGAGACAGGGGCAACATGAAGTTGTCTAATGCAGTCTGGTTGTTTTGTCCGCCAAGGCACCAAGGTAGGTTCAATTGAAGAATGTGGCCAAATCATCTCAACTCCGCGCAGAGTAAAACAAGATTCAGCAATACCATCCCCAAGCGGAGTTGATCCCCCGTCGATCCTAAGAAAGCACAACATTCCCCGGCAGGTCTTAAAGCTCATCCCCAGTAAATTCTGGAAGCTAATCCCCTGCGTAACACGGACGTCTCTCCCGAGTTTTATTTAGAGTTATTTCCTCACGAGGACTTATAACTGGGTTATCCTCAGCTAAAAACCACGGAAGATCGCCCTCGACAACGTTCCTTCAGTCCCCAGCGGAGTTTATCTTCAGTCTCCAGCGGAGTTTATCTTCAGTCCCCAGCGGAGTTTATCTTCAGTCCCCAGCGGAGTTTATCTTTGGTATCCCCAGCGGAGTTTATCATCATTATCCTCAACGGAATCCATCATTAAAGTCTTCAACAGGCCTCTTATCAAAACTTCGGCCAAGTATCTCTTCCACGGAGCAACTCCCCGGCCGTTCGTCAAGGATTTATTTTCCTAAGGCGAAATTACATCCATAAACATTTCACATTTTCATACATCTTGCTTACATACATGGTGAAACGCATACAACATCTCATGTTGAACATCATGATATCATGCATATCATACATCATGACATTGCATACAACTTACGTTTTTGTCTTTTCAGGAAAAAGATAATCCCAAAAACAACTACCTTCAACTGTCACAGTTCCAGATTCGATACCTGTATCTAGCCAGGGCACGTCTGAGAGTGATCAGTTCCCGGACTCGATTCCTGTATCTAGCCAGGGCACGTCTGAAGAGTTCGAAGATTCGATTCCTGTATCCAGCCAGGGCACATCTATTAACAACATTTCCGGATTCGATTCCTGTATCCAGCCAGGGCATATCTGTTGACCATGTTTCCAGACTCGATTCCTGTATCTAGCCAGGGCACGTCTGAAGAGTTCGAAGATTCGATTCCTGTATCCAGCCAGGGCACATCTATTAACGACTATTTCCATATTCGACTCCTGTATCCAGCTAGGGCACATTTGTGAGCAACCAATTGTAGATTCGATACCTGTATCTAGCCAGGGCATATCTGCATAAGGAGACTGAAGATCAAACACCTGTAACAAGCCAGGAAAACATCCGTCTTCCTCAAAAACACGAGTTCTCGCTAAGGAATCTCTTACTACCGATACTTCCAAATGGCATCTATAAGCCCATTCCCGACAAGGTTCTGTCACATCTCCGGATGGCATCTGTAAGCCCATTCCTGACATCACATTGCTGATACCTTAACATGCGAGTGCAAATTTCCGGGCACTCTAGTGTCCAATCTCCTTTTACCCTCGAGTCACGAAAGGCGAACTCGCCAATCTAACTCTTCAGGTCCAAGAAGATTGAACAGGCGCAACTGTTGTACCCCAAAATTTGCCCTCCCATTTCCTCAACATTTTCTCATCACAAGACCCTTGAAGATCAAGATCCAGTTAGGGTTTCCTCTGCTCAAGACTTCTCCTTGCACTGTGGACTCAAATTAGGGTTTGTGTTTGCCCAAGGATGTTTTGACCTAAAATGCCTAAGATGACTTTCATGTTTCATGTTTGACTCACAAGATTATCCATACCAAGTTTCAAATCTTGATTCCAAGTTTTGCCCAGTCAATTGGACAGTTGACCTAGAAATCAGCTGTATTGGGGAAAAAGTCAACTGTGGCCAATTGACAGTCAAACCTCATGATTTTTGACCCACATCAACATTATGAACTCATATGAACAATTTGATCAAGTTTGGACCACAATTCCATAAGAAATTTGGTCAGATCACCAAAAGGGCAAAATGGTCATTTTTAGGGTTTTGACTGCACAAAGGCAATTTTTGACTGTTTGACCTAGCCAATGGCAAAACAAGCTCACATATGGACTCAAGGACTCAATGAAATGGTCTTGACACATTCATCAAGCTCAAAAGATCCCAAGTACACAAGATTGACAGTTGAATTTCCCAGTCAATTGATCAATTTTGACTGTATACTGAAAAGTCAAACTTTGACTTTTTGGTCAAAATCAAGAGTCAAGATTCATTTTTCATCAAAACATGCCAAATCATGAAACTTGTTCATCAAGAAATCACAAAATGCAAATTAGGGTTAGAAAATGGAATTTTTCATAACTTAGAATTTTTCTAAGTTATGAAAAACCCTAATTTTTTCCCAACTTTGCCCCATCTTTTCACCATGATCCATTTGGATTCAAACAAAAGTCAAAACATGAAAGTTGTAGCTTGTTGCATAATCTACAACTTTGATTCACAAAGTTTTCTCATTTGAAGCTTGTATCTCAAGTTATAATTTTTTGAATAAGGGCACTAAACCATTTTTAACTTAGTGAAATTTTAACCTATTTTGACAAGGTTTTCTACCCCACTTCAAGGCCACTTTTCATACCCTTCCACTTGGAATTTTGATTTGCATTTCAAAGATGGATTGTAGTACACATTCCAAGCTTTCCAAAATGTCCAAGAACTCATCAAACAACCTCATAACTTGAGAGATTCGAATTTCACAAGTTGGCAAAAATTCACTTTTGTTCTTCATCAAAACATGTTCATAAACTTTGCAAATTTGAACTCAGCATAGGTTGTGCTACTTTACAGGTCTTTAAACCAAATTACACTCCTTAATTTAATGCAAAACCATTGAACCAAGTTGTTATTCTAAGCCTTTGGTCATTACACAAGGAATTAAGCCTAAACTAGAAAAAGCATTATTTCCATTCTTGAAAAGAAGAACTTTATGTCAAGTTTGCAATCCAAGTGGTACAATCAAGATCTTCTTGGCACAAGTTTGTGAGCAAATTTCACTGATCAAGGCAAGGGATAGCAGCATAGTGGGAGGGCCTGTACTGACCTAGGGAGCCAAGTTGTATTTTGTAGCTTAAGTGTGAAGAAAGGTCCATAACTTATGCTAACTCTCTCTTCAGCAGAAAAACACAAGAACAAAGTTATCAAACATCTTCCATAGAACATACCTAAGCTTTGGCACGAGTCCTGAACCTCTCAAACACCCTCCATCTCAAAATCACCTTGAAACTGCACAAACAGGGGAAGCCCTGCAGATTGAGTGCTATCTCTCAATCCCTTCGAGCATTCTTGTCCAAACTTGTTCCTCTACCTTCCTTACAACATATGCAAGCTAACCCTGTCCTTAAACCTGACCTGTAACACCTCCAAGCCACTTCACCATTTTTAAATTTATGTTTTGCAGTTGGAGTTCACTAGCTCGATTCAGGGAGTTTCAAGATAAAGTAGGACTTGGAAAAGCATCCTTACACTTCAAGGAAGCTATACAAGTCATCATTTCACTCTGAAACATCCTCCATTGCCAAGCTCGATTCCAACTGAACAGGTATATTTATGGAGTTATATCTCCCTTATTAGGCATTGTTAGCTTTAGGTTTTTGAAGAAAACATGTCACAATCATAGCCCTGAACATGCTCATATGATTAGATTTCATTTATGTTTCGTGTGCTTAGAGAATTTCATGTCTGAACATTGATGAAAAGTTAGGTCAGAAATTGGGGGAGGAGAAATTCTCCCTCATCTTAGAGAGATAGGTCAAGTTATTTATATGGTTGAAACTGTCTCTTAATGCTCTACACTTTTCATGTTATGAGTTTTGCTTGAAAGTCCAGGAATCCAGAGATAAAAAACGCGTGTTTTGCTTGAAGGATGTTGTACAGAGGTTGAAGAAGAAGTGGTCTGGGCTGGGCCTGGATCTATTTTCTTTTCACACCCTATTTCCATGTTTACACCCCCTGAGCCCATTTGCTTCATTTTTGACTTTTTTTGACTTTTACTTTTTTGGTTGACTTTATTTATTTTTTCTCATGACATTAAAAAATTAAAAATATTTTTTTCATTATTTTTTGTATTTATTGCATATTTATTTGTTTATTACCCTTATTTATACATAAATACACATATATATTATTATCTAGAAAAAATAGAAAAAATATGTAAAAGCACTTCTATTTTTATTTTTTATTTTATATTTATCCTCTGAAAATATTTTACATAAAAAATACTATTTTCAAAAATTAATTATTATTATTATTTGTATATAATATATATTTAAGATAATATAAATATACATATATATATATATATATATATTAATATACTTAGAGTAAAAATACCAAAATGTATATATTTTATTATTTTTAATATTTGATACAAAAATACTTTTTTTCATAATATACTTCATTTTATTTTTATTTTTTTATAAATAATGAATAAATAGTTATATTAAGTCAATTAATATCCATTTTCATTAAAATTAGGGTTTTTTTCCCTAAAAGTCAAAATACTCCAAAAATAATACATTTTTATTTTCTTTTCCCTTTTACATAAATAATATTTTGTTTCATACATATACAAAACATTTTTTGTGCATCTTGCATTTTTCATTTAATTTTTGTACATTATTTAAATTGCAAATAGTCAAATGATGTAATAATTTAGATTTGAATTCTTGTCAATATCCCCATTTGAACATTTGTACCCCCTTCCCATATTTGGTTTTGTAATAGCTTAGTAATTTTAATTTCGCACTTTATTGCTTTCTAATGATAACATGTTAGAATTAGGGTTTGTATGCGAAAAACGATAAAAAATAGTTTGACCTAATACAAGATAAACAAGCATGAAAATGGACACAAATCACACTTGCACCCCCTAGGGTATTCCACTTGTTGCCTTTCAAAATTGGGCCATATTGTATGTTGGACTTCTTTGGGCAAAGCAAACAATTTGAATGATCATAGTCCCTCGATAAAACTTTTCAAAACAAACAAAAACAAATGATCAAGTCCCTTAAAGAAAATTGCCCAGACATTTAACGCCGTTACAATTATGGTCTAAACGATGACCCGCGCCTGTCCCTTTCACATCCTAACATAAGATTGTCCACCAAATCCAATGGTGGAACAAACTTGTTAAAAGGGTTAAAGTATAGCAATGATCTTTTGAGAAATTTAGGAGTAGGTAACCTCTTAGTTACTTGAATCAAACTTGCAAAACAAAACACTTGCCTAATTTCAAAAACCACACCTCACTACACTTTCAAAACAACTTTCAAAAACAAATGAAAACTTTTGCAAAAGACATACATCTTTGTATACATCCCCACATGGATCATTACAAAGGTTGCCACCACATTGGCATCTTCTCAAAACATTTCCAAAACCCACACACTCAAGCACCATTAAAAACAATTGAAAACACAAGGCAAGTGATCTAAGCAAGTAACTAAGAGCCCATGGATAACCATGGATAGAAAGGGTGCTAACACCTTCCCTTTCTATAATCTACTCCCCGAACCCAAGAAAACATCTCAAAAGGTTTTTGCTGTGCTTTTTAACCTTTCCTTAGGATAAAATAAAAAGTCGGTGGCGACTCTTGCTAACCGCAACATTTGCGAATACAAACGCAAAACACTAGTCAGTTCTCCCACCGTATCACACTCGCCACCTGCTCTTTGCCAGTCAGCACCATATTATTCGATCTTCAAGCTTTGTTAGATAACGTGACTGGGTGTCTTTTTCAAGACGAATTTGCTACTAATAAGGTCCAGGAGAAACGAACTGCCATGGACGCTGCTTATGAGCATGCTTCGAAGCTCTCTAAAGAAGCTGAAGACCAAGCCATGCATATAAAGCAAGCCAAAACTGACTATGAAGCTCGAGCTCAGTCTATTCTTCTATGGGAAAAGCAAATTCAAGAGCTCCAACAAAAGGTTAAGGAGGCTCAACAACAACAATTGGCATATGAAACCAATACTGCTGGCAATCAGTTCGAAGAGCTCCTCAACAAAGGACTTGCAGAAATGGAAGCAGCAGAGCAACTTAAGGGAGAAGTAGCTACCCTGGAAGGAGCAAGGTGCTTCACTCAACAAAGGCTTGAGTCCTTTCGGAGTACTTTTGATAGATTGAGGAACAATGCCTATTTTTAAATCTCTGTTTATTTAATTAGTTTTGAATCTTGGTTGAATTTTGGTCTGTAATATCCAAACAACGCCATTTTGGCAATCTATATTACCATTTTGGCATTCCTTTATGATGTTTCGATTATGTTGTTATTATTTGAATCTCCTGCAGGCGTGGCTTATATTTCTTTAAATATTTCCCATTAACCTTTAGGATTCGCTTATCATCAGCCAACTCTTCGATTTCATATGCATTGTTTGAAAATATCTTTACTATTCGAAAAGGTCCTTCCCAATGAGGTGACCATTTACCTAATGTTTTATTTTTCTTGTCCATGGGCAATATGACTTTCCAGACTAAGTCATTAATAGTGAATGCTTTTCCTTTCACCCTTTTGTTATATGCCCTGGCTACCCTTTCCTTTTGTCTCATTAGGATTTCCAATGCATGCAATCTAACTTCATCTAACTCAACTAACTCATTCATCATCATCTCCCAATATAATGCAGATGGGATCTCGTTTTGTCTTTGAATTCGAACTGATTATAGATGAATTTCTACTGGTAGAACTGCATCATGACCAAATGTTAGTTGGAAAGGCATGGTGTTAGTAGCTTCTTTAGGAGATGTTCTACAGGCCCATAGTATTTGGTCCAAAGTCTTGTGCCAATTCCTTGGCTTTTTACCAACATGTTTCTTAATTAACCCTATTATCACTTTATTGGCTGCTTCGACCTGACCATTTGCTTGAGCATAATATGGTGTTGATGTTAGTAATCTAAACCCCATCTCTTGAGCAAATTCTTGCATCTTCCTACCAGTAAACACAGAACCTTGGTCTGTGGTTATGCTCTCTAGCAATCCGAACCTATAGATAATTTGTTTCTGTATGAACTCAATAATAGCCTCTTGATCAGCAGCTATTAATGGTATTGCTTCGATCCACTTGGTAAAATAATCTATTCCTACCAAGATATATTTCTGTCCTTTAGACGAAGCAGGATTAATTTCTCCTATTAAATCTAATGCCCATCCTCTAAAGGGCCATGGTTTAATGATCGAATGTAACTCACTTGCAGGAGCATGTTGAATCCCTACATGTTTTTGGCATTGTTCACACCCTTTAGCAAAGTCTATACAATCTTTGAGCATGCTGGGCCAATACATGCCATATCGAAATAACAACCATTTCATTTTATGACCTGCTTGATGTGCCCCACATGCCCCATTGTGGACTTCTGACAATGCTAAGTATGCCTCACTTTCTCCTAGGCATTTTAGTAATACGCCTTCCTGGGTCTTTTTGAACAATTCATTTCCCATGAGGACATATGATAACGCTCTGTACTTTATCTTCCTATCAACATTCAGTGTTGGTTTTTTTAAATAACTCACTATTGGATTTCGCCAATCTGCATCTGTCAAGGTGTCTATGGTAAATATTCTGAATTTCTGTTTGTCAGCACAACCTAATTTTATATTCTCTAGATCTGATGGTATGAGTCTAATAGCCATAACCCTACCTCTTAATTCGACCAAATCCTCAAAGTTTTTGGTAGAAACTTTATAACCTGAAGCCAACTGTGCTAAGTCATTTGCTTCTTGGTTTTCTATTCTTGGTATATGTTGAATATCTATGTATTCGAATTTTCTAAGTAGCCTGTTAACCATGACAAAGTATGTCATCAGATTTTCCTTTATGCATTTGTACTCCTTTGTTATTTGCTTGACCACTAACTCTGAGTCTCCTTTAATTTCGACTCTAGTTGCCCCCAATTCCAACAAAGCTTCAAGTCCAACAATAAGCGCTTCGTACTCAGCTTCATTGTTCGAGCAACGAGGACCATCTAACTTATACTTGAATTTTGTTGGAATTCCTTCAGGAGAAATTATAAGAACTCCAACACCACTACCATCCCTATGGGTCGAACCATCAAAGTATAATTTCCAAGGTTGCATTTCAACGTAACCCATGGCAGTCTTTTCGACCAGTGAATGGTCCACAATGAAATCAGAAATTACTTGACCTTTCACAGCTCTTAAAGGCATGAAAGTCAAAGAATATTCTGTTAAGGCTAAAGCCCATTTACCAACTCTGCTATGCATTATTGGTTTCGAAAGCATGTGTTTGATAACATCGAAATGAGATGAAACATAAACATCAACAGGCTTTATATAATACTTAAGTTTCATACAAGAAAAGTACAAACAGAGACATAGCTTTTCTATATTGCTATATCTAGTCTCTGCATCATTCAATACCCTACTTAAATAGTATATGGCTCTTTCGATGCCATTGCTATCTTCTTGTGCTAACATACTACCTATACTAACTTCAGAGGCGGATATGTACAATCTCATGGGCTTTCCCCATGAAGGTGGAGATAAGATAGGAGGCTGAGAGAGATATCTTTTTATCTTGTCAAATTCCTCCTGATGGGCTTCGTTCCACTCGAAGGCTTGGCCTTGCTTCAAACGAAGCAACGGAGAGAAATCTTGGGTTCTTCCACTTAGATTCGAAATGAACCTTCTGAGAAAGTTAATCTTCTCTAGCAAAGATTGCAGCTCCCTTTTTGATGTAGGTGATTTCGTCTCCATTATGGATTTAGTCTTATTTTGGTTGATCTCGATTCCTTTTTTATGAACCACAAAGCCAAGGAAATCTCCAGCCTGCACAAAAAATGCACACTTAAGGGGGTTCATTTTTAAGCCATGTTTTCTCATTCGTTCGAATGATTGGCTCAAATGATGCAAATGGGTTTCTGCAGATATAGATTTGATGACTATATCATCAATATACACCTGCATAAAGGTTTCAATGAAATCATGGAAAATCGAATTCATTGCCCTTTGATAAGTTGCCCCAGCATTTTTTAAACCAAAAGGCATTACTACCCATTCGTAGGTGCCTAAGGCTCCTGGGCAACGAAATGTTGTCTTGGCAACATCTTCTTCAGCAATAAAAATCTGATTGTACCCAGAGTATCCATCTAACATACTTAAATATTCGAATCCTGCAGCAGAGTCTATTAACATTTCTGCCACAGGCATGGAGTACTCATCTTTAGGGGTTGCAGTATTTAAATCCCTAAAATCTATGCAAATTCTCAGAGAGCCATTTTTCTTAATAACAGGTACTATATTTGCTAACCATTCGACATACCTTGCGGTTATGATGAATCTGCAGCGCAGCAACCTTTCGATCTCAGCTTTGATCTTTGTGAGAACCGCTGGTGCGAATCTTCTAGGAGTTTGCTTGATGGGCTTCTTTCCATCCTTGATTGGAAGTCTGTGCTCTACTAACTCCCTCTTTAAACCAGGCATTTCATCATAGTCCCACGCGAAGCAATCTTTGTTTCTCTTGAGGACTTCGATCACTTCCTGCTTGAGGCCTGGATTAAGTTTTGCGCTTATGTAGGTTATTCTTTTCGTGTTCTCATCCCCCAAATTCACTTCTTCGAGCGGATCCTGCGCCAACATTTTGGCACCTGAGTCTGTGGGGTCCTTCTCGAAGCCTAAGGGTTCTTTATCATAGATGGCATCTAGCCTTTGATCTATTTCGTGTTCTTCAAAGGGTGAGCCTTTTGAACCATCCCCATTTATTTCGTTCACTTCTACAGCCAATTTATCTATTTCATCCTCTAAGGCCGCTTTCCATTCGTTCTCAGCCATATAGGCCGAAATCCTTTCGAAGAAGGAGGACTCAATCATGAGCAAGGTTGTCGAACTTCCAGCCTGCTGGCCGTCTTTGCGTAGTACCTTCGACTCCTTCATCTTCACTGACTATTCTTCCATCCCAATACATTCCATCATGGCGAAGGGTCATGTAATAATGTGCATTCCTGGTTTCGTTGATTTCGTCGTTAGGGGCACAAGGAGCAATCTTGGCCAAGTGTTTGTCATAATTTCTCTTATCAACCAAGTTGACTGCTGTCATGAAGTAGCTTTGGTCAGCTTCTATGTTCTCAACAAAATCCCATCTTCTCTCCATAAAACCAACCTCTGATGCATTGACGAAGGAACTTCTCCTAAGCCATGAATCCACTCTCTTCCCAACAACAAGTTGTAGTTGGCTTTGGCTTCGATCACCATGAACATGGTGGGCATGCAGCTCGATCCTACCGTCAAGTCCAGTTGAACTACCCCCAATGTTTGACCTACTTTCCCTTCATAGTTGGATAGGACCATGTTGTGTGGTTTGATGTCACCCTCGTGTATTCCTAACTTTTTCAGCATGAAATGGGGTATTAAGTTAACTGCAGCGCCTCCATCCACTAAGACCTTATTTACGCCATGGGTACCAACCTTTGCTCGAATGAATAATGGCTTCAGATGATTTTTCATAGCTGGCTCTGGGTGCTCGAAGAAAGCATTCTGCTCTTCGACAACTCTGTTATCCATTATGTAGTAACACACTGGCCTATGCTTCATCAGATCTATTGTATCATCCTCCTCATGCTCTTCGATTTCAGTTTCCTGTCCAAACTCACAAGGTAGTACAGATACCACGTTGCAATTGATATTGAGTGAAGACTCCCCCTCTGATTCGAAGTTATCCGTTAGCATATCCTCGTCTTCTTCTGGACTTGGTGTGTACTCCTTCGATTCATTTGGTTGTGTTTCAGAGAAGAGTCTCCTACTAACTGGGGGTTTGTCCTCAGGTTGATTATTTAGTGTAGGTTTGTTGGTGCTTGATTCTCCTTGGTTTTTGATCGAAGTTGCTCCTTTATCTGCCATAGCTTCTCTTTCAGCCTTTCGAATTCTCTGTTGCCTTCGCCATTGTGATCTTGACATAGGGTTTCTTCCTTTGTAGTTTTCTAACCTCACTTCTTCCCTCTTCGCCATATTGAACTGCCTTCTATATGTCATGGCGTGGCGTGCATTTCATTCATTGTTTCTCCATTTGTCTTTACCCTTTTCAGTTCTGACTTGCAGCCATTTTTCTGTTGGTATTTCAACAGGAATTTTGAACGTTACCCTTCGAGCGCCTTTGGGATGAGGACTATCAGGCCTTCGTTGAGTGTAGTTGCTCTCGAAACGTTGGCTCATCTGACCAGTCTCTTTGTGGTTCCAGCATGGGGCGAAAGGGATTGTTTCGAAGGCTCCGGCCATATTTTGATCGTACACTGCAGAACACCTTGGGCATACTAGGCATTTGGTTGCCCCTTTGTAACAGCGAACCAAAAACTCCAACAAACTTTCTCCAGCTTTAGGGTAACATCTGAATAACTGGTTATCCTGGCGCCAGTTGATGCCAGTTCGTGCCCTTTGTTTCCTCTCGAAGTCTGCAGCAATTCTCTGGTTGCAGATGATGCTGCATCTAGGGAATAGTATCATTTCGGCATCTCCTTGGTGGCACAACATGAGGTAGTCTTTAAGACTGGCATCCCTAGCATAACTATCCTCCCTTTTGTATTTTTATTTTTCTAAGTATCTTTCCATCTCTTCCATTTCAGAACGAGGTCTCTCCATATCCACCATGTTGACATCTACATCCTCCCCCTTTATGTCATCATCTCCCCATCCTGTAGGTTTGACATCTTCGATTTGGATTTTTGAACTTTCTGGGGCAGAATACTTCACCAAGTAGTCAAACTTTCCACTGGGCTCTCCTAAAGTATCCCATATTTCTTTCTGAGGGGAGGCTGGCTTTGTGATCTGGACTTTCTCCAATTTTAGCCTCAGGCCTTCAGTAACCTGTGTCAACTCTTGATTTTGGTTCTCCTGGCCTTCAATAGCCTGGATCTCTTTCGAAACAGCCAAAGGTACTGCTTCGATTGAAGCCTCTAGTTGCTTGTGGACGTCCTCAGTGACCCCCTTGTTGACTTCGACTAACACACATTTTTTATTCTCAGTGCTTTTTTCTCCTAATAGAGTGTCATCTTGATCTGCTTCCACCATATTGATTTCTCCAATGCACGCAGGCTCGGAGTAATTGGTGTCTACAACATCCAAAGGGTCTTCATCTACTTTCATTTTTGGTTTTTCAGCGAATTTCAATCTGTCATCCTTAATTGCATTTTGAATCAGATCCCTGAAAAGAAAACACTGTGAGGTTTTGTGGCCTAGGAAACTATGATACTTACAAAATCCTCTTTTCTTTCTTTGATCTAAAGGAGGTATTTTTACATTCGATGGCACAATTAGTTGGCCATCTTTGACAAGCAAATCAAAAATCTCGTCACACTTTGTTACATCGAAAGTATACACCTTCTTTGGGAATTTGTCACTTTTCTCATTTTCAACAATTTCTTTCCCTTTTGTGGGAACTAGTAATTTACAGGAATAAGGGGGAGCCTGTTTCAATTCAGCGAGATCAATTTCGACCTCTTCGAATTCAGGGTAATCTTCTGCTTCCTCAGTTCTAACATAGGAGACCCTTTCTTTCTTGTTATTTTTAAAAACTCTGGCCTTCTCGGCTTTTAGTCTTTCGACTTGTCGAACCCTGTCTGCTAGTTGGGCCATATCCCTCAAGTATTGTGTGTCTAATTTCTTTCGAATAGAGTAATCCAGGCCTCCAGCAGCCATTTCGACTAACTCATGTTCAGGAACTACTGTGAAGCATCTAGATTTCAAGAGTCTGAACCTATTCAGATAATCATTTATGGGTTCAGTAAATTTCCTCTTAACATTGGCTAGTTCCTTCAGACTTATTTTAGATTGTCCCATGTAGAACTTTTCATGGAATAATCTCTCTAAGAGGGTCCAAGTATCTATGGATCCAGGAGGCAATGTGGTGAACCATGTAAAAGCGTTCTTAATGAGGGAACTTGGGAAATATTTAATCCTAAGGTTCTCATTATTTGCTATGTCTCCTGCTTCGGTCAGATACCTGGCTATGTGTTCGACTGTTGATTCATTGGTATCTCCAGCAAACTTTGTAAACTTAGGGACCTTATATCCCCTTGGTAAATCAGTATGTATTATGTAATCTACTATAGGAGAGGCATAATTTGGCCTTCTAATTCCTGTATTGAGGCCATTTTGGGCCATAATCCTCTCTATCATGGTGGTTAAATTATTTTCTGCCAAGATGTTATCGTTTCGAATTCTGTGAACGACAACATCAACATCTTGATTTCGACCCACCATGACAACTCCTCTAGGTTATTCTTCTCGAAACGCTGGGACTTCTAGCCTTTCGACCCTTGCCCCTGGTTCTATAATTCCCCTTTGTGGTTCCTCTCGAATCACTGGGGCATCTAACCTTTCGATTCTTGCTGCTGGTTCTATAAATCCCCTTTGTGGTTCTTCTCGAATCACTGGGGCATCTAACCTTTGTGCTCTTGCCCCCAAATTAACCCCCTCTCTGACTGGTCTATAGGGTGGGTCATCAGCAATTTGTTCTTTGATAGGTATGTTTGCTCGAACCAATGCTTGGTTCTGTCTACGCCTTTCTGGCAGATCGAAGAAATCTGCTATTCGACTCATGTTATCCGCGTTTTCTCTGTTTGTCATAGTTACATTTTGTACTATTGGGGCAAAGATCTCTTGCATAGTTTGTGCTAACACTCCTATCATATTATGGTTACTCTCATCCATTAATTGCCTAAAAGCCATCTGATTTTTTATGGTTAAGATAGGCAATGCACTATAACCTACTGACCCTTGGTTATTTGTCATAAATTGATTAGCCCCAGATCCAGACCCTAATTATGGTGACGTATTCGATGTCGAAGTGTGCAAACCCGCCATAAAAGATGTTGGCATCCCATAAGAGGGATTTCTGGGTCTATTACCATCGAAACTGAGTGGTCTAGTTGGTGGTGGGGTGGCGAAATGGGTTTGTGTCCCTGATGGTGGGACGAATCCCCCAGGATAACCAGTGGTTCCTGTATTTCCTAGGATCGAACTGTTAGTCGACATGCCACTTGTTCCATTCGTGGCTACACTACTGGTAGAGGATGCAACAGACTGTGCGCTCGAAGGGATCGCATTAGACGTTCCCGTCGAAGCAGACATATTAGTGCCTGTTCCATGTGGGGCATTTTGTTCCCCTTGTTGATTGTTTAGATTAGACATCTTGTTATTACATTTTCTTCTGGGTAAGGGTTGGTTGCTATTTGTTATTCTACCACTTCTAAGGTTCATATAACAACGAACTTATCACTCAGAAAGAACTTTTACAATGATTATATCCTAACAATCTTTACTTTGTTTTAAATTTCGTAACAACCAATGACGGTCCCACTGGGCATGCCAATTTGTTTACAGTGATTTCTGGTAAACAAGCGCTAGTCCTCCAAACTATCAAATAATCTTAATGACTGTTATTTAATCTCTCTGGTAACTTGCAGGATCGACTAGATTGATCCTATGGGGTATTGGTCGTTTGGATAAATCTAATTGCAAAACTGATATTCATAGTTAGGATTTGTATTTAGAATGTTTTATAGACGTTCAATTCACTTCGATTACCATGTTAAAAGAATCTAATGACATGATCAAGTAAAGAAATACGAAACTGAATTGAATGAATAAAGATTCGATTGCAAAGAAATGTTTAAATGCATAAATAAGTAAATGACTTTGAATGTAAAGACTTTAATGTAAAAAGCATGAATATAAAAGCATGAAATGTAAAAGAGTTTCTGAAATGTAAAGGATTCGAATAGAAGAAAAGCGTTTAAATGCAAGAAATAAGTAAATGACTTTGAATGTAAAGGTATTTGAATGACATTGACATGAAAATGGAAGATAAACTGGAAAAGATAAAGAGTTTTACTGAATTATAAATGTTTGGTGTTATCATACGTACATTGTTCGAGCATTCGTTTCCCTATCCATGTGGTATTTTGAATGTTTACTGAATTTTGTACAATAGATATGACACACCCTGAAATCCTAACACTAAGACTTCTATTTATACTACTTCGACCATAACGGTCTTGCTTATAAGATTCTGCCACGTTCGGAACATGCAGAACACTGCTCCTCTCTAGCTTCCACGCGTCTTTGAACGCTCCAGCGCATATATATTTGAATTCCAACATCCCGCTCGCGTTTGAATTTCAAATGCCTTGGAAATCTTCGCTTTGAACTCATTTCACAGACACAGTCTCGATACCACTTCGAGGCTTCTTTTAAATATATCTACACAACTGTCACTCGAAGCTCAGAGCTTTGACATGTCCGTTCGAAGAACCGCTTCTACCATTCCGAACTGTAACATTTAGCTTTATTCCAACGAAACATCCATATTGCTTCATTTCGAACTGTATCATCAAAATCTTCAGCCAACTGATATATCACAGGGTCATCTTCACCTTGGTAAAAAATGGCTTCTTATGTAAGTAACAATGCAAAGCTGTGAAATTTTAAAAATAGTCAAATAAACGATAGTATACCTCCTGGATTGATTTATACAGATCATTAGCAGACTTTCCAATAATATCAGCACAATCAGTATCCCAGAACATAAATCGAAACTTTGATTCACCATCAACAACGTACATGTCGACTTTGAACATTTTTATATAAAATTTATATAATAGAGACGACTCAATATAACTATAAAAAAATAAGAAACGAATACAAAACTATGCATAAAATACACTTAAATCATATAACCTTGGTATAGCTTGTTGATCGATAAAATAGCAAGTGTACTATTTTTCCTATTGTAATAACAGGGAAAATTCCCCAAATGCCGATCTCAAGGACTGCACAGAATTACCGAGTTTAGTGTGAGGTTCAATTAAACAAAACTCACTTTGGGGTTTGGTTTGGTTATTGTTCTTAACAGTAATTAAAAATATGCGAAGGTAAATTATGACCTTTTTACTAGTGTGAATACTATGCTAGGGGTGAGTGTATGGTTTTCCATGTAATGACCTTCATTATTGATCTCTTCTACAAGTTCATTACCTTCAACTACCGGTCCTTTAGATTATTTTCCCCTAAGTCCTTAGTGAGAAAACCTTTAACCGTCCATCCTAAATCCTAAGTCCTTAGAAATATCTGACGGAGTCAAGCCTTTATCTTGTCAAGGGTTAAATTCGGTGACTATAGGGTATCCCTAATCCTAGGTGATATATATTATAGCCTAATCGTGCAAAAACCTTAACAACCGCGATCCAGCTGGTTGTTAACAGTAATTCAATCCTAATTGGTCCGATCAGGAAAGCATTAGAAACCTTGAACGATTAAATTGAAAGGAAACTATTGTATTAAAATCAATAATTCATAGTCAATACATTCGCCAATCAGGGACAGTCCTAGCATTGGGGGGTTTAGCCGCATATAATATTCAAAGAGATTTCAATAATAATAACGACAAACAATAAAAAAATTAATGGTGAACTCTGATCTTCAATTGCTTCCGCTCATGAAAGGTCTTCGTTCTCCCAAAACTTGCATAGACTTAAGTCTTTTATCGTCAAATTCTCCAGTCGTCAAAAAGTCCCTTTCTTCTTTTCACAGATAAGTTTTTATAACGAACAATCCATTTGTCTTGGTCGAAAATGCCTAAAACGCCCATCTGGGTCCCAAATTATGAAAAATCATAAATGCACTCGAAATCAGCGTCTTGGCCGACACGGGCCGTGTCACCTGACACGGGTACTCGTGTTGTGCTCTATCCATTGTTCCCAACAATACTTTTGCCCAGGCTTTCTAACACGGGTACCCATGTCAGCCTCTATGCTCCACGTCTTCCCATTTCTTCCCCCTGACACGGCCCGTGTCAAGCGACACGGCCACCCGTGTCAGGACTCGTGTAGCAATTCCTCCGAAACTTGGACTTATGCACTTTCTGCCCCAAATTATCCTATTTTATTCTTCTGAACCTGAAAACACTAAAACATAAAACCAAAGCATAAAATACGGTAATAAGAAATAAAACATCAATCAATTAAACGAAACAATAGCTAAAATAACTGCTAAATTCCTGTGTAAAAACCACTGGTCAAACTCCCCCAAATTTAAACTGTTGCTTAATCTCAAGCGACCATTACAAGAACTACATTAGCCCGATATTCATACGTGAGACATTCACTCAAATTGATTAAAAAGTAGTTTGTCTGATTTTCACATGACGCAAGAGTTTTCTTAAGAATCTTTAACTTGAGAGTTCTTCTTCAGATACCTCTCTAACTATGTTTTGTACTTAAGTCTCTTTCCGATTTTACTCCTTTTTCATTTAAACAATCAAATTAAGGCAATAATAGTTATTGATGATCATCACACGTACAAGACTGATTAAGAGAGATTTTTGGCTCATGCACCAAATAAGAGCTTTTGCTCCTTTATAAATTCAGATGAAATTTTCAAAACTTTTCAGTTTATATATTGTCCTTTATGGATGACGTTTGGGGATCAACCCTCTTTGGGCTGAATAACCTGGTGAGGGCGACCCAACTTAGCGAGCCATTTTCCTTTTGGCGCCTTTTCATCATTTGGTTCAATATTTATTTCTTTCTCCTTCAGTCGTACATGCATGTGAATCTATGTTATGCCAGACTGTAAGGATAAACTATTTTAGGAGTACTTCTCAGGATTTAAGCACTATGGTACAAATCTACATGTTAGACTCGTATCCTGTCACGTTGTTCCGAACTTCCTACCCTTGAATAACTATCCCTTTGTCTCTATATACTATTCTCGAACTTTATGAGACTCAAGTTCTTGATCATAACAAAATATTTCGGCCAACTTGACGGACTTCAACTCGTGGATTTACATAGTAATTCGTAGAGCACTAACAAATAATTCGAAAATAAAAAAAGTAATAACTCCCCCCCCCTCAAACTTTAACTGAACATTGACCTCAATGTTTCAGACCAAGCTCGAGAAGGTGACTCACAAAGCGTAATGCAACACATGTTGCAGCCTCCTAGCTCTCACAGGTAAGAGTCCCTTTTCATTACCTGTAATTAAAAACAAAAACAAAAATTAAGTTAGTAAAAGCGTGGGTTGCCTCGCACGAAGCGCTGCATTTAACGTCGCATGGCTCGACGGGTCATCCCCTTATGGGGGTACTTCCTCTTCCACACCTTGTTGCATGTTTCTTCCACAAACCAGAACTCATCTAGACCAAAAACATTGGCCACTTTATACTTCCAGTCCCTTCCAACTTCTATCTTATCACCTTTGAGTTTCCTTTTCTTTCTCTTCTTGACTTCTGGACTGAACTTAGAAGTTTTTGTTGATGCCACTTGAGAGCTTATGCTGGAGACTTTTTCTATGGGTGATTTTAAAATGTTATTGTCTCCTGCTAATTTGATCATACTAGTTGAAGCTTGATTCTTTTCACCTGCACCTTGCTTTTTGATCTCCAATAACTTCAAACTTATCTCCTCATCAAAATATTTAATGTCAGATTACCTGTCTCGATATCAAAATTGCATCAACTAGTCAGCATAAATGGTCGACCAAGAATGATAGAGGTCTCTTCATCTTCAGGTATGTCCATGATCTGGAAATCAACTGGGAAAACAAAATTGTCAATTTCTACTAATACATCTTCAGATATCCCATATGACTACTTAACGGTGTGATATGCAAATTTCAATTTTATCCCACTCCTGCTTATCTTCTCAATACCGAGCTTCTTGAAAACCGATAATGGCATTAAACTCACACTAGAGCCAGAATCTACCAGAACCCTCTTGAAAGCTTTGTCTTTTATTGTGCACGGTATTGAAACTGACCCCGGATCCCTCTGTTTGACATGTATTTTTCTCTCTGGTGCAATTGTACACAATTTCTCATCAATGGGTACCTGTCCATCTTCTGTTGTTATCTTCTTGAAAAGTACTTCCTTCATGAATTTCTGGTACAAAGACATTTTGTCGAGTGCTTCAAAGAACGGTATGTGAATTTCTAACTTCTTGAAAATTTTGACAAATTTCTCAAAATCTTTTTCTTTCATGTTCTTCTTTGCCACTCGAGATGTGTTGTACCCCAAAATTTTCCGTCCCATATTCTTCAAAGTTTTGGCAAGCATCATCTCAAGTCTACTCAAGAGTTGCACAGTCAAGCACCCTCCTAAGCCAGTCAAATTAGGGTTTTGGTTCTTGCAAAGAAGTTGAGATTTTTAAGGGCTCAATCAAGTCACATATGCCTATAAACATTGTCAAGCATCTACATGCCAAGTTTCAAGGCTCACAAGGTCAAGTTGCACAGTCAAAAACCCTAATTGCTTCACAGTCAACTGTAGGGGCAAAATGGTCATTTGACAGCCAAAAGTCAAAATTTTTGGTCAACATCTTATTTTGAAGCCACAATCATCATTTGATCAAGTCTTGATCATGATTTCACAAGAATGGCTCAAAAATCATCAAGATGCAAAAGTTTCTATTTTTGGACAGCTGAAAAGTCAACTGTAACTTGACCAAGGCATAACTTCTTCATGGTTCATCAGAAAAATCCCATCCAATGCTCATTTTGAAGGGGAGGACATTTCCTACAATTCATCTTCACATTCCAAGTCCAATAAATGCTCTCACAAAAAGTTATCAAATTCAACATTATAGGTCATTTTCAAAAGTCAACAAAAAGGCACTTTAAGTCAAAGACCATAACTTGAGATTGGTAAATCAAAATGACATGGGACTAAAGGCATTGGTTAGAGGACTTCAAGACCTTTCCAAAATGTCCAAGAACATGTTCATAGCTTCAAAATTGAGCAAGATATGCATTGGAGAAGTTGGGAAATTTTTGTGAAATGGCCAAAGTCAACTATCCTTGAAACTTCAATTTTTGACAAAAGGGCCCACCTTTTTCCACTTGATTCAGCTTTGCCATGCCTCCCACGTGTCCCATGATTTATTTCAAGATTAAAAATTAATTTTTCTATTTTTATTTAATTTTATTGGATTTAATTCATTTTAAATCTTTAAAATTCAAATAAAAATCAAAAAAATTAATTAAGGGATATCTTGTGTTTTGAATGGCCTTGATACATCATAATTCACATGCCAATTTCGTGTACAGTCCATTTCAAGCATGAAATTCAAATTTTGAGAAAAAACGGCAAGTTGTTTAATGGTGGTTATGAAAAAATCTCAAACATCATTGCATTGGTTTTAAGGCCCCTAAAGTCACTTGATTACATTCATAGACATATATGCAATTGTTCCATACCATTTTACACGACCTAGAACTCTCTCAAACAGCCAAACTACATTCCAAAAACTTGAAGAAAATTTGCAAACTGAAAACCACTTTCCAGCATAATTCAAACCTCTCTTTTGATCCGAAGACGTCCCCAACAGTCCTAGGAATCATTTGCAGCCAAGAACGAGCCAAAAACCTCAAAGAATCGCGCCATACTGTCATACGGTTCATCACTCTTTTTCAAAATCATAATCATCCATTCATGCGTTTTTAACATTTTTTATTGATTGTATTATGTTCACAGGACCCATATGAAGCTTTCTGTATAACTTAATTTGATTATGGTGCCTTAAATCGAAAATTGCCATTGGAGAGTGCTATGGTTTCAGAGCTTGCATATTGGGGCTTTTCCCATGCTGTAAAATCAGAACTCCAAACACCCATGGTTGGAACCGGCTTGAGGAGACAAACACAAAACACACCTCGCGCCCTTTTTATGTTCACTATATAGCTAATCGCTATTTTCCACAGTTTTGCATTGTGGGGGTTAAAAACCCCCGCTATCTTGCTTTTGTTTTTTGCAGATAAATGAAGACGATGATGATGTGTCCATGCATGGGTGGTCTATTCAAATCACGCGCGCTCTCTTTTTTATTTTCCAACATGTGACTCGTTTATTCAATATAATGTTATTTGCTTATTATTATTACAATTGAGACAAAGTGGTGCAGTGGCTGATAACACGCTTGGGATTCGTTGGGACCTGGGTTCGATCCCCAGGTCCCCCAAATACTTATTTCCATTTTTTCTCACATACTTGTGTGCAGGCAACGTGAAGCAACTCACCGTAGACCTCACATCCCAGCTTGCCAAGTGTCCATCAGAAGCAGATCCAAAGGCCAAAAGAGGGAGCACACCATACTCCTGGTCAACAACGTTCCACTCAATTCCCATAGTCAACAGGCTTTGTGCAAAATGGGCCTCATAATTCCACATGCACCCTCCAATCTGGCCCAAAACCCCCTTGGGTTTGCAATTTTCATTTTTTATATTTTATTTGTTTTATTTTTCCCTTTTATTAACTATTAACATAATTAACATTTTTTATATAAAAATCAAAACAAAAAGAAATAATATTATTATTACTATTAATTCCATTATATTTTGTAAATAAATGCTAATAAATAAAATAGTTTTAATTAGGCAATTTTAACTCTTTTTTTTTAATAACTAAAATAGATTTAGAATTAGGTTTTTATTGACTTTTAATTTTATTCCCTTTTATTTTATTTCATAAAAAAAAACATAAAAACAAAAAACATTTTTTTCTTTTAATAAATTAAATAATTAGTTTTAATTCCATTTAATCACAAAAAAGACAAAAAATCATTTCTTTTCTTAAAAGGGTCAAAACCCTTAAGGCATTCCCGATTAATTTTTATTCGCACGCATTTATTTTATTTTGATTATTATGTAATTGCTTCCAAGAATGTAATAGTAATTAGGTTTACCGCTTTATTTAATTTCTCGTACTTATTTACCAAAACGGGTCTTTGTATTTTTGGCGATGTATAGACCCGCGCCTTGTAATAGCGTAGAATTTATATTTCCGTAATTTACTTTCCGCACTCCTAACTATTAAATGCATGAAAGAATGTATGTAAATAAAATTAATCCGTAGCTCACCAATAACATGTACAAAAACAATTAACTGAAAAACAACACACAAAGCACATGCCACTCATAGGGTACGCTTCACTCGTTGCCTCGAAACGTGGTCATCAAGTATAGGACGTCTTAGAGGTCACCCTTTGTCTAAAGATCCAATTGCCTCGAAACGGTTGCCTTGGATAAAAGGATCTAGGACATTAGGGTTACTTCTAAGGTGTCCTACCATTGCTTCGGTGACCACACTGTCCCGATAATCGAATTGACCCGAACACCTCCAACGACGGTGCTACCTACCTCTCAATGGTGGGATAGCACTATCTAAAGGACTCTTACACAACTTAATTCCTTAGAGTAGGTAGATTTCTCTTAAGTACTTGCTCTTTTCAAAACAAACAAAAACATCTTTTCGCACCCCACACTTTCTAAAAGTTTTCAAACAAAATACTTCATACACTCTTGAGGACTGATACAAGAGTTACTTAGAAGTTTCCCAAACGAACTTTTTCAAAACCCACACACACTTGAAAAGCAAACAAATTTTGAAAACATAAGAGCAAGTACATAAGAGCCCATGGATAACCATGGATAGAAAGGGTGCTAACACCTTCCCTTTCTATAAATCTACCTCTCGAACCGAGAAATATTCTCAAAGAAGGAATTTTGTTGTGCTTTTGTCCTTTCCATGTTGGAGAACATAAAAGACGGTGGCGACTCTTGCTTACCGCGACATTTCGCGAAACCAGCTAAAAAACAGTCAGTTCTCATTCCCACCGATCACAAGATGGATACGTCAACTTAATTTCTACTTTAGTCTTCTCTTCAGCTGGATTTGTAGGTGATGCCACTTCTTCCTTTTTCTTCTTGTTCTCTCTCACTTCCAGCTCTACTTCTATGATATCGTCGTCAAACTTCACCTCATCTGGTTTTTCTCTATCCACTTTCTCACTCTTTATTTTGACAACATTCACATTCTTATGACTTTTTTGTCTTTCTTGTGCTTGCACAGCTACCTATTGTGCAATATGTCCCATTTAAACTTCCAAATTTTTTATTGCAACTCTGGTATTTCTATGATTGCTCCTTGTTTCTTGAAGCTGAGATGTCTGCACAACCATATTTTCAATAGACACCTCCCATTATGCCTTTTGAGGAGTTTGTTGCTGCTGATCTTTCTAGGAGAAATTAGGACGATTCTTCCACCCAGGATTATAAGTGATAGAATATAGGTTGTTTTTCCTCAAGAATTTTATCTCCTCAATTTGTTGTGGTGTTTCTAGACATTGTACAGTACTGTGTGGTCCACTACAAATTTCACAAGCTATCTTCTATACCTCTTGAACTTGAGCTACCTGTTAAGTACCCATGTTCATTGCTTTCAGCTTTTTCTCTACTTCTGAAGCAATGGCTTCTTCAATTTTTAATTGTTGATTGGTTTCCAATTTTAGATCAATCACTCCCTCTGATTTGCTTACAACTCTTTCATATAGCTCCAGATGCTCATTTGCAGCAATTACTTCAATAATTTTCTTCACACCAGTGGTTGTTGCAAAATTGGCTGAACCACCGGCTGTTGTATCAATAAGCTGCTTTGTCTTCATTCGGAGGCCATTTACAAACATCTGTATTTGCTCAGTTTGACTCATGTTGTGCGTTGGACAGGATACTAGTAACCTCTTGAATCCCTCGTAAGCATCACCTAGTGACTCTCCTTCTTTCTGCTTAAAATTCACAATTTCATATCTTTTGCGAATGTAAACGGAAGCAAAAAATTACTCATTAAGAAAAGTCTGCTCCATCTGTTCCCAAGTGGTGATACTTCCAGCAGGCAATGAGTAGAACCACTCTTCAACATCTTCAGACAGCGTGAACGGGAACATCCTTAATTTCTTGGCTTCTTCAGAGTTCCCCTCAATCTTCAAAGTAGTGTTCATGGTGAGAAATCTTTGCAAATGCTTATTGACATCTTCATTGATCTTTTTGGTGAAAGATCTGTTCTCGAGCTGGCGGATGGTTGACGGATGCAGTTGAAAGTTCACAATATTGACCAGTTGATTCACAATAGTAAACCGACCTGCTGGAGCATTCACTCCCCCGTAGTCCCCAAGAAGTCTCTCTTGTGGCGGATTTTCAGCCATTGGTTTTACCTCTTCAGACTCCGAGTCTGAAGGATCTGAAGAGCCTGCTGACTCATGTATATCTAACCGAGCTAGTCTGCGCCTCGCGTGAAAAGTTCTTTCTATTTCTGTGTCAAACGAAAATTTTGCTGAGGACTTTCCTCGCATGCAAAGGTTAGGAAAAATCAGTAAAATAAAAATATAGAAATTACAGAAAAGAAATTTTAGTTGCAGAGCAACAAAATTTTAATTGAACTCCAAATAAACTCAATGATTAGGCAGTCCCCGACAAGTGTACTATTTTGCCTATTGTAATAATAGGGAAAATTCCCCGAATGTCAATCTTAAGGACTGCACAGAATTACCGTGTTTAGTGCGAGGTTCAATTACACAGAACTCACTTTGGGGTTTGGTTTGGTTATTGTACTTAACAGTAATTAAAAATATGCGAAGGTAAATTATGACCTTTTTACTAGTGTGAATACTATGCTAGGGATGAGTGTGTTGTTTGCCCTGTAATGACCTTCACTATTGATCTCTTCTACAAGTTCATTACCTTCAACTACCAGCCCTTTAGATTATTTTCCCCTAAGTCCTTAGTGAGAAAACCTTTAACCGTCCATCCTAAATCCTAAGTCCTTAGAAATATCTGATGGAGTCAAGCCTTTATCTTATCAAGGGTTAAATCCGGTGACTATAGGGTATCCCTAGTCCTAGGTGATATCTACTATAGCCTAATCATACAAAAACCTTATCAGCCGCGGTCCAGCTGATTGTTAACCGTAATTCAATCCTAATTGGTCCGACCAGGAAAGCATTAGAAACCTTGAATGATTAAATTGAAAGGAAACTATTGTATTAAAATCAATAATTCATACTCAATACATTCGCAAATCAGGGACACCCCTAGCATTTGGGGGGGGGGGGGGGGGGGGTTAGCCGCACATAATATTCAA
This sequence comes from Vicia faba, assembly GCA_948472305.1. Classification (NCBI taxonomy): domain Eukaryota; kingdom Viridiplantae; phylum Streptophyta; class Magnoliopsida; order Fabales; family Fabaceae; genus Vicia; species Vicia faba. The sequence continues at coordinate 1,296,449,211 of OX451736.1, forward strand.
AGAAATTTCAATAATAATAACGATAGACATTACACAAATTAATGGTGAACTATGATCTTCAATTGCTTCCGCTCATGAAAGATCTTCGTTCTCCCAAAACTTTCATATACTTCAGTCTTTTATCGTCAAATTCTCCAATCGTCAAAAAGTCCCTTTCTTCTTCTCACAAATAGGTTTTTATAATGAACAATCCATTTGTCTCGGTCGGAAATGCTTAAAATGCCCCTCCGGGTCCCAAGTCATGAAGAATCATAAATGTACTCGAAATCAGCGTTCTGGCCGACACGGGCCATGTCACCTGACACGAGCACCCGTGTCGTGCTCTGTCCATTGCTCCTAACAATACTTTCGCCTAGGCTTTCTGACACGGGCCGTGTCAGCTGACACGGGCACCCGTGTCAGCCTCTGTGCTCTACGTCTTCCCATTTCTTTCCCCTGACACGCCCTGTGTCAGGCGATACAGCCACCCGTGTCAGGCGACACGACCACCCGTGTCAAAGCTCCTGTAGTAATTCCTCTGAAACTTGGGCTTATGCACTTTTTCTGCCCGATTTGTCCTGTTTTATTCTTCTGAACCAGAAAACACTAAAACAGAAAACCAAAGCATAAAATACGGTAATAAGAAATAAAACATCAATCAATTAAATGAAAAAATAGCTAAAATAACGGCTAAATTCCTGTGTAAAAATCACTGGTCACTTGTATAACATTTTCTTTACATGAACATTGATATGGTTTGTTCAAATCAAGTGCCTTTAAAGAGCATTTGGTACATCCATAATAGAACCAACCATGCTTTGAAACAAAAAAATTCCGAGTAGTTGCTACAATGACGCATAACATATCCTAAAAAACAACCAGTTAAAAATTATTAGAAATGTCATTAAAGTATAACTAATTATAATTGTTATTCAATATTATATGTTGGAATATACCTGTTTGACCTTGCAAAGCTCACTTAAAGAGATGCACCTGGCCTTATAAACAAACCTTTCAACTGTACTATACTTGGATGCACCAAATCAAAGAGAAATTGATTTTGAGGATTGAGTAGGCTTTTTCAGTCTGCTCATTTGCAGGTAACCTGTAACATTATAACTCAAGTCATGTAAATAATTGTCAATAAAAAATAAGTCTAACTGAACAATAATAATGGTTAATAGTATTACTTAGAAAAAAAACTCAGTGATCTCTGGAATGTCTTCATTAATTAGTAACTTAGAACCACTCCATCCATTTGAAACTGAAATTTCAACAAAACAAAAAAGTTAGAAATTGAAACATAACTTACATAAACACACAAAAATAAAACATTATAAACCTTATGAATCCTTGATCATTGCATGAGTCAGAACAATTCCAATAGCACCACTATGAGTTGCCTCATTGTAGTAGTCCAAAAATCTAGAACCATAGCTTTCTCATACCATGCAGTTGACTACTTTACCACTATTTTTAGTATATAAAGTAGATATATTAAGAACATATTCATATGAAAGATTGGAACTTAAAGAACAGTATTATCCTGAAAAAAGTAGGAATGAAATATATTACGCTAGGTCTTTCAAATTCAGTGAAACAAATGTCTTTTTTCCCGGAGTGTTATTCTGAAAATTGTTGATCTCTTGTACAACACCAATGATATCTATAAAAAAGAATTAAAAAATTAAGTATAAATAACTATCTAAAATAATCATTGTTAATAAAGTCCCCATAGCAAAATCAAAATATATGCATATTATCATACCTTCAAGTCTGCTAAGTTGACATTTTCCTTCAAGGATATCCGAAAAGTCTTTGAAATAATATCTTTTAGGAGGAAGGTTCTAAATATCAATAGCTTTAAAAGTCGTACCACCAAGAAACACGAACTTCTTCGAAAGATCATAAAGCTTTCACTAAAAATCATTATCAAACACAGTGCCATTGTTGATTATGCAAGTCATATTTTCTTGAATTTGTTCCTTCCATTTTGGTGTATGGTCTGCACAAATCAATACTTGAATCCTATCACCCTGATGACATAAGAAACCTAATCAATAACAGTAGAACGTTATTTTTCACAATACTATATATGATTTGAAAATTTTGCAAAATGTTACAGCTGCATCCATGATAACCATCTCCAAATGCTCGACACCCTTGCAGTTAATAACGCTCTATGAATCAAGGACTCGAACAACCAATCTCCATGTTTCCTTTGTGTCGTTAATGTCCCTGACACGGTCAAATCTCCAACTCATCTTTTGCTTCTGCAAAGATAAAACAGAATGGATTAATTTCAGGAAAAGTCAATATATGTTTGTTCTATGTAAGCTGAAATAGCGACTAATGTTGATATGATGGTTTAGGGTTTCGATCAAACAATTCGAAAATCAAAGCACAAAAGCAAAATTGTTGAAGAATATTGTTTAGGGCGAAAATTGATTTCTGGATATGTAATGGAATCACAGAGAAGATGAATGGATGAAAGAAATTGAGATGAAATGCCATCTCATATAAAGACGGAGGAAACACCAGGGGAAGTGCAACAGAAAGAATGCTTGTGCAATGGATGAGAATTCCCAATGTTGGATATTAAAGAAATGAATTGGAAACTGTAATGATTATACGTGGAGAAGTTAAAAAGAGTTGAACAAATAATTAAGTTGCAAAAGAAATAAAATTTAAATTAAATAAAATATTAGAAATTATAATAACTTATATGTCCCTGAAAATCTTTGATAAAATTGGTTTTAGTTGGTTAATAAAGTAATTATGATGGTAATTACTATAATTGTTAAATTGTAATTCATATGTGTCAAAAGAAGATTTGATTTGTTTAGATTTAAATAGATTTGAATTTAAATATAGATTAGATTTGATTTAGTAAAGAGATATTTTTGGGCTTGGGTTTAGCTTAGGGAGCAAGCTAACCTAAATCTATAAATAGAGGGAGCAACCCCTATTTTGTAATTAAGTCATTCACAGTATTTTGCAGTTGCAAAGTGAATTAATAAAGTTTCCACAGTTTGTGGGCAGAGAGAAACTCTGCAGAAATATCTCCATTGTTCTTTTATTTGTTTGTCATAACTAATCATCAGTGGTGGTCGAAATTCATCATAAAGTATTGGTGGATTTCCAACATCTGGTATCAAGAGCTTGTGTTACGATTCAAGGGAATTGTCAATCAAGAACGATTGAAGAATTCACGATGACAAGTTATGGGAATGCAAACTATCCAGCAACGCTGCCAATTCTGAAAGTAGACAACTATGAGAATTGGTGCAAGCAGATGAAAGTCCTATTAAGGTGTCAAGGCCTTTGGGACCTTGTAAAAGATGGAGTCGAAGCGCTTGGCGAAAACGCTTCAGAAGAAGAAAAGAATAAATACACAGAATCTGAGAAACAGAGTTATAAAGCATTGTTTATAATTCATCAATGTGTCAGCCCAGACAATTTCGAAAAGATTAGTGATTCAGAATCTGCAAAAGAAGCTTGGGAGATCCTGGAGAAATCTTTTGGAGGCGCTGAGAAGGTGAAAAAAGTGAGGTTACAAACTCACAAAAGAACCTATGAACTGCTTCAGATGGAAGACAGTGAAAACATATCTGATTTCTTCACTAGAGTTGCAAAACTAGTGAATCAAATCAAGACATGTGGAGAAACATTAACAACAAGAGCTGTTGTTTCGAAGATCCTGAGATCCTTAGCTCCTAAGTTCGACCACATAGTGGTGGCAATAGAAGAGGGGAAAGACTTGTCGAAATTGACAAAGGAAGAGCTTCAAGGGACGCTCGAATCTCATGAACAAAGAATGAACGAAAGAGCTGCAGGAGAATCGAAGAGTGATGTGGCCTTGCAGGCACATTCAGCAAAAGAGACCAAAGGAAAAGGAAAGTATTTCGACAGAAGTAGAGGTGGCTACAACAAATCGAATGGTAGAGGAAACCAAATCGAAGGAGACGTGTCGAATCAAAGAAGACCACACCAAGGCAACCAAAGAGGTGGTGTTGCAAACAGAGGAAGAGGTGGTGGTCGAAAACCTGATAAGAGTCACATTCAATGTTACAATTGTCAGAAGTATGGTCACTATTCGAGTGATTGTCCAGAAAAATGAAAGAATCAAGAAACTGATGCAAAGCTTGCAAAACATGAAGAAGAAGAAGAGATGATGTTGATGGTCACAACAAGAGATGAAGACAGATTCAAGGACCAATGGTACTTGGATTCAAGATGTTCATCACATATGTCAGGAAGGAAAGACTGGTTCGTCAATATAAAACCCTCAACGAAGAATATGGTAAAATTTGCAAATGACAACACACTAGCAGCTGAAGGTATTGGTGATGTTATGATCATGAGGAAAGATGGCAAGAAGTGAGTAATTTCGAATGTATTGTACATACCAGGCATGAAGAGCAATTTGCTCAGTATAGGACAGTTGGTTGAAAAGAATTATAAAGTGTCAATCGAAGATAAGTTGATGAGTGTCGTTGATGCAAATGGGAGAGTAATCTTGAAGGCTCCTATGTCTCAGAATCGAACCTTTAAGATTGAACTAAACGTGATGGAACATAAGTGCCTTTCGACTGCAGCTAGCAGAGATGAATGGATATGACATTATAGACTTGGTCATCTCAACTTCAGAGACATCAGAGATTTGAAGAGAAGAAATATGGTTTCAGGATTGCCTGAAATTGATATTCCAAACGAAGTATGTGAAGAATGTGTGCAGGCGAAGCAACACAAGAATAGCTTCAGCAAGGATGCAGGAAGCAAATCGAAGGCTGGTCTTGAAATCATATACTCTGATGTATGTGGACCAATCCAGGTGGATTCGATGGGAGGTAACAAATACTTTGTTACATTCATAGATGATTTCAGTCGAAAGCTATGGACTTACCTGATCAAGAAGAAAAGTGAAGTGATCGAAGTATTCACCAAGTTCAAGTCCATGGTCGAAAGACAAAGTGGTCGAAAGCTCAAAGTTTTGAGAACTGATGGTGGAGGAGAATATGTGTCGAAAGACTTCGATAGATTATGTGAAAAGGAAGGGATTATGCATGAGGTGGTGCCACCCTATACTCCACAACAAAATGGAATTGCAGAAAGGAAAAATCGAACCATCATGAATATGGTGAGAAGTATGTTGAAAGGCAAGAATTTACCCAAAGAGTTCTGGGGTGAAGCTGTTTCGACTGCAACATACATTTTGAACAGAAGTCCTACAAAGAAGCTAGAAGGAATTACTCCAGAAGAATGTTGGTCTGGTGTGAAGCCTAGCTTAAGTCATCTGAAAGTATTTGGATCTATTGCACATAGACATGTGCCAGATCAGTTGAGAAAGAAACATGATGACAAGTCAAGTCAAATGATCCTAGTTGGATATCATTCGACAGGAGGCTACAAGTTATTCGATCCAGAGAATAAGAAGATTGTGATCAGCAGGGACGTGATCATAGATGAGTTCAAAGAATGGGATTGGACTGCAAATGTCAAGAAAGATTCAGTGGGAATCTTATTCGAAGAGCCAGAAACTCAAGTCGAAAGAGAAGTTCGACAAGAGGAGCCAGCAGATATACCCAGTACAAGCAAACCTCAAAGAACAAGACGCATGCCTGCAAGATTGCAAGATTGTGTGATTACATCAGATGATGTGATAGATGATGAAGGTGAGATGGTACATTATGCTTTCTATGCAGATGTCGAACCTGTTAATACAATTGAAGCATTAAAAGATTCGAAGTGGGTGAAAGCAATGAACGAAGAAGTAAAGTCTATCGAAGACAACAACACTTGGTCACTTGTCGAATTGCCTCAAGGCAAGAAGGCAATTGATGTTAAGTGGGTATACAAAGTGAAGACGAATTCGAAAGATGCCGATGAAGATGATGTTGATCCAACCCAATACAGAAGACTTATTGGATCATTGAGATACCTTTGTCATACAAGGCCTGACTTAGCATACAACGTATGTATGGTAAGTAGATTCATGCAGAAGCCAAAGGTATCACATCTAGCAGCTGTGAAGAGGATACTAAGGTATCTTAAAGGAACTTTCGATTATGGCATTTTGTTTCCTGCAGTTGATAAAGGAAAAGAATGCAAGTTAGTGGGATACACTGATTCGAGTTGGTGTAGTGATGCTGAAGATCGAAAGTCAACAGCAGGATATGTGTTTATGCTAGGTGGTGCAACAATTGCTTGGAGTTCGAGAAAAGAACCAATAGTAGCATTATCATCATGCGAAGCAGAATACATAGTTGCTTCTCTTTGTGCATGTCAAGCAACCTGGATGGTGAACTTGGTCGAAGAGATAACATGAAAAAATCATGGAGCAATTACCATGAAGATAGACAGCATGTCAGCTATCAATCTAGCGAAGAATCCAATAGCACATGGTCGAAGTAAGCACATCGAAATGAGGTTCCATTATCTTCGAGAGCAGGTAGCAGATGGGAAGATGAATTTGGAACACTGCAGAACTGAGAATCAGATTGCAGACATCATGACGAAGGGAGTGCAGGTCGAAATATTCAGAAAGCTAAGGGCCATGATGAACATAGACAGTTTAGACACAATGAATTAGGTGGTGTGTTAAATTGTAATTCATATGTGTCAAAAGAAGATTTGATTTGTTTAGATTTAAATAGATTTGAATTTAAATCTAGATTAGATTTGATTTAGTAAAGAGATATTTTTGGGCTTGAGTTTAGCTTAGGAAGCAAGCTAACCTAAATCTATAAATAAAGGGAGTAACCCCTATTTTATAATTAAGTCATTCACAGTATTTTGCAGTTGCAAAGTGAATTAATAAAGTTTCCCTATTATAATTTAAATATGATTTTATAAAACAAAAAAGATATTATTTTTTTCACAAGAAAATAAGAAACCATATTTACATGAAAATTTAAATTTAAAATAAGAAACCATATTTACATGAAAATTTAAATTTAAAATAAGAAAAATAATCCCAACTCGCTCGTACCCATAACTCAGTGCCCGAGTCCGACACGACAAATCGAAACTCAACTCTTCACAGACCTACAATCTTCGATTCCACAGCAAAACCTCAATCATTGTTCCTCTTCTCTGTTCCATTCTCATCGAATACTCGTCGTTCCTCATTCGTTTTCGATTTCGGTGGAAAACTGTGTTTTTGCGCTTTTTCCTTGGATCTGAGTACTTCTGTTCCCGTGAAATCTGGCTATGGATTACGAACCCTACGATAGTAGCGGTGAGCTTCATTCTTAACTTCGTTACTTTCCTGTCTCATTGTTCCGAAATTTTGAACCTTTCTTTTGTGGGTATCTTTTTTAATTATAGGGCTAGGGTTTGTTTTGATTGTTTCTTTTGTTCTTGACGGTTGATTATTTGATTAGGGTGAGAATTTCAATTGGTATTAAAATTTCGAAGTTTTGTGCTATGTTTGATGAACCTGTATTTTTGGTGTTTCTGTTGTATGTCGAATAGTGATTAACTTAAGAGTGTGATTCAATTACTGATATAATGAAAAGGTTGTTGTTATTGACTTGAGTTTTTTTGTTTTGATATTTATTGGAAGTGTTGATTTCAATGGTGGAATTAGTAATTAGTAATATCTTGTTTTCAAAATGTGAATTTACCTGTTAGTGGAGTACTTTTTTGTAAGGAATGTAAGATGACTAGGGGAAGGTGCAGTTCGGTTTTGTTTAGAAAATGTTTGTTTTAGTAATAACTAAACCTAACCGGTTCTGTACTGTAAGAGCAAAATCTGAACTATGTATATTGTTTTTTTAGTTCCTTGTACTTGATTGAACCCCTAAACTGGTTTTTCAAGTCGGTATAGTACACTAGTAAGAGCTACACAAGGATTTGTGGTCAGGTCACACTTGTTATTTTACTTACTTTCATTCACTTGATGTAATAATGATTGCAGGAACTGATGATGATCTTCCACCAACACATCAAAATAGAATACCTAGAGGGGCACATCTTGCTGGGAATGGAAGATCTGCAGTAGGTTCAATGCCATACCCCAGGATGTATGGTGAAATTGACATGGAAACTCAAATTCACCAACTTGAGCAGGAAGCGTATAGTTCAGTTTTACGAGCCTTTAAAGCTCAAGCTGATGCCATTACTTGGGTACATTTTCTTGATTTCTTTTTTACTTTTTTTTTTTTTGAATTTGTTTGATTAGGTTTAAATGACGTGTATTTTCTTCAGGAGAAGGAAAGTTTGATAACAGAACTAAGGAAAGAACTAAGATTATCAAATGAGGAACACAGAGAACTTCTAGGCCGTGTTAATGCAGATGATGTCATTCGAAGGATAAGGTATGATAAAATTGCAGAACATGGTTCCTTGTTGACTTATGCTTTAGAAGTGAGATTTTCATTCCTATTTGCATATACACATCATTTTCTAGTTAATCAACACTTAATTGGATGTTGATTTAAGGGAGTGGAGACAGACAGGAGGCCATCAAACTGGTGTGCTGAATTCTGGACAAGTTATTCATGATTCAGCTCCAAGTCCAACAGTCTCTGCATCTCGTAAAAAGCCGAAGATAACATCGTCTGTACCATCACAATCTTTTGGCGGGCCTTCTCCTTCATTTCACCCCCAACCAGTGGCTGCACCCCACCAACCATCTTCTTCTGTTGGAAAACGCGGTTCTGTTCCAGGACATAAGGGCAAGAAGCAGAAACCTGTAAGGAACCGTAGAAATCCTGTTACATTGATCTTCTTCTCTTTGTTTATATACATAGCTGCTTCAAAAATTATTTGCCACTATGCAAACCTACATCAGCAGCATTATTGTGTTTATTTTGGATCTTTTATTTGCAGGGCCAAGTATTACCAGGAGTATCATCTATAAAGCAATACCCTTCATCAGGACCAGGTGGAAGGAATCAAGTACCTAATAGAGTTACTTCTGGTACGGTCGCAGGTGAGCTTGCTGAGGGAACATCATTTGATTCACTCAATGGTAGGAGATTACGGACAAGATGGCCCGATGACAATAATTTCTATGAAGCTGTTATCACCGACTACAATCCAGTAGAAGTACTTGCAGCCACTTAATTAGTTTAAGATTTCCTTGTCAGTTAATTTATAGCCAACATGCTTACTTTCATCTTTAACTTTTCAGCGTCGACACCATCTGGTCTATGACATGGGGAGTACAGATGAAACATGGGAATGGGTTAATCTTTCAGAGGTATATCTGAAACTGATTACTGTCGAGTAATTATCTTTGTTGTGATTTCTTCACCGACTCCCTAAACTTCAGCCCTTTCTCCAAAAAAGTGTTGTTCCGAACCTAGAGAATTTGAAAAGAAAGAAAGATCGGAAGAATAAAGAAATAGAAGTGTGTTGTTGGATGCTGTAATAAAAATGGATTAATTTCCCCAAAAATTTCCCCTCTAAAGGATGGCTATCCTTTCACATACCAACTCTCAAATCCAAAACTAATCCCCATTCCCAACTACTTTAATTCCCATTTACTAGCCCAACTACTTCTGACAATGTTGAGAAAGGTTTCTAGTCTTCTCATGAGATGTGCCCTGCAAATGATTTGCCATGTACTTGGCAACAAAAAGTTCATCTTATTAATGAAATAAGATTTAACTGTTATGAATATTTCATGTTTTTAAAAACAAAATTGTTAGACCTGCGAATGTTAGACGGATATGTTGGCGAATATTGCAAATGTCACTAGCAATGGGTTGCAATATATCAGAATACATGGACAGCTGACAATTGGAGATTGGGACTGATTCTGTAACGAGGTAGGTGGTTGTAAAGGGAGTTAAAAGGGTGAGTTAAGGGGCATGATATGTGTGAAGTGGGAAATCAAGGACTATGTAGTGGAGCGATTCCCATCTCTTTAAGGAGGTGCTCTCATACTTGAGAGTATCATTTTCTGTGTCTTATCATTTCTACAAGAAGTTCTTATTTAGTAATTTAAAGTCTTTTACTAGAGTTATAAAAATGTTTTAATGTATCATATCCTGTAATTATGTGGAAAGTTTGTATTTCTCTAGTATGTTTGTCGAACTAATTTGATAAGCTTTCACTTCCATCTTTAAATTAAGAGTTAGGATTCTAATGTGCGATGATCCAATTGGGAATGGGTTTGGATCCCATAAGCATCTGGTTGTTAGTTAAATCCTAGGATTTATACGAATGGAAAAAAGTATTATTGGGATGTGTTCAAACTTTGGAGTCTAATCTATAACCATATTGTCAGGTTCCCCTATAGTTAGTTATGTTAGCCTGTGGTTTCTACAAGGAATTCTTTCCTAGTTTCTAATAAAGATATAAGTTTCTGTCTCACATATCTCAAGAGATTTGTCTCTTACCTACTAGAATGTGTGTAAAAAAAAAGAGAGCTAGAATGTGTGTAATAACTTTTAGCAAAAACTATACATTGAATTTGAAATGTTAGAAAATATTCATTTTAAATGATAAAAATGTTTTAAAGGAAACTATTAGGCATTTATTGTAATAAATTGACTATGCTGTTGTTGAAAACTATTTTTGCATAACATGTAATATAAAGCGATGGTGGCTCATAATTATAATAATGACCTCAAGCTGAATATTCTTTTGTAATTGCAGATCTCTCCAGAAGATATTCAGTGGGTAGGTGAGGATCCTGGGATCAACCGCGGGGGTTTTGGCGGATCTGGTCGTGGGATGAATAGACCAGTAGGTCGTGATAGTATTCCAGGAGCTGGAAGAGGAGGCAGGGGAGGTACTAAGGGGCAATCCAAAAAAGATTTATTGCCAACACAGAATGGAATCGGAAAGAAAGTTTTGGAAGATATACAAATACTTCACACGGATACACTAGTTAAGGAGGTAATTGAAAACAGTTGAACTAGAATACTCTTCAATTGAGATTGTTTTATCTTTTCATGGAAAATATTTAAATTTCTGGAGAACTTGACAGGTGGAAAGGGTGTTCAGTTCAAATCATCCTGATGCACACGAAATTGAGAAAGCCAAGAAACTATTGAAGGTATGCGGCAGTTTTTTACGCCAGTCTGCTATTCTTTTACTGCTAACTGTTGAATTTTCTTATTTTCTTGCAAATGGTTTATGTATGTGAAAATAATTAATGTAATGAATTGAATGCAGAATCATGAGCAAGCTCTTATAGATGCAATTGCAAGACTTGCAGATCTTTCTGATGGTGAAAGTGGTACTTTTCATTTTTCACATTTAATTGCACTGTTGCAGTATCATTGACATGCAATGGCCACATGAATAATAAGCCGTGTCTATGGGTTCATTGCGCTGTTCAATGTAATTGCAATTAGTTCCAAACTTGATTCTGTGTATGTAACCTACCTTTCTTGATGATCTTATTGTTTATACAGAAGAGGGTGGTCACCATTTCTCACATGCTAAATCAATGGATCGAGAATGACGGAACACCAACGTTGTACAATGGGAAAAGGAGGCATTTAAGGAAAAGGCATAGAGTGATGGAAAAGCTTAGATTTTCTCATGTGTTGTGCCATAAAAGATTACCTTAACTGACAGATGATATAGCTCTTGAGCTTGTCTTGTGCATTAGTCATTCAAGTAGGATGAATGTTATGTAATTTGGTAATAATTATTTATTGAGGGTAAAGTTTCACTTAGGATCAGCTGATGCTTGTAAAAAAGTATGATAGGGTATACATTCCGATATTTGTTGTATCAAATTAAGAGTTGACTCTTTCATTTAAAATATAGGATAAATTGCATTCCTTTAAGAGAAGCATGAATTATACCCCATGTTAATTCACAATTCTTTGAAGATTAAATAGATATATAACAGCAGGAGTGACGTGGGATCCGGGTAACCTCTTGGTTATTGAAGTAGAAGCTTTAGCCTTCAAGGAAGCTATTTAAAGTGTTATTTTTTTAAATCTTGATTGGATTATCTTTGAAAGTGACTCTTTTAGAGTGGTATAAGCTTTTCAATCAGTTATCGTAGGAATCACTGAATATTATTCTATAATTAGTGATATCAAGTTATTATTAAATAATTTTTCCAACTTTGAGATAGAATTTGTTAAACGTCAAGTGAATATGATTGTCTATTCGTTAGCGAAGGTGGTTAATTCTTGGGTTAGACGTAGTGTTATATATGTAATTCCTCCTTGTATTGAATTCTTAATCATGAATGAGAAATCACAGTTTTGTTTTGTTAAAAAAAATATTTATTTCATTTTAATTTTAATATAAATAGACATTTTAGTGATGAACAATTCTCATTGATCATAGACATATTAGTGATGAATAATTAATTACAAAGTTCTTTAACTTGATTTAATGTTTTACTTTACATGTTAAGTCTCTTAAAAACACTTTCATTTGTTGAAATGGTCATTTATGTTAAATTTTATAAAAATCGTTAAATTTGATTGATGTGGCATGACAATAAGGAAATGATACAAATTTGAGTCAACATATGTATTGAAAAATTGATATACTATTTAAGCCGCAAGAGCTTTATTTTGAAAGTTAAAAACTTCCGCAATTTGAAAATAAAATTGATATACTATTTAAGCCGCAAGAGCTTTATTTTGAAAGTTAAAAACTTCCGCAATTTGAAAATATAACACTTCTTTCATTAAGAGATACGTTGCTTGCAGAAAACATTAGACTTATTGATATTATTAAGATTTTTTAAGATTGATCTGACCTGATCAGACTTGGACCGTTACGGCTGGCTCCGAGCTGAAGTTTTGAACGAGGTGGGGGGGTACCTGCAAGACACTCCGATGCTGAAGTGAGTAAGAGCACGAGCAGGCAATAATAAGAGTATGGATAGAATGATGAATACCTGACCCTCTGGGAACAGAGGGTATTTATAGCCCCCAGCGCTGGGCCAAGGTCCCTTCATTGGGCCGGGCAGGTTTGGCCCAATGAAGGAACTGCCAGGTTCTACGTGCGTAGTGGAGACCCGCACGTGGTCTCCTTCCTGGATGTGCTGCGTGAAGTGCGGGCGGACGAGGACGCGGTCTTTTCGGGACCCAGGTGAGGGTGCAGTGGACTAAGTCTGCCCTAGGAGGGGTGCTCGAGCTGGTGTCGAGGTGGACAGTAGGAGGTCGAGCAAGTAGTCCCAGAGAGTACGTCGGGCACGACTGTGATCCTTTGGTCGGCGTGACCTCCAGCAAGCCCGTTTGGATTGGGCCTTATCAATGCTATTGGGCCAGTCGGGCCCAGTCCAGAACAGGAGCCCCCCAAGTCGTGGTTCCTTGGGTTAGGAGCCATGGCTTGATCTTAGGTTGCTTCCGTTTCGGGGCTTCGTGCCCGGGCCAGAGACGCATCTCCTCGTGGGGGTACTCGAGGGTTTCCCCGTATCGTGCTCGGGGACAAGTCCTTCGTGGGGAATGTTCGAGGATTCCTCAATGGCACGTGTCTGTCGAGCACGCGAGGTATCTTTTGGGAACTGTGCCGCCACCCTATGAGGATAGGGTCATCATTGCCTAGGGGAGATGCGCGTCGAGGAGGGGAATCCGTGGCTGCCCGAGGTGACGTTTGGTATTCCACGTCCACTATAAATAGGATCCTTGGGCCCCAGAACGTGTTACTACTCTTCACGCTTCTCCTCTTTGCTCTGTTTCTGCTGCGGTTGTTCTTCCCAGATTCCCATAGCACCGCCACGATCTCCGTCACCAATTCCTTTCCTCCGTTGCCAAATCTACTCCTTGATTCCAAGTAAGTGACTTGTCTTCTCTGTTTTTCCGTTGTGATGCATGATTTTCATCGTTTTAGACGTTTTTAGAGGCTGTGCGCGTCGGAATAGCCCGGTAAACTTATGTTCAGCCCGACAAGTTCATGCATGAAGTCGGCAAACACATATTCATGGCCGGTAGATACATAGTTTAGATTATAATCTGCAGTGCTGCCCAGGGTCTTCATGATCCAGGGCGCCTAATTCGTGATCGTGCCTGGTAGACTCATAGCTCTAGCTTTAGGCTTTATGATGTTGCTCGCCATGTTCATACCCCGGGTCGACGTGTTCACGAGTGACCGCGTTGTCGGTTTATTTAGGTGGCTTGTAGAAGGGCCCGTCGAGGCATCTGGAAGTCGGGGAGGCGACTGCTATTTTTGTTTCAAACCAACTCTGTGGTCGTGCATGGAGCGACGCGGTTTGTCGCGCACTTCATCTTGTCCGTTTCGACGAGCGTATGGTTTCGTGCCCAATTGACTGGTTTCCCGTGCTCTGTAGGTAACCATGGCGGACGAGCCGTGCTCTTCAGGACGCCCCGAAAGGGAGGAACAAAGTGCTGACGAGACTGTGAGTTTGATCGACACCGTAGAGGACCCTCTGTTGGACTGGGTGGGTGCCGAGCCTAGAGGAATCGCCTCGGTCTATAGTCGGCGCAGCCGAAGGCCATACGCTATCCTTGAGGCGGGCCACGGCCAACCCGATTTTCAAAAGAATTTCGTCGTTACTAGACCGACCTTCACTGCTCGGATTTGCTCGGTGTTCCCCGAGTACAGTTTCCCCATGTACGAAATTGCATTCAAAGACCTTGGGTTGCAGCTGCCTTTCAGCGACTTTCAGGCCGGGGTCTTCGGCCATTTGGGGCTGGCCCCGTCGCAGCTACACCCAAATTCGCTCGCCTTTATCCGGGCGTTTGAGCTGACCTGTCGTTTTCTGAGGATTGGGGCGACTATACCTCTCTTCTTCAGAGTCTTCCATCTACAGCGCCAGTCCCGAGGAGGAAAGCACAGTTGGGTCTCCCTGAAACAATCGAAGAGACTTTTCAGGATGTACATGGACTCCGTGCGGGGTTTTAAAGACAAGTGGTATGTCGTGAGGCCGGTTACCACAGCTGCTTTAGAGTCCCTGTACGAGGAGGAAGCGGCGATAAGCGACGATGACGGGGAGGCACTTTTAGACAACGACGGGTATCCGGTGTTGGAACGCACGGCCAAGTTCCCCGTGCACTGGATTTCTAGGCATTATGAGCACGATACTGGGTATTATCATACTTCTGCGGGCGGCATGGGTTCCGAGGATGAGAAGGCTTACGAAACTCTTTGTCGGTACGTTGATAGCTTCCACCCCGCCAAATGGGCCACGAGGGAGGGGGAAGACGTCCTGGACGAGGAGGGTTATCCGACATTCGAGGCCCGACCGATCGATACGAAGGCACTCGTGGAGTGCCAGTCATTCGGGAAGGCTGCTCGTCTGCTAGGTCGTTTATTGCTTGAATTTGCTTGCCATTTGTTTGCTTATTTGCTCGACGCTAACCCGGTTTTTTGTTTGTGCAGGTTCGATGGCCGGACAACGGGAGAGGCTCTTGAAGTTGTCTTGTAACCGGAGGGCGAACAAGAGGGTGGTGAAGGCTCCTCAAGAAACGAGGATGGGTCCGCCGCATAGTCCGGGCGCTCCTCACGCGGTGAGGGTGGACTCGTCGCCTAGCTCGGGGGCTGCTTTGGAAGAGATCCCGGAGGTCCAGGAGGTCGAGCCACATGCCGACCTGATACCAAGAAAGAGGAACCGGGTGGAAAGTGGGCCGGCGGTCGGCGAGGATTCCAGCGCCGTAAGGTCCTTCGGGTTGCCCCCTTGCTTCAAAGAGGAGGGTTTCTTCGAGGGGTTCCCTTTGTCCGTGACTGCCGACGAGGCTGAGGTCATCAAGAGGATGAGCAAGGAGGACCGGAGGAGGCACTTGGCCGCCAATATGGCCGGGCTGGTGAAGATGGCTGAAATGGCCGTTGTGCTGTCCGAGGAAGGGGAGGATCCTGACCGCATCAAAGAATTGGAGCAGGAGAAAGCGGCCCTCACCTCGGGTTCGTGAAAGTTAAAGGCTGCCCTGGAGCGCTCCGAGGAGATGTTCCGCGAGCAAGCCGCGCTGCTGGCTGCCGAGAGAGAGATGCTGACTCTGGAGAAGGAGAACTCGGGGAAGCTAGCCGAGGAGGGAGAGCTTCTCCGTGCGGATCGGGAGCGTCTGGAAATCGACATCGGGCGCCTCACCAGAGAGATCGAGGACCTGAAGGTCGCCATGATTCCTGCCGAGGATGAGCCGGAAGACATAGCCGCTTTGAGGAGTCGATTAGAGCTGGTCGCCCGTATCCGGCTCCTCGAAGCGGATTGTGTCGGCGCTATGGAGGAGGGGTTCGAGTCCGCGGTCAACCAACTTTCCTTACTGAACCCCGGTTTGATCACTGAAGGGACGGGCTACATGTCTCAGATCGTGGATGGCACGATCGTGCCCCCGCTCGACTCTCCTGTTGTCGGTGATGATGGCTCCGGTGAAACTGAATTGTAAGATGATGATGGGCCTGTGTGCCTTGTTGATATTTGTTTCGGGCCTGCGTGCCTGTTCGTATTTTTTGGGCCTGCGTGCCCGTTGGTTGTACTTCCTGAACATCGTCGGCCTTCTTGGTCGGTTTATATTTATTTGCTTTGTTTCCTACGGGCGTTTTTGAATGAATGATGTTTCAATTTTGATTGTTTGCCCGTGCTTGCGTTTTATGTTTTCGCACAAAAATTGGCCTAAGTTATGGGCTCGAGGAGTGCCCGTAAGTGGCTGTGACTTAGCTGGCAAATTTGCCCGTCTTTTGTTTGTATATGTGCCCGGCCTCTTCTTGATGGCCAGAGTCACCTAAGTGATGTACTCGAGGGGAGAGAATCCTTTTTGACCCTTTTAGATGGCCCGTCATTCTTGAAGATTTGTCGGGCAGATGGAGCAGAGTTGTTTAGTCGGGCGCACGGCCCGGTAGGGACTATTTGCCCTTGGCGTGAACTGCCCATCGCGAGCTGGGTGTTCTGCCTTACAGGTACTACGACGGTGGGGCTCGGTGTAGGTGTCCACGTCGGGCACTATCGATTGGTCTCGTTTGTTGAACGATGTTGTGCGGTTTAGTCGTAGGTCGGGCCTGTACCTCAGCCTCTCTACGGAGTCAGACGTTTTTCCCTCGTTGACCGAGCGCGGGTGCCGACGGTCGAGGGTCCTAGGTGTCGTTGGTAGTTTTTTAACTATAGTACTGCTTTAGTTTAGCAGCGTTCCAGGGTCGTGGTAATGGCTCTCCGTCTAATTGCTCGAGGTAGTATGCCCCGGTACCGGTGGTGCTGTGGACGCGATAAGGTCCTTCCCAATTCGCGGCCAGCTTCCCTTCATGGGAATCTTTCTGGTTCCTTCGTAATACTAGGCTGCCGATTTTGAATTCACGCTTGATGACCTTTTCGTTGTGGCGCAGAGCCACTCGTTGTTTTAGGGTGGCTTCACGGAGGGCCGCACCAGATCGGATTTCCTCGACTAGGTCGAGCTCGTCCCTTAGTGCCTCGTCGTTCATTTCTTCGTCGAGGGGGCTCTCTGTCAGTCTGGATGGTTCCATGATTTCGACCGGGATGACGGCTTCGGTCCCGTATGTTAGTCGGAATGGGGTCTCGCCCGTCGTTGAGTGGGGCGTGGTGCGGTATGCCCACAAGACGCTGTGGAGCTCCTCGACCCATCCCCTCTTTGCTTCACCGAGTCGGCGTTTGAGCCCCCGGAGGATGACTCTGTTCGCGGCCTCGGCTTGGCCGTTGGTTTGGGGGTGCTCGACCGAAGTAAAGTGTTGTTTTGTCCCTAGTCTGGTGACGAAGTCTTGGAACCCGTGGTCGGTGAATTGGGTGCCATTGTCGGTCACCAGTGCGCTCGGAATCCCAAATCTGGCGAGGATGTTTCTTTTGTAGAAGCGGAGGATATTGTGCGAGGTGATCTTCGCGAGGGCCTCGGCCTCGATCCACTTCGTGAAGTAATCGATCGCCATGATTAGGAACTTATTTTGGTAAGTCCCTTGCACGAAGGGTCCGAGGATATCCATACCCCACCACGCGAACGGCCATGGGGACGATAGTATGCTCAGCTCGTGAGGCGGGGCGAGGTGCATGTCGCCGTGTTTCTGGCACTTGTCGCATTTCTTAACGTGCTCCTTGGCATCCTGCTGCATTGTCGGCCAGTAATATCCTGCTCGAAGGGCTTTCCTCGCCAAGGACTTATCGCCCATGTGCTGGGCATTGATCCCTTCGTGTATCTCCCGCAGTACCTCGGGGACTGTGGATTCGTCTATGCATTTTAGGAGGGGGATGGAGAATCCCCTGCGGTACAGTTTGTGCTCGAGTACCACGTAGGAGCATGCTCGCCGCTTTGTGACGGTCGCCTCGGACTGGTTCGATGGAAGTTCACCCTTTGTCAAGTAATTGTAAACCGGGGTCATCCAGGACGAGGCGTCCCCTATGGCGTGGACCTCGACTGGAGTCGAGGATATTTCGATGCTTGGGCGTGCGAGGGATTCTTGGATGACAGATTTGTTCCCGCCCTTCTTCCTCATGCTTGCGAGTTTGGACAATATGTCTTCCCTCGTGTTTTGCTCGTGGGGAACATGTGAGATTTCCGCCCGTACGAACTTTGTCATGTGTTTTTTGACCAAGTTCAAGTACTCGATGAGGTTGTCGTTTTTGGCTTGGTAATTCCCCTGGACTTGGGAGGCGACGAGTTGGGAGTCGGTGTAGATCTGTACCTCGCGGGCTCCCAGGTCCTCGGCTAACCTCAATCCTGCGAGCAGGGCCTCATATTCTGCTTGGTTGTTTGACGCCGGGAAGGAAAGAGCTAGGGAGTGCTCGATCACTACACCCTCTTCGTTTTCCAGAAGGATTCCTGCGCCACTTTCGGACGAGCTGGATGCTCCGTCGACGAAGATGGTCCACTTGTGCTCCTTCTCTCGGGGTAGGTCATGAGTGGTCATCTCCGCGACGAAGTCGGCCAAGGCCTGCACTTTCAAGGCTTTCCTACTCTCGTACTGAATGTCGAATTCGGAGAGTTCCAAGGACCATTTCAGCATTCTGCCCGCCATATCAGGCCGACCCAGGAGTTGCCTCACCGGTTGGTCGGTTCGGACGATGATCGTGTGGGCCAGAAAATAATGTCTGAGCCTCCTCGCCGCGTTGACAAGGGCCAGGGCCACCTTTTCTATCTGTTGGTATCTGCTTTCAGGTCCTTGCAGGGCTTTGCCCGTGAAGTAAACGGGTTTCTGTCCATCGGGGGTCTCGTGGACAAGAGCCGCGCTGATGGCTTCGTTCGAAACGGCCAAGTACAAGTACAGTGGCTCTCCGTCAGCAGGTCGGGATAGCACGGGCGGTTGAGATAGGCTTTGCTTTAGGTGGCGTAGTGCCTGCTCGCACTCCTCATTCCATTCGAAGGCCGCTTCCTTTCGAAGGAGTTTGAAGAAGGGGAGGGCGTGCTGAGCGGATCTCGCGACGAATCGGGATAGCGACGTGAGCATGCTGTTCATGATTTGTATCAACTTCTTCGACGTTGGTGTTGGGAGGTCGGAGAACGCCCGACATTTGTCGGGGTTGGCTTCGATTCCCCGTTCTGTTAGATAGAATCCAAGGAATTTTCCTGCCTTAACCCCGAACGTACATTTCTCGGGGTTGAAACTCATTTTACATTGCCTTGCTTGGGCAAAGACTGTCTTGAGGTGTGCTGCATGGTCGGTGTCTGCTCGGGACTTGACGATCATGTCGTCCATATATACCTCGAGCATGTCGCCGATCTGTTTGTTGAAAACTCTGTTCATCATGCGCTGGTAAGTTGCCCCGACATTTTTCAGTCCGAAGGGCATTACGTTGTAGTAATAGTTGCCCGAGCTGGTCATGAATGCCGTGCAGTGTTTGTCGCCCAGGGCCATCGGGATTTGGTTATATTCCGAGTAGGCGTCCATGAACGACAATGTTTTGTAGCCGGCCGAGTTGTCGACCAGCATATCTATGTTAGGCAAAGGAAAAGCATATTTCGGGCAAGCCCGATTGAGATCGGTATAATCAACGCACATCCTCCATTTTCCATTATTCTTTTTCACGAGTACAACATTTGACAGCCAGGTGGAATACCGGGCTTCAGAAATAAAATTTGCCTCTAGGAGGTCTTTTACAGCTTTTTTAGCAGCCTCCGTTTTTTCTGGAGACTGCCTACACCTACGTTGTACTACGGCTCTAGCGGCTGGATCAATGGCGAGGTGGTGATAGGCGACCTCAGGGTCGAGTCCGGGCATCTCCGCGACGCTCCAGGTGAACAGATCAGCATTCTCACGTAAACAGGCCTTGATTTGCTTCCTGGCCAAGTCGGGGAGGTCTTTGCC
Organism: Vicia faba; assembly: GCA_948472305.1. Lineage (NCBI taxonomy): Eukaryota > Viridiplantae > Streptophyta > Magnoliopsida > Fabales > Fabaceae > Vicia > Vicia faba. The sequence continues at coordinate 1,296,469,320 of OX451736.1, forward strand.
AATCTTCACTCCCTTGGTCGGATCTGTGCCAAGGGGGACGAATTCAAAATCCCCTTCCGGTATTGGTCGGAGTGGGATTTGCTCGCCGCTGGATGGCTCGTCCTGGTCGAAGCGGGTGTCCAGAGCTATGGAATCGACTTTTGGTGGAGCTTTCTGGACCTCTTCCTCGGGGGATGCTTTCCTGTCGGGCTCATGTCTTGTCCTTTTGGCGGGTCTGGTCCATATGTCGACAGTATCACGTCCCTTGGAAGCGGCGTTGAAGCACCTGCGGGCAGCGGCTAAGTCTCCTTGGATAGTAGCTACCCGTGCCCTCTTGGTGTAGAACTTCATCTTCAGGTGGACGGTCAAGGGTACCGCTGTCAGCTCTGCCAGCGTCGGTCTCCCTAAGATGCAGTTGTATAGAGACAGGCAGTCGATGACTAGAAAGCGTACTTTGACTTGTCTTGTAGCCGTCCCTTCCCCGAACGTAACCAGAAGCTCGACATATCCCCAGGGCTTGGAGGTTGAGCCGTTGAAACCTTGTAAGTCTGAACCCACATATGGCGAAAGATGTGAGTCGTCCAACTGAAGGGTTCGGAACAGTTGATTGTACATGACGTCGACGAAACTCCCTTCGTCGACCAGAATGCGATGTACGTCAAAATTGGCCATTCTTGCCCTTATCAGTAAGGGAATGACTGCGTTCGGGGCTCCGTCGGGGAGCTCTTCCAAGTAGAAGGTGATGGGCTCTGACCTGCCCTTCACCCTTTCAAACGTCACTGTTTGCGGGGGAGCCGCGTCGACCAGTTCGTCCAGCTTTCTCTTGGCCGAATTGATGGTCAAGTCGTTGAACCCGCCGCCGTTGATGACCAGGGCGGAGGGGAAGTATTCCCACCTACTGTGCATTGTAAGTGGCTCTTGCAGGTGCTCGGGGAAGTCGAAATCCTCGGGCCTGGTCACGGAGAAGGCAGTTTGGATGGGCGCCGACTCGTCAGATGGTCGGGCGTCTTCTTCTGGCTCCCTGGTTTCTTGGACGTCACGACGGGGAGCGTCGCTTCGCCGGTACTGCGCGATCCTCCCTCCCTTGATGAGGGTTTCAATGGCTTCCTTGAGGTGGACGCAATCCTCAGTCAGGTGACCATGGCTCCTATGGTACTGACAATATTTGTTTTTGTCTGCTCTGGGCTTAGCGGGAGCAGGCCGGGGACGTTTGAAACCGCCGTCCTTGAAATCAGTGCTGGCACACTCCGCCAGAATGCGCTCGCGGGAAGCCGTGAGCGGAGTGTACTCAGTGAAACGCCTCGAAGGTCCTCTTTGTTCCCGGGGTCTGTCTTCCTTCCTTTTCTCCCCGGTTCGTTGAGGAGGAGCCTCTTGGCGCGAGCTGCTGTTGGGACCACGAGTCCTGGAATCACGGGCTCTGTTGGCCGCCTCCCTCTCCTCGTAGTCCATGTATGCTCGGGCCTTTTCGAGGAGGGCATCGAATGTCCGAGGTGGCTCGATACCCACGGCCTTTCTGAATTCCGTGCCGGGGAGGAGCCCTCTCTCCAGCAAGTATCTTTTCATATGGTCCACGCAGGGGGCCTGTATTGCTTCCCGGTTGAAGCGGTTGATGAATTCCCTCAAGGTTTCATCCTATCTTTGGATGATGGCCTCGAGGGCCGCCTCGGTCTTCAGATGGCGCCGAGAAGCTGTGAAGGAACTGATGAACTGGTTCTTCAGGTTCCGCCACGAGGTGATTGAGCCCGGGGCGAGTCCTTTGTACCAGTCCATTGCTGCCTTCCGGAGAGTCGTGGGGAATAGACGACACTTGATGGGGCCCCCGGCGTTGTGATAATGGAGCATGGCCTCGAACCCGTCTATATGGTCGACCGGTCCGTGACTCCATCGTACTCCTTTAAGTGTGGGGGCTTCTCCATGCCCGGGGGGATGGGTGCTTCCATAATAGCCTGCGACAGGGGACCGCGGGGGTCATCCTCGTCACTTCTCTCCGGAGATAGAGATGGGGACCTGTAATACTGTCTGGAACGCCAATCCAGGTCGTGCTGAGTCTCTCTCGAGCAGGATGCTCGGTGGTTGAATTTTACACGTCCATCTCCGGAGTGCCTTCTTTCTAGTATTGCCGGGTCACGACTGGGTTCTCCGGCCTGAATGATGGGCTGCCTCTCCAGATAACGCCGTCTCTGTTTTGGCCGGGGAGATGGGCTTCGAGAGGTCTCCCTGTAATGTCTCCGCGGGGGAGAAGGGTGTCGAGCTTCAGTCACTCGAGGAGGGGGAGTATGTGGTCTCCGATGCCTCCTCGGGGGTCTTCGCTCGTCTTCAAGCGCCTTTAGTCTCTCTCCTTGGGTGAAGATGAGATAGTTCGTTTGATTAATGGTTGCGAACAACGCTTGTGTTGTGGCATCCGCCCCGGAGGGGACGGAGACTTCCTGGAACCGGGCGGCTCTGAAGTGCGCGAGGGCCACCGGGTCATCCTCGAGTGGTGGTGGGAGCGAGGAGGATGATGCAATATCTCCGTCCCTGTAGGAGGAAGTTCCGGGGGCGGTCGTCGCAGGAATGGTGTTGTGGCCGGGATTGCCAGCGTTGTCAAGGTGTCCGTTTTTTTCCGCGGCGCCGTTATTAGTGTCGACGACACGGATGTTCTTCTCATCGTGAGCTTGATCAGCCATGACAGGTAGTTGAATTTGAGCTTTGGTCTTTGAGTTTGCAAGACGGGGAAGCTAGTTTCCCACAGACGGCGCCACTGATCTGACCTGATCAGACTTGGACCGTCACGGCTGGCTCCGAGCTGAAGTTTTGAACGAGGTGGGGGGGGGGGGGTACCTGCAAGACACTCCGATGCTGAAGTGAGTAAGAGCACGAGCAGGCAATAGTAAGAGTATGGGTAGAATGGTGAATACCTGACCCTCTGGGAACAGAGGGTATTTATAGCCCCCAGCGCTGGGCCAAGGTCCCTTCATTGGGCCGGGCAGGTTTGGCCCAATGAAGGAACTGCCAGGTTCTACGTGCGTAGTGGAGACCCGCACGTGGTCTCCTTCCTGGATGTGCTGTGTGAAGTGCGGGCGGACGAGGACGCGGTCTTTTCGGGACCCAGGTGAGGCTGCAGTGGACTGAGTCTGCCCTAGGAGGGGTGCTCGAGCTGGTGTTGAGGTGGACAGTAGGAGGTCGAGCAAGTAGTCCCAGAGAGTACGTCGGGCACAACTGTGATCCTTTGGTCGGCGTGACCTCTAGCAAGCCCGTTTGGATTGGGCCTTATCAATGCTATTGGGCCAGTCGGGCCCAGTACAGAACAAAGATTTTTGAAAGACATGAATTTTTTTTCTAATATAATTTTTTGCAAATAGAATTGGACAAAACTTAGATACAATTCTTTAGGTGTGGTTCTTACTATTTTTCAATGAAATCATGACAAGTGAATAATTTTCTCTTACATATATATATATGTAAATTACTCCTATTTTTACTCCTTAATGATATTTAAATATACTTGTCATATTTTCACTGGAAAATAGTAAGAACCACACCTAAAGATTTGCACATAAGTTTTGTCCTATAGAATTTTATTGACTATTTATGTGACAGTTGCTTCTATAGAAAGAAGTTGTTGAAGTCTTACTTGCGATCTACCATATTACAAGAAAGACTTAATGTGTTAACATCGATAGCAATTGAGAATGATTTATTGGAGACTTGATCGAAGAATATGAAAACTTGATTGAAGAATTTATTTCAAAAAATGCTAGAAGGAAGGTTTTTTTAAGATAGGTCCTTAGATTTTCACTGCTACTTTCTTTGTAATGGATATCCAGCCAGCACACTATTGTCTCCTCGGACATCTATGGATTCATTCTGCAGGGGCAATGACTTTCACGTTGCACCAAAAGATCAAGTTTGTGATTAACGGTAAAGTAGTTATTGTGTGTGGGGAAGAGGATTATGTGGTTAGTCATCCAAGTTCTTTCTGGTACGTGGAAATAGAAGGGAAAGTTCAAGAGACTCCATTTCAGGATTTTGAAGCCATGCAAGTTGTCAAAACTCCTCGTCTTGAGGTAGAAAAGTCAGAGGTCTCCATGACGTCCTCAAAGCAGGCTTATGCTATTTTTGATTCCGGTCACCCTGAAGTTTGGGGTCGTGTGCTAGATCTTCTAGTAAAGATGGATAAATTTGGTTTGGGGTACAAGCCTGGTCAAAATCTACAAAAGTTAACTCCAAGAGTGCAAGGGTCTTCTGGTCCCACCAAATTCTTGAGTGCTGGTGTAATCCACGAGGAACATGCAAATGTTGTGGAAGACGAGATTTATTTTTGTTGTTGTTGTTGTAATAACCAGGTTTTGAAAAAAAACACAAATAACCATGTTTCGGAGAAAATTATGTAAATAATCATGTTTCAGAAAACCCCATAAAAGAGGAGCCAACCCAGTTGGCGCATGCACCTACCATTATGCCCTAGGCGCTATCTCATTTGGCGCATGGTCTCACTTTTAGCCAAGTGAGATGACACATGCACTTTAAATGTGAGAGGAGGCGCCATCTCACTTGGCACCTAGGGTAGTGCACATTTCTTTAAATAAATGAACCTATTCTCCGTTATTCTTCACACTTTCTCGCACTGTCTTCTTATTTTTTCTTTGTTATTTGCGTCATGACATCTCCCATGATTTTCACCAGAGATGGATATGTTATTTTCTCGGCCAACAAACCTCCAATGAAAATGAAGTTTTGGCATATTCACTTCATAGAGCGTCTGAAGAGAGAGTTAATGCGATGACTAGAGGGAGACATCGAGGATGGAGAACAAATTAGAAGGATCCAGCGAAGAAGAACATCCACCTCACTTGCAACTGGAAGACCTAATTTTTGGTTGGAGGAAGTCAAAACAGATGGAGACGTAATGTTGATGATGCATGGGTCAGATGAAATTGTTTTTGACGGTTGTAATTTCTTAGACGTTTTATCGTGTTTTTATTTGTTGTTTGCGTAAGGTTTGTTGTAACAAATTCTCTTAATGAAAAGCGTAATGTTTAGAACTTAAAAAAGTAAAGATGGTTTGCATACAATTTTTATGTTGTTGAGCTAGTAGCCCGAGTCGGACAATTTTTTCGGTTGTGTCCGACCTGACGACATAAACCAAACTTTCTTTCTAGCTTGTCAAGGGAGTCCATTTCAGTTGTGATATGATTGCTTTTGGGACGACCCTTTTTATTTCTTTGCATTTGATCGTTGTGCCATACTATTTCACCGTTGTATGCAGGTAAATAATCAGGTTTTGCTACCAATGGGAAGCTGTTGTTGTATACATTGAGCAAGGTTTCAGACTTGTAAATGAGAGATAGAAGTTGTAATGTGTCTTGATGAGTATACACACATGCCGCAATGACATGAGAGCAAGAAATACGAAAGGCTTGAAACTTGCCACAATCGCACCAACGAGATTGTAGTATTACCCTATACTCTTGTCTTGGCAGCCCCTCGTTGTGGTCGATTGTATCTTTGACAATGAAGTTGTGGCTGTGCCGGTCGAACCTTATAACCAGATGGGTGTTGGCTTTGACACTTTCTGCCTTAATATACTTCATGCAGCTTTCACTCCATAGTTGTCCCGATTGCAAGACATCATTCCATATTTCACCTCTTTTGGCAAACAACGAAGCCATCCTAAAATATGTTGATTTAACCAAAGCAATTACTGGGATGTTTCGTATGCCTTTGAATACACCGTTCATGGATTCAATAATATTTGTTGTCATGTGGCCTCATCGTTGTCCATTGTCGTATGACCTTGTCCATTTTTCCACTAGAATATTATCGATCCACCTACCTGCATCCGAATTTGACAATCTGATCTCGTTGCGATAGTGTTTGAACGTAGGTTGTGTTAATGTATACCCCGCGTTCATAACTGCTTTCCTAAGAGCCTTGTCTTTGATCTCCCTCGTGAAATTTTGTACGATATGTCTAATGCAGTAGACATGCGTAAAAGGAGGGTCATGCCAACCGTTTGTAGGATTATTGTATGCACTCTCAATAGATGCATGTCTATCGGAGATCAAACAGAGATTTGGTTGAGGAGCCACGTGTGTTCGGAGATTCCTGAGAAAGAAACTACAAGCACCACTAGTATCTCCCTCGACTAGAGCAAATGAAATTGGGAAAATGTTGTTGTTGTCGTCTTGTGCAACTGCCATCAGTAGCGTGCCTTTGTATTTCCCATACAACCAAGTCCCATCAATTTGAATAATAGGTTTTCATGACGCAAACCCTATGATGCAAGGTTGAAAAGCCCAGAACACTCGACTGAATATTCCATTTCTGGTGACATGAGTACCATCTGGGGCATACACCGACAATGTTTCCATAATATAAACAATACCCAGAGAATAAGTCTGAAGTGCATGCAAGTAGAGGGGAAGTTCTTTGTATGACTCCTCCCAGTTTCCATATACCTTTTCAATCGCCTTGGTCTTTGCTAACACGCCTTTCGGTATGACGGAGTATAGTTATATACCATAATGATATGAGAGATTATGGTTTTCACCTTCAATGATGGATCATTGCTGACGAGAGGTAGGATTTCTTGACATATGAGATCATAATTTAGTTTCTAATGATCCTGTGATTGAGTAGAATTGACGCACGCGTTGATGGACATAGAACCTATCACCCAAACAATCAGCTCTTAATCTGTATGATGGAGTGAGCTTGATCATACAATCTGGGTGGACACACCTGAGCTTGTACCTTTCTGGATTTACACGATCTACCTTAAAATCAACCGAGTTTAGCATGTGAAACTTTTTTATGTCTCAGATACAATCTTCTCTATTATGAAATTTGTCTTTCTCTTTTAAGTTTTCATCCTATACGAATTGAAAAAAACATCAGATGATGGTTCATCTCCGCCCATGTTGAAGCTTGTCATGTGTGGAGATGGTGTGTAGATCTCATTCAGAGGTATACCAGGTATCCCATCGTCTTTAGAATCATCGTTAACCATGTTGTCAAACTCTAACTCGTCATCTTCCTCTTCTTCGTCAACGACATCTACTTCTGCTTGTTCGGCCTCGAGAGGATCAACCACTTGTGACTGAGTTGGTCGTGACAACTGAGGCTCCCGCAACATAATGTACAACTCAATAGAGTCGTACCCAGAATACTCATGACTGGAAAGCATATTCTGAAGGTCATCATCATCTTGAACCTCAACCTTATAATATATTATTTGGTTCTCACCAAAAAAATCGGATTTTGATAGAAGATTTGTGTCATGGGACCTCGTCCAAGTTTGACCTCCAATCGTTTTTTGAAATACAAGAAATTGGCTTTCCTGCTCAAACAAAATCAAATGTTCTCAGTGTTTCTAAAGAAAAACCCATAGGTGGGACAAATGTATGTCTCACCGTTGAAATGTGCACTGATAACATATTGTGGTGCATAGGCCATTGTGTTTGAATGTTTGAAGGTTTGAGTGTTTGAATGTTTAAATGTTTGAGTGTTTGAGTGTTTGAGTGTTTGAGTGCCTGATTGTTTGAATTTCTGAATGTTCGAGTGATTGAGTGTAGAAGTGTTTTTATAAATGTAAGATTAAATAGGTTGTACTGAATTTGAAAAATACAACAGTAAGCAACCTCTAATTCGCCTCCCTACATGTCCAATCGTATTACATGCATGCAGAGATGTCTTCCCCAAGACTGCCACCTAGCCTGCACCTACACTATAACCCATGCCACCTCTAATTCGCCAATTGGGATGGAGACACCTTTTAATTTTGTACTCATTCGCCAAGTCAAATGGCGCCTCCCTACATGTCCAATCGTGTTACATGCATGCAGAGATGCCTTCCCCAAGGCTGCCACCTAGCCTGCACCTACAATGCAACCCATGCCACCTCTAATTCTCCAACTGGGATGGCGACACCTTTCAATTTTGTACTCATTCTTCAAGTCAAATGGCGCCTCCCTACATGACAAATCGTGTTACATGCATACAAAGATTCCTTCCCCAAGGCTTCCACCTAGCCTGCACCTACGCTGCAACCCATGCCATCTCTAATTCACCAACTGGGATGGCGACACCTTTCAATTTTGTACTCACCAAGTCAAATGGCGCCTCCCTATATGTCCAATCATGTTACATGCATGCAGAGATGCCTTCTCCAAGGCTGCCACCTAGCCTGCACCTACACTGCAACCACCTCATGAGTGACACATATTATGCATACATGCACCCACCAACCACCTTATTTATTCACTTTGTGATAAATTTTTCCCTATAAATACAGAGCCTCACATAATTGTTTTGCATCAACAATCATCCTACTCTCTGATACGAACTCTTTCATTATCTTATACAATTTCAACTATGGCTTTTCTCACAATGGGCGATTCTCACAGAGGCACAAGGGACAACATTACAGCGTTTGTAAGTTTTTATAAATTCTCAAATATTCTTGTATACTTGTATATTTTTTATAATATTATTAATTATTTATAAATCTTATAGACTCTTATAATTTTTACATTTTTAATTTCGGATACTAAAAGATTCAGAATTCGCTCACACAACTACATTGCTCCCGACCCGTTGATCGTGCCCTATCTCGAATATGCAGGTTTCGGAAATGTTATAAAGATCTCCAACCGCACTATTGATTCAAATTTTATACTTGCAATGTTAGAAAGGTGGAGACCTGAGACACACACATTTCATCTACCAATAGGTGAATGTACCATCACACTATAGGACATGTACATGTTATTGGGTCTCCCTGTCGACGGTAAGGCAATTAACGGGTCGGTTCAACAACCCAATTCTCTATGCAAGGAATTGTTGGGCAAAGATATGGTTGAATGTGGTGGTTCTAGAGGACAAGGTATATTACTTACTGAACTAAAAAAACATTATGCGACTCTGGAGTTGAACGAAAATTCCTCCTAGCTAGCAAGAGTAATAAAAGCTAGAAATTATATAATGATACTGTTTGAAACCTTTTTATTTCCTGAAAGTACGGGGAATAGTGTAAATTTTATGTATTTAAATTTACTTAGGAACTTTGAAAAAACTAGAAAGTATAGTTGGGGTTCTGCTGTTTTAGCCCATCTATACAGTTCCTTATGCAAAAATCCAACCAAGGAAAAATGTATATTTTATGGATGCGCTTTCTTACTCCAAGCCTGGGGTTGGTGGAGAGTGGAGTCCCTAAACCCCGTCAACAAAAACACATTCGTTTTCCCATACGTAACAAAATAAGTCAAGAACTTATATCATTTATTATTCATCCGTTCGCCAAATATATGATAAAAATAAACTATTTTACAATTCCTTTAGGTACTGCGTGACGGGTATGGATTACGGCAAGAATCCAAGATCCAATATCGCTCTATATCACAATCTATTAGATCACCTTGGCCTGGATGATGTACGTCGTACCTTTGAACTTTTCTACTTTTAAATTATTTATTTATTACGTTTTCATTATGCTGATTTAATTTTATCCACAGTTTATTTGGAGACCATATTTAGGTTTGGACCATGAACCAAACTCCGAGGATGCAGCAATTAGGACCGCAAAGACTGCAATCACACAGTTCAACATTGTGTAGATGCACCACAATGACCGTGTCAAGATGCAGTTTGGAATGCATCAAGAGATACCCTACGGTCCAACTTGTTTATCCATGTGGCATCTCAAAAGGGTCGATGCCCAATATGGTCTTACTAATTGGAAATATTTTGCTCCATAATGATGTAAGATGTGGCATAGGCGTCACCAACATGTCTTTCAATTCCCTACTTTCCTCAACCAGGGTAATATGTGACACACATATCAATATTTAGCTTAGTACAGATCAGTTAGTAACCCAGAAATTCATGTGTCTCATCTAAGGTATTTGGTTGATCCACGAACACAATGGGCACAACGCTCATTTCCCCAATAACAAACCCAACACACATCAACCTTCCAGCAACCACTCCAACGATACAGATCCATAACCACCCAACCACAATAACCACCACAATACAAATACACCCATATTCCCCACACCCAACCATAATCACCACCTCAATACCAATACCCCCATATGCCCTACACCCAACCACAATCTCAATCACAATACCAATACACCCGTATGACCCCCACACAATTCCAGTCTTCTCCATATCCTAATGTGGGCCCCTTAACATCTAACCTTAGCCCTGATCTGAGATTTTCCGAAGAATATGACCCAACGGACCCAACTTACCATCAACCACCACATCACCATAGCACCAAACATTCACAATACCAAACACCCCAAGATTCATTTCCTTTCTACCCCCTTACTCAGACGACCAGTGCTATAGACCAACCATGGAACTCCACCCACCACCAAGACGACTAAACTTTGAGGATATGGCTAACCGAATGTACCAAAGCGGATCTTCCAGATATAGATACCTGACCGATTTCATGGATCCGGAACACATTGAATTCACTGGGCCATGGACCCTGACACAACAGTAAACGCGACAAAACCCACCACGAGACAGGTGAGGACGCAGATGCGGAACCGCGGGTCATTACCGAGTTCCGGGGGGCCATTAATTATTTTGTATGTTTTTTATTATGTAATTGTTTTTTGTAAATAAAAAGTCGAATTTTTGTGAAGCTATATCGTTTACCTAATGTCTCGTATTTAAAATAAAAAACAAAAAAAATTACACCTCTATTGCAGTTAGGCGCCATCTCACATGGCTTAGGGCAAACTTTTAACACCTAGGCTCCAAGTGAGATGGCGCCTCCCCTTTAATTTTAGGTGCATGCGCCAACTGGGTTGACTTCTCCTTTATGGGGTTTTCTGAAACATGGTTATTTGCGTAATTTTCTCCGAAACATGGTTATTTGTGCATCTTTTTTTCAAAACCTGGTTATTGCAACAAAAAAATTCCGAGATTGATAGTGATTATGACATGGATAATTGGACCTGTCCAACTGTCCCAGGTTGAAAGCTCTCCAACCGGTCTTTCGAGGATATCATCCCAATCACTCTCATTCAGGAGTAATTTTCTTTTGTTTTAATCATGGAATAATTCCTACGCTCTTCCCAAGGCGTAGTGAACATTTTTTAGGGCCGTGATGTTTTCATTTGCAAATTTATCATGAAATAAAGGATGTTTTTGCATTCAAATATTTTGTTCCTTATCTTTCCTTTTACTTTCAAATCTTAAAAAATGGCAACATGTCTTCTTTTTATTTTGTTATTTCGCATTCTAAAATAAAACATAAACCATCACTCATGCAGATCCATATCTACCTCAAATTATATTGATAATGATTCTGCTATGACTTTGATAATCTAATTTACCAAGCCAAAGAAGAAGGTGAGGAAGATTGTGAACTACCTGAAGAGTTATCCAGACTGTTTAGGTAGAAAGCAAAAGTCATTTAGCCACATCAGGAAGTTGTGGAAGTTGTGAACCTTGGCACCGAGGAAGCAAAGAAAGAGGTCAAGATATGAGTTGCCTTAAAAGAAGGTGTAAAGAAAAATATGATAGAGATGTTACAAGAGTTTGTTCATATCTTTGCTTGGTCTTACCTGAATATACCTGGACTTGATACAAACATTATTATGCATAAATTTCCTCTCAAAGAGGATTGTCCTCCTATCAAGCAGAAGCTTAGAAGGACTCACCCAAATATGTCTAATAAGATCAAAGAAGAAGTTAATAAGAAAATAGATGCATGTTGTTGTAACCCAAAATTTTCCCTCCCATTTTTCTTCAAGACATTCTCATAAGGTCCTCAAATGCTCAAGGTTGCCTAAGAATTGATCAGACAAATTCTCTTCCTAAGTAATGGGTCCATAACTAGGGTTTTGTGTTTCTAAAAAAATATTGGGTTTCAAAGGACTCAAGTGGTTTTCATGGTTCTCCATAGGTCTTCAACAATGCTCATATCAAGTTTTAAGCCTTGTATCACACGTTTGCTCAGCCAATGACTCAGATGACTGAAAATCAACTATATTGGATAAAAAGTCAACTATTGTCAACATATAGTCAAACTTCAATATTTTTGCTCAACATTAACATTTTGAAGTCACATTCATCATTTGATCAAGGTTTGATCATGACTCATCAAGAGATTGCTCAAAAGTCAAAAATTGCTAAATTAGGATTTTGATCATTCCTATAGGAGAAGTCAACTGAACTTTGACCAACCATAACTTTCACATGCTTCATCAAATTTTCCTCAACCAAAGCTCATTTTGAAGGAAATTCAATTCTCTACAAGTTTGTCTAACTAAATTCAAGTCCAAAAAGTGCTTCATTTGAGAGATATGGGCCAAAACATTATATGTCATTTCAAAAGTAAAAAAAAGACACTTTTTATCAAAGTAACTTACATCAAGATAAAGTCTTAAAATACAAAAATGATAAACATAGAGATTGTAGAGGACATATTAAGATTTCCAAAAAGTCCAATATCACCTTCATATGATAAACATTGAGAGAGTTATGATTGGTGCAATTTGGGAAATTATGGGAAAAATGCATGAAATCTCAATTGAGTAATTTTGGACTTTTTGGCGAATGAGCTTAACTTTTGAAGTTCAAACATGTTCACGACATATTTAAGGACCTATAAATCTATTCATGCATTATATTATATTTTTATTTTATTTATTTTATTTATTTTATTTATTTTGACTTTTATTCAATTAAACTCAAGATAAATTAAATAAAAATCACAAATGATAGACCAATGCATATGGGCTTAGTTTTGGATCATATTGAGGCCCAAGAACACATGACAAACATGCCTAAGACCGTGTGAGCTCAAAAATGGCAAGAATTTCTAAAAATGGAAGCTTGAAAACATGTTTGATTTTGGTCATGATTGCGTGATATTGTGCCATATTTGTTGACTCAATCCCATGCCCTATAAATACCACAACAACTCAGACCAACAGGACACGCAACAGCTGCCTCAAAATACCACTAAAAAATTCTCAAAAAATTCAAGAAAAGTGAGTAATCAGATTTCAAATTCCAAGCATTTTCAGTCCAAACTAAGGCCAACAATCACTTCCCGAGGATCAAAGAGTTGATCCAAGTCCACGACCAAGCCCCTCAAGCGCCAGAACACGGTATCTCAATTGCACCGTGTTGTACCCCAAAATTTTCCCTCTCATATTTTCCAAGGTCTCCCCATACATGGTTGGTCACAAACCCTTGCCTAAGGAAAAGGAAAATTTATGAGTAGTGTTTTCAAGTTTCCTTCGATTGGCATCTCCAAAATTCCCTTTGATTGGCATTTCAGCAAAGCCTTTCGATTGGCCTTGCAACAAGATCATTCGATTGGCATTCCTAAAGGACCCTTCGATTGGAGCATCAGAGCTTTCTTCGATTGAAGCATCAGAGCTTCCTTCGATTTGGAGCATCAGAGCTTCCTTCGATTGGAGCATTAGAGCTTCCTCCGATTTGGAGCATTAGAGCTTCCTTCAATTGGAGCATTAGAGCTTCCTTTGGTTGGAGCATCAGAGATTCCTTCGATTTGGAGCATCAAAGCTTCCTTCAATTGGAGCATCAGAGCTTCCTTCTATTTGGAGGATCAAAGCTTCCTTTGATTTAGAGCATCAGAGCTTCCTTCGATTGAAACATCAGTGCAAAGGCCCTCAAATTGGCATTCCAAAAGATCCATTCGAAGAAGCTTGCAAAGAGTCTATTCGAAGGAGCTTCATCAGAGCCTTTCAAAGGAGCTTCAGAAGAGCCATTCAAAGAAGTTTGCAAAGGTCCATTCGAAGGGGGCCATCAGCCCATTCGAAAGAGGGCATTCAAAGTCCAGTTACATATCATTCAAAATTCAAAAAGGGAGACAAGATCCCATGTGTTTATCCAACGTTATAAATTCCTACTCATGGCTTTCAAACACAATCAAGGCTGTTTAAACCTTTGCCTTCTTGTTCCCTCTACCCCTATATATAAAGAGATCACAAGTGCTGTCTAAATGGGGGAAAAACATTGGAGAGAGGCTGCCCACAAAATCCATCAAAGGTTGCCAGAATTTTCCAAGCAAAATCTATTCCTCAGCAAAAATATCCAAGCCCAGAAGTTCCAGATCGAAGGTGCCCACGCCCAGAAGCCCCAGATCGAAGGTGCTCACATCCAGCAAGTGCCTAAATCAAAGATTCATTTGTTGGTAAGAAAGGGTAAATTATCCAACTTTATATTTGCATAACACATACATACTTGTTATTACATTCGATTTGCCATCCTATAAAGGATCAAAGGGCCTGGGTTTGGCACCCAGGTCATGTTCTTCGTTTGCTAACATTTGCTACAGATTTAGCCTGAAAAGACCCAGCGCGCGCAGGATCGAAGGGCCTGGGGTTCGATACCCAGACCCTGCGTTTTATTTCGCTAATATAATTTTGCAGGTATAGCGTCCCAGATCGAAGGAGACACCTTCTCTGAATCGAAGCCATGGCCTTCTAGATCGAAGAAGACATCCCCTTCCTGGATCGAAGGGCATTCCCTTTCCCTGGATCGAAGGCTAATCATGCTTACTCCTTAGCCCAATCGAAAGAAGGAATTTTCTTCTGAATCGAAAAGGCCACATCTCTCCTGAATCGAAGACCATAGTTTTTCCTAGGATCGAAGCCCCCACCTTTCCCTGCAATCGAAGGGTGCCCCCATTTGCATTTTTACTGTTTGGTTCATTATTCTATTGACTTCTTTTTTAACATTAAAATCAAAATCACAAAAATATTAGGCTAGTTGTTTTTCCAACTAAATTAATTTTGTAAATAAATAAATTAATTATTTTAATATTTTTTCTTAAAATTAAAATTAAATAGACTTAAGCCTTGTTTCTTTAATACCAAAAACAACAAAAACATTTCTTTTCTTTAGGATTTTTAGACGTCTTTTCTATTTCATGCGCGTTTATTTAATTCCGTATATTTTATTATTATTATTGTATCTGCCAACCGGATAAAATAGATAAAATTAGGATATTTACTGCTTTATTCCCCATTATCCTTGTATAATGTAAATCCCCTCCCCGAAACATTGTAATAGCGTATGACCTCTATTTTCTGCATTTTCTTTTTACTGCTTTTCATATTAACTACTAGTAATTAGGCTTGTATGATAAGACTAATAATCAAACGCTAGCAAACTTAACAAAAAGACAAAAAATAACTGAAACACAACACAATTGCACACAAGCACCTCTAAGGTACACCCACTTTGGTTTCCTTTAAAAAAATAGTCATGAGGCAAGAATGCTTTAGTAAGGAGCTGTAAAAATAAAAGATCATAGTCCCTCGATGACCCTACAGTTGCCTTCTCGGTAAATGATCTAGTCCCTAAAACAGAGTTGCTAAAGCATCTCCATAAATTGCCTTCGTGACTGTAACGTCCCTTCGAATGTCCCTCATACATCCAAAGATAAGGCTACCTACTCACTAATAGTAGGATATCATTGTCTAAAGGATAAGGAGGAAAAGAACAACCTTTTCGAGTATAAAAGTAGATAGCTGTTAGAAGTTTGCTAAAAAAAAATACTTTTTTGCACTTACACAGAAAACTACTTTTTCAAAAGACGTTTTTCAAACACTTTGTATACGTTCTCTACTATCCCGAGAAACACTACAAAGTTCGCCGTACTAAGGCGTTTTTTAAAACATTTTCAAACACAAAGCACAAAAGCATCTTGAAAAATGAGCAAACCTCTAAAAGCCTGTAGAAAACCACAGATGGAAAGGGTGCTAATACCTTCCCTTTCCATAATCTACCCCCCTTACTCAGAAAATTCTCGAAAAGGTCTTTTTCTGTTCTTTTCACCCTTTCCTTTTGTTGGATAAAGAAAAGACGGTGGCAACTCTTGCTTACCGCACATTTGCGACTAAAAAAACGCAAAACCAGTATTAAACAGTCGATTCTGCCATAGTGTAACAGAATTGGCGACTCTGCTGGGGAAAATAAAAAGTGGGGTTACCTTAGAGTTAGTTCATTACTTAACTGCTTTGTGTGCTTCGATTGCTTTACTTTTGAGGGCTCTATTTGGGGTTCCTATAAATCCTACACCCGGACCTGTAGCACATTTTAGGTAAGTAGAAATAGGTCGAGGAAACTGTGCGAGATATACCGACACGGTCGAAGCGATGGCTACGTTGATGCGACACTTTGGTTGGTACCGGTAGCCCTTGAGTTAATCAAGGAGAATACGGGGCCTCCGCGTGGTGTCATAAAGCGTCAACTGACCTTAGAACCTTTAAATGAACAACTTGGCCATTATGACGTAGTGTGATGGCCGTCTTTGGTGTATTCCCAAAGTCGGCAGATACTCGATGCTACACTCATTAAGACTTGACTCCTGAGTTTTGTTTGTTTGCGAGTCAATCGCCTACCGAACGAAGCTTGTGGGAAGGGCAGTGATATTGAGATCCCTTAGAACCCGATTACTATTTATAGGACTGGTTGAACCAATCCAACTTCAAGAGGGTACTACCTTAAAACCCATGCAAGCCTAAACCTAAGGCTACTTGTGTGACTTGTTTGCTTGAACTACTTGCAGGATTTTATTATCTGACAACATGATTTCCTTGCAGGATTTGTTCACAGTCATTATCTAATAACTTGGACTTATTGCAGGGTTTACTTGCTTACATAACCTTACACTTTTGCTTAGCGCATAGCATACAAATCATATCATCATGCCACATCATTTCCTTAACCATTTCAAGGATCTCAAGGGTTTGTGATGCAGGTTGTGATGAATCAGACGTCTAGCAAGGGGATTTATTTTCCTCTAGCCAATGCCGTCAAAAGATCAAAACATAACAACTTGAGTCAGAGGCTATGACCCACTTGATATGGTGAGCTTGACTCTCGTAGAAGGACCTTCAACGATACGAAGTTCTTCAAAGCCACAAATTTCAACTGCTGACATCTTCTTGTTTACCCCGCGAGTCCTTGAAAACATTGCATACGCATATCATACATGTTATTGCATAATCAGGTTTCAAAGCAGGGTCCTCACCTTATTGGTTCTTTATTTCAGAAAGTAAAGAAATGACTCTCGAACAAACAATCAAAGACCTTCAAGCTCAAAACGCTCAATTCCCACAAATGTTCCTGACTCTGACTCAGGGGAAGGAAGAGTTGAAAGCACTCCTTGCTGGGGACTTGGCCAAGAAAAGTTCTGAAGACGATAAAGACGAACAGTTGGAACAACTGCAAGCTGAGGTAGAAACAATGAGAACCCAGATATTGAGGCAGATGAATCTTATCCAAGGCCTAGCCCGGGGACAAGAAGAGCTGAAGGCCGTTATCAACAAACTTCATCAAGACGGATATAACCGTATGAAGCAAGCAGTCGAGGTCGGGGACCAAGTCATTAATCAACCTCCGAGAAGACAAGAGGTTGGTTTGGTGAAGAGTGGACCTTTCCAAATTTCTACTACCTCACGGGTTCAACAACAACCTCGCCAAAAACAATGGGTCAATCAGAGTAAGCTGGATACACCCAAGAGGCAGTTTACCAAACTCAACATGCCATTGTCGCTAGTCTTGCAACACATGTTAAAGTTGAATTTGGTCACACTGAAGGATCCTCCTCAGAATCCCAATACTTCCGCTCCTGCTTACAATCCTGATGCAATATGTGCATATCACTCCAACAGTCTGGGGCATGACACTGATAGCTGTTGGACGTTGAAATACAAAATTCAAAACCTGATTGAGGAAAGAGCATTGGAATTCACACAAGATGGTCAACTAGAATTTTTTTGTCATCCCTCCAAGGCACACCATCTGAAGTGACAAGTTCTGACAAGAAGGCTTTTCGTTCATTGGAATTTTCAATTTGTAATTTTATTTTGATTGTTTGAACATTTATTCATATCAAACCTTGTTATTTCATCAATGCATTGCACATGCTTGTCTTGAATTAATTTGTTTGCACTATTCTTGAACTACTTTCTTACTTCCTTTTTGTGATATTCAACTCTCGATCAAAAGCTCTGAGCCTTTAGAGGGAGGATGACGACAATGATACCACAATCCACACAATATGCTTTTGAACAGACCTTGCTGACGATGTACAAGCATTGTTTCAAATCCTAAACAGTGGAGTTATAAGGAATATAATCCCTAGTCAACCCCTTTGAGCCAAAGAAGTAGGAGTTTTTTCTTTCACACAAATTAAAACCCTTAATCATAACCTGGGGCAGGGTAGTTTTCTCAGTTAATTCAGACGCGCATTCAGTCACAATCTTCCGCTTCGTACACAATGAATGGCATTGAAGACATCCTTCCAAATTAAATGACGGTGATGGTTCTGCATAATCGTCAAGACAGGCAGTCATTATCTCTCACAATAAAAGCCCGCTAAGTCAAAACCTATGTAGGAGGCTTAAGAAGAAAAAAATTAGGGCATCCTGCTGACTGTAATCACGAAAAGAAACAGTTCAGGCAAAAGACATGTGTGATACGGTGGGAGAACTGACTAGTGTTTTGCATTCGTATTCGCACTTGTGCGGTTAGCAAGAGTCGCCACCGACTTTTTACTTTATCCTAAAGGAAAGGTTAAAAAAGCACAGCAAAAACCTTTTGAGATATTTCGTGGGTTCGGGGGGTAGATTATGAAAAGGGAAGGTATTAGCACCCTTTTCATCCATGGTTATCCATGGGCTCTTAGTTACTTGGTTTTTTAGATCACTTGCCTTGTTTTTTCGATTGCTTTGAAAATAGTGCGTGTGTGGGTTGTTTGGAAAATGTTTTGGAAAAAGATGCCTTGTCTTAGGCCAACCTTGTAATAATTCTTTACTCGAATGTTTTACAAAGGTGCATATCTCTTCGAAAAGATGTTTCAAAAGTTTGAAAAGTTTGATTTTTGAAAGTGTTGTGGATTGTGGTTTTTTGAAAAGAAGGCAAGTGTTTTTGCAAGCTTGATCTCAAGTAACTAAGAGTTTTGTCTACCCTATTGTACTCAAAGGTTTTTGTCATGTTTTAACCCCTTATAACAATTTTGTTCCACCATTGAAATTGATGGGCAATCTTGCGTTTAGGAAGTTTATTCGAGACGGGTGCGGGTCATCGTATAGACCATGAATGCAATGATGCCAAGTGTCTTTGGCAATTTGTTTTGAAGGGACTTGATCATTTTTGATAGGCGACTTTCGAAAGCGTCATCGAGGGGCTTATGATCATTTGATTTTGTTTTGCCAAAGATACTCGACGTGCAAGCATGACCTATTTGGAAGGCAACATGTGGGATTACCCTAGGGGGTGCAAGTGTGATTGTGTATTGATTACATGCATTTGTCTTGTATTAGGTTATCTAGCGTTTGATTTTATGTACATACAAACCCTAGGTCTAACCATGGTATAATTGAAAAGCTGTAAATTGCGGAATGTAAATCTACGCTATTACAAAATAATGTCCGGGAGTGGGGGTATAAATGTACAAGGGGATGAGACTTATAGTATTTAATAATTTACAACCAAATCGAATGTCGCGATCAAATGAATATCAAATATAAATGTAAGATAAACATGTGCATAGGGAAATGTGTATGTATTTGTGTACAAGTGTATATGTATGTGTAAGTGTAAACATGTACAAGTGCGAATTGTGAAATTGAATCGTATTAGGGTTTTGACCTAGATAAATTTTAATCTGTATTTTTGATTTATATGCTTATGTACAAATGAAGGGTTTTGATTAAGAAAAAGTATTTTCAGATTTAATTTGTATGACATGTATAAAACTAATTTTTAATATAACATAAATGTATAAAATAACTATCTAAAAAATGTCTTAATTTTACGATAAAAAGTATTTTATTATTTAGGTTAGTATTTTTACAAAGAATAAAATCATTGTTTATAGAATGAAATTAGTAAAAGAAATATTGTTTATGAAGAGAAAATAAAATAAAAGAGAGTTAATGTTAAGAAAAAAGTATGTATTGTTTTTTTATAAAAATGAAAAGAATAGTTAGTATTTTATGTTGTTAAGAGAAATAGAAAAGAATGGTTTAATGTTTGATGAAGTGATTTTTCTTATTGGGGTTAGAGGAATTAAAAACGGGTTAAGCCCAAGCTGATCCAAAAATGAGATTTAGGGTTAGGCATGGTTCCAGAACGGAAATTAGGGTTTGCAGCGGCGCCGTGTTCACTTGAATTTCGTCTTCTTCGTTCTAGTCTTCCCTGAGCTTCCTCCGGCCACCAGCGCGTTTCAACGCTCTCTTCCCTCCAAGGCAAGGATTTCGCGTCTTTTGAAACAAGGTTAGTCTTAAAGTGCTATATCTTCGTCTTTCTTTTTTCTGGATTCGCGTGGTTCGGACTTGTCTTTAAACTGAGTTTTATATTTTCGTTTTATGAGGTGAAAGGGAAGATATTGCTACCTGTTCTTGGGAGACGGAGGAGAGGCAAAGGGATGATGCTTCAGGAGGCCGGAACGGCGGTGATGGGGCTTGCTTGGACGTCTTCTTGGTAACTTCGTTCCTTGCTATTTATGATTTAAGGTTTTGATGATGACGCTAGACTGAGAACCTTAATGTATTCACTTCTTCATCTTCCTCTTCTACTACGTGTTGATCTTGGGAATTTGTATGCTTATCTTTCTCTCGTTGCCTTGTGATGATTTGCTTGTGTGCTTTGAGATGCTGCCTTGATGTGTTTCACTGAGTTTCTTCTTTTCTGATTTGCCTATGAAGAAGCTTGCTTCTGAGGCTCTCTTGATGCTTGTGAATTGTTGCCTTGATTATCTTGAATGATTTTGAACAGATATTGCCTTTGAGATTGGGTTGCCCTTTGAATTGTTGCCTATGATGAATCCACTTCTGAGGCTTGGTCTTGGTGTTTAGCATAAGATGGGGAGGCTTGAGTTTGGATATCAGGTTATTCTGAGTTCTTGTTTGCCTTACTTCTCTATTCTGGCTTCGGTCTCCTTGTGTTATGCAGGGTTGGTTTTGGATGATGGTTTGGGTTCTTGATATCAGTTTTGGTAAGTATGGTTTGAAAGTTGAGGCTTGAGTTTTTGATATCAGTTTTGTAAGTCTGGCTTTGATCAGTTCTTTTGGTATGGTTTGAAGGTTGAGGTTATTTGTTTTTAGTTTTTGTTCTGAGACTGATGCAGGTTTGGATGATGTTTTGTGGACCGTAGGCTGGTGTGAGTTTGGATATCAGTTTCTAACCTTATTGAACTGAGTTTTTGATTATCTCCCCTTTTCTCTCTAACCTGCTATGCTGCTATCTTCTCAACTGATATCTTTTTTCTTTGATTTTGCATCCCCCTCTTTGTCTTGCTGTGAATTGTCTTATTCTGACCTGCTATTGAACTAGGCTTGGATTTGATTTGCATAATCTTTTTTCTGTCTGCTACTGCACTGTCTGCTGTACTGAGCTTGAACTGCTATGCCTAACCCTGAACTGCTTTATCTCTCCTTACTCTCTCTTTACAGTACAGCTTAAGATTTTATATGATATTCTTGTACTTTTCTGAAGGGGCCTTGGATGGGAAATGATGAATAGATTGCTTGCATCTTACATTTTGCATCTCCTTTATCCAGTTTTGACAGTTTGGACAGATTTTCTGCTTTTTGATATCTTTTTCTCAAATCTTTCCATGATAGCTTTTGAGCTTGTGACAGCAAATGTACTTCCTTGATTTTCTTTGAGTGGACTTTATTTTGGATGGAAAGTTTGGATTGAACTTTTTTCAGTTTGGATTGGATTTTTTTCAGTTTGGATTGGATTTTGAATCTTGAATTTCTATGCAGCTTGAATTTCATAACTTATGCATTTTTGACATTTGCATTTCATGAGATAAAATAATCTTCCCTCTCTGTGAACCGGGAGAAATCCCGTGATTTGTAGAGAGGGCAACTGATCCCAGTCAGTGGCCCCTAATGATGAGCAAATTAACTGTCTTTTCCAATTAACTGCTTTTGACTTTTCTTGTTTCTTTTTGCAGATGAAAAACGGAATGCCGGAGCGGAGTGAAGAACGAAGAGTATTTAGAAAATAGGATAGTTTTTCATTCTATGTAATATTTAAATTAAATGTAAATTATTGTTTGTAACAACAATTTGTAAATAATTTAAATATCAATCAAAATTCAATTTATCCAATTAATTCTAATTTCCTTTATTGTTCATTTATTTATTTAAAATTCTTAGAATTAGAATAATTGAAAAATAAATTCAATCATTTAATTTCAGAACAATAAATAACTAAAATAAAACAACATTGATCCAATAAACCTGTCTTATCCAACATCCAAAGCAAAGCAGCAATCGATCCAAATAGACTGATCAAATACACAAACACTGTGAATTCAAAACTGCATCTTGTATCTGACATGGCCCAATCAAAATGTACTGAATTCAAAACCACTGTCCCTTTTACTGATTAAACCAAGATAACGCGAATTTTAATCCGAATCTTGAAATAAACTGCAAAGTGCTGTGGAATTCAAATTCTTCTGAGAATATGCCCATAAAACCCTAATTCTCGATTAAACGCCAAATCACGCTCGCTCGATCAAAAATGAACCAAAAACCAACCAAACCCTAAGCCCACTGTATGAAACAATTCAGAGCTCTGAAAATCAGTAAAAACCCTAGTTTTGCTTGTCTATCAAGAAACGTCCGTTTGTCCGATTCTTGAGCCAGTTTGAGAAGTCAGGAAATGTTTGAAGCTGAGATTTCTTGTGGAAAAGCGCGAGGGCAAATTTTGGGGTACAACAGTTGCCCCTGTTCAATCTTCTTGGACCTGAAGAGTTAGATTGGCAGGTTTGCCTTTCGCGACTTGAAGGTAAAAGGAGATTGAACACTAATGTGCCCAGAAAATTTGCGCTCGTCGATGTGACGGTGGAGGTGAATGGGCTTAAAGATGCCATTTGGTGATGGGCTTAAAGATGCCACCTGGTGCGAAAGAAGTTGTCGGGGGATGGGCTTAGAGATGCCATCTGAGAATGGGCTTAACGATGCCATTCGGCGACCGCTGGTAGGAGGATGGGCTTATAGATGCCATATGATGATGTTGAACTGTTCGTCAATGGTGAGTGGACGAGTATCAGAAGGGCATCCCTGTTTTGGAATATCCCTGAACTGGGGTCTGAACAAGCAACAGATTGATGTCCGTGTCTGGAGAATCTGTAAACTACTTTCAGGAGTTGGGACTGAACAAGCAATGGAGCAGCATTCGTTGTTGGGAGGCGTCCGTGACTTATTTTCAAAAATTGAGAAGAGTCTGAATCAGTCGGTAGATTGACATCCGTTGTAGGGAAGAATCCGTAAACTGTTTTCAGACGTTTTGAAGAAGAATCTGAACAAGTGATAGGTTAACATCCGTTTACTTGGAGAACCTGTGAACTGTTTTCAGAAATCTTGAGAAGAATCTGAACAAGTGATAGGTTAGCATCCGTTTACTTGGAGAACCCGTGAACTGTTTTCAGAAATCTTGAAGTTGAATCAGCAATAGAGCAGCATCCGTTGTTGGGAAGCGTCCGGAAACTAATTTCAAAGGTTGCATCTGAACAAGTTGATAGATTAACATCCGTTACTTGGGAAGAATCCATTAACTGTTTTCAGAAGTCTTGAGAAGAATCTGAACAAGTGATAGGTTAGCATCCGTTTACTTGGAGAACCCGTGAACTGTTTTCAGAAATCTTGAAGTTGAAGAGGAACCGGTGTAGGGTTTCCTGATGATGCGTCTGAATGGATCTGGAATAAGTATCAAAATGTTGCCGTGTCCGGGTCACATCTGAACTTTTTTTTTTTTTTTTTTTTTGATGAACCTCAGGAGATGATCTGCGTCTGCCGACTGATCCTACCTGAAGAGGCAAAGGGTTAGCTGCATGCAACGTTATGATGCATGAT
Source organism: Vicia faba (assembly GCA_948472305.1). Classification (NCBI taxonomy): domain Eukaryota; kingdom Viridiplantae; phylum Streptophyta; class Magnoliopsida; order Fabales; family Fabaceae; genus Vicia; species Vicia faba. The sequence continues at coordinate 1,296,493,169 of OX451736.1, forward strand.
GCAATACATGTGACATTAATGTTTATGATATGAATGTAATGAATGCACATGTAAGCTGATGAGCTAATCTTGCCAAGGATACATGATTCCGAGATGGCTGAAGATAAAAGCGTCTTGACCGCTGCCGGGGAGAATAAACCCTTGGCCGTCACTGGGGAAGAGAATTCCTGATGACCTCTACTGGGGAGCTCCAACTAGTAGACTCATGCCGGGGAGACCAGATTGAGAATCTTTGGCTTGATGGGAGGTAACCCTGGAGACTTCACTTGGGGAACTCAAGATATGCCTCTTCAAAACTCTGTGGGGAGAAAGTTTGAAAGTCTGACTCCGCTGGGGATTGTCCACTTGAAACTCTTGATCTGCTGGGGAATTTTGATGAACTCCGCTGGAGGATAGGGAGACATCTGGCGAGTGCGATCTTCCGTGGTGGTTAGCTTTGAGAAGGATCTGAACAAGCGATAGGTTAACATCCGTTTACTTGGAGAACCCGTAAACTGTTTTCAGAAATCTTGAAGTTGAATCAGCAATAGAACAACATCCGTTGTTGGGAAGCGTCCGTAAACTGAATTCGAAGGTTGCATCTGAACAAGTTGATAGATTAACATCCGTTGTTGGGATGAATCCATGAACTGTTTTCAGGAGTCTTGATAAGAATCTGAACAAGTCGGTAGATTGGCGTCCGTTGTTGGGAAGAATCCGTAAACTGTTTCAGAAGTCTTGAAGAGGAATCAGCAATAGAACAACATCCGTTGTTGGGAAGCGTCCGTAAACTGAATTCGAAGGTTGCATCTGAACAAGTTGATAGATTAACATCCGTTGTTGGGATGAATCCATTAACTGTTTTCAGAAGTCTTGATAAGAATCTGAACAAGTCGGTAGATTGGCGTCCGTTGTTGGGAAGAATCCGTAAACTGTTTTCAGAAATCTTGAAGAGGAATCAGCAATAGAACAACATCCGTTGTTGGGAAGCGTCCGTAAACTGAATTCAAAGGTTGCATCTGAACAAGTTGATAGATTAACATCCGTTGTTGGGATGAATCCATGAACTGTTTTCAGAAGTCTTGATAAGAATCTGAACAAGTCGGTAGATTGGCGTCCGTTGTTGGGAAGAATCTGTAAACTGTTTCAGAAGTCTTGAAGGGGAACCGGTGTAGGGTTTCCTGCTGATGAGCTTGTGTAAAACTGCATCGGGTTTTGAACACTTTTGACATTCGAATGCCCCAAGTGGTGATGTAGATAAATCCTGGCTTATTACAGGTGTTGGTCTAACATCGGTCGTTCACAGATGTTTCCTGGGTTGTTGCAGGTGTTGATCTGGAATTCTTCAGACATGCCCTGGCTGGATACAGGAGTCGAATCTGGAAAGGTGATAGTTGATAGATATGCCCTGGCAGGATACAGGAATCGAATCTTCAAACTCTTCAGACATGCCCTGGCTAGATACAGGAGTCGAGTCTGGAAATAGTCGTCAATAGATATGCCCTGGCTGGATACAGGAATCGAATCTTCGAACTCTTCAGACATGCCCTGGCTAGATACAGGAGTCGAGTCTGGAAATGTTTGCAGTTGATTTGTTGAATACTTTTGACATTCGAATGCCCCAAGTGGTCGTTTGGAATCTTGAATTAGATTACTCTGGATATTGAGAGATTTCTTGAAATCTTGACTGGACTGCCCCAGGTTAATTGAAATTTGAAAGATCTGTTGGACCTTGACTGGACTGCCCCAGGTTAATTGAAATTTGAAAGATCTGTTGGACCTTGACTGGACTGCCCCAGGTTAATTGAAATTGTGCTATGTCATCCCCCTCGTTGATAGGAGATTGATGGAAGTGTTATCCTCTTGAAGTGATTTTGACTTACTGAGAGAGTTTTCGTTCCTTCGAACATTCGCTGTATGAACTTCTTCGCTGTCAAACAAAAGAGTCAAATGCAGACAGTGGTATTCGAATAATGCAAAGTTCATGTTTGTCTTTGAAATTTTGAAAAATGCGTTTTTAGCAGAAAACTTTTCATAAGACAAGTTAACACGAGATTTAGAGCAAAGCCCTACAGGAGTCAGGATACCTTTTGTAACAGTATGCTTTCAAACTAACCCATGCTTCAATTAGGACTTTTGAAGGGTTGTAACGTGGCCTGGTTCACGGTTTAAGAAACAAAGGATAAAGGCTCAAAGTATATTTGTACCCACCCGCTCTTCGTGATGTTCTTCAACCTAAGCTCAGTTAATTGTGCGTCGCACTCCGTTTTGAGTTTGGAACGACTTTTGGGCGATGGTTCACCAGTTTGAATTTTGGGGAGACAGTCATCTTCTCCTTTTTCTTTTTCAACACTTTTCGTGTTGTTGAGGGTTTTGTAATGACCTCACTGTTTTGATTTTGGTTTGTTATCCCTGACTTTTGCCTGACTGTTACCGTTTTCGGGATTACTGTCAGCGGGATGCCCCAGCTTTCTTAAGCCTCCTTTATAGGTTTTGGCTCGGTGGGCTTTTCTCTTTTGAGAGATTGACTGTCTATGTGATAGGGAATCACCCTTGTTTTTTGATTCCGAAGGAATGCTTTCTTTTTCGACGTTGTTCGTTGTATTACGAACTAAGAGTTTGCGACTTCAGTGCGCGTTCTCTTTTGAATTAACTGAGATACTACCCTGCCCCAGGTTTATATCAAAGGTTTTGATCGTTTAGAACAGGAAACTCCTACTTCTTTGGCTCGAAGGGGTTGACTAGGGATTAACTTCCTTATAACTCCAGTGTTTGGGAATTGAAAGAAATGCCTGTACATCATCAGCAAGGTTTGTTTCAAAACATACTGCATAAGACCACGGTATTGTTTCGTCATCCCCCTCTAAAGGCTTGCAGCTTTTTATCAAGAGTCAAATATCGTAAAGAAAAGCATAAGAATAATGAAACGAATGGATGAATTCAAGACAAACATATGCAACGCATTAATGAAAACAGAGTTTAACATCAACAGATAATTGTTTGACAGCAAAAGAAATTACAACTTTGAAAATTCAAAAAGAAGCGAAAGTCTTTCAGCTTCGAGCCTCGTCACTTCAAGCGGAGAACCCTCTTAACGGAAGATCTTCATCTCACCGTCTGGCATGAACCTCAGCACTCCAATGTCAATCAGATCTTGAATCTTGTTCTTCAAGGCCCAACAGCTATCGGTGTCATGTCCTGGGCTATAGGAATGGTAAACACAAAATGCATCGGGATGATAGTCAGGAGCGGAGGTATTAGGGTTCCGGATAGGATCCCTCAAAGCAGTCAGATTAACCTCCAACAAGCGCTCCAGAATTAGAGATGACGGTATGTCAGTCTCTGTGAACTGCCTTCCCGACGTTTCTTGTCTGCGCCGATTGCCCCGCTGACGCCGGCGAGGTTGTTGAGGGGTTTGTGACCCTGAAGCTAGCAGAGGAGCTTTCCCCTTGTCTTCTTGAGTTGATGGAGGCTGAGCGGTGACTCGCTCTTCGACCTCAGATGTTTGCCCCAGTTGGTTGTTTTGAAGCAGTTGGCGGACCAGAACTCCGAGTTCCTCTTGTCTTTGAGATAGGTCTTGGATGAGAGACATCTGGCCCACCAAATACCCCATCATTTGGGTCCTCAGTGTTGTCAGATCAAACTGCAGCTCCGCAATCTGATCATTCCTGGCATTGTTGGAATTCCCCAAGCCGTTGGTGAGGAGAGCTTTCATCTCCTCCTGCCCCAGAGACAAATTCATGAACATCTCTTGCAGCTGAGCAGTCTGGTCTTGGATGTCTTTGACAGACCGTTCTAGAGCCATCTCTTGCTGAAATAAACAGCAGGAGAGTAAGGAAACCTGAAAAGGGAAAGATTGTCAAAATGAAATGCATGATATGTGGATGCATGCTTCCAAGGGTCTCTTGGGGTAAGCACAAGAAAAATGTTAGAGGTTGAACTCCGCTCTTGGATTGGAGGACTTTGCACCGGTGGATGTCCTTCCACGAGAATCAAGCTCACCATGTCGAGTGGGTCATAGCCACTGATTCAAGTTGTTGTTCTTGAACTTTGATTGGATTGGTTAGAGGAGAAACCTCTTGCCCCTTGATAGATCTCTGGTTCAACGTAATCCTGCATCAACAGAACCCTCGAGATCCTTGAAATGGTTATTGACAATGCTAAAATGCTATGCTATGATGTCATGATGTTATGTACATGTATGCACAGGCAAGTAAGTGTATATACAGGCAGACAATATTCACACAAAGCACACAAGGCCTTAGGTTTAGGCTTGCATGAGGTTCAGGTACTACCCTCTTTCAGTTTGTTGGTTAAAACCTGTCCTATCAAAAGTAACCGGGTTCTAAAGATCCCAATGTCACTGGATTGCTTTCATTGTTCATCGTTTCGATTTAGCCACTGACTGGCGATCAAAATATCCCAAGAAAACAACCCTCAATTGAGTGTAGTATCGAGTATCAACCGACTTCGGAGTACACCAAAGTAGTCATCTCACTACCCTAAAAAGGCTAAGATGGTCAATTAAGGTTCTAAGGTCAGTTGATGCTTCGCGACACCACGCGGCGGCCCCGTACTCTCCTTGACTGAACTCAAGGGTTACCGGTACACACCAAAGTGCCACATCAACGTAGCAGACTGCTTCAACCATGTCGGTATACCCCGCACAGTTCCCTCACAGCCTTGTTGCTACCTAAAAGGGTTTCCCCAGATCCGGGTTAGGATCTATAAAACTCCGATACAAGGCCCACAAATGTAAAGCAAACAAAGCAATCAATTGAAAGTAAAGGTGATCTAAACCCTAAGGTAACCCCACTTTTAGAATCTTCCCCAGCAGAGTCGCCAGTTCTGTGATACGGTGGGAGAACTGACTAGTGTTTTGCATTCGTATTCGCACTTGTGCGGTTAGCAAGAGTCGCCACCGACTTTTTACTTTATCCTAAAGGAAAGGTTAAAAAAGCACAGCAAAAACCTTTTGAGATATTTCGTGGGTTCGGGGGGTAGATTATGAAAAGGGAAGGTATTAGCACCCTTTTCATCCATGGTTATCCATGGGCTCTTAGTTACTTGGTTTTTTAGATCACTTGCCTTGTTTTTTCGATTGCTTTGAAAATAGTGCGTGTGTGGGTTGTTTGGAAAATGTTTTGGAAAAAGATGCCTTGTCTTAGGCCAACCTTGTAATAATTCTTTACTCGAATGTTTTACAAAGGTGCATATCTCTTCGAAAAGATGTTTCAAAAGTTTGAAAAGTTTGATTTTTGAAAGTGTTGTGGATTGTGGTTTTTTGAAAAGAAGGCAAGTGTTTTTGCAAGCTTGATCTCAAGTAACTAAGAGTTTTGTCTACCCTATTGTACTCAAAGGTTTTTGTCATGTTTTAACCCCTTATAACAATTTTGTTCCACCATTGAAATTGATGGGCAATCTTGCGTTTAGGAAGTTTATTCGAGACGGGTGCGGGTCATCGTATAGACCATGAATGCAATGATGCCAAGTGTCTTTGGCAATTTGTTTTGAAGGGACTTGATCATTTTTGATAGGCGACTTTCGAAAGCGTCATCGAGGGGCTTATGATCATTTGATTTTGTTTTGCCAAAGATACTCGACGTGCAAGCATGGCCTATTTGGAAGGCAACATGTGGGATTACCCTAGGGGGTGCAAGTGTGATTGTGTATTGATTACATGCATTTGTCTTGTATTAGGTTATCTAGCGTTTGATTTTATGTACATACAAACCCTAGGTCTAACCATGGTATAATTGAAAAGCTGTAAATTGCGGAATGTAAATCTACGCTATTACAAAATAATGTCCGGGAGTGGGGGTATAAATGTACAAGGGGATGAGACTTATAGTATTTAATAATTTACAACCAAATCGAATGTCGCGATCAAATGAATATCAAATATAAATGTAAGATAAACATGTGCATAGGGAAATGTGTATGTATTTGTGTACAAGTGTATATGTATGTGTAAGTGTAAACATGTACAAGTGCGAATTGTGAAATTGAATCGTATTAGGGTTTTGACCTAGATAAATTTTAATCTGTATTTTTGATTTATATGCTTATGTACAAATGAAGGGTTTTGATTAAGAAAAAGTATTTTCAGATTTAATTTGTATGACATGTATAAAACTAATTTTTAATATAACATAAATGTATAAAATAACTATCTAAAAAATGTCTTAATTTTACGATAAAAAGTATTTTATTATTTAGGTTAGTATTTTTACAAAGAATAAAATCATTGTTTATAGAATGAAATTAGTAAAAGAAATATTGTTTATGAAGAGAAAATAAAATAAAAGAGAGTTAATGTTAAGAAAAAAGTATGTATTGTTTTTTTATAAAAATGAAAAGAATAGTTAGTATTTTATGTTGTTAAGAGAAATAGAAAAGAATGGTTTAATGTTTGATGAAGTGATTTTTCTTATTGGGGTTAGAGGAATTAAAAACGGGTTAAGCCCAAGCTGATCCAAAAATGAGATTTAGGGTTAGGCATGGTTCCAGAACGGAAATTAGGGTTTGCAGCGGCGCCGTGTTCACTTGAATTTCGTCTTCTTCGTTCTAGTCTTCCCTGAGCTTCCTCCGGCCACCAGCGCGTTTCAACGCTCTCTTCCCTCCAAGGCAAGGATTTCGCGTCTTTTGAAACAAGGTTAGTCTTAAAGTGCTATATCTTCGTCTTTCTTTTTTCTGGATTCGCGTGGTTCGGACTTGTCTTTAAACTGAGTTTTATATTTTCGTTTTATGAGGTGAAAGGGAAGATATTGCTACCTGTTCTTGGGAGACGGAGGAGAGGCAAAGGGATGATGCTTCAGGAGGCCGGAACGGCGGTGATGGGGCTTGCTTGGACGTCTTCTTGGTAACTTCGTTCCTTGCTATTTATGATTTAAGGTTTTGATGATGACGCTAGACTGAGAACCTTAATGTATTCACTTCTTCATCTTCCTCTTCTACTACGTGTTGATCTTGGGAATTTGTATGCTTATCTTTCTCTCGTTGCCTTGTGATGATTTGCTTGTGTGCTTTGAGATGCTGCCTTGATGTGTTTCACTGAGTTTCTTCTTTTCTGATTTGCCTATGAAGAAGCTTGCTTCTGAGGCTCTCTTGATGCTTGTGAATTGTTGCCTTGATTATCTTGAATGATTTTGAACAGATATTGCCTTTGAGATTGGGTTGCCCTTTGAATTGTTGCCTATGATGAATCCACTTCTGAGGCTTGGTGTTGGTGTTTAGCATAAGATGGGGAGGCTTGAGTTTGGATATCAGGTTATTCTGAGTTCTTGTTTGCCTTACTTCTCTATTCTGGCTTCGGTCTCCTTGTGTTATGCAGGGTTGGTTTTGGATGATGGTTTGGGTTCTTGATATCAGTTTTGGTAAGTATGGTTTGAAAGTTGAGGCTTGAGTTTTTGATATCAGTTTTGTAAGTCTGGCTTTGATCAGTTCTTTTGGTATGGTTTGAAGGTTGAGGTTATTTGTTTTTAGTTTTTGTTCTGAGACTGATGCAGGTTTGGATGATGTTTTGTGGACCGTAGGCTGGTGTGAGTTTGGATATCAGTTTCTAACCTTATTGAACTGAGTTTTTGATTATCTCCCCTTTTCTCTCTAACCTGCTATGCTGCTATCTTCTCAACTGATATCTTTTTTCTTTGATTTTGCATCCCCCTCTTTGTCTTGCTGTGAATTGTCTTATTCTGACCTGCTATTGAACTAGGCTTGGATTTGATTTGCATAATCTTTTTTCTGTCTGCTACTGCACTGTCTGCTGTACTGAGCTTGAACTGCTATGCCTAACCCTGAACTGCTTTATCTCTCCTTACTCTCTCTTTACAGTACAGCTTAAGATTTTATATGATATTCTTGTACTTTTCTGAAGGGGCCTTGGATGGGAAATGATGAATAGATTGCTTGCATCTTACATTTTGCATCTCCTTTATCCAGTTTTGACAGTTTGGACAGATTTTCTGCTTTTTGATATCTTTTTCTCAAATCTTTCCATGATAGCTTTTGAGCTTGTGACAGCAAATGTACTTCCTTGATTTTCTTTGAGTGGACTTTATTTTGGATGGAAAGTTTGGATTGAACTTTTTTCAGTTTGGATTGGATTTTTTTCAGTTTGGATTGGATTTTGAATCTTGAATTTCTATGCAGCTTGAATTTCATAACTTATGCATTTTTGACATTTGCATTTCATGAGATAAAATAATCTTCCCTCTCTGTGAACCGGGAGAAATCCCGTGATTTGTAGAGAGGGCAACTGATCCCAGTCAGTGGCCCCTAATGATGAGCAAATTAACTGTCTTTTCCAATTAACTGCTTTTGACTTTTCTTGTTTCTTTTTGCAGATGAAAAACGGAATGCCGGAGCGGAGTGAAGAACGAAGAGTATTTAGAAAATAGGATAGTTTTTCATTCTATGTAATATTTAAATTAAATGTAAATTATTGTTTGTAACAACAATTTGTAAATAATTTAAATATCAATCAAAATTCAATTTATCCAATTAATTCTAATTTCCTTTATTGTTCATTTATTTATTTAAAATTCTTAGAATTAGAATAATTGAAAAATAAATTCAATCATTTAATTTCAGAACAATAAATAACTAAAATAAAACAACATTGATCCAATAAACCTGTCTTATCCAACATCCAAAGCAAAGCAGCAATCGATCCAAATAGACTGATCAAATACACAAACACTGTGAATTCAAAACTGCATCTTGTATCTGACATGGCCCAATCAAAATGTACTGAATTCAAAACCACTGTCCCTTTTACTGATTAAACCAAGATAACGCGAATTTTAATCCGAATCTTGAAATAAACTGCAAAGTGCTGTGGAATTCAAATTCTTCTGAGAATATGCCCATAAAACCCTAATTCTCGATTAAACGCCAAATCACGCTCGCTCGATCAAAAATGAACCAAAAACCAACCAAACCCTAAGCCCACTGTATGAAACAATTCAGAGCTCTGAAAATCAGTAAAAACCCTAGTTTTGCTTGTCTATCAAGAAACGTCCGTTTGTCCGATTCTTGAGCCAGTTTGAGAAGTCAGGAAATGTTTGAAGCTGAGATTTCTTGTGGAAAAGCGCGAGGGCAAATTTTGGGGTACAACAACATGGATAGTAAAATAAAAAACAAAGAGGTCCTACAAATCCTCAACAAAAAGAAAAGGTTACAAAAATGACTTCCTTCTCAAACAAACATTCAGTATCCGAACTATCATCGGAACATCAAGGACAAGATGCCAGACTCAATCGGGACTTAAATGCACAATTAACTGAGCATAGGACTGAAGAATATCACGAAGAACAGGTGGGTACAAATAAACTTTGAGCCTTTACCCTTTGTTTCTTAAACCGTGAACCAGGCCACGCTACAACCCTAAAAGTCCTAACTGAAGCATAGGTTAGTTCGGAAGCATACTGTTACAAAAGGTATCCTGACTCCTGTAGGACTTACTATAAATCCTGAGTTGATATCACTCTCTTGCAAAATTTGTTTTACTAAAAAAATGAATTTTCAAAAACTTCAAGACAGACATAAGCTTTGCATTTTTAAAATACCATTGTTTGCATATGACAATTTGTTCAACAACAGAGAAATTCACATGAAGAATATCTAGTGAACAAAAACTTTCTCAATGAAAAGGTTCACCTCAAGTGGAAAAACACTTCCAACCAGGGGGCACAACATGATCATTGTCCACCATCTGGGGCAGTCAAGTCAAGATTCAAGGAATATCTCAAAAATGCCAAATAGCCAGGGGCATATCTCCATATGAATCACTTGGGGCATTGGGCATGAATTCCAGCAACGAATCCAGTAAGATCAAACAAACATCTTCTGGAAGTGTGGCAACACTTACTACTATGGATAGTGACAATTCTCCGTACCCGGTGAACGTGAACATAGTCAGAAAAGACTACACATGAAAAAGACCTGCTAGGTTGACAGACCTAGGCAAAAATAAGGGCATCCCGACGAACCAAAAAGGTTCGGGAAAAAATTAGGGATAAAAACAAAAAAATCTGTACACCCGGCAAGTCGAAAACCTAAAAAGGCGGCTTGGGAAAAAAAGGATATCCCGGTGGACTGAAAATATGAAAAGACAGTCCAAGCAAAAGTTAGGGATTAAAGCGTACGACTACGTCCTGTCATCTTGTCATTTGTTTAAACAGTAGAAGGTTTACTACCCTGATCTACATTATCCAAGGACTCCAAGAGTTGGGATAATAATCAAACCATCTACTAAATCCCCAGTTGATATTATCTACAACAGGTATCGAAACAGGGGCATTCTACTACAGGGTCACTGCCGTATTCTCAGCATGCGGCTTAATGATGTCAGTTGGTTTCACATCCCCGGTAGAGCATAAATATCCAATTACTGCTCCAACGAAAATTCCCCAATGAAGTCGCCAAGCTTCTCGGGATTCCCCAAGCGGATTATAGAGTTTCCCTTCCCCAACAAAAACATTATGAATAAAGCAGATCTCATCTAGAAATGGTTCAGTTACAATCCAAGAATAAATGCCATCCCGAAACTTACTCCAAGATTCTCATCTAGAAACGGTTCAGGTACAATCCAAGAAAGGATGTCATCCTGACACTTACTCCAAATTCTCATCTAGAAACAGTTCAGGTACGATCCAAGAACAAATGTCATCCTGACACTTACTACAGACTCTCATCTAGAAACAGTTTAGGTACGGTCCAGAGACGGATATCATCCTGATACTTATTGAGATCATCTTCTAGCAAAAGTTCAGGTACGATCCAAGATGGATGTCATCCTGACACTTACTCCAGATTCTCATTTAGAAATAATTCAGGTACGATCCAAGAACGGATGTCATCTTGACACTTACTCCATATTCTCATCTAGAAACAGTTCATGTACGATCCAGATACAGATGTCATCCTGACACTTACTCCAGATTCTCATCTAGAAACAGTTCAGGTACGATCTAGATACGGATGTCATCCTGACACTTACTCCATATTCTCATCTAGAAATAGTTCAGGTACGATCCAGATACGGATGTCATCCTGAAACTTACTCCAGATTCTCATCTAGAAACAGTTCAGGTACGATCCAGATACGGATGTCATCCTGACACTTACTTAAGATTCTCATCTAGAAACCGTTCAGGTACGATCCAGATACGAATGTCATCCTGACACTTACTCCAGATTCTTATCTAAAAACAGTTCAGGTATGATCCAGATACGGATGTCATCCTGACACTTACTCCATATTCTCATCTAGAAACGGTTCAGGTACGATCCAAGAGACGGATGGAATCCTGACACTTACTCCAGATTCTCATCTAGAAACGGTTCGGGTACGATCCAGGGACGGATGTCATCCTGATACTTATTCAGATCATCTTCTAGCAACATTTAAGGTACGATCCAAAACGGATGTCATCCTGATACTTATCCAGACTATCTCCTAGAAACAATCCAGGTACGATCTAGAGAGGGATATCATCCTGATACTTATTCAAATCATCTTCTAGTAACAGTTCAGGTAAGATCCGAAACGGATATCATCCTGATACTTAGTCCGGATTATCTCCTAGAAACAGTTCAGGTACGATCCAGAGACGAATGTCATCCTGATACTTATTCAGACCATCTTCTAAGTACAGTGCAGATACGATCCAAGAACGGATGTCATCCTGACACTTACTCCAGATTCTCATCTAGAAACAGTTCAGGTACGTTCCAAAGACGGATGTCATCCTGATACTTATTCAGACCATATTTCAAGTACATTGCATATATGATCTAGAGACGGATGTCATTCTGACACTCATTCAACACATGTTTCAAGTACAGTGCAAATACGATCCAAAGACGGATGTCATTTTGACACTCATTCAATACATGTTCAAGTACGATCACGACATAGATCCATCCACAAAATCTCCAACAGGTACAAGGGCAGAAACGTCCTGATGCGAAGTCATCATTGGATCCTCAACATACGATCCCGTGACATCTATGTTCCCCACAAAGCAGAAACAACCAGGGTTTTGCCCTCTTCTTCCCCAAGCAGTAATTATCTCCTCCAATAAACTTCCTCCAGCAGAGAGCTGAAGTATGTTTTCCCCAGCCCAGTTCAAACAGTTGTAAAACCTCCTCCCAGGTAGGGTTTATTTCTCTAACTACGGAAGTTCATTCCCTAACAGAGTTTATTTCTCTACAATGGCAGAATCATCCAACAAGCATCTCTATCCATAGAGTTATCCTCGAGCAGAATCAATTCTCAAGCATAATCAACTCTCAAGTAGAGCCAATCCCCAGCAGGTTATCCTCAAACAGAAAGAGGAAATCCCCAATGAATCATCTCCATTCATCATCCCCAGCGGAAATGAAGGATTCAGCTTCCCAATACTCTCCAGCAGAAATTTGGGATTTATTTTCCTAGACTGGGAAACATCTCAATAACATCCCATATTCATACATCATGGCAGATGCATATACATCGCATACAACACAATCTCATTTATTTTGAGAACATCATCACAATGCATTTCATATATCATGACATTGCATATGACTAATTCTTTACCTTTTTCAGCGAAAGATCAAATCAACAAACACCGCTACTTATGTGACCTGGTAGTCTTCTCAAAAGCTACGTGTGATAAAGGGCTATTTCAGCAATTTCCTCAGAAATATGTTAATCCAAGACCTTCTCTGGTTCAGTTAGATCGACACCAAGATCTCTCTGATTTCCATTCTAGTTGAAGAAAACTGTGAAGCTTGGATTTCAACCAGATAGCAGTATAAATTGCTGCGAAGCCTGGAATCCGACCAGATAGTAGTTCACTTCTTCAGACACTGTGAAGCCTGGATTTCAACCAAATAATAGTATAAAGTGTTGCGAATCCTGGAATCCGACCAGATAGTAGTTCACTTCTCCAGACACTATGAAGCCTGGATTTCGACCAAATAACAGTATAAAGTGTTGTGAAGCCTGGAATTTGACCAGATAGTAGTTCACTTCTTCAAAGACACTGTGAAGCCTGGATTTCAACCAGATAATAGTATAAAGTGTTGTGAAGCCTGGATTTCAACCAGATAACAGTATAAGGTGTTGCGAAGCCTGGAATCCGACCAGATAGTAGTTCACTTCTTCAAAGACACTGTGAAGCCTGGATTTCGACCAAATAATAGTATAAGGTGTTGCGAATCCTGGAATCTGACCAGATAGCAGTTTTCCCTGTCAGTTACTATGAAGCCCGGAACCCGGTCGGATAATAGTCAGTCAACAATTTAAGACATTGTAAAGCTTGGATTTCGACCAGATAATAGTATAAGGTGTTGCGAAGCCTGGAATCCGACCAGATAACAACTTAATTTCTTCAAATCATTGAAGCCTGGGCACTACCAGATAACAGTTCAAGTCACTGAAGCCTGGAGTATGGCCATATAACAGTTTAATCTCATTTCCCCAGTAAGTCGCTGTGAAGCCTGGAGCACGACCAAATAGCAGTCAACCTTATCATCCTTAGCAAGTCACCGTGTAGCCTGGATCCTGACCAGATAGAAGTTCACTTCCATCTCTTCAATCACGAGATGACTCCCCAATACAGTAAAGTACGACTAAAGCTCCTAAAACTCTATGTTCCAAGACAAAGATCAACATTCCTCAGCGAACTCCTCCTCAGACAGCAGGAACAGGAATCCCCATAAAGGAGTATCTCATGAAGTCAACATTGTTTTGGATGGCATCTTTAAGCCCATCTCCAAAGAATCTCCATCATACTCCTTGGATGGCATCTTTAAGCCCATCTCCGATAGTCTCCTGTCACCTTTTCCAAATGGCATCTGTAAGCCTATTCCCGATATTATTCACCAACAAGATCACTTTAGACGAGTGCAAATTTCTGGGCACTCTAGTGTTCAATCATCTTCCACCTTCAGATCACGAAAGGCAGATAAGCCAATCTATATCTTCAGGTTTAAGAAGATTGAACAGGGGCAACTGTTGTACCCCAAAATTTTCCCTCATATTTTTCAAGGTCTTCCCCTACATGGTTGGTCACAAACCCTTGCCTAAGGAAAAGGAAAATTTGTGAGTAGTGTTTTCAAGTTTCCTTCGATTGGCATCTCCAAAATGCCCTTCGATTGGCATTTCAGCAAAGCCTTTCGACTGGCCTTGCAACAGGATCCTTCGATTGGCATTCATAAAGGTCCCTTCGATTGGAGCATCAGAGCTTCCTTTGACTGGAGCATCAGAGCTTCCTTCAATTGGAGCATCAGATCTTCCTTCGATTTGGAGCATCAGAGCTTCCTTCGATTGGAGAATCAAAGCTTCCTTCAATTTGGAGCATCAGAGCTTCCTTCGATTGGAGCATCATAGCTCCCTTTGATTGGAGCATCAGAGCTTCCTTCGATTTGGAGCATCAGAGCTTCCTTTGATTGGAGAATCAGATTTTCCTTCGATTGGAGCATCAGAGCTTCCTTTGATTTGGAGCATCAGAGCTTCCTTTGATTGAAACATCAGAGTAAAGGCCCTTCGTTTGGCATTCCAAAAGAGCCATTCTAAGAAGCTTGTAAAGAGTCTATTTGAAAGAGCTTCATCAAAGTCATTCGAAGGAGCTTCAGAAGAGCCATTCGAAGAAGTTTGAAAAGGTTCATTTGAAGGAGGCCATCGGCCAATTTGAAGGAGGGCATTCGAAGGCCAGTTACATATCATTTAAAATTCAAAAAGGGAGACAAGATCCCATGTGTTTGGAACATTGCTCTCAACATCAAAATCAAAGTCTGATTCCTCATCAGATTCAGAGGGTTCAGGAGCCTTTCTTTTCTTGGCTATAGGTTGTCTCAAGGGTTTTGAGAGACTACCAACAGATACCCTAGCTTTTACCTTACCCTTCCCTTTGGAAGTTCCAGCCTTTTGATCCTTCTCAGCTTCTTCTCTAGCCTTGTTATCAGGCCTAGCTTTCTCATGAACAACTTCAGTAGCCTTCTCTTTGGAGGGGCTTTAGGAAGCACTCTGCTTTTCTTTTCTACTCATCATCCTTCTTGCTATGCTAGGGTTGACATTAGCAATTAAATCATTTTCAGAAAATTCTTCATCAACATCAATGACAGGAGGTTCAACAGCCTTGTCAGTAGGGGTATGGTGATCATCAGGTTTCTATGGAGATTTCTCAATGTTGTCATCAGGTGTCTCAACATTCTGAGTGACATTGGGATCACTTTCTAAATTAGGGCTAGCAATTTCTTGGTTCAATGGTACAGATACACCAGGAACAGAGTGATTCTCATTAAGAATCCTAGTGACTAGTCTGGCAATAGCTTGATGCACATAAGCAGAACCTTCCCTATTAAGCAAAATTAATTGCTACATCTCTTCATATTGGAAAATACCCAACTTGCCCCTTAAATTCTCAAACTGACTAGCATCAAGTGCCTTGGTAAAAATATCAGCCAGTTGTAGTTCAGTGGCAACATGTTCCAGCTTAATCACCTTCTCCTCCACAAGATCTCTGATGAAGTGATGTCTAATATCAATATGCTTAGTCCTGCTGTGCTGTATAGGATTCTTGGATATGTTAATAG
The DNA here is from genome assembly GCA_948472305.1 of Vicia faba. Lineage (NCBI taxonomy): Eukaryota > Viridiplantae > Streptophyta > Magnoliopsida > Fabales > Fabaceae > Vicia > Vicia faba. The sequence continues at coordinate 1,296,508,736 of OX451736.1, forward strand.
TGCTCAAATTGTCACAGTACAATGTCATGGCATCTTGTGTGACATTATACTTAGTCAGCATCTGTTTCATCTAGATCATTTGAGAACAGCTGCTACCAACTGCTATGTATTCAGCTTCAGCAGTAGATAGAAACACACATTTTTGTTTCTTGCTGAACCAAGAAACAAGATTATTTCCTAAAAAGAAGCATCCTCCATAGGTTCTCTTTCTATCATCAGCACTACCAGCCCAATCAGCATCACAATAACCAGACATAATTGGTTCACATCCATGAGAGTACAGCATGCCATAATTGTAAGTTCCACTCACATACTTCAGAATTCTTTTCACCTGGTTGATGTGACTTACTTTGGGTTCAGCCTGGTATCTTGCACATACTCCAACTGCAAAGGCAATGTCAGGTCTGCTGGCTGTTAAGTATAGCAGACTTCCTATCATGCTTATGTACAAGCTTTGATCCACATTTGCCCCACTTGTGTCTTTGGACAACTTTAAATGAGTAGGTGCATGAGTCCTTTTATGACTGACATTCTCCATCCCAAACTTCTTGACAATATTCTTTGCATACTTGCTTTGAGACAGAAAAATTGAGTCTTCCATCTGTGTGACTTGTAGTCCAAGAAAGTAGGTCAATTCTCCCATGAGGTTCATTTCAAATTCAGCTTGCATCTGGTTAGCAAAATGTTTAACCATTTTATCTAACATTCCTCCAAACACTATGTCATCAACATAAATTTGAGCTACCATTATCTTTCCTCCTTTATCCTTGACAAAAAGAGTTTTATCCAAACCTTCTTTCCTGTATCCTTTGTCATTGAGGAACTTTGTCAACCTTTCATACCAAGCTCTAGGAGCTTGTTTCAGACCATATAATGCTTTCCTCAATTTGTAGACATGATCAGGACAGTTTGGATCCACAAATCCTTTAAGCTGTTCCACATACACTTCCTCATTTAAGTACCCATTTAGGAAGGCACTCTTCACATCCATCTGAAATAGCTTGAACTTAAGGAGACAAGCAACTCCCAAGAGAAGTCTGATTGATTCCAGTCTGGCTACAGGAGCAAAAGTCTCATCAAAATCAACCCCTTCAACTTGAGTGTATCCTTGAGCAACAAGCCTTGCCTTATTCCTGGTGACAACTCCTTCAGCATCTGACTTGTTCTTGTAGATCCACTTTGTGCCAATAATGTTTGTTCCTTATGGTCTAGGAACTAACTCCCATACTTCATGTTGCTTGAACTAGTTCAATTCATCTTGCATTGCTCCAATCCAGTATTCATCAGTCAAATCCTCTTTAACATTTTTTGGTTCAATCTTAGACACAAAACAAGAGTTTGTGATGATTTCTCTAGATCTTGTAGTGACTCCACTGTTAGGATCTCCTATGATGAGTTCCTTAGGATGATCTTTCTGAATTCTGATGGAAGGATCTTTGTTAGCTTCCTTTGATTCAGACTCTGATGGAGTATGATTAGGCACATCGTCCTTTTTAGACACTTATGTTGAAGTCTCAAAGAATGTCTCAACATCATATGGGACATTTGTTTCCTCATGGTGATCATCAACTATGACATTTATAGACTCCATCATAACTTTGGTCCTGGAATTGAACACCCTATATGCTCTGTTGTTGGTAGAGTATCCTAGGAATATTCCTTCATCACTTTTAGGGTCCATCTTTCTCCTTTGTTCACGATCTGTCAGAATATAGCATTTGCTCCCAAAGACATGAAAGTACTTCACTGTAGGCTTTCTTCCTTTCCATAGTTCATAAAGGGTGGATGATGTTCCCTTTCTCAAGGTGACCCTGTTGTGGACATAATAGGATGTATTCATAGCTTCAGCCCAAAAATGAATAGGAAGCTTCTTGGCATGTATCATTGCTCTGGCAGATTCCTGTATAGTCCTGTTTTTCCTTTCCACAACTCCATTTTGTTGAGGAGTTATAGGTGAAGAGAACTCATGATTGATTCCTTCTGAGGAACAGAACTCATCAAACTTACTATTTTCAAATTCCTTACCATGATCACTTCTGATTCTGACAATGCATCCTTCTTTTTCTCTTTGAATTCTTTTGCACAATTCCTTAAATACATCAAATACATCAGACTTTTCCCTAATGAAGTTTATCCAGGTGAATCTGGAAAAATCATCCACAACAACATAGGAATATCTCTTTCCACCAAGACTTTCCACCTGTATGGGACCCATCAGATCCATATGTAGAAGTTCTAGCACCTTAGAGGTGGTCAGATGTCTTGTCTTTGGATGTGACATTCTAGTTTGCTTTCCAACCTGACATTCACCACAGACTCTCCCTTCATCAATCTGAAGCCTTGGAATCCCTCTGACAACCTCCATGGATATGATCTTTTTCATCCCTCTAAGATGTAAATGACCAAGTTTTTGGTGCCACAGTTTCACTTCCTTTTCTTCTTTGGCTATAGAGCACACAGAAGAGTAGTTAGTGTTCTCAGACTCCCATAAGTAATAGTTGTCTTTTGATCTGACTCCTCTCATTACAACTTCTTATTTTTCATTAGTTACAAGACATTCAGACTTGGTGAAGTTGACCTTGAATCCTAGATCACATGATTGACTGATACTTATGAGATTAGCAGTCAAACCATTTACCAACAACACTTCATTTAGGTTTGGAACTCCAGGGCAGTCCAAGTTTCCAACTCCTTTGATTTCTCCTCTAGCACCATCTACAAAAGTGACATAACTAGTAGTATGAGGTTTGACATCATTCAGCAGATTCTTGATTCCAGTCATGTGTTTAGAGCATCCACTGTCAAAGTACCAGTCTTCCTTAGAAGAAACTCTAAGGGAGGTGTGAGCTATCAGGACTGCAGTCTTTTTCTTCCACTGTTGAGTATATGGTGCCTTGTTAGTCTTAGGTTTGACATATGGGGTCTGATTAGGATATCCATATAATCTGAAGCAGAATGGCTTTATGTGACCAAACCTCCCACAATAATGACATCTCCATCTTTGATACTTTTTCTTCATATTTCTCTGTTCTTGATGTTGAGTCCTATGTTGTGACATCTGCTTTGACATTTGTTTATCATGCCTGGTCTTCTTCTTGTCAACAACATATTTCTTTGCAGCCACAAATCCTAGACCAGACATGTTTCCTGCATTTTGTCCAGCTTGAAGGATTTCTTCCAACTTGTCAGTTCCAGTTGTTAACATCTTGACAGACTTAGTCATCTAATCAAGTTTGGAGTTCAACATTAGAACTTCACCTTTGAGATGGCTTATAGTAGCCGTGTCTGCCTTCTTCTCAGCCTCCAACTTTACTATGAGCTTTTTCTGTTTCTCATTTTGCTGACAGACTTCAGCACTTCTGATACATAGCTTCTTGTAGGAGTCAACAAGTTCTTCAAATGTCACTTCCTCATCAATAGAATCATTATCAGAGTTACAAACACCAGATAGTGCAGTAACTAGTTTAGCAGATTCTTCTTCAGAGTTACTTTCTGAGTCACCATCAGACCAAGTAACAGACATTCCTTTATTTTGTTTCTTTAGAAAGGTAGGACATTCAGCTCGAATGTGCCCATATCCTTCACATCCATGGCATTGGATTCCTCTGCTTTGATTTCCCTTTTCTTCAGACTTAGTTCTTCTGCTGGAGTCATAGGATCTGCTAATGTCAGAGGAAATGTTCTTGACATTTGACCTTGACTTTGGGTCCATTCTCTTGATGAGTTTGTTGAACTGCCTTCCAAGCATAGCTATAGCTTCTGATATATTCTCTTCATCACTCTCCTTGCTTTCATCTTCAGTATTGGATACAAGGGCTATGCTCTTGTTTTTCTTGTCAACATTGTCACTGATCCCCATCTCAAATGTCTGAAGTGACCCAATGAGTTCATCAACCTTCAGGTTGCAGATATCATGAGCTTCCTCTATAGCAGTCACTTTCATTGCAAACCTCTTAGGCAAGGATCTGAGAATCTTTCTCACCAGCTTTTCTTCTGACATCTTTTCTCCCAATGCTACTGAGGTGTTGGCAATTTCCAAGATGTTCACGTGAAACTCATGAATGGTCTCATCTTCCTTCATCCTTAGATTCTCAAATTTGGTAGTGAGCATCTGAAGTCTTGACATTTTTACTTTGGATGTACCCTCATGGGTGGTTTTGAGAGTGTCCCAAACATCCTTGGCCAGTTCACATTGATGTACTAGTCTGAATATGTTTCTATCAATTCCATTGAACAAGGCATTCAATGCTTTAGAGTTACCTAGGGCTAACTCTTCTTCTTCTTTGCTCCATTCTTCCTCAGGTTTCAGACTAGTCGTCCCATCTTTCCCAGTTATGGTAGGATGGTTCCATCCTTTGTCAGCAGCTCTCCAAGCTTTATTGTCCAGTGACTTCAAGAAGGTAATCATACGAGGTTTCCAGTAGTCATAGTTTGATCCATCCAAAATAGGTGGTATGTTCCCAAATCCTCCTTCCTTGTCCATAGCGCCAAAAAATAATATCTCTAGATCTCACCCAGAAAGGCAGGCAGGGTGCCTGCTCTGATGCCAATTGAAATTCTGGCAACAGATACTTAATGTCATAGTGAATGTTATGACACCGTATCTGGCAAATTGTACACAAACCAAACAGTAATTTAAAAGACAGTAAAGAACACAATCAATTGTTAACCCAGTTCAGTGTATAACAACACCTACATCTGGGGGCTACCAAGCCAGGGAGGAAATTCACTATAAGAGGTATTAATTTAGGAATAAACCAACCAGTTTATCTCCTTCACTTAAGAACTACCCAATGCAACTTCAATATAAGTCCTACTTAAACCTGAGTTCCTACTCACTCCCCCTCAATCACAGCAGTGATACTAATCTACTGATTAATAAGATTATGAAGACATTCTTCAATACACACGCTTGATTTTGCTTCAAAGCTTTAATCAAGAGACACAACACTCGTGCTTCAAAGCTTTGAGTGATAAACAACCCTTACAACCAAATCCTACTCCAAGTCACTTATCAAGTGATAATTGCTTGGCTCATAGTAATTACTAAAACTATCTACAAAATGCCTTATTGATCTTCTCTCTAAAAAGGGCTGCACACCATTAGGATTCGTGAGAAATATATATGCAGTCTATTCTTCATTTTGGGCTTCCATAAAAATAGCTAGGGTTAACCAAAGTTAACCTAAAGACTTGGTCTTGGGCTTTCATCATAACAGATTAGGGTTAAGCAAGGTTAACCTAATATCCACGCGAGCATCTGATCTAGTCAATATACTTCAACTCAGAATAGCACACCAGATTCCTGAAAATTCTCAGGAATAATAAATCTGCACAACAACTTGATCAGTACAGGATGTCTTAACATTGGTTATGACATCATGTATCCTGCTCACTGATTTTGGTAGAATTCAGTACATATGATCATAGCTTAATCATCATGATATTCACTCATACTGAGTTGTTCCTATAGAACATTCCTTCTGTAGAATTTGTCTTTATCCCAGAATGTTATGACATCAGTCATGACATTCGCAAATCTGGTTTTACCAAAAATTAATGCCAACAAGAAAATACTTACAAGACTAATAATCAAACGCTAGCAAACTTAACAAAAAGACAAAAAATAACTGAAACACAACACAATTGCACACAAGCACCTCTAAGGTACGCCCACTTTGGTTGCCTTTAAAAAAACAGTCATGAGGCAAGAATGCTTTAGCAAGGACCCGTAAAAATAAAAGATCATAGTCCCTCGATGACCCTACAATTGCCTTCTCGGTAAATGATCTAGTCCTTAAAAAAAATTGCTAAAGCATCTCCATAAATTGCCTTTGTGACTGTAACGTCCCTTCGAATGTCCCTCATACATCCAACGATAAGGCTACCTACTCACTAATAGTAGGATATCATTGTCTAAACTATAAGGAGGAAAAGAACAACCTTTTAGAGTATAAAAGTAGATAGATGCTAGAAGTTTTCTCAAAAAATACTTTTTTGCACTTATACAGAAAACTGCTTTTTCAAAAGACATTTTTCAAACACTTTGTATACGTTCTCTACTATCCCGGGAAACACTATAAAGTTTGCCGTACTAAGGCATTTTTCAAAACTTTTTCAAACAAAAAGTACAGAAGCATATTGAACAATGAGCAAACCTCTAAGAGCCCATGGAAAACCACAGATGGAAAGGGTGCTAATACATTCCCTTTCCATAATCTACCCCCCTTACTCAGAAAATTCTCGAAAAGGTCTTTTTCTGTTCTTTTCACCCTCTCCTTTTGTTGGATAAAAGAAAAGACGGTGGTGACTCTTGCTTACCGCACATTTGCAAACAAAAAACGCAAAACCAGTATATAGACAGTCGGTTTTGCCACCGTATCACACACCAGTTGGTAAAACTCTTTGCAATCAAATCTCTAAATTTATGCATTGCCAATTAATTTTGTTTACATAGATCACTTAAATTACCTGTTTAGAGCATGTTTGACGCGTTACTTTTGAGGTTTGATGCAGGAATAGAAAAACGCCATTGTTAGGGAACAAAACTAAGTTTGGCTTGTATCTCACGATACAAGTGTTTTAGACCAAACCAACCATCCCTCTGGATTCGCAGCTCTTGAATTAGGGGGGGGGGGGGGGGGTAAGGTCCCTTTTGATATTTGTTTTGCAGGTTTTAACAAGTTTGACATTTTGAATCACCAGGGAAGATGACCGGAGCTAGGGCTCTGGCACTTCCCTAATTTAGCTTTTATTTTATCATATTTTGTTTGATTGTGGTTTGGATGGTAGAATACTAGCGTAGCTCAAACGGTGAAGGTAACACGCGCGAGACATGAAAGGCATGAGTTCGATCCCAGCTTCTTAATATTATTTTGTTTAATTTTTCAAATTAGCATACATGTTTTCTTTATAATCATTGTTTCATGTTTCTATGACACACAAACACCAGCAGCACAGTGGCAAGGACTACCGCTAGTGAGATCAAGGGCGTGGGTTCAAGTCCCACCCCAAGCTTTCTTTTTAACCTTTTTTTTCCAACTTTTCAATTTTCTTGTTTTTATTATTTTTTCTTTTGCTTAATTAATTTAATTACTTTTATAATTAAAATCAAAAGACCATAAAAAATCAGAAAAATCATTAAAAATTAGATTTAGGTTTTAATTAATTAATTTTATTTTTGACCAACAAAAATTGTTTTAATTAAATTAAACTTGTTTTTATTTCACAATTAATTTGTAAATTACTTAGAATTAGCATTAATTATTAATTCACACTTTAAGAATATTTTTGAAACAATAAAACATCAATAATTTTTTTTCTACACTTAGAATCTTAGGTTTATCAAAACATTTTTCTAACATTTATTTTTTCTTTTGCTATTTAAATTCTAGAAAACAAATGTATAGGTCGCACGGTTGATTTTGTAATAGCTTAGTTTATTTTATCGCATTTTTTCCTATTATGTAACTGCTCATGGGATGTAATAGTCTAGGCTTATTTTCCTGCACTTTACTTTCCGCACCTATACTATGTATGCCTGTATGTATATATAACTGTATAGTAACTAGACATGTATGGCAAGATCTAAAACAAAACACTAGATAACCCTAAACTCTCAAGACAAACATAACTTAATTGAATCACTCTTGCACACACGCACCTCTAGGGTAGCCTCTCTCCGTTGCCTTCAGAATAACAATGGTCATGTCCCTCAAACATAGGGATACCATTAGCAAAGACCCTCAGTTAAAGTCATCATAAAGATCATAGTCCCGCGATGTCCCTCGAAGTTGCCTATAAGAAATGATCTTGTCCCTCGATGTTGCCTACGAATATATGATGATAGTCCCTTCGAATTGTTAAGGTATCCCTATATGTTACCTTCAATGACCATAACAATGACCCTACGCCTATTCCTTCACATCCAATGAATGAGGCTACCTACCAAATAATGGTATGGATAGCACCATCCCTAATGGAGAAGGAAAAGGATAACAAAAGACCTTTCAGTGGGTAATGAAACCCTTAATTGCTTGCACAAATTAAAATAATTGTTTGCACCTCACACTTTTAAAACAACTATTTTCAAATGCTTTATAAACATTCTTGAGGACTGATACAAGGGTTATTATAAAGCAGTCTGCATTACATTGGCATTTTCAAAACCTTTTCAAAGCGCACACAAAGCAAATTAGAGTGAGTAAAGCAATTAAGAGCCCGTAGATAACTACGGATGAAAAGGGTGCTAACACCTTCCCTTTTCATAACTTACCCCATGAACTCAAAATCAATAAAGGTCTTTCCTGTTCTTTTCACTCTTTCCTTATTGGATAAAAGAAAAGTCGTCGGCGACTCTTGCTATCCGCAACATTTGCGATAAAATGCAAAACCAAGTCAGTTTTCCCACCGTGTTACACATGTTTCTTGGCTGTTACCTCCTATCCTCCATGGATTGCTAATATTGTGCTCGTGCCCAAGAAGGACAAAAAAAGTGAGAATGTGTGTTGACTATAGAGACTTGAACAGAGAAAGCCCTAAAGATGATTTTCCACTTCCCCACATTTGTGGATAATACAACTCAGTTTAGAGTGTTTTCCTTCATGAATGGCTTCTCTAGCTACAATCAGATAAAGATGTCACTAGAAGACATGGAGAAAACTACTTTCACTACCCTGTGGTGAACCTTTTGTTACAAGGTGATGGCCCTTTGGTTTGAAAAATGGAGGGGAAACGTATCAGCACATAATGGTGACTATCTTTCATGATATGATTCATAAAGAGATCAAGGTGTATGTTAATGACATGATTGTGAAGTCTCAAACACAGGAAGGGCATCTGGTTCATCTGCAGAAGTTATTTGAAAGGTTGAGGAAATTTAGACCGAGGCTGAATCCAAACAAATGCATCTTCAGGGTGAGATCCAGTAAGCTGTTGGGCTTTATTGTAAGTGAAAAAGGTATTGAGGTTGATCCTACAAAAGTAAAATCCATACAAGAAATTCCTGACCCTAGAATAGAAAAAGAGGTTCGTGGTTTCTTAAGGAGGATGGACTACATATCTAGATTCATCTCTCACCTTACAGCCACTTATGAACCGATATTCAAATTGCTAAGAAAAGATCAGGCTGTTAAGTGGAATGATAATTGTCAAAGAGCATTCGATAGAATAAAATAATATATGCAGGAACCTCCCGTACTCATGCTTCTAGTGGAAGGAAAGCATCTGATCATGCATCTGACGGTGCTTGAGAACTACATGGGTTGTGTACTTGGTCAGCACGACGAGACGAGTAGGAAAGAGCATGCAATTTATTATCTGAGCAAGAAATTCACAAATTGTGAGTCACTATACTCTTTGCTTGAGAAGACATGTTGTGCACTTACATGGGCTGCCAAGCGCCTGAGACAGTACATGTTGACTCATACTACTCTCTTGATATCCAAAATGGATCCTATCAAGTACATATTTGAGAAGCCAGCTCTCACAGGAAGAGTAGCCCGTTGGCAAATGATTTTGATAGAATATGACATCCGCTATACTACTCAGAAAGCCATCAAAGGTAGTGTATTGGAGGATTATCTTGCTTACTAGCCCGTGGAGGATTATCAGTTTATGAGGTTTGAATTTCCAGATGAGGATATCATGTATATAAGAGATTGTAATATTCCAGGCCCAGAAGAAGGACCTGAACTAGGATCGTGATAGACGCTCATGTTTGATGGTGCCTCAAATGCTATAGGCCATGGTGTGGGAGCTGACATCACATCTCCTACAGGTTTTCATCTTCCTTTCACAGCCAAAATATGTTTTGATTGTACCAACAATATGGTTGAGTATGAAGCATGTATCTATGGGATTAAAGCAACGATTGATTTAAGAATCAAAATCTTGGAAGTATATGGATATTCAGCTCTGGTAATTAGTTAGATCGATGGAGACTGGGATACACGTCCCCCAAATTTGATTCCTTACAGGGAAAATGTCATGAAGTTTATTAAATATTTTGATGTGGTAATGTTTAATCATATCCCGAGGGAAGAGAATTATCCAGCAGATGCTTTAGCTACTTTGTCATCCATGTTCAGAGTCAAATGGGATAATGAAGCACCATTTATCACCATCCTGAGGTTGAATGAGCCAACATTATGCTATGCAGTAGAAGAAGAGATGATAAGAAGCCTTAGTTTTACAATATTAAGAGGTATCTTGAAATGAAAGATTATCCTGAAGATGCGTCAATTACGGACAAGAAGACTCTGCGAAAGTACTCAACTGAGTTTTTCCTCAATGGTGGCGTGCTATATAAGAGAAACTATGATTCTGTGTTACTTAGATGCATGGATAAACACGAAGCAACAAAGATCATAGAAGAAGTGCACGAAGGTTCCTTTGGAACACATTCTAGTGGGCATACCATGCCCAATAAAATCTTGAGAGCATGTTATTATTGGTCTACCATGGAGGTTGATTATTACAATCATGCTAGAATTTTCTACAAGAGCCAGATATACGCTAACAAAGTGCATGTGTCGCCCGTTCCTTTGAACTCCTTGACCTCTCCTTGGCCTTTTGCTATGTGGGGCATTGATATGACTAGGAGAATTAAAATGACTGCTTCTAATGAACATCATTTCATCTTGGTCTCCATTGATTACTTCACCAAATGGGTTGAAGTTGCATCGTATGCAAATGTCACTAAACAAATGGTTTCCCACTTTATCAAGAAAGAGATAATTTGTCGTTATAGGAACTCTGCGAGAGTTTCAAGATTAAACATCATAATTCTTCTCCATATCTTCTAAATATGAATGGTGATGTTGAAGCAGCTAACAAAAATGTCAAGAAGATTGTGCAAAAGATGGTGGTGACATACAAGAATTGGCATGAGATGCTTCATTTTGCTTTGCATGGTTACCGTACTTCGATACGCACTTCAATTGGGGAAACCCCATTCTCTCTCGTATATAGTATGAAAGCAGTCCTACCCGTGGAAGTTGAGATTCCTTCGTTAAGGATTATGACATATGTGAAGCTTGATGAAGCTGAATGGGTTTATAATAGGCTCGAGCAGTTGAACCTCATTGATGAGAAAAAATTGGCATCCATTTGTCACAGGAAGTTGTATCAGAAAAGGTTGAAAAAGGCATTTGATATGAAGGCGAGTCCTCGAAATTTCCAATCCGGGGACCTTGTGTTGACAAGTATCCCGCCTCCTTAATCAGACCCGAGGGGCAAGTGGAATCCAAATTATGAAGGACCATATGTTGTAAAAAAGGTTTTCTCTGGAGGAGCCATAATGCTTGCAACTATGGATGGTGAAGATTTTCCACTCCCCATGAATGCAGATGCATTAAAAAAAATACTTTGCATAAAAAATAGATCCGCTAAATCGATAACTTAGGCAAAAATGGGCATCCCGGCGAACCAAAAAAGTTCGGGCAAAAATTAGGGATAAAAAGAAAAGAATAAATCAAAAGAATTGAATAAACCCGCTAAGTTGAAAATCTGAAAAGGTAACTTAGGCAAAAAAGGGTATCCCGGTGGATTGATAACTCGAAAGGGCGATCCAGACAAAAGTTAGGGATTCGAAAGCAATAGACTGTGTTATATGTTTGATATGTGATCTCATATCATTAAAACAGTTGGAAGCCCTGAAGGCAAGGAATCAATCCAATCATTTTCTTCAGAAAGCAAAGTATTGAGAGCTTTAATGGCATATGAGGTACAACAGAATCGGAACCCGATGGAAATCCTTTTCACATTTACACCTTTTTATTTTCCTTTTGTTGTTATGTATGCAATTACCCATTTTAGGAATTGCTTCCTGATGTAAATGCCTATTTACAGGCCAATCAATTAATACAATTTTTCTTCAAAATATTTTCTTTTGTTTTTATTTTTTTTGTACTGTTTGCAAAAACGCCTAACATTTTTGATAAACATTGCATTTAAAAACATTGAAGGTTTACAAAACATGATCCAAACAATTGAAATTGCTTGAGATTTTGAGTGTCCAGGGTGGTAGCTAGAGCTCTCATACTATACTTGGGGAATATTGGTGTGATTTGTTTTGCAAGTGTTGTTGTTCACTTGTCATAAGCAGTACACCATCACAAGAGCAAAAACCATCAAGGTTTTACCAGTGTGAAGTTCTTGATCTGTATTCCTTAGAAAGAGGTGAGAAGTTTTTAGTTCCCCCAAGCATAGTGCTCTTTCTCCAGCAGAAGTTTCACTTTTGAGGATTCCTTACAAGGGTTGTCATCCCCCGACATAAGCTTGTCTGTGACACCCCAAAATCTAGAATTAATTATTTAATTGATTATTTGTGGATTATTGAAGATTATTTGTGTGATGTATGTGTTAGCTGGAAATTTCGACTAAGGGTTTTTAAGTTAAACTCAAATATGCTTCAGAATATTCCACTACTTTATTTATGTGAAGCCATAAAGGTTGAGATTCGAATTGAGTAAAATTCATTGGAAAGGTTTACCAATTCGAATTATTGAATAAAGATTTTTATTCGAAATATGGCTAAGGTTTCAAACATTTTTCGACCGTCTTCATAGATTGGCGCTCAAGATAAGAAGGAGATTCGAATTCAAATATTTTGATCTTATCCAAAAGGACGCGTGGAAGTCTCTGAGTTCGTCGAAGACATGCAAACAAAAACGTGGCATTAATTCGTGTAGAAGACCGTTAGGGTCGAAGTAGTATAAATAGTGGCCTTAGTATTTCGATGAGTGTGTGTGAACATCTTTGTACAAATTACTCAAAAATTACTCAAAGTACCAAGTGTCAAAGAGAAAAGAGTTTATTGAGGATGTATGTATGATACACCCATTTAATATAAGTGCATTTACTTTTGCATAATTTCCAATAACCTTTACTTACGTCTTTTTCAAGTTTAGAAGTAATTTTACTTTCACTTCACATGCATTTTAATTCGACATTTGAAGCCCTTTGTCTTCATATACAAAACATGTTAAAACACAATAATCAAGTTAAAGGATTAATAAAGATACTCGTGTCCTGAGATCAATTTGATCGATCTCGCAAGTAACTGGATCTATGAAAGGATTTAAAAGATCAGCGGTTGTTTACTAAAATTTGAGGGTAAACAAATTGGCACGCCCAGTGGGACCCGTGTCTTTATCCATCTTGCTTTTAACTTGTTTATTGCATGAGATTGAGAAGTGGAAAACTAGCCAACAATACAAATCCTAGACCAAAAGGGCAGCACATTAGGGGAATGGCTAACCCACCCACTAGTGATGCGCAACAAGTTCACCCTCCTGTGGGAGGAAATACCAGCACCTCGAATACAAACGCAGTGATAACAGCGATTCAAGGGACTGCAACGATCCCTTCAACAACAAGCGTTGCAGTTATACCCCAAAATACAAACGCTCCAACTATTTCGTCAAACCTCCATAACGAACATACCATTATGTCTATGGCCAATCAAAATCCACCATCAACACCCAGGCCTTCAAATGGGATGTCTAGAACTCTTCCACCAGGATTTGTAATCCCAACATCAAATCCTATATATGGCATGCCAACTTCGTTCATGACGGGATTTCAAAATAATACGTCGACATACACTCGTCCCATAACATCTACTTTATCACCACTGCAAGGATCAGGGTCTGGGATAAACCATATGGCTAGAAAAAATTTGCAGCCAACCCAAATACCTGCTATCACCACAAATACACAAGCAATCATAAGGAAACAAATGGATGATAGCAACCACGAGATGTTGGGCGTATTAGCCCAACAGATGGGTACAACTTTCAACCCTTTAATTCAAAGCACCACACAAACTAACTTGCAAAATGCCCAAGCAAACCAACAGATGGCAGCGTAAATAGGGCATCTCGCAGATTTCTTTGGTGCGCCCAGAGAAGCAGTTTGACAGCCACCCCCACAACCCACATGGGTAAGTGAGAATCAAGGCATCATATTCCAAGAGGAGGCAACCATAAACCAGGACCAACCTTTGATTCACCCTGAAGTTGAAGTCCAATAACCAATTCGAAGGGAGGAACCACCCATACCCCAACAGGTAATCCCTAGGGAGGAACCAGCCAGAAGGGTAGTTTTTGTGAATTGAAACCAAGATGCCGATGAAATCCTTCAGGGTTGTCGACATAATGATATGGTGGGAAACAATAACCTAGCAGCCTTAGTTGAAAGGATTATGGTACGAAATGGGGTAAACTTAGGTACGTGTAGACCAAATTATACATCCTCTTTGTCAGAATATATTTAACAAACTGAATTTCCAAGGGGATGGAAAGTACCCAAATTCACCAAGTTTTCTGGCGACACTAGCGAATCTACCATAGAACATATCACCAGATACCTTACAGAGGCGGGAGATAAAGAAAATAATGAAAATCTAAGGGTTAAATACTTCCCTTCTTTGCTGACAAAAAATGCTTTTACTTGGTTCACCACCCTCGCGGCGAATTCCATCCATGATTGGACTCGTTTGGAGAGGTTGTTTCATGAACAATTTTATGTAGGACAAACCAAGATTAGTCTAAGAGAATTGGCAAATGTCAAGCGAAAATTTAGTGAGCCCATAGACGATTACCTCAACAGATTCCTTTTGTTGAAAGTAAGATGCTTCATGCAAGTGCCAGAACACGAGTTGGTCGAAATGGCAGCAAGAGGTTTGGACTTTTCTATCAGGAAAAAGTTAGATCCCCATTATTTGAGGGATATGGCGCAATTGGCTGATAGGGTTCGCCAAGTTGAGGGTTTGAAGGTCGAAAAGGCTAGGGCGAAACAAAGTCATAGAAAAGAAAGAGTGGCTTATATCTAAGCCTGCTCAGACGAAAGAAATGTCGAAGAGGATTTCTCAGAAGTCGAAGAGCACGAGATAGATCTTACAGAGTTGGAGCAAGGACCACCGTATCCTTGCAAAATGTTGACTCTCGCGAATGGAAAAAATTCTGTCGAACCAGAAAGGAGCGAAAAATTTCCAAGAAAATCTTATACGTTCGACATCACCAAGTGTGATGAAATTTTCGACTTACTAGTTAAAGATGGCTAGATGATAGTGCCCCCGGGTGCTAAAATTCCTCCGTTAGAGCAACAAAAGAAAAGGGGTTTCTGTAAGTATCATAATTTCCTAGGCCACAAGACCTCACAATGCTTTCTTTTCAGGGATCTGATACAAAAAGCAATTCAGGATGGAAGGTTGAAGTTTGGGGAAAAACCCAAACCTAAAATGAGGATTGATGCTGACCCTATGCAGGTTGCTGAGACCAATTATGCTGAGCCTGCTGCCATCAACATGGTGGACATTGCTGAAGACAAAGGGTTGTAACCAAAACAAAACCTGGGGTCTGACAAAGCCTTAGAGCCAGGATTTGCTGAAGATCTTGTGGCGGAAAAGGGAACAAGCGCTACTGATGGCACAGTGAAGAGTGCAATAAAGACCATGACTATTCATGGTCTTAGGGTCAAGTTCGAAGGAATGAAACTTGCTAAGGGTCCAAAATTTAAAGTGAACATGGTGGACTTGAACCAACTCTCCCCCAAAAATGGAGGAGATAGAAAAGCGACTCAAAATGGAGAATGAAAAGATGAAGGCAGGCGACCAAAAGGTGAGTTAGGTGGATTACTTATTCCATTGCCACTCGAAGAACCCAAAGGGGCTCGTATGACCAAGGTGCAACATCATGAATGATCAAGGAGCGACTGCTACCTACCAAAGGGTCTATCAAGAGAAGGTCATAAACAACTGGAAAAGGAAGAAGGAACTCTTACCTTACCCATAGATGGGAGAGAGCCTCATGGGATTCTTAGTTCGTTGTCACAAAATGGGTTCAGAAGTTCTTATGTGTCCATGGTGCAACGCGCTATATGACGGAAAGACTGCTGAAGCCTACAAAAGGATTCCATACTCTCAGTGTCGGAACAATCAAAGCTGGAGTAGGGAACGCTACGTCAATAATGCAAGGAGCATTCCTAAAAGGGCAGATAGCCCACACCCAGGGGCACGCAAACAGGTAACATTTAAGCCCCCAGCAAACATGCCAACAGGAAAATGGCTAAAAGCAGGACAAAACAGAACTGAGGCCAAAGGAAAGTCGAAGTGGAGAAGCTTCGAAGAAGGTGGACGTATTGCATGGGCCTTCAGAAGGCAGTTTCGCTCCAACAAGCAACAATCTCACGTGTCAGAGAACTACAAGGGGAAGAACCCCATGTCTAGATCCCAGTGAAGGCGACACCAAAGAAACAAGAATGCCCAAAGGGAGTTTACAAACAAGGAAGTTGGCGAGTCAAGTACCAACCAAACTTCGATTGTCCCAGCCATGGAAAAGAAGTCCCCAACAGGGAGGAAGCTTTTCTCTCCTACCAAGATGAAGGTCCCTGGCAAAGGGGACATCAACGAGCTGGCCAACAATGGGCTAGCAGATGATGAAGATATGTCAACAGATAGCTTCAATTCCGATGGAGAATCTTCTTTGCAAATAAATTGCAATGTGGTTTCTGTCTTACCACATGAGTACGACCAGGTTACTGAGGTCAAAGACTCTGAAGATGCCGACGAATTGGAAATGACAAAACACAAACCTGTATGTTACTATGTCATGAATAATGGCGCTGTTGAAGAGCAGAATGCCTTCTTCGAAAGGCCAGATACAGGTATGAAAAACCACCTTAAGCCTTTATTTATTAAGGCTAAAATTGAACAGGTGGGAATCAACAAAGTTATGGTGGATGGTGGGGCAGCAGTGAACTTGATGCCTCAATTCCTATTGAAGAGGATTGGGATGTTCGACACCGACATCAAACCACACAACATGGTGCTATCAAACTATGAAGGCAAAATAGGGCAAACTCTAGGAGTAGTCCAAGTAGAATTAACTGTGGGTACCATAACAAGACCCACCATGTTCATGGTAATTGCGACAAAGAAAAATTACAATCTTCTTCTAGGCCGTGAATGGATACATGGAATCGGGGCAGTTCCATCTTTAATGCACCAAAGGGTGGCAATATGGAGAGATGATGGGATTGTAGAAAACATAGAAGCAGACCAAAGTTATTTCATGGCTGAGGTTAATCATGTTGATAGAAGGAATTTCGACAGGAACTTAGCCAACATTGGGCCATGCACTGCAGCGGAAGGTGCATCAGCGCAAAGTAATAATGCAATGTATTTCCTTACTCTTCACCCAACACATGGATTTTATTGGGACAAGGAAAACATGGGACCTGACGAAGACGTGCTTGGAGTCCCAGGAATACGGGTAACTGGCTGGGAAAACGAAGACCATGTCCATGTCTGAGTCTTCTTACTTCAAGAAGATTTCAGCCTATTTGGCTGAAAATAGGATGAAAACGGCTTTGGAAGCCGAAGTTAAAATTATGGCTGTTGAAGCCAAGGCTGAAGGGGTTCACAACAAGGGGCCAGGAATTTTCTTCAAACCTGAACCACTTGAAAAAGACACACTTATCAGAGACAAAGACCAAAGGCTTGATGTCATCTATGACGATGAGCCTTTGGGGTTCGAGAAGGATCCAACAACATCCAACACGAAGATCCTAGCGCAAGATCCTCTCGAATAAGTGGATCTAGGAGATGGAACTCAAAAGAGGCCAACGTACGTTAGCGTGAAATTGAACCCAGAAGTAAGAGCAGAAGTGATCCAGTTGCTCAAGAAGTATAAAGATTGTTTCACTTGAGACTATGACTAAATGCCTGGTTTAAGCAGGGAACTGGTCGAATTGAAGCTGCCAATAAAGGATGGCAAGAAGCCCATCAAGTAGAGCCCAAGTAGATTCGCGCCATAAATCCTGTCCAAAATAAAAGAGGAAGTCAAAAGACTCATACGTTGCAAGTTCATCAGGACCACAAGGTATGTCCAATGGATAGCTAATATAGTTCATGTAATTAAGAAAAACGGTTCTCTTAGAGTATGCATAAATTTTCGTGATTTAAATTCAGCTACTCTTAAAGATGAATACCCAATGCCTGTGGCTGAAATGTTAGTAGATTTTGCTGCGGGTTATGAATACCTTAGTATGTTAGATGGTTATTCAGGATACAACCAGATTTTCATTGCAGAAGAAGATGTGCCAAAGACAACGTTTCGATGCCCTGGCGCAATAGGCACCTATGAATGGGTGGTTATGCCCTTTGGCCTAAAAAATAATGGGGCAACCTATTAAAGGGAAATGAATTCAATATTCCACGATTTCATCGAGACCTTTATGCAGGTGTATATTGATGACATAGTAGTGAAATCTATATCAGGGCAAAACCATTTGGATCACCTTCGACAATCATTCAAAAGGATGAGAAAGAATGGCCTAAAAATGAATCCCCTTAAGTGTGCATTTTTGTGCAGGTAGGTGATTTTATGGGCTTTGTGGTCCATAAGAAGGGTATAGAAATCAACCAAAACAAGACAAAGGCAATTTTGGAGGCAAAGGCGCCATTGAGAAAGAAAGAGTTGCACTCACTCAGGAAAAATAAATTTCTTACAAAGGTTTATATCCAACCTAAGTGGTCGAACTCAAGCCTTTTCCCCACTCTTACGATTAAAACAAGAGTCCTTTGTCTGGAACAAAGAACATCAGGAGGCATTCGAAAGGATCAAGCAATACTTGGTGCATCCACCAATTCTTTTGCCTCCAAGAAGAAACAAGTGCATGAGATTGTACATTTCAGCGTCAGACAAAATAATTGGAAGCATATTGGCCCAAGAAGATGATAATGGTTCCGAAAGAGCCATTTACTACTTAAGTAGGGTCTTAAATGACGCATAAACTAGATATAGCGATATATAAAAGATATGTCTTTGTCTATACTTCTCATGTACCAAATAAAAATATTATATAAAGCCAATTGATGTTTTTGTTTCTTCACATTTTGATGTTATTAAGCATATGTTGTCCAAACCAATTTTGCACAGTCAAATTGGTAAATGGGCTATGGATTTAACAGAGTACTCTTTAACTTTCATGCCTTTGAAAGAAATGAAGGGGAAAGTAGTCTCTGATTTCATTGTCGACCATGCAGTGGTCGGAATATCCCAAAACTTTGTGGAACCAGAACCGTGGAAATTAGTTTTTGATGGCTCTGCACATACAAATGGAACTGGGACTGGAATCTTGATTATTTCTCCAGATCAAATTCCAATAAAGCTCAAGTATAATATAACTGGTCCTCGTTGCTCAAACAATGAAGCAGAATACGAAGCACTCATAGCAGGACTTGAGAATTTATTGGAATTGGGGGCAACTAGAGTCAAAATAATGGGAGATTCTGAGTTAGTAGTCAAGAAAATTACCAAAGAATACAAGTGCACAAAAGAAAACTTGATGTTCTACTTTGTGGTGGCGAATAGGATGCTTCGAAAGTTCGAATACGTAGACATCAAGCAGATCCCTAGACTAAAGAATCAGGAAGCAAATGATCTGGCTCAGATAGCTTCAGGATATAAGGTGTCGAAGGAAATACTAGAAGGCCTAATCGAAGTACGTGGTAAGGTACTAGCAACTAAACTTTCTCCGACAGATTTAAAGAATTCAAGGCTAGGTTATATGAATGATGCATATTTTGAGGTTTTAGCCATAGATAGTTTAGCAGATACAGATTGGAGGAGTCCAATAATAAACTATTTGAAGGATCCAACAGTGGATATAGAAAGAAAAATAAAATATAGAGCCTTGAGTTATGTGTTAATAGGCAACAAATTGTTTAAGAAAACCCCAGAGGGAATTTTATTAAAATGTTTAGGGGAAAGTGAGTCTTACATAGCACTATCCAATGTACACAGTGGGGCATGCGGAGCACATCAAGCGGGTCACAAGATGAAGTGGTTGCTGTTTCGATATGGTATGTATTGGCCTACAATCTTGAAAGATTGTATAGACTTCGCCAAGGGATGCCAAGAATGTCAGGTTCATGCAGGAATTCAACATGCTCCTGCGAGTGAACTTCATTCAATTATCAAGCCATGGCCTTTTAGGGGTTGGGCGTTGAATCTGATTGGCGAAATAAAACCATCATCGTCAAAAAATTAGAAATACATTTTGGTAGTAATAGATTATTTCACAAAATGGATAGAAGCAATACCTCTGGTGAATGTCGACCAAGAAGTCATTATCAAATTCATACAGAAGCATATTGTGTATATATTTGGAATCCCATAAACCATTACAACTGATCAAGGATCAGTGTTTACTGGTCGAAAGATGCAGGAGTTTGCTAAAGAAATGTGTTTCAAATTGTTAACATCGACACCTTATTATGCACAAGCCAACAAGCAAGTTGAAGCAGCTAATAAGGTGATCATAGGGATAATTAAAAAACATGTGGGAAGAAATCCCAAAAATTGGCACAAAACTCTAGATCAAGCTATATGGGCCTGTCGAACATCTCCCAAAGAAGCAACGAATATAACTCCATTTCGTTTAACATTTGGGCATGATGCAGTCTTGCCAGTAGAAATTGATTTACAATCAGTCAGAATTCAAAGGCAAAATGAGATTCCTTCAGATCTCTATTGGGAAGCAATGATGAATGAACTAGTAGATTTGGACGAAGAAAGACTGTATGCTCTTGAAGTCTTAAGAAGACAAAAAGAAAGGGTAGCCAGAGCATACAACAAAAGGGTTAAGGGTAAAATCTTTTCGAATGATGATTTGGTTTTGAAAGTAATTTTGCCAATGGATAGGAAAAATAAGTCATTAGGGAAATGGTCCCCACATTGGGAAGGCCCCTTTCGAATCATTAGAACCTTTACTAATAATGCCTACGAAATTGAGGAACTGGAAGAAGACAAGAGGATCTTAATAATAAATGGTAAGTATTTGAAAAAGTATAAGCCTTTCATTCAAGATCTAAAGATTTCGACAGAATAACAAAGATAAAATAACAAGTAACAGGGCCAAACATGGTATTGGAGTGCCAAACTGGTTTTATTCGAAATTACAGCATAAGGCTTGTTGGCCTATACAAAAGAAAAAAAACAAGAATCGAATTAGTCAAAATACAAGTTATTAGAAAGGAAGGTTGGTCTTCATCTTTTCATATTTGGCCTTGGAAAATCCTAGGCTGCAGACAATGGAAGCTTTTGCAGTTTAAAGGGCAGTTACTTCGCCTTTTAAGCTCCTAGCTTCATCAATACACTGGATTCTTTGGTTTAGTTCTTCACTGGCCCCGTCATTTTTCTCTGCTTCGAGAGCCTGATGATGTTTTTCAGCCTCATAAATTTTCTTCTGCAACTCTTCAATCTGCTTTCTCCAGAGGGAAATAGAAGAAGAAATCTTGTCTTGCTCCTTTTGGGAAAGTTCTTTGGCTTTCTCGCGCTTCTCAACCTTATCTGATAACTCAAAAGCTTGAGCCCACCTCAAGTCTTGAAGTTTTTTCTTCTCCATGAGTTTGGAATCCACATCTTTCTCTCTGAGAAAGTCAGATTCCAAGTTAGTGATAAGCGTGGTCAAATCAATCAGGACCTCAGCAATCTCAGGGGGACATTTCCCCAAATCGACTTTATGGACCAGCTTCCTCATAATGATACCCGCAGCTGCGTTTGTCTTCACCAAATCAAATAAATCCGCCCCAAAGACAGTGTCTTTGATTTTTTGAAGCAATGCTTCATTGGATTCGTCAGTCAAAGTTTCACTTGAAGCAATGATTAGACTAGGGCAAGGACTTGCTGCTATTAAGTCCTTTTTAGATCTAAAAAGTCTGATATACTGCATATGATTCATCTTCTTCAAAAGCTCCATTTCTTCGACGGAAGGAAGAACATCTTCAGTAATTTTGGAGTTGGGAGGTTTTGCTGTGGGATCCTCAGTTTCAGATGAAGTTGGAATATTTTGGATTTGTTGACCCTGTTCCTCAGTGTCATCCATGTTGGTATCTTTGTGTGGAATGACGTCATCTTCATCAGCACACTCATTGACATCACTATTGGATTCTTCTTCGTCAGATTCCCCCTATTAGCCTTTGGGGAAGCATCAACAGATGGAGTATCATCTGAACTGGCTTGAATAGGTTCCCCTTGAGAAGAAGTATCAGTTTGTTCGTCTGTTATTGTTTGTCGTTTCGATTTCTGCGGTGATTGAGGAGAATCAGGGTCCTCTGTCCGAAGATCTTTCTTGTGCACATCAGTGGTTGAGCCTTTGTTTGAAACTTTCACCGAGGAAAGTGGGATAGATGGTGTGCTGGCGCTGTGAGGAACCCCATGTTGTGATTTGACATTTTGAGATTAAAGATCATCATGAGGATGACGTCAGAGTAGTTTAAATATTGACAGCATGTTCAGGGAGTCGAAATTTTGAAGAGGTTACAAAAATATGCATTTCTTGTTTCGAAATGAATATTTCTTGGGGGCAATTTGTTAGCTGGAAATTTCGACTAAGGGTTTTTAATTTAAACTCGAATATGCTTCAGAATATTCCACTACTTTATTTATATGAATCCATAAAGGTTGAGATTCGAATTGAGTAAAATTCGTTGGAAAGGTTTACCAATTCGAATTATTGAATAAAGATTGTTATTCGAAATATGGCTAAGGTTTCAAACATTTTTTGACCGTCTTCAGAGATTGGCGCTCAAGATAAGAAGGAGATTCGAATTCAAATATTTTGACCTTATCCAAAAGGACACGTGGAAGGCTCCGAGTTCGTCGAAGACATGCAAACAGAAACGTGGAATTAATTCGTGTAGAAGACCGTTAGGGTCGAAGTAGTATAAATAGTGGCCTTAGTATTTCGATTAGTGTGTGTGAACATCTTTGTACAAATTACTCAAAATTTCTCAAAGTACCAAGTGTCAAAGAGAAACTAGTTTATTGAGGATGTACGTATGATACACCCATTTAATATAATTGCATTTACTTTTGCAAAATTTCCAATAACCTTTACTTAAGTCTTTTTCAAGTTTAGAAGTAATTTTACTTTCACTTCACATGCATTTTAATTCGACATTTGAAGCCCTTTGTCTTCATATACAAAACATGTTAAAACACAATAATCAATTTAAAGGATTAATAAAGATACTCGTGTCCTGAGATCAATCTGATCGATCTCGCAAGTAACTGGATCTGTGGAAGGATTTAGAAGATCAGCGGTTGTTTACCAAAATTTAAGGGTAAACAGTATGATGACGTGTTGTGGAGTAGTGTGGATTAAGGTTCTCTTTATAATTATTTATATTTAAATAATTTAGTATAAAATATTTATAATTATTTAATAATAACTAATAGAATAATTATTTAGTTTCTCTTCTGAAACAGTGCCTGGGAGAAAGATCGGTGATATGAGACTCTTTGAACCCGATTACTATTCTTAGGACAGGTTGAGCCAACTAAACTTCAAGAGGGTAATTACCTATGAACCTTATGCAAGCCTTTAAACCTAAGGCCTTTTGTGTGATTTGCTTGTGCTTGCTATCTTGTTAAACATAACATCATAACATCATAACATAGCATTTTCACTGACCATTTCAAGGACCAAGAGATTTATCTTTGTTCCGTTTTACAGCTATGGCCTTCGCTCGCAGAAATACTATCCAGATCTAATTCATGGGAATACCTTACAAACTCAAAGAATTGTTCTAAAAAAGGTTCCCGAAAGCTCTCAGTTCAACAAAAGACATGGTCATTTTCTCAGCTTGGTTATCTCCGGTTTTGAAGAAGGCATGATAAGCGTTTTATTCCAGTTCTTTGATCCTAAACACCAGTGCCTTACTTTCCCTAATTATCAGTTGTTACCAACAATGAAAGAGTTATCTAAGTTACTTGGGGTGTGTTGTACCCCAAAATTTTCCCTCTCATTTTTTTCAAGGCATGCCCATTGAGGTCCCCAACTTGCCCAAGAGTGACTAAGGACTGACCAGACTAATTTTCCTCCTAAGGCAATGAACCTTGTTGTACCCCAAAATTTTCCCTCCCATATTCTTCAAAGATTTGCCAAGTCAAGCTTCAAAGTTCCCCAAGGGTTGCACAGTGCAAGAGCCTCCTGAACAGTCAAAATTAGGGTTTTGGTTCAGATCAAGAAAATGAAGTTTCCAAAGGTCCAATCAAGTCTCATATGCCTACAAATATGGTCAAGCATCCTCATACAAGGTTTCAAGGCTTTCAGCACAAAAATTGCACAGTCAAAACCCTAATTGCACTACAGTCAACTGCAGGGGCAAAATGGTCATTTGGCAGTCAAAAGTTCAAATTTTTGGTCAACATATCATTTTGAAGCCACAAACATCATTTGATCAATGCTTGATCATGATTCTCAAAGTTTGGCTCAAAAATCATCAAGATGCAAAAGTTTCCTTATTTGGACAGTTGAAAAAGTCAACTGTAAATTGACCAGGGCATAACTTTCACATGGATTATCAGAAAAATTCCATCCAAAGCTCATTTTGAAGAGAAATACATTTCCTACAACTCATATTCATACTTCAAGTCCAAAGAATGCTCTCACAAAAAGTTATCAATTTCAACATTATAGGCCATTTTCAAAAGTCAACAAAAAGGGACTTCAAGTCAAAGGCCATAACTTGAGATTGGTAAATCAAAATGACATGGGACCAAAGACATTGGTTAGAGGACTCAAAGACCTTTCCAAAATGTCCAAGAACATGAGCAAAGCTTAAAAATTGAGCAAGTTATGCCTTGTGGAAGTTGGGAAATTTTTGGATATTTTGAAAAGTCAACATTGATTCAAATGACCTAAAATTGCTAATGGGCCCATTTTTCTTCCACAATTCATTGTCCAAGGCATGTTCACGACCACTTGGCCCAAAGGGAAGTATTTCTTCATTATTTATTTATTTATTTGAATTTTTATTAATAATAATTCATTTAAATCAAATTAAATACATGAAAAATATTTAACCTAAGTTTTACAATCTTTTTGTGCATGAAATCTACTCAATAATTCGTGCATAATCAAATATGGAAAGATTTGGAGAGAATTGATCATGATTTGTACAAAAACACATGAAAAAAGATTGAAAAAGATCTTTGAAAATCAAATTTCAAAAACCATGAATGCAAGAGATTTGGATGGTTCTTTTTGACCTAATTCACTCTTACATAAGCATAGAACACAACCCTAATGCTTTTGACCATTAAGCTGCGCAGAAAACCCATAATCAAACTTGAAATTTTTGCAAATAAATTCAAAACTGAAAACACTTTTGCAGGGGGATTCAAGGCATAATAGCTGTTCAAACATCTTCCTGGAGGTTCACAGAACGATTTCCAATCAAAAACATTCATCAAAACATCAGGAATTGGTAAATCGAGGGTGAACTGTATCACCCTTTTTGCATAATCGTATTCTATGATTTAGGCCATATCATTGCATTTTGTTCATGATTTTGTACTAATTACTTAGTTCTGAAGCTAACCCATATGTTTGATTGAAGTTTCATGCCCAAACGAGGAATCTACCATGAAAGCATATTAGGTTTTCATGGAAATCAATTTGGGGGTTTTCAAACCTGGAATAATTAGGCCATAAGAGATACATAGTTGGAATCACGAGAGAGAGACGATTCTAATGGCCCTAGTCCGAACAATTTATGAATGTTCATGTGCTAATCGCTATTTTCTTGTATGGTGTCTACAGCAACGTTCCAAAACCGTTGCTTAATATATTCTTGTTTCAGGGAAAAAATAAGCTAAGGAAGAGGACGACTAGGTGGCTGCCAACGATTGGCTGGTTTGAAAATTCGCGCGGAAAACCAAACATTAACGCGTTGTGTTTTATAATATTTATTCGTTATCATATGTTAACAACGCGTGAATTGGTTCAGTGGCAAGCATAGTTGTTGGTAAAGTACTTGACCTGGGTTCGAGCCCCAGGTCCTCACTTCCTTTCACATTATTTTTCAATTCATAGTTATGTGCAGTTTCAGCCTAAGGGGCACACCATACGCTCCACCATCAAGCATGCCACGCGTTCAGTTTCATGAATCCAAAGGCCAAGATCCAAGGAACATGGTAGGTCCTAGTCAACACGCCAGCACACTGCCTGGAAAAGGTCAAAAGGGCCAAGGTAAATGGGCCAAGGTAAATGGGCCAGATTTGCTACAAGATACCTCCTAATTTGGGGTCTGAACCCCCAGGTTTGCAAACTCTTTTATTATTCTTTATTTTTTCTTTATTTTTTTTACTTTCAATTATTATTTTTAATTAATTCTGTTAATTTAATTATTTTTTCATAAAATCACAAAATACCATAAAAAATCAGAAAAGACCAAAAATTAAATATATTTAATTAGTTAATATTTTGTAAATAAGTTCATAAATTAATTAGTTAAATTAGGTTTAATTTTAATTCTTTTAATAAAAATCTAAAAAAACATAGAACTAGGGTTTAATTAATTTTCATCTTTTTTTTTCTTTTTCTCCCATAATAATTAAATAATTAAATATTTATTTTTATAATTAAATTTGCATGTAAATTAATTAGGGTTAATATTAGATTTTAATCTTCTTTTCTTAATAAATTAAAAAACAAATAAAATTAGGGTTAGCATTTAATTTCAATTAATTCTTTTTCATATTAAGTCCTAAAATACTAAAAAATACCAAAAAAACATCTCCTTTTCTTTTTCTTTATTAATTAATTCCATGTAGTTTATTTTTTGCAAAAAAGGGTCCAACGCCCTCATTCTTAATCTCTTATTAATTCGCATATTTATTTTATTTCGTTTAAATATTTATGTATCTCTCCCAAGGCCATGTAATCTTTATTTCTCGCACTTTTAATTCTTTATTTACTTTATTTCTTTATTTTCTGTCAAATCGGGTTCGAGAAATTTTGGCGATGTGGACCCGCGCCTTTTGTAATAGCTTAGAATTTTACTTTTCTCGCAATTTTTTAACTGTTAAATAAATGCATGCAAGAATGAATGGCCTTAAATAAAAATAAACGCATAGATCACCCATCACTTTGACAAAAGACAAAAATAAATGAACATGACACACAAATCACACACCACCCCTAGGGTACGCCTCACTGTTGCCTTGCCCTTCGAAAGGTGATCGTCGAGTAGAGGATGTCTTAGTAAGTCCTCATGATCCGGGAACCTGGCATGAGGGTAGCTTCTAAGGTGTCTTCCTATTGCTCCGGTGATCACCATGTCCCGAACCTCGAATTGACCCGAACACCTCCAACGGTAGTGCTACCTACCTCTCAATGGTGGGATGGCACTACTTTAAAGGACATTTACACAGACGAATTCCTTAGGGTAGGTAGACGACTCTATATACTTGCTCTAATTTCAAAAACAAATCAAAAAATACTTTTCACACCGACACCTTTTCAAAAAGCTTTCGAAAGCAATTTTTCAAACACTCTTGAGGACCGATACAAGAGTCGAACTGGAATTTTCAAAAGAAACTTTTTTAAAAACCCACAGTTGAAAAGCAAACAAACCATTTTTGAAAACACAATGAGCAAGTATCTAAGAGCCCATGGATAACCATGGATAGAAAGGGTGCTAACACCTTCCCTTTCTATAACCTACCTCCCGAACCGAGAGCAATCTCTATAAGGAATTTTTCTGTGCTTTTGTCCTTTCCATTTGGAGAAAATAAAAGACGGTGGCGACTCTTGCTTCCGCGACATTTCGCGAACCAGCGTTAAACAGTCAGTTCCAGATCCACCGATCACAAACCTCTAACTAGGGTTTTCAATTTTCATCAAGATGTGTGAGATCCAAAGGTCTCAAGTGTTTTCCATAGTCCTAATATGCCTTCGATATTGTCTATGCCAAGTTTCATGCCTTGCACAACAAGTTTGCTCAGTCAATTGCTCAAATGCTTAAAAATCAACTATGTTAGGTCAAAAGTCAACTGTGGCCTGTATACAGTCAAACTTCAAGATTTTTGGTCAACATCAACATTTTGAAGTGATATCCATCATTTGATCAAGGGTTGATCATG
The DNA here is from genome assembly GCA_948472305.1 of Vicia faba. NCBI lineage: Eukaryota > Viridiplantae > Streptophyta > Magnoliopsida > Fabales > Fabaceae > Vicia > Vicia faba. Next base: position 1,296,536,677 of record OX451736.1, read on the forward strand.
ATTCCTCAAGAAATTCTCCTAATTCATCAAAAGGCAAAAATTACTAATTAGGATTTCTATAGGAAAAGTCAATCAAACTTTGACCAGACATAACTTTCTCATACTTTATCATAAATTTTTCCACCAAGGCTCATTTTGAAGTGAATTTAATTCCCCACAACTTCTCTTCAGCCCTCAAGTCCAAGAAATTCACCATTTGAAAGATACAAGTTCATACATTATAGGTCACTTTTAGAAAGTCAATAAAAGCCATTTTTTCCAAGACCTTTTACATCAAGATAACATCTTCAAATGCAAAATTGATCAAAAGAGAGATTGAAGTAGACATCTTGGGCTTTCCAAAAAGTCAAAGATCATCATCAGAGATGAAAATTGAGCAAGTTATGGCTAGCCCACTTTGGGAAAATTTGGGAAAATTCAAGAAATATGCATTGAGCAAATTTGAGCTTTTAAGGCAATGGCTCATTTTCTTGGACTTCAAACATCTTCCTAAGAGTATAGAGGACTCCCAAAACCATTTTTTTTGCATAGTCTTGATTTTATTTGTATCTTATATTAATTTTATTTAATTAAAATCTAATAAATCAAAATTATTGCAAATTATATGGATCAATATGGTTAAGGCTTGTTTTAATGCATAGAGGGGCCCCATTTTTCGTGTACAGTAAGACCAGCATGTCTACGTTCATGCAAGTTTGAAAAATGGACAAGATCCCATAACTTTGGCCAAGGTTACAAATGGATATTCATGGCACTCAAACATCTTGTTTATGGCTGTTTAATCCTTGTTTTCGTGTCTCCTCATTCCTCTCTATATAAACAAGCACCTAGAAAGCATCAAGACACACACAGATAGTCTGGAGAACCTCTGAAAATTTTGCAAAAATACCAAACTTGTCAAAATTCGAATTTCAGTCTCCAGACTTCTTTACTCCAAACCAAGGACCCTAATCCATCCCTGGAGATTCCCTGAAGCTTTTCAAACTATTACCAGGCCTTGAAACACAACAAAACGCATCACACATATCTCACAGTTTGCCTCTCTTTACAGATTCTATTTTGTTTGATTTATGTAACATAAACATGTTTTAACTATGCATTGCTGGAAATTTTTGTGTTTACAAGCTATCTGTATGGTTCGATTGGGTTAATAATGTAGGCATTGAATGTTGCCATTTCTAGGGTTTGAACCTTAGAATTGAGGTTTCCTTTGTTGGCCCAAATTAGGCTTAACCAGTGGTACCATCATGCTCACGAGGATGAGGCCAGTTGATCCATGGCCTCACATTTGATTTTTGTTGCGTATTATGAATTTACAGGATGCATGTGCTATAGTAACGGGAAAAAAATTGTCACTATAGGTTCAAGGTCTAAGATGATGGAGGAAGGAAGAAGATGATGCGTGGCAGCCCCTCACTGGGAAATTCAAATCCGCACATTTTTTTATATTTTAAATAACCACTTGTTTTTTTCAATATATTATTATTGTTTGATATGTGTAAACGATTGAATAGGAAACTCAATTGGTAAAGCGCGTTGGGGTGAAAGGAAGGGACCTGGGTTTGAATCCCAGGCCTAACATCTTGTTTTTTTCTAATATTTGATTGCAGATCCCATGTGTACAAGTCCAATTAGTGCATGATAGGGCCTCCAATTTGGGGCATCAGTTACCAATGAGGACATATCCAACGCTCATGGGATGCTCCTTCATGATGGACCTCCCAGGAGCCAATAACACCAGATTAAGCCAGCCTTTGGGCTCTTGCATTTGGGCCTAGCGAAATTCCAGCCATGCACCCCCTTTTTTGCTTCTGCATGTCCAGACACATTTGATTTTGTTTTCTTATTCTTATTTGTTTTATATTTTACATTTAACTTTTTTTAATAACCTAAAACAAATAATAAAAATCATTAAAATTAGGATTAGTTCATTTTTAAAAAAATAATTTCTGAAATTAATTAATTAATTAACTTTAATATTTTTTTATTAAAATAAGTTAGAACTTAGGATTTTTGAATTATTTTCTCAAATAAAAAATACAAAAATATTAGCATTAGACTTTAAATTCATTTAGCAATTATATTTTCAATTAATTAAAATTAGAATTGATTTTTTTCTTTAACAAAACCAAAAAAACAAAAAAAGATTTTTCTTAACTTAGAATTTTTTAGGTTCTTAGACGTATTGTTTTATCTCGCGCGCGTTTATTTTACTTTTGCATACTTATGATAATGTAACTGTATCCTGGTATGTAATAGCCTAAGTAGGACTTTTTATCGCTTTCTTTATTTTTCCTCCCCCAATTGTTTGTACATTGTAAATACCCCCTCCCGAAAGCCATCTAATAGTCTAGATTTACGCTTTCCACACTTTATTTTCTGTACATATTAACTGTTAGTAACTAAGTGTGTATGGAAAGACTAATAATCAAATGTTAGCAAACCTAATAACACAAGATAAATACTTGAACTAAATCAATTGCATATGCGCACCTCTAGGGTACCCCACTTCGGTTGCCTTCTGAAAACAGTCACAATTATCGAAACGTGAGAAGCTTTAGTGGCTGTCCTCTAGTTTGAAAGATCACAAGTCCCTCGATGACCCTCTCGATGTTGCCTCGGTTAAAAGTGATCTTAGAACTTTAGGACAGTTACTAAAATTTCTTGCCAAGTTGCCTTCGTGACCGTAACGTTCCTTTCGATTGTCCCTTAAACATCCAACGATAGGGCTACTTACTTACTAATAGTAGGATAGCAATGTCTAAAGGAAAAGAGGAAAATAACGATCCTTTTCGAGTATAAAAGTAGATAGTTGTTAGAAGTTTGCTCAAACATTTTGCGCTTACACAAAAACTACTTTTCAAAAGACATTTCAAAACACATTGTATACTTTCTCCACTATCCCGAGAAACATTACAAAGTTCGCCGTACTAAGGCATTTTCAAAACATTTTCAAACACAAACAAAAAGATATTTTAAAAATGAGCAAACCTCTAAGAACCCGTGGAAAACCACGGATGGAAAGGGTGCTAACACCTTCCCTTTCCATAATCTACCCCCCTCAATCAGAAAACTCTCGAAAGGGTCTTTTCTGTTCTTTTCACCCTTTCCTTTGTTGGATAAAAGAAAAGGCGGTGGTGACTCTTGCTTACCGCAACATTTGCGAATACAAAACACAAACCAGTATAATAGTCGATTCTGCCACCATATCACAGGGTGCCTATACTGGATCAGATACCCTTCACTGGTTTAGAGAAAGATCCAAGACCTAAAAATATTGCCACAACCTTGCACTTGAAACCGTCTGACATTGCATCTAATTGGGAAACCAGGAGTGGGGTTAAAGGTCTCCTTGCAAAACTTTTGATGGAGAAAGCTCAGTTATTTCTAGATGCCATGAGTTTTCATGCTTTTGAAGATTTTTTGGCTTTACTAATCTATGGTTTGGTACTATTCCCTAATCCGGGCCAACTTATAGATGTAAACGCCATCAAGATGTTCCTCACTCATAATCATGTGCCTACTTTGCTCGGAGATATTCTGCATTATCTTCACACTCGTACCATGAGGAAGTGAGGAACTCTCATGTGTTGTATACCTTTGCTATCCAGGTGGTTTGTTTCTCACCTCCCCCGCTCGATAGTGAAGAATGAACAAGGTTTGAGGTAGTCTCAAAGGATAATGTCACTCTCTCATTTAGACATTTATTGGTGTTCCCAATTCTAGGAAGACATCATTATTATTGACTGTTTTGGAGATTTTCCTAATGTGCCACTCCTGGGCATAAGGGGGGCATTACTTACAAACCTTCTCTAGCTTTAAGTCAATTTGGTTATGCTCAAAGAGACGGTCCTCGTGATATGCTTATCTGGGGTTTTGTATTCGACTATGACAATGATCTTCAAGGTTACCAACAAATATTTATCCATGCTTGGGGCATGGTCAATAAGATTGATAGCATGTTTCTAGGGCATAAGAACTCCATCCTTATGGAGCCCTATCTCAAATGGGTACGAGCTCGTGCTCAAAAACTTATGATGCCATATCCTGCTGTCCTACCAGTAACCATGGAGCCTGTTATCGAAGGAGATGTTTCTCACACCATCCTTCATCTAAACATGCCTACTGACCTTGAAGAATTGAAGAAGTCAAGGATTCAACTCAAGGAAGAATGGGAAACCTTTGAGACTCAATTCTATGCAAGTGAGAAGAAAGTGTTGGAGCTGACGAAGAAACTTTACGAGGAGCAGAGTCTTAATGCATATGTCAACACAAAGAGGAGGTGTCCATGAGAAACTTAAAGCTTTAGGAGTTTTTAATTTATTCCTTTATAATATTTTGTATTCACATGAACTTACTAATAAAAATCTTATTTCTGTTTCTTTTTGGTTAACGAATTTAAATCTCATAAGTTCCTTGAAAACATCGCATTTACATATCATGCATGTCATACATAACAGGTTTTCCTCACGGACAGGTTTTCTCACCTTCTTACTATTTATTTCAGTAAAAGATGACTCTCGAACAAACTGTGAAAGAACTTCAAGCTCATAACGCTCAATTTCATCAAATGTTCCTGAATCTAGCCAAAGGGCAGGAAGAGGTGAAGGCCCTCATCTTTAAAGAGAGGGAAGGGAAAATCAAGAAACCAACTGGCATCCTCAACATGGGTAGGAGGCTCAAAGGTCCAGTCAAGCGAGCTTTGGAGTTTAAATAAGAAAATTATGACCAAGAGGAAGATGATAAAAGTATGAAGGCTGAGAAGAATAACAACCAGGGTTCTGAAGAAGAAGAAGAAGACTATTCAGATGAACAATATCCTCCGGCTGATGACAAATACAAACAACTGGAAGATCGTCTCAATGCCATGGAGATCCAGAGAGTTCCTGGGTTGGATTTCGAAGAGCTGGGTCTTATCTCGGGGGTTGTTATCCCTCACAAATTCAAAGTCTTTGTCTTTTCCAAATATGATGGTGTGTCTTGTCCTAAGCTTCATCTACAGTCTTATGTCTGAAAAATCCAACCGCATACTGTTGATAGAAAATTATGGGTGCATTTCTTTCAAGAAATCTTGTCGGGGACACAATTAGAATGCTTCTATCAAATGGAAGGAACCAACATACGTACTTGGGAAGACCTGGTTGCTGCCTTCTATGAACAATACCAATACAATGCTGACCATGCACCAAGTCGCATGCAATTATAGAGTATGACTATGGGCTCAAACGAAGGCTTTAAGTAGTATGCCCAGAAGTGGAGAGATTTGGCTGGAAGAGTGAAACCTACTTTGTCTGACAAGGAGGTGGTTGATATGTTCATGGGAACTCTGACGGGGCCTTTCTTTAATCATCTAATTGGAAGCTCTTCAGCCAGATTCATCGAGCTGATATTAACTAGAGAACGAGTTGAAAGTGGAATCAGAAGTGGGAAAATTCAGGTGGATGCGTCTTCAAATGCTGTGAAGAAGCCTTTCAATGGGAAGGAAGAGGCTAATGTTGTGTACAACCAAAAAGGTCATGGTAAAGGATATCGTCATCGATCTGTGTCAGCAGTAATGATTTCCAATCCTGCACCAATGCAACAACAAAATAATCAGCTCAGGTAGAATGCACCTAGTAGAAAATTTACTAAGATTAATATGCCTTTGTCTCAAGAATTACAACTTCTGTTGAAGGCAGAACTGATTATGCTAAGGGATCCTCCTCAGATTCCCAACACTTCCTCTGCTAAGTACAATCCCAATGCTAGATGTGCTTATCATTCCAACAGTCCCGGGAATGACACAAACAATTGTTGGACCTTAAAAAACAAAATCCAGGATATGATTGACGCAAAAGAGATTGAATTTGATCCTCCCAAGACTCCTAATGTGATCACCGCACCTATGCCCAGTCATAGTAAAGGTGTTAATGCTATTGCCGATGTTTCTTATGTCTCCACCATAAGTGACTTGACCACTCCCCTGATAATAATTAAGAAGAATCTGTTGCAAGTCGGTTTATTTTCGGGTTGCCTTGAAAATTGTTACCAGTGTGTATCCCAATCTAATGGCTCTATGTGGCTGAATAAGGGTATTCAATGTTTGATTAATAGCCGTGAAATTCTGTTTGAGAAGACTCCGTATGTGAAGAGTTTGCATGAAAGTATATCTCAAGAGCTGAGACTTGAAGATGGTTCTATAATCACAGTTTCTAATACTCCTGTAAGGATCACTTCTAAAGGTCCTGTAAAGATTATTGCCAAGCCTAGGGTGGCTCCCCTGATCATTACTGCACCAAGGCCAGTCCCATATTCCTCTGACAAGGCTGTTCCCTGGAATTATGGAGCTGCATTTTATTACCATGGTGTTAAGCAAGAACCAAGGATTGCCGAAGATGAAGATACTGAAGTTACTAACCTCAATGTCAAAAATATTGTTGGGACTAGTAAAGTTACCAGAACGGGAAGGGTCTTCTCTCCAGATATCTCTCCTCTAAAGACTATCACTACACCAGTTCATATCCCTGCTACTGAGTTGACTACTGACACTCGAGGCAAAGAGAAGATGACTGAGCCTGCCCAGACAGAGGAACCATCAAAATATGTTATTGTTGAAGATACTTCCAAACAAGAGATAGAGGAAATATTTAAAATTATTAGCAAAAGTGACTACAACATTGTTGAACAGTTGGGGTAGACACCCTCCAAGATATCCATGTTATCCTTGTTATTATGCTCCAAAGCACATGCTCAAGCTTTGGTAAAATTTTTGAAGACTGCTCATGTACCACAAGAGACCTCTGCTGATCAGTTTGAGAATTGTGTTGCAAGCCTAACAGCTGATAATAGATTAGGCTTTTCTGATGCTGACTTAACTCTTGCAGGGAAGAATCATAACAAGGCCTTGCGCGTCTCTATTGAGTGTAGGGGCACTACCTTGGCACATGTACTGGTTGATACAGATTCTTCATTAAATGTATTACCAAAGGGTGCGCTAGATAGACTAGGCTGTGAAGGGGTTGTATTGAAGCCCAATGATATTATGGTGAGAGACTTTGATGGTTCAAGAATAATGGTACATGGAGAGGTTGATCTTCCGATCAAAGTGGAATCCCAGGTCTTCGACTCCACCTTCTATGTGATAGATATTCATCCAGCCTATTCCTGTTTGCTTGGACGCCCTTGGATTTATGGGGCAGGTGCTGTTACCTCTACCTTGCATCAAAAATTAAAGTATCCTGTGAAAGGGAAAATTGTTACAGTTTATGGAGAAGAAGAGTATATGGTGATCCATTTGAATTCATTCAAATATGTTGAGATGGATGGTGAATTCATTGAGACTCTCTGCTAGACCTTTAAAGTAATTCCTTCGACAATTTCCATTGCTAAAGCTACTCCTACTACTCCTAAGATTACCAAGGATCCACTAAGAATGGCTTCTCTGAAAGATGCTAGAGTTGTGGTAGAGGAAGGTGGTTGCACTATTTGGGGTCAACTTCCTGATATTCCTTACAAGTCCAACAAATTTGGTTTGGGTTTCACCTCAGAGGCTCAGAAGGAGGTTCGTCGTGCTCGTGCTGGGAGACCACCTTTCCACATCAACAATAATGAAGTCAATGCTACAGAAGACATTGATAGTGACTGTGATTTAGACAACTGGATCTTCCCTACTACTGGTGGTGGACTCAACAACTGGAAGGCTAAAGACTTTATACCAATCTCCTTTAGTCAGGAGTAATTGCCATTTCCTATTTTATTGCTTTCAAGTTTTTGGGATATGTAATTTTAAACAATAACTTTAAGCCTTGTGCCTTGCCTGGGGTACAACGGTCCACTTGTTAGGGTTGTTATCTTTCATCCACATATGCTCATTTAATAAATCATTGGATGTTTTGCATTCAAATTTTGCGCTCTCTGTCTTTTCATTACTTTATTGCTTTCAAATATTGCTATGTGTTTCTTTCACACACCCACATGATAAATTGCAGTTTCATATCCACTATGGACCCCATTGATAACAATTATGCTATTACCAATTATAACTTAGAAAATTTGATCTACCAAGCCGAGGACGAAGGTGAGGAAGATTATGACTTACAACTGCATGAAGAGCCAGTCAAGGTTGTGAATTTAGGTACTGAAGAGGATAAAAATAAGTCAAGATAGATGCCATCCTGGAAGACAGTGTCAAACAGAAACTAATCCAGATGTTACATGACAATGTTGAGATCTTTGCTTGGCCGTACAAAGACATGTCAGAGCTTGATACTGACATCGTGGTTCACCGTCTACCAATTAAAGAAGGCTGCTCTCCAATAAAGTAGAAGGTCCGTCATTTGCATCCAGAAATGTCTGAAAAGATCAAGGTTGAAGTTATGAAGCAATTCAACGCAGATTTCTTAGCAATGACATCATAACCTTAACGGGTTACGAATATTGTTCCAGTACCAAAAAAAGATGGTAAAGTATGTATGTGTATAGACTACAGGGATCTGAATAGAGCGATCCCCAAAGATGACTTCCCACTTCCACATATTGATGTTTTGGTCGACAACACCGCTCAGCACAAGGTATTCTCCTTCATGGATGGTTTCTCAGGGTATAATCAGATCAAGATGGTGCCTGAAGACATGGAGAAAACAACCTTCATCACACAGTGAGGCACTTTCTACTACAAGGTTATGCATTTTGGGTTGAAGAATGCTGGCGTAACATATTAACATGCCATGGTAGCATTGTTCCATGACATGATTCATTACGAGATACATGTCTACATTGATGACACGATAGCCAGGTCCCAGACTGAAGAGGAACTTCTTGACCACTTGCACAAGCTGTTTGAGAGGTTGAAGAAATATAAGTTGAGACTGAATCTAAACAAGGGCACCTTTGGGGTGAGATTTGGTAAGCTCTTGGGTTTCATCGTTAGTGGTAAAGGTATTGAAGTCGATCCCGCCAAAATCAAAGCCATTCAAGAAATTCATGCTCCCCGTACTGACAAGGAAGTTAGAGGTTTCTTAGGATAATTAAACTACATTTACTGATTTATTTCCCATCTGACTGCTACTTGTGAGCCAATCTTTAAGTTACTATTTGCCATATTTGAGAATCCTGCTCTCTCCGGAAGAATAGTAAGATGGCAAATGGTCTTGACAGAATACAACATTTAACACACCACTCAAAAAGCAATCAAAGGAAGTGTGCTAGAAGACCATTTGGCTCATCAAGTCGTAGATGACTATCCGTCTATGAATTTTGAGTTCCCAAACGAGAATATAATGCTGGTTACTCATTATGTAGAACCTGGACCGTATGAAGGACCTGAGCCAGGATCCTAATGGACTATGGTTTTTGATGGAGCTTCCAATGAGTTTGGTAATGGAATTGTTGTTGTGATCATATCCCCCAAGGGTTGCTATACGCCCTTCACCGCCAGACTTTGCTTCGACTGTACCAACAATATGGCCGAATATAAAGCATGCATCATGGGCATCAAATCTGCCATTGATATGAGAATCAAATTTTTGAATGTATACAGGGACTCAGCCCTAGTGATCAATCAAATGAAAGGATACTGGGACACTAAGAACCCAAACCTTATTCCTTATAAAGAGCATGTATTGGAACTGATCCCATTTTTCTAAGAAATTACCTTTGAACATATTCCACGAGAAGAGAATCAGTTGGCAGATGCATTAGCTACCATGTCATCTATGTTCAAAGTCAGATGGAACAATGAGGCTCCACAAATCACTATTGATAGACTAGATGAACCAACCCATTGTTATGAAGTTAATACTGACATAGTAGAAGAAACGCCTTGGTTCCATGAAGTGAAAAGATACCTCGAGGCTCAAGAATATCTTGAGGGGGCATCTATCAATGACAAGAAATTCCTAAGGAGATTCTCTGCCAAGTTCTTCCTAAGTAACAAAATCCTGTACAAGCGCAATCATGATTCAAATTTGCTTCGTTGTATGGACAAGAAGGAAGCTAAGGAAATCATGGAAGATATGCACGAAGGTGTTTTTGGTACTCACTCTAGTGGACGTATAATGGTAAAAAAGATTCTGAGAACGGGTTACTATTGGTCCACCATGGAAACTGACTGCCACCACCATCTCAGAACTTATCATAAGTGCAAGATTTATGATGATAAGGTGCATGTGCCTCCAGTTCCATTAAATGTCTTGACTGCTTCTTGGCCGTCTGTAATGTGGGGTGTCGATATGATTGGAGAAATAAATCCTACTGCTTCCAATGGCCATCATTTCATCCTAGTTGCCATTGATTATTTCATGAAGTAGGTTAAAGCAGCCTCATTTGCCTCTGTTACTAAGAATTTAGTTGCCTGGTTCATTAAGCATAATCTTATCTATCGGTATGGCATCCCCGAAAGGATTATCACAGATAATGGTACTAATCTCAACAACACTATGATTACGGAACTCTACACGTAATTCAAGATCAAGCACCACAATTCTTCTCCGTATCGACCGAAGATGAATGGTGCAGTGGAAGCCGCCAATAAGAACATTAAGAAGATTGTGTAGAAAATTATTGTGACCTACAAAGACTGGCCCGAGATGTTACCATTTTCTCTTCATGGCTATCACACTTCAGTATGCACGTCAACTGGAGCAACCCCATTATCTCTAGTCTAGGGTATGAAAGCTGTCTTACCTGTTGAAGTACGGATCCCTATTATGAAAGATGTAGATTTGGACGAAGACGAGTGGATTCAGACTAGGATGGACCAGATAAATATGATTAACGAGAAAAGACTTGCGGCTGTTTGTCATGGGTAGATGTATTAGAAGCATATGATCAAAGCCTTCAACAAGAAAAAAAAACATCGGGTTTATCAGGTCGGTGACTTGGTAATAAAGCGTATCATTCTTCCACAAGGTGATCCCATGGGAAAGTGGACTCCCACATACGAAGGGCAATTTGTAATTAAGTGGATATCTTATGACGGTGCAATGATACTTACCACCATGGACGGTGAAGATTTTCCACACCCTGTGAATGCAGATGTAACACCCCAATTCTACCCCTCGCAATTAATAATAAAATCAGAGTTTCAAAATTTCATCCAAACATAAATTGAGTTATCACATATTCGTGTTTTTAATCACTTTGCATTATAGTGCACATCACAAAATCAAAAGTCGAATATATCGATTCATAACATAAATCATCATATAAACATATGACTAATCACAACACAACGGATGTGTTCACAAAATGTACGTATCATCATGTTATCATCAATACATAAAGTCATAAGATAGTATACATAAACTATCCTATCAAAATAATAACGTCGCCCAAATCCCGAGTGTTACTACTATCAGAGCAGAGCGACTCAAAATAAAGAGACTCGAGTTAATCCTCATCATCCTCGCGGATCACCTGCACGTTACCAATATAAAGGCAACGGCGAAACAAGTAAAGGGTGAGATACTCCAAAACATATAATTAAAGGCATGATAAAATATATAAATAGTTTTGGAATCATAAATGATATAGGATTAATAAGAGTATGTCAGCATATATCCAAATCTCACACACTTTAAATCATCATTTAGTGTATAAAATCAACACTTTAATTTCGTCACGTAATCATCATAATCATACCAAAACAAGACATAAACTTCATCGACATAAACTCATATCATCGCTTTACCGTCATGTTATATTCATCGCTTACTCATCATGAAATTATCGCATCATATTCACTTTATGTTCAACACAAAAATCATCACAAAACAAAGTATCATATATCATCGCAATTCATCATAAGCCATGAAATAAAACTCAACGCCAAAAGACTCAAAAATAAATATAACCGACTCCATGAGACACGACTATATTATGCATGTGGTACCCGTCGCTTTGTCCATAATTAGGGACATTCGGCAAAAATGCCCATCGTCGCTTTGGCATAAAAGCCCTCGTCGCTTGGCATAAAAGCCCTCGTCGCCAATGCAATGTATGTGACTCGACAACACGACATCACAAACACGACACAACAAAACATCATCATCGCACATAAAAATTGATATAAAACCCACGTCGCCATATTTATCCATATCAAGATAAACATATCATCGCATCGCATATCATCAAGTATTCATTATAAATAAACCGTCGCAAACATCATATTTAATCACACCATATCATTATCAAATAATTCAATAAATTTCAAACACGGAAAAATAGTCAAACATCAATAATCCTCGCGAAAGTCATTCATAATAATCGGCATCAATCATAATCATTAACGTTGCAATCGGATTGTCCATACGCGACTTAAACCGACTAAAACGCAACCCATTTCAAATTAACTTTAAATTGGCCTATTTTTGGCCGCTTCTTAAAAATTCTAAATCTTGAAAAACTAACCTCACCACGATGTTCTACACGTCGAAATTAGCTAACGCATCAATTTTCGTTCAATTCGGAGCAACTAGCTCTGTCGCTGAAATTTCCGAAATCGGGAAATCGGACATAATCGGGTTCCAAATTAAATCAGATAACTTATGTCATATTTGTATTTAATTAATATAAATATTTAATATATTAAATTAAGAAAATAAAAACAAAACATAAATTAATTAATTTTCTAAACTTAATTTCAATTCTATACTGCAAGTTCTTTAGTAAACGCAATATACTGCTAGTCTTTAGGAAACGTAATATACCGCTAGTTCTTATAATTTAATTGCTATACTGTATCCTTTAGTTTTTTTTTTATCATTTAACTTCTATTAACATACTTTAGTTTTCTATACTGTTAGTTTAGAAGCTTGATTTAATTTCTACATTGCTAGTACATTAATTTTCTATACTGCTAGTTTAGAAGCTTGATTAAATTTCTACATTGCTAGCACATTAATTTTCTATACTGCTAGTTTAGAAGCTTGATTCAATTTCTACATTGCTAGTACATTAATTTTCTATACTGCTATATTACATATTCTAGTTTATAAACTTAACTTCTATGCATACTTTAGTTTATAAACTAAACTTAATTAATATAATTTAGTTTTTCTAATTTAATTTCTATTAACATAACAATAATCTCACAACACTAACACCTAAATTAACTCTCCTAATTTATCTCAACAAATGTCAAGAACCCTAACATCAATTTTATCCCAAACCAAAATATACCAAATCAAACCCTAACTATAAGCATTGGAAAATCAAACCCCTTACCTTAGATACTTGAAATGATTCTTGATGATTTCAACCAACCCAAAACCCAAGCTATGATGTTCTTCTTGCACTTCTCTCCAAGACCTTCTTGTTCTATCTAACTCTCACAAAGTGTGTTTTGTATGTTATGTCATAAAACAAGTGTGTTTGGTTTGTTTTGATACAAGACAAAAGCTAGGTAAAATACCAAAAAGCCCTTCTTAAAATATACTACTAATTAACACTAAATAATATCAAATAATATTATTAACCCAAATAATTAAAATAACTCCAAATAATTAAATATCGGTCCGAATAATATTTTATCGAACCGAACGGAATAAAAACCGGACTGAATAAAATAATTACCGGTCCCTCAAAACAAATACCGGACTGAATAAAATAATTACCGGTCCCTCAAAACAAATACCGGACCGAATAAAATAATTACCGGTACCTCAAAATAAATGCCGGACCGAATAAAATAATTACCGGTCCGAATAAATCATCGCCGAATATATTAACAGATATACCGGTTAATTTAAATATTCTCGTCGCAAAATAAAATAAACGTCAAACGGTAATTCGAAATATTAATATAATATAATATTAAATAAAACGGGGCGTTACAACTCTCCACCACTTATAAAATTTCCGTCCTTGAAATTACCTGACTCAAAAAGCTCGGGATAGGAATCCCGCATCTTGCTTTCTAACTCCCACGTCGCACTTTCACGAGCTGCTCCTATCCAAACAACTTTAACCAAGGAGATCTCTTTGCCATGAAGAGACTTCATCTCACGATCTTCGATCCTTAATGGCATCGTCTCACTGTAAGATTGTCTCGCACTTCGATATCATCCATCTCAATCACATGTGAAGGATCTGGAACATACTTCCGAAGTTGCGACACATGGAACACATCATGCAAGTTCGAAATATTTGGTGGTAATGCCACTCTATAAGACACTTTTCCCACTTTACTAGTAATTTGGTAAGGACCAATAAAGCGAGGAGTTAGCTTCTTCGACTTCAATGCTCGCCCAACACCGGTTGTAGGAGTAACTCGCAAAAATACATGATCACCATCTTGAAATTCCAAGTATTTTCTCCTTTTATCATGATAACTCTTTTGTCGACTTTGAGAAATTCTAATCTTTTCTCTAATCATCTTCACCGTCTCAGTAGTCTCTCTCACCAATTCTGGTCCAAGCACCACACTTTCACCCGACTCATGCCAACACAAAGGAGTTTTACACATCCGACCATACAAAGCCTCGAACGGTGCCATTCCAATACTAACATGAAAACTATTGTTATAAGTAAACTCAATCAAAGGAAGATATGTATCCCATGAACCACCATGTTCAAGAATACAAGCACGTAACAAGTCTTCCAACGATTGAATCGTCCTTTCCGTCTGACCATCAGTTTAAGGATGATAAGCCGAACTCAACCTCAACTTTGAACCCAAAGCCTCTTGCAAGCTCTTCCAAAATTTAGAAGTAAACCTCAGATCTCTATCTGAAACAATACACAAAGGAATACGATGTAATCTCACAATTACATGCGTATAAATTTCCGCCAACTTTGATACGGGATACGTGACGTTAATAGGAATAAAGTGAGTCGACTTCGTAAGCCTATCAACAATCACCCAAATCGCATCGTGTCCTCTTGGTGTATTCGGTAACCCCGTTACGAAATCCATAGAAATGCTATCCCATTTCCATTCTGGAATCTCTAACGGTTGCATCAACCTTGCAGGTTTCTGATTCTCCACTTTAGACTTCTGACAAGTCAAACAAGCATAAACAAACTGAGCCACCTCTCTCTTCATGCCCGACCACTAAAATAGTTTCTTTAAATCTTGATACATTTTGGTCGCTCCGGGATGAATACTCAAATTGTTTCTATGACTTTCTTCCAAGATCATTCTCTTCAAATCCACATCATCAGGAATACAAATCCTATCTCGGAACCTCAATACACCCTGAGCATTCAACTTGAAATCTTCATTTTCAGTTTATCCAATACCAACCAACAAATCAACAAGTTTCACATCAAGCTTCTAAGCTTCTCTAACACTATCAAGGAAACCATTATTGATCTTTAACATTCCCAAGATAACACTCTTCGGCGTCACTTCTACTACAAGACTCATATCTCTAAATTGCTCAATCAATTCCAACTCTTTCACCATCAAAAGTGACATATACAAAGTCTTTCGACTTAAAGCATCATCCACCACATTAGCTTTACCAGGATGGTAATTCAATCCAAAATCATAATCTTTCAACAATTCAAGCCACCGTCTTTGTCTCATATTAAGCTCTTTCTGATCGAACAAGTACTTCAAACTTTTATGGTCACTAAATACTTCAAATCTAGAACCATAAAGATAATGCCTCCAAATCTTAAGCACAAAAACAACCGCTGCAAGCTCCAAATTGTGCGTAGGATAATTCTTCTCATGAATCTTCAATTGCCTAGAAGCATAAGCAACCACTTTGCCATTTTGCATAAGTACACCACCTAAACCCATCTTAGAAACATCACAATAAACAACAAATGGTTCTTCAGGATTAGGTAGAATCAAGATCGGAGCCGTTGTCAACATTTTCTTCAACTCAACAAAACTTTCTTCACACTTGACATCCCACACAAATGCAGCTCCTTTACAAGTCAACCTTGTCAAAGGGAGCTCCAACTTAGAAAAACCTTCAATGAACCTTCTATAGTAACCAACCAATCCTAAGAAACTTCTAATCTCAGTAACAGACTTAGGAGTTTCCCATCTCAACACAGCATCAACTTTAGAAGGATCAACTGCAATGCCATCACCAGAAATGACATGCCCCAAAAAGCTCACTTCACTTAACCAGAACTCGCACTTTGACAACTTAGCATAAAGCTTCTTCTCTTTTAGAACTTCCAACACGATGCGCAAATGTTCTGCGTGCTCTTCTTCCAATTTAGAATAAACCAGAATATCATCAATGAAAACAACCAAGAAACGATCCAAGTAAGGATGGAAAATACGATTCATGTACTCCATGAATACTCCCGGTGCATTAGTGACACCGAAAGGCATCACCAAATATTCGTAATGTCCATACTTCATCCTGAAAGCAGTTTTCTGAACATCTTCTTCTTTCACCCTTATTTGATGGTAACCCGATCTCAAATCAATCTTACTAAACATGCGAGCGCCAACCAATCGGTCCATAAAATCATCAATTCTAGGAAGTGGATACCTATTCTTGATAGTCACTTTATTCAACTGACGATAATCAATACAAAGTCTCATGCTACCGTCTTTCTTCTTCACCAATAACACAGGAGCTCCCCACGGTGACACACTAGGTCTAACAAACTTCTTCTCGAGCAAATATTCTAATTGGCTCTTCAATTCTGCTAACTTAGATGCGAACATCCTGTATGGTGCCATAGAGATAGGTCTGGTACCAGGGACAAGATCCACAGAAAATTCAAGTTCTCTTTCTGGAGGTGCACTAGGAATCTCATCAGGGAATACTTCAGGAAAATCGCACACCACCGGAAAGTTTGCTATCACAGCTTGACTCTCCAAAGAAAGAGTCACCATCAACAAGAAAACCAACGCCTCATCCTTCATGAACTCATTCAACTGCTTCTCGACACCAACATAGATTGTTCTTCTTCTACTAAGGAAGAAAACCTCACAGTGTTGTCATAGCAATTGATATGGACGTAATTAGCTTTTAACTAGTCCATACCTAAAACCACGTCCAACCCGACAAGCGGTAAGCAAACAAGATCCACCACAAAGTCTCTATCAAAGATTGATAAAGGGAAACTTGCACACACAAAAGAAGTAGTAACCGTTCCCTTAGCCGGAACTTCTACCACCGTATCTCTATCCAGAGACGACAAAGTGAGACCCAATCTCTTTACACAATCAACAACAATAAAACAGTGAGTAGCACCAGTATCAATAATAGTAATAAGAGGAAATCTATTAATGAAACTAGTACCTCGAACAAGACCATCCTCGTTTGCCTTCGGAGCACCCGATAAAGCAAACACCTTTCCTGCTCCTTGAGTCCTCTTAGGCTTCTTACATTGAGCACTAATGTGACCTCCCTCACCATAATTAAAACAAACCACATCCTTATGTCTACAATCGCGAGTCATATGGCCCACTTCTCCACATCGGAAACATCTCACCTTATTCTCCTTAGCTCTAACATCGCTTCGACAAACATTACTTTTGTGGCCAGGTTTCCCACACTTGTAACAAACAATACTAGCAGGAGCATCTCCCCCACTAGTTCTTCGCCCTTGAAACGCTTTCTGTTTCCCTTTACCAGCTGGAGCATCATACTGTTTTCCATGGCTTTGCTGACCTTTGTTTCTCTTATCAGACATAATCTTATAATGAGCATTACTGTCCTCCTCAAAGATCCTACAACTATCAATCAAATCCGAAAAGACACAGATTTTCTGATAACCAACAACTTTCTTAATCTCAGGATGCAAACCATTTTCAAACTTGATGCATTTAGAGAACTCGCCATTCGGCCCATCATAATGCGGATAGAACTTGGCCAACATAGTGAACCTTGTAGCATAATCAGTGATAGACATGCTTCTGTGCTTTAATTCAAGGAACTCTATCTCCTTCTTTCCCCGAAAATCTTCCGGGTAATACTTCCTCATGAATTCCCTTTAGAAAACTTCCCATGTCACTTCCTCACCAGCAACCTCAAGCCTCTGGCGGGTTTCAACCCACCAGTCATCCGCTTCAGCACTTAGTTTATGAGTACCATAATGGATCCTTTGCACAGGAGTGCAATCCATCACACAGAAGATTCTTTCAATCTCCTTCAACCACGCCAAAGCACCTTCGGGATCATACTTTCCGTGGAAAGTAGGAGGATTCTCTCTTTGGAAGGTTGCCAAACTACAAGACCCTGCATTCTCGTCAGCATTCGGCGGGTTTTGGAAAGCCTGAGCCATTGCCTGCATAGCAGCAGCAAGAGCCTCATCATTCCTACCAGTGTTCCTTCCAGCCATAACAACTTCTTCTCAAAACAAAATAAGGATTAGAATCAATAAATAACAATACTTGATTGATAAACGACAACAAACTCAACAACTTGGCCGGACAGACCGACCTGCTCTGATACCACTAATGTAACACCCCAATTCTACCCCTCGCAATTAATAATAAAATCAGAGTTTCAAAATTTCATCCAAACATAAATTGAGGTATCACATATTCGTGTTTTTCATCACTTTGCATTATAGTGCACATCACAAAATCAAAAGTCGGATATACCGATTCATAACATAAATCATCATATAAACATATGACTAATCACAGCATAGCGGATGTGTTCACAAAATGTACGTATCATCATGTTATCATCAATACATAAAGTCATAAGATAGTATACATAAACTATCCTATCAAAATAATAACGTCGCCCAAATCCCGAGTGTTACTACTATCAGAGCAGAGCGACTCAAAATAAAGAGGCTCGAGTTAATCCTCATCATCCTCGCGGATCACCTAGACATTACCAATATAAAGGCAACAACGAAACAAGTAAAGGGTGAGATACCCAAAACATATAATTAAAGGCATGATAAAATATATAAATAGTTTTGGAATCATAAATGATATAGGATTAATAAGAGTATGTCAGCACATATCCAAATCTCACACACTTTAAATCACCATTTAATGTATAAAATCAACACTTTAATTTCATCACGTAATCATCATAATCATACCAAAACAAGACATAAACTTCATCGCCATAAACTCATATCTCCGCTTTACCGTCATGTTATATTCATCGCTTACTCATTATGAAATTATCGCATCATATTCACTTTATGTTCAACACAAAAATCATCACAAAACAAAGTATCATATATCACCGCAATTCATCATAAGCCATGAAATAAAACTCAACGCCAAAAGACTCAAAAATAAACATAACCGACTCCATGAGACACGACTATGTTATGCATGTGGTACCCGTCGCTTTGTCCATAATTAGGGACATTCGGTATAAAAGCCCATCGCCGCTTTGGCATAAAAGCCCTCGTCGCTTAGCATAAAAGCCCTCGTCGCCAATGCAATGTATGTGACTCGACAACACGACATCACAAACACGACACAACAAAACATTATCATCGCACATCAAAATTGGTATAAAACCCACGTTGCCATATTTATCCACATCAAGATAAACATATCATCGCATCGCATATCATCAAGTATTCATTATAAATAAACCGTCGCAAACATCATATTTAATCACACCACATCATTATCAAATAATTCACTAAATTTCAAACACGGAAAAATAGTCAAACATCAATAATCGTCGTGAAAGTCATTCATAATAATCGGCATCAATCATAATCATTAACATCGCAATCGGATTGTCCATACGCGATTTAAACCGACTAAAACACAACCCATTTCAAATTAACCTTAAATTGGCCTATTTCAGGTCGCTTCATAAAAATTAGAAATCTCGAAAAACTAACCTCACCATGACGTTCTACACGTCGAAATTAGCTAGCACGTCAATTTTCGTTCAATTCGGAGCAACTAGCCCCGTCGCTGAAACGTAATATACTGCTAGTCTTTAGGAAACGTAATATACTGCTAGTTCTTATAATTTAATTGCTATACTACATCCTTTAGTTTTTTTCATCATTTAACTTCTATTAACATACTTTAGTTTTCTATACTACTAGTTTAGAAGCTTGATTCAATTTCTACATTGCTAGTACATTAATTTTCTATACTGCTAGTTTAGAAGCTTGATTCAATTTCTACATTGCTAGTACGTTAATTTTCTATACTGCTAGTTTAGAAGCTTGATTCAATTTCTACATTGCTAGTACATTAATTTTCTATACTGCTAGTTTATAAGCTTGATTCAATTTCTACATTGCTAGTACATTAATTTTCTATACTACTATACTGCATATTCTAGTTTATAAACTTAACTTCTATGCATACTTTAATTTATAAACTAAACTTAATTAATATAGTTTAGTTTTCCTAATTTAATTTCTATTAACATAACAATAATCCCACAACACTAACACCTAAATTAACTCTCCTAATTTATCTCAACAAATCTCAAGAACCCTAACATCAGTTTTATCCCAAATCAAAATATACCAAATCAAACCCTAACTATAAGGATTGGAAAATCAAACCCCTTACCTTAGATACTTGAAATGATTCTTGATGATTTCAACCAACCCAAAACCCAAGCTATGGTGTTCTTCTTGCTCTTCTCTCCAAGACCTTCTTGTTCTCTCTAACTCTCACAAAGTGTGTTTTGTATGTTATGTCATAAAACAAGTGTGTTTGGTTTGTTTTAATGCAAGACAAAAGCTAGGAAAAATACCAAAAAGCCCTTCTTAAAATATACTACTAATTAACACTAAATAATATCAAATAATATTATTAACCCAAATAATTAAAATAACTCCAAATAATTAAATATCAGTCCGAATAATATTTTACCGAACCGAACGAAATAAAAACCAGACCGAATAAAATAATTACCGGTCCCTCAAAACAAATACCGGACTGAATAAAATAATTACCGGTCCCTCAAAACAAATACCGGACCGAATAAAATAATTACCGGTCCCTCAAAATAAATATCTGACTGAATAAAATAATTACCGGTCCGAATAAAATGTCGCCAAATATATTAACAGATATACCGGTTAATTTAAATATTCTCGTCGCAAAAAATAAAATAAACGTTAAACGGTAATTCGAGAATATTAATATAATATAATATTAAATAAGACGGGGCGTTACAGCAGACATAGTAAAAAAATACTACACATAAAAATGACCCGCTAGGTTGACTGGCCTAGGCAAAAATAAGGGCGTCCCGACGAACCAAAAGGGTTCCGGCAGAAATTAGGGATATATATATATATATATATATATATATATATATATATATATATATATATATATATATATATATATATATATATATATATATATATATATATATATATATATATATATATATATATATGTAAAGATTGTACACTTGGAAAGTCGAAAACCTGAAAAGGCGGCTTGGGCAAAAAGGGTATCCCGGTGGACTGAAAACCCAAAAGGGAAGTCCAGGCAAAAGTTAGGGATTAAGGCGTATGACTATGTCCCTTTGGATCATCTACCTACAACAAATTGTTTTACCAATGTCAAGTTCGAACGGTACATATCAATTCAGTAAATTTCTTCTGACAGTGAGGGATGTGATGCTCGAAGACATAGGGGCAATAGAAGAGTTGAAACTTGATGGGACTATTCCCACATAGCTGTTTTTTGTTGTTTTATTTTGTACCCTTTTCAGTTTTCGACGTTTTCCTCTTACCAGGATTTCTATCTCTTTGTACAAAACTGCCTGTTTATAGGCAAACTTTCAATATAAACACAATTTCAAAATTCAAAATTTGTTTTACTTTTTCAGTTTTGTTGCAAAAACATCCAATGACTAAATTGAATGAACATATGCATATGAATATGATTACAGTTAACAAATATATGCATAAAAGCAGGAATAAGTATTTACTCAAGACTCTAGGAGACGAAATAATGTTCAAGTCATCCATAATTCCCACAGAGCAGTTCCCATAAGATTATCCCCCGCAAAGTCATCTTCACAAACTCGACACATTCCCTAGTAAGCCAAAATATGTATGCCAGACCATAAACTGGGGCATCTTTCAGCAATTCACTTCCATATCTCTGATGGACAACTTGACATGACCATCTTCCCTAAGAGGTTCCCCAGCAGATAGGAAGATCCGATCATTTCCCCCAGAATGTGGTGAAAACTTCCTTAACACAGCCTATGAAATACTAATCCCCGATAGAAATTATTTCCTTAACACGGTTTATAGGAATTTCATTCCCCACCAGAGTCTATTTCTCCAACACCATGGAATCCTCTCCTTCCCTCCAGCAGAGTCTAACCAAAGTTACTATCCCCAGAGAAACTGCTACAAAGACTAAAACTTGGTCAGATATCATCCATCTCTCTTATCCCCAGCCAGGATATGAAAAAATCAATTCTCTCAATGAACAACGAGCAACCGACTCTATTTGATTATCCTCAAGCAGAAGTCGAAGATCCCCAGTAGAGTATCCTTAAACAAAAGATAGAAATCTCCAGCAAAATTATTCCCAGAAGAAACTGAAGAATCACTTTCTTCATCACTAGCGACAGTCAAGGATTTATTGTCCCCAGCAAGACGTCGTTATAAGAATCTACCGATATGCTCCAATGACATGTCACATCCATACATCATTTACAATGTCATAACATATGCATACCAAACGCATGTAACATTCTCATTTATTTTGAGAGCATCATTACGCAATGCATACATCATGACATTGCATAAAGCTAACTTTGTCTTTTCCGGTTAAATTTGCAGATAGACGAATATTATAAACAATTTACAGACCGGATGTAGATCAATTCCAGAAACTGGAAGGGGTGACTATCTACATAACCAGCATTCAGATAAAATCAGGCGTATATTTCCTTATGATACTCTTTTGGGAAAAAGTCGGGCGTAAAATCCTTCAAATACCTCTTCTAGATGAAGTCGAGCATAGACATCTTTTAATACATCATTCAGATAAATTCAAATGTAGATTTCCTTCTGATATTCTTTTGGACAAAGTCGAGCTTAGACTCATTCCAAATGCATCTGCTAAACAAAGTCGGGCGTAGACTCATTCTAGTGCATCATTAAGATAAAATCAAGCGTAGATTCCCTTCTGAAACTCTTTTGAAAAAAAAGTCAGGCGCAGACTCCTTCTAATACCTCTTCTAGATGAAGTCAGGCGTAGACATCTTCTAGTGCATCATTAAGATGAAGTCATGCATAGATTTCCTTCCGATACTCTTTTGGAAAAAATCCAGGCGTAGACTCCTTCCAATATCTCTTCTAAACAAAGTCGGGCGTAGGCTCATTCTAGTATATCATTCAGATAAAATCAGGAGTAGATTTCCTTCTTATACTCTTTTGGGAAAAATTTAGACGTAGACTCCTTCCAATATCTCTTCTAGAAAAAGTCGGGCGTAGAATCATTCTAGTACATCATTTAGATGAAGTCAAGCGTATATTTCCTTCTGATACTCTTTTGAAAAAAAGTCATGCGTAGACTCCTTCCAACACCTATTCTAGATGAAGTCGGGCGTAGACGTCTTCTAGTACATCATTCAGATGAAATCAAGCATATATTCCTTCTGAAACTCTTTTGGACAAAGTCGGACGTAGACTTATTCCGAATACATCTTCTAGACAAAGTCGGACGTAGACTCATTCTGGTACATCATTCAGACAAAGTCAGGCGTAGACTCATTCTGATATTCCTATCAACAATTACCCTGGATGGAATCTATAAGCCCATCCCTGACGACTCTCTGTCACCTCTCCAAATGGCATCTTTAAGCCCATTTCTGGTATAATCAACCAACATTGTTACTTCGTGCACAAGCGAGTGCAAATTTCTAGGAACTTAAGTGTTCAATCATCTTCTACTTTCAAGTCACGAATGACGGACATGCCAGTCTAACTCTTCAGGTTTAAGAAGATTAAGCAGGGGCAGCTGTTGTACCCCAAAATTTTCCCTCCCATTTTTCATCAAGACATTTTCATAAGGTCCACAAGTGCTCAAGGTTGCCTAAGAATTGATCAGACAAATTCTCCTCCTAAGCAATAGGTTCACAACTAGGGTTTTGTGTTTCTCAAAGAATATTGGGTTTCAAAGGTCTCAAGTGTTTTTCATGGTTCTCCATAGGTCTTCAAAAATGCTCATATCAAGTTTCAAGCCTTGTATCACAAGTTTGCTCAGCCAATGACTCAGATGACTGAAAATCAACTATATTGGATAAAAAGTCAACTGTTGTCAACATATAGTCAAACGTCAACCCCTCTTGTCCTTTTGTCAGAGTCAAGAGAATTTGTTGAAACTAAATGTTATGCGCCTGAAGATCTTTCACTGCCTGTTCAATATCCATCTCACTGAAATAAACAGTAGAAGGATAAGGAGACCTGTTGTAAGAAACCTGTGTGATGTTATGATGAATGAAGATGCAATATGCAAATGATTTCAAGGAAATTAGAGATTTAAATTTGTTCAAACCAAAAAGGAACACATATTATATTAATGAATCCAAGTTTGAGTACATCATGCCTCTTTGGGCTTACAATGAAAAGAACAAAATGCAACAAAAACTCCTAAGACAAGAAGGTTGAACGCATCCTCTTTGGTGCAATGTAGGCATTCAGATTCTGCTCTTCATGAAGCTTCTTGGTGAGTTCCAGAACCTTCTTCTCACTGGCGTAAAGTTGGGCTTCAAAGGTGTCTCGCTCTTCCTTCAACTGAACCCACGATTTCTGCAAGTCTTCGAGAGAGGTAGGCATGTCAGGATGAAGGATAGTGTATGGGACGTCTCCTTCAACAATATGCTCTATGATAACAGGGAGGATGGAAGATTAAGGAATCACGAGACTCTGAGCACGAGCGCGTACCTACCTAAGGTAAGGCTCGAGAGGGATAGAGTTTTTGTGTCCCAAGGTTCTACTGTCTGTAGCAATAAAAAATGTAGCGGGGTAAATCGGAGATCGAATTATTGATTAATTCGTCTCACAAAAGCAAGAGTCACCACCGCGCTTTATTATTTCCAAGGGAAAAGGGGAAAGAGCGAAATAAAACCCTAAATGTGCAATGTAAATAATACTTTTTAAAAGTAATAAAAATACAAGGCGTTTTTGAAAAGAGATATATGGTTCGGGGGTTGGTTATACAGTGGGAAGGTATTAGCACCCAATGTATCTATAGTACTCTATAGGAACCTTTTGACATATCTGTTTATTAAAATTGTTCGTTTGATTGAAAAAATAAATTGTTTTGGCTGAAAAGGGGTACGGATGGGTTTTTGAAGATACGACGACCTAATGTCGAAGTTTTTGCTTAAAAGGTATGAGTTTTGAAAAGATCGGATATTTGAGGAAAAATTATCCTAAATTTTAATGAAATGCGAATGTTCGCGCGATTAGACTTGAGGACATGAAGTCGACAAATTTAATCATTTTTCCCTTGGATTTAGAAGTAAACAGAATAAACAAGTAAATATGAAATAATTAAACAGAAAAAATTATGCGGATAATGATTAAATAGCAACAGTTAAATAAATGACCAAATGGTGTAAATATGCATTTTTTGGATTTTTGTTTAATATTAATGAAAAGAAAATGTTTTAATAGTTTTCATTTTTTACGCATTTTTTATATGGATAAAAGCATGAGAATTAATTAAGGAAAATAAAAATGCTTTTTAAGTTTTAAGTTTCTATTTTTTTAATATATTTTTTAGAGTTCTATATGAGGCATTATTTTAAAGAATTATTAAATAATCAAACCTAATGAATACTTAAAAGTTACTAACTTAAACCTAATTAAAAAAAGGGAATATTTTAAAATTACCAAATAAACCTAAAATTAAACTTAATAAACAAAAGGTAAAATGATTAAAATGTTTTAATTGAACTTATTAATTGATTAAGCTACTAATTAATCCAACTAAATTAGTAATAGTTAAAAACTAACAAAAGGAATAAAATAGAAAAAAAAAGGTGTATATAAAAAAAATTAGGTGAACAAGCATATATGGGCCAAAGGGTCTGAGGGGCCCAAACCAAAACTGAAGACAGTGGGGGGGGGGGTGCATAAGCAGCTTCGCTGGGCTTGAGGCATTTGAGATGAGTCCGGTCCATTTGTTCACATTTGGTTTCTCTTAGGGTTAACACTTTGTTTAGTTGTAAAATTAGATTAGGGCTAAAGCTTAAACAGAGGCGCCGCTCGTACTTGTCTTCTTCGCTTGCGTTCTTCTCCGATCGTCCTCTTGTCCGCTTCTGTGTTCCACAGCCCAAGCCACCGGCATCTCAACCTCCTCTTCCCTCCAGTCCAAGCGTTAGGGCGACGGTCACGGATTCACGGTACAAACATTATCTTTCAATTCTTTAGGTTTTGGTTACGATTTGCATGTTCGTGATTTTCTTGTTCATTGATTCTGAGTTTGTTTTATTATGTTGATTTGAGGCATTTTTTTTGAAAAAAAAAAGAAAAGAGAAGAGATACCTTTGAAGATGGAGGAGGGGTTGAGATGAGCTAGGAGGCTGGGACGGCGAGGAGCGCGCGTGACGCTTGCTTCGGATTTACCGGTACTTCGTTCCTTTTGCCCCTTTTGTGATGAATTTCTGTTGCTTTTGAATGCTTCTGATGCCTTCGAAAACTTTTCCTATCTTCTTCTTCACTGTGATTCTGTAGTCCTTTTAGTGGCCTATGAAGGATATTGAGGCCCTTGACGCTTTGAGTATGCTAGTGTTGAAATACTATTTTGATTGGCTTGCCTATGTTGATGCTGGACTATTTCTTTCTTCTTCTCGCTACTGTTGCTTTCAGTTGCTTTCTTGTTGGCCAGTGATGATATAATCTGAGGCCTTGACAGTATTGGACATGTTATTGTTTTGACATTGGTTTGAGGTTAGAAGTGGGTTATTGGTGTTTGTTGGTTTAGAATGGTTTGATGTTTTTGTTGGTTCGTATGGCTTTTAGGACATGATTATGGATGGTACTGGTTTAGTGGTATTATGCAGTAGGAAGTGTTTTGGAATGGTTTAGGCCATGTTTGATGTTTTTATGGTGTTTATGCTGGTTCTAATGGTTTTTGCAGTAGGCTATGGTATAATGGTTTGGAAAATGGTTATGTTGATGGAAATGGTATATGTTGGTTCTACTGGTTTTTATGCAGTAGGCTATGGTATAATGGTTTGGAAAATGGTTATGTTGATGGAAATGATATATGTTGGTTCTACTGGTTTTTATGCAGTAGGCTATGGTATATGCAGGTTTAGCATTTGGTTTTAGGCCATGGTGTTTATGGTTGTATGCAGGTTTTACAGTAGGTTCTACTGGTTTCTTGTGTTTAGACTTGGGGAAAAAATGGTTTTGTATCTTTGTTTTACCGTTTTAACGTGGAAGGCTTGTGCAGGTTATCAACTCTCTTTTTTTTGAAGGGGTTTTGTAATGTTGTATATATCCATATGCTGGCTTGGTTTTCGTTGGCTTTGTGGTATATTTTAATATATTTCTTTGGCCTTCTGCACATCTGCCTCATACAGTTTGTTTGTATTCTAATTTCATGCTTCTTTCCTCTTACTATGTTACTGCTGTAGTTTTGTAACTCCTTCTGCCTAAACCAAAACCTGTAAAACCATCTTTCTAACTCTCTTCTCTCTCTTAAGTACCATTTGATATCAAAATGATGTGTACTTTATTTTGGTTCTGAAAAAGCAGGCTGGAAGATGATGAGAAAAATGGAAAAATACTTTCTTGCATATATTGATTTGAACTGCATATTTCTTTTTGACTTCCAATGCAACAGTAGGAGCCTATTTGTTTTGGACTCTTCCTATGTGCATGGCATAGGTTTATGTTGGGATATCTTGCATATGTAATGTTTATGCACATGCTGTTGCTTTATGCCTTTGAAATATGCATGGGATTTTTGAAAATGCAATTGATTTTAATTATGCAGTTTTGAAAATAAAATGAATTTGTGCATTCATTTATGAAAATAAAAATTCCTCCCTTTTTTGTGAACCGGGAGAAATCCCGTGATTTGCAAAAAAGGGTAAACTGATTCCAGCCGTTTGCTTTTAATGATGAACGCTTTAAGATTAATTTTCTGCTTTTAATTGTTTATTCAATTCTGACTTTTCTTTTAATTGTCTTTTGCAGGTAAAATTAAAATGAGCAGACAAAAAGGCATTGGATAGAAGATGAAGATTTAGAATTTAGGAAAATAGTTTTTATTTTACTTTAAACTCTTTATGTAATTGTCATTGCAAATATTTTGTAAATAATACAATATTTAAATAACAATTGTAATAAATAGAATAGAGTGAATAAAATTCTATTATTTCCCAATTAATTCTTTTTCTTTCCAATTATTTATTTATCGTTTATAATTCTTTAAATTGTATAATAATTGAAAATCAATTTCAATCACTTAAATTCAGAATAATAAACAAATAAATAAACATCATTGATCAATTAATAATTTCAATTATTTAATTCATTATTCATAATTTTCTAAATTATAATAATTAAAAATAGAATTTCAATTATTTAACTTAGAATGATAAATAATTAAATAATCACTGTTGACCAATTAATAAACCTCTTTTCAAATGTTTATTTCATTATTCATAAATCTTTAAATTATATAATAACCGAAAATAGATTCTAATTATTTAATTTTAAGATAATAAATAATTAATAAACATTGTTTGATCAATTAATAAACCTCCTTTCAAATGTTTATTTTATTATCTATAAATCTTTAAATTATATAACAATTGAAAATAAATTCCAATTATTTAAATCTAAGATAATAAATAATTAATAAACATTGTTTTAGCATGAATCGATTAATAAATTTAGCGTTCAAAAATAAACAGCTCTCGACTCGAAAAAGTTATGAATTTTAAAAATCAAAAGATCAAAACACTTGCAATGTAATGATGTAGATGGGAGATGGTATCTTAGGTCAAAATTTGGGGTACAACAGCTGCCCCTATTTAAGTTTCTTCTATCCGGAGATATGAAGATTAAAATCTTCGTTTCGACGAGATTGAAGGTACTTAAATACATAATTACGCAAATTTTGTCCTAAGATGCCGCCCTTATGTTTGATATGAATGCAGTGATTGAATTCACAGAGAAAGATATTGTATGAAACAAGACAATGCTGGAGGAATCAAACACCAACAAAACACAAAGACGTGGATTATACACTACTGGGGAAACGAGCCATCGATCTCAAATGACAGACTCCTGACGGCGAATAAAATTGAGGGAATACGACCTCTGACCCTAGCGAAGAAGGCATCTTGCATAGGCCAATAAAACAGATTATTTACCCAAAACAGTGAGTTCACAACTCGAGGTCAAAGGTAGACAGAGAGTATCACATTTGCTGGCGACAGATTACCGACTTCTGAAGGTAATGATTCATGACAAGCTTCTCTGCGAGATTTCCCGAGATATACTCATTAATGCTGAGATAATATGGTTGTAGATACGCAAGCTTCTCAAATAAAGAAGCTACCACTTGCTGTCGTCCAAAGAAAATACCAATAACATACAAGTTGCTCAAATAAAGAGGCTGCCACTTGCTGTCGTCCAAAGAAAATACCAATAACATACAAGTTGCTCAAATAAAGAGGCTGCCACTTGCTGTCGTCCAAAGAAAATACCAATAACATACAAGCTGCTCAAATAAAGAAGCTGCCGCTTGCTGTATTCCAGAAAAATAATAACGTACAAGTTGCTCGTGAAGAGCTGCCGCTTGTCGTTTTCCACAAGATAAAAATGACGTACAAGTTGCTCGTGAAGAGCTGCCGCTTGTCGTTTTCCAAAAATAATAATAACGCACAAGCTGCTCGTGAAGAGCTGCCGCTTGTCGTTTTCCACAAGATAAAAATGACATACAAGTTGCTCGTGAAGAGCTGCCGCTTGTCGTTTTCCAAAAATAATAATAACGCACAAGCTGCTCGTGAAGAGCTGCCGCTTTTCGTTTTCCACAAGATAAAAATGACGTACAAGTTGCTCGTGAAGAGCTGCCGCTTGTCATTTTCCAACGATGTCTATAACGTACAAGTTGCTCATGAAGAGTTGCCGCTTGTCGTCTTCCAATAAGTAACTCAGGAAGAAGTTGCGATGACACTGGCAGAGAATAAAAATCTTCGTCAAAGAGAATCATGAATCAGTCCTTCCCGAGAAGATCACATACTTAAATGTGCAAAATAAATGCACCATACGTCTAGGTCGCGACTTCACTGGGGAAAATCATGAGATAGCCTACGCAAGAGACAACAACTTCGTCCGGGAATAACTAGAGAGAAAACATTCAAACAAGACTCTACCCTATGAGAAAGCAATTCGATCGGGGAATTCATCCTATCCAGAAATGGACAAGGTGAGCTAAATCAAAAATCATCCATGAGGATTAGCTCAGTTGGCGAATTTAGAAAGGAAGCACGTTTTCTGCCTAAGCTAACCTTCTACTTGGAAAGAAACATGTACGTTATTTGAATAAACAAAGTACAACCCAAAAGTCAACGGCAAATGTGAGTATGCATGCATGATATAAGCGTAAATGAATAATGAATGTTATGCTGACAAAACGAGCAGAAGGAATATCCTGAAGACGATAAGATGTCACAAAAAGATAGATACTCAGCCAATCTTGAAAAAGACGGAAAATAACTGGAACTGGAACCACACAGCAACGTCGGAGCGTAACACGCTACAAGGCTCAAATCTTCTGAGGAGAAAAGTATCCAAATCCAATCTTCTAACACCAATAGACCACTGGCAAGAGACGAAGCGTACCACACTTCCGAAATCGCCCAAATGAAGGTAGCCAAAACAACACTTAACTGTAACAACTGGGGAGTCACCAAACTCAGCACCACCAGAAACACGAGCTTACACAACTAACACCTCATGATGATTTGAAACGAAACATGTTCATCATGCAAGGATAAATTACTGTACTGTTTTGCATTTTATGGCTTGACCATCCTTGGAACAAACTGTCAACATTCCTTTTGTTATTCACGACACATTTTTTAAAATAAGAATACTTTAAGTAAATTTGTTTCAAGTATTTCCACAAAAATTAAAATTTTGCCCACAAAAGGTAAATGCTCAAATTTCATTAATAATATGGTAGTTCGCTAACAATGCGACTCCAACGGTTTACAAAAGTTTGGGAAATAGTACACGAAATAAAAAGGTTACACAAAAACAATGATCGCTATTCTCCCTAACAACTTCGAATTCCAAAATGTGCTCAAATGCCAAGATTGGTCTGACCAAAAGCCTGCCTAAGCGAAATACTTCTTGACTGCATCGGTGTTCATGGGACGCGGGAGTTCTTCACCGTCCATATTGGTGAGAATCAACGCACCTCCAGAGAAAACTTTCTTAACGACATACGGTCCTTCATAATTCGGAGCCCACTTGCCCCTAGAATCAGGTTGGAAAGATAATATCTTCTTGAGCACAAGGTCACCTTCTCTGAACTCGCGTGGTCGAACCTTCTTATCAAAAGCCTTCTTCATTCTCTGCTGATACAATTGACCGTGACACAACGCTGTCAATCTCTTCTCTTCGATTAAATTCAACTGATCATACCTACTTTGACACCATTCGGCTTCAGAAAGTTTAGCTTCCATCAACACTCTCATAGACGGAATCTCAGCCTCCACGGGGAGTACTGCTTCCATACCATAAACTAGGGAAAAAGGGGTTGCACCTGTGGAAGTTCGAACTGAAGTACGGTATCCATGCAGAGCAAACGGAAGCATTTCATGCCAATCTTTATAAGTTATCACCATCTTCTGGACAATCTTTTTGATATTCTTGTTAGCAGCTTCAACAGCCCCATTCATCTTCGGTCTGTAAGGAGAAGAATTATGATGTTCGATATTGAACTCTTCACAAAGCTCTCTCATAATCTTGTTATTCAAATTCGAACCATTATCAGTGATAATCTTGTTCGGGATACCGTATCGACAAATGATCTGATTCTTGATAAATCTGACTACCACCTGTCTGGTTACATTAGCATAAGATGCTGCTTCCACCCATTTAGTAAAATAATCGATCGCTACCAAGATGAAACGATGACCATTTGAAGCTTTGGGTTCAATCATTCCAATCATATCAATGCCCCACATAGAGAAAGGCCAAGGTGAAGAGATAACATTGAGGAGGGTCGGCGGCACGTGCATCTTATCCGCATAAATCTGGCATTTATGACATTTCTTCACATATTTGCAGCAATCAGATTCCATGGTCATCCAATAGTAACCAGCTCTCAACATCTTTCTAGCCATTGCATGTCCATTGGCATGAGTGCCAAAGGATCCTTCATGTACTTCTTGCATCAGCATGTCCGCTTCACGTCTGTCTACACATCTGAGCAAGACCATGTCGTAATTCCTCTTATATAAAACTTCTTCATTGAGGAAGAAACTGCTTGCTAATCTTCTCAATGTCTTCCTATCTTTATTGGATGCCCCAGGCGGGTACTCTTGAGTTTGAAGAACGCGTTTAATGTCATAGAACCACGGTTTGTCGTCAGTGACCTCTTCTACTGAGAACACATGAGCTGGTCTGTCGAGGAGCATAACCCGAATTGTAGGCACATCGTTCCAACCATTCACTTGAAACATTAAAGACAGAGTAGCTAAAGCATCAGCCATCTGGTTCTCATCTCTAGGGATATGATGTAATTCCACTTTATTGAAGAAAGTTAACAATCTTCTAGCATAGTCTCTGTAAGGGATCAACCCAGGATGACGAGTCTCCCATTCTCCTTTGATTTGATTAATCACCAATGCTGAATCTCCATAAATATCAAGAATCTTAATCCTTAGATCCACCGCCTCTTCGAGACCCATAATACATGCCTCATATTCAACCATGTTGTTCGTGCAGTCAAACTTCAATCTCGCCGTGAACGGGATGTGAGTACCTCGGGGAGTGATGATGATTGCCCTAATTCCATTTCCATAGGAATTCACAGCTCCGTCAAATATTAAACCCCAATGCGATTTAGGATCAGGTCCTTCTTCAGGTAACGGCTCTTCACAATCTTTAGCTTTCAAGTACATAACATCTTCATCTGGGAAATCAAACTTGATGGATTGATAATCATCAATTGGTTGGTGAGCCAAATGATCGGCTAAAATACTCCCTTTGATTGCTTTCTGAGTGTGATACTCAATGTCATATTCAGATAACAACATCTGCCAACAGGTTATTCTTCCAGATAAGGCGGGTTTCTCAAAGATATACTTGATCGGGTCCATTTTGGAGATCATCCAAGTGGTGTGGTTAATCATATACTGGCGCAGACGGCGAGCAGCCCAAGCTAAAGCACAACAGGTTTTCTCAAGCAATGAGTATCGAGACTCACAGTCTGTGAATTTCTTACTCAAATAATATACAGCATGTTCCTTTCTTCCAGTCTCATCCTGTTGACCAAGCACACAACCCATGGAATCTTCCAATATAGTCAGGTACATAATCAAAGGTATTCCTTCCACCGGAGGAATCAAAATGGGAGGTTCAAGCAAATATTCTTTGATGCTATCAAAGGCTCTCTGACAATCTTCTGTCCACACACATCCTTGGTTCTTTCGGAGAAGCTTGAAAATCGGCCCACAGGTAGCAGTCATATGAGATATAAATCTAGAGATATAGTTCAATCTCCCAAGGAATCCTCTTACTTGTTTTTCTGTCTTGGGTGCGGGCATTTCTCGAATAGCTTTGACTTTATCAGGATCTACCTCAATACCTTTCTAACTGACAATGAAACCCAGAAGTCTTCCAGAACGAACACCAAAAGTGCACTTGTTGGGATTCAGACGAAGTTTATACTTCTTCAAACGCTGGAACAACTTCAACAAATGCTCCAAGTGATCTTCCTCAGTCTGTGATTTGGCAATCATGTCATCCACATACACTTCTACCTCCTTATGCATCATGTCATGGAACAAAGCAGTCATGGCCCTTTGGTATGTTGCGCCAGCATTCCTCAAACCAAACGGCATAACCCGATAACAAAAAGTTCCCCAAGGAGTAATGAAAGCTGTCTTCTCCATGTCTTCTGGTGCCATCTTGATTTGATTGTAACCAGAGAAACCGTCCATGAAAGAAAAGACTTTGAACTTGGCGGTGCTGTCGACCAATACGTCAATGTGAGGTAATGGGAAGTCATCCTTTGGACTAGCTCTATTCAGATCTCTATAGTCTACACACATCCGAACTTTGCCATCTTTCTTTGCAACAGGCACTATATTGGCTAACCACTGAGGATAGACCGATGTAACAAGGAAACCTGCATTAATCTGCTTTTGAACCTCTTCTTTGATCCTGTCTGCCATATCGGGACGAGTCCTTCTCAGCTTCTGCTTGATCGGCGGACATTCAGGTCTCAACGGTAAATGATGCTCCACAATATCGTTGTCCAAACCCGGCATATCTTGGTAAGACCAAGCAAACACATCAACATACTCTTTGAGAAGCTCCAACATCTCCTTTTTAACTTCCGGGATAAGCAATGCTCCGACTTTGACTTCCTTTCTATCTTCTTCATCACCCAAATTGACCAACTCTACAGGTTCTTCAAATGGTTGAATGACCTTCTCATCATGCTCAAGAAAACGGGAAATTTCAACAGGAATCTCTTCGTCATCCTCCTCTTCGGCTCTGAACACAGGGAATTCAAAGTTGGGAGAGGGCATAGGATCATTGTTTTCGATGGTTAAGTCATGGATTAATCTGCACACATGATTATGCTTTAATTTAGAAATCGATTTGTGCAAATAAAACAAAAAGTTATTATATTTTCCTATTACTACCAATTAATTTTCATTGCTATCTCCCAGAAAAGGTGAAAAATAAAACAGTAGTGGACAAAATAACATTTTTATTCATTAAAGGGAAATACTTGAAACAAGGAGCCCATACATTTCTCTTTTGCCTTGGGCAGAGCAAAAGGAATTATTTTTCATAGCCCGACACAAAATACTTTTCGCCTTGGGCAGAGCGAATTTTTTTCAAAGAAAAACAAAACAAAACATTACTCGGAAATGTGCATAACAACAGGAACATCAACAGCTATCCAGTTTTGGCAAGCCAATCCAGGCGTCACAAAATCGGGCAAATCTTCCTCGGAATCATCCTCTATGATAGCATCAACCTCAGGATGTATAAACCCTGCACTTCGGAAAACCTCTTGAATCGGACGAACAACCACCTCCTTCTTGACTCTTGCAGACACTGGATGAAAACCAAGACCTTCTCCAGATTTGTTCTCGGGCAAAGTCAACACCTGGCCCCATCCTTTGGCTGAACCACTTTCCACCACTCGCCGCGCATCCTCAAAAGAAGAAATGGATGCCCCTGGCTTCTTCACTGCATTCTTGGCAACAGAAAGACCTTGGAACTGGGTTCCAACATCCTCGTCAGCATCAATAAAAGAGAATGATGATAAATGGCTGACCACCATAGCCTGCTCCCCCCCAATCATCACTAGCTTCCCATGCCTCACAAACTTCAGTCTCTGATGGAGCGTGGAGGTGACTGCCCCTGCATCATGGATCCATGGACGACCCAATAAGCAACTGTAGGCAGCACGAATATCCATCACTTTGAAAGTGATTTGAAAAGTATGGGGACCAATTACTATAGGAAGATCCACTTCACCAATGACTGTCTTCCTAGAACCATCAAACGCTTTAACAATTACTCCACTGGGTCTCATGGGAGCACCTGGATATGAGAGCCAAGATAACGTAGTTTTGGGCATCACATTTAACGACGAACCTGTATCTACCAACACACTTGATAAAGTATCATTTCCACAACTTACTGAGATATGCAAAGCCATATTATGGTTTCTCCCCTCTTCCGGGAGTTCTTCATCACTGAAACCAAGATTGTTACACGAAGTAATATTTCCCACAATTCCATCAAATTGGTCAACCGTCACATCATGATCCACGAACGCCTGGTCCAAGACCTTCATCAAAGCTTCTCTATGGGCACCAGAATCTCTCAGTAAAGCAAGCAAAGAAATCTTGGAAGGAGTTTGTAAAAGTTGGTCCACAATCTTATATTCACTTCTCTTGATAAGCTTCAGAATCTCATCATCCTCAGGGTGAGGAATAGGTTCACTGGATCGGCCTATCTCAACCCTTGGTTCAACATTTCTCACTGGAATTTCTGCAGGTATGGGTCTCCTGACTTGAACTTCTGGTCTCTTCAAAGGTACTGCTGCAAAGACACGTCCACTCCTCGTAACTCTACTCACATCAGCAATGTTAACAAAAGACGGTCTTGTTGGTATAGGGACTTCTACCCCATTCTCAATCATTGTGGCATTATACTTATACGGTACAGCTTGGTCTGAGTTGTAAGGCACATGACCAGGTGGGTAAATAATCAAAGGATCAACAGGTGCAGTCTGACTGTCGTAAACGATCTCTACTGATTCAGGCAAATTGAATTGTGGAATTATAACATTCACTTCATCCTCCGGATCTCTGTCATATGTAATAGTGATAACTCTCTGGTCTAACAACTTCTGAATATCCTCCTTCACAATAGGACAATCAACCTCTCTTGAACAAAACTCACAAACATCATAATCATGCTGATGCTTAACAAAGGCAAGTCTTCTCAAACTCTGATGTAACCTGATCAACGACTCTCTTATGTGTTCAACTTGAAAAACTCGAAACATTCCCGGACAACCTACCACCATATTTACTGAAGCTGCCCCATGTCGAGGCAAAGGATTATCTCTAACATTTGGATTAACATCCTTGAAAGACAATATACCATTCTTAATCAACCTCTGTACGTCCGCCTTCAGAGCAAAGCAATTCTCAAGGTTGTGCCCCGGCGACCCTTGATGATATTCACAAAACTGATCTGCCTTGTACCACAGAGAAGTACTATTCGGTGCGACAGGAGGAGGATTTGTCGTTATGAGATTCTTTCTGATAAGAGCAGGGAACAATTCAGTATAAGTCATAGGAATGGAATCGAACTGCGGTTTTCTGGGTGAACGATTCTGATTGTTGAATGGATAAGCCTGTTGTCGAGGCTGCTGCTGAAATGGCCGTTGTTGAGTTGGTGGGGTTTGATGAGCTGGGGTCATCAAAGCTGGGCGGACAGCCGGAGTGACTGCCGCAACGTGATAGTAACCTCTCCTTGGTCTCCCTGGGAACAAAGCGTTGACATCCTGCTCTTTTCTTTTCGGGAAAACACTTCCAAACTTCTTAGTACTGCTAGACGGACTTCCTTCTTTAACCAAACGCCCTTCATGAATCCCTTCCTCTAACCGCATGCCCATGCTTACCATTTCGGTGAAGTCACTGGGTGCACTGGCAATCATTCTTTCATAGTAAAAGGAACCTAAAGTCTTCAAAAATATCTTAGTCATCTCTTTCTCCTCAAGAGGTGGATAGATTTGAGCAGCAATTTCACGCCACCTCTGGGCGTATTCCTTAAAAGATTCCCGGTCTCTTTGCGACATCGCCCGGAGTTGATCCCTAACCAGTGCCATGTTAACGTTGTACTTATACTGGTGAACAAAGGCTTCGCTAAGATCGTTGAAGTTGCGGATCCGAATACTGTCTAAACCCATATACCACTTTAGAGCAGCACCCGTCAAACTGTCTTGAAAATAATGAATCAACAAGTCATGATTATCGGAATACGTAGACATCTTTCTCACGTACATTGTCAAATGACTTCTAGGAAACGAATCACCCTTATATCTTTCAAAGTCTGGCACTTTGAATTTTGCTGGAATCTTGACATTCGGAACTAAACAAAGGTCGTGCGTGTTCTTCCCAAACAAATCCTTCCCCTTTAACGCTCTGAGCTCATTCTGCATTTCTTGGAACTGATCCTGAAACTCTTCCATTTTATCAAAAAGACCCAAACTTTCAGCAGGCTCGGCAGGATAAGTAGGTTCATTCAAGTATGGCACGGAGTGGACCACAGGAGCGACAATTGTCATAATCGGTTGCGGAAAAGGTGTCACAGACGGAATTACTGGCGGCATGGTAGTTGTCTCTGGTTGAGAAAGAGACAAAGCAGGTTGAAACAAAGGCTGTACGGCAGGCTGATACCCCTCTGGCACAAAATTGTAAGGCATTCCCCACGGAAAACCTTTTGGCATCTGATGTTGAAGCGGAGAGTTGATTTGAGTCACAGAGGTTGGAACGGTGACAATCTCGGAAACCACTGGAGTTGAAGTCGGAATCTCAGCAACTGTAGTCGATGGCTGATTCTGAACAGCCACCAAACTTTCCACTAACGCAGTTAACTTTTCCATCTCGATACGAAGGGTAGCAACTTCCCCATGAAGCTCATGGTTTTCCTGTTCCAGATCTTCCATTTTCCTCTAACGATTGGCTCGAGTGTCGTATCGGTGAGACAACTTGACAACCTTTGGAGTGGAAAAAGAAATAAGGATAAGACTCTAAAAAAAGTGTGAAGTGAAATGTTGAATGATGCATGATGTGCGATGCAAATGATGATTCATTTTAATAGTCTTTCAAGGAACTTCGATAATTTTGCATACATCAACGGTAAGGGAATTTGGAATAACAAAAACTCAATCCATTAATCAAAAACAGTAAATTACAACTTACAATTTTGGAATAACAAAACAGTAAATTACAACTTTGGGATAAAAACCCAATAATAAAAGCAGTAAATTACAATTCTGGAACACGAAGCCCATAATAAAGCAATAAATTACAACTTTAAAACATGAAGTCCATAATAAAGCAATAAATTACAACTTCGGAGCATGAAGCCCTTTTACATAGTTTTACAAAATAACATTAATGAAATAAAACTAAAAGCTAAAGATCACTCAGAATCATCAGATGAAGGACCAAACACCAACTGTAACCGGAGCTTCTTGATCTTCTCTTCATAAAAGTCTTCCATCTCTTTCTTCTCAGCTACCAGTCGATCAATGATTTCCTTCTGTGGGTTGGGAACAAGAGCAACGCTTACCGAACCTTCCTTCTTTCTCTTCCTTTCACTAGCATACTTCTTCAGTAAAGCATCATTTTGACGAAGTTTCTCATCGTGATCAATGAACCAGCCGTCTTGAATAAACAACAACTCCTCCTTTTCCTTTAGTTGTTGAGTCAGGACTCGATTCTCATATTCAGACATATTGTACTTTTCTTTCCAAGCATCCCTCTCGGACTTCATCCTAGCCAGATTTCCTTGGTATTCTCCTATATTCGCGATAGGGATAACAACAGATGATGATGCAACGGTAGGGAATAAAGGTTTCTCAAGTTTATAGGGCATCTTGAGAGCACAAGCCCTAGCACGAACCCATTGTAGGTAAGGTTCCAAAGAAACGACACCTCTATGTCCTAACATATCTCTCCCTTTCCTATGGATGTGGCGCCAAGCTCCTTCGATCTCCCTCTTACCTGCCTGATGATCTTGTCCTTCCTGTAGAAAGAAACCACTCACATGGATGTTGTTTGGTTTATCTCTCATTGGGTACCCAAACTGACGGCGCGCGAGAACAGGGTTATAGTTGATTCCACCTCTCGTACCGAGAAGAGGCACGTTAGGAAAAGCACCACAGCTATCGATGATCTTCACGTCGTAGTAAACTCGATTATACCAATCAATGTCGAAATGAGTGAGAGCCATAATCTTTGGCGCCCATCGCGGTTCCTTCTCGAGATCCCAGAAAACATCAGACCCAGGTAGATGAGAAACATACCACTGATACAGCAACGGTGCACAACAAATAATCATCCCTCCTTGATAAGAATTTCGAAGATGGATGGAGTAGTAGGTATCTCCGAGCAGCGTAGGGACCGGATTTCCAATCAAGAAAATTCTGATGGAGTTGATGTCCACAAACTTATCAACGTTAGGGAACAAGAATAAACCATAAGCGAGTAAAGCAAAGACGTCTTCAAAGGCAATAGTATCTTTTATCTCAGCAAAATGACGAGCTTTCCTCAACAAAAACTGCGCAGACAAGCCTCGGATTCCCCCTTTTGTAGTCATGTTCTCCTCTATCTCTGACTTCTTCAAGTGGGTGATGGTCGCTATCTCGTGATATTTGGGCTCCTCTTCTAATCCAGAAAAAGGAACACAGTCGGTGATCGACAAACCAAGTATGTAGGAATACTCTTCTAAGGTGGGCATCAACTGGTAATCCGGAAAGGTGAAACATCGGTACAAAGGATCGTAGAATTGAACCAACGTATTGAGAATGCCTTCCTTCATCTTGCGCTTCATGAGAGGTATAATGGACCCATACTTCTTCTGAAAATCCGTCGGGTTCTCGATCTTCGAAATCAAACTCTTCAGTTCTTCAATCTCGGGCTCCTTAAAACTAAAACTTCGAGTGTTTCTCCTTCCAAATTCCATAATAACCTGAGATGTCTGCAAAAATCATTCCGAAGTTCCTTGAAAAACAAGTTTTTTACAAAGATGTTGATGAGTGCATGAATGAATGACAATGCAACAGTCACACACAAGTTCATAAACATGGGGTTCAAAGGTTCAACGTTCAGCATGGAGTCAAGGGTAAAGCCCACCCCAAGGTATGTACTAATGGTTCAATCACACCTATAAGACAAGGTTCTAAGAGTTCCCAGAGTCTACATTCCTCCTTCGGATATTACCAACGTCTTGATTACTCAATAATTAGCAATATTCTCAAGAGAAACTCGTCCGAGCGCAGCATCGCGTAACAACTACTTCCGAATTACTCCGTTATACTCTCCGCGCTACACCTAAAAAGGCCAAGATGGGTTAGGGTTCTACGGTCCTCAACTTCTCGGGCTCCTAGGTCGAAAATAATAATGTCTTCCCGATTACTCGGTAAACAAATATTAAGTTCAAGAGGGCCTTCCATTGAGTGGGGGATGTCATGCCTCCTTCTTCAGGATTACTCCCTCAAAGTTAACATGACTGTACCGCCCGTCCTATTCCTTAAGTGTTACTTAATCCGGGTATAGGTTTCGTCCTTTGCAAAAAACCCAAACACCCCAATTTAAACGCATGATCAAACAAATCAAATAATAATAAACAGATAAGACAAATTAGGCTTAACCCACTTAGGGACGGACCAGCAAGAGGTCAATCTTTCCCCAGCAGAGTCTCCAATTCTGTAGCGATAAAAAATGTAGCGGGGTAAATTGGAGATCGAATTATTGATTAATTTGTCTCACAAAAGCAAGAGTCGCCACCGCGCTTTATTATTTCCAAGGGAAAAGGGGAAAGAGCGAAATAAAACCCTAAATATGCAATGTAAATAATACTTTTTAAAAGTAATAAAAATACAAGGCGTTTTTGAAAAGAGATCTATGGTTCAGGGGTTGGTTATACAGTGGGAAGGTATTAGCACCCAATGTATCTATAGTACTCTATAGGAACCTTTTGAAATATCTGTTTATTAAAATTGTTCGTTTGATTGAAAAAATAAATTGTTTTGGCTGAAAAGGGGTACGGACGGGTTTTTGAAGATACGACGACCTAATGTCGAAGTTTTTGCTTAAAAGGTATCAGTTTTGAAAAGATCGGATATTTGAGGAAAAATTATCCTAAGTTTTAATGAAATGCGAATGTTCGCGCGATTAGACTTGAGGACATGAAGTCGACAAATTTAATCGTTTTTCCCTTGGATTTAGAAGTAAACAGAATAAACAAGTAAATATGAAATAATTAAACAGAAAAAATTATGCGGATAATGATTAAATAGCAACAGTTAAATAAATGACCAAATGGTGTAAATTTGCATTTTTTGGATTTTTGTTTAATATTAATGAAAAGAAAATGTTTTAATAGTTTTCATTTTTTACGCATTTTTTATATGGATAAAAGCATGAGAATTAATTAAGGAAAATAAAAATGCTTTTTAAGTTTTAAGTTTCTATTTTTTTAATATATTTTTTAGAGTTCTATATGAGGCATTATTTTAAAGAATTATTAAATAATCAAACCTAATGAATACTTAAAAGTTACTAACTTAAACCTAATTAAAAAAAGGGAATATTTTAAAATTACCAAATAAACCTAAAATTAAACTTAATAAACAAAAGGTAAAATGATTAAAATGTTTTAATTGAACTTATTAATTGATTAAGCTACTAATTAATCCAACTAAATTAGTAATAGTTAAAAACTAACAAAAGGAATAAAATAGAAAAAAAAAGGTGTATATAAAAAAAATTAGATGAACAAGCATATATGGGCCAAAGGGTCTGAGGGGCCCAAACCAAAACTGAAGACAGGGGGGGGTGCATAAGCAGCTTCGCTGGGCTTGAGGCATTTGAGATGAGTCCGGTCCATTTGTTCACATTTGGTTTCTCTTAGGGTTAACACTTTGTTTAGTTGTAAAATTAGATTAGGGCTAAAGCTTAAACAGAGGCGCCGCTCGTACTTGTCTTC
This sequence comes from Vicia faba, assembly GCA_948472305.1. Taxonomy (NCBI): domain Eukaryota; kingdom Viridiplantae; phylum Streptophyta; class Magnoliopsida; order Fabales; family Fabaceae; genus Vicia; species Vicia faba. The sequence goes on from OX451736.1 coordinate 1,296,579,031, forward strand.
TTCGCTTGCGTTCTTCTCCGATCGTCCTCTTGTCCGCTTCTACGTTCCACAGCCCAAGCCACCAGCATCTCAACCTCCTCTTCCCTCCAGTCCAAGCGTTAGGGCGACAGTCACGGATTCACGGTACAAACATTATCTTTCAATTCTTTAGGTTTTGGTTACGATTTGCATGTTCGTGATTTTCTTGTTCATTGATTCTGAGTTTGTTTTATTATGTTGATTTGAGGCATTTTTTTTGAAAAAAAAAAGAAAAGAGAAGAGATACCTTTGGAGACGGAGGAGGGGTTGAGATGAGCTAGGAGGCTGGGACGGCGAGGAGCGCGCGTGACGCTTGCTTCGGATTTACCGGTACTTCGTTCCTTTTGTCCCTTTTGTGATGAATTTCTGTTGCTTTTGAATGCTTCTGATGCCTTCGAAAACTTTTCCTATCTTCTTCTTCACTGTGATTCTGTAGTCCTTTTAGTGGCCTATGAAGGATACTGAGGCCCTTGATGCTTTGAGTATGCTAGTGTTGAAATACTATTTTGATTGGCTTGCCCATGTTGATGCTGGACTGTTTCTTTCTTCTTCTCGCTACTGTTGCTTTCAGTTGCTTTCTTGTTGGCCAGTGATGATATAATCTGAGGCCTTGACAGTATTGGACATGTTATTGTTTTGACATTGGTTTGAGGTTAGAAGTGGGTTATTGGTGTTTGTTGGTTTAGAATGGTTTGATGTTTTTGTTGGTTCGTATGACTTTTAGGACATGATTATGGATGGTACTGGTTTAGTGGTATTATGCAGTAGAAAGGGTTTTGGAATGGTTTAGGCCATGTTTGATGTTTTTATGGTGTTTATGCTGGTTCTAATGGTTTTTGCAGTAGGCTATGGTATAATGGTTTGGAAAATGGTTATGTTGATGGAAATGGTATATGTTGGTTCTACTGGTTTTTATGCAGTAGGCTATGGTATAATGGTTTGGAAAATGGTTATGTTGATGGAAATGGTATATGTTGGTTCTACTGGTTTTTATGCAGTAGGCTATGGTATATGCAGGTTTAGCATTTGGTTTTAGGCCATGGTGTTTATGGTTGTATGCAGGTTTTACAGTAGGTTCTACTGGTTTCTTGTGTTTAGACTTGGGGAAAAAATGGTTTTGTATCTTTGTTTTACCGTTTTAACGTGGAAGGCTTGTGCAGGTTATCAACTCTCTTTTTTTTGAAGGGGTTTTGTAATGTTGTATATATCCATATGCTGGCTTGGTTTTTGTTGGCTTTGTGGTATATTTTAATATATTTCTTTGGCCTTCTGCACATCTGCCTCATACAGTTTGTTTGTATTCTAATTTCATGCTTCTTTCCTCTTACTATGTTACTGCTGTAGTTTTGTAACTCCTTCTGCCTAAACCAAAACCTGTAAAACCATCTTTCTAACTCTCTTCTCTCTCTTAAGTACCATTTGATATCAAAATGATGTGTACTTTATTTTGGTTCTGAAAAAGCAGGCTGGAAGATGATGAGAAAAATGGAAAATACTTGGTTGCATATATTGATTTGAACTGCATATTTCTTTTTGACTTCCAATGCAACAGTAAGAGCCTATTTGTTTTGGACTCTTCCTATGTGCATGGCATAGGTTTACGTTGGGATATCTTGCATATGTAATGTTTATGCACATGCTGTTGCTTTATGCCTTTGAAATATGCATGGGATTTTTGAAAATGCAATTGATTTTAATTATGCAGTTTTGAAAATAAAATGAATTTGTGCATCTTTTAAATTTGTGCATTCATTTATGAAAATAAAAATTCCTCCCTTTTTTGTGAACCGGGAGAAATCCCGTGATTTGCAAAAAAGGGTAAACTGATTCCAGCCGTTTGCTTTTAATGATGAACGCTTTAAGATTCATTTTCTGCTTTTAATTGTTTATTCAATTCTGACTTTTCTTTTAATTGTCTTTTGCAGGTAAAATTAAAATGAGCAGACAAAAAGGCATTGGATAGAAGATGAAGATTTAGAATTTAGGAAAATAGTTTTTATTTTACTTTAAACTCTTTATGTAATTGTCATTGCAAATATTTTGTAAATAATACAATATTTAAATAACAATTGTAATAAATAGAATAGAGTGAATAAAATTCTATTATTTCCCAATTAATTCTTTTTCTTTCCAATTATTTATTTATCCTTTATAATTCTTTAAATTGTATAATAATTGAAAATCAATTTCAATCACTTAAATTCAGAATAATAAACAAATAAATAAACATCATTGATCAATTAATAATTTCAATTATTTAATTCATTATTCATAATTTTATAAATTATAATAATTAAAAATAGAATTTCAATTATTTAACTTAGAATGATAAATAATTAAATAATCACTGTTGACCAATTAATAAACCTCTTTTCAAATGTTTATTTCATTATTCATAAATCTTTAAATTATATAATAACCGAAAATAGATTCTAATTATTTAATTTTAAGATAATAAATAATTAATAAACATTGTTTGATCAATTAATAAACCTCCTTTCAAATGTTTATTTTATTATCTATAAATCTTTAAATTATATAACAATTGAAAATAAATTCCAATTATTTAAATCTAAGATAATAAATAATTAATAAACATTGTTTTAGCATGAATCGATTAATAAATTTAGCGTTCAAAAATAAACAGCTCTCGACTCGAAAAAGTTATGAATTTTAAAAATCAAAAGATCAAAACACTTGCAATGTAATGATGCAGATGGGAGATGGTATCTTAGGTCAAAATTTGGGGTACAACACTGTCCACCTTGTTCACCATTCTCTAAGCTCGTGTAAACCTCTGGCGATAACCTTGGTCTTCTTTGTCGTAGTCGAACACCAGACCTTGAATGAGCATCTCATGAGGGCCGTCTCTTCGAGCATACCTAAACTGTCGAAGAGCTAAGCAGGGGTTGTAGGTGATACCCCCTCTAATACCAAGCAGATGGACGTTAGGGAATTCCCTATAGCAGTCAATGATAGAGACATCTTCCAAGGATCTCGAACACCAACGAATGTCAGAATGGGTGAGGGACATCATCCTTTGAGACCATGTCAGTCTTTGCTCGTTCTTCAATACTGATAGAGGTAGGTGTGAAGTGAACCACTTAGAGAGTATGGGAATACAACACAAGAGAGTACCTCTTTTCTTCATGGTGTGGGTATGAAGGCAGTGCAAGATGTCTCCCAGTAAGGTAGGTACAAGATTGCGAGAGAGTAAGAATTTGATGGCATTAACATCTATGAATTGGTATGAGTTAGGGAATAAAACCAAACCATAAATGAGAAGAGCCAGGATGTCTTCAAAAGCTTGGAAATCCATGTCGTCCCAGAAGGAACGAGCCTTCTCCAATAGAAACTTGGCTAGGAAGCCTTTAACCCTGCTTCTTGTTTTCCAATTGGCTATGATGTCGGCTCTCTTCATATGCAAAGCTTCGGCGATGACTTCAGGTTTTGGAATCCCCTCTAGACCGGTGAACGGTATCTGATCAAGCATGGGAACCCCTAAGAGTAGAGAGATCTCTTCCAGTGTAGGTACCAACTGATAGTCCAGGAAAGTGAAACAATGATGTACGGGATCAAAGAATTGGAACATCACACAAATCATCTCTTCTTGGAAACTGGATGTAGCCAAACTGACGAGTCGACCGTATTTCTTGGTAAAAGGAGAATCCCCGGGAACTCTTGAGGCTAACTCTTGAAGTTGAGGGTGTGCTTTTATAAAGCTGATTCGGATGGTGTTCCTTCGGACGGAATTCATGACCTACAAAACAAAAACAAAGATAAATTTCTAAATCTTTGAAATGGTTAGTAAGCATGCGTATGATGCTTATGATGTTTATGATGTTATGTACAAGTAAATATATACACACACAACATACAAGTTCCTATGTTTTAGGCTTGCATGGGGTTTTATAGGTAAGTACCCTCTTGAAGTTTAGTTGGCTCAACCTGTCCTAGTAATAGTGATTGGGTTCTAAAGGATCTCAATATCACGACCTTTCTCTTAGGCATTATCTCAGCATAATCAATCTTTTCTTACGGCCGAGATATCCCAAAAGTCTAGCCTCAATGAGTGTAGTATCGAGTATCAACCAATTTTCAGCTCTACACTGAAACCAGTTATCTCACTACGTCCTAATGGCCAAGTTTGTTCAATTAGGGTTCTAAATTCAATTAGTTCTTCATGACGCCACTCAGCGGTCCCGTATTCTCCTAGATTCACCATGAGGGATACCAGTACCCACAAATGCGTCACACTAACGTAGCCATTGCTTTAACCATATCGGTCTACACCGTACAGTTTCTACAATATATTGCTATTTACCTAAAAAGGTGTCCCAGATCCGGGTGGAAGATCAAAGCAAGCCCAATACAAAAGAACAAAATATAAAGCATGCAAAGAAACAAGTAAAGGTGATATAACCCTAAGGTAACCCCGCTTTTAGTTTAAATCCCCAGAAAAGTCGCCAGTTTTATGATACGGTGGGAGAACTGACTTGAGGGTTTTGCGTTTGATCGCAATTGTGCGGATAGCAAGAGTCGCCACCGACTTTTCTTTTATCCAAAAGGAAAGGTAAAAAAGCACAGGAAAGACCTTTTGAGATTATTTCCCGGGTTCGGGGGGTAGATTATGAAAAGGGAAGGTATTAACACCCTTTTAATCCGTAGTTATCTACGGGCTCTTAGTTACTCGCTAGATCACTTGCTTTTGCTTTGACAATGTGCTTGTGATGTGGGCTTTGAAAGTTTTTTTGAAAATGTCTTTGTAATGGTTCTCGTTTCTATAAGAACGCGTATAAAGTTTTGTTAAAAAAAAAAGGTTCAAAGATGTGTTTGTAGAATGTGTTTTTGAAAATGGTTTTGAAAAGATGTTTTTCAATGGTTCTCGTCTCTATAAGAACGCATACAAAATGTTTTGTCTTTTGAAATTTTTTTGAGATGAAAGTGTTGGTGTAAAAATGTTTTTGTCGTGAGCAAGCGAGTAACTAGGAGCGAATCTACTTACTCGAAAGGTCTTAAATGTTTTTTCTTCCTCCTTTAGATGTTTCTATCTTACCATTGATTTGGTAAGAAGCCCCGTCGTTGGATGTTAAGGGACAGGCGCGGGTCAATCGTACAGTCGTCGAAAGTAATTTATGAGACGCTTTTAGCAATTTTCGTAAGGGACTATATCGTTTTGTCGAAGGCAACATCGAGGGTCATCGAGGGACTACGATCTTTTATCGAAGGGTCTTTGCTAAAGTGTCCCATATTCGAGGGACATGATTGTGTTTCCGAGAAAACAAGCGAGGTTACCCTAAAGGTACGCGTGTGAAAAGTGTGTTCGATTCAAATTAATTTAGTCTTTGAAATTAGGTTATCTAGCGATTGTTTTTATGTCTTTCCATACACGCCTAATTACTATACAGTATAAGGAAAACAGTAAATTGCAGAAATAGAAATTCTACGCTATTACAGAGTCTTCGGGAATGGGGGTACAATTTTTACAAATGAGGATGAGTCAAATGCGATTAAAAAGTCCAAACAGCAAACAATACAACAAATTGAATTTGAGCGACTAATTAAAGTTATAACAGTCTAGAAAATAAAAATTAATTAACAAAGTATGGAAGTAAAATTCTTGTTATTTGTTTATGAAAGTAATGGAAAGAAAAGATAAACTTCTATTCTATTTAAAGAAAATAATTGATTAAAAACTTAAATCATTTGTATATACATTTTTGTCTTTTTTTTTTTTTGAATTTTTGTTATTTAGAAATTAAATAAACCAAATAAAACTTAATATACAAAAAATTAGTTAGTAAAATAATTTATAAAATCCTAAACTGATTGAGAAAATTAATTAATTTGAAATTATACATTTTTAGAATCAAAACTAAAGATTAACAAAATTAAATCTAAACTAAAAATTTATTAAAGTAAACCTAAACTAAACTTATAATTCTAAGTTATTAAATTTAAACCTAAAACAAGCTAATTATGAATTTAATCAAAATATGGATTAAATTAATTCTAAAGTTTATTGAATAAAACCTAAATTAAGTCAAGTATAAACTAAAAATTAATTATAAACTAAGTTAAGTAAAACCTAAACTACATATAATCAAATTTTAGTGAAATTGGAAGAAAAGACTTAAAAAAACACAAGAATGGAAAAACGCCCCTAGCAGGAGTTGAGCTCAGGTCCTCAAGGTTATGGGTAATGTGCTTTGCCAACTGTACCAGATTACTATTCGTTTATTAATATATTTTTAATAACATAAAAAGCTAAAATTAATTAATGGGCTCATAAGAAACCGGGTCGGGTTGAGGCCCGAGAGGGGAATAAGCAAAACAAATTGAAACATCAAACCCTAATGTTTTGGGGAATGGCCGCGGCTACTTTAACATAGGGAAGAGGAAAAAACTTAAGATTTTTGTTGTCCCAACAATTAAAAAAAAAGAAGTATTATTTTCATCTTTCTCAAAAAAAACGTACTCTCTCTCTACCAAAACCTTCCATCTTTATTCTTTTGGTCTTAGATCTCTGTCTTTCACAAAAAATGACGGAAAACAACGCCTCACCTCTTTCGATTTCTCGGTCTTCGAAATACAACGACCTTGTTCGATTTCTACTTCATGATACTTCATGATAAAATGTCAACAACGATTCTTTCTCTCAACCATAATCGTTCCTCACTCATGGTAGAACAACTACAAATCGTTTTAGTAGTAGCAAACGAAAAGCAACAAACAAAACAGTTTTCAACAGGCAAGCAGAATCACAAAGCAAAGGCGAGAGAGAAAAAAGGGAAAGGAATGTACCGAGTTGGAGTCTTTTCAATGGAACTTCGAACTGTAACTCTCAAAAATCTGTATGAATTTCTCTTGCAATCTCTTCTGTATTTGAAACTGGAGATCGTTTGGGTTTAAGCGACGGAAGTGTGAGCTTGAAACTGTTGGCTTTTCGTTTGACAGGGAAGTATCCTCTGTAAACTTTCTCTCTTTCTCCCTTTAATTTCTGAAGGGGCCATGTGAGGAAAATGATGATGAGGAGGATGGTTCTTCTGGATATCTGGCTTTTGCTGTCTTTTTTTCCTCTTGATTCTGCTACTGTGTAATATTTCTCTCTCTTTGCTGGCTCTTGTTTGGTTTATGTTTGTATCGGTCCCTCTCTCCTCCTTTTGTTGTTGTGGTTATCTCTCCTTTATAAACTAATTCTCTTGTTGGCTTTATTCATGAATAAGAATAGGTTTTAGGGGGGAAATGTGAGAAATTGAACAATTAGGGCTACTGTTTTAATTGCTTTTTGGTTGCAGATTTGTGTTGCCTGTTTTGGTGTAATTGTTGGACTATTTTGGACAGTAACACAGGGCTGCAAATGCAGTTTTTTTTTCTGGGAAGCAATGCAGTATGCTTTTTTTTTTACAGTATTTGCTTTATTTGTGAACTAAAAGACATATTTTTTGTGATTTGCAATGAACATGTTTATTTGGGCCAATGATAGGACAAAGTTGAGGCTTTTGTTGGGCTTAAATCTTTGATTTGTGATGCTGCTATTTCTAAATTTTGTATTTTCCTATTGTGATTTCGCTACACCGCCTTTTTTCTTTTGTGAACCAAGGTTCACCTTTGTGATTTGCAATTGGAAAAGAAAGCCCATGATTGAAACTGATTTGTATGAGGCTTTAGGCTTTAGCACATGATTAAATGACCTCTTAATTTTTCTGATTCCAAGCATAACCCTCATGATGAGAAAAATTTGTTCTAAACAAACAGTTCTTGAATTTTGCACATACTTGCTAATTTTTCTTTCTTGTTTCATGTACGAGCAACTTGGGCAATGGGGGAGAATCGGTGAAGAGTGACTTGAAGTAATTGGTCAAGACTTGAAGATGAAAAAGTTCCCCTGTAGCTTAGTATTTTGTTAGGAATTTAGTAACATCGCGAATCTTGTAATTTGAATTATGCGGTTTAGAAACTTGTAAAGCGCATTCCAATTCACTTGTAAATTTAAACGACAAATTCCGCTTCATTTTGTAAAATTCAAATAATGCAGTTTTGTTGTAATCCTTCATTCTTGATTCAACTTGAATTTGTTTCTAAGACTTGCAAAATTTGAATATTCTTTGATACAATTTAATTACGAGCACGGTTTGGATTCTTCTCTGTGGCCCATGAACTTAAAAATGCCTCTTGAGAAAAGAGTGAGAATTGAATCTTGATGAAATATGAAATCCCCTATTTGTATGATTTGAACATATGTCTTGCTTGGTAACTTGAACCTTAAGAAAATCCAACGCCTTTGTAATTTGTATTTCAAGTAAAACCAAGCGCCTTATCTTTCGAACTTCAAATCAAATTCTTGAACAAAATAAATGCATAAGAATTCAAATTCCCCCTGGTTTACTCGAACTCAAAACAAATGGTTATTTAGATGAAAACTTAAACTTCAAATCATATCCAATTCAAACTTGCATTCAAAAATGACATCATACGCCACACCCGATTAAAATGGAACTTCATTGCCAAACAAACATGCTTTGGAGAATATTTGTCAATCTTGTAGAATTAACCAACTTCAACAAAATGTGGTTAAGAACACTTAAAAATCAACTAAAGTCTTGCAACGATTCAATAATTTTTAAAGTCTTCCAACACAATTTTCTTTTGATCTTTGGAGATAAACTCATGTGCAACATCACTTATGACCATAAACAGAAATAATCGTCTCAAGGTCTTGTAATTTGAAGAAATTACAATTCTTAGAAATCAGACGACTGTTATTTGAAATTAGGTCAAATTTCATGATGCGACTTCTAACGTATTCGAATTTTGGTGATCTTCTACACGTAATCAGTTCTTGATTTGTGAAGAGAAATTGGATATGGCATCAAGGAGAATCGTACGCAAGAAAAACCACTCAAAAATATTGAATAATGAAGAAGTTACGATCATTTTAATTTGTTCTCGCAAAAGGGTCAATTCTTGGGTTAATGTAGTCGTTTTCAGTTATCTAGACCATTGTTTGAGCAAACATGCAATGCAAGGTTTGAAAACTGGCTTAAACAACCTGGAAGAGATATAAAAACCCATGAAGACCAATTGAGACCTTGAAGACTCAAATTTCTTTGAGAAATGCAAAACCCTAATTGCTGATTTATTGCTTAGGGAGAGAATCTATCTGATTAAATTTTGAGCCAAATTGAGTATCCGAAAAACCCTAGGATAGTATCTTGTATAAAAAATGGGAGGGAAAATTTTGGGGTACAACAACTGCCCCTGTTCAATCTTCTTAAACTTGAAAAGTGAGATCGACATGTTCGTCGTTCGTAGCTTGAAAGTAGAAGATGATTGAACACTAGAGTGCCCAGAAATTTGCACTCCATGATGTATTTGTTGATTGTGTAGGGAATGAGCTTAAATATGCCATTTGGAGAAATGATGGAGAGTTGTCGGAGATGGGCTTATAGATGCCATCCAAAGGTGATTGTTGACAAAAATTAGACTAAGTCTGAACTTGACTTCAAACGGAAAAGAAATCAGAATAAACCTTTGGTTGCTTTAAAGTGGAACTAGCGGAAGTCCTGAATGTTGTTTGATTGGAAAGAATCAGAATAAATCTTGGAGTGATTTAAACTGAACCAATAAAGGTATTGGATTAACTTTGACTGGAAAGCATCAGAATAAATCTTGGTGCAATTTATCTGAACCAGAGAAAATTATCCACTGGGAAGGAATCCGAATAAAATGTTGAGAGATTTAAACTGAACCGGCAGGGATCTGGAGAAGAATCAGAACAAATCATGGAGCGATTTATCTGAACCAGTAAGAATCTGGAGAAGAATTAGAATAAATCGTTGAGAGATTTATCTGAACCGGAGAAAACGTCTACTAGGAAAGAATCAGGATCAACCATTGATAGATTTAAACTTAACCAGCTGAGGGTCTGGAGAAGAATCAGAACAAATTGTTGATAGATTTATCTGAACCAGAGAAGATATCTGTGGGAAAGAATCAGAATAAACCGTTGAGAGATTTAAACTGAACCAATAGGGTTCTGGAGAAGAATCAGAATAAATCGTTGAGAGATTTATCTGAACTAGAGAAGATATTCGCGGGAAAGAATCAGAATAAACCATTGAGAGATTTAAACTGAACCAGTAGGAGTCTGGAGAAGAATCAGAACAAATTGTTGAGAGATTTATCTGAACCGGAGAATACGTCTGCGAGGAAAGAATCAGGATAAACCATTGAGAGATTTAAACTGAACCAACAAGAGCCTGGAGAAGAATCAGAACAAATTGTTGAGAGATTTGTCTGAACCAGAGAAGATACCCGCGGGAAAGAATCAAAATAAACTGTTGAAAGATTTAAACTGAACCGACAGGGGTCTGGAGAAGAATCAGAATAAATCGTTGAGAGATTTAAACTGAACCAGCATAAGTTTGAAGGAAATATTTGCTATGTAGATGGTCGACCAGTCCCTTCTTAGGAATTGATTTGTAAATGACTTGTTGAAAATATTTGCCTGTGGGAAATTTGCTGATGATAATTTCCTGTCGATTGATTCTTTCCTGAAAAGGTGAAAAGTTAATTGTATGCAATGCTACGATGTATGCAATGCATGGTATGATGTTGTTTTCTCAAAATAAATGATATTTCACTGTATGTACTTGTGTTGTCAATGCTATGACGTATGAATGTAATGTAAGGACATATTAATTGTTCTGCCACAGTGTTGCCTGAGTCGGGGAAAATAAATCCCTGAGTACTGCTGAGAATAAGGAGTGTAAGTCTTCGTATTTTGTTGTTGATGTGTTGATGGATGAACTTCCAACCCCTTTTTTAGAGAAATAAACTCTGTTGTGGAAGGGAAATGCCGTGCATTACTCGTGGATTTCGTGAAATCCTGCTGGGGATCCTGAGAAGCCTGGCGACTTTCACTGGGGAACCTTTGGAGCGGTAGTTGGAGGTTTTGGTCTGTCGGGGATGTGAGAGCGCTTGATACCACTAGGCTGCATACTGGGGATACATTAGTGATCCTGTAATGGGATGTCTTTGTTTCCGCTCTTGCTGGGGAAAATACTTGCGGGGATTTTATGGAATAGCCTAAAGATATTATCCTGTTTCTTAAAGCCATTAGTGATTGTCTTTCTATTTTCTATTCATTTGTAAATAGTAATCACATTCAAATGCATGTGTTCAAAAATAAATCATTGGAAGTTTTTGTAAACAAAACAACAGAAATAAAGAAAAACGAATAGTTTTGCACTTTCAAAAGGGATATCTTTGTATCAACTTGAATAAGTCTTTTTTGTACAACGAGACGAGCATTCTAGTAAGAGAATGTCGTTGTAAAAAATTAAAATTGATACAAAGAAAAGATAGCTATGTGAAATAATCCCATGGGGTTCCCATTCTGCTATAGTCTTCGTGTCTCTGAGTGTCTTGTCTACTTGTCGCCTCGACGAAGCTGATTGGATTGATTAGAATCGTTTGATCTGGTTGGTCGACGCTGAAGATTTTCTGCAAGATGATCCAACGGGACATATTCGTACGCTTTAATTCCCTAACTTTTTCCTGGACCTTCCTTTCGGGTTTTCGATCCACCGGGATACCCTTTTTTGCCCAAGCCTGCCTTTCAGGTTTTCAGCTTGCCGGGTGTATAGATTTTTTTTTGTATTTTATCCCTAATTTTTCCCGAACCTTTTGGTTCGCCGGGATGCCCTAATTTTTGCCTAGGCCAGTCGACCTAGCGGGTCCTTGTTCATGCGTAGTATCTTTTAACTATGTCCACGTTTACAGGGTGTGGAAGTTCGTCACCATCCATGGTGGTCAAGATCATTGCTCCACCAGAGAATATATTTTTGATCACAAATGGTCCTTCGTATGTAGGAGTCCATTTTCCCCTGGGATCACCTTGTGGAAATATGATGCGCTTAATCACCAAGTCACCAACCCAATATACCTGATGTTTGACCTTCTTATTAAAAGCTTTAATCATTCGTTTTTGGTACATCTGGCCATGACAGATAGCTGAAAGCCTCTTCTCATCAATCAAGTTCAACTGATCTAGTCGATTTTCAACCCAATCATCTTCACTCAGCCCTGCATCTTGTATGATTCTCAGAGAAGGTATCTGGACTTCAATAGGAAGGACAACTTCCATGCCGTATACTAAGGAGAAAGGAGTTGCCCCTGTTGACGTGCGCGTCGTGGTACGGTAACCGTGAAAAGTAAATGGTAACATCTCATGCCAGTCCTTGTAGGTCACTATCATTTTTTGTATGATCTTCTTGATGTTTTTGTAGCGGCTTCTACATCGCCATTCATCTTCGGCCGGTAAGGGGAAGAGTTATGATGTTGTATCTTGAACTGCACGCATAGGGCGGTGATCATAGTATTATTAAGATTCATACCATTGTCTGTGATGATTCTCTCTAGGATACCGTACCGACATATGAGATTCTGTTTGATAAACCAGGCAACAACATTCTTGGTAACGAAAGTGAAAGAGTCTGCCTCCACCCATTTTGTAAAATAGTCAATGGCCACTAAGATGAAGCGGTGTCCATTTGAGGCCGTTGGCTTGATTTCCCCAATCATATCAATTCCCCACATAGAAAAGGGCCAAGGAGCCATCAAGACATTCAGAGGAACCGGAGGTACGTGCACTTTATCAGCATAAATCTGTCACTTATGGCAAGTCCGAGAGTGTTGATAGCAATATGCTTTCATGGTAGACCAATAATAGCCTGCCCGTAGGATTTTCTTTGCCATCGTATGCCCACTGGATTGGGTACCAAAAGTGCCTTTGTGCAATTCAGCCATGATCCTTTTAACTTTAACTTTGTCTACACACTAAAGTAATACAGAGTCATGATTGCGTTTGTACAAAATGTTGTTACTAAGGAAGAACTTAGCCGAGAATCTTCTTAAGAATTTCTTGTCATTAACTGAAGCTCCTTCCGGATATTCTTGAGACTCGAGATACCTCTTGACTTCGTGAAACCAAGGTTGGTCCACTACTTCTTCAGTATTAATCTCGTGACAGTGTGCAGGTTCATCCATTCGTTCGATGGTGATCCGGGGAGCCTCGTTATCCCAATTAAGTTTAAACATAGATGACATTGTAGCTAGTGCGTCTGCTAGCTGATTTTCTTCTCGCGGGAAATGCTCGAAGGTAATCTTCTCAAAATGTGGCAGCAATGTCAAAACATGTTCTTTGTAAGGTTAGGGTGTTTAGTGTCCCATTCCCCTTTGATCTGACTGATGACCAAAGCTAAATCTCCGAACACACTCAAAGATTTGATCCCCAAATCTATGGCAGCTCTGAGACCAAAGATGCACGCTTCATATTCTGCCATGTTGTTTGTACAATTGAAGCAGAGTCTTGCGGTAAAGGGAGTATGACATCCTTTAGGAGATACGAGTACAACACCAATACCATTGCCAAGTGCGTTGGATGCCCCATCGAAAAACAGGATCTATCGGGATCCTTGTTCAGGTCCGTCATATGGTATGATCTCTTCGCAATTGTTTACCGTCATGATGTTCTCATATGGGAATTCGAACTTCATGGATTGGTAGTCTTCCACGGCTTGGTGAGCAAGGTGATCAACTAGTACAATTCCCTTTATTGCTTTCTGGGTAGTATATTGTATGTCATATTCCGTCAGGATCATCTGCCATCTTGCTATTCTCCCAGAGAGAGCAGGTTTCTCGAAGATGTATTTTATTAGATCCATTTTAGATATTAACAAGGTAGTATGGGTCAACATATACTATCTTAGCCGGCGAGCAGCCCATGCCAGAGCGCAACAAGTTTTCTCGAGCAGTGAATATCTTGTTTCAAAGTCGGTAAACTTTTTGCTCAAGTAATAAATAACATGCTCTTTTCGGCCAGACTCGTCATGCTGCCCCAACACATACCCCATTGAGTTTTCTAAAACAGTCAGATACATGATCAATGGCCTTCCCTCGACGGGTGGCATCAACACAGGAGGCTCTTGTAAGTATTCTTTGATTTTGTCAAAAGTAACTTGGCATCCTTCATTCCATTTGACTACTTGATCTTTCTTCAACAATTTGAAGATTGGCTCACAAGTAACTGTCAGTTGAGAAATGAATCTGGAAATGTAATTCAAACGTCCCAAAAATCCTCTAACTTCCTTTTCAGTACGAGGAGAAGGCATCTCTTGTATCGCTTTAACCTTGGCAGGATCAACCTCGATACCTTTGTTGCTAACGACAAAGCCTGGGAGTTTACCAGACCGTACCCCGAACGTGCATTTATTTGGGTTCAACCTCAGCTAATATTTCTTCAGCCTCTCAAACAGCTTTTGTAAATGATCGAGATGCTCTTCTTCCGTTTGAAATATGGCTATCATATCGTCCACGTAGACCTCTATTTCATGATGTATCATGTCGTGAAGTAGAGCTACCATGGCACGCTGATAGGTTGCCCCAGCATTCTTCAGTCCGAATGGCATGACCTTATAGCAGAATGTGCCCCACTGTGTAACAAAGGTTGTTTTCTCCATATCCTCAAGCGCCATTTAGATTTGGTTGTAGCCTGAGAAACCGTCCATGAAGGAAAACACTTTGTGTTGTGCCATATTGTCAACCAGAATATCAATATGGGGGAGCGGGAAGTCATCCCTGGGGCTTGCCCTATTCAAATCTCTGTAGTCCACACACATACGTACCTTACCGTCCTTTTTAGGCACCAAAACAAAATTGGCGACCCATTGTGGATAGGAGGTGACGGCTAAGAATCCAGCATTGAACTGCTTCATGACCTCAGTCTTGATCTTCTCTGACATGTCTGGCCGCATGCGACGGACTTTCTGTTTTACCAGAGGGAAGTCTTCTCTTGTCGGCAGTCGATGGACCACAATATCAGCGTCGAGCCCTGGCATGTCTTCGTATGACCAGGCGAAAACTTCAACATAGTCATGTAGTAACTGAGTTAGGCGTTCCTTGACACTAGGTTCTAGGCTGGAACCTATCTTGATTTCTTTTTTGTCCTCCTTAGTACCTAAGTTAACTATTTCAACCGGCTCTTCATGGGGCTGAATGGTCCTTTCTTCCTATTGTAATAACTTGGCCAATTCCCATGGTACCTCACAATCTTCCTCACCTTCGTCTTCGGCTTGGTAGATTGGATTTTCAAAGTCGCAATAGGCCATAGCATAACCGTTACCCATGGGATCCTAAGTGGATGTAGATCTGCATTTTAATATGTGAGTGTGTGTAAGAGCATAGTTATCTCTGAAAGAAATAAAATGCAAGAAAAGAAAGACAAAGAGCACAAAATTTGCATGCAAAAACGTCCATGATTCATTGATGACATATGAGAATGAAGTAACAACCCTCACAAATGGACCGTTGTGCCTCGGGTAAGACACAAGGTTTTAAAGTTTAAATTGTTTAAATATTACAAGCCTGAAAACATTAAAAGACAATTACTCTTGAATAAAAGTAATAGGAATGAAATCTTTGGCCTCCCAATTGTTGATTCATCCGCTAATGGTTGGAAAAATCCACTCATCCATATCACAACTGCCATCACTGTCTTCTACTGCATTGACTCCCTGATTGTTGATACGCAAAGGTGGCCCCCCAGCGCGAGAACGTCGAATAGCTCTTTGGGCCTCTGTAGTGAATTCCAAACCAAATTTATTGGATTTGTAAGGAATGTCTAGAAGTTGACCCCATATGGTACACCCGCCTTCTTCAACTATTGCTCTAGCATCTTTCAAAGAGGCCATCTTCAGTGGAGGTATGGTAACCTTCGAAAATTTGGGAGTAGACTTGGTTGCCACAACTGTTTGTGGAACCTCCTCAAAATTCTGACACGGAGTCTCAATGAATTCACCATCCATTTCAACGTACCTGAAAGAGTTCAGGTGGCTAACCATGTACTCCTCCTCCCCGTGAAATGTGATAATTTTTCCTTTGATCGGGTATTTTAGCATCTGATGTAGGGTAGAAGTGACGACACCAGCACCATGGATCCAAGGTCGACCCAATAGAAAAGAGTATGAAGGGCGGATATCCATCATATAGAAAGTTGAATCAAAAGTCTGGGTTCCAACTTTTATGGGGATGTCAACTTCTCCGTGCACAGTCCTCTTAGAACCATCAAAGGCCCTCACTATGATGTTGCTAAGCTTTAAAGTGAGTTCCTCGCAGTCCAGTCGGTCGAGAGTGTTTTTGGTCAAGACATTCAATGATGAGCCGGTATCCACCAGAACATGTGCAAGTGTGATGCCCCTGCATTCAATGGAAACATGCAAGGCATCATTGTGCTTCCTTCCCTTGGAAGTTAAATCAGCATCGGAAAAGCCCAATCCGTTATCAGCAGTTAGACTGGCCACACAATTCTCAAATTAGTCGATGGAGGTCTCTTGGGGCACGTGGGCGGTCTTGAGAAACTATACCAAGGCTTTGGCATGGGCCTCAGAACACAAAAGTAAGGACAACAGTGATATCTTTGAGGGGGTCTGCCATAACTGTTCTACAATGTTGTGGTCACTTTTCTTGATTATCTTCAGTATTTCTTCTATCTCCTTTCTAGAAGCTTCAGGGATGATCTCAGGATGCTCTTTCGCTTGGACAGGCTCATTCAAGACCTCTTTGCCCCTTGTCTCGGTATCAGGGATAACAATAGGAGTATCATTAGGAGTGTTGGTAGGAGCGATAGTGAGAATGATCACAGGAGTAGCAACGGTCTTTGGAGAAATCTTGGGTGAGAAGACTCTTCCATTTCTTGTTATCTTACTGGTCCCAGTGATATTACCGATGTCAGGATCAATATCTCTCGCAACTTCGTCTTTGATATCCAACTGGTCTTGCTTGACACCATAGTAATAAACGTCAGCCCCATAGTTCCAGGGAACAACTTTATCCAAAGAGTATGATATTGGTCTTGGCATAATGATGATTAGAGGTGCAGACCTTGGAACAAATGTAATCCTGACGAGTCTTTTGGCAGAGACCCCGGGAGGATTATTGGAAATGGTGATTATTGAGACATCTTGATAAGAAGTTCTGGTAAGAGGAATCTTTTCAAATAAGATTTCTTTACTAGTCATCAGGCGCTGAACGCCTATCTTCAGTAAAAAACAACCATTTGGTAGAGACTTGCATAAGTGATAATTCTTATCACAGCCCGGGAACAGATCGGCTTGCAACAGATTCTGTTTAATGGTCAACAGAGGAGTAGTTAAGTCATTCACGGAGGAGACAAAACGATCATCATCAATGGCGTTGACACCTTGACCATGTCTGGGCATTGGCGCCGTTATTACATTAGGCGTTTCTGGGGGATCAAACTCAATCTCTTTCGCATCGATAAGGTCTTGTACCTTATTCTTCAAGGCCCAACAGTCGTTTGTATCATGCCCCGGGCTTTCAGAATGATAGGCACATCGACCGTTCGGGTTGTAGCAAGGAGACACAGTGTTGGGGTTCTTGGGAGCTTCTTTTAAAGTTACTAGATTGGTCTTCAAAAGGTGTGGCAAAACTTGAGACATGGTCATGTTGATCCGGGTAAATCGTCTTATGGGTGCTTCTGGCTTGCGTTGATGATTTCGTTGTTGATTTGGCATAGGATTAGAAATCATAACATCCCCTACCACGGGGCGACGCTCAGTTTTGTTTTGATTCCCATGGTCATATGAAGCACTGAACTCCTTCTTTCCAACAAAGGGTTTCTTCATCGTGCTCGAGGATGCATCTCTTTAAATTTTGCCACTTTTTATACCGGCTTCGACCCGCTCACCAGTCATGATTAGTTCAGTAAATCCAGCTGAGGAACTTTCGATCAGGTGGTTGAAGAATGGACCTGATAAGGCGCCTAGGAACATATCCACTAATTCTCTGTCAGATAGAGGGGGTTAGACTCTGCCTACGAGATCCCTCCATTTTTGAGCATAGGTTTTGAAACCTTAACCTGCACCCATAGACATGCCTTGCAGTTGCGTCCGAGTTGGAGCTAAGTCAACATTATACTGGTATTGTTTGTAAAAGGAGGCAACCAAATCTTCCCAATTGCGAATATTGGTCTCTTCCAACTGATAGAACCAATCCAACTGCATCCCTGTCAAGCTCTCTTGGAAAAAATGCACCCATAGATTCTTATCAGCCGTATGGGGTTGAATCTTTCTGACGTATGACCTTAAATCCAGCTTCGGGAAAGAGACACCATCATATTTAGAGAAAGTAGGGACCTTGAATTTCTACGAGATGACAACCCCTGAGACAAGTCCTAACTCTTCAAAATCCAATCCGGGTACCCTATGGACCTCCATAGTATTCAAACGATCCTCTATCTCTTTGTAGTTATTATCAACAGGAGGATACTGTTCCTCAGAGTAGTCAGGTTCTTCCTCTTCTTTGGATGCTCTTTATATAGGCAACGCAAAGAACGTTGTCCATAAAGCAAGTTTAATGTTAATAACACACTTTCCTTTTGTAGAAGATCTTGTCTGAAGAAAGCCGTTAGCATTTAATTCTGTCTTGAATAACCAGTAACGCTTCAGAGTCTTCTTTGCTTTAACTGCTGATGACGCTTTAGAGTGTTGATGACTTGGTTGATATATCTTTGTTCAGAGTCAGAGTGTACTTGTTTAGGCGCAGATTCTGGTTATCAAAACTTCAACGTAAAACTGTTTTGCTTCAGCGTGTAATACTCCAGCTTATCTTCTGATGCTGATTCCATCAGAACTTCTGCATATACAAAAAATAACTTTAAGGAGCATATTTGTTCTTTGTATACATCTTTGTATTTATTTATTCTTTGTATTTTGTTATCATCAAAACTCTAATCCAGGGTTGTAGAATCAAACTATGTTCTAACAATCTCCCCCTTTTTGATGATGACAAAAACCAGATTTTTCAATTAAGAATAAAGAATAAAAAGTATAAAATTAAGAAGAAAAACTCCCCCTGAGTTGATTACTTCCCTTAAATTCTTTGAGTCCTTGAGCATCAGAATTTGACTACGTCTTTTATCAGAGTTTTGTACCTGTTCAAGCTTTTCAGAAGAAAGAAATTAAGTAGATCAGAATGTTTGAGACTTATGTCTCAGTAATCTGTTATTGAAAATATCTTATTCTTTCTCCCCCTTTTTGTCAGTTATCAAAAAGAACATATAATCAGAGCTAAAAAGGATTTATATTAAAAATAAGAAGCAATGATAAGAAGTTCAGAACATCAGTAATGTAGAAAATATTACAGATAAACAGATTTTAAAAAAAACAAAGGAAAATCTAAGATGGAGGAGGAAGGCGCGTGAACAAAGCTTCCAACAAGCCCTTGATCTGGGTGTTGGTTTCCTCTTGTTTGCTTAACACGCTCTTGATTTCCTGAATTTTATCATCCTGTTTATCCATCATTTCCTGAATAACAATATCCGCTCTCTTCAGATCTTCCAGAGTCTGCCTGTCATAGGAGGAAGCTTGAGAGTCTTCAGTAACTGGATGCTTCTCAGAGCATTCTGCAACGTGATCTTTTTGAACCAATTCCTCTGCAGGAATCATCTCATCTGGAGCATCAGTCAGAGTAAGACCTTCTGACTCTGTTTGAACTTTGTCTGCTGAACGATGTTCTGACCAGGGAGCATTGTCCAGAGGGAGAATCTCTTCCTTGTGCAGTTGGCTCAGAACTTGGTCTTCAATTACCTTTAGCAGATTACTGAAATTCTGTTGAACTTGTTCGTAGCTCTGTTCTTCCATCTTATAAGTTTCAGAACTTATCCATTTTCTGAAACTTGTCCAAAGATAATTTGAGGCAGCAGGATTAATCATCTCAAGACTAGCTTGCTTCAGGGAGGTTATCCATTTATGCATTTCTGTTTCAAACATCAATAAACTAGTACCAACATCTGGTGAAGGTTTAGATGGTTTTGGTTTTGGTTTTGGAATGGACGTTTTGTGAGTTATGGTAGCAAGACGTTCAAAAACAGTTAGATCAATGACAAGTTTAGTGTTGTCATTTGGATATCTCTTTGGTGAGGGAGTGGGAGAGTCTGGTATAATTATTGGACTAGTTGGGGAATTTGGTGGAGTTGATTCTAGTGAAGAGGGAATTTGGGGTATGTCCAGAATGGTGAGGGGCATACGGATGGCCATAGGTTCAGTGATTCTTGGAATGGGAATAGTATCTGAATCTGAAGTAGGTTCTTCAGATTGGTTGGATGTAAGGTGGTGAGGTTTTGTTTCATAGGTCTCAGAAGGTTGAATCTCAGAAGTTTGAACTTCTGGTTGTGATTATTCAGGTTGTGGAGATGGTGGATGAATATCTAGTTGAGGAGATGGAGGTAGTGGTATTTATGGTTGTGGAGAGAGGGGAATATCTGGTTGTGGTGCTTCTGAAGTGGTTTCGGAGTTTGGATTTTCTGGTGTGGGAGCAGAAATATTTTGGTCAAAAGTTTCAATATCTGACAGAACTTTTGCAAGTTCTGGTTGAGTTGTTTCAATATTTGGATTGATAGGTAGGCAGTGAGTTTCTCTAAGACTTAGAGTTTCTGAGAGGTCAAAACCTATGCCAAAATCATCAAAAGTTTGGGGGGGTAGGAATTTCTGAATGGGTAGTGTGATTGGTGGAAATTGAACTGACTGTTTTTAAGCTGGTTTCGCGAAATGCCGCGGTAAGCAAGAGTCGCCACCGTCTTTTATGTTCTCCAACATGGAAAGGACAAAAGCACAGCAAAATTCCTTATTCGAGAATGTTTCTCGGTTCGGGAGGTAGATTTATAGAAAGGGAAGGTGTTAGCACCCTTTCTATCTGTGGTTATCCACGGGCTCTTAGGTACTTGCTCTTATGTTTTCAAAAATTGTTTGCTTTTCAAGTGTATGTGGGTTTTGAAAAAGTTTCGTTTGAAAAATTTCTAAGTAACTCTTGTATCTGTCCTCAAGAGTGTATGAAAAATTTGTTTGAAAACTTTTGAAAGTGTGAGGTGTGAAAAGTTGTTTTTGTTTGTTTTGAAAAGAGCAAGTACTTAAGAGAATCTACCTACTATAAGGAATTAGGTTGTGTAAGAGTCCTTTAGATAGTGCTATCCCACCATTGAGGGGTAGGTAGCACCGTCGTTGGAGGTGTTCGGGTCAATTCGATGATTAGGGACATGTGTGGTCACCGAAGCAATGGTAGGACACCTTAGAAGTAACCCTAATGTCCTAGATCCTTTTATCCGAGGCAACCGTTTCGAGGCAACTGGATCTTTTGGACAGAAGGGCGACCTCTAAGACACCCTATACTTGATGACCACGTCGAGGCAACCAGTGAGGCGTACCCGAAGAGTGGCATGTGCTTTGTATGTTGTTTTTCAGTTAAGGTTATCTTGTATGTGTTATTTGTGAGCTACGGATTAATTTTATTTACATACATTCTTTCATGCATTTAACAGTTAGGGGTGCGGAAAGTAAATTGCAGAAATGTAAATTCTAACTATTACAAGGCGCGGGTCTATACATCGCCAAAAAAACAAAGACCCGTTTTGATAAAGTGCGAAAAATAAAGAAAGCGGTAAACCTAATTACTATTACATTCTTAAGGCAGTTACATAATAATCAAAATAAAATAAATGCGCGCGAATAAAAATTAATCGGGAATGCCTTAAGGGTTTTGACCCTTTTAAGAAAAGAAATGAATTTTTTTTTGTCTTTTTTTTGAATTAAATGAAATTAAAACTAATGATTAAACTAATTAATTAATTTATTAAAAGAAAAATGTTTTTTGTATTTTTATGCTTTTTAATGAAATAAAATAAAAGGAAATAAAATTAAAAGTTAATAAAAACCTAATTCTAAATTTATTTTAGTTATTTAAAAAAAGTTAACGTTGCCTAATTAAAGCTAATTCAATTTATTAATATTTATTTACAAAAATAAAATGAAATTAATAATAATAATAATATTAGTTCTTTTTTTGATTTTTTATGAAAATATTAATTAAGTTAATAATACTAATAATTAATAAAAAAAAAGGTTATAAAAGAAAAGAAAAATAAAGAGATAAAGAGAAATAACAAAACCAAAGGGAGGTATGGGCCAGAAATGGGTGTTTGATTCTGGAATTCAGGCCCATTAAGCACAAAGCCTGTTGACTTTCTGGATTGAGTGGGGTGCTGGCTGACCAGGAGTATGGTGTGCTCCCTCTCTTGGCCTTTGGATCTGCTTCTGAGGGACACTTGGCGCGTTGGATATGAGGTTTATGGTGAGTTGCTTCACGTTGCCTGCACACAAGTATGTGAGAAAAAAATGGAAATAAGCATTTGGGGGACCTGGGAATTGAACCCAGGCCCCAGAGATTCACAACCAACACCTGTACCACTAGGCCACTCATGCGCGTTTGTAAGCATAATGGGAACTAAATATTATATACAAAGAACGCATTATATGCTGGATCAAAGAAAAAGCGCGCGCCTATTTGAATGTACCAACCCCATTCTTCCACGTAATCATCTTCTTCGTTCCTGAAACAAAAAAAACAAACAAACAACGGGGGTTTTAAACCCCCACAAAATGACAATGTCCAAAATAGCGATTAGGCCCCTGAGTTATATAAAAAGGGCGCGAGGTGTCCAATGGATTTGTCTTGTCCTGACGAGTTTGACCATATATGTCTTGAGGTTTAATTTTACACTATGTGAAAAACCCCAATTCAAAAGCTTTGGAACCCTAGAACTTAACAATGGTGTTTTGCGTTTCAGGGGCTCTCAGAGCAATTGAACCCTACCATTAGCTTCCTGTGAGTTCTATAGACATGAAACAATCCACAAAACACATCAAACGCGCATGAATAATGATATGTAATTCAAAAAAACATGTGCAAACCGTACGATGGTGGTGGATGATTCCTTGAGTGTTGGGGTTGGTTTATGACTGCAAATCGTTCCTGGGAGTTTGGGAGTGTGTTTGGATCAAATAAAGTGTCTGAATTGCACTGGAAGATTGATTTCAGTTTGTGACTTTTCTTCCAAAACTTTGAATTTGGTTCTTTTGTTTCAGAGGTTTCTTAGGTCGTGCTTCCTGTATGCAAGGCTTATACATATATGCTTGAATGAGAATCAGTCACTATTATGAGCTCTTAACCAATGCAATTATGTTTTGAGATTTCCATAACCACCATTAAAGAAACTTGCCATTTTTGTTCAAAATTTGAATTTCATGCTCATAATAGGCTTGGCACGAATTTGGTATGTGATTTATGATGCATCAAGGTCATTCAAACCACAAGATATCCTTTGATTAATTTTTTTGATTTTTATTTGAATTTTATGGATTTAAAATGTATTAAATCAATAAAATTAAATAAAAATAGAAAAATTAATTTTTAATCTTGAAATAAATCATGGGACACGTGAGTGGCATGACAAGGCTGAATCAAGTGGAAAAAAGTGGGCCCTTTTGTCAAAAATTGAAGTTTCAAGGATAGTTGACTTTTGCCATTTCACAAACATTTCCCAACTTCTCCAATGCATATCTTGCTCAATTTTGATCATATGAACATGTTCTTGGACATTTTGGAAAGGTCTTGAAGTCCTCTAACCAATGCCTTTGGTCCCATGTCATTTTGATTTAGCAATCTCAAGTTATGGTCTTTGACTTAAAGTGCCTTTTTGTTGACTTTTGAAAATGACCTATAATGTTGAAATTGATAACTTTTTGTGAGAGCATTTCTTGGACTTGGAATGTGAAGATGAGTTGTAGGAAATGTCATCCCCTTCAAAATGAGCATTGGATGGGATTTTTCTGATGAACCATGAAAAAGTTATGCCTTGGTCAAGTTACAGTTGACTTTTCAACTGTCCAAAAATAGAAACTTTTGCATCTTGATGATTTTTGAGCCATTCTTGTGAAATCATGGTCAAGATTTGACCAAATGATGATTGTGGCTTCAAAATAAGATGTTGACCAAAAAATTTGACTTTTGACTGCCAAATGACCATTTTGCACATGCAGTTGATTGTGAAGCAATTAGGGTTTTTGACTGTGCAACTTGACCTTGTGAGCCTTGAAACTTGACATGTAGGTGCTTGACAATGTATATGAGCATATGGGACTTGATTGAGCCCTTGAAAACTTCAACTTCTTTGAAGGAACCAAAACCCTAATTTGAATGGCTTAGGAGGGTGTTTGAATTGTGCAACCCTTGAGTAGACTTGAGTAAATTGAGATGATGCTTGTCAAAACTTTGAAGAATATGGGAGGGCAAATTTTGGGGTACAACAGTTGCCCCTGTTCAATCTTCTTAGACCTGAGGATGTAGATTGGCTTGTGTGCCTTTCGTGATCCGAGGGTGGAAGATGATTGAACACTAGAGTGCCCAGAAATTTGCACTCACATAGTAGAGTATCAGCAGTGTGATGTCGGGAATGGGCTTACAGATGCCAGTTAGAGAGATGGTGGATAGGAGGATGGGCTTATAGATGCCATCTGGAGGTGTGACAGAACCTTGTCGGGAATGGGCTTATAGATGCCATTTGGAAAGATGGTATGGGAGGATGGGCTTATAGATGCCATCTAGGTGTCGATCGCGTAAGAGATTCCTTAGCGAGAACTTGCGTTCTTGAGAAAGATAATTTCCTGGCCTGTTACAGGTGTTGATCTTCACTCAGTCGTTCACAGACATGCCCTGGCTAGATACAGGTATCGAATCTTCAAACTCTTCAGACGTGCCCTAGCTGGATACAGGAATCGAATCTGGAAATAATCGTCAACAGATATGCCCTGGCTGGATACAGGAATCAAATCTTCAAACTCTTCAGACGTGCCCTGGCTGGATACAGGAATCGAATCTGGAATTAGTCATCTACAGATATGCCCTGGCTAGATACAGGAATCGAATCTTCAAACTCTTCAGACGTGCCCTGGCTGGATACAGGAATCGAATCTGGAATTAGTCGTCAACAGATATGCCCTGGCTGAATACAGGAATTGAATCTTCAAACTCTTCAGACGTGCCCTGGCTGGATACAGGAATCAAATCTGGAATTAGTCATCAACAGATATGCCCTGGCTGGATACAAGAATTGAATCTTCAAACTCTTCAGACGTGCCCTGGTTGGATACAGGAATCGAATATGGAATTAGTCGTCAACAGATATGCCCTGGCTGGATACAGGAATCGAATCTTCAAACTCTTCAGACGTGCCCTGGCTGGATACAGGAATCGAATCTGGAATTAGTCATCTACAGATATGCCCTGGATGGATACAGGAATCGAATCTTCAAACTCTTCAGACGTGCCCTGGCTGGATACAGGAATCAAATCTGGAATTAGTCATCAACAGATATGCCCTGGCTGGATACAAGAATTGAATCTTCAAACTCTTCAGACGTGCCCTGGTTGGATACAGGAATCGAATATGGAATTAGTCGTCAACAGATATGCCCTGGCTGGATACAGGAATCGAATCTTCAAACTCTTCAGACGTGCCCTGGCTGGATACAGGAATCGAATCTGGAATTGATCGCTCACAGATATGCCCTGGCTAGATACAGGTATCGAATCTGGAATTGCGACAGTTGATAGTAATTATCTTTGGATTGACCTTTTTCCTAAAAAGGAAAGACGTTAGTCGTATGCAATGTCATGATGTATGAAATGCATGATGTCATGATGTTCTCAAGAATAAATGAGGTTGTGTGTTATGATGCGTATGTGCATGCATTGTGTATGTAAGCAGGATGTATGAAATGTGATATGTTTATGAATGTATTTTCGTCTAGGAAAATAAATCCTTGACGAATGTCGGGAGTTTGTGGAATCCTGGGCTGATGTTGAAGAGTGGAGTTCTTCGTTTCCGCTGGGGATGATGGTTGCAAGAATAAACTGGTAGGAGAAGATGACTCCGTTGGGGAATAAACTTGTTGGAGAGATTACTCTGCGGGGAATTACTCTGTGGGAATAGATACTTCACTAAGGTTTTGATGAGAACTCCGCTGGGGATACCGTTGATATGTTTTGTTGAGAGGTTTGATGAACTCCGCTGGGGGATAGGAAGAACTTCGCTGAGGACGATCCTTCCGTGGTAATTAGCTGAGGATAACCCAGTTATAAGCTCTGGTGGGGAATAACCTTTGAATAAAGTCGGGGAGAGATATGTACTCTGCAGGGGATAAGCTTCCAGAATCTACTGGGGAGATTGATTCAACTTTCCTGGGGAAACTCTTGAACTGTACTGGGGAATAGCTCCACTGGGGTGTCTGGATTCCGTCGGGGAACAATCTTATATTAAGACTGTCGGGGATGCTTACTTAGGAACATCTGCATACTCCGCTAGGTAATATTGAGATTTTCTAGGGATACCCATCTTTCTTAAGGCTGACAGTAAACTAACTCTGCTTGGGGAGAGTGTTGCTGACTTGCTGGAGATATTATGCCTTGTCAGGGCTTATGAGAGACCAACTCTGTTTGTGAAGAATTGTTGATTGGTCTTACTCTGCGGGGAGTGAAGGTATCTTGGTTACATTCTTCAGCCGAACTTACCTTGGTACCTTGGTGGACAGAGCAACTAGATTGCTTAGACAACTCATTATTGCCCCTGTTTCTGATGTCACCTGTAATTAATCCTTTTTTTCGTATTCAAATATTTATGAGTTAGCAATTAGTGTCAAATGCATATATCAAAATTGAACATTGGCCGTTCTTTACAAAACAAAACAGAAAAAGGAAAAACAATTGGCAATTGGTCTGAAAAGTGAATTTGTATTGATTTTTGAATTTGCCTGTAAATAGGCGTTTATGTACAAGAGGCTGACGTCCTAGTAAGAGAACGCCGCCGAACAGCATAGATTTTATACAATTTTGAAAAGGAAAACAAAACAGCTATGTGAAAAATCCCACTGGGTTCCAACTCTGCTATCGCCTTTATGTCTTCAAGTGTCTCATCACTTGGCTGCTTAGTTGAAGATGAAGCTGATTGATCGATGCCGTCTGAACCTGATAGTTGATGCCGAATTCTGGATGCAAGGTGATCCAATGAGACATAGTATTACGCTTATCCCTAACTTTTGCCTGGACTGCCCTTTCGGGTTTTCAGTCCACCGGGATACCCATTTTTACCCAAGTCGCCTTTTCAGGTTTTCGACTTGCCGGGTGTACAGATTTTTTTTATTTCATCCCTTATTTTTGCCCGAACCCTTTTGGTTCACCGGGAAGCCCTTATTTTTGCCTAGGTGTGTCAACCTAGCGGGTCCTTAGTTCATGCGTAGTATCTTTTTACTATGTCTGCATTGGCGGGGTGAGGAAGGTCGTCACCATCCATGGTGGTTAGAATCATAGCTCCTCCTGAGAAGACATGTTTAACCACAAATGGCCCTTCGTACGTAGGGGTCCATTTGCCCCTGGGATCACCTTGAGGTAGGATGATGCGCTTGATTACCAGGTCTCCGACTTGATACTCCTGGCGCCTGACTTTCTTGTTAAATGCCCTGATCATCCGTTTTTGGTACGTTTGACCATGACAAATAGCAGTGAGTCTCTTTTCGTCGATTAGATTTAATTGATCAAGTCGAGTCTGGATCCAGTCATCTTCGCTCAAACCTGCATCCTTCATTATCCGGAGAGAAGGTATCTGGACTTCAATAGGCAAGACTGCCTCCATGCCATAGACCAAGGAAAAGGGTGTTGCCCCTATTGACGTCCTTGCTGAGGTGCGGTACCCATGAAGAGCAAACGGTAACATCTCGTGCCAATCTTTGTAGGTCACTGTCATCTTCTGCACAATCTTCTTGATATTTTTATTTGCCGCTTCGACAACCCCATTCATCTTCGGCCGGTAAGGAGAAGAGTTGTGGTGCTGTATCTTGAATTGCTCGCAGAGCTCAGTGATCATCTTGTTGTTGAGATTGGTACCATTGTCCGTAATGATCCTCTCAGGTACACCGTATTGACAGATCAGGTTATGCCGAATGAACCGTGCCACGACGTTTTTGGTTACCGTAGCGTAGGAAGCTGCTTCAACCCACTTTGTGAAGTAATCAATCGCTACCAGGATGAAGCGGTGACCGTTGGATGCCGTAGGTCTGATCTCGCCGATCATATCAATGCCCCACATTGCAAAAGGCCAAGGTGCTGTCAAGACGTTCAGAGATACTGGAGGAACGTGCACCTTATCAACATATATCTGGCATTTGTGACATATCCGAGAGTGTTGATAATAGTCGGCTTCCATCGTGGACCAAAAATATCCTGCCCGAAGGATCTTCTTTGCCATGGTATGTCCACTGGAATGTATTCCGAAGGTACCTTCGTGTAGTTCTGCCATGATCCTTTCTGCTTCATCTTTATCTACACAACGCAGTAAGGTTGAATCATGGTTTCGCTTGTATAGAATGCCGTTGCTGAGGAAGAAATTTGCAGCAAATCTTCTCAGAAACTTCTTGTCGTTGACAGATGCGCCTTCGGGGTATTCTTGAGCTTCTAAGTACCTCTTCACTTCATGATACCAAGGTTTTTCTGTTACCTCTTCAGCCTCAAGATCACAACAATGTGCAGGTTCGTCCAACTTCAAGATAATGATCCGGGGAGCCTCGTTGTCCCATTTGACTTTGAACATAGAAGACATCGTAGCCAGCGCGTCCGCCAACTGATTCTCCTCTCTTGGGAAGTGTTCAAAAGTTATCTCCTCGAAGTGGGGAATCAACGTTAAAACATACTCTTTGTAAGGAATAAGATTTGGGTGTTTCGTATCCCACTCGCCTTTGATCTGGTTGATCACGAGAGCGGAATCTCCGAAGACACTCATAAACTTGATCCTTAAGTCAATTGCAGCTTGAAGACCCATGATGCACGCCTCATACTCCGCCATGTTATTGGTGCAGTTGAAGCATAGCCGGGAAGTAAGTGGAGTATGAGTGCCTTTTGGAGATATGATCACAGCGCCGACACTGTTACCCAAAGCGTTTGAGGCTCCGTCAAAGTGCATAGACCATCGGGATCCTTCCTCAGGTCCTTCATCCGGTCCAGGTACTTCACAATCAGTTACTACCATGATATCCTCGTCTGGAAATTCAAAGTTCATCGACTGGTAGTCATCCACTGCCTGGTGTGCCAAATGGTCTGCCACTACACTTCCCTTGATTGCTTTTTGGGTCGTGTACTGGATGTCATATTCCGTCAAGATCATTTGCCATCTTGCTATTCTTCCGGACAGAGCAGGCTTTTCGAATATGTACTTTATTGGGTCCATTTTTGAAATCAACAGAGTAGTGTGAGTCAACATATACTGTCTCAGCCGGCGAGCAGCCCATACCAAAGCACAACAAGTTTTCTCGAGCAGTGAGTATCGAGTCTCACAGTCGGTAAACTTTTTGCTAAGGTAATAAATGGCATGCTCTTTTCGGCCAGACTCGTCATGCTGCCCCAGCACACACCCCATTGAGTTGTCTAGTACTGTCAGGTATAGAATTAGAGATCCCCCTTCAACCGGTGGCATAAGAATGGGTGGTTCTTGGAGATACTCTTTGATTCTTTCGAAAGCGGCCTGACATTCATCGTTCCAACGTACTACTTGATCTTTCTTCAGTAGCTTGAAGATTGGTTCACAGGTAGCAGTTAGATGCGAGATGAACCAGGCAATGTAATTCAGACGTCCTAGAAAGCCTCTGACTTCTTTCTCTGTCTTGGGAGCTGGCATCTCTTGTATGGCTTTCACCTTGGCAGGGTCCACTTGAATACCTTTGTCGCTTACGACGAAGCCTAGCAATTTTCCAGATCTTACCCCGAAGGTGCACTTGTTCGGGTTCAACCTCAGCTTGTACAACTTCAGACAATCAAACAGTTTCCGTAGATGGTCAAGGTGTTCCTCCTCAGTTTGAGACCTTGCAATCATATCATTGACGTACACCTCGATCTCATGATGGATCATGTCATGAAACAAAGCAACCATGGCACATTGGTAGGTTGCCCCAGCATTTTTCAACCCAAATGGCATGACCTTGTAGCAAAAGGTGCCCCACTGAGTAACAAAAGTGGTTTTCTCCATGTCTTCAGGAGCCATCTTGATTTGGTTATATCCGGAGAAGCCGTCCATGAAGGAGAATACTTTGTGCTGAGCAGTATTGTCAACCAGAACGTCGATGTGAGGCAGAGGGAAATCATCTTTGGGGCTCGCCCTGTTCAAATCCCTGTAATCAACACACATTCTGACCTTACCATGCTTCTTCGGCACTAGAACCACGTTGGCAACCCACTGAGGGTAAGAAGTCACTGCTAGAAACCCGACATCAAATTGTTTCATAACCTCAGCTTTGATTTTCTCGGACATCTCTGGACGCATACGGCGAACCTTCTGTTTTACCGGAGGACAGTCTTCCTTGGTGGGTAGGTGATGAACTACAATGTCGGTATCCAACCCAGGCATGTCTTCGTAAGACCGGGCAAAGATTTCCACATAATCATGCAACATCTGAATCAACCGTTGTTTCACACTGAGCTCCAGATTGGCACCAATCTTGACTTCCTTTCTGTCTGTCTCAGTACCCAGATTTACCGTTTCCACTGGCTCTTCATGTGGCTGAATGGCCCTCTCTTCATGGAGTAACAGTCTGGCAAGCTCACCAGGCACTTCGCAATCATCTTCACCTTCGTCTTCGGCTAAGTTGATCGGATTTTCGAAGTCATAACTGGCAGTAGCAGAGTCGTTACCAGTGAGATCCAGAGTGGATTGGAACCTGTATAAGTGAGTGTGTGTAAATATAGCTGTTTTGCAATATGTAAAGAAAGAAAGGGAGCACAAGATTTGAAATGTAAAAAACGTCCAATGCTTTTATTCATGATATATGGAAGTGACACACAAGAGCCCTCACAAATAAAACCACGGTGCCCCGGGTAAGACACCGGGCCATATAGTTTAGTAATATTGTTTGTTACAACTTTAAAACAAAAGAGTTCATTACTGAGTGACAAAAGTAATAGGTGTAAAGTCTTTTGCAGTCCAGTTGCTTGGTCCACCGTCAGTCGTTGGGTAGATCCAGCTGTCAAATTGAGAGTCGTCCGCTTCGTCCTCAATAGCATTCACTCCCGGGTTGGTGATGAGCATAAGAGGTCTTCCAATCCTTGCCTTGCGCACAACCTTCTGAGCTTCTGCAGTGAAACCCAAGCCAAATTTGTCAGTCTTTGGAGTGAAATCAGGAAGTCTTCCCCAGTTTGCGCACTCACCCTTCTCAATCACAGCCCGGGCATCCTTCAAGGAAGCCATCTTCAAAGGAGAACCCTCTTCAGTCACTGTCTCTGCTGCTGCCAATGTCTGAGGCACCTCTTCGAAGTGTTGGAAAGGGGTCTCAATGAATTCCCCATCCATTTCCACGTACCGGAACGAGTTGAGGTGGCTGACCATGTATTCCTCTTCCCCTTGCACTGTTACGATCTTCCCCCTGACCGGGTACTTAAGCTTCTGATGCAACGTGGAGGTCACAGCTCCTGCCTTGTGGATCCAAGGACGTCCCAGCAAACAAGAGTAGGACGGTCGGATATCCATCACATAGAATTTTGAATCAAAGACTTGTGAACCAACCCTGATTGGGATGTCAACCTCACCATGTACCATCCTTTTGGACCCATCGAAGGCCCGGACAACAATGTTACTTGGTTTAAGCTCTAAACCCTCACAGTCCAGCCTGTCTAGAGCTTTCTTGGGTAATACGTTTAGTGAAGAACCAGTGTCAACCAGCACATGAGCAAGAGTAGTGCCCCTGCATTCAATGGAGACATGCAGGGCGTCATTATGGTTCTTTCCTTTGGCCGTCAAATCAGCATCGGAGAATCCCAAGCCATTGTCAGCAGTTAAGTTGGCCACACAATCAGTAAATTGATCAGCAGACGTCTCTTGTGGCACGTGGGCCGTCTTCAGGAAAGCAATCAGGGCCTTGGCATGGGCCTCTGAACACAGCAACAGTGATAGCATAAAGATTTTAGAGGGGGTGTGTCCCAGCTGTTCAACGACGTTGAAATCACTCTTCTTGATAATTTTGAGGATCTCTTCCATCTCTTGCTTGGAAGCCTCAACAGTGGTCTTCAGTGCCTCCATCCGGGCAGGCACATCAGTAGCAACACCTTTGCCCCGAGCGTCAGATGACTCGACAACAGGGGTAGAAACTTGATCAGGAGGGGAAACAGGCACACTGGCAGGCGTGATGACAAGAGGTCTCTGAATTGCTGGAGGTGCAATGTCTGGTGAGAACAGTCTTCCACTATGAGTGACTTTAGCAGGCTCAGTGATGTTGGTGACACCGGTACTAGTATTGAACTCTTGTTTCACTCCCAGAACATAAACATCTGCCCCATAGTGCCACGGGACAGCTTTGTCAGACTTATAGGGGATGGGCCCCAGGACAGTGATGGTTATAGGAGCAATCTTGTGAACATGCATAATTTTGATAAGCTTCTTTGAAGGAGCCTTGGAAGGGTTGTTGAAAATGGTGACAATTGAAACTTCTTCAACAGGGGCAGCAGGAACGGCAATCTTCTTGAACAAGATCTCTTTGCTATCCATCAGGTTTTGGACGCCTGACTTCAGCATCAGACAACCAACAGGTGAAACAGCACATAGATGGCAACCTTTACCACATCCCGGAAATAAACCGGCTAGCAACAGGTTCCTCTTGACGGTCAGCAGCGGAGTAGCAACATCATCCACAGAAGCTACATACAGATCCTCCTCAACAGCATTCACTCCATGCTGGGGCATGGGAGCGGTCACCACATTTGGCCTTTCGGGCGCCTCGAACTGTATTTCCTTAGCATCAATAAGGTCCTGAACCTTATTCCTTAGGGCCCAACAATCATCAGTAGAATGCCCCGGGCTATCAGAGTGATAAGCGCAGCGAGCGTTGGGGTTATACTTCGGAGATGCTGTGTTTACCACCTTCGGGGCTTCCTTGACAGTTACCAGGCTGGTTGACAGCAGTTGCGGCAGGATCGGAGAGAGAGTCATGCTGAGCCGAGTATACTGTCTTTTGGGCCTCTTAACTCTTGGCTGGTTGTATTGCTGAGGAGCAGTAGCAGGCTTTGAAATTACCACCGCGTTGACAGCTTGGCGGCGTTCCGGTTTATTCTGTCTTCTTGGACCATACACAGCACTAGCTTCCTTCTTGAAGGGCTTCTTTTCAGTATTTGAGGAGGCACCCTTCTGTATCTTTCCCGATTTGATACCAGCTTCGATCCTCTCACCAGTCAGGATCAGGTCTGTAAACCCAACAGAGGAATTACCAATGAGATGGTTGAAGAATGGACCAGATAGGGTCCCCAAGAACATGTCCACTAATTCACGATCAGTAAACGGTGGCTGCACCCTGCCAGCCAGGTCTCTCCATTTCTGTGCGTACTCCTTAAAACCTTCACCCGTTCCCAGTGACATACCCTGGAGTTGGGTACGCGTGGGAGTGAGGTCGGAATTATACTGATACTGCTTATAAAAAGCAGTGGCCAAGTCCTCCCAGTTACGAATGTTGGTTCCATCCAGCTGATAGAACCATTCGAGATGAGTCCCTGAAAGACTCTCCTGGAAGAAATGGATCCATAAGTTCTTGTCTGCAGTGTAAGGCTGGATCTTCCTTACATAGGAGCGGAGGTGTAGTTTAGGACAGGAAGCCCCGTCGTACTTCACAAAGGCAGGCGCCTTGAACTTGTGTGGGATCACCACCCCAGAAGATAACCCTAAGTCTCCAAAATCCAACCCAGGCACTCGTTGGATCTCCATAGCATTTAACCTGTCCTCCAGTTGTTTGTACCGGTCCTCAGCAGGAGGGTACTGTTCATCGTTGAAGTCTGTCTCGGTGTCAGAGACCACAGGACTATGAACCTCTCTCCCTTGGTGACTGCCTTCCCCAACAGATGGAGTAGTCCTCTCAGCTTCATTCTGCAGTGTATTCCCGAGTCTGCGTCCAGTGTTGAACAGCACAATCCTCTTCTTCTTCTTCTTCTTCAGGAGCAAAGCCTTCAACTCCTGTTGTCCCTGGGCCAAGTTCATGACCATCTCTTGAAACTGAGCGTTCTGGGCCTGGAGGGCCTTGATAGCTTGTTCAGTAGTTGATTCAGGATTCATGATGATTGAGTGCTGAAATAAACAGCGAAGAAGATTAAGCAACCTGTAGAAAAAGGGTACCTGTGATGCATATGATGAATGAAATGCGTATGAATTATGTTTTCAAAGACAATCGGGAATCAACTTTGTAGACAAAAGGAACACACTTTATTAGATTTAAACTTTGGAATTTAAATTGTTCAACAAATTTCCCTTAGGCGTTACAGGAATGAAAATACTGAAAAGGAAATAAAAGCTGTAAAGGAAACATCCAAAGCCCATCAGTGCTCCCATGGCCTCCTCTTCTCAGTACGGATATAGTCATTCAGAGCCCGCTCGTTCTCCAATTGCTTGGTCAGCTTCTGGATCTTCTGTTCCTGTTCGTTGAACTTTTCCCGATAATAATCCCGCTCTTCCTGTAGTTGCGCCCAAGACCTCTTTAGGGTATCAACATCAGTGGGTATCTGAGGAGGGAGTATGGTTGGAGGAACCCCATCTTCATCAGGAATTTCAAGAATGATAGGCCTGACAGCATCATATGGCATACCTAACTTCTGAGCACGGATGCGGACCCATCTGTAATAGGGTTCCATTGGTAGAGAAGTCTTTGGTCCCAACTCATGTGGGTCAGCTTTGTGAATTCCGTCCCAAGCTTTGATGAATCTACGGTGCTGTTCGTCACTATCTACCTGAAACTCAAAACTGATGTGAGGCACCAACATCTCATGAGGCCCTGCTCTTCTGGCTCTTCTAAACTGATGGAGAGCTAAACATGGATTATAAGAGATTCCTCCCTGGGTACCGATCAATGGAACATTAGGGTACTCTCCGCAAAGATCAATAACAGCCACCTCATCTAAACCTATGAGAGTCCAAATGATGTCATTATCAGTGAGAGACATTAACCTATGAGCCCAGCCTCTTCCTTCTTGGTTCTTCAGCACGAACTTGGGGAGGTGCGAAATAAACCACCTCACTAACAAAGGAGTACAACACCACAGAGTTCCTCGTCTTCGGGCAGTACGAGCATAGAGTTGTTGTAGGATATCACCCAAGAGAGTGGGTACAGGGTTCCGAGACATGAAGATCCTTATGGCATTCATATTGACAAAGTTATCAGGATTTGGAAACAATACTAGACCATAGATTAAGGGAGCCAGAATGTCCTCGTACGCCCTGAAGTCTAAGTCATTCCAGAAACTGTTAGCTTTACCAATCAGAAACTTAGCCAAGAAGCCCTTAACTCCGCTTCTAGTCACCCAGTTGTCCATTACCTCCTTGTTGGTCAAGGGAAGGGCTGCATCAATCTCCTCAAGCCTAAGAGTCTTTTCCCAACCAGTGAATGGGGTCTGATCAAAGATAGGGATACCAAGAAAATCAGAGAATTCTTCCAGGGTAGGGACCAGCTGGAAGTCTTGAAAGGTGAAGCAATTGTACAAGGGATCATAAAACTGGGTCAAGACACTCATCAGTTGTTGGTCCCACTTTGAAGTGACTAAACCGAGAAGAGAACCATGCCTCTGGATGAAGGAAGCAGTGTTTGGAATTCTGTCAACCAACTCTTTAAGCAAATCAGGTGGGTGAACAAAGTTGAGCCGGATAGTGTTCCTTCGCACAGGCATCATGATGTCCTACAAAACAGAGCAAAGGTGAAACCCTCTTGTCTTTGAAATAGGTCAGTCCTTATGCAGGATGCATGCAATGGTATGATGGTATGATGTTATGGTAAAGCACACCACAAATATTCACAAAGGCAAACATGATAAGGCACACAAGTCACACCAGACAGCCCTTAGAGTTTAGGCCAGCATGAAGTTCAGGTACTACCCTCTTTCAGTTTCGTTGGTTAAGACCTGTCCTATCAAAAGTAACCGGGTTCTAGAGGATCCCAATATCACTGACTACCCTCAATCGGTCATAACTCCAGCATCGCAATCTTTTCTTGCGGCCAGAACCATCGCGAGAGTTTAGCCTCAATGGGTGTAGCATACTGCTACTGTTCTATGGCCAAGTTGGGTCACATTAGGGTTCTAAGGTCGGTTGGTGCTTAATGACTCCTCAGAAGACCCTGTTGTACCCCAAAATTTGCCCTCCCATATTCTTCAAGATTTGCTAAGATCATGCTTCAAAATCTCCCAAGGGTTGCACAGTCCAAATGGCCTCCTAACAGTAAAAAATTAGGGTTTTGGTTTTGACAAAGAAATTGAAGTTGCCAAGGGTCCAAACAAAGTCCCACA
Source organism: Vicia faba (assembly GCA_948472305.1). Lineage (NCBI taxonomy): Eukaryota > Viridiplantae > Streptophyta > Magnoliopsida > Fabales > Fabaceae > Vicia > Vicia faba. The sequence goes on from OX451736.1 coordinate 1,296,615,307, forward strand.
TGCCTACATACATTGTCAAGCATCCATATGCCAAGTTTCAAGACTCACAACATCAAATTGCACAGTCAAAAACCCTAATTGCTCAAACAGTTAACTGTAGGGGCAAAATGGTCATTTGGCAGTCAAAAGTCAAAATTTTTGGTCAACATCTTATTTTGAAGCCACAAACATCATTTGATCAATTCTTGATCATGATTCTCAAGTCATGGCTCAAAAAGTCTCAAGATGCAAAAGTTTCTATTTTTGGACAGCTGAAAAGTCAACTGCAAATTGACCAAGGCATAACTTCCACATGGTTTATCATAAAAATTCCATCTAAAGCTCATTTTGAATAGAATGACATTTCCTACAACTCATCTTCATACTTCAAGTCCAATAAATGCTCTCACAAAAAGTTATCAATCTCAACATTATAGGTCATTTTCAAAAGTCAACAAAAAGGCACTTTAAGTCAAAGACCATAACTTGAGATTGGTAAATCAAAATTACATGGGACCAAAGACATTGGTTAGAGGACTTCAAGACCTTTCCAAAATGTCCAAGAACATGATCAAAGCTCAAATATTAAGCAAGATATGCCTTGTGGAAGTTGGGAAATTTTTGGGAATTTTGAAAAGTCAACTTTGCTTCAAATGCCTCAAAATTGCTAATGGGCCTCAATTTCTTCCATGAATCATTACCCAAAGGCCATGCACGACCCATTGACCTAAAGAGGAGTTATTTTCTTATTTTTAATTAATTAATTGAATTTTTAATCCTATTTATTCATTTAATTAAAATCAATTATGAGAAAAATACTAAACCATGTGCTTCAAATCTTTTTGTGCATAGAATTCACTCAATATTTCGTGCACCATTCAATAAGGAAAGATTCAATATGATTGGCAATGATTGGCATAAGAAAGGCATGAAAAAGATTGAAAAAGATCATGGAAAATCAAATATTCAAAGTCATCAATGCAAAGGCTTTGGGCTTGATTCTTCTGACCTAATTCATTCACACATATATGCACAATTGAACCCTAATGCATAAGAACACAGCTGCTGCGCCCAAACACAAGAACACTTGGCACCTTTTTTCACAAAAATCTCAAATATGAAAACACAGTTGCAGTGTGATTCAAAGCTCAAAAAGTATTCCAAAAGCTTGCTGGGACATTCCTGAACGTGTCTCAATACCTTTTCAGTCTCCACGCACAAGGAATTGGTAGAACCATGTTGCACTTCTTCATAAAAAATTCATAATCGTGTTTCCATTTACATGCATTATTTGTGATTTTTAATGACTGATTTATAATAACATGGACTCTCTGAAGCTATTGGTGTTCTTTAATTGAGTTAAGGCTGCCTGTATAGAAAGTTGCCATGGACGTTTCTTAGGGTTTCAGAGCTCCAATTTTGGGGTTTTACGTATATGGTAAAATTAGGCAACGGAACCTGTACCATTGGATTCAGGACATCCAAACGAATTGAAATCACCCATCGCGCCTTTTTTATGCTTGCTTAAATTCTATTCGCTATTTTCAGGTTTGGGTTTAGTGGGGGTTTAAAACCCCCGCTATCTATTCTTATTTTTTCAGGCAAAACGAAGAAACAATGAAGAAGATGCTGAGTTGTTGGCACATGACTTGACAATTCAAATTTAGCGCGTTTTTGTTTTGCTTCAGGCCACTAGCGCGTTTTCACATATGTTATTCACGTTCCATAATAATATCAGAAGCGCGCGTTGGCTCAGCTGGTTGGTGTGTTGTCCTTCAGGTATTGGGACCTGAGTTCAATTCCCAGGTCCCCCACTTCTTCTATAATTTTTTCTTTAACATGCTTCTGTGCAGTATGCCATCCAAGGACCATCATGCGTCCTCACCATCTAGCTTGCCACGCGCCCAGAAGCCTCAATCTGATGGCCATCACAAGCAGTCCACCATGTACCCTGGTCAGACATCCCACACACAAGCGCCAGAAAGTCAAAAAGGCCTGGGATTGAATGGGCCAAACTGCTTGCAAAACCTCCAAATTGGGCAGAAACCCCCCATTGTTTGTATTTCTTTTTTCTAATTCTCTTTTCTTTTCTTCTTTTTATTTTAATTGCTTTCTTGTTTTATTAATTTCACAAAAATAATTTTCATAAAACCAAAAAATCAGAAATCAAGAAAATAAAAAAAAATGTTTATTTAATATTTTATGCATTAATATTTTTGTAAATAAATTTTCAATAATCAATTTAGTTTAAATTTAGGTTTTTAACTTTAATGTTTTTTTTTCTAAATAACTAAAATACATAAAAATTAGGTTTTTAGCATTTTTATTCTTTTCTCATTAAATAAATTTTTATTATTATTATTATTATTATTAATTATTAATTATCTTGTAAATAAATATGTCATTAAATAATTAGGTTAAATTAGGTTAAAACTTAAATATTTTTTCTTTAATAATTAAAAACTAATTCTCTTCATTTCCATTAAATACAAAAAAAACATAAAAATAATTTCTTTTTCTTTATTTAATCATTTCTTAACTTTCAATTCCAATTTAATTTCTTTAAAGGGTCCAACGCCCTCGCATATTCGATTTTAATTTCTTCTTGCGCGTTCGTCCTTATTTTTTTGTTTCAAATATTATGTAATTGCCAAAGCTTTGTAATAGTAATTAGGACATTTACTTTCCGCACTTTTATTCAAAATCGGGTCTTTGTTAATTTGGCGATGTATAGACCCGCGCCTTGTAATAGCGTAGGACTTTTATTTTTCGCATTTTAATTTCCGCACCTTTTAACTGCTAATCACATGAAAGAATGAATGACCCAAATAAAATCAAAGCGTAGCTCACCCAATGCATGATCAAGATAAAACATAACTGAAAAAGACACACAATTCACACACCACTCTTAGGGTACGCCTCACTGTTGCTTTGCCCCTCAAAACGTGTTCGTCGAGTATAGGACGTCTTAGTGAGTCCTTATGTCCGTTGGTCTAGTTGCCTCGAAACAAGTTGCCTCGAAACAAGTTGCCTCGGAATAGTTGCCTCAGAATAGTTGCCTCGGAATAAAAAGATCAATGGCATAAGGGTAGCTTCTAAGGTGTCCTACTGTTGCTCTGGTGACCACATTGTCCCTACAAACGAATTGACCCGAACACCTCCAACGGTGGTGCTACCTACCTCTCAATGGTGGGATGGCACTACCTTAAGGACATTTACACAGCCTAATTCCTTAGGGTAGGTAGATGACTCGTAGATACTTGCTCTATTTCAAAAAACAACTCAAAACTCTTTTCACACCGACACTTTTCAAAAAGCTTTCAAAACAACTTTTCAAACACTCTTGAGGACTGATACAAGAGTCGATCTGAAACTTTAAACGAAACTTTTTCAAACCCACTCACACTTGAAAAGCAAACAAACATTTTGAAAACACAAATGAGCAAGTATCTAAGAGCCCATGGATAACCATGGATAGAAAGGGTGCTAACACTTTCCCTTTCTATAAATCTACCTCCCGAACCGAGAGCTAATCTCATAAGGAATTTTTCTGTGCTTTTATCCTTTCCATGTTGGAGAAAATAAAAGACGGTGTCGACTCTTGCTTCCGCGACATTTCGCGAACCAGCGTTAAACAGTCAGTTCCAGATCCACCGATCACAGAACTGGCGACTCTGCTGGGGATAATTCTTATAAAGTGAGGTGTACCTTAGGATAGTTCATAACTGTGTTTTCAATTGCTTTGACTTGTTTGCTTTATTATTGTGGGACTGTCTTGGGAGTTCTATAGATCCTAACCCAGATCTGGGGATACCTTCTTAGAAAGTAGCAACCAGGTTGTGAGGGAACTGTGCGGGGTATACCGACATGGTTGAAGCAGTCTGCTACGTTGATGTGGCACTTTGGTGTGTACCGGTAACCCTTGAGTTCAGTCAAGGAGAGTACGGGGCCTCCGCGTGGTGTCGTGAAGCATCAACTGACCTTAGGAACCTTAATTGAACCATCTTGGCCTCTTTAGGGTAGTGAGATAACTGACCTTGGTGCAGTCCGAGGTTGGTTGATACTCGATACTACACTCAATTGAGGGTTATTTTCTTGGAATATTTCGGTCGCCAGTTCAGTGGCTAAATCGAAACGATGAACAATGAAAACAATCCAATGATATTGGGATCCTCTAGAACCCGGTTACTTCTGATAGGACAGGTCTGAGCCCACCAACTTCAAGAGGGTAGTACCCCAGACCCCATGCTGGCCTAAAATCTAAGGGCTCTTCTGTGTGACTTGTGTGCCTTCGTACTTGACTACTTGCATGCTTGTTATCTGACACTTGAGTTTTTTGCAGGTTTTGTTTACAGTCCTTAATCTGGGCTCATAATAGGGTTTACTTACATCACTCCACGCATAGCATAACATCATACCATCATACCATTGCATACATCCTGCATAAGGACTAACCCACTTCAAGGATCTCGAGGGTCTGCGATGCAGGTCATGATAAACCAATGGTCTAGCAAGGGGCAAAGGGGATTTATTTTCCTCTAGCCAAGGGTGTCAGGGGCTATGACCCACTCGATATGGTGAGCCTTGACTCTTGAAGAAGGACTCTCAACAACATGAAGTTCCTTCAATCAAGTTACCAGTTTCTAACTCTAACAATTTTCTTGTTTACCCTGCGAGGTCCTTGAAAACATTACATGCATATCATACATATCATTGCATTACAGGTACCCTTGTTACAGGTTACTTACCATCTGCGCTGTTTATTTCAGCAATGGCTTCCCAACAATACAACCGGGACCTTTATGCTCAAGAGACTCGGTTCGGGGAAATCCTCCTGAATCTATCCAAGGGGCAGGAAGAGCTGAGAACACTTCTCATGGGGACTTTGGTCAGGAACAGTGCTGAGGATGAACGGTTGAAACATCTGCAAGCTGAGGTGGATGCCATGAGAGCCCAGATGCTGGGGCAGGTGACTACCATTCAAGGCTTAGCTCAAAGAAAAGAAGAGCTCGGGGTTCTCGTCAACCAACTGCTTCGGGGAAAACAGCTGGGGCAAACATCTAGGGTTGAAGAGCCAGTCATCATTCAACCACCTTTGAGACAAGAAGATAAGGGGAGAGCTCCTCAAATGGCTTCAGTGTCACAAATTCAGCATCAACCTCACCAGCTTCAGCCAGACAAGCCCAAAAGGCAATTCACCAAGCTCAACGTGTCGCTACCTCAAGCTTTACAACAATTGTTGAGGTTGAATTTGGTAACTCTAAAGGATCCTCCTAGGAATCCCAACAGGACACCTTCAAGGTATAACCCCAACGCCCGCTGCGCTTATCATTCTGACAGCCCGGGGCATGCTACAGATGACTGTTGGACTTTGAGAAACAAGGTTCAGGATCTGATTGACGCAAAGGAAGTCCAGCTCGGCTCTCCAGAGGCTCCCAATGTGACCACTGCTCCCCTGCCCAAACATGGCTAGGATTGGAAACTTTTGTTCATTTGAATGTTCAGATTGTAATTTTCTTTTGATTGTTCAAACATTTATTCATGTTAAACATTGTTATTTCATTAATGCACTACACATGTCTGTTTTGAAGTAATTATTTCGTATTCACTATATGCAAACTGTTTTCATATTTTTGTGATGATCAACTCTTGATTGAAAATTCTAAGCCTCTTGAGGGAGGATGACGAAAACGATACCGCTATCTTTACAGTATGCTTTTGAACAGACCCCGCTGATGAGGTACATGCATTGTTTCAATTCCTAAACACTGGAGTTATAAGGAAGATAATCCCTCGTCAACCCCTCTGAGCCAAAGAAGTAGGAGTTTTTCTTTTCGAAATTTAAAACCCTTAATCATAACCTGGGGCAGGGTAGTTCTCTCAGTTAATCCAGATGCATAACGAACGGCACCAAAGAGGTCCTTACAAAACAAAAGACAGTGATGGTTCCGAACAATCATACAGACAGGCAGTCATTACTTCTCAAAATAAAAACCCATTAAGTCAAAACCTATGAAGGAGACTTACAAAACTGGGGAATCCCGCTGACTGTAATTCCAAAAGAAACAGTTCAGGCAAAAAACAGGGATAGCGAAATCAAAAAGAAAAAGGTCATACAAACCCTCAACAAAAACAAAAAATGACTGCCTATTCAGAATAAATCATCAATATCTGAACCATCATTGGAACATCAGGACAAAGACTCAAACAAGGTCTAACGCACGATCAGCCGAGTTTAGGTTTGAAGAACATCACGAAGAGCGGGTGGGTACAAATAAACTTGAGCCTTTATCCATTGTTTCTTAAACCGTGAACCAGGCCACGCTATAACCCTTAAAAGCCTAGCTGAAGCATGGGTTAGTTCGAAAGCATACTGTTGCGAAAGGTATCCTGACTCCTTAAGGCTTGCGGTAAAATAACGAGTTGACATCACAGTTTACAAAACAAAAATTCACCTGTGTTTTTACTGAAAAAACTGCATTTTCAAAAAATCCAAGACAGACATAAGCTTTGCATTTCTAATATAACATTGCTTGCATATGACTAGTTGTTTGAACAACAGAGAAATTCGCATGACGAAAGTCTAATGAACAAGAGTATCTCCAATCAAGGGGCACAGCATGATCATGGTCTACCATCTGGGGCAGTTAAGTCAAGATCCAGAGAATCTCTCAACGATGCCAAGCGGCTAGGGGAAACTCTCCATCTGAGACACTTGGGGCATTGGACAGGAATTCCAGCAACAAATCTTGCACGATCAGACATCTTCTGGTAACATGGCAACACAAGCAGCCAGGGGCACCTCCCTGCATTCTAAGAGCATGGACATAGTCGAAAAAATACTACGCACGATAAAAGACCCGCTAGGTTGACATACCTAGGCAAAAATTAGGGCTTCCCGGCGAACCAAAAGGGTTCGGGCAAAATAAGGGATGAAATGAAAAAAACTTGTGCACCCGGCAAGTTGAAAACCTGAAAAGGCGGCTTGGGCAAAAAAGGGTATCCCGATGGACTGAAAACCCGAAAGGGCAGTCCAGGCAAAAGTTAGGGATCAAAGCGTACGACTATGTCCCGACATCTCGTCACTTGCCTACCAAAAGAAGATTTGTCAATCGGCAGTCACCAAACACCTCCACAGGTAACATCAGAAACAGGGGCAATAATGAGTTGTCTAAAGCGATCTAATTACTCTGTCCAAGGTAAGTTCGGCTGAAGAATGTAACCAAGATATCTTAATCCCCCAGAGAGTGAGCCAAGATTCAACAATTCTCTCCCAAGCAGTTGGTTTCCCATCAGCCCTAACAAGGCACAATATCTCCTAGAAAGTCAGCAATACTCCCCCGAGCAGAGTTAGTATACTGTCAGCCTTATGGAAGTTGGGTATCCCCAGCAGACCTCAACATTCCCCAGCGGAGTATACGAACATTCTTAACAAGCATCCCCGGCAGTCTTGGTCTAAGATTGTTCCCTGGCGATATACCAGACATTCAGTGGAGCCACTTCCCCAGTATATCTCAAAAATTTCCCCAGGAGAGTCCAGTCCGAAGGTTTCCCCAGGAAAGTGGAATCCATATCCCCAGCAGGAAGCTTATCCCCAGTAGATTCTGGAAGCTTATCCCCTGCAGAGCACGAACGCGTCTCCCGGACTTTTTATTCAAAGGTTATTTCCCCACCAGGATATAACTGGGTTATCCTCAGCTAATTACCACAGAAAGATCGTCCTCGGCGAAGTTCTTCCTATCCCCCGGCAGAGTTCATCAAATTCCCCAACATAACTTATCAATGGTATCCCCAGCGGAGTTATCATCAACATCTCAGCAAAGTGCCTCTTTCCCCACAGAGCACTCCCCACAGAGTAATCTATTCGCCAAGTTTATTCCCCAACGGAGTCATCTTCTCCTACCGGTATTCTTGCAATCATCATCCCCAGCGGAAACAACGAAGCTCTATTCTCCCACATCAAGCCCAAGATTCAAATTCCCGGCACCCGTCAGGGATTTATTTTCCTAAGACGAAAATACATTTCATAAAAAAAAATCACATCTTCATACATTATAGCATGCATATACGCATCATGAACATACAATCTCGCTTATTTTGAGAACATCACGCATGTCATACATCATGACATCGCATACAACTAACATTTTGTCTTTTCAGGACAAAAGTCAATACAAAGATAATTGCTATCGATTGTCGTGATTCCAGATCCGATTCCTGTATCTTGCCAGGGTGTATCTGTTGACGACTAATTCCAGACTCGATTCCTGTATCTTGCCAGGGCACGTCTGAAGAGTTTGAGGATCCGATTCCTGTATCTTGCCAGGGTGTATCCGTTGACGACTAACAATATCAGACCCGATTCTTGTATCTTGCCAGGGTGCATCTGAAGACTTCGAGGATCCGATGCTTGTATCTTGCCAGGGTGTATCTGTTGACAACTAGCATTACCAGACCCGATTCCTGTATCTTGCCAGGGTGCGTCTGAAGAGTTCGAGGATCCGATGCCTGTATCTTGCCAGGGTGTATCCGTTGACGACTAACAATACCATATCTGATTCCTGTATCTTGCCAGGGTGCGTCTGAAGAGTTCGAGGATCCGATGCCTGTATCTTGCCAGGGTGTATCCGTTCACGACTAACAATACCAGATCTGGTTCCTGTATCTTGCCAGGGTGTGTCTGAAGAGTTCGAGGATCTGATGCCTGTATCTTGCCAGGGTGTATCTGTTGACAACTAGCATTACCAGACCCGATTCCTGTATCTTGCCAGGGTGCGTCTGAAAGATTCTCTCATCATCCCGTTGAGGTAGTAATCGTCCCAAGGTTCTCTCATCGTCCTGTTGAGGTAGTAATCGTCCCAAGGTTCTCTCATCGTCCCGTTGAGGTAGTAATCGTCCCAAGGTTCTCTCATCGTCCCGTTGAGGTAGTAATCACCCAAAGGTTCTCTCATCACCCCGTTGAGGTAGTAATCGCCCAAAGGTTCTCTCATCGTCCCGTTGAGGTAGTAACCATCCCTGATTCATTCATCACATCATTATCAACAAAAACCTTTTGAAGCTCCAGACTCGATTCCTGTATCTCGCCAGGGCACGTCTGAAGAGTTCAAAGATTCGATACCTGTATCCAGCCAGGGCGCGTCTATATAAAGAATTTTAAGGTCAACTCCTGTAACAGGCCAGGTAATTATCTTTCTTTTTTCAGGTACGCAAGTTCTCGCTAAGGAATCTCTTACGCGATCGACACCTAGGTGGCGTCTATAATCCCATCTCCACATACCTACAGTCTCCAAATGGCATCTGTAAGCCCATTCCCTGCATCACACTGCTGACATTCTACTATGTGAGTGCAAATTTCTGGGCACTCTAGTGTTCAATCATCTTCCACCTTCGGATTACGAAAGGCACGCCAGCCAATCTACATCCTCAGGTCTAAGAAGATTGAACAGGGGCAACTGTTGTACCCCAAAATTTTCCCTCCCATATTCTTCAAGATTTGCTAAGATCATGCTTCAAAATCTCCCAAGGGTTGCACAGTCCAAATGGCCTCCTAACAGTCAAAAATTAGGGTTTTGGTTTTGACAAAGAAATTGAAGTTGCCAAGGGTCCAAACAAAGTCCCACATGCCTACATACATTTTCAAGCATCCACATGCCAAGTTTCAAGACTCACAGCATCAAATTGCACAGTCAAAAACCCTAAATGCTCAAACAGTCAACTGTAGGGGCAAAATGGTCATTTGGCAGTCAAAAGTCAAAATTTTTGGTCAACATCTTATTTTGAAGCCACAAACATCATTTTATCAATTCTTGATCATGATTCTCAAGGCATGGCTCAAAAAGTCTCAAGATGCAAAAGTTTCTATTTTTGGACAGCTGAAAAGTGAACTGCAAATTGACCAAGGAATAACTTCCACATGGTTTATCATAAAAATTCCATCCAAAGCTCATTTTGAAGAGAATGACATTTCCTACAACTCATCTTCATACTTCAAGTCCAAGAAATGCTCTCACAAAAAGTTATCAATCTCAACATTATAGGTCATTTTCAAAAGTCAACAAAAAGGCACTTTAAGTCAAAGACCATACCTTGAAATTGCTAAATAAAAATGACATGGGACCAAAGACATTTGTTAGAGGACTTCAAGAACTTTCCAAAATGTCCAAGAACATGATCAAAGCTCAAAAATTGAGCAAGATATGCCTTGTGGAAGTTGGGAAGTTTTTGGGAATTTTGAAAAGTCAACTTTGCTTCAAATGCCTCAAAATTGCTAATGGGCCTCAATTTCTTCCATGAATCATTACCCAAAGGCCATGCACGACCCATTGACCTAAAGTGGAGTTATTTTATTATTTTTAATTAATTAATTGAATTTTTAATCCTATTTATTCATTTAATTAAAATCAATTATGAGAAAAATACTAAACCATGTGCTTCAAATCTTTTTGTGCATAGAATTCACTCAATATTTCGTGCACCATTCAATAAGGAAAGATTCAATATGATTGGCAATGATTGGCATAAGAAAGGCATGAAAAAGATTGAAAAAGATCATGGAAAATCAAATATTCAAAGTCATCAATGCAAAGGCTTTGGGCTTGATTCTTCTGACCTAATTCATTCACACATATATGCACAATTGAACCCTAATGCATAAGAGCACAGCTGCTGCGCCCAAACACAAGAACACTTGGCACCTTTTTTCACAAAAATCTCAAATCTGAAAACACAGTTGCAGTGTGATTCAAAGCTCAAAAAGTATTCCAAAAGCTTGCTGGGACCTTCCTGAACGTGTCTCAATACCTTTCCAGTCTCCACGCACAAGGAATTGGTAGAACCATGTTGCACTTCTTCACAAAAAATTCATAATCGTGTTTCCATTTACATGCATTATTTGTGATTTTTAATGACTGATTTATACTAACATGGACTCTCTGAAGCTATTGGTGTTCTTTAATTGAGTTAAGGCTGCCTGTATAGAAAGTTGCCATGGACGTTTCTTAGGGTTTCAGAGCTCCAATTTTGGGGTTTTACGTATATGGTAAAATTAGGCAACGGAACCTGTACCATTGGATTCAGGACATCCAAACGAATTGAAATCACTCATCGCGCCTTTTTATGCTTGCTTAAATTCTATTCGCTATTTTCAGGTTTGGGTTTAATGGGGGTTTAAAACCCCCGCTATCTATTCTTATTTTTTCAGGCAAAACGAAGAAACAATGAAGAAGATGCTGAGTTGTTGGCACATGACTGGACAATTCAAATTTAGTGCGTTTTTGTTTTGCTTCAGGCTACTAGCGTGTTTTCACATATGTTATTCACGTTCCATAATAATATCAGAAGCGCGCGTTGGCTCAGCTGGTTGGTGTGTTTTCCTTCAGGTATTGGGACCTGGGTTCGATTCCCAGGTCCCCCACTTCTTCTATAATTTTTTCTTTAACATGCTTCTGTGCAGTATGCCATCCAAGGACCATCATGCGTCCTCACCATCTAGCTTGCCACGCGCCCAGAAGCCTCAATCTGATGGCCATCACAAGCAGTCCACCATGTACCCTGGTTAGACATCCCACACACAAGCGCCAGAAAGTCAAAAAGGCCTGGAATTGAATGGGCCAAACTGCTTGCAAAACCTCCAAATTGGGCAGAAACCCCCCATTATTTGTATTTCTTTTTTCTAATTCTCTTTTCTTTTATTCTTTTTATTTTAATTGCTTTCTTGTTTTATTAATTTCACAAAAATAATTTTCATAAAACCAAAAAATCAGAAATCAAGAAAATAAAAAAAAAATGTTTATTTAATATTTTATGCATTAATATTTTTGTAAATAAATTTTCAATAATCAATTTAGTTTAAATTTAGGTTTTTAACTTTAATGTTTTTTTTTCTAAATAACTAAAATACATAAAAATTAGGTTTTTAGCATTTTTATTCTTTTCTCATTGAATAAATTATTATTATTATTATTATTATTATTAATTATTAATTATCTTGTAAATAAAATGTCATTAAATAATTAGGTTAAATTAGGTTAAAACTTAAATATTTTTTCTTTAATAATTAAAAACTAATTCTCTTCATTTCCATTAAATACAAAAAAAACATAAAAATAATTTCTTTTTCTTTATTTAATCATTTCTTAACTTTCAATTCCAATTTAGTTTCTTTAAAGGGTCCAACGCCCTCGCATATTCGATTTTAATTTCTTCTCGCGCGTTCGTCCTTATTTTTTTGTTTCAAATATTATGTAATTGCCAAAGCTTTGTAATAGTAATTAGGACATTTACTTTCCGCACTTTTATTCAAAATCGGGTCTTTGTTAATTTGGCGATGTATAGACCCGCGCCTTGTAATAGCGTAGGACTTTTATTTTTCGCATTTTAATTTCCGCACCTTTTAACTGCTAATCACATGAAAGAATGAATGGCCCAAATAAAATCAAAGCGTAGCTCACCCAATGCATGATCAAGATAAAACATAACTGAAAATGACACACAATTCACACACCACTCTTAGGGTACGCCTCACTGTTGCCTTGCCCCTCGAAACGTGGTCGTCGAGTATAGGACGTCTTAGTGAGTCCTTATGTCCGTTGATCTAGTTGCCTCAAAACAAGTTGCCTCGAAACAAGTTGCCTCGGAATAGTTGCCTCAGAATAAAAAGATCAATGGCATAAGGGTAGCTTCTAAGGTGTCCTATTGTTGCTCTGGTGACCACTGTCCCTACAAACGAATTGACTCGAACACCTCCAACGGTGGTGCTACCTACCTCTCAATGGTGGGATGGCACTACCTTAAGGACATTTACACAGCCTAATTCCTTAGGGTAGGTAGATGACTCGTAGATACTTGCTCTATTTCAAAAAACAACTCAAAACTCTTTTCACACCGACACTTTTCAAAAAGCTTTCAAAACAACTTTTCAAACACTCTTGAGGACTGATACAAGAGTCGATCTGAAACTTTAAACGAAACTTTTTCAAACCCACTCACACTTGAAAAGCAAATAAACATTTTGAAAACACAAATGAGCAAGTATCTAAGAGCCCATGGATAACCATGGATAGAAAGGGTGCTAACACCTTCCCTTTCTATAAATCTACCTCCCGAACCGAGAGCTAATCTCATATGGAATTTTTCTGTGCTTTTGTCCTTTCCATGTTGGAGAAAATAAAAGACGGTGGCGACTCTTGCTTCCGCGAAATTTCGCGAACCAGCGTTAAACAATCAGTTCCAGATCCACCGATCACAGACCCATATTCTCCTCGTTGCAACACAAGGGATATCGGTACAGACCAAGGTGCCATACCAACGTAGCCACTGCTTCACCCGTGTCGGTCTACGCCGGACAGGTCCCTCACACCTTATGCTACCTAAAAGGGTATCCCCAGATCCGGGTTAGGATTTATGAAACTCCGATGCAAAGCCCACAAATATAAAGCAATCAAAGCAAAGCAATTGAAAACATAAGTGTGATCTAATCCTAAGGTACACCTCACTTTTATAGTCCCCAGCAGAGTCGCCAGTTCTGTGATCGGTGGAAATTGAACTGACTGTTTTTAAGCTGGTTTCGCGAAATGTCGCGGTAAGCAAGAGTCGCCACCGTCTTTTATGTTCTCCAACATGGAAAGGACAAAAGCACAACAAAATTCCTTATTCGAGAATGTTTCTCGGTTCGGGAGGTAGATTTATAGAAAGGGAAGGTGTTAGCACCCTTTCTATCTGTGGTTATCCACGGGCTCTTAGGTACTTGCTCTTATGTTTTCAAAAATTGTTTGCTTTTCAAGTGTATGTGGGTTTTGAAAAAGTTTCGTTTGAAAAATTTCTAAGTAACTCTTGTATCTGTCCTCAAGAGTGTATGAAAAATTTGTTTGAAAACTTTTGAAAGTGTGAGGTGTGAAAAGTTGTTTTTGTTTGTTTTGAAAAGAGCAAGTACTTAAGAGAATCTACCTACTCTAAGGAATTAGGCTGTGTAAGAGTCCTTTAGATAGTGCTATCCCACCATTGAGGGGTAGGTAGCACCGTCGTTGGAGGTGTTCGGGTCAATTCGATGATTAGGGACATGTGTGGTCACCGAAGCAATGGTAGGACACCTTAGAAGTAACCCTAATGTCCTAGATCCTTTTATCCGAGGCAACGGTTTCGAGGCAACTAGATCTTTTGGACAGAAGGGCGACCTCTAAGACACCCTATACTTGATGACCACGTCGAGGCAACCAGTGAGGCGTACCCTAAGAGTGGCATGTGCTTTGTGTGTTGTTTTTCAGTTAAGGTTATCTTGTATGTGTTATTTGTGAGCTACGGATTAATTTTATTTACATACATTCTTTCATGCATTTAACAGTTAGGGGTGCGGAAAGTAAATTGTAGAAATGTAAATTCTAACTATTACAAGGCGCGGGTCTATACATCGCCAAAAAAACAAAGACCCGTTTTGATAAAGTGCGAGAAATAAAGAAAGCGGTAAACCTAATTACTATTACATTCTTGAAGCAGTTACATAATAATCAAAATAAAATAAATGCGCGCGAATAAAAATTAATCGGGAATGCCTTAAGGGTTTTGACCCTTTTAAGAAAAGAAATGAATTTTTTTTGTCATTTTTTTGAATTAAATGAAATTAAAACTAATGATTAAACTAATTAATTAATTTATTAAAAGAAAAATGTTTTTTGTATTTTTATGCTTTTTAATGAAATAAAATAAAAGGAAATAAAATTAAAAGTTAATAAAAACCTAATTCTAAATTTATTTTAGTTATTTAAAAAAAGTTAAAGTTGCCTAATTAAAGCTAATTCAATTTATTAATATTTATTTACAAAAATAAAATGAAATTAATAATAATAATAATATTAGTTCTTTTTTTGATTTTTTATGAAAATATTAATTAAGTTAATAATACTAATAATTAATAAAAAAAAGGTTATAAAAGAAAATAAAAATAAAGAGATAAAGAGAAATAACAAAACCAAAGGGAGGTATGGGCCAGAAATGGGTGTTTGATTCTGGAATTCAGGCCCATTAAGCACAAAGCCCGTTGACTAACTGGATTGAGTGGGGCGCTGGCTGACCAGGAGTATGGTGTGCTCCCTCTCTTGGCCTTTGGATCTGCTTCTGAGGGACACTTGGCGCGTTGGATATGAGGTTTATGGCGAGTTGCTTCACGTTGCCTGCACACAAGTATGTGAGAAAAAATGGAAATAAGCATTTGGGGGACCTGGGAATCGAACCCAGGCCCCAGAGATTCACAGCCAACACCTGTACCACTAGGCCACTCATGCGCGTTTGTAAGCATAATGGGAACTAAATATTATATAAAAAGAACGCATTATATGCTGGATCAAAGAAAAAACGCGCGCCTATTTGAATGTACCAACCCCATTCTTCCACGTAATCATCTTCTTCGTTCCTGAAACAAAAAAAACAAACAAATAACGGGGGTTTTAAACCCCCACAAAATGACAATGTCCAAAATAGTGATTAGGCCCCTGAGTTATATAAAAAGGGTGCGAGGTGTCCAATGGATTTGTCTTGTCCTGACGAGTTTGACCATATATGTCTTGAGGTTTAATTTTACACTATGTGAAAAACCCCAATTCAAAAGCTTTGGAACCCTAGAACTTAACAATGGTGTTTTGCATTTCAGGGGCTCTCAGAGCAATTGAACCCTACCATTAGCATCCTGTGAGTTCTATAGACATGAAACAATCCACAAAACACATCAAACGCGCATGAATAATGATATGTAATTCAAAAAAACATGTGCAAAACGTACGATGGTGGTGGACGATTCCTTGAGTGTTGGGGTTGGTTTATGACTGCAAATCGTTCCTGGGAGTGTTGGGAGTGTGTTTGGATCAAAGAAAGTGTCTGAATTGCACTGGAAGATTGATTTCAGTTTGTGACTTTTCTTCCAAAATTTTGAATTTGGTTCTTTTGTTTCAGAGGTTTCTTAGGTCGTGCTTCCTGTATGCAAGGCTTATACATATATGCTTGAATGAGAATCAGTCACTATTATGAGCTCTTAACCAATGCAATTATGTTTTGAGATTTCCATAACCACCATTAAAGAAACTTGCCATTTTTGTTCAAAATTTGAATTTCATGCTCATAATAGGCTTGGCACGAATTTGGTATGTGATTTATGATGCATCAAGGTCATTCAAACCACAAGATATCCTTTGATTAATTTTTTTGATTTTTATTTGAATTTTATGGATTTAAAATGAATTAAATCAATAAAATTAAATAAAAATAGAAAATTAATTTTTAATCTTGAAATAAATCATGGGACACGTGAGTGGCATGACAAGGCTGAATCAAGTGGAAAAAAGTGGGCCCTTTTGTCAAAAATTGAAGTTTCAAGGATAGTTGACTTTTGCCATTTCACAAAAATTTCCCAACTTCTCCAATGCATATCTTGCTCAATTTTGATCATATGAACATGTTCTTGGACATTTTGGAAAGGTCTTGAAGTCCTCTAACCAATGCCTTTGTTACCATGTCATTGTGATTTACCAATCCCAAGTTATGGTCTTTGACTTAAAGTGCCTTTTTGTTGACTTTTGAAAATGACCTATAATGTTGAAATTGATAACTTTTTGTGAGAGCATTTCTTGGACTTGGAATGTGAAGATGAGTTGTAGTAAATGTCATCCCCTTAAAAATGAGCATTGGATGGGATTTTTCTGATGAACCATGAAAAAGTTATGCCTTGGTCAAGTTACAGTTGACTTTTCAACTGTCCAAAAATAGAAACTTTTGCATCTTGATGATTTTTGAGCCATTCTTGTGAAATCATGGTCAAGATTTGACCAAATGATGATTGTGGCTTCAAAATAAGATGTTGACCAAAAAATTTGACTTTTGACTGCCAAATGACCATTTTGCCCCTGCAGTTGATTGTGAAGCAATTAGGGTTTTTGACTGTGCAACTTGACCTTGTGAGCCTTGAAACTTGACATGTAGGTGCTTGACAATGTATATGAGCATATGGGACTTGATTGAGACCTTGAAAACTTCAACTTCTTTGAAGGAACCAAAACCCTAATTTGACTGGCTTAGGAGGGTGTTTGAACTGTGCAACCCTTGAGTAGACTTGAGCAAATTGAGATGATGCTTGTCAAAACTTTGAAGAATATGGGAGGGCAAATTTTGGGGTACAACATGTAGGTATTGGGTCAGATGTTGATATAGTAATTGATTCTAAAACATTAACAGTAGAAGGATTACCTTTCTTTTTAGCAGCTTTAGGAGTCCGCTGGGATGATCCTTCTGCTGCTGCCTTCCATTTCTTTTTCTTCTTCAGCACAACTTCTGGAGCCTTCTGTTACAAGTCCTGAATATTTAAATCTGGTGCAGTGCCATCTGCCTTGCATGCATCCAAATATCTGACGATAATCTCAGGGATGGTCCACATGAGATGCTTATCCAAGGAGTGGTATTCGACTATGATAACAACGATCAAAGCTACCTCCAGAGGTTTATCCGAGCTTGGAGGATGATGAGCAAAATGGATAGTAAGACACTGGGACACAAGAATTTCATTCCCCTCGAGCCTTAACTTAAGTGGGTATGAGCTCGTGCTTAGAAACTTGTGATGCCTTATCCCTCCATCTTACCAGTCATCATGGAACCTGTGGTTGAAGGAGATGTTCCCTACACTGTCCTCCACCCCGGCATTCCAAATTCTCTTGAAGACTTGCAAAAAGGATGGATTCAGCTAAAGGAAGAACGATATACTTTTGAAGCTCAATTCTATGCTAGTGAGAAGAGAGTCTTGGAGCTTACAAAGCAACTACAAGAAGAGTAAAGTGTGAACGCCTACCTTGCGCCGAAGAGGATACGTTCAGTCTTTTTATCTTAGAGAGTTATTATGTAAGCCCAAGAGGCATGTTGTAATCTTTTCAAACTAATTAATGAAAATTGATGTTTGTTCACTCTTTTATCTATACAAATTTAAAATCTCAATAAATCCTTGAAATCATCTGCATATGCATCCTCCGTGCATCATAACATGACAGGTTTTTCACGTAACAAGTTTCCTTATCTTTCTGCTGTTTATTTCAGCAAGATGGATCTAGAGAAAACTGTGAAGGATCTTCAGGCACAAAATTCTCAATTCCAAGAGACTCTACTGGCCCTAGCCAAGGGGCAGCAAGACATGATGGCATTGCTGGCAGTTAAGAAGAAACCCAAGAAGAAAGCTCTACTTAACATGGGAAGAAGGTTTAATGAGACAGTCTGTCAGATCCCGGTAGGGGAATACTTATCTAAAGAAGACGAGAATCATATTGGTAAGCTTAAGAGTACCCAGGCTGACTGTGTTAACGATCAAGCATCTGATGATGATTATTTCGACGAGCAGTATCCATCTGCCGATGTCAAGTATAAGCAGCTAGAAGATAGACTGAAAGCTGTTGAAATCCAAGCTGTCCCCGATTTAGATTTTGATGATTTGGGTTTGATCTCTGGGGTTGTCATTCCCCACAAATTCAAAATACCAGTCTTTGCAAAGTACGATGGAGTTTCTTGTCCAAAACTCCACCTGAAATCTTATGTGCGCAAGATACAACTGCACACTGCTAATAAGAAACTCTGGGTTCACTTTTTCCAAGAGAACTTGGCTGGAACGCAACTTGAATGGTTTTATCAGTTAGATGGTTCCTGTATCAACACTTTGGAAGATTTAGCTACCATATTTTATCATCAATATCAGTATAACACCGACTTGTTGCCAATGAGGGTTCAGTTACAAGATATGACTATAGGGAAGAACGAAGGATTTAAAGAATATGCACAAAAGTGGAGGGACCTTGCTAGTAGGGTTCAACCACCCTTGACTAATAGGGAGTACATTGACATGTTCATGGGAACTCTATCTGGTCCCTTCTTTAATCTGTTGGTTGGCTGCTCTTCTTCTAGTTTCACCGAATTAATCTTAACCGGTGAAAGAGTTGAAAGTGGCATCAAAAGTGGGAAGATCTCTGTGGCATCTGCCTCCACTTCCAATCCCGTCAAGAAACCTTTTGCTGCAAAGAAGGAAATCAATGTTGTGTACGGGGAAAGGGCCCGTACCAAGAAGAATGATCATCCGTCTGTCAATGTTGTCCGAATCTCAAATCCAACTCCTACTCCAAGACCATCTGCAAATCATCAATGTTTTGAAACTCCGAGAAGACAATTTACAAGGTTAGGCATGTCATTGTCTCAAGCCTTACAACATTTTCTCAAGGCTAATTTGGTGACATTATGCGATCCTCCTGCCAACCTTGATACCTCTTCACCAAAGTATAATCCGAACGCTATATGTGCTTACCACCTAAGTAGCCCTGGGCACGAGACTGACCAGTGCTGGGCCTTGAAACATAAAATTCAGGATTTGATTGATAACAAGACTATTGAGTTTAATCCTTCTACAAATATGAATGTAATCACCGCACCTATGCCGAAGCATGACAAGGGTGTTAATGTTGTTGAAGATACAATTTTTGTTTCCTCTTTTGAAGAATTGACTACTCCGTTGAGTATAATAAAAAAGAAACTATTAAAAGTTGGGATCTTCCCTGACTGTGTAAAGGACTGTGTGTGTTGTACAAGACAACTCAATAGATGTGAAGGACTGAAGAAAGTCATTCAACGCCTAATAGATAGCCACGAAATTATATTTGAGAAGACCTCACTTGCCAAAAGTTTGACTAACAAATGTGAATATCTCTCCATTATCACCATCTCAAACAAGCCTCTTAGGATCTCCCCCAAAGGTCCTATTAGGATTTAAAATGAACCCACTGTTGCTCCCTTAATAATTACCAATCCCGGACCAGTTCCATATTCCTCAAACAAGGCAGTACCATGGAAGTATGGTGCTGAGGTGTTTTATCATGGGATTAAACAAGACACTTGGATCGAGGAAGAAAAAGATGACGATGTTAGTAACATAACTGGCTCAAGCAAAGTAGCCAGAACCGGGAGAATATTTTCACCCAATATCTCACCACCAGTTGTTACAAAGGCGCCCATTCGCATTACTGCTGCTAAGCCAAGTACCAATACAAGAGGGAAAGAGAAATTTGTTGAGCCGGTCATGAAAGAAATACCCGCCAAGGAAGTTATTGATGGATAACCCTCCACTCGTGAGATGGACGAGATCTTGAAGATCGTAAAAAGAAGTGACTTCAAGATTGTGGAACAGTTGGGGCAAACCCCTTCTAAGATTTCTATGTTGTCATTGTTGCTCTGTTCCGATACCCATGCTCGGACATTAATCAAGTCCCTAAAAAAAGCTCATGTCCCCTATGAGACCACAACAAACCAATTTGAGAATTGTGTGGCAAGCCTGACAGCAGATAATGGCTTGGTATTTTCAGATGCTGACCTAACACCATTAGGGAAGAACCACAATAAAACTCTAAATGTTTCAGTCGAGTGCAAAGGGACCACCTTAGCGCATGTTCTAGTTGAAACTGGTTCTTCTCTAAATGTATTACCCAATGGGGCGTTAGACCATTTAGACTATGAAGATCTAGTCTTAAAGCCAAGTGATATCATTGTAAGGGTGTTCGATGGATCAAAGAGGAAAGTGCATGGGGAAATAGACCTTCCAATCAAGGTGGGCTCCCAAATCTTCAACTCCACCTTCTACATTATGGATATTTGTACTTCCTATTCTTGTATGTTGGGTCGACCTTGGATCCATAAAGCTGGGGCAGTAACCTCAACTCTTCACCAGAAACTCAAATATTCTGTCAAGGGAAGAATTGCCACCGTCTGTGGAGAGGAAGAGTTTATGGTAAGCCACCTTAACTCTTTCAAGTACGTAGAGATGGATGGAGAATTTATTGAGACCCCATGTCAAGCCTTTGAAGTCGTGCCACCAATGATTGTTGTTACCAAATGTTCCTCTAATGAGTCTGAGGCTGTTAAAGTCGTGCCGAAGATGGTTTCAGTCAAAGATGCTCGTGCGGAAATTGAAGAAGGAAACTGGGATACTTGGGGGCAACTCCTTGATATCCCATTTAAAGTGGACACGTTTGGTTTTGGATTCACCATAAAAGATAAGAAGGAAGTGAGGCGTGCTCGTGCTGGAAAGCCACCTCTCCGCATTAGAAGACATGAAGTTAATGTTGTGGGTGATTCAGATGAAAAAGCTGCATTTGAAGATTGGGTGTATCCAACTACAACAGAGCTAAAGAATTGGCATGCAAAGGACTTTTTTCCCATCTCCTTCATTGAGGAGTAATCTACTTGTTATTGCTTTTCTTTCAATTCAAGAACATTTTGTCTGTAATATTTAACAATGACTTTTAAGCCATGTGTCTGGCCCGGGGCACTTTGGTCCATTTGTCAAGGGTTTTATTTATGTTCATCTAATCATATGATCATTCATTACATTGGACTCTTTTGCATTCAAATATTTGTGTTCATTTCCTTTCTTTTATTTCAAATACATTTTTCAAAATAGCCATGTATCTTACATGCATACACACACACACTCTTGCAGGTCCTCATCCACTCTGGATCTTATTGCTAATGACTCTACTATTGCCAACTATGATTCTAAATGTCCAATCAACCAAGCCGAAGACGAAGGTGAGGAAGATTGTGAAATACCGAGAGAACTAGCCAAACTTCTATTACAAGAGGAAAAAGCTATTAAACCGCACAAAGAGCCAGTTGAAGTCATCAATCTGGGTACTGAGTCAGATAAGAAGGAAATCAAGATCGGAGCTAACTTGGAAAGCAGTGTCAAGAGCAGGTTGGTTCAAATGTTGCATGATTATGTGGAAGTATTTGCTTGGTCTTATGAAGATATGCCTGGGTTGGATACCGACATCGTAGTTCATCGTCTACCGAAAAAAGAAGAATGCCCTCCTATCAAACAAAAGGTTCATCGCATGAGGCCTGACATGTCTAAAAATATTAAAGCTAAAGTGATGAAACAATTTGATGCAGGGTTCCTAGCTGTGACATCCTATCCCCAATGGGTTGCCAACGTGGTGCCAGTGCCAAAGAAAGACGGAAAAGTTTGTATGTGCGTAGACTATAGGGATCTGAATAGGGAAAGCCCCAAGGATGACTTCCCTCTACCTCACATTGACGTCTTGGTCGATAACACTGCTCAGAATAAAGTCTTATCTTTCATGGACGGTTTCTCCGGCTATAATCAAATAAGGATGTCTCCCGAAGACATGGAGAATACAATTGTCGTTACACAATGAGGCACCTTTTGTTACAAGGTCATGCCGTTCGGATTGAAGAATGCAGGGGCAACATATCAAAGGGCTATGGTAGCTTTATTTCATGATATGATCCATCATGAAATAGAGGTATATGTGGATGCTATGTTTGCCAGATCACAAACTGAAGAGGAACATCGCGATCGCCTGTACAAGCTATTCAAAAGGTTGAAAAAGTACAAGTTGAGGTTGAACCCTAACATGTGCACATTCGGAGTAAGGTATGGAAAGCTTGTAGGTTTTGTTGTTAGCAATAAAGGCATTGAAGTTGATCCTGCCAAGGTAAATGACATCCAAGAAATGCCAGTCCCTCATTCTGAAAAGGAAGTTAGAGGATTCTTGGGTCGTCTCAATTACATCGCTTGCTTCATATCTCACTTCACTGCCACTTGTGAGCCAATCTTCAAACTCTTGAAGAAAGATCAGGTAGTCAGATGGAATGATGAATGCCAAGCTGCCTTCGACAAAATCAAAGAATACCTGCAAGAACCTCCAATTCTCATGCCTCCAGTTGAAGGAAGACCCTTGATCATGTACTTGACAGTACTAGAGAACTCCATGGGGTGTGTTTTGGACCAACATGACGAGTTTGGCCGAAAAGAGTATGTTATTTATTACTTGAGCAAAAAATTTACTGACTGTGAAACCAGATATTCACTGCTCAAGAAAACTTGCCGTGCTCTTCCATGGGCTGCTCACCAGCCAAGACAAGATATGTTGACTCATACCACTCTGTTGATTTCTAAGATGGACCCAATCAAGTACATCTTCGAGAAACCTGCCCTTTCCGGACGGATAGTCAGATGGAAAATGATTTTGGCTGAGTACGACATTCAATACATGACTCAAAAGACCATCAAAGGAAGCGTATTAGCTGATCATTTGGCGCACCAAGATGTGGATGATTATCAGTCCATGAACTTTGACTTCCCTGATGAGAACATCATGCTGGTAACCGATTGCACGAAACCTGGACCATATGACGAATCTGAACAAGGATCCCGATGGACTATGGTCTTCGATGGGGCTTCCAACGCCTTGGATAATGGAATTGGTGTTGTAATCATCTCTCCCGAAGGTTGCCATACTCCTTTCACTTCCAGACTATGCTTCGATTGCACGAACAATATGGCTGAATACGAAGCATGCATTTTGGGTCTCAAAGCTTCCGTTGACTTGAGGATCAAGCATTTGAACATGTTTGGGGATTCCGCTCTAGTGATCAGCCAAGTAAAAGGAGATTGGGACACTAAACACCCTAATCTCATCCCTTATAAGGAACTTGTGCTATCCCTGATTCCCTACTTCAAAGAGATCACCTTTGAGCACTTCCCTAGGGAAGAAAATCAGCTAGTCGATGCCTTGGCAACCATGTCTTAAATGTTCAAGGTCGGATGGGACAACGAAACTCCTATGATTACAATTGAGAGATTCGACGAACCTGCACATTGCTGTGAACTTGACACTGACGCGGAAAAGCCATGGTACCATGAGGTGATGAGATACCTTGAGACACAAGAGTATCCAAAGGGAGTATCCATCGATGACAGAAAGTTCTTACGAAGATTTTCAGCCAAATTCTTCCTAAGTAACGGGATATTGTACAAGCGCAACCATGACTCTACACTACTCCGATGCATGGACAAGAAAGAGGCAGAGGAAATCATGGAATACATGCACGATGGTATCTTTGGTACTCACTCAAGTGGACATATGATGGCCAATAAAATCTTGAGAGCTGGTTACTATTGGTCAACAATGGAGACTAATTGCCATCAACACTCTAGAACTTGTCACAAATTCCAAATCTATGCTGACAAGGTCCATATGCCTCATATCCCTTTGAATGTCATGATCGCTCTGTAGCCATTTGCAATATGGGGCATTGATATGATTGGAGAAATCAAGCCCACCGCTTCCAACGGACATTGCTTCATTCTTGTCACTATCGACTATTTCACCAAATGGGTCGAAGTCGCCTCGTTTGCCTCAGTCACCTAAAATGTGGTAGCCAGATTCATTAAGCATAACCTTATCTGCCATTATGGTATTCCCGAAAGGATCATCACCGATAATGGGACTAACCTTAATAATGCTATGATTACTGAGCTTTGCACTCAGTTTAAGATCAAGCATCACAATTCTTCTCCATATAGACCTAAAATGAATGGCACAGTCGAAGCAGCCAACAAAAACATTAAGAAGATTGTGCAGAAAATGGTAATAACATACAAGGATTGGCATGAGATGTTTCAATTTGCTCTACATGGCTACCGTACTTTAGCTAGGACATCAACTGGAGCAACTCCCTTTTCTCTAGACTATGGCATGTAAGTTGTTTTGCCAGTGGAAGTTCAGATTCCCTCTTTAAGGATTATGAATGAAGCAGGCTTAGGCGAAGACGAGCGGATTCAAACCAGATTGGATCAGCTGAACTTGGTCGATGAGAAGAGACTGACTGCTATTTTTCATGGTCAGACGTACCAAAAACGGATGATCAAGGCTTTCAACAAAAAGATCAAGCCTCGAGTATATCAAGCTGGTGACTTGGTGATAAAGCGCATCATTCTGCCACAAGGAGACCCAGAGGCAAATGGACTCCCATCTATGAAGGACCATTTGTTGTCAAGAGAGTGTTCTCTAGAGGTGCCATGATGCTGACTACCATGGATGGTGAAGACTTCCCACATCCTATAAACGCGGACATAGTTAAAAAAATACTACGCATAAGAGACCCTCTAGGTTGACACACCTAGGAAAAATAAGGGCATCTCGGCGAACCAAAAGGTTTGGGAAAAAATTAGGGATATATGCAAAAGATTGTACACCCGGCAAGTTAAAAACCCAAAAGGGCGACTTGGGCAAAAATGGGTATCCTGGTGGGCTGAAAACCCGAAAGGGCGGTCCAGGAAAAAGTTAAGGATTGAAAGCGTATGACTATGTCCCGTTGGAATCACCACAGTCAACTTTATCACCAAGGTCCGAGTTCAAACGGTCCAAGATCAATCCAATCAACTTCTGTCGACGGTGTTGTACTCCAAAAATTTTCCTCCCATTTTTCATTCAAGATACTATCCTAGGGTTTCTCGAATACTCAATTTGGCTCAGAATTCGATCAGACAGATTCTCTTCCTAAGCAGTAAATCAGCAATTAGAGTTTTGAATTTCTCAAAGAAAATTGAGTCTTCAAGTTATCAATTGGTCTTCATGGGTTTTCATGTCTCCTCAAGGCTGTTTAAGCCAGTTTTTAAACCTCGCATTGCAAGTTTGCTCAGTCTATGGTTCAAATAACTGAAAAACGACTACATTAACCCAAAAATCGACCTTTTGCGAGAGCAAGTTCAATTTCTTGTAATTTCTTCATTATTCTATACTTTTGAGTGGTTTTTATGGCATATGATTCTCCTTGATGCCACCTCTATTTTCTCTTCACAAGTCAAGAGCTGATTACGCGTAGAAGATCGAATGCGTTAGAAGTCGCATCATGAAATTTGAGCTAATTTCAAATAACAGTCATCTGATTTCTAAGAATTTTTATTTCTTTAAATTACAAGACCTTGAGACGATTTTTTTTGTACATTGTCTTAAGTGATGTCATAAATAAATTCTCTTCAAGAATCAAAGGAAAATTGTGTTTAGAAGACCTTGAAAGTTATCAAATTGTCATAGACCATTTTATTGATGTAGAATGTTTTAACTTCTAATTTCAACACCTGCCATAATTGTTTTCTCAAGAAATTGATTCTTATGTTGAGATCGGGGATTCCTTGGTCGTTTGTCGCTGATTTCAAGTCATTGGTGTTTGAGCATTGGTGTTTATTAAATTACAGTGGATTTTTGATCGAGTTTCTTAAGACACTATTTGTTCACTCAAGTACCATTGACTTGTATTACGAGTTATTATGAATTGAAGATGTGACTTAGAGTTTTAGTGAAGGATATTTGAGGATCCATTCAAATGATGCCTTTGATTTCAATTCAGCCCAAGCATACAAGGCATACTTCATTTATATGAATTTGTCTTTAATTCAAGATTCAAAATGAAAGAAACTTTTTTTAGAAAGAAAACTACAAAGGCATTATTTTGTTTCATCCAAATGCGTACCAAGACTTTTTCAAAGATCAAATTCAAGTTACAATTGCAAATTGCAAGTTATAAGTTATGATTCAAAGATCAATTTCAAATTGCAAGTTTTAAAGGGACTTTACATCCAAGGCCTAATCCTAAGTCGTAAACATGTTTAAATCATCCCAAAATCTTCGAGATATTCTTCAAGCTTCATGGCAGCCCCATTTCTTCAAGACATCATCACCATTTCCCTTCAAGCCTATCCATGACTTCCAATTATAAATCGCCTTGTTGTTTCTCCATACCATCACATGAAATAAATCAAAGAAAAGGAACATATGATTAGCACATAAATAATGAAGTTTAAACAAGAAATTTTCAAAGTTTTCTTTTCACAAATTCATCATGAGGGTTTGTATTTGGAATCAGACTAGAAGGTTTTTGTTCTTAATCATAGTTTATCTCATACTTTTGCAAATCACAAAAATTTGATCTCTTTGGTTCACAAAATGAAAAAAAGAATTTACAAACAGTTTCATGGTAGAAACAGCAGCCCAAAACAAATATGCGCAAAACAGTGCAGCAAACCAAAAGAAGCAGAACTGCTAAGCAAAGCAGCAACTGCAATCCAAGCCAAAATGCAACAGCTGTAACAAGGCTACACAAACAGCAATGATAGCAGCAACCAAGCACACTGCAGAGCGAAAGCAAAACCAACAGGCAGCCTAAATAAAACAACCAAGCACACTGCATTGCAAAAGTAAAGTCAAACGCAATAAACAAAAACTGTAAACGGCAGGCAGCAACAACACATGTATAAAACAACTCAAAAAAACAGCAAGCTAGCTATGGCTCACCATCATAATTTCCCTAAGAATACAAACCCTTCAGAATATGTTGAAAAGCCAAACTTGGCTTTTGTTTCATGGAAAGATGAAAAGGAAAGAGGAAAGAAATCACCCAGGCCATATAACCAGTCCCAAAACTGTGCAAAACTGTTGTACACATACAAACAAACTGGAAGCCCTGCAAAACCTACACAAAACATGTCCAAACAAAAACCTGTTGTTGTACCCCAAAATTTTGCCTCTCATTGTATCATGATTTTCCCTGAGAAGACTTCTTTGGACTCAAGATCAGATTAGGGTTTGCTCTGCTCAAGACATCTCCTTGCACTGTTGACCTGAAATTAGGGTTTGAGTTTGCACAGGGATTTTTGGACTTCCAATGATCAATGTGACTTTCATACTTCATGTTGGACTTATAATATTTCCCATATCAAGTTTCAAGCCTTGAATCAAATTTTTGCTCAGTCAATTGGACAGTTGACCTAGAAATCAACTGTATTAGGGGAAAAAGTCAACTGTGGCCAATTTACAGTCAAACCTCATAATTTTTTATCCACATAAACATTGTAAACTCACATGAACCATTTGATCAAATTTGGACCACAACTCCTCAAGAAACTTGATCATATCATCAAAAGGGCAAAATGGTCATTTTTAGGGTTTTGACTGCAGAAGGGCAATTTCTGATTTTTCACCTAGCCAATGGCAAATTGGGTTCAAGCATGGATTCAAGGACTCAATGGAATCATCTTGATCTAATCACAAGATTCAAAAGATCTCAATTGCATTAGATTGACAGATGAATTTTCCAGTCAACTGATTAAAAATCAATTGTACACTGAAAAGTCAAAATTTGACTTTTTGGTCAAAATCAAGTGCCAAGGGTCATTTTTCATCAAGATGTGTCAAAACATGAAACTTGTTCACCAAGAAACCTAATTTTGGAAATTAGGGTTTAAGATTGAAAAATTTCTTAACTTCGAAATTTTCTAAGTTATAAAATTTTCTTATTTTTTCCTAACTTTGCCCAACTTTTTCACCATGATGCAATTGGATTCAAAGAAAACTCTCAATGTGAAAGTTGTAGTCCTCCACAAAATCTACAAATTTGATTCACAAAGTTTTCCCAAAATATTCTTGGATCTCAAGTTATGATTTTGTGAATAAGGGTCCAAAAACTTTCTAACTTAGTGAAATTTTGCCCTAGTTTAGGCAGGATTTTAACCTATCTTCATGGCAATTTTTCACATAGTTCCAATAGGAATCTCAAAATGAATTTCAAAGATGTATTGTATAGCATGTTACAAGCTTTCCAAAATTTCCAAGAACTCTCCAAAATCATTTTTGATTAGGGAGAATCAAAGGTTTGAATTTGGAAAAATATCACTTTGGTCCATGGCATTTTTCATGTTGCTACAAGTTGCATTTTCTGTCCAACCATGCTTGTACTTGGATTACAGGTCCTTAAACCCTTCCACACTCAAAAATTGAATGCAAACACATTGGTTAGAGGCATTGTTCTGAGCTTTAGAAGATTACACAAAGGATTAATCCATTTTTGGCAAAACGATAACAATGCCATTTTGATAAAGGTTTCTTTATGCAATTTTGTTTCTCTTGAGCATTGCACCAAGTCTTTTGCAGCAAACAACATCCACAAATATCAGGGAAAGTACACCAACTATGTGCATGCTTGGAGATAGCCTGTACAGGCCTGGCCTTGGTCACTTCTCACTTTTGCTTCAAAACCAAGTTAACTTGCAAAAACCACACAACTCTTGTATCTGATATAACCAGGTGTTGTAAACATTTCAAACAAGTTTTATATATTTCCTAAGGTCAGAAACACGAGCTAGCCAGTACTCAAACACCCTTGTACACCAAAACACCAAAATCTTGCAAAACAGGGCAGGTTCTGCATTTTGATTATCAAATCACAAACCACTCGTGTGTTTTGCTTGCAACCAGTTTCAACACACTCCATACAACCTACCTAAACTATCACAGCCATTTCCAAGTCACTGTAACTCCATTTACACACTTCACCATTTTTGAATTCTGACTTTGCAGGTTGAGTTCTATAGAGAGATTCAAGCAAGTTCAAAGCAAACTAAGCATTGGGGAAGGTCAAAGGAACTTCAAGCAAGCTCACAAGTATCTCAGGCCTCACTGAAAACCCCTACATTTCCATACTCGAGCTTGACTGAAACAGGTAAAGTTCAAACTTCTATCTCTCTATTTAGGAAACATTAGGCTTAGGTTTGTGAATAAAAAATGTAGTACTCATTGCCCTTGAGTTGTACATATGCATAGAAT
The DNA here is from genome assembly GCA_948472305.1 of Vicia faba. NCBI lineage: Eukaryota > Viridiplantae > Streptophyta > Magnoliopsida > Fabales > Fabaceae > Vicia > Vicia faba. The sequence continues at coordinate 1,296,644,751 of OX451736.1, forward strand.
TCATTTAAGTTAACTGAGCTGGGAGAATTTGAATGATGAACTTTCTGAAAAAACTAGGTTAGAAATTAGGGCCAGAGAAATTCTCTCTGGTCTTTGAGAGTTAGATTAAGTTTTTTACATGGTTAGAATCGTATGATCATGCTCTATAACTTTCATGTTGCAAGTTTTTGTTTTTAAGCACAAATGGAGGAGTTAGCCATTTGAACAAGAAGCGCGCGTTTGGTTGCTGTCTCAAGGACAGGGACGAAGGCAATGTGGGTTGGGCTTGGTTTCTCTTTGCTTTTGACACCCCTTGGCTTGCTAGTTACACCCCATTGGCTCATTTCATTATTTTTCATATTTTTCTATTTCTATTTACATTTTTGACTTTATTTTGTCTTTCTAAACATTAAAAATTACCAAAAATATTTTCTTAAATTTTCACATTTTATTTTATTATTTTTATTATTTTTTGGACATAGAAATAATTATTAAATAATATACTTTTATTTTCTTAAAATAAAAACTTGTAAATATTATAAAAAATACTATATATTTTTATTGTTATTATTTATACACTTAAATAATATCTTTTCACATATTTTTATTTTTTAACATTTGCATATATTTTTATTTATTTTATTGTACATAAATAAATAATTATAATATATATATATTTTCTTAAAACAAATCAGGGTTTCCACCCTTAATAAAAAATAATCTCTTATTTTCTTATTTTTGATACATTAAATAGTTTATTTTTACATACATAAAAATAATACAAAAACACTTTTGCATATTCATATTTATTTGCATATTTAAATATCTGCTTATTTATTATTTGTACAATAAATTCAATTTGGTTGTAATAGTTGAAATAGGGCTTTTATTTACTTGCAAATATCCCCCTATTCAAACTTGTACCCCCTCCCCATAATAATGTTGTTATAGTCGTAGATTTACTTTTACGCACTTTATAACTTTCAAATATGCATGATAGAAAGACTAGGGTTTGTATGAAAAAATCCAAAATCAAACAAATAGCTTGACTAATACAAGACAACAATGCATGAAAAATGACAACACAATGCACACAAGCACCCCTAGGGTTTCATCCACTTGTTGCCTTTAAAATGGCCATGGTATGCATGCTAGGTGTCTTGGCAAAACAAAATCAAAACAAAAAGATCATAGTCCCTCGATGACGCTATCTTGGTTGCCTATACAAAAATGATCTAGTCCCTCAAACAAAAACTTGCTAAAGATACTTGGAACTAATGCTATCATGGTCATACGATGACCCGCGCCTGTCCCATTTAACATCCAAACACAAGGTTATTTACCAAATACAATGGTAAAACAACAATGTCAAAGGGTTAAAAATGTATAGGAAAAGATCTTTGAGTAGGGTAGACAACTCCTAGTTACTTGATCAAAACTTGCAAACATCCTTGCTATTTTCAAAAACACATCACAACACAATTTCAAAACATTTCCCAAAACAAACTTTCAAACATTTGAAACATTTTTCAAAAGACAAACACCTTTGTATACATTCAAACAAGAATCATTACAAAGGTTGCCTAGACAAAAGGCCTCTTTTCAAAATATTTTCAAAACCACACACAAAAGCACCATTTCAAACAATTGAAAAGCAAAAGCAAGTGATCTAAAACAAGTAACTAAGAGCCCATGGAAAATCATGGATGAAAAGGGTGCTAGCACCTTCCCTTTTCATAATCTACCCCCCGGACCCAAGAAAACATCTCAAAGGTCTTTCTTGTGCTTTTTGACCTTTCCTTTGGATAAAATAAAAAGTCGGTGGCGACTCTTGCTAAACCGAAACATTTGCGAACACAAACGTAAAACCTCAAGTCAGTTCTCCCACCGCATCACAGAACTGGCGACTCTGCTGGGGAATATTCTAAAAAAGTGGGGTTACCTTAGGGTTTATATCACCTTTACATGCTTATCTTGTTTGCTTTGATTGCTTTATATTTGGTTCTATTGTTTGGGTTTGAAATCCTCTACCCGGATTTGGGAAACATTCATAGGTAAATAGCAATACATTGTGGAAACTGTGCGGGGTATACCGACATGGTTGAAGCAATAGCTATATTAGTGCGACATATTTGTGGGTACCAGTAGCCTTTGAGTTAATCAAAGAGAATACGGGGCCGCTGAGTGATGTCATAAAGCACTAATGGACTTTTAGAACCTTTACTTGACCATCTTGGCCTTTTTAGGGGTAGTGAGATGACTGGCTTTGGTGCAGTCCGAAGTTGGTAGATACTCGATATTACACTCATTGAGGGTTGTTTTCTTGGAATATTTCGGTCGCCAGTAAAGTGTCTAAACTGAAACAATGAACACAGAAAATAATCCAGTGATATTGAGCTCCTTATAACCCGGTTACTATTTATAGGACAGGTTGAGCCAACTAAACTTCAAGAGGGTACTTACCTATGAAACCCCATGCAAGCCTGAAACTAGGAACTTGTGTGATTTGTTTGTACATATATACTTGTGCATAACATCGTGGACATCATGAAGCATTATATGCATCCACTAACCATTTCAAGGATTTGGATCTTCATCTTTGTTCCTGTTTTGTAGGTAATGGAATCACTCCGCAGGAAAACTATTCAGGTCAACCTTGTGAGAATTCCTCCTAAACTCAAGGAGCTTGCTTCCAAGATTCCAGAGTATTCTCCCTTCAATGAAAGACATGGTAGACTTCTCAACTTGGCCAACTCCAACATAGAAGAAGACATGGTGAAAGTTCTCTTCCAGTTATTTGACCCCCTACACCACTGTTTCACATTTCCTGATTACCAGCTTGTGCCTACTTTGGAGGAATTTTCTCAACTCCTAAGGATTCCTATTCTCCATCAACTACCCTACAACGGTACGGAAAGAGATCCAAAGCCTGAAGATGTTGCTCAAGCCCTACACTTGCAACCATCTGATGTCAAGGGTCATTGGGAAACCAGAAGTGGTATCAAGGGTTTCTTGTCAAAGTTTCTGTTTGAGAAAGCTCAAGAATGCTGGAATTCATTGGACTTACAAGCCTTTGAGGAGATTGTGTCTCTTATCGTCTATGGGTTGGTCTTGTTCCCAAACCTTGACCAACTTATAGATGTGAATGCTGTCAAGATTTTCATGTCCTGGAATCCTGTGCCTACATTGCTTGGGGATATCCTCCACTCATTCCACACACGAACAATGAGAAAAAGAGGTGTTCTCATGTGTTGTACTCCTCTTCTATCAAGGTGGTTTATTTCTCACCTTCCCTAATCAGTTTTGAAGAATGAGCAAGGCTTGAGGTGATCACAACAGTTGATGACCCTTACACATTCAGATGTTCATTGGTGTTCTTGGTCTAGAGAAAATGTTATCATCATTGACTGTTGTGTGGAATTCCCTAATGTCCCTCTACTAGGCATTAGGGGAGGCATCACCTACAATCCCTGCTTGGCTCTGAGACAGTTTGGGTATGCCCGAAGGGATGGCCCTCATGACATGCTGATTCCAGACTTGGTTTTTGACTTCGACAACAACGATCAAGGACTTCGACAAAGGTTCATCCGAGCTTGGAGGATGCCCAACATGGTGGATAGTAAGACCTTGGGACACAAGAATTCCATCCCCCTTGAGCCTTACCTCAAGTGGGTACGAACCCGCGCCCAAAGTCTTATGATGCCTTACCCCTACATTATGCCTGTGATCAAAGAGCCTGTCATGGAAGGAGAGGTTCCATACACCCTCCTACATCATGACATGCCAACATCACTTAAAGATTTGCAAAGGAGTTGGATACAGCTCAAAGGAGAACGCGACACTTTTGAAGCCCAATTCTACGCCAGTGAGAAGAAGGTTTTGGAACTGACTCGCCAACTTCACGAAGAGAAAACTCTCAACAACTACATTGCACCAAAGAGGATGCGCAACGTCTTTTTACATTAGAATTTTGTATTATTTTGCCCATGGGGCATTTATGTACTAACAAATTCTATCTTATTAATATGACGTGTGTTCCTTTTTGTTTCAAACAAATTTGAATTTATGAATCCTTGAATGCATTACATGAATAACATATCATTCATCATATGCATAAGAAGGTCTTCACACCAGGTTTCCTTATCTCTCTGCTGTTTATTTCAGCAAGATGGATATAGAGCAGACGATCAAAGACTTACAAGCGCGGAATTCACAGTTCCAACAACTACTCATGACCTTGGCTAAGGGTCAGGAGGATCTCAAAACCTTGCTGGAAAAGGAGAAAAAGAAAAAGAAAAGAGTTGGTGTGGCTACCATGGGAAGAAGATTTGAGAACCAAGCTAGAAGGGTCCTGGATTTCCCCTCAACATCTGATGAAGGGGTAGGAAAAGGAAAGGGAGCTGCAGTGCCCTCCGAGTCTGAGGAAGAAGAAGAAGATATAGAGGATGAAGATTATTCATAACAACAGTACCCACCTGCAGGCGACAAATACAAGAATCTGGAAGAACGTCTAGCAGCTATGGAGGTACAAAGAGTGCCTGGGCTGGACTTCGAGGAGCTAGGTTTGGTTGTTGGGATTGTGATTCCCCCTAAGTTTAAGGTGCCTATATTTTCTAAGTACGATGGGTTGTCTTGCCCAAAGATGCATTTGCGATCTTACGTCAGAAAAATCTAACCGCATTCTTCTGATAAAGATCTATGGGTTCATTTCTTCCAAGACAGTCTTTTGGGGACGCAGTTAGATTATTTCTACCAGCTAGAGAGGTCTGATGTGCACAATTGGGAGGATTTGGCTGCTACCTTCTACAGACAGTATTAATATAATACGAATTTAGCACCAACCCGTACTCAATTACAGAGTATGGGCATGGTATTAAATGAAGGTTTTAAAGAGTATGCCCAGAAATGGAGAGACTTAGCGGGACGAGTGCAGCCACCTCTATCTGAGAGGGAGCTGGTAGATATGTTCTTGGGTACACTGTCAGGCCCCTTTTTCAATCACCTGATTGGAAGTTCATCTGTGGGGTTCACTGAGTTAATTCTGACTGGTGAAAGAGTTGAAGCCGGAATCAAGAGCGGGAAAATTCAAAAGGATGCATCTGCTTCCGCTTCCATCAAAAAGACTTTTCCATCAAAGAAAGAAGTCTCAACTGTCTACTCCCAAAGAGGTCAGGGAAGAGTTGAGCGCCGGCCAGCGGTGGGGGCCGTAATGATTCAGAAGTCTGCAACTGATCAACCCAGAAACAATCAACCCAGAACCAACCAAGCAAGGGTGGAAAGGCCTGCACGGAAATTCACTCAGATAATCATGACTCCCGATCAAGTTCTTCCCCATCTGTTGAAGTTAAACCTTACCAGTTTGAGAGAGGCCCCGAAGAATCCGAATACAACTTCTCCTTACTACCATGCCAACGCCAAATGTGCTTATCATTCAGACAGCCTGGGGCATGACACCAACCATTGTTGGGCCCTCAAAAATAAGATTCAGAATTTAATAGATGCTAAAGAAGTGGAATTCGACACCCCTAAAAAGCCTAATGTGATCTCTGCTCCAATGCCAAAACATGGTCACAATGTCCATGCTGTTGAAGAGGATCTATTTGTAGCTATTGTTGATGATTTGATGACTCCGCTACCGATAATCAAGTTGAATTTGCTGAAGGCTGGGATTTTCCCAGGTTGTAAAGAAGATTGTTGCCTTTGTTCATCCTTACCAACCGACTGTCCGTTGTTGAAGTTAGGCATTCAGCGCCTAATGGATAATCAAGAAATACTTTTTGAAAATACTCCTGTTATATCGACTCCTGTCAATGATGTTTCGATAATTACCCTATCCGCCAATCTTTCCAAGGTCTCCAAAAGACCTGTTAAGATTACATCTGATCCGAAGATTGCACCTTTGAAGATAACCATGTCGGGGCCTATCCCATACAAGTCCAACAAATCAATACCGTGGAACTATGGGGGAGAGATCTTCTACCACGGTGTTAAACAAATTGAATCAACTGAAGAGAGTTCTGATGAAGAGACTTTCGATATTGGAAACATTGCTGGAACGAGTAAAATCACCCACAGTGGAAGAATTTTCTCTCCGTAGATTGCGCCTCCAAAGGCAATCTTCGGACCATCAGCCGCTCCTAAGGTTACCCCTGTGCCGGTCAACATATCTGCGAGAACTCCAGTTATTGAAGAAGTTTTGACTCCTGTGGTTGTCCCCTCTGCTGTTGCGGATGATAGAGGGAAAGGGATCCAAGAAGAGCCCGTCAGGACGAGGGCTCAGCCGTTGATCATCCCTGAAACCTCTCAAAAAGAAATGGAAGAGATTTTGAAAATAATCAAGAAAAGCGATTATAATGTTGTGGAGCAACTGGGGCAAACCCCCTCAAAAATCTCTATGTTGGCCTTGCTGCTTTGTTCAGAAGCTCATGCCAAAGCTTTGATCAGATTCTTGAAGACGACCCATGTGCCCCAGGAAACCTATGCGGACCAGTTCCAGGAATGTGTAGCTAGCCTGACAGTAGACAATGGTCTACGGTTCTCCAATGTTGATCTAACAATCAAAGGGAGAAAACATAATGATGTTTTGCATGTCTCGGTGGAATGTAGAGGGACTACTCTGGCACACGCTCTGGTAGACATTGGTTCATCGCTGAATGTGAAGGAAAATTGCGATCAAAAGCGCAGCGGAATTTAAAATTTTCCTTTAGCGATCCTTACGAATGAGCATGGTCAGTGATAGAAATATTTACCTCTTGTGGCGATTAAGACCTTTGATGTTGTGATCACGAGCGTTGATGAAGAACAACGCTTCTACTCAGTCCACACGAACAGATCACTTCCGGTCACAGTGCTAGCTGATCACGAACGAAAACCTTGAGTGAGAGAGAGAATCAAAAACGAAATTGCATCAAGTGAAATTGGTTCATCACAAGGGATCTATTTATAGAATCACTCGTGTGGGCTACAAGCTAAAAGCCCAATTAAGGCTATAAGCTAAAAGCCCAATTAAGCTTATGGACATCATACCTTATGATGTACCATATATCACTTATCCACGTGGTACCTTACCACTTTCCGTATTACATTTAAGTGCACCGTACCTTACGGTGTTCCTTATTTATTCTATCTCTCATCAACCCATCCTTATGTGTGTGACCCTGTAGGTTTTCGCGATGTTGGCAATTATATTAAATCACACATTTAATATAATAAACAGTGAGCGGTATCTAGCAACACATCACTGTTACCCAAGTCACGAAAATGTCATGTGATCTGACCAAACCTTTTTCCGTGATAATATTTGTGTTGTACAATTACCCTTTTGCCCTCATGTCTATATTGAACACAAGGCATACACTGTGTCACCCTTGTCCAGTTCAATATTGGGCCCTTAGACATTTATCATGTTATGCAGGATGAGCAAATTCCATCTAGGTCACTCATGTCCCTTAGCATGCTTTGTGAAGTACCCATCAACCGTCTTTATAGTCATCCAGTTACGGATGACGTTTGATCAGCAATAAAGTACTTGACTCTACATCTAGGGTCCATAGTGGTTTCAGGTCGAAGGGTGGTATACACCATTATCATCATGAGAATAAATTATGACACTTTGCATAACATTCTATGTAGTATTCTCATAGCGGGTCAATCCAGTATAAATACTACTCCTAATATTCATACCTATGTCAAGACTTGATAACTCCTTATCTATGATCCATGAGATGTGATCATCAATCTATCTTCATAATAATCTTAATGCTTTAATGTTATCCCACTTCACATTAAAGCTTGACTACGGATACTTTAAGAATAGTGTCTTATGTTTAATGGGATCTCATGATTAAGTCACACTTAACATTTCATTAAACAAATAAACCATTATAGGGACTTTATTATTTTGGAAAGCAAACATAATAAAGAAATGCCTTTTATTATTAATAAATAATTCGATACAAGTACCAAAAGTATTGGCCTCTAGGGCTTACACCAACAGAATGTACTACCAAAGAAGGCTAGATTGTGAAGGTCTAACTTTGAAGCCCAACAGCATCATTGTCAGAGCCTTTGATGGTTCTAAACGGATGGTCCACGGGGAGGTGGACATCCCAATTAAAGTGGGAACTGAAACCTTCAATTCCACATTTTATGTCATGGACATCCGTCCCTCCTATTCTTGCTTGTTAGGAAGACCCTGGAGTCATCATGTTGGAGCCGTCACTTCAACTTTGCATCAAAAGCTCAAGTACCCTGTCAAGGGGAAAATTGTGACAGTTCACAATGAAGAGGAATACATGATAAGCCATCTTAATTCTTTCCGCTATGTGGAATTGGATGGTGAATTAATCGAAACCCCCTTTCAGCATTTTGAGGAGGTAGCTCAGGAGATTGCGGTAGCCAAGTCAGTGCCTTCTATACCCATGATTACCCGGCCTCCGCCTCGGATGTCGTCACTCAAAGATGCAAAGGCTGTGACTGAAGGAGGAGGAAGCACAATCTGGGGTAGCTTCTCGATTTTCCTTTCAAATCTGATAAATTCGGCTTGGGTTTCACTGCTTCTGCTCAAAAGGCTGTGCGTTGCTCCCGGGATGGAGGGCCATTAGTGAAGATCACCCATCATGGAGTCAATGCTTTGGAGGATGGTGAAGAGGAGGGCAACCTAGAAGACTGGATTTTCCCTACTGTTGAAGGAGGCTTATGAAATTGAGAGGTAAAGGACTTTGTTCCCATTACTTTCATCAATCAGTAATTTATCTTTCAAACATTTATGTTGGTTTGTAATAATTCTTAAACAATTCGTACACTTTTAACCTTGTGCCTTACCCGAGGTACATAGTTCCATTTGTAAGGGTTTGATTTTTCATCTTCATATGCCATTTTGATGAATCATGGACGTTTTCATATATAAACTTTTGTGTTCATTTTATTTCTTTTTACATTTTATTTGTTTAAAGGTGGCTATCCCTTACACACACCCACACTCACCAATACAGGTACCCATCCACTCTGGATTCCATGGGTAACAATTCTGCTATGACCTTCAGTGACTCTGAAGATTTGGTCTACCATGCCGAATACGAAGGTGATGAAAACTGTGGAGTGCATGGAGAGTTGGCTAGACTGCTGCAACAGGAAGAAAGGGCTATTCTACCACATGGGGAGTTGTTAGAGACAATCAACTTGGGACCTGAGGCAGACAGAAAAGAAATTAGAGTGGGCGCCAACCTAGAGCCAAGTGTCAAAGAGCGCTTAGTTCAGCTATTGAATGAATATGTTGAGATCTTCGCCTGGTCCTACGAAGACATGCCGGGACTTGATACAGATATTGTGGTTCACCGTCTCCCTACAAGAGAAGACTATCCACCAATTAAACATAAAGTTTCTCGCATGAGGCCCAACATGTCTGAAAAGATCAAAGCTGAAGTGATGAAGTAGTTTAATACTGGCTTTCTTGCAGTTACTTCTTATCCACAATGGGTTTCTAACATTGTGCCCGTGCCTAAGAAGGATGGAAAAGTCAGAATGTGCGTGGATTACAGAGACTTAAACAGGGCTAGCCCTAAAGATGACTTTCCACTGCCATACATTGACATCTTGGTTGACAATACAACTCAGCACAAGGTATTTTCTTTCATGGATGGATTTTCAGGTTATAACCAGATCAAAATGGCCCCTGAAGACATGGAGAAAACTACTTTTGTTACACAGTGGGGTACATTCTGCTATAAAGTGATGCCATTTGGACTGAAGAATGTCGGGGCAACCTATCAACGCGCCATGGTGGCTTTGTTTCATGATATGATACATCATGAGATAGAGGTTTACGTAGACGACATGATAGCCCGTTCACAAACAGAAGAAGAACACCTCAACCATCTACAAAAGCTGTTTGTCAGGTTGAAAGAGTACAAGCTCAGACTGAACCCTAATAAGTGCACTTTCAGAGTCAGGTCCGGTAAACTCTTATGTTTCATCGTCAGTAACAAAGGCATCGAGGTTGATCCTGCCAAAGTCAAAGCTATACAAGAAATGCCTGCCCCTCGCACTGAGAAGGAGGTCAGAGGTTTCTTGGGACGCCTAAACTACATTGCAAGGTTCATCTCTCACCTAACATCTACCTGTGAACCAATCTTCAAGCTGTTGAAGAAAGATTAGGTGGTTAAATGGAATGATGACTGTCAAGTTGCTTTTGATGAAATCAAGGAGTATTTGCTAGAACCTCCTATCTTGATGCCTCCTCGAAGGAAGACTGCTTATCATGTATCTGACTATCCTAGAGAATTCAATGGGGTGCGTACTGGGCCAACATGACGAGTCTGGCCGAAAAGAGCATGCCATTTATTACCTTAGCAAAAAGTTTACCGACTGTGAGACCCGATACTCACTGCTTGAGAAAACTTGTTGCGCTTTGGTATGGGCTGCTCGCCGGCTAAGGCAGTATATGTTGACTCATACCACTTTGCTGATCTCTAAGATGGATCCGATCAAGTACATCTTTGAGAAGCCTGCTTTATCTGGAAGAATAGCAAGGTGGCAAATGATCCTCACCGAGTATGATATACAATACACAACCTAAAAAGATATAAAGTGGAGTGTTCTAGTCGATCATCTGGCCCATCAAGCTGTCGAAGATTACCAATCCATGAGGTTTGACTTCCCCGACGAGGATATCATGACTTTGGACAACATTAAAGAGAGCAGACCGTATGACGGACCTGAACAAGGATCCAGATGGACCCTGTACTTTGATGGTGCTTCTAATGCACTTGGAAATGGTATCAGTGCTGTACTTATCTCTCCTGAAGGTTGCCATACACCTTTCACTGCCAGACTCTGCTTCAGCTGCACCAACAATATGGACGAATATGAAGCTTGTATCTTTGGTCTCAAGGCCGCTATTGACTTGGGAATCAAATCTTTAATTGTATTTGGGGACTCATCTTTGGTTATCAGTCAAATCAAAGGAGAGTGGGATACTAAACATCCAAACCTCATCCCTTACAAAGAACATGTCTTGACATTGTTACCACATTTCGAGCAGATTACCTTCGAGCACTTCCCGCGAGAAGAAAATCAGCTAGCAGATGCTCTAGCTACAATGTCATCCATGTTTAAACTTAACTGGGATACTGAGGCTCCCTAAATCACCGTTGAACGGATGGACGAACCTGCACATTGTCACGATATTAATACCGAATAAGTAGTGGAACGACCATGGTTTCATGACGTCAAAAGGTATCTCGAAGCACAAGAATACCCTAAAGGAGCTTCAGTCAATGACAAAAAGTTCTTGAGGAGATTCTCTGCCAAGTTATTTCTGAGAAACGGTATCCTATACAAGCGCAATCATTATTGCATTCTACTCCGTTGTGTGGACAAGGTTGAAGCTGAACAGATTATGGATGAACTGCACAATGGTACCTTTGGCACTCACTCAAGCGGACATACGATGGATAAGAAGATTCTACGGGCAGGCTATTACTGGTCTACTATGGAAGCTGACTTCCATCAACATTCTCGTACTTGTCACAAATGCCAAATCTATGTTGACAAGGTACATATACCTCCAGTTCCTCTCAATGTCTTAACAGCTCCTTGGCCATTCGCTATGTGGGGAATTGACATGATTGGAGAGATCAAGCCTACAACACCCAATGGACACCGCTTCATCCTGGTGGCCATTAATTACTTTACCAAGTGGGTCGAAGAAGCTTCCTTCACCTCCGTCATAAAGAATGTGGTTGCCCGCTTCATCAAGCAGAACCTCATTTTCCGGTATGGCATTCCCGACAGGATTATCACTGACAACAGTACAAACCTGAACAACACTATGATCACTGCCTTGTGCGAGCAGTTCCAGATTCAACATCACAATTCATATCCCTATCGACCGAAGATGAATGGTGTTGTCGAAGCTGCGAACAAAAATATCAAGAAGATCATACAAAAGATGACAATCACCTACAAGGACTGGCATGTGATGTTACCGTTTGCTCTGCATGGGTACCGTACCACGACACGAACGTCAACTGGGGAAACACTCTATTCTTTGGTATACGACATGGAAGCTGTTTTACCTATTTAGGTTCAGATTCCCTCCTTGAGAATCATGAAAGATGTTGGTTTGAGTGAAGACGATTGGATTCAGACCCGGCTTGATCAACTTAACTTGATTGATGAAAAGCGACTTACTACTGTTTGTCATGGTCAGGCGTATCAAAAACGAATAATCAAGGCATTCAACAAGAAAGTCAGACGCCAGGTATATCAAGTCGGGGATCTTGTAATCAAGAATATCATCTTGCTGCAAAGTGATCCCAAGGGAAAATGGACTCCTACTTACGAAGGACCATTTGTGATCAAAAACATCTTTTCTGGTGGGGCAATGATCCTGACCACCATGGACGGCGACGACCTGCCGCACCCTGCAAATGCAGACATAGTCAAAAGATACTACGCATAAATGACGCGGCAAGTTGAAAACCCGAAAGGGCGACTTGGGCAAAAAAGGGCATCCCAGTGAATCGAAAACTCGAAAGGGCGGTTCAGGCAAAAGTTAGGGATAAATAAAAAAAATCTGTACACCCGGTAAGTTGAAAACCCGAAAGGGTGACTTGGGAAAAAAAAGGGTTTTTCGGTGGATCGAAAACCCGAAAGGGAGGTCTAGGCAAAAGTTAGGGAATTAAAGCGTATGACTATGTCTCATCGGATCACTTTAAGGACAATCTCTTCACAGACAAGCTCCGTGTTTCTGATCAACTCAATCAGCATCGGACGAAGCAACGAATGGACAAGATATTCAGGGTTACGAAGGCTATAGCAGAATGGGAACCCCGTGGAATCGTTTACACATAGCCATATTTCTTTGTATAATTTTTTTTCATTTTATGACAACATTATCTTACTAGGATGTCTGTCTCCTTTGTACAAAATACTTACACAAAGTTAATACAAAGATACTTCAAAGTGCAGAAAACTATTTTCCTTTTCTTTTTCTTTACACATGTGTTTTATTTGAAAGCGTCCAATGGTTTATTAAATGAGCATATGCATTTGAATATAATCACTGTTTACAAATAAATGAAATGTGAAAGAATAATTACTGACAGGTTGAAAGTATAGGAAAACATCTTCAGGCTATTCCAAGAGAAACCCCCTACAGTACATCATCTGGATCCCCAGCGGAGCTAAAACCTTGAAATACATATCCCCAGCGGAATTAAATTTCAAAATCCCCACCAGGACTAAGTTTTCAAACTCCCAATCCCCAACGGACCCAAAAACTTTGAACTACAGACCCTCAGCAAAGATGAAACTTTCTTCCCCAACGGAGTCCAAAACTTCAAACCCCGGTGGAAAACCATCCAGTTTCCTCCAATTCCCCAGAGAGTTGTCTTAAAACCAGATAATTCCCCTACAAGTTATCTTAGAACCTGATAATTTCCCGGCAAGTTGCTTTTAAGCCTGACAGCTAACCAGACGACAACTTCGGATAACTCCCCAGCAGTATAGCTACTCCCCAACCGAATAAACTTTCTCCCCGCAGAGTTATTCTTATTTCTCAGCAGATTGAAGATTCTCAATCCCCAGCCACAGTCATCAAGGTTCTCGGGACTCCCCAAGTAGGTTTCTCAAGCAACACTCAGAATTATTCTTACAACATAATGTCTATCATCTTCCAAGGGCTTGAAGGATTCCTACATCCCCAGGAAAGTCGTGAAGAATTCTCACATCCCCACAGAAGCTGTTAAAGTTTTTGATAATCCCTGCGAGTTGTCAAAAGGTTTTGGATCTCCAGTAGCAGTCAAGGATTTATTTTCCCCGGCAGCAGTCAAAGATTTTATTATCTCCAGCTATCAAGGATTTATTTTCCTCAGCAAGACAGCTAATCAGCTTACATGCGCATACATTACATTCATATATCATAAACATTGATAAAACACATATATTGCATCATACATTTCATACAACATAATTTCGTGTTTCAGCTAACATTTTACCCTTTTCAGGATAAAATTAACAGCTATCTTTAACAGATGTTCAAAGCTCAAATACAGCTTAGAGATGCTCCAGATACGGATGCTATTCTACTGCTTGTTCAAATCAATGCTCAGATTCCTGTTCCAGCTCAAATTATGAAGCTCGGATTTGACTGGATAATATCTCGATCATACTGAAGTCCGGAGATCGACCGGAAAAATAGTTGAATCCCCAGCAAATTATTGAAAAGCCTGGAATCGACCAAATAGAAGTATAAAGCACCATGAAGCCTGGAATCGACCATATTGTGGTACACCTTAAATTCAAGCTATAAAGCTCGGGTTCGACCGGATAGTATCTTGATCTCTAGAAAACACTGCGAAGCCTGGATTTTGACCAGATAACAGTGAGGTACACTGTGAAGCTTGGATTTTGACCAAATAGAAGTTTACTTGGCTAATTACTAAGAAGTCTGGAATCGACCAGATATTAGTATGCCTTAAATTCAAGTTGAAGCCCGAAGGCGACCGGATAACAGCTTAATTCCTTCTAAAGCCTGGAGTATGACCAAATAGGAATTGAGAAATTATGAAGCCTGGAGAATAACCAGATAGCAAGTTTAATCTCATCTCCCCGTTAAGTCACTGTAAAGCTTGGAGCATGACCAGATAGCAACAGATCTTATCACTATGAAGCCTGGAGCACGACCAGATAGCAGTTCATTTTCACCTCTTCAAACCAAGAGATGATTCCCCAGTAGAATAACGGACGACTGAAGCTCCTAAAATTCTATTTCTACCACGACAGAGACCAGCATTCTCCGGCGTAGTCCTCCTCAATAACAGGTATACGGGCTCTCGCAAAGGAATCTCTTATGCGATTGAAACTTCTTGGATGGCATCTTGAAGCCCATCTCCAGCAAGATTCAATCATCTCCAAATGGCATCTTTAAGCCCATTCCTTCAACCACATTTTGACGAGTGTAAATTTATGGGCACTCTAGTGTCCAATCCTCTTTTACCTTTGAATCACGAAATGCGAACTCGCCAATCTAACTCTTCAGGTTCAAGAAGATTAAACAGGGGCAGCCATTGTACCCCAAAATTTTCCCTCTCATTGTATCACGATTTTCCCTCACAAGACTTCTTTGGACTCAAGATCATATTAGGGTTTGCTCTGCTCAAGACATCTCCTTGCACTGTTGACCTGAAATTAGGGTTTGAGTTTGCACAGGTATTTTTGGACTTCCAATGATCAATGTGACTTTCATACTTCATGTTGGACTTATAAGATTGCCCATATCAAGTTTCAAGCCTTGAATCAAATTTTTGCCCAGTCAATTGGACAGTTGACCTAGAAATCAACTATATTAGGGGAAAAAGTCAACTGTGGCCAATTTACAGTCAAACCTCATAATTTTTTATCCACATCAACATTGTAAACTCACATGAACCATTTGATCAAATTTGGACCACAACTCCTCAAGAAACTTGATCATATCATCAAAAGGGCAAAATGGTCATTTTTAGGGTTTTGACTGCAGAAGGGCAATTTCTGATTTTTCACCTAGCCAATGGCAAATTGGGTTCAAGCATGGATTCAAGGACTCAATGGAATCATCTTGATCTAATCACAAGATTCAAAAGATCTCAATTGCATTAGATTGACAGATGAATTTTCCAGTCAACTGATCAAAAATCAATTGTACACTGAAAAGTCAAAATTTGACTTTTTGGTCAAAATCAAGTGCCAAGGGTCATTTTTCATCAAGATGTGTCAAAAAATGAAACTTGTTCACCAAGAAACCTAATTTTGGAAATTAGGGTTTAAGATTGAAAATTTCCATAACTTAGAAATTTTCTAAGTTATAAAATTTTCTTATTTTTTCCCAACTTTGCCCAATTTTTTCACCATGATGCAATTGGATTCAAAGAAAACTCCAAACATGAAAGTTGTAGTCGTCTACAAAATCTACAACTTTGATTCACAAATTTTTCCCAAAAGATGCTTGGATCTCATGTTATGATTTTGTGAATAAGGGTCCAAAAACTTTCTAACTTAGTGAAATTTTGCCCTAGTTTAGGCAGGCTTTTGACCTACCTTCATGGCAATTTTTCACATAGTTCCAATTGGAATATCAAAACTCATTTCAAATATAGATTGTAGAGCATGTTACAAGCTTTCCAAAATATCCAAGAACTCTCCAAAATCATTTGTGGTTAGGGAGAATCGAAGGTTTGAATTTGGCAAAATATCACTTTGGTCCATGGCATTTTTCATGTTGCTACAAGTTGCAATTTCTGTCCAACCATGCTTGTACTTGGATAAGAGGTCCTTAAACCCTTCCACACTTAAAAATTTAATGCAAACACATTGGTTAGAGGCATTGTTCTGAGCTTTAGAAGATTACACAAAGGATTAATCCATTTTTGGCAAAAAGATAACAATGTCATTTTGATAAAGGTTGCTTTATGCAATTTTGTTTCTCTTGAGCATTGCACCAAGTCTTTTGCAGAAAACAACATCCAAAAATATCATGGAAAGTACACCAACTATGTGCATGCTTGGAGCTAGCCTGTACAGGCCTCGCCTTGGTCACTTCTCACATTTGCTTCAAAACCAAGTCAACTTGCAAAAACCACACAACTCTTGTATCTGATATAACCAGGTGTTGTAAACATTTCAAACAAGTTTTGTATATTTCCTAAGGTCAGAAACACGAGCTAGCCAGTCCTTAAACACCCTTGTACACCAAAACACCAAAATCTTGCAAAACAGGGCATGTTCTGCATTTTGATTTCCAAACCACAAACCACTCGTGCGTTTTGCTTGCAACCAGTTCCAACACACTCCATACAACCTACCTAAACTATCCCAGCCATTCCCAAGTCACTGTAACTCCATTTACACACTTCACCCTTTTTAAATTCTGACTTTGCAGGTTGAGTTCTATAGAGAGATTCAAGCAAGTTCAAAGCAAACTAAGCATTGAGGAAGGTCAAAGGAACTTCAAGCAAGCTCACAAGTATCTCAGGCCTCACTGAAAACCCCTACATTGCCATACTTGAGCTTGATTGAAATAGGTAAAGTTCAAACTTCTATCTCTCTATTTAGGAAACATTAGGCTTAGGTTTGTGAATAAAAAATGTAGTACTCATTGCCCTTGAGTTGTACATATGCATAGAATTCATTTAAGTTAACTGAGCTGGGAGAATTTGAATGATGAACTTTCTGAAAAAACTAGGTTAGAAATTAGGGCCCGAGAAATTCTCTCTGGTCTTTGAGAGTTAGATTAAGTTTTTTACATGGTTAGAATCGTATGATCATGCTCTATAACTTTCATGTTGCAAGTTTTTGTTTTTAAGCACAAATGCAGGAGTTAGCCATTTGAACAAGAAGCGCGCGTTTGGTTGCTGTCTCAAGGACATGGACGAAGGCAATGTGGGTTGGGCTTGGTTTCTCTTTGATTTTGACACCCCTTGGCTTGCTGTTTACACCCCCTTGGCCCATTTCATTATTTTTCATATTTTTCTATTTCTATTTACATTTTTGACTTTATTTTATCTTTCTAAACATTAAAAATTACCAAAAATATTTTCTTAAATTTTCACATTTTATTTTATTATTTTTATTATTTTTAGGACATAGAAATAATTATTAAATAATATACTTTTATTTTCTTAAAATAAAAACTTGTAAATATTATAAAAAATATTATATATTTTTATTGTTATTATTTATACACTTAAATAATATTTTTTCACATATTTTTATTTTTTAACATTTGTATATATTTTTATTTATTTTATTATACATAAATAAATAATTATAATATATATATTTTCTTAAAACAAATTAGGGTTTCCACCCTTAATAAAAAATAATCTCTTATTTTCTTATTTTTGATACATTAAATAGTTTATTTTTACATACATAAAAATAATACAAAAACACTTTTGCATATTCATATTTATTTGCATATTTAAATATTTGCTTATTTATTATTTGTACAATAAATTCAATTTGGTTGTAATAGTTGAAATAAGGCTTTTATTTTCTTGCAAATATCCCCCTATTCAAACTTGTACCCCCTTCCCCATAATAATATTGTAATAGTCGTAGATTTACTTTTACGCACTTTATAGCTTTCAAATATGCATGATAGAAAGACTAGGGTTTGTATGCAAAAATCCAAAATCAAACAAATAGCTTGACTAATACAAGACAACAATGCATGAAAAATGACAACACAATGCATACAAGCACCCCTAGGGTTTCATCCACTTGTTGCCTTTAAAATGGCCATGGTATGCATGCTAGGTGTCTTGGCAAAACAAAATCAAAACAAAAAGATCATAGTCCCTCGATGACGCTATCTTGGTTGCCTATACAAAAATGATCTAGTCCCTCAAACAAAAACTTGCTAAAGATACTCGGCACTAATGCTATCATGGTCATACGATGACCTGCGCCTGTCCCGTTTAACATCCAAACACAAGGTTGTTTACCAAATACAATGGTAAAACAACAATGTCAAAGGGTTAAAAATGTATAGAAAAAGATCTTTGAGTAGGGTAGACAACTCCTAGTTACTTGATCAAAACTTGCAAACATCCTTGTTATTTTCAAAAACACATCTCAACACAATTTCAAAACATTTCCCAAAACAAACTTTCAAACATTTGAAACATTTTTCAAAAGACAAACACCTTTGTATACATTCAAACAAGAATCATTACAAAGGTTGCCTAGACAAAAGGCCTCTTTTCAAAATATTTTCAAAACCACACACAAAAGCACCATTTCAAACAATTGAAAAGAAAAAGCAAGTGATCTAAAACAAGTAACTAAGATCCCATGGAAAACCATGGATGAAAAGGGTGCTAGCACCTTCCCTTTTCATAATCTACCCCCCGGACCCAAGAAAACATCTCAAAGGTCTTTCCTGTGCTTTTTGACCTTTCCTTTGGATAAAATAAAAAGTCGGTGGCGACTCTTGCTAAACCGAAACATTTGCGAACACAAAAGCAAAACCTCAAGTCAGTTCTCCCACCGCATCACACCTGCTATATGTTGTCCATAACCAAAAGAATAAAACTGCTGCATCAGTCCACCAACCTTGCAAAAAATGGAAAGAGCAAACATGTACAAGAGAAAGCAGTAAACTAGTACACCAAAACTAGCTTTCCATTCAAAAAATCTTGGCTCCAAAACTCACACTCATTTTCATTATAAGAAAGGCAGCAAGAAACACAGAAAGGAGGACGGAAATATCAACAAAATTCATTGTCAAGCTTACCTCACTCACGTTTTCAAAACACATCATACCTCCGTTCACTGAACTTTCCATGCAAAAATACTCACCACTTCAAAATCCTCTAGAAAAATTGTTTCAATGTCTTCCTCCAAGCAACTTACAAGCTTGCTTCATTAGCTCTGCAAATTCATCAAACCTGCAACCAACAGGATTTGACAGAAGAAGAAGAGAGCATTGGCCATCACCTCTAATTTTCATGTTTCATCGTTGACATCAAGAATCGAAACCTCAAACTGGCTCCAAGCAGGTAAGTCCAATCCTCTTTATTCTTCAAATACTTGTTGCATTGCATTACTGTCTGTTTTCTTTTGTATATTGTGTCAACTGGATGAAAGTTGAGAAACATGTTGTTGTTATTGTTATGGCACAAGAATAAACTCTTCACAAATTCACAGACATAATTCTCCGAATCAAATCTGGTTCCCAGTTTCCATCAATGTGCAAAACCTTTCATCACAACTTTTATCCTTACAACCAATCCTTCTCGCACCTGTAACAACAACAACCTCATCATCATTATCGATTCATCATCGTTTCATTCAGCATCTTCAAATCAACATCATAACAATAAATTCGCAACACAAAATAACAAGAAAAAATCAGAGATGAAAACAGTGGTATACCTTTAATTGTTTTTGTTCTGAATGCCCTTTTCTTCTTCCTTCATACATTTTAAATCCCTCCATCTCCGCTAGCTTCAGACCACACCAACACCTTCATCTCTTCCTCCAAATCCCGCTTCAGGAAGCCAAATCTACAACGAGAATTGGTGAAACCCCCATTCTCAAACTTAAACGCGGTAGCTCCGTTCGGTTTTGTCACGCGTGCTTCACTCTCTGAAAACTACGATTCCCACACCCTTCTCAACATGTTCGGCGATTGGATGGCTTCGCAACAGTGGCATGATGTGAAGGATTTGTTCGAGGCATGGGTTAGATCGTTGGATAAAAATGGAAACCTAGTAAGCCCAATGCTCTTTTTTTCCAACCTCACCCCCTAATTTTCTATTTCACACCCTTTTTCTTGTAATTAATTTGTTTTACCTTTAGTTTAGTTTAAATATAGTTTTATTAAATCTTAGTTTTAATTAAGTTTAGGTTTAACTTCATATTTTTAGAATTTCTTTTATTATTGTTTACTTAATTATTATTTACTTAATTTTAGAATTAATCTAAGTACTTAGATTTTAAAATTAGCTTAAAATTTATTTTAGGTTTAATTCTAATTCAATTAAATAAAAATGTACATTTTCAAAATTAATTTATTTTCTCAATTAGTTTAGGATTTTGTAAATTATTTTACTAACTAATTTTTGTATATTAAGTTTTATTTGGTTCATTTAATTTCTAGAATAACAAAAATCCTGAAAGACAAAAAATATATAAATTAATTTCTTTAGTCATTTATTTTCTTTAATAGAATAGAATTTTATTTTTGTTTTTCCTTCCAAACTTTTCACAAACAAATACTCAGAATCTTATTGCTATACCTTGTTAATTAATTTTATTTCATAGACTGTTATAATTTTAATTAATCGCTCAAATTCGATTTGGTTGTATTGTTTGATATTTGGACTTTTTAATCGCATTGATTCATCCCCACTTATGAATTTGTACCCCCCTTCCCGAAAGCTCTGTAATAGCGTAGAATTTCCATTTCCGCAATTTACTGTTTTCCTTATACTGTATAGTAATTAGGCGTGTATGGCAAGATTCAAAAACAATCGCTAGATAACCTAATTTCAAAGACAAAATTAACTTGAAACGAACACACTTTTTCACACGCACACCTCTAGGGTAACCTCGCTCGTTGCCTCGGAAACACAGTCATGTCCCTCAAATATTGGACGCTTTAGCAAAGACCCTTTGATAAAAAAAGATCGAAGTCCCTCGATGACCCCTCGATGTTGTCTTCGATAAAACGGTCTAGTCCCTTACAAAAATTGCTAAAGCGTCTCATAAGTTGCTTTCGATGACTGTACGATTAACCCGCGCCTGTCCCTTCACATCCAAAGATGGGGCTTCTTACCAAATCAATGGTAAGATATCAACATCTAAAGGAGGAAGAAAAGAACATTTAAGACCTTTCGAGTAGGTAGATTCGCTCCTAGTTACTCGCTTGCTCACGACAAAAACATTTTTACACCGACACTTTCATCTTAAAACATTTTCAAAAAGACAAAACATTTTTGTATACGTTCTTATAGAGACGAGAACCATTGCAAAAACATCTTTTCAAAACCACTTTCAAAAACACATTCCACAAACATATCTTTGAACTATTTTTCGAAACAAAACTTTGTACGCGTTCTTATAGAAACGAGAACCATTACAATGACATTTTCAAAATACTTTCAAAGCCTACACCACAAGCACATTGTCCAGCAAAAGCAAGTGATCTAGCAAGTAACTAAGAGCCCGTAGATAACTACGGATGAAAAGGGTGCTAATATCTTCCCTTTTCATAATCTACCCCCCGAACCCGAGAAATAATCTCGAAAGGTCTTTCCTGTGCTTTTTTACCTTTCCTTTTTTGGATAAAAGAAAATTCAGTGGCGACTCTTGTTATCCGCACAAATGCGATCAAAACACAAAACAATTCGAGTCAGTTCTCCCGCCGTATCACAAAACTGGCGACTCTGCTGGGGACTCAAAATCTAAAAGTGGGGTTACCTTAGGGTTAGATCACCTTTACTTGTTTTCTTTGCATGCTTTATATTTTGTTCTTTGTATTAGGCTTGCTTTGATCCTCCACCCGGATCTGGGACACATTTTTAGGTAAGTAGCAATAGATTGTGGAAATTGTACGGCGTAGACCGATATGGTTGAAACAATGGCTACATTAGTGTGACGCATTTGTGGGTACCGGTATCCCTCATGGTGAATCGAGGAGAATACGGGGCCGCTGAGTGGCATCATAAAGCACTAATTGACTTTAGAACCCTAATTGAACAAACTTGGCCATTAGGACGTAGTGAGATAACCGGTTTTGGTGCAGATCTGAAAATTGATTAATACTCGTTACTACACTCATTGAGGCTAGACTTTTAGGATATCTTGACCATAAGAAAAGATTGATTATGCTGAGCCAATGCCTAAGAGAAAGGTAGGTGATATTGAGATCCTTTAGAACCCGATCACTATTACTAGGACAGGTTGAGCCAACTAAATTTCAAGAGGGTACTTACCTATAAAACCCCATGCAAGCCTAAAACATATGGACTTGTTTTCTTTGTGTGTATATAATTACTTGTACATAACATCATAAACATCATAAGCATTATACGCATGCTCACTAACCATTTCAAGTATTTATAAATTTATCTTTGTTTTTGTTTTGCAGGTCATGAATTCCGTCCAAAGGAACACCATCCGAATCAGCTTTGTAAAGGCACACCCTCAGCTTCAAGAGTTAGCCTCAAGAGTGCCCGGGGATTCTCCTTTTACCAAGAAATATGGTCGACTCCTCAATTTGGCTACATCCAGTTTCCAAGAAGAGATGATGTGTGTGTTGTTCCAGTTCTTTAATCCCGTACATCATTGTTTCACTTTCCCGAACTATCAATTGGTACCTACACTAGAAGAGTTCTCTCTACTCTTAGGGGTGCCCGTGCTTGATCAGATACCGTTCACCGGTCTAGAGGGGATTCCAAAACCTGAATTCATCGTCGAAGCTTTGCATCTGAAAAGAGCTGACATCATAGCCAATTGGGAGACAAGAAGAGGGGTTAAAGGTTTCCGAGCCAAGTTTTTATTGGATAAGGCTCGTTCATTCTGAGACAACTTGGATTTCCAAGCTTTCAAAGACATCCTGGCTCTTCTCATTTATGGTTTGGTTCTGTTCCCCAACTCGGACCAATTCATAGATATTAACACCATCAAAGTTTTTCTCTCTCGCAATCCTGTACCTACCTTACTGGGAGACATCTTGCATTGCCTTCATACCCACACCATGAAGAAAAGAGGTACTCTCTTGTGTTGTATTCCCCTACTCACTAAGTGGTTCACTTCACACCTACCTCAATCAGTATTGAAGAATGAGCAAAGGCTGACATGGTCTCAAAGGATGATGTCCCTCACCCACTCTGATATCCATTGGTGTTAGAGATCCTTGGAAGATGTCTCTATAATTGACTGCTATGGGGAATTCCCTAACGTCCATCTGCTTGGTATTAGGGGAGGTATCACCTACAACCCCTGCTTAGCTCTTCGACAATTTGGGTATGCCCGAAGATACGGTCCTCACGAGATGCTCATCCAAGGTCTGGTGTTCGACTACGGCAAAGAAGACCTAGGTTATCGCCGGAGGTTTATACGAGCTTGGAGAATGGTGAAAAAGGTGGACAGTAGAACTCTGGGACACAAAAACTCTATCCCGCTCGAGCCTTACCTTAGGTGGGTACGGGCTTGTGCCCAGAGTCTCATAATTCCTTACCCTTCTATCCTCCCTATCATCATAGAGCCTGTTGTCGAAGGAGACGTCACATACACTGTCATTCATCCTGACATGCCTACCTCTCTCGAAGATTTGCAGAAAGCTTGGGTTCAGTTGAAGGAAGAGTGAGACACCTTTGAAGCCCAATTTTACGCCAGTGAGAAGAAGGTTCTGGAACTCACCAAGCAGCTTCATGAAGAGCAGAATCTGAACACCTATATCGCGCCAAAGAGGATGCATTCAACCTTTTTGTCTTAGGAGTTTTGTTGTATTTTGTTTCTTTCATAGTAAGCCCAAAGAGGCATGATGTACTCAAACTTGGATTTATTAATATAACGTGTGTTCTTTTTTGGTCTGAACAAATTTAAATCTCTAATTTCCTTGAAATCATTTGCATATGCATCTTCATTCATCATAACATCACACATGTTTCTTACAACATGTCTCCTTATCCTTCTACTGTTTATTTCAGTGAGATGGATATTGAACAGACAGTGAAAGATCTTCGCGCGCAGAACGTTCAGTTTCGACAAATTTTCTTGACTCTGATAAAAGGACAAGAGGAGTTGAAGACTCTACTGGCCTAAGAGAAGAAGAAGAAAGCAAAGAAACCACCAGGTATTGTGATCATGGGAAGAAGGTTCAAAGGACAAACCAGACAGACTATAGACTTTGCAACATCATCGGGTGAAGGAGATAATCAGGAGCACAGGACCAAGGAAGTGAACAACAACCCAGCATCCGAGGAAGAGGAAGAACCTGACTACTCTGAGGAGCAGTATCCTCCTACTGATAATAAATACAAACAGCTAGAGGATCGTTTGAAATCTATGGAGGTCTAGAGGGTACCCGGATTGAATTTTGAAGAGTTAGGACTTGTCTCAGGGGTTGTCATCCCACAGAAATTCAAGGACCCCACTTTCGCTAAATATGACGGTGTCTCTTGCCCGAAGCTGCATTTAAGGTCATACGTCAGAAAGATTCAACCCCATACGGCTGATAAGAATCTATGGGTGCATTTTTTCCAAGAGAGCTTGTCAGGGATGCAGTTGGATTGGTTCTATCAGTTGGAAGGGACCAATATTCGCAATTGGGAAGATTTGGATACTGCCTTTTACAAACAATACCAGTATAATGTTGACTTAGCTCCAACTCTGACGCAATTGCAAGGTGTTGTACCCCAAAATTTTCCCTCCCATATTTCTCAAAAAACATTTCAAGAATGATACTCAAATTGCTCAAGGTAGTTTATGGGTTGACTAGACAAGCTCTCTCCTAAGGCAGTCTACCTCAAATTAGGGTCTCATGTGGCATCAAGATACTTGAGTCCAAGGGATCCCAAATGCTCACCAATGTCCTAATATGTTCTCAAGATCATCCATGTCAAGTTTCAAGCCTTGCAGAGAAAGTTTGCTCAGTCAATTGCTCAAAGGCCTGAAAATCGATTGTGCTAGGGCAAAAGTCAATTGTGGCCCACATACATTCAAACTTCAAGATTTTTGGTTAACATCCTCATTTTGAAGTATATTTCATCATTTGATCAAGGTTTGATCGTGATTCATCAAGGATTGCTCATAATTCCTCAAGAACTAAAAGTTGCTAAATTAGGGTTTTGTAGGAAAAGTCAACTCAACTTTGACCAAGCATAACTTTCTCATTCTTTATGAGAAATGACCCATCCAAAGCTCATTTTGAGGAGTATGTCATTATCTACAATCCATCTTCATCTCCCAAGTTCAAAATAGGCACTCACAAGAAGTTATGAATTTGGACATTATAGGTCATTTTGAAAAGACAACAAAAACTCTTTTTTTTGTCAAAGCTTCATAATTGAGCATGGAATATCAAATTGAGATGATAACAAAATGGTTGCTTAGAGGACATCTCAGGCTTTCTAAAAAGTCCAAGAGCACCTTCAAAGAGTCAAAATTGATGAAGTTATGCATTGGTGAAGTTGACCTTTTTTGCAAAATTGTCAAAAGTCAACTATGCCTAAAACTTCAATTTTTACCAAATGGGCCCAATCTTTTTCACTTGTTTTGAGTTGGAAACATAGTCCACGAGCTCTAGCCTTTTCCACTTGTCAATATATTATTTTTATTATTTGTTTTGATTTTTATTTGAATTAAATTAATTTAAATCAAAACAAATCATATAAAATCCAAAACATTGAAATTCAAAGATCTTGTGCTTGTTTCAAGTCTTATTATACAGCTAGCATCAAATCAAACTCGTGTAAAGGCTTGGTGTGCAAAAAAAGATTGGATTAGGCCTATTTTTGGAAAGATTTTAAGGTGAATCAAATCAAGATCAAACTCATTGATGGAGGAAGATTGAGGCCAGGTTTTTAACCCTAATCTATTCCTCAATACATATAGAAGAATTGCATACCAAAAACTAGGTGAGAAAGAGGCGTATGAACCAGAAGCAAAACTTGAAAAAACAAGTAAAAGTGGTGAATCGAATTTCTACTTAGAGGCAAATTCAAGACCCTTGGGCGATTCCAATTGTTTCCTGGCATCCCTAGCAAGCAAAAGCAATCCAAAGCAAGCATTTCCAGGCCCTATATCGCGTTGTAAGTCCATCACGACATCCATATATTCTTGAATTTGGTTTGCATGATTTAGGCATTGATAGCATGAGTTAACCATATATTATTGATCCATGGATCATTTACAAGCTTTCTGCATCGTTTAATTTCATTTATATGTCCTGTACAAGATTTCACCATGGCTAGGGTTTGTAGCTTCGAATTAGGATTTTCATTTGCAGGTAAAATTAGCCTTCATGAATGGTACCATCATGTTCAGGAGGACAAGACGAATCCAACCATGGAATTAGAAGTTATTTATCTTGCTCATGGTGGATTTTAAGAGAACGCAGGCTGTAGCTACGACCAAGTGTCCGTAGGTAAAAGTTTGGAACTTTTACCAACGGATCCAAGGAGGGAGACGACTAGCTGGCAATTCACCATTTGCTAGTTCAAATTTTCGCGCGTTGATTTGATACATAGGGCCTTTTTAATATTTGTTTATTATTTTATATTATTATAACAAATAGAACAATTGGCCCAGTGGTAGCCAGACAAGCGTTAAGGCGTTGGAAAGCTTGAGGTCAGGGGTTCGACCCCTGCCTCCAACGTTTGTTATTTTTCTTAATTCCTTTCTGGAAATCCAGCGTGCACCAAGGACCAAGGACCATCATGCACCCTCACCATCCAATCTGCCAAGTGGCCTGATGGCCATCATCTAGAGGAGCCCCATAAGCCACAGTCAGCGTGCAACACTGGATCCAAAAAAGTCAAACGGACCTCACTCTTCTTGGGCCCAAAATCACTGTTTGCACACTCCAATTACTTTTCAGGCTCATTCTCTCTTTCTATTTTCTTTTATATTTTATTTTATTTCATTTAATTTATTTATTTTATTTACTAACCAAACAACTATTTTTCTTTTTTATCAAAAAAAATCATAAAAATAATACTTTTCACAAATTAGGTTAGATTTTATTTTTTATCAAAAAAATTAAATTAATTTAATTAGGTTATTAATTTTAGATAATTTTATTTCTTTTTGTAAATACTTAAAAATAATTAGAAAATTAGGGTTTTATCCAAATTTAATTACATTTTCTTTTTTTCCTAAAAAATAACAAAAACACAAAAAATAGGCCATGTAATTATTTTCATTAATTAATTTAATCACTAATTATTTTTGTATTTAATTTTAAAACCTAATCTTTTTCTTAAAAAAATATTAAAAACAACAAAAAACAATTTTTCTTTTAATTAGGTTAGAAGGGTCAAAACCCTAGTTCGCACTCGTTCTAATTTTCATCGCGCGCTTTATTTCCGCACTTTTAAATTCCGCAAATTATTAAACTGTTAGATGTATGATATTAGGATGCATGACAAGAATGTATGATTAATTTTAAAACAGTTAGATAACCCTAAAATGCGCAAAGATAAATAATCTGAAATTGAATCACTCGCACATGCGCACTCCTAGGGTACACTTCCACTTGGTTGCCTTCGGTAAACAGTCATTGAGTATAGGATGCTTTAGTGGTCGTCCTTTTGTCCAAAGATCAAAGTTGCCTCGGAAAGGTTGCCTCAGATATTGTCGCCTCGGATAATTGATCTAAGACATTAGGGTCACTACTAAGACGTCCTAACATTGCTTTAGTGACCGTACGTCCCTTTCGAATTGATCCTCAAAACTCCAACAACGGTGCTACCTACTCACTAATAGTGGGATAGCATTGTCTAAAGGAAACAAACATAGAACGATTCTTTTTTCGAGTAGGTAGATTAGTTCTTAAGTACTTTCTCAAACAAAATAAACTTTTTTCACACTTACACTCCTTTACAAACAAAGTTTTCAAAACACTTCATTACACTCTTGAAGACAGAAGCAAGAGTTAAATCGAAGTCAAAACAAAAGCTTTTCAAATTACGCAAACACAAAGCAAACAATTTTGAAAATGATGAGCAAGTACCTAAGATCCCGTAGATAACTACGGATAGAAAGGGTGATAATACCTTCCCTTTCTATAATCTACCCCCTGTACTCAGAAATATCTCAAAAAAGGAATTTTTCTGTGCTTTTTTCCTTTCCTTGTTGGATAAAATAAAAGTCGGTGGCGGCTCTTGCTTACCGCGACATTTTGAAAACACAAATGCAAAATGCAAACCAGCAAATTCCTTAAAAAAAGGGAAACACGTCCCAGTTCTGGCCACCGTATCACAGAACTAGCGACTCTGCTGGGGAGTGCAAGAAGTTGGGGTGTACCTTAGGATTAGTTCATCATATTGTTTTCAATTGTTTGATTTGTTTTCTTTATGGGCTTTGAATCAGAGTTACTATAGATCCTAACCCGGATCTGGAGACACCTTTTAGGTAAGTAGCAATAGACTGTGAGGGAACTGTACAGCGTAGACCGATACAGTTGAAGCAGTAGCTACATTGATGTGACACATTAGTTAGTACCGATATCCCTTGTGGAGGAACAAGGAGAGTATAGGGCTGCTATATGGGTCATTAAGCATCAACTGACCTTAGAACCTATAATTGACTAACTTGGCCATAGAAAGTAGCAGTATGCTACACTCATTGAGACCATACTCTCGAGATGGTTCCGACTGCAAGAAAAGATTGCGTGATTGGAATTATGACCGATGGAGGATGGTCAGTGATATTGAGAACCTCTAGAATCCGGTTACTATTATTAGGACAGGTTGAACCAACTAAACTGCAAGAGGGTAGTACCTAAACTCCATGCCAGCCTGAAATTTAAGGGCTATTATGTGACTTGTTTGCCTTTACCATGTTTGCTATCTGTGAAACATGTGGTGTGTTTTATCATGACATCATGCATCATGACATCGCGTGCATATTTCATTAGACTAACCATTTCAAAGACCAAGGAGATTCATCTTTGTTCTATTTTGCAGATCATGGCCTCTATGCGCAGAAATACCATTCGAGTCAACTTCGTGCAAATCCCTGCTCAGCTCAGAGAGTTGGTTTCAAAAGTTCCTGATACTTCTTCCTTTGTTAGAAGACATGGTCATCTCCTTAGCTTGGTCACTTCCAAGTTGGATGAGCAAATGATGAGTGTGTTGTTCCAGTTCTTTGACCCATTGCATCACTGTTTCACCTTCCCGGACTATCAGTTGGTCCCTACTTTGGAGGAGTTTTCTGACTTACTGGGTATATCTATTCTAGAGCAGACACCCTTTACAGGTTTGGAGATAGCTTCTAGGCCAGAGGATATTGCTTCAGCCCTACATCTGAAAATGGCTGATGTAGTGTCTAACTGGGAGACTCGGAGTGGGGTTAAAGGTTTCTTGGCTAAGTTTGTTATCGATCAAGCTCAACGGTTTTGGGATAGTTTGGACTTTCAAGCATTTGAAGACATCCTGGCTCTCCTCATCTACAACTTGGTTCTGTTCCCGAATCCAGATGCCTTCATAGATGTGAACACAGTCAAGATCTTCATGTCTCGTAACCCAGTGCCTACTCTCTTAGGTGATATTCTGCATGCCCTTTATACCCGTACTGTGAGAAGGAGGGGAACTCTCATATGTTGTACACCGCTGCTGGCGAGGTGGTTTATTTCTCACCTCCCTAAATCTGTATTGAAGAATGAGGAAGGTATGGGTTGGGCTTACAGAATCATGTCCCTTGCTCATACGGACATCCTTTGGAGTACTAAGGATATGGAAAGGGTAGCTGTCATTGATCGATGTGGGGAATACCCTAATGTTCCATTGCTTGGAATTCGAGGGGGAATAACCTATAATCCTTGTTTGGCTTTACGATAGTTTGGACGAGCTCAGAGAGACGGTCCTCATGAGCTGCTTCTTACAGGCATTGTCTTTGACTACAAGGGGGATGTTGAGGGACATCGCCATAGGTTTATACGAGCTTGGGACAGGGTGAACAGGTTTGACCCCCATGAGCTAGGAATGAAGACTTCTCTCCCGATGCAACCGTACCTCCAGTGGGTTCGAGCCCGTGCTCAAAAGCTGGGGATGCCATATGAAGCTGTTTTGCCGATGATTGTGGAGCATACGGATAAAGAAGGGGTTCCTTATACAATCCTCCATCCTTATATGCCTACTGATATTGGGGAATTAGAGAGATCTTGGATCCAGTTAAGGGAAGAAAGGGATACCTACAGAGATAAGTATCATGAGCAGGAACGAAAGATCCTGAAGCTTACAAGGCAGCTTAAGAACGAGAGGACAATCAACGATTATGTCAGCACGAAGGGAAAACGACCATGGGACTTCTGACGTCTTTTATTGTTTCTAGTTTAGATTTGCTTTTCAGTATTTCTTCTGTAACGCCTTAAAGGAATTTGTTAAACATTGTTACCAGTTTAATCTAATAAAGTGTGTTTTATTTTTGTTTGCAAATTTGAATCTCCCTAAATCTTTGAAATCATTTCATATGCATTCCATTCCCATGCACCTCATTAGAGGTACCCTTACAGGTTTCTTATCTTCTTCGTTGTTTATTTCAGCACAACATGTCTTCTGAAACACCTACTGATCAAGCTATTAAGGCTCTTCAAGCTCAGAATTCTCAGTTCCAGGAGATGTTCCTGAACTTGGCCAAGAGTCAACAAGATTTGAAGACTCTTATCTTGAAGGACAAGAAGAAGAAGACGAAGAAGAAGAAGAAGAAGAATGTGGTCCTGTTGAATATGGGTCAAGGGTTTGGGAATAGGTTGCGAGAAGACGTTGATTTATCTCATTCATCTGGAGGAGGAGAGAATCAAGAAGAAAGGAAGGGTCCTAGCCCTGTGGTTTCTGACAATGACACTGACTTTAATGAAGACCAGTATCCTCTGGATGAGGACAGGTATAAGAAACTCGAAGACCGATTGAGTGCAATGGAGATCCAGAAGATACCTGGGTTGGACTTCGGAGATTTGGGTTTGGCATCTGGGGTGGTGATCTCCCACAAGTTTAAAGCTCCTGTCTTTGCTAAGTACGATGGAGTATCCTGTCCGAAGTTCCACCTCCGCTCGTATGTCAGAAAGATTCAATCATATACTGCTGATAGGAACCTGTGGGTTCATTTCTTTTAAGATAGTCTGTCAGGGACTCAACTTGAATGGCTCTATCAACTGGAAGGAGCTAATGTCCGCAACTGGGAGGACCTTGCTGCTGCTTTTTACAAGCAATACCAGTATAATGCCGACCTTGCTCCCACGCGTACTCAACTTCAGGGTATGTCTATGTGTGCGAGCGAAGGTTTTAAGGAATACGCTCATAAGTGGAGAGATCTTGCTGGAAGAGTACAACCCCCTCTGGCTAATAGGGAGTTGGTGGATATGTTTCTTGGGACTTTGTTTGGTCCATATTTTAATCATTTGATCGGTAGTTCATCGTCTGGGTTCACTGAATTTATTATGACTAGGGAAAGAGTTGAAGCTGGTATTAAAAGTGGCAAGATACAGAAAAGTGCTTCGTCAAGTATGGAAAAGAAGCCTTTCAAGAAGGAATCTAGTGCAGTTTACAGCTCGAGAAGCCAAAACCGTCCTGAACGCCGCCAAGCAATTAATGCGGTAGTAATATCAAGACCAACTGTTGCCCCACAACACAACAATCAGTAGAGAGTAGAGAGGCCGCAGAGACAGTTTACTCGGCTCAGTATGACTCTATCTCAAATTCTGCTGTAACTGTTGAAAACCAATCTGGTAACTCTGAGGGAAGCTCCAAAGAATCCCAGTACTACATCACCGTTGTATAATCCGAACGCCCGTTGTGCCTACCACTCTGATAGCCCAGGACATGATACCAATAACTGCTGGGCTCTGAAAAATAAGGTGCAAGATTTGATTGAAGCTAAAGAAATTGAGTTTGACGCACCAGAAAATCCTAATGTCATAACGGCACCTATGCCCAAACATGATCAGGGAGTGAATGCAATTGGGGATGATGAAGAAGAGTCAGATTTCGACAACTGGATTTACTCGACTACTGACGGTGGCTTGAGCAATTGGATGGCGAAGGATTCCATGCCCGTTTCTTTTATTACACAGTAATAGACTTTTGTTTTGAGATTTGTAATAAACAATTTTAAAACTTTACAGCCCGGTGCCTTGCCCGAGACACCGTGGCTTTGTTTGAGGGCTTATTATTTGTCATTTCCATATATCACCAATAAAGAATTGGACGTTTTCTTGCATTACAAATTTTGCGCTCCTTGTTTTTCTTTTCTATCTTGCAAAATAGCTATGTGTCTTACACACACTCACATATCACATATACAGGTTCGCATCCACTCTGGATCCCACTGATAACGACTCTGCTACTTCCAATTATGACTTCGAAAGTTCGATCAACCAAGTTGAGGACGAAGGTGAGGATGATTGTGAGGTGCCTGGGGAACTTTCTAGATTGTTACTTCAGGAAGAGAGGGCCATACATCCCCATAAAGATCCAGTAGAAACAGTAAATATGGGTACAGAAGAAGACAAGAAAGAGGTCAAGATCAGCGTAAATCTAGAGTCTAGTGTTAAGCAACGGTTGATTCAGATGCTGTGTGACTATGTTGAGATCTTTTCCTGGTCTTATGAAGATATGCATGGGTTGGATACCGATATCGTGGTTCACTGTTTTCCTACTAAAGAAGACTGTCCTCCAGTGAAACAGAAAGTTCGCCGAATGCGCCTAAAGATGTCTTAGAAAATCAAGGCTGAGGTTATGAAACAGTTTGATGTCGGGTTTCTGGCAGTTACTTCTTACCCGCAGTGGGTTGCCAACGTGGTTCCAGTGCCGAAGAAAGATGGTAAGGTTCGGATGTGTGTGGACTATAGGGATCTGAACAGGGCGAGCCCCAAAGACGATTTCCATCTGCCTCATATCGATGTTCTGATCGACAACACCGCACAACATAAGGTCTTCTCTTTTATGGATGGTTTTTCTGGTTACAATAGGATTAAGATAGATCTCGAGGATATGGAGAAGACAACGTTCGTTACACAATGGGGTACCTTTTGCTACAAAGTCATGCCTTTCGGATTGAAGAATGCTGGGGCAACATATCAGCGCGCCATGGTCGCTTTGTTCCACGACATGATTCATCATGAGATTGAGGTATACATTGATGACATGATTGCGAGGTCTCAGACTGAAGAGGAACCTCTTGACCATCTTCAGAAGCTATTTGACAGGTTGAAGTTGTATAAGCTGAGGTTAAACCCGAACAAGTGCACCTTCGGGGTGAGGTCTGGTAAACTGCTAGGTTTCATCGTTAGTGATAAAGGTATTCAGGTGGATCCTGCAAAGGTGAAAGCTATACAGGAAATTCCAGCTCCTCGAACTAAAAAGGAATTCATAGGCTTTTTGGGGACGTTTGAATTACATTGCCCGATTTATCTCACACCTGACTGCTACTTGTGAACCAATCTTCAAGCTACTGAAGAAAGATCAAGTGGTAAGATGGAACGATGAATGTCAGGCCGCTTTTGAAAAGATCAAAGAATATCTCAAAGAGCCACCTATTCTGATGCCTCCAGTTGAAGGGAGACCTTTGGTTTTATACTTGACAGTACTCGATAATTCGATGGGGTGCGTGTTGGGGCAGCATGACGAGTTTGGCCGAAAAGAGCATGCTATTTACTACCTTAGCAAAAGGTTTACCGACTGTGAGACCCGATACTCACTGCTTGAGAAAACTTGCTGCGCTTTGGCATGGGCTGCTTGCCGGCTGAGACAGCATATGCTGAGTCACACTACTCTATTGATATCAAAGATGGATCCAATCAAGTATATCTTCGAGAAGCCTGCCTTGTCCGGAAGAATAGCAAGATGGCAGTTGATCTTGACTGAATACGACATGCAATACACGACCCAAAAGGCAATTAAGGGAAGTGTGTTGGCAGATCATCTGGCACATCAGGCAGTGGATGATTACCAGTCTATGAACTTCGAGTTCCCGGATGAGAATATCATGTTGGTGACTGACTGTGAAACACCTGGACCAGATGAAGGACCTGAGGAAGGATCCTGATGGTCTATGTATTTTGATGGAGCTTCAAACACTTTGGGTAATGGCATTGGCACCGTGATCATATCTCCTGAAGGCTGTCATACTCCGTTCACCGCCTGATTATGTTTTAACTGCACAAACAACATGGCGGAGTATGAAGCGTGCATCATGGGCCTTCAAGCAGATATCGACCTAAGGATTAAGTTCTTGAGTGTGTTCGGAGATTCCGCTCTCGTGATCAGTCAGATCAAAGGCGAGTGGGATACAAAACACCCAAATCTTATTCCTTACAAAGAGTATGTGTTGACGTTGCTTCTGCACTTCGAGGAGATAACCTTTGAACACTTCCCCAGAGAGGAGAATCAGTTGGCGGACGCGCTAGCTACGATGTCTTCTATGTTCAAGGTCAGATGGGATAATGAGGCTCCCCAGATTACCATTGAGAGGTTGGACGAACCTGCACATTGTTGTGACATTGAGACTGAAGAGGTAGCATATAAGCCATGGTTTCACGAGGTAAAAAGGTATCTTGAGGCTCAAGGATACCCTGAGGGTGCATCTATTAATGATAAGAAGTTTCTGAGAAGGTTTGCGGTGAAGTTCTTTATCAGTAATGGTATCCTTTACAAGCGTAACCATGACTCCACCTTATTGCGATGTGTGGATAAGAACGAGGCATAAAGAATCATGGCAGAGTTGCATGAAGGTACTTTCGGGACCCATTCTAGTGGATACACCATGGCAAAGAAAATCCTTCGGGCATGATATTATTGGTCTACCATGGAAGCCGACTGTTATCAGCATTCTCGGACCTGTCATAAGTGTTAAGTCTATGCTGATAAGGTGCACATACCTCCAGTACCTCTGAATGTTTTGACAGCTCCTTGGCCTTTTGCAATGTGGGGCATCGACATGATCGGCAAGATCAGACCTACAGCGTCCAACGGGCATCATTTCATCCTGGTAGCTATTGATTAATTTACGAAGTGGGTTGAGGCAACTTCATTTTCTACAGTAACCAAGAACATCGTGGCACGATTTATTCGGCACAATCTGATCTGTCGATATGGTGTACCAGAGAGGATCATTACAGACAACGGTACAAATCTCAACAATACAATGATCACCGAGCTCTGCAAGCAGTTCAAGATACAGCATCACAACTCTTCTCCTTAGAGGCCGAAGATGAATGGGGCTGTTGAAGCGGATAATAAGAACATCAAGAAGATTGTGCAGAAAATGACGGTGACATACAAAGATTGGCACGAGATGTTACCATTTTCTCTTCATGGGTACCGCACCTCAGCACGAATGTCAACAGGGGAAACACCTTATTCCTTGGTATATGGCATGGAAGCAGTCTTGCCCATTGAAGTTCAGATACCCTCTCTTAGGATTATGAAGGATGCAGGTTTGATTGAAGACGACTGGATCCAGACCCGGCTTGATTAGCTGAACTTAATCGACGAAAAGAGACTTACTTCTATTTGTCATGGTCAAACGTATCAAAAGCGGATGATCAAGGCATTTAACAAGAAAGTTAGATGACAAGAGTATTAAGTCGGGAATCTAGTGATCAAGCGCATCATACTGTCGCAAGGTGATCCCAGGGGAAAATGGACCCCTACGTACGAATGGCCATTTGTGGTTAAGAACATCTTCTCAGGGGGAGCTATGATTCTAACCACTATGGATGGTGACGACCTTCCTCACCCCGTCAATGCAGACATAGTGAAAAAATACTACGCATAATCAAAGACCCGCTAGGTTGACTGGCCTAGGCAAAAATAAGGGCTTCCCGACGAACCAAAAGGGTTCGGGAAAAAATAAGGGATGAAATTGAAAAAACATGTACACCCGGCAAGTCGAAAACTTGAAAAGGCAGCTTGGGCAAAAAAGGGTATCCCGGTGGACTGAAAACCCGAGAGGGCGGTCCAGGCAAAAATTAGGGATTAAAGCGTAACACTATGTCTCATTGGATTACCTTGCAACCAGACTTCAGTATCGACTATCAAGCTCGGACGACACTAATAAATCTGATCTACCTTCAACCAAGTAGCAAAGTGATGAGATGCTCGAGGATATAAAGGCAATAGCAGAGTTGGAACCCAGTAGGATTGTTCACATAGCTAATTTTCTTTATTTTTTTCACAAACTGTATAAGTTCTATTGTTCGGCGGCGTTCTCTTACTAGGACGTCAGCCTCTTGTACAAAAAATTCCTATTTACAGGCTGACTTTAAAGTTAATACAATTCATTTTCACAAAGAAATTTCAAATTGTTTTCCTTTTTCTATTTTGTTTTGCAAGAACGTCCAATGTTCATTTTTGATATATGCATTTGACATTAATTGCTGCTCATAAATATTTACATGCGAAACAAAAGACAATTACTTGTAATATCAGAAACAGGGGCAAACAAGAAATGTCCAAACCATACAGTTGCTCTGTCCACCATGTATAGGGATAGACCTAGTTGGAGGAAACGACTGAAAGTACATTCACTCCCCGCAAAGCAAGGAGAAAGATAGTGGTGTTAATTCTCCCCAGCTGAGGCTCGCAACCGCGAATGAGTCGGCAATATTCTCCCCAAGCATAGTTTATCTACCATCAGCACTGGAAAATTATCCCCAGTGAAGTTTGGAAAATTATCCCCAGTGGACTCTGGAAGATTGTCCCCAGTAGAGTCTAAAAGATTATTCCCAGTGAAATCGCAACTGGAAAATCATCCCCAACAAGGTTCATTATCACCAGCAACGGTAATTCATCCCCAGCTGAGTTTATTTCTCCAAATCAGTGGATCCTCCAACAGAGCATGTCCTCCCCCACAGAGTCATTTCCTCGTAAGTCTATTCCCCAGCGGAGTTATCCTCTCCTACAGGATCATTCCCACAATCATCTTCATTCACTATCCCCAGCAGAAATGATGAATTCAACTCTTTTCTCCAACAGCAATCCGAGATTTTTTTCCCCAGCTAGCGGATATCATGAAAACATTACATCATGACATATGCATAAGCATCATACAACAGAATCTCATTTATTTTGAGAATATCATTTCCTGATACATATCATGCATTACATACAACTAACCTTTACCTTTCAGGAAAGATACAATCAAATTCTCACAAAACTCAAGCTATGAAGCCCGGGTACGACCAGATAGTATCTTGATTTCTACAGAATATTGTGAAGCCCGAAGAACGACCAGATAACAATATCAACCACCGCGAAGCCTGGATTCGACCATATAGTGGTTTATCTTTAAGCTATGAAGCCCGGATTCGACCGAATAATAGTTTAATCCTCAACAAGAACCATGAAGCCTGGATTCAACCAAATAGTGGTATATCATAAATGCCATCTGTGAAGCCCGGATTGCGACCGAATAATAGCTCAGCAAGTTCCTGTGAAGCCTGAATTACGACCAGATAGCGGTTAAAGACACTATGAAGCTTGGATTTTGACCAGATAACAGTAAGGGATAATGTGAAGTTTGGATTACGACCAAATAGCAGTTCACCCAGCCAGATACTATGAAGCTCGGATTACGACCGGATATTAGTAGGCCCAAAGCCAAAGGGAAGCTCGGACTACGACCAGATAACCATTTAATCTCTTGTGAAGACTAGATTACGACCAGATAAGAAGTAAAGTATTGTGAAGCCCGAATTATGACCAGACAGCAGTACGGAACACCATGAAGCCTTGATTCGACCAGATAATGGTATAAAGCATGGTGAAGCCTGGATTACGACCGGATAACGATAAAAGGACTGAAGCCTGGATTATGACCAGATAGTAGTACAAGACCCTGCAAAGCTTGGATTTCGACCGAATAGTAGTTTACCTGGACAGTTACTAAGAAGCCCGGAGTCGACCAAATATTAGTGTGCTCTAAATTCAAGTTAAAGCCTGGATGCGACCGGATAACATTTGAATTCCCTCTTAAACCTGGATTACGACCAGATAAGAATTGAGAAGTTACGAAACCTGGATTACGACCGGATAGCAAGTTTAATCTCATCTCCCCAGTAAGTCATTGTAAAGCCTGGATTACGAACAGATAGCAGTCGGTCTTATCACTATGAAGCCTGGATCACGACCAAATAGTAGTTCATTTTCACCTCTTCGACCAAGAGACGATTCCCCGGTAGCATAACGGACGACCAAAGCTCCTAAAATTCAACTTTTCTCTCAAGACAAAGAACAACATTCCCCAGCGGAATCTTCCTCAACAACAGGTATACAAGCTCTCGCTAAGGAATTTGTTAAGCGATCAACACTCCTTTGGATGGCATCTTTAAGCCCATCTCCCTTCATAAATATCCAAATGGCATCTTTAGGCCCATTCATCAAGGATTGCTCATAATTCCTCAAAAACCAAAAGTTGCTAAATTAGGGTTTTGCAGGAAAAGTCAACTCAACTTTGACCAAGAATAACTTTCTCATACTTTATGAGAAATGACCCATCCAAAGCTCATTTTGGAGAGGATGCCATGCTCTACAATCCATCTTCAGCTCCCAAGTTCAAAATAGGCACTCACAAGAAGTTATGAATTTGTACATTATAGGTCATTTTGAAAAGTCAACAAAAACACCTTTTTTGTCAAAGCTTCATACTTGAGCATGGAATATCAAATTGAGATGATACCAAAAGGGTTGCTTATAGTACATCTCAATATTTCTAAAAAGTCCAAGAACACCTTCAAAGAGTCAAAATTGAGAATGTTATGCTTTGGTGAAGTTGACCTTTTTTACAAAATTGTCAAAAGTTAACTATGCCTAAAACTTCAATTTTTACCAAATGGGCCCAATCTTTTTCACTTGTTTTGAGTTGGAAATATAGTCCATGAGCTCTAGCCTTTGCCACTTGTCAATATCTTATTTTTATTATTTGTTTTAATTTTTATTTGAATTAAATTAATTTAAATCAAAACAAATCATATAAAATCCAAAACATTGAAATTCAAAGATCTTGTGCTTGTTTCAGGTCTTATTATACAGCTAGCATCAAATCAAACTTGTGTAAAGGCTTGGTATGCACAAAAAGATTGGATTAGGCCTATTTTTGGAAAGATTTTAAGGTGAATCAAATCAAGATCAAACTCATTGATGGAGGAAGATTGAGGCCAGGTTTTTAACCCTAATCTATTCCTCAATACATATAGAAGAATTGCAGACCAAAAACTAGGTGAGAAAGAGGCGTATGAACCAGAAGAAAAACTTGAAAAAACCAGAAAAAGTGGTGAATTGAATTTCTAATTAGAGGCTAATTCAAGACCCTTGGGCGATTCCAATCGTTTCCTGGCATCCCTAGCAAGAAAAAGCAATCCAAAGCAAGCATTTACAGGCCCTATATCGCGCTGTAAGTCCATCACGACATCCATATATTCTTGAATTCGGTTTGCATGATTTAGGCATTGATAGTATGAATTAACCAAATATTCTTGATCCATGGAACATTTGCAAGATTTCTGCATCGTTTAATTTCATTTATATGTCTTGTACAAGATTTCACCATGGCTAGGGTTTGTAGCTTCGAATTAAGATTTTTGTTTGCAGGTAAAATTAGCCTTCATGAATGGTACCATCATGTTCAGGAGGACAAGACGAATCCAACCATGGAATTAGAAGTCATTTATCTTGCTCATGGTGGATTTTAAGAGAACGCAGACTGTAGCTACGACCAAGTGTCTGTAGGTAAAAGTTTGGAACTTTTACCAACGGATCCAAGGAGGGAGACGACTAGCTGGCAATCAACCATTGGCTAGTTCAAATTTTCGCGCGTTGATTTGATACATAGGGCCTTTTTAATATTTGTTTATTATTTTGTGTTATTATAACAAATAGAACAATTGGCCTAGTGGTAGCCAGGAAAGCGTTAAGGCGTTGGAAAGCTTGAGGTCAGGGGTTCGACCCCTGCCTCCAACGTTTGTTATTTTTGTTAATTCCTTTCAGGCAATCCAGCATGCACCAAGGACCAAGGACCATCATGCACCCTCACCATCCAATCTGCCAAGTGGCCAGATGGCCAAATCTGATGGCCATCATTTGGAGGAGCCCCATAAGCCATAGTCAGTGTGCAACATTGGATCCAAAAAAGTCAAACGAACCTCACTCTTCTTGGGCCCAGAATCACTGTTTGCACCCTCCAATTACTTTTCAGGCCCATTCTCTCTTTCTATTTTCTTTTATATTTTATTTTATTTCATTTAATTTATTTATTTTATTTACTAACCAATCAACTATTTTTCTTTTTTATAAAAAAAATCATAAAAATAATACTTTTCACAAATTAGGTTAGATTTTATTTTTTATCAAAAAAATTAAATTAATTTAATTAGGTTATTAATTCTATATAATTTTAATTCTTTTTGTAAATACTTAAAAATAATTAGAAAATTAGGGTTTTGTCCAAATTTAATTACATTTTCTTTTTTTCTTAAAAAATAACAAAAACACAAAAAATAGGCCATGTAATTATTTTCATTAATTAATTTAATCACTAATTATTTTTGTATTTAATTTTAAAACCTAATATTTTTCTTAAAAAAATATTAAAAACAACAAAAAACAATTTTTCTTTTAATTAGGTTAGAAGGGTCAAAACCCTAGTTCGCACTCGTTCTAATTCTCATCGCGCGCTTTATTATTTTATTTTTGCCCTATTATTGTAACTGTTTACAAGATTGTAATAGTTTAATTAGGACTTTACTTTCATTTATCGCTTTATTTCTTTATGGGTTTGTTTTTGGCTATGTAAATACCCAAAGCCTTGTAATAGCGTAGTTTAATTTCCGCACTTTTAAATTCCGCAAATTATTAAACTGTTAGATGTATGATATTAGGATGCATGACAAGAATGTATGATTAATTTTAAAACAGTT
This sequence comes from Vicia faba, assembly GCA_948472305.1. Lineage (NCBI taxonomy): Eukaryota > Viridiplantae > Streptophyta > Magnoliopsida > Fabales > Fabaceae > Vicia > Vicia faba. The sequence goes on from OX451736.1 coordinate 1,296,685,858, forward strand.
AGATAACCCTAAAATGCGCAAAGATAAATAATCTGAAATTGAATCACTCGCACATACGCACTCCTAGGGTACACTTCCACTTGGTTTCCTTCGGTAAACGGTCATTGAGTATAAGATGCTTTAGTGGTCGTCCTTTTGACCAAAGATTAAAGTTGCCTCAAAAAGGTTGCCTCGGATATTGTCGCCTCGGATAATTGATCTAAGACATTAGGTTTACTACTAAGACGTCCTAACATTACTTTAGTGACCGTACGTCCCTTTCGAATTGATCCTCAAAACTCCAACGACGGTGCTACCTACTCACTAATAGTGGGATAGCGCTATCTAAAGGAAACGAACATAGAATGATTCTTTTTTCGAGTAGGTAGATTAGTTCTTAAGTACTTGCTCAAACAAAATAAACTTTTTTCACACTTACACTCCTTTACAAACAAAGTTTTCAAAACACTTCATTACACTCTTGAAGACAGAAGCAAGAGTTAAATCGAAGTTAAAACAAAAGCTTTTCAAATCACGCAAACACAAAGAAAACAATTTTGAAAATGATGAGCAAGTACCTAAGAGCCCGTAGATAACTACGGATAGAAAGGGTTCTAATACCTTCCCTTTCTATAATCTACCCCCCGTACTCAAAAATATCTCAAAAAAGGAATTTTTCTGTGCTTTTTTCCTTTCCTTGTTGGATAAAATAAAAGTCGGTGGCGACTCTTGCTTACCGCGACATTTTGTGAACACAAACGCAAAACGCAAACCAGCAAATTCCTTAAAAAAAAGGGAAACACGTCCCAGTTCTGGCCACCGTATCACACAAGGCATGTCTATGGATGCAGGTAAAGGTTTCAAAACCTATGCTCAAAAATGGAGGGATCTCGCAGGCAGAGTCCAGCCCCCTCTATCTGACAGAGAATTAGTGGATATGTTCCTAGGCACCTTATTAGGTCCATTCTTCAACTACCTGATCGGAAGTTCCTCAGCTGGATTTACTGAACTAATCATGACTAGTGAGCGGGTCGAAGCCGGTATAAAAAGTGGAAAAATTTAAAGAGATGCATCCTCGAGCACGATGAAGAAACCCTTTGTTGGAAAGAAGGAGGTCAGTGTTGCATATGACCATAGGAATCAAAACAAAACTGAACGTCACCTGACAGTAGGGGCTATTATGATTTCTAATCCTGTACCAAATCCACAACGAAATTATCAGCGCAAGCCAGAAGCGCCCATGAGACGATTCACCCAGATCAATATGACCATGTCTCAAGTTTTGCCACATCTTTTGAAGTCCAATCTGGTACCTTTAAAAGAAGCTCCCAAGAACCCCAACACGGCTTCTCCTCGCTACAACCCGGACGCTCGATGTGCCTATCATTATGAAAGCCCAGGGCATGATACAAATGACTGTTGGGTCTTGAAGAATAAGGTACAAGACCTTATCGATGCGAAAGAGATTGAGTTTGATCCACCCATAAACACATAATGTAATAATGGTGCCAATGCTTAACCATGGTCAAGGTGTCAATGCCATTGATGATGATCATTTTGTTTCCTCCGTAAATGACTTAACTACTCCTTTGTTGACCATTAAACAAAATTTGTTGCACGCCGGTCTGTTCCCGGGCTGTGATAAGAATTGTCACTTATGCATGTCTCTACCAAATGGATATTTGTTACTGAAGGTAGGCGTCCAACACCTGATGTCTAGCAAAGAAATCTTATTTGAAAAAATTCCTCTTACCAGAACTTCTTATCAAGATGTCTCAATAATCACCATTTCCAACAATCCTCCCGGGGTCTCCACCAAAAGACCCGTCAGGATTACATTTGTTCCAAGGTTTGCACCTCTAATCATCACTATGCCAAGACCAATACCATATTCTTCGGATAAAGCTGTTCCCTGGAACTATGGGGCTGACGTCTATTACTATGGCGTCAAGCAGGACCAGTTGGCTATCAAAGATGAAGTTGCAAGAGATATTGATCCTGACGTCAGTAATATCACTAGGACCAGTAAGATAATAAGAAGTGGAAGAGTCTTCTCACCCGAGATCTCTCCAAAGACTGTTACTACTCCTGTGATCATTCCCACTGCCGCTCCGACCAGTACTCTTAGTGATACTTCTACTGTTATCCCTGCTTCCGAGACAAGGGGCAAAGAGGTTTTGGTTGAGCCTGTCCAAGCGAAAGCACGCCCCGAAATCATCCCTGAAGCTTCTAGAAAGGAGATTGAAGAGATAATGAAAATAATCAAGAAACGTGACTACAATATTGTAGAACAGTTGGGGCAGACCCCCTCGAAGATATCATTATTGTCCTTACTTTTGTGTTCTGAGGCCCATGCCAAAGCCTTGGTAAAGTTTCTCAAGACCGCCTATGTTCCCCAAGAGACCTTCATCGACCAAATTGAGAATTGTGTGGCCAGTCTAACTGCTGATAACGGATTGGGCTTTTCCAACGCTGATTTAACTTCCAAGGGAAGGAAGCAGAATGATGCCTTTCATGTTTCCATTGAATGCAGGGGCACCACACTTCCCCATATTCTGGTGGATACCGGCTCATCATTGAATGTCTTACCCAAAAATGCTCTTGACCGGCTAGACTATGAGGGGCTCACTTTAAAGCCTAGAAACATCGTAGTGAGGGACTTTGATGGTTCTAAGAGGACAGTGCACGGAGAAGTTGACATCCCCATAAAAGTTGGAACCCGGACTTTTGATTCAACTTTCTATGTGATGGATATCCGCCCTTCTTATTCTTGTCTATTGGGTCGACCCTGGATCCATGGCGCTGGTGCCGTCACTTCTACCCTACATCAGATGCTGAAGTACCCGATCAAAGAATAGATTGTCACAATTCACGGGGAGGAGGAGTACATGGTTAGCCACCTGAACTCTTTCAGGTATGTTGAAATGGATGGTGAATTCATTGAGACTCCGTGTCAGAATTTTGAGGAAGTTCCACAAACAATTGGGGCGACCAAGTCTACTCTAAAAGTTCTAAAGATTACCAAGCCTCCACTGAAGATGGCCTCTCTGAAAGATGCTAGAGCAGTAGTTGAAGAAGGCGGGTGTACCATTTGGGTTCAACTTCCAGATATTCCTTAAAAATCCAACAAATTTGGTTTGGGATTCACTACAGAGGCCCAAAGAGTTGTTTGACGTTCTCGCATCGGGGGACCACCTTTACGTATCAGCAGCGGAGGACTCAACAATTGGGAGGCCAAAGATTTTGTCCCTATTACTTTTATTCAAGAGTAATTGTCTTTTAATGTTTTCAGGCTTGTAATATTTAAACAATTCAGACTTTTAAAACCTTGTGTCTTACCCGAGGCACAACGGTCCATTTGTGAGGGTTGTTACTTAATTCTCATATGTCATCAATGAATCATGGACGTTTTTGCATGCAAATTTTGTGCTCTTTGTCTTTCTTTTCTTACATTTTATTTCTTTCAGAGATAGTTATGCTCTTACACACACTCACATATTAAAATGAAGATCTACATCCACTCAGGATCCCATGAGTAACGGTTCTGCTATGGCCTATTATGACTTTGAAAATCTGATCTACCAAGCCGAAGACGAAGGTGAGGAAGATTGTGAGGTACCAGGGGAATTGGCCAGGTTGTTGCAACAGGAATGAAATTCGGGCAACAGATACTTAATGTCACAGTGAATGTTATGACATCATATCTGACAAACTTGTACACACTTCAAAACAGTAATTTAAAAACAGTAAAGAACACAATCAATTGTTAACCCAGTTCAGTGTGTAACAACACCTACTCTGGGGGCTACCAAGCCAGGGAGGAAATTCACTATAAGAGATATTAATTTAGGAATAAACCAACCAGTTTATCTCCTTCACTTAAGACCTACCCAATGCAACTTTAATCTAAGTTCAACATAAACCTGAGTTCCTACTCACTCCCCCTCAATCACAGCAGTGATACTAAACTATTGATTAATGAGATTATGAAGACATTCTTCAATACACACACTTGATTTTGCTTCAAATCTTTAATCAAGAGACACAATCACTCGTGCTTCAAAGCTTTGAGTGATAAATAACCCTAACTTGATTTTGCTTCAAAGCTTTAATCAAGAGACACAAACACTCGTGCTTCAAAGCTATGAGTGATAAACAACCCTTACAACCAAATCCTACTCCAAGTCACTTATCAAAATGATAATTCCTTGGCTCACAGTAGTTACAACTATACAATGCCTTATTGATCTTCTGTCGAAAGTGCTCCAGTACATTAGGCTTCGTGAGAAATATATAAGCAGACTATTCCTCATCTAGGGCTTCCATGAAAATAGCTAGGGTTAACTAAAGTTAACCTAAAGACTTGGTCTAAGGATTTTTCATAACAGATTAGGGTTAAGCAAGGTTAACCTAATGTCCACGTGAGCAGCTGATCTGGACAATGATTCTTCAACTCATAGCAGCACACCCGTTTCCTGAAAAATCTCAGGAATAATAAATCTGCACAACAACTTGATCAGTACAGGATGTCTTAACATTGGTTATGACATCATGTATCTTGCTCGCTGATTTTGGTAGAATTCAATATATATGACCATAGCTTAATGATCATGATAATCACTCATACTGAGTAGTTCCTGTAGAACATTCTTTTCTGCAGAATGTACCTTTATCCCAAAATGTTATGACATCAGTCATGACATTCACAAATCTGGTTTTACCAAAAAAAAATGCCAACAAACAAACACTTACAAACTCCCCCTTTGGCAAATTTTTGGCTAAAACCCCTAAACAATCAGAGATTAGAAAGCAGCAGAATTTTTTAATAACAGCTACCAATATCTAATTCTACCAAAATTACCACAATTTCTTCTCCCCCTTTTTAGCCATAAAGAGGCCAAAGATACTTGTACTTTAAGTTATACAGTCATCTAAAAGGAAATTAAAAAAACAGAAATAAAGAGAAGGCATCATTTGGCAGCAACAAGTTCCAGCAGCAATCTTTTCAGCAAACACAGACCTTCAGGTACTGTCATCCCCTGAGGAAGCACTATTTTCAGCAGCATTATGTTGGTCTTCATCAGCATCCTCTTCCCTTATTTGTTCTTCATTCTCCTCCTATTCCAGTCTAGCAATCAGCTCTTCAAGAGTCCTTTTTCTTGCATCAAGCTCTCTACAGGTTTCTTTTAGAATAACTATAACATCAGTTTTCTTGGAATGAGTTTTTACATTTGATGTCTCAACAGATGTCATAACAATGTCAGGGACATGTGTTCCCTGAAACAGCTTATAGTGAAAACCAAGTGCAGGGGCTCTTTTGCATACAGAGTCTTTTTCAACCAGAATATCAGGATACTGATCAATGATTATACCACACAGGAGAGAGGGAAAAGAAATAGGGCCTTTAATAGCACAGCTCCCAACATGTTTCAATGTTTGATCAAAGATGTAGTTGCCATAATCAAAGTTTGTTCTGGTTCCAACAGCATATATAAATCTTCCCAAACCTGTGGAAATGGTGGATTTGTGGTTGGTGGGAACCCAGTTAGATGCACCAATTTTGTGCAGTATGGCAAACTTCATGCTTACCTTGCTTGCAGTTAGCTTCCCTTTCAAGGGCCAGTGCTTGACTTGCTTGGCAGTGATGGTTTGACAAACCTGGTTGTCAGTAACTTCAAGCTCAGGTTGAGCATCATCAGACCTTCCTAGGAATTTGTTTATCACAGTAGGAGAGAAATTTACCTTCCTTCCTCTCACATAAACACTCTTAAAATCAGCTGACTTTCCATCAGCACAACCATCAGACAAATTTACTATGAATTCTTTGACAAGAATCTCATAGCAGTTGGAAAACTTGACCACAGTTTTCATTAGGCCAGTAGCTTTGATTAGATCCATGACTTCCTTACACTCAATAGCATTGTTGTTCAGCTCTCTCTCCAAGGAAATCCTTTTCAGAAACACATACTTCCACCTGCTTGCATTTTCTGGATGGTGAAAGGAGATGTTGTCAATGGAAACTTCAGGAACCTTAGGCAGTTTGCTAGAAGAGGGTTTCTTCCTGAGAGGAATGTCTGGAACATTGCTCTCAACATCAAAATCAAAGTTTGATTCCTCATCAGATTCAGAGGGTTCAGGATCCTTTCTTTTCTTGGCTATAGGTTGTCTCAAAGGTTTTGAGAGACTACCAACAGGTACTCTAGATTTTACCTTCCCCTTCCCTTTCGATGTTCCAGCTTTTTGATCCTTCTCAGCTTCTACTCTAGCCTTGTTCTCAGGCCTAGTTTTCTTATGAACAACTTCAGTAGCCTTCTCTTTGGAGGGGCTTTGGGCAGCATTCTGCTTTTCTTTTCTACTCATCATCCTTCTAGCTATGCTAGGGTTGATATTAGAAATTAAATCATTGTCAGAAAATTCTTCATCAACATCAATAACAGGAGGTTCAACAGCCTTGTCAGTAGGGTTCTGGTGATCATCAGATTTTTCTAGAGATTTCCTAATGTTGTCATCAGGTGTCTCAACATTCTGAGTGACATCTGGATCCCTTTCTATATTAGGGCTAGCAGTTTCTTGGTTCAAAGGTACAGATATGCCAGGAACAGAGTGATTCTCATTAAGAATCCTAGAGACTAGTCTGGAAATAGCTTGATGTACATAAGCAGAACCTTCCCTATTAGCTATCTCTGGAGGAACAGAAGATGATGGTTGAGAATATTTACCAGATGGAGAATCTTGTGATCTTCTTGCATGTCTGGTTCGCAGCTTCTTGACCTTAGTAGGATCAGCTGCCATTTCATGAAGAGGAGTTATCTCAAGAACATCAGCATCCATGCAGTTTGCGATTACCCTAGGTTCGGTGTCAGAGGGTGAGGAAGAAGCAGTCGCCTTTGATGAAGATGATGACATGGATTGTTGAGACATCTTGAGATATTTAGAAAACAAGTAACAGCGAGTGTGAAATCTTCGTTTGAGGGAATGGAGACTGTTGCAGAAAAGAGAGAAGAGGGAGATATATTAATGTCTATTCCACTTCTTAAAATTTTGGAAAGAAAGAGGGAAACAAATGATTAGCCCAATCAGAATAGACTTGACTAAAATATCTCTTTCATCCCTTGTTTTAAGCAAAATCAATTGCTACATCTCTTCATATTGGCAAATACCCAGCTTTCCCCTTAAATTTTCAAACTGACTAGCATCAAGTGCCTTGGTAAAAATGTCAGCCAGTTGTAGTTCAGTGGCAACAGTTCCAGCTTAATCACCTTTTCCTCCACAAGATCTCTGATGAAGTGATGTCTAATGTCAATATGCTTAGTCCTGTTGTGCTGTATAGGATTCTTGGAAATGTTAATAGTACTCAGATTGTCACAGTACAATGTCATGACATCTTGTGTGATATTATACTCAGTTAGCATCTGTTTCATCCAGATCATTTGAGAACAGCTGCTACCAGCTGCTATGTATTCAACTTCAGCAGTAGATAGAGACACACAGTTCTGTTTCTTGCTGAACCAAGAGACAAGATTATTTCCTAAAAAGAAGCATCCTCCAGAGGTGCTCTTTCTATCATCAGCACTACCAGCCCAATCAGCATCATAGTAACCAGATAGAATTGGTTCACATCCATGAGAGTACAGCATGCCATAGTTGTAAGTTCCACTCACATACTTCAGAATTCTTTTCACCTGGTTGATGTGACTTACTTTGGGTTCAGCCTAGTATCTTGCACATACTCCAACTGCAAAAGCAATGTCAGGTCTGTTGGCTGTTAAGTATAGCAGACTTCCTATCATGCTTATGTACAAGCTTTGATCCACATTTTCCCCACTTGTGTCTTTGGACAACTTTAAATGAGTAGGTGCAGGAGTCCTTTTGTGACTGGAATTCTCCATTCCAAACTTCTTGACAATATTCTTTGCATACTTGCTTTGAGACAGAAAAATTGAGTCTTCCATCTGTGTGACTTACAGTCCAAGAAAGTAGGTCAATTCTCCCATGAGGCTCATTTCAAATTCATCTTGCATCTGGTCAGCAAAATGTTTAACCATTTTATCTGACATTCCTCCAAACACTATGTCATCAACATAAATTTGAGCTACCATTATCATTCCTCCTTCATTTTTGACAAAAAGAGTTTTATCCAACCCTCTTTTCCTGTATCCTTTGTCAGTGAGGAATTTTGTCAACCTGTCATACCAAGCTCTAGGAGCTTGTTTCAGACCATATAAAGCTTTTCTCAATTTGTAGACATGATCAGGACAGTTTGGATCCACAAATCCTTTAGGCTGTTCCACATATACTTCCTCATTTAAGTACCCATTTAGGAAGGCACTCTTCACATCCATCTGAAATAGCTTGAACTTAAGAAGACAAGCAACTCCCAATAGAAGTATGATTTATTCCAGTCTGGCTACAGGAGCAAAAGTATCATCAAAATCAACCCCTTCAACTTGAGTGTATCCTTGAGCAACAAGTCTTGCCTTATTCCTGGTGACAACTCCTTCAGCATCTGATTTGTTCTTGTAGATCCACTTTGTGCCAATGATGTTTGTTCCTTCTGGTCTAGGAACTAACTTCCATACTTCATGTTGCTTGAATTGGTTCAATTCATCTTGCATTGCTCCAATCCAGTATTCATCAGTCAAAGCCTCTTTAACATTTTTTGGTTCAATCTTAGATACAAAGGAAGAGTTTGTGATGATTTCTCTAGATCTTGTAATGACTCCACTGTTAGGGTCTCCTATGATGAGTTCCTTAGGATGATCTTTCTGAATTCTGATGGAAGGATCTTTGTTAGCTTCCTTTGATTCAGACTCTGATGGAGTAGTTTTAGGTACATCATCCTTTTTAGTCACTTGAGTTGAAGTCTCAAAGAATGTCTCAACATCTTATGGAACATTTGTTTCCTCATGGTGATCATCAACTATGACATTTATAGATTCCATCATAACTTTGGTCCTGGAATTGAATACCCTATATGCTCTGCTGTTGGTAGAGTATCCTAGGAATATTCCTTCATCACTTTTAGGGTCCATCTTTCTCCTTTGTTCACGATCTGTCAGAATATAGCATTTGCTTCCAAATACATTGAAGTACTTCACTGTAGGCTTTCTTCCTTTCCATAGTTCATAAATGGTCGATGATGTTCCCTTTCTCAAGGTGACCCTGTTATGGACATAACAGGCTGTATTCATAGCTTCATCCCAAAAATGAATAGGAAGTCTTTTGGCATGTATCATTGCTCTGGCAGATTCCTGTATAGTCCTGTTTTTCCTTTCCACAACTCCATTTTATTGAGGAGTTATGGGTGAAGAGAACTCATGATTGATTCCTTCTGAGGAACAGAACTCATCAAACTTACTGTTTTCAAATTCATTACCATGATCACTTCTGATTCTGACAATGCATCCTTCTTTTTCTCTTTCAATTCTTTTGCACAGTTCCTTAAATACATCAAATACATCAGACTTTTCCCTAATGAAGTTTATCCAGGTGAATCTGGAAAAATCATCCATAACAACATATGCATATCTCTTTCAACCAAGACTTTCCACCTGCATTGGACCCATCAGATCCATATGTAGAAGTTCTAGCACCTTAGAGGTGGTCAGATGTCTTGTCTTTAGATGTGACATTCTAGTTTGCTTTCCAACCTGACATTCACCACAGACTCTCCCTTCATCAATCTGAAGCCTTGGAATCCCTCTGGCTGCCTCCATGGATATGATCTTTTTCATCCCTCTTAGATGTAAATGACCAAGTTTTTGGTGCCACAGTTTCACTTCCTTTTCTTCTTTGGCTATAGAGCATATAGAAGAGTAGTTAGTGTTCTCAGACTCCCATAAGTAACAATTGTCTTTTGATCTGACTCCTCTCATTACAACTTCTTGTTTTTCATTAGTTACAAGACATTCAGACTTGGTGAAGTTGACCTTGAATCCTAGATCACATAATTGACTGATACTTATGAGATTAGCAGTCAAACCATTTACCAGCAACACTTCATTTAGGTTTGGAACTCCATGGCAGTCCAAGTTTCCAACTCCTTTGATTTCTCCTCTAGCACCATCTCCAAAAGTGACATAACTAGTAGTATGAGGTTTAACATTATTCAGAAGATTCTTGATTCCAGTCATGTGTTTAGAGCATCCACTGTCAAAGTACTAGTCTTCCTTGGCAGAAACTGTAAGGGAGGTGTGAGCTATTAGGGCTGCAGACTTTTTCTTCCACTGTTGAGTATATGGTGCCTTGTTAGTCTTAGGTTTGACATATGGGGTATGATTAGGATATCCATATAATCTAAAGAAGAATGGCTTTATGTGACCAAACCTTCCACAATGATGACATCTCCATCTTTGATACTTTTTCTTCATATTTCTTTGTTCTTGATGTTGAGTGCTATGTTGTGACATCTTCTTTGACATTTGTTTATCACGCCTGGTCTTCTTCTTGTCAACAACAGATTTATTTGCAGCTACAAATCCTAGACCAGACATGTTTCCTACATTTTGTCCAGCCTAAAGGATTTCTTCCAACTTGTCAGTTCCATTTGTCAGCATCTTGACAGACTTGGTCATCTGATCAAGTTTGGAGTTCAGCATTTGAACTTCACCTTCGAGATGGCTTATAGTATCAGTGTCTGCCTTCTTCTCAGCCTCCAACTTTACTATGAGTTTTTTCTGTTTCTCATTTTGATGACAGACTTCAGCACTTCTGATACATAGCTTCTTGTAGGAGTCGGCAAGTTCTTCAAATGTCACTTCCTCATCACTAGAGTCACTATCAGAGTTACACATACCAGCTAGTGCAATAACTAGTTTAGCAGATTCTTCTTCAGAGTTGCTTTCTGAGTCACAATCATACCAAGTAACAGACATTCCTTTCTTTTGTTTCTTAAGAAAGGTAGGACATTCAGCTCGAATGTGCCCATATCCTTCACATCCATGGCATTGGATTCCTCTGCTTTGATTTCCCTTTTCCTCAGACTTAGGTCTTCTGCTGAAGTCATAGGATCTGCTAATGTCAGAGGGAATGTTCTTGACATTTGACCTTGACTTTGGGTCCATTCTCTTGATGAGTTTGTTGAACTGCCTTCCAAGCATAGCTATAGCTTCTGAAATATTCTCTTCATCACCCTCCTTGCTTTCATCTTCAGTATTGGATGCAAGGGCTATGCTCTTGTTTTTCTTGTCAACATTTTCACTGATCCCCATCTCAAAAGTCTGAAGTGACCCAATGAGTTCATCAACCTTCAAGTTGCAGATATCCTGAGCTTCCTCTATAGCAGTCACTTTCATTGCAAACCTTTTAGGCAAGGATCTGAGAATCTTTCTCACCAGCTTTTCTTCTGACATCTTTTCTCCCAATTCTCCTGAGGTGTTGGCAATTTCCAAGATGTTCATGTGAAACTCATGAATGGTCTCATCTTCCATCATCCTTAGGTTCTCAAATTTGGTAGTGAGCATCTGAAGTCTTGACATTTTTACTTTGGATGTACCCTCATGGGTGGTTTTGAGAGTGTCTCTAACATCCTTGGCCAGTTCACATTGATGTACTAGTCTGAAAATGTTTCTATCAATTCCATTGAACAAGGAATTTAATGCTTTGGAGTTACCCAGGGCTAACTCATCTTCTTCTTTGCTCCATTCTTCCTCAGGTTTCAGACTGGTCGTCCCATCTTTCCCAGTTATGGTGGGATGATTCCATCCTTTGTCAGCAGCTCTCCAAGCCTTTTTGTCCAGTGACTTCAAGAAGACAATCATACGAGGTTTCCAGTAGTCATAATTTGATCCATCCAGAATAGGTGGTCTGTTCCCAAATCCTTCTTCCTTGTCCATAGCGCCAGAAAATAATATCCCTAGATCTCACCCAGAAAGACAGGCAGAGTGCCTGCTCTGATGCCAATTGAAATTCTGGCAACAAATACTTAATGTCACAGTGAATGTTATGACACCGTATCTGACAAACTTGTACACACTTCAAAACAGTAATTTAAAAACAGTAAAGAACACAATCAATTGTTAACCTAGTTTAGTGTGTAACAACACCTACTCTGGGGGATACTAAGCCAGGGAGGAAATTCACTATAAGAGATATTAATTTAGGAATAAACCAACCAGTTTATCTCTATCACTTAAGACCTACCCAATGCAACTTCAATCTAAGTTCAACTTAAACCTGAGTTCCTACTCACTCCCCCTCAATCACAGCAGTGATACTAAACTATTGATTAATGAGATTATAAAGACATTCTTCAATACACACACTTGATTTTGCTTCAAAGCTTTAATCAAGAGACACAATCACTCGTGCTTCAAAGCTTTGAGTGATAAACAACCCTAACTTGATTTTGCTTCAAAGCTTTAATCAAGAGACACAAACACTCGTGCTTCAAAGCTATGAGTGATAAACAACCCTTACAACCAAATCCTACTCCAAGTCACTTATCAAAACGACAATTCCTTGGCTCACAGTAGTTACAACTATACAATGCCTTATTGATCTTTTGTCAAAAGTGCTCCAGTCCATTAGGCTTCGTGAGAAATATATAAGCAGACTATTCCTCATCTAGGGCTTCCATGAAAATAGCTAGGGTTAACTAAAGTTAACCTAAAGACTTGGTCTAGGGCTTTTTCATAACAGATTAGGGTTAAGCAAGGTTAACCTAATGTCCACGTGAGCAGCTGATCTGGATAATAATTCTTCAACTTAGAGCAGCACACCAGTTTCCTTAAAAATCTCAGGAATAATAAATCTGCACAACAACTTGATCAGTACAGGATGTCTTAACATTGGTTATGACATCATGTATCTTGCTCACTGATTTTGGTAGAATTCAATATATATAATCATAGCTTAATGATCATGATAATCACTCATACTGAGTAGTTCCTGTAGAACATTCTTTTCTGCAGAATGTACCTTTATCCCAGAATGTTATGACATCAGTCATGACATTCGCAAATTTGGTTTTACCAAAAAAAGTGCCAACAAGCAAACACTTACAAGGAAGAAAGGACCATTCAGCCTCACGAAGAGCCGGTTGAAACAGTTAACTTAGGTACTGAAGAGGACAATAAATAAATCAAGATCGGTGCCAACCTGGAACCTAGTGTCAAGGAATGCTTAACTCAATTGCTACATGACTATGTTGAGGTTTTCGCCTGGTCATACGAAGACAAGCCAGGATTCGACGCAGATATTATGGTCCATCGTTTGCTGAAAAGAGAAGACTGCCATCCTATTGTACCCCCAAAATTTGCCCTCTCATTTTATCAAGATTTCCCCTCACAAGACTTCTTTGGACTCAAGATCAGATTAGGGTTGCTATGCTCAAGACATCTCCTTGCACTGTTGACCTGAAATTAGGGTTTGAGTTTGCACAAGGATTTTTGGACTTCAAATGCTCAATGTGACTTTCATACTTCATGTTGGACTTATAATATTGCTCATATCAAGTTTCAAGCTTTGAATCCAATTTTTGCCCAGTCAATTGGACAGTTGACCTAAAAATCAATTGTATTGGAAAAAAAGTCAATTGTGGCCAATTTACAGTCAAACCTCATAATTTTTTACCCACATCAACATTATAGACTCATATGAACCATTTGATCAAGTTTGGATCACAACTCCTTAAGAAATTTGATCAGATCATCAAAAGGGCAAAATGGTCATTTTTAGGGTTTTGACTGCAGAAGGGCAATTTCTGATTTTTAACCTAGCCAATGGCAAATTGGGTTCAAGCATGGATTCAAGGACTCAATGGCATCATCTTGACCTAATCACAAGGTTCAAAAGATCTCAATAGCATTGGATTTACAGATCAATTTTCCAGTCAACTGATCAAAAATTAACTATACACTGAAAAGTCAAACTTTGACTTTTTGGTCAAAATCAAGTGCCAAGAGTCATTTTTCATCAAGATGTGTCAAAACATGAAACTTTTTCACCAAGAAACCTAATTTTGGAAATTAGGGTTTAAGATTGAAAATTTTCATAACTTAGAAATTTTCTAAGTTATGAAAATTTCTTATTTTTTCCCAACTTTTCTAAACTTTTTCACTATGATGCAATTGGATTCAAAGAACACCTCCAACATTAAAGTTGTAGTCCTCCACAAAATTTACAACTTTGATTCACAAAGTTTTCCCAAAAGAAGCTTGGATCTCAAGTTATGATTTTGTGAACAAGGGTCCATGAAACTTTTAACTTAGTGAAATTTTGCCCTGGTTTAGGCAGGAGTTTGACCTATCTTCATGGCAATTTTTCACATAGTTCCAATTGGAATCTCAAAATGAATTTCAAAGATGGATTGTATATAATGTTACAAGCTTTAAAAAATGTCCAAGAACTCTCCAAAATCATTTATGGTTAGGGAGAATCGAAGAAAAGAAAATGACCATTTCTCACTTTTGTCCATGGCATTTTTCATGTTGCTACAAGTTGCAAATTCTGCCCAAACATGTTTGTACTTGTTTACAGGTCCTTAAACCCTTCCACACTCAAAAATTGAATGCAAACACAATGGATTAAGGCTTTTTTGTGAGCTTTAGAAGACTACACATTGAATTAATCCATTTTTGGCAAAAAGATAACAATGCCATTTTGATAAAGGTTGCTTTATGCAATTTTGTTTCTCTTGAGCTGTGAACCCAATCCTTTGCAGCAAACCAACTCCACAAACTTAGGCAAAAGTACACCAACTATCAGCATGCTTTGAGCTAGCTTGTACACGCCATAACATTGTCAAAATCACCTTTTCTTCAAAATCAAGTTAACTTGCAAAATCACCACAACTTTGCAATCTGATAAAACCAAAGTTTGTAAACATTTCAAACAAGTTTTACATATCACACTAAGCCTGAAACACGAGCTAGCAAGTCCTCAAACCTTCCAAAACACCAAAACATAAGTTCTTGTCAAAATAGGGCAGATTCTGCATTTTGATTTCCAAATCACAATCCACTCGTGCGTTTTGTTTGCAACCAGTTCCAACACACTCCATACAACTCACCTAAGCTATCCCAACCATTCCCAAGTCACTGTAACTCCATTTACACACTTCACCATTTTTGAATTCTGAGTTTGCAGGTTGAGTTCTATAGAGAGATTCAAGCAAGTTCAAAGCTAGCTAAGCATTGGGAAAGCTCAAAGGAACTTCAAGCAAGCTCACAAGTATCTCATGCCTCACTCACAACCCCTACATTTCCATACTTGAGCTTGACTGAAACAGGTAAAGTTCAAACTTCTATCTCTCTATTTAGGAATCATTAGGCTTAGGTTTGTGAATAAAAAATGTAGTCCTCATTGTCCTTGAGATGTACATATGCATAGAATTCATTTAAGTTAACTGAGCTGGGAGAATTTAAATGATAAACTTTATGAAAAAACTAGGTTAGAAATTAGGGCCAGAGAAATTCTCTCTGGTCTTTGAGAGTTAGATTAAGTTTTTTACATGGTTAGAATCGTGTGATCATGCTCTCTAACTTTCATGTTGCAAGTTTTTGTTTTTAAGCACAAATGCAGGAGTTACCAGTTTGAACATCAAGCGCGTGTTTTTCTATTTCTCAAGGTTAGAGATGAAGTTGGGTTGGGCTGGGCCTGGTCCTTTTGGCTATTTGCACCTCCTTGCTTGCTTTTTGCACCCCTTGGCCCATTGATTTTATTTTTGTATATTTTTCTATTTCTTTTTTCATTTCTGACTTTATTTATTTTTTTTCTAAATATAAAAAAAATCACTAAAAAGATTTTCTTAGATTTTCACATTTTATTTTATTATTATTTTTATTATTTTGGCATAAGAATAGTTAAAAAATAATATATACTTTTATTTTCTTAAATAAGTTTGTAAATAAAATTAAAATACTTACATTTTTTTTATTATTTATACATATAAAATAATATTTTCTCACATATTTCATTTTTAATATTTTTGTAAATATTTTATTTATGTTCTTGTACATAAATAAATAATTATAATATATATATTTTCTTAAAACAAATTAGGGTTTCCACCCTTAATAAAAATAATCTTTTATTTTCTTATTTTTGATACATTAAATAACTCATTTTTACATACATAAAAATAATACAAAAAAACATTTTTTGCATATTTATAATATATTACATATTTCAATATTTGTCAATTTATTATTTGTACAATGAATTCAATATGGTTGTAATAATTTTAGGGTTTTTATTTTGTGCAAAATATCCCCTATTCAAACTTGTATCCCCCTCCCCATAATCATGTTGTAATAGTCGTAGATTTGCTTTTACGCATTTATTGCTTTCAAATATGCATGATAGAAAGATTAGGGTTTGTATGCAAATGACCAAAATTAAACAAATAGCTTGACTAAACACAAGACAAAAAGCATGAAAAATGACAACACAATGCACACAAGCACCCCTAGGGTTTCGTCCACTTGTTGCCTTAAAAGTGGCCATGGTATGCATGCTAGGTATCTTGGCAAAACAAAATCAAAACAAAAAGATCATAGTCTCTCGATGACACTATCTTGGTTGCCTATACAAAAATGATCTAGTCCCTCAAAAAAATTTCTAAGATACTTGGCAACATTGTTATCATGGTCATACGATGACCCGCGCCTGTCCTGTTTAACATCCAAACACAAGGTTGTTTACCAAATGCAATGGTAAAACAACAATGTCAAAGGATTAAAAATGTGTAGGAAATATTTTTGAGTAGGTAGGGTAGATGCTCCTAGTTACTTGATCAAACTTGCAAACATCCTTGCTATTTTCAAAAACACATCACAACACCATTTCAAAACATTTTCCCAAAACAAACTTTCAAACAATTGAAACTTTTTTTTTAAAAGACAAACACCTTTGTATACATTCAAACAAGAATCATTACAAAGGTTGCCTAGACAAAAGGCCTCTTTTCAAAATATTTTTAAAACCACACACAAAGCACCATTTCAAACAATTGAAAAGCAAAAGCAAGTGATCTAAACAAGTAACTAAGAGCCCATGGATGAAAAGGGTGCTAGCACCTTCCCTTTTCATAATCTACCCCCCGAACCCAAGAAAACATCTCAAAGGTCTTTCCTGTGCTTTTTTGACCTTTCCTTTGGATAAAATAAAAAGTCGATGGCGACTCTTGCTAAATCGAAACATTTGCAAACACAAACGCAAAACCTCAAGTCAGTTCTCCCACCGCATCACAGAACTGGCGAATCTGCTGGGGAATTAACTTAAAACTGGGGTTACCTTAGGGTTTAGATCACCTTTACATGCTTATCATTTTTGCTTTGATTGCTTTATATTTGGTTCTATTGTTTGGGTTTGAAATCCTCTACCCGGATTTGGGAAAGATTCATAGGTAAATAGCAATATGTTGTGGAAACTGTGCGGGGTATACCGACATGGTTGAAGTAATAGCTATATTAGTGCGACATATTTGTGGGTACTGGTAGCCTTTGAGTTAATCAAAGAGAATACGGGGCCGCTGAGTGATGTCATAAAGCACTAATGGACTTTTAGAACCTTTACTTGACCATCTTGGCCTTTTTAGGGGTAGTGAGATGACCGGCTTTGGTGCAGTCCAAAGTTGGTAGATACTCGATACTACACTCATTAAGGGTTGTTTTCTTGGAATATTTCGGTCGCCAGTAAAGTGGCTAAACTGAAACAATGAACATAGAAAATAATCCAATGATATTGAGCTCCTTAGAACCCGGTTACTATTTATAGGACAGGTTGAGCCAACTAAACTTCAAGAGGGTACTTACCTATGAAACCCCATGCAAGCCTGAAACTAGGAAATTGTGTGATTTGTTTGTACATATATACTTGTGTATAACATCATGGACATCATGAAGCATCATATGCATCCACTAACCATTTCAAGGATTTGGATCTTCATCTTTGTTCCTGTTTTGTAGGTAATGGATTCACTCCGCAGGAAAACAATTCAAGTCAACCTTGTGAGAATTCCTCCTAAACTAAAGGAGCTTACTTCCAAGATTCCAGAGTATTCTCCATTCACCGAGAGGCATGGTCGTCTTCTCAACTTAGTCAACACCAACACTGAGGAAGACATGGTGAAAGTCCTCTTCCAGTTCTTTGACCCCCTACACCACTGCTTCACATTTCCTGATTGCCAGCTAGTGCCTACTTTGGAGGAATTTTCTCAACTCTTGAGGATTCCTATTCTCCATCAACTACCCTACAACGGTACGGAAAGAGATCCAAAGCCTGAAGATGTTACTCAAGCCCTACACTTGCAACCATCTGATGTCATAGGTCATTGGGAAACCAAAAGTGGTGTCAAGGGTTTCTTGGCAAAGTTTCTGTTTGAGAAAGCTCAAGAATGATGGAATTCATTGGACTTACAAGCTTTTGAGGAGATTGTATCTCTTCTCATCTATGGGTTAGTCTTGTTCCCAAACCCTGACCAACATACAGATATGAATGCTGTCAAGATTTTCATGTCCCAGAATCCTGTGCCTACGTTGCTTAGGGATATCCTCCACTCATTTCACACTCGAACAATGAGAAAAAGAGGTGTTCTCATGTGTTGTACTCCTCTTCTAGCAAGGTGGTTTATTTCTCACCTTCCCCAATCAGTTTTGAAGAATGAGCAAGGCTTGAGGTGGTCACAACGGTTGATGACCCTTACACATTCAGATGTTCATTGGTGTTCTCGTTCCCGAGAAAATGTTATCATCATTGATCATTGTGGGGAATTCCCTAATGTCCCACTACTTGGAATTAGGGGAGGCATCACCTACAACCCCTGCTTGGCTCTGAGACAGTTTGGGTATGCCCGAAGGGATGGCCCACATGACATGTTGATTCCAGACTTGGTTTTTTACATTGACAACGACAATCAAGGACTTTGACAAAGGTTTATCCGAGCTTGGAGGATGCCCAACATGGTGGACAACAAGACCTTGGGACACAAGAATTCCATCCCCCTTGAGCCTTACCTCAAGTGGGTACGAACCCGCGCCCAAAGTCTTATGATGCCTTACCCCTACATTCTTCTTGTGATCAAAGAGCCTGTTATGGAAGGAGAGGTTCCATACACCCTCTTACATCCTGACATGCCAACATCACTAGAAGATTTAAAAATGAGTTGGATACAGCTCAAGGGAGAACGCGACACTTTCGAAGCCCAATTCTACGCCAGTGAGAATAAGGTTTTGGAACTTACTCGCCAACTTCACGAAGAGCAGACTCTCAACACCTACATTTCACTAAAGAGGATGTGCAACGTCTTTTTACATTAGAATTTTGTATTATTTTGCCCATGGGGCATTTATGTACTAACAAATTCTATCTTATTAATATGATGTGTATTCCTTTTTATTTCAAACAAATTTGAATTTCTGAATCCTTGAATGCATTACATGAATAACATATCATTCATCATATGCATAAGCAGGTCTTCACACCAGGTTTCCTTATCTCTCTGCTGTTTATTTCAGCAAGATGGATATAGAGCAGACGGTTAAAGACTTACAAGCGCAGAATTCACAGTTCCAACAACTACTCATGACCTTGGCTAAGGGTCAGGAGGATCTCAAAACCTTGCTGGAAAAGGAAAAGGAGAAAAAGAAAAAGAAAAGGGTTGGTGTGGCTACCTTGGGTAGAAGATTTGAAGGCCAAGCTAGAAGGGTCCTGGATTTCCCCTCAACATCTGATGAAGGGATAGGAAAAGGTAAAGGAACAGCAGTGCAATCTGAGTCTGAGGAAGAAGAAGATGAAGAGGATGAGGATTATTCAGAACAGCAGTACCCTCCTGCAGACGACAAATACAAGAATCTAGAAGAGCGTCTGGCAACTATGGAGGTACAAAGAGTGCCTGGGCTGGACTTTGAAGAGTAGGGTTGGTGGATGGGATTGTGATTCCCCCTAAATTCAAGGTGCCTATATTTTCTAAATACGATGGTTTGTCTTGTCCAAAGATGCATCTGTGATCTTACATAAGAAAAATCCAACCGCATTCTTCTGACAAGGACCTGTGGGTTCATTTCTTCCAGGACAGTCTTTCGGGGACGCAGTTGGATTGGTTTTACCAGCTAGAGAGGTCTGACGTGCACAATTGGGAGGATTTGGCGGCTGCCTTCTACAGACAATATCAATATAATGCGGACTTAGCACCAACCCGTACTCAATTACAGAGTATGGGCATGGTCTCAAATGAAGGTTTCAAAGAGTATGCTCAGAAATGGAGAGACTTGGCGGGAAGGGTGCAACCACCATTATCTGAAAGAGAGCTTGTGGATATGTTCTTGGGGACTCTGTCAGGTGCTTTCTTCAATCACTTGATAGGAAGTTCATCTGCGGGGTTCACCGAGTTAATTCTGACTGGTGAAAGAGTTGAAGCCGAAATCAAGAGCGGTAAAATTCAAAAGGATGCATCTGCTTCCGTTGCCATCAAAAAGACCTTTCCAGCAAAGAAAGAAGTCTTATATGTCTACTCCCAAAGAAGTCAAGGAAGAGTTGAGCGCCGGCCAGCGGTGGGGTTGTAATGATTCAGAAGCCTATAGCTGATCAGCCTAGAAACAATCAACCCAGAACCAACCAAGCAAGGGTGGAAAGGCCTTCACGGCAATTCACCCGGATCAACATGACACCTTCTCAGGTTCTCCCTCATCTTTTGAAGTTAAACCTTGCAATTTTGAAAGAGGCACCGAAGAATCTGAATACATCTTCTCCTTACTACCATTCAAATGCGAAGTGTGCTTATCATTCAGACAGCCTGGGGCATGACACCAACCATTGTTGGGCCCTCAAAAATAAGATTCAGGATTTAATAGATGCTAAAGAAGTGGAATTCGACGCCCCTGAAAAGCCTAATGTGATCTCTGATCCAATGCCAAAACATGGTCACAATGTCCATGTTGTTGAAGAGGATCTATTTGTAGCTATTGTTGATGATTTGATGACTCCGCTACCGATAATCAAGTTGAATTTGCTGAAGGATGGGATCTTCCCAGGTTGTAAAGAAGATTGCTGCCTTTTTTCATCCTTACCAACTGACTGTCCGTTGTTGAAGTTAGGTATCCAGCGCCTAATGGATAATCAAGAAATACTTTTTGAAAAGACTCCTGTTATACCGACTCCTGTCAATGATGTTTCAATAATTACCATATGCGCCAATCTTTCCAAGGTCTCCAAAAGACCTGTTAAGATTACATCCGATCCGAAGATTGTACCTTTGAAGATAACTATGCTGGGGCCTATCCCGTACAAGTCCAACAAATCAATATCGTGGAACTATGGGGGAGAGATCTTCTACCACGGTGTTCAACAAATTGAATCAACTGAAGAGAGTACTGATGAAGAGACTTCTGATATTGGAAACATTGCCAGAACGAGTAAAATCACCCGCACTGGAAGAATTTTCTCTCCGGAGATTGAGCCTCCAAAGGCAATCTTCGGACCCTGAGCTGCTCCTAAGGTTACTCCTGCACCGATCAACATATCTGCAAGAACTCCAGTTATTGAAGAAGTTTTGACTCCTGTGGTTGTCCCCTCTACTGTTGCTGATGATAGAGGGAAATGGATCCAAGAAGAGCCCGTCAGGACGAGGGCTCAGCCGTTGATCATCCCTGAAACCTCTCAAAAAGAAATGGAAGAGATTTTGAAAATAATCAAGAAAAGTGATTATAATGTTTTTGAGCAACTGGGGAAACCCCCCCTCAAAAATCTCTATGTTGACACTATTGCTTTGTTCAGAAGCTCATGCCAAAGCTTTGATCAAATTCTTGAAGACGGCCCATGTGCCCAAGGAAAGCTCCGCGTACCAGTTCCAGGAATGTGTAGCTAGCCTAACAGCAGACAATGGTCTAGGGTTCTTAGATGCCGATTTAACAATCAAAGGGAGAAAACATAATGACGCTTTTCATGTCTCGGTAGAATACATATGGACTACTCTGGCACACGTTCTGGTAGACACTGGTTCATCGCTGAACATCTTACCAAAGAAGGCATTGGATAGGCTAGATTGTGAAGGTCTAACTTTGAAGCCCAGCAACATCATTGTCAGAGCCTTTGATGGTTCTAAAAGGATGGTCCACGGGGAGGTGGACATCCCGATCAAAGTGGGAACTGAAACCTTCAACTCCATATTCTATGTCATGGACATCCGTCCCTCCTATTCTTGCTTGTTGGGAAGACCCTGGATTCATCACGCTGGAGCCGTTACTTCAACTCTGCATCAGAAGCTCAAGTACCCTGTCCAGGGGGAAATTGTGACTGTTCACGGTGAAGAGGAATACATGATAAGCCATCTAAATTCTTTCCTCTATGTGGAATTGGATGGTGAATTCACAAAACCCCCCTTTCAGCATTTTGAAGAGGTAGCTCAGGAGATTGCGGCAACCAAGAAAGTGCCTTCTGTACCCATGATTACCCGACCTCCGCCTCGGATGTCATCACTCAAATATGCAAAGGCTGTGATTGGAGAAGGAGGAAGCACAATCTGGGGGCAACTTCCCGATTTTCCTTTCAAGTTTGATAAATTAGGCTTGGGTTTCACTGCTTCTGCTCAAAAGGTTGTGCGTCGCTCCCGGGCTAGAGGGCCACCAGTGAAGATCACTCATCATGGAGTCAATGCTTTGGAGGATGGTGAAGAGGGGAGCAACCTGGAAGACTGGATTTTCCCTACCGTTGAAGGAAGATTGTGCAATTGGGAGGCAAAGGGCTTTATTCCCATTACTTTCGTTAATCAGTAATTTATCTTTCAAACATTTCTGTTGGTTTGTAATAATTCTTAAATAATTCGTACACTTTTAACCTTGTGCCTTACCCGAGGTTCATAGGTCCATTTGTAAGGGTTTGATTTTTCATCTTCATATGCCATTTTAATGAATCGTGGACGTTTTCACATATAAACTTTTGTGTTCATTTTCTTTCTTTTTACATTTTATTTTTTTAAAGGTGGATATCCCTTACACACCCACACTCACCAATGCAGGTACCCATCTACTCTGGAATCCATGGGTAACAATTCTGCTATGGCCTTCATGACTCTGAAGATCTGGTCAATCATGCCGAATACGAAGGTGATGAAGACTGTGAAGTGCCTGGAGAATTGGCTAGACTGCTACAACAGGAAGAAAGGGCTATTCTACCACATGAGGAGTTGTTAGAGACAATCAACTTGGGAACTGAGGAAGACAGAAAAGAAATTAGAGTGGGTGCCAACCTAGAGCCAAGTGTCAAAGAGCGCTTAGTTCAGATGTTGAATGAATATGTCGAGATCTTCGCCTGGTCCTATGAAGACATGTCGGGACTTGATACAGATATTGTGGTTCACTATCTCCCTACAAGAGAAGATTGTCCACCAATTAAACAGAATGTTTGTCGCATGAGGCCCGACATGTCTGAAAAGATCAAAGTTGAAGTGATGAAGCAGTTCAATGCTGGCTTTCTTGCTGTTACTTCCTATCCACAATGGGTTGCTAACATTGTGCCCATGCCTAAGAAGGACGACAAAGTCAGAATGTGCATGGATTACAGAGACTTAAATAGGGCTAGCCCTAAAGATGACTTTCCACTACCGCACATTGACATCTTGGTTGAAAATACAGCTCAACACAAGGTATTTTCTTTCATGGATGGATTTTCAGGGTACAACCAGATCAAAATGGCACCTGAAGACATGGATAAAACTACTTTTGTTACACAGTGGGGTACGTTCTGCTATAAAGTAATGCCATTCGGACTGAAGAATGTCGGGGCAACCTATCAATGCGCCATGGTAGCTTTGTTTCATGATATGATACATCATGAGATAGAGGTCTACGTAGACAACATGATATCACGATCACAGACAGAAGAAGAACACCTCGACCATCTGCAAAAGCTGTTTGTCAGGTTGAAAGAGTACAACCTCAGACTGAACCCTAATAAGTGCACTTTCGGAGTCAGGTCCAGTAAACTCTTGGATTTCATAGTCAGCAACAAAGGCATCGAGGTTGATCCTGCCAAAGTCAAAGCTATACAAGAAATGCATGCCCCTCGCACTGAGAAGGAGGTCAGAGGTTTCTTGGGACGCCTAAACTACATTGCAAGGTTCATTTCTCACCTAACATCTACCTGTGAACCAATCTTCAAGCTGTTGAAGAAAGATCAGGTGGTTAAATGGAATGATGACTGTCAAGTTTCTTTCGATAAAATCAAGGAATATTTTCTAGAACCTCCTATCTTGATGCCTCCCGTCGAAGGAAGACCGCTTATCATGTATCTGACTGTCCTGGAGAATTCAATGGGGTGCGTACTGGGCCAACATGACGAGTCTGGCCAAAAAGAGCATGCCATTTATTACCTTAGCAAAAAGTTTACCGACTGTGAGACCCGATATTCACTGCTCGAGAAAACTTTTTGTGCTTTGGTATGGGCTGCTCGCCGGCTAAGGCAGTATATGTTGACTCATACCACTCTGCTAATCTCTAAGATGGATCCGATCAAGTACATCTTTGAGAAGCCTGCTCTATCTGGAAGAATAGCAAG
This sequence comes from Vicia faba, assembly GCA_948472305.1. Classification (NCBI taxonomy): domain Eukaryota; kingdom Viridiplantae; phylum Streptophyta; class Magnoliopsida; order Fabales; family Fabaceae; genus Vicia; species Vicia faba. The sequence continues at coordinate 1,296,710,329 of OX451736.1, forward strand.
GTGGCAGATGATCCTCACCGAGTATGATATAAAGTACACGACCCAAAAAGCTATAAAGGGGAGTGTGCTAGCCGATCATCTGGCCCATCAAGCTGTCGAAGAGTACCAATCCATGAGGTTCGACTTCCCCGACGAGGATATCATGACTTTGGATAACATTGAAGACTTCAGACCATATGAAGGACCTGAACAAGGATCCCGATGGACCCTGTACTTTGATGGTGCTTCAAATGCACTTGGAAACGGTATCGGGGCGGTACTTATCTCTCCAGAGGGTTGCCATACACCTTTCACCGCTAGACTCTGCTTCAGCTGTACCAACAACACGGCCGAGTATGAAGCTTGTATCTTTGGTCTCAAGGCCGCTATTGACTTGGGAATCAAATCTTTGATTGTGTTTGGGGACTCAGCTTTGGTCATGAGTCCGATCAAAGGAGAGTGGGATACTAAACATCCAAACTTCATCCCTTACAAAGAACATGTCCTGACATTGTTACCACATTTCGAGCAGATTACCTTCGAGCACTTCCCGCGAGAAGAGAATCAGCTAGCAGATGCGCTAGCTACAATGTCATCCATGTTTAAACTTAACTGGGATAATGAGGCTCCCCAAATCACCATTAAACGGATGGACGAACCTGCACATTGTCACGATATTAATACCAAAGAAGTAGTGGACCGACTGTGGTTTCATGACGTCAAAAGGTATCTCGAAGCACAAGAATACCCTGAAGGAGCTTCAGTCAACGACAAAAAGTTCTTGAGGAGATTCTCTGCCAAGTTCTTTCTGAGCAATGGTATCCTATACAAGCGCAATCATGATTGCAATCTACTCCGTTGTGTGGACAAGGTTGAGTCTGAGCAAATCATGGCTGAACTGCACAATGGTACCTTTGGCACTCATTCAAGCGGACATACGATGGCTAGAAGATTCTACGGGCAGGCTACTACTGGTCTACCATGGAAGCTGACTGTCATCAACATTCCCGTACTTGTCACAAATGCCAAATCTATGAAGACAAGGTACACATACCTCTAGTTCCTCTTAATGTCTTAACAGCTCCTTGGCCATTCGCGATGTGGGGAATCGACATGATTGGATAGATCAAGCCTACAGCATCCAATGGACACTGCTTCATCCTGGTGGCCATTGACTACTTCACCAAGTGGGTCGAAGCAGCATCTTTCGCATCCGTCACAAAGAATGTGGTTGCCCGCTTCATCAAGCAGAACTTCATTTTCCGGTATGGTATCCCCGACAGGATTATCACTGACAACGGTACGAACCTGAACAATACCGTGATTACCGCCTTGTGCGAGTAGTTCCAGATTCAACATCACAATTCATCTCCCTATCGGCCAAAGATGAACGGTGTTGTCGAAGCTGCGAACAAAAATATGAAGAAGATTATTCTAAAGATGACAGTCACCTACAAGGACTGGCATGAAATGCTACCGTTTTCTCTACACGGGTACCATACCACGGCACGCACTTCAACTGGGGCAACACCCTATTCTTTGGTATACGACATGGAAGCTGTCTTACCTATCGAGGTTCAGATTCCCTCCTTGAGAATCATGAAGGATTCTGGTTTGAGTGAAGACGATTGGATTCAGACCCGGCTTGATCAACTTAACTTGATTGACGAAAAACGACTTACTGTTGTTTGCCATGGTCAGGCGTATCAGAAACGGATGATCAAGGCATTCAACAAGAAAGTCAGGCGCTAGGTATATCAAGTCGAGGATGTTGTAATCAAGCGGATCATCTTGCCGCAAAGTGATCCCAGGGGAAAATGGACTCCTACCTACGAAGGACCATTTATGATCAAAAACATCTTTTCTGGTGGGGCAATGATCCTGACCACCATGGACAGCAACGACCTGCCGCACCCTGCGAATGCAGACATAGTCAAAAGATACTACGCATAAAACGACCCGGCAAGTTGAAAACCCGAAAGGGAGACTTGGGAAAAAATGGGCATCCCGGTGAATCGAAAACCCGAAAGAGCGGTTCAGGAAAAAATTAGGGATAAATAAAAAAAATTTGTACACCCGGCAGGTTGAAAATCCGAAAGGGCGACTTGGGCAAAAAGGGTTTCCCGGTGGATCGAAAACCCGAAAGGGCGGTCCAGGCAAAAGTTAGGGAATTAAAGCGTATGACTATGTCTCGTCAGGTCACTTTAAGGACAATCTCTTCACAGACAAGCTCCGAGTTTCTGATCAATCCAATCACCGTCGGACGAAGCAACTAATGGACAAGATATCCAGAGTTACGAAGGCTATAGCAGAACAGGAACCCCATGGAATTTTTACATATAGCCATCTTTCTTTGTATAAATTTTTCTCAATTTTATGACAACATTCTCTTACTAGGATGTCTGTCTCCTTTGTATAAAATACTTACACAAAGTTAATACAAAGATACTTCAAAGTGCAGAAAACTATTTGCCTTTTTTTTTTCTTTTTTTACGCTTGTGTTTTATTTGAAAACGTCCAATGGTTTATTAAATGAGCATATGCATTTGAATATAATCACTGTTTACAAATAAATGAAATGTGAAAGAATAATTACTGACAGGTTGAAAGTATAGGAAAACGTCTTTAGGCTATTCCAAGAGAAATCTCCTGTAGTACATCATCTGGATCCCCAGCGGAGCTACAACCTTGAAATACATATCCCCAGCAGAATTAAATTTCAAAATCCCCGTCAGAGGTAGACTTCAAACTTCCAATCCCGGTGGAGTTATATTTCAAACCTTTAATTCTCATCAGAGTTAAGTTTTCAAACTTCCAATCCTCAGCGGAGCAAAACTTTGGGTCATGAATCCCCAGCAAAGATGAAACCTTCTTCCCCAACGGAGTCAAATTTCTAACTACCAATCTACAGCGGAAACCATTCAGTTTTCTCCAGATCCCTCAACAAGTTGTCTTAAAGTCTGAGAATCAACCAAATAACAGTTAACTTTTGTCTTATCCCCAACCTCCAGATAATTCCCCAGTAGATTGGCATACAACCCAAACTCCTGAAATTTTTCCAAACAGGAATAAACTTTTCCCCCAGAGAGTCTTGAACTTACTTTCCAGCAAGATAGCTATTCCCCAACAGTATAGCTATTTCCCACAGAGTTCTCACTCCCTAACAGAATGAAGATTCTCATTCTTAACTCCAGTTTGAAGTCCCCAAGGATTTATTTTCCCTAGCAGATTGAAGATTCTCAGTCTGGATTCCCCAATGAAGTTGCCAGAGCCTTCATTACTCCCAGTATGAATTTGTCAGAATTTTTAATCCCCTACAGATCGAAGATTCTCATTCTCACTTCTCCAGTGAAGCCCCCAAGGGTTCATTTCCCCAGGAGATCGAAGTTTCTCATTCTTAACTCTCCGCGGAAGCCATCAAAGTCTTCCTTATTCTTCAGCAGATCAAGGTTTTCTTTCATCTAATCCCCAGTAGAGATCGTCAGAGTTTCCTTATTCCCTAGCAAAGCAAGGATTCCCATTGTGTAATCTCCAACCATAGTCATCAAAATTCTCTTGATTCCCCAAGCAGGTTTCTCAAGCAGATTTGAAGGATCTCTATATTCTCAGGAAAGTCATGAAGGATTCTCACATCCCTACAGAAGTTGTCAGAGTTTTTGTTAATCCCCACAAGTTGCCAAGGATTTTCTATCCCCAACAGTGGTCCAAGGATTTTGAATATTCAACAGCGGTCAAGGATTTATGTTCCCCAGCAGCAGTCAAAGATTTTATTATCTCCAACTGTCCAGGATTTATTTTCCTCAGCAACACAGCTAATCAGCTTACATGCGCATACATTACATTCATATATCATAAACATTGATAAGAAACATTTTATTACATCATACATTTCATGCAACATAACTTTGTGTTTTAGCTAACATTTTACCCTTTTCAGGATAAGATCAAAAGCTATCTTTAACAAATATTCACATATTTCAGATACAGTACATATACACTCCAAGACATGGAAGTCATTTTGTTACTCATTCAAATCTATTATTCAGATACAGTATGGATACACCCCAGACACAGAGGTCATTCTATTACTCATTCAGAATTCAAAGTTAAGATACAGTACGGATACGATCCAGACACAGATGTCATTCTGTCGCTCATTCAGACTTCAACAATCAGATACAGATTAGATACGCTCTAGACGCGGAAGCCATTCTATTTCTCATTCAGATTCAACTATCAATTTCAAGTCCAGATACACTCCAAACACGGAAGTTATTCTGTCACTTACTCAGATCCCAGTTACAATTCAGATACACTCCCCACGGAAGTCATTCTGCTACTCATACAGATCTCAACTTCAAATACAGTCCAGATACGCACCAAACGCGATTGCCATTCTGTCACTCATTCAAATGTTTCCCCAGCTCAGAGATGCTCCGGACACGGATGTAATTCTGTCGCTTATTCAGATTTCAGATTTAGATACAATACAGATACACTCCAGACACGGCAGTCATTCTGTTATTCATTCAGATCCGATCTCCAAATACAACTCAGATACGTTCCAGATACGGATACCATTCTAATGTTCATTCTCCTGATTTTCAACAAACATTCTTGGATGGCATCTTTAAGCCCATCTCCAGCAAGAATTAATCATCTCCAAATGGAATATTTAAGCCCATTCCCTCAACTACATTCTGACGAGTGCAAATTTACGGGCACTCTAGTGTCCAATCCTCTTTTACCTTCGAGTCACGAAAGGCAAACTCGCCAATCTAACTCTTCAGGTTCAAGAAGATTGAACAGGGGAAGCTGTTGTACCCCAAAATTTTCCCTCTCATTTTATCAAGATTTCCCCTCACAAGACTTCTTTGGACTCAAGATCAGATTAGGGTTGCTCTGCTCAAGACATCTCCTTGCACTGTTGACCTGAAATTAGGGTTTGAGTTTGCACAAGTATTTTTGGACTTCCAATGCTCAATGTGACTTTCATACTTCATGTTGGACTTATAAGATTGCTCATACCAAGTTTCAAGCTTTGAATCAAATTTTTGCCCAGTCAATTGGACAGTTGACCTAAAAATCAACTGTATTGGGGAAAAAGTCAATTGTGGCCAATTTACAGTTAAACCTCATAATTTTTTATCCAAATCAACATTATAGAATCATATGAACCATTTGATCAAGTTTGGATCATAACTCCTCAAGAAATTTGATCAAATCATCAAAAGGGCAAAATGGTCATTTTAGGATTTTGACTGCAGAAGGGCAATTTCTGATTTTTAACCTAGCCAATGGCAAATTGGGTTCAAGCATGGATTCAAGGACTCAATGGCATCATCTTGACCTAATCACAAGGTTCAAAATATCTCAAATGCATTGGATTTACAGATGAATTTTCCAGTCAACTAATCAAAAATCAAATGTACACTGAAAAGTCAAACTTTGACTTTTTGGTCAAAGTCAAGTGCCAAGGGTCATTTTTCATCAAGATGTGTCAAAACATGAAACTTGTTCACCAAGAAACCTAATTTTGGAAATTAGGGTTTAAGATTGAAAAATTTCATAACTTAGAAATTTTCTAAGTTATGAAAATTTCTCATTTTTTCCCAACTAGTCTCAACTTTTTCACCATGATGCAATTGGATTCAAAGAAAACCTCCAAAATGAAAGTTGTAGTCCTCCAAAAAATCTACAACTTTGATTCACAAAGTTTAAGCTTGTATCTCAAGTTATGATTTTGTGAACAAGGGTCCATGAAACTTTTAACTTAGTGAAATTTTGCCCTAGTTTATGCTGGATTTTGACCTATCTTCATGGCAATTTTTCACATAGTTATAATTGGAATATCAAAATTCATTTCAAATATGGATTGTATAGCATGTTACAAGCTTTCCAAAATGTCCAAGAACTCTCCAAAATCATTTATGGTTAGGGAGAATCAAAGAAAAGAAAATGGTCATTTCTCACTTTTGTCCATGGCATTTTTCATGTTGCTACAAGTTGCAAATTCTGCCCAAACATGTTTGTACTTGTTTACAGGTCCTTAAACCCTTCCAAATTTAAAAATTGAATGCAAACACAATGGATTAAGGCTTTGTTCTGAGCTTTAGAAGATTACACATTGAATTAATCCATTTTTGGCAAAAAGATAACAATGCCATTTTGATAAAGGTTGCTTTATGCAATTTTGTTTCTCTTGAGTTGTGAACCCAATCCTTTGCAGCAAACCAACTCCACAAACTTAGGCAAAAGTACACCAACTATCAGCATGCTTGGAGCTAGCTTGTACAGGCCATAGCATTTTCAAAATCACCTTTTCTTCAAAAGCAAGTCAACTTGCAAAATCACCACAACTTTGCAATCTGATAAAACCAAAGTTTGTAAACATTTCAAACAAGTTTTACATATCACACTAAGCCAGAAACACAAGCTAGCAAGCCCTCAAACCTTCCAAAACACCAAAACATAAGTTCTTGTCAAAATAGGGCAGGTTCTGCATTTTGATTTCCAAATCACAATCCACTCGTGCGTTTTGTTTGCAACCAGTTCCAACACACTCCATACAACTCACCTAAGTTATACCAACCATTCCCAAGTCACTGTAACTCCATTTACACACTTCACCATTTTTGAATTCTGAGTTTGCAGGTTGAGTTCTATAGAGAGATTCAAGCAAGTTCAAAGCTAGCTAAGCATTGGGAAAGCTCAAAGGAACATCAAGCAAGCTCACAAGTATATCAGGCCTCAGTCACAAACCCTACATTGCCATACTCGAGCTTGACTGAAACAGGTAAAGTTCAAACTTCTATCTCTGTATTTAGGAATCATTAGGCTTAGATTTGTGAATAAAAAATGTAGTCCTCATTTCCCTTGAGTTGTACATATGCATAAAATTCATTTAAGTTAAATGAGCTGGGAGAATTTGAATGATGAACTTTCTGAAAAAACTAGGTTAGAAATTAGGGCCAGAGAAATTCTCTCTGATCTTTGAGAGTTAGACTAAGTTTTTTACATGGTTAGAATCGTGTGATCATGCTCTATAACCTTCATGTTGCAAGTTTTTGTTTTTAAGCACAAATGCAAGAGTTACCAGTTTGAACATCAAGCGCGTGTTTTTTTGTTTCTCAAGGTTAGAGATGAAGTTGAGTTGGGTTGTGTTAGAACATAGTTTGATTCTACAACCCTCAGTTAGAGTTTTGATGATAACAAAATACAAGATTAAATGAATTATGAGTTTTATATAAGACATAGATGCTACTTAATATTATGTTGTGTATTTACAGGAAACTCTGATGGAATCAGCATCAGAACATCAATACCAACATCAGCATCAGAAGATCAGTACATGTGCTACGTTGAAGCCTGATGAACAAGATCTGCGCTCAACATACTCTGACTCTGATCAAGATCCTAACTATGTCATCAGCACTCAAAAGCGCCAGAATAAGCTAAAGCCAAGAAAACTCTGATTATCATCAAGCAGAACATTCTGAAGTGTCAACGTTACTGCATTTAAGGCAGATTAATTACCAACGGCTTTATTCCAAGACAAAGATTATCTCAAAATGGAAAGAATGTTATGAGTATTGAAATGGAATTATGGACTGCAACGTATCTATTCCAAGAAGTATTTAAACAAATCAGTTAGAAAGGAAATGGCTAATAATCTATAATACTCTATAATTCTCCTACACGCATAAGCTAATCATCTTCGTCCTCACTCATTCAGTTTGCTAAAGCTCTCAACTGCTTACTCTATAGTTCTAGCATTCTAGTTTCATATAAGCTTCATTTTGTGTATTATCACAGTTGTGATATATAGTTTCTCTAGAAACATCAAACACACATTTTGTTCATTTATCTGTAAAAGAATTTCCTTGAGAAACCGGTCTGTGGTTAGACTCAAGAAGGCTTTAGAAGTTGTTAAAGCAGTTTTTGTATTCAGTTGAATATAGTGGATTAAGACCTCGTTGGAGAGAGGCGAAATCACCTTGATGGGTGGTCTGGAGTAGTTTGAGATCAAACGAACCAGGATAAAAATAACGTGTTGTCTGCATTTGATTTCAAGTTTCAACAATTCAACCCCCCTTCTTGTGTTTTTCACATCTTCAATTGGCATCAGAGCGCCTGGTTCTGAGTTCATAACACTTAACCGTGTCAGTACAAGATCCAGCGTTGAAAAACACTATGGCAGGACAACATCAAAACATCAGCAATGACCACAATGAAGAAAGAGACAGATTCAGTGGCAAACCTCCAGTCTTTAAAGGAGAGAACTTTGATTACTGGAAAGACAGAATTGAAAGCTTCTTTCTAGCCCATGATGCTGATCTGTGGGATATGGTGACAGATGGATACACGCACCCAGTGAATGCAAATGGTCAGAAGATTGACAGGAAAGCAATGTCTGATCAACAAAAGCGTGATTTCAAAAACCATCACAAAGCCAGAACTATTCTTCTCAGTGCTATCTCTTACTCTGAATATGAAAAGATATCAAACAGAGACACTGCAAAGAACATGTTTGACTCTCTGAGAATGACGCATGAAGGCAACCTTCAAGTTAAAGAAACTAAAGCTCTTGCGCTTATTCAGAAGTATGAGGCATTCAAGATGGAAGAAAGTGAATCTATTGAAACAATGTTCTCAAGATTTCAGATTCTGGTTGCTGGTCTCAAAGTTCTGGACAAAGGGTATTCTACTGTTGATCATGTCAAGAAAATCATCAGAAGCTTGCCAAAACAGTGGAGGCCAATGGTCACAGCGCTGAAGCTAGCTAAGGATCTCAACACAATCTCTCTGGAGGAACTTGTCAGCTCCCTCAGAAGTCACGAGATAGAGCTAGAAGCTGATGAACCTCAAAAGCAAGGTAATCCATTAGCTTTAAAATATAACAAAAAATCTGACTCCAAGGTTTTGCAGGCTGTTGAAGAAACCTCTGATGGGTCCTCATCATAAGAAGATGAACTGTCTCTCCTCTCTAGAAGGGTGAACCAACTATGGAAGCAGATACAAAGAAAGTTCAGGAATCCCAGAAGATCTGAGAACCAGAACGAATCCTCCTCCAGATACAGAAGGTCAGAATCCTCCTCTGGACACAGAAGATCTGAAGGCTCTTCAGGAAGCAGAAAGCCAAACAACAAGGACATCATCTGCTATGAATGCAACGAGCAAGGACACTACAAGAGTGATTTCCCAAAGCTTCAAAAGGAAAAGCCCAGAAGAAAGTTTGGCAAGGAAAAGAAGAAAAGTCCCATGGCCACATGGGATGATTCTGATACATCTGAAGCTGACTCAGAATCAGATGATGAAAGAGAAAACATAGCTCTCATGGCGAACATTACAGAAGACAGTGAAGCTTCTGAATCAGACTCTGAATCAGACACAGAAGAGGTATTTCCTGACTTTGCTATTAACTTTACTAAGGCTGAACTTGCTGAAAGCCTTAATGAGATTCTGGAAAGATATCAGCAGATCATAGTCAAATTCAGAAACCTGAAAAGGGATCTTGCTTCTGACACTGATAAAACTGGGAGTCTCAAATTGGAAAATTCTGAGTTGAAAAATAAAATTTCAAAATTAGAAAATCTTTTACAAAACTCTCAGAAGGAAACAATTCCTGAAACTCCCAGTAGTGATGATGAGATCATCAAGGAGTATGATCACAGCTTTCAGAAGTTTCTTGCTAAAAGCATAGATAGAAGCAAGATGGCTTCAATGATCTATGGAGTTAGCAGAAATGGCAGAAAAGGAATAGGATACCAAGGTAAGGTACCTACGCCAAAGAATTCCATGGATTTAGTTATTAAACGAACTCCACTTAAGTCACCTTTGTATATGGTCACACACACGACATCAAATATACTAGTAGTAATTATTCTGTCAAACCAAAATTCAACCAGAGTTTTGGTAAAACTAACAAATTAGGACCCAAGAATATATGGGTACCTAAGGATAAAATAATACATGTTGCAGATATCTTTAGCAGCAAAGCAGAAACACCAGTCATGGTACCTGGACTCTGGCTGCTCACGACACATGACGGGAAGAAGGCGTATGTTCCAAAGCCTGGAACTTAAGCCTGGAGGCCATGTAGGCTTTGGAGGAAATCAGAGGGGAAAGATCATTGGCTCTGGAACAGTAAGTAATGGAAATCTTCCCTCTATCAGTAATGTCTTATTAGTAGATGGATTAATGCATAACCTGTTATCCATAAGTCAATTAAGTGATAACGGTTATGATATAATCTTTAATCAAAATTCATGTAAAGTTGTTAGTCAGAAAGATGGGACTATCCTATTTAATGGAAAGAGGAGAAACAAAATTTACAAAATCAAACTTTCTGAACTAAAAAGTCAGAATGTAAAGTGTCTTCTGTCTGTTAACAACGAGCAATGGATCTGGCACAGAAGATTGGGGCATGTTAGTATGAGAAGAATATCTCAGATTAACAAACTCAATCTGGTCAGAGGACTTCCTAACCTGAAGTTCAATTCAGATGCTCTGTGTGAAGCATGTCAGAAAGGCAAGTTTGCAAAACCAGCTTTCAAATCTAAAAACATTGTTTCCACCTCTAAGCCATTAGAACTTCTGCACATTGACTTATTTGGACCAGTTAAAACTGCTTCAGTCAGTGGCAAGAAGTATGGGTTAGTAATCGTAGATGACTATAGCAGATGGACATGGGTAAAGTTATTAAGACACAAGGACGAGTCACACTCTGTGTTTGTTACCTTCTGTAACCAAGTTCAGAATGAAAAGGATCTTAGAATCGTCAAAGTCAGAAGTGATCATGGTGGAGAGTTTGAAAAAAAAGATTTTGAATCATTTTTTAATGACAAAGGCATTCTGCATGATTTCTCTTGTCCTAGAACTCCCCAGCAAAATGGAGTTGTAGAACGAAAGAACAGAACATTGCAAGAAATGGACAGAACCATGATCAACGAGACTAACGTTTCTAAGATCTTCTGGGCAGAGGCAATAAACACAGCGTGCTACATTCAGAATAGAATCTCTATAAGACCTATTCTAGAAAAGACTTCATATGAATTGTGGAAGAACAGAAAGCCCAACATTTCATATTTTCATCCATTTGGATGTACTTGCTTTATTTTGAATACTAAAAATTATTTGAACAAGTTTAACTCTAAAGCACAGAAGTGTATTATGTTAGGATACTCTGAACGCTCAAGAGGGTACAGAGTATACAATACAGAAACACAGATTGTGGAAGAATCAATCAGTGTTCGTTTTAATGATAAGCTTGACTCTCAAAAGTCAAAGCAGAATGAATTACTTGCAGGTATGGAAGTTGAATTCACAGGTACTGAAGATAAGTCATCAGAAGCTCTTAACAGAGACACTCCCTCAACATCAGAAAGAGGCACTGCAAGCAATCCAGCATCTTCTGTTGATCAACCTCGGAAAAGACCATCCAGAAGCAGCATGGATCACCCAGAAGAAACTATCTTAGGAAGAAAGGAAGATCCAATCAGAACAAGAGCCAGCTTCAGAAACTCTGAAGAATCCCTCATGGGACTTGTCTCTCTGATTGAACCATCTTCAATTGATGAAGCACTTCTGGACAATGACTGGATTCTAGCAATGCAAGAGGAGTTGAATCAATTCACAAGGAATGACGTATGGGATCTGGTTCCTAAACCAAAAGGATTCAACGTCATTGGAACTAAACGGGTGTTCAGAAACAAACTGAATGAACAAGGTGAAGTCATCAGAAACAAGGCACGATTGGTAGCACAAGGTTATAGTCAGCAAGAGGGGATAGACTATACAGAAACCTTTGCTCCAGTCGCCAGGTTAGAATCTATCAGACTTTTAATTTCTTTTGCTGTTAATAAAGGCATCACTCTGTATCAGATGGATGTCAAGATTGCATTCTTAAATGGCTATATAGAAGAAGAGGTATATGTGCACCAACCCCCTGGTTTTGAAAGTTCAAAAAATCCAGAATATGTTTTCAAACTGAAGAAGTCACTGTATGGTCTGAAACAAGCTCCCAGAGCTTGGTATGAAAGACTAAGTAACTTCCTGTTAGAAAAGGAATTCACCAGAGGGAAGGTGGACACAACCTTATTCTGTAAGATAGTTAAGAATGACATCTTAGTCTGCCAGATTTATGTTGATGATATAATATTTGGATCTACTAATCTTTCTCTAGGAAGAAAGTTTGCTAAGTGTATGCAGGCAGAATTTGAGATGAGCCTAATGGGGGAACTGAAATTCTTTCTGGGCATTCAGATCAATCAAACCCCAGAAGGAACTTACATTCATCAGAGCAAATATGTCAGAGAACTTCTGAAGAAATTTGATCTCTCAGAATGTAAGCCATCAAAGATTCCAATACATCCCACGTGCATTCTTGAAAGAGAAGAGGTAAGCAAAAAGGTAGAGCAGAAGGTCTACAGAGTTGTTAAGCGAATTTTCAAGTATCTGAAAGGTACTACTAATCTGGGTCTGTTTTACAGAAAATCTAGTGATTACAGCTTAGTAGGTTACTGTGATGTTGACTTTGCTGGAGACAGAGTTGAACGTAAAAGCACTTCTGGAAGCTACCAGTTTCTGGGAGAAAATCTGATCTCATGGTCCAGCAAAAGACAATCCACAATTGCTCTATCAACAGCAGAAGCTGAATACATACCAGCAGCTGGATGCAGCACACAAATGCTCTGGATGAAAAGTCAACTTGAGGACTTCCAAATTTATGAGAGTAACATTCCTATCCACTGTGATAATACTTCTGCTATTTGCTTAAGTAAAAATACAATTTTACATTCTAGGGCTAAGCATATAGAAATAAAACATCATTTTATTAGGGACTATATTCAGAAAGGAATTTTAAACTTAAAATTTATTGATACTGACCATCAATGGGCTGACATCTTTACAAAACCACTTTCTGAAGATAGGTTCAACTTCATTCTGAATCATCTCAACATGAAGCTCTGTCCAGAATAAAACTGTTTTAATTTTATGTACTAACCTTCAGAATTATGTTTATTTCTCTGTGAACTTCTGATCAATCCTCTTTCAGAACTTTTAGAAATGCAGATTGTATCAGAATCTATCCATGAAGCTCTGAGCTCTTCAGTTCAAGGATAGAAGTGATGTTCACTCAAAGCAAACAAGTGTCATCCAGTCATCAGCTGTTTCCTGAGGCTGAACACGCGTTCACGCTTCTGAAAAGGCAAAGCGCTGATTGGATGCATTGAGACACATGTCACTGGTAACTGTTTAAGTATCTTTCTGAAATCCCCTAAAATCAGCTGTCATTTAATGCTATTAATCATGATTTATTTCTCTCTCTTAACCGTTTATGTTTTCAAAAACTTTTTCGAAATCTATTTAAACACCATTCACAACTTTTACCCTAACTTTCGTTTTCAATCAATACTTCTGTTTTCTGTGTTCTTCCTTCTCAAGAAACCCCTTAAAGCTTTTTCAAAAAATCCTCGTGTGAACATGGCTTCTAGCAGCAATCTTTCATCAGGTTCCCAGAAAGATGCATCAGCTGAGCAATATGAAGTTCCTCTCATAACGCTACTCACTCCAGTCAAGAACCTTGAAGTTCTGTCAGAGATTATAGTGGATTTCAACAGTCTCAAGGAAAATGGATTTGATTTATCAGAAGAGATTCAAGCTCAAGGATGGGAGAAATACTTTGACAGGTTGGTGGGTCCAACTTTTCCTATTTTGGTTAAGGAATTTTGGATTCACGCTTCTTCCTCAAATCACCAAGTCACTTCTTACATCATGGGGAAGAAGATTGAGATTACTGAAGACCTAATTGCAAGACTGATTGGGTAAAATGGTGGTGGTATTCGCTGTATAGACATAGCAGAAAGATGTTCAGATGTTGTTGTTATAGCAAGGGAAATTTTCACGCTGGGGCTTCCCTCCAGCAAGATAAGGGATCTGAAAGATAAGCACAGAATTTGGGCAAAGATTATTCTGGGTTGTTTCAACCACATGAAGCCTACAAGCTCTCCTGATTACATTAACATAGATCAGCAGTTTCTGATCTATTTTATTTCTCAGAAGGTAAAGATTAATCTAGCTCATCTTCTGTTCAACCATATGAGAACAAGCATCAAGGAAACAAGAGAAGATGAACGCACTAAAAGGGATTGGATACCCTTTGGAAGATTGATATCAGATATTCTGACTGAGAATAGGCTGATTGAACATTTGACAGAGGCACAAGAGATCAGCACCCTGGAACCTTCTGTTGGCAAGCAGCTGAACGCCAAGAATCTAAAGAAGATGAAGCTGATAGAGAACATTAAGAAGGAGCCCAGCGTCACTCCTTTTGCTGACATCTCCAGCAGAAGAGTCCCTCTGGACGACTTTCCTATGTTCTCAGAGATTGACTCCAAGCCTCAAATCATTCTGAGATACTTGGATGTGTGTAAAGCTGATGGTACAGCTCCTAATCTGAATATTCAAGATCTCCAGCAGAAGGCACCAGAGGTTGTTCTGAAGAAGTCTAAGAAGAGAAAAGTTGCTCCAGAAGGATCATCAAAACAGACTCCAAAGAAAAGAGGTAATCCTGTTTCTGTATCTGTTTTAAATTCAACTGTTGTTTCCACATCTATTCCTACTCCCATTCCAACACCAGCTGATATTCCAACACCACAAACCTTTGAAGATTTTGACATTGACTTTGACCCTTCTGAGTCCTTAACTCTCAGAAGATCCCGCTCCAAACCAAAAAATCCAAACACTGCAACCATACCAGAACCTGAACTTGCTCAAGTTCTTTCTGATATAGAACAACACTCTTCCGCTCCTGAAACAAACAATCCAAATCCACAACCAGAAATTCCCATTTCTCCACAACCTGACATTCCACTCTCACCAATACCAGAAACTCCACTCTCTCCCATACCAGAACCAGAAATCCCACAACCTTCCTCTCCTCAACCAGAAAGTAATCCACCCTCTCCTCAACATGAACAATCCCCACAACCTGAGACTCAAAACTCTGAGGCTCAAACCTCTGAATCTCCTGAACCACAACCCTTGGCCATTCAATTGCCTTGTGGTACAACTGTTAATATGTCTCAACTTCCCTCCTCGCCAGAAACAACTCCTCCAAATACCCCAGCAAGTCCAATCGTTATTTCTGACTCTCTCACTCCCTCACCTAAGAAAAATACAGAAAACCACAGCAAGACAGTCATTGACTTAACAGTCCTTGAACGCCTTGCTGCAATAAACCAGAAAACTGCCATCCCTAAACCAAAACAACCAGATGTTGGTTCCAGCATTTTGAACTTTGAATCAGATATGCAGAAATGGATCACTTCCTTGAAACAAGCAAGTCTGGAAGTGGTTGATCCTGCTGTATCAGATCATCTCTGGACTCAATTCAGAAGATGGGTATGCACTGAAACCTTCAAGCTGCAAGACCAGAGCTATGGACAGGCTCAACAGAACTTCAGCAATCTGCTGAAGGAAATGGAAGGTCCAGTTCTGAGCAAGCTGCTGAAGGAAGAAGTTCTCCATCTGGACAGTGAGCCTTGGTCTGAAAAGCGTCCAGCATCTAAAGTTCAACCTGCAGAAGAACAGATTATTCAAGATGAAGACTTGGGTCAAGCAGAAGAAACTACAGAAAGCTATGAAAAGCAGCCTGTATCTAAAGATCCTCAAGCTTCCTCTCTTGACAGGCAGACTCTGGAAGATTTGAAGAGATCAGACATGCTGATGAACGAAAGGATGGACAAGCAGGATATCAAGATTGATTCTATAGCAAGCATGGCAGCTAAGAAAAATGAAACCAGCGAACAAATCAAGAGCATGTTGGAAGCTCTGTTCACACGACTTCCTCATTCTTCTTAGATTTTTCTTATGTTTTCCCTGTTTTCTTTACATGTTTGTCTGTAATATCTTTACTTGTTGTAAACTATCATTGCTTCTGTTTTAATACAAACGTGTTTTGCTCTAATCTTTTTAACTCTAATTAACTATGCTTTTTGATAGCTGACAAAAAGGGGGAGAAAGAATGATATTTTTCAATAACGGTTTACTGAGACAAAAGTCTCAAACATTCTAACATTCTTATATATTTGAATGTCCTTGTTCTGAAAATCTTACAGGTACAAGAATCTGAAGAACTCTGATATAGCAAAATTCTGATGCTCAAAGAAAGGTTCAATAAAGTTCTGATACTCAAGGAATCAAAGGGAAATAATCAACTCAGGGGGAGTTTTTCTCATCATTACTCTGATACTTTTTATTCCTTATTCTCTTAGCTCTGATACTTTTTACTCAGTATCTAATTATCTCTGATATCGTTTCCTCTCTATCCTTAAACTCTGATACTTTCATCATTTTATTTTAATTGAAAAATTCTAGTTTTTGTCATCATCAAAAAGGGGGAGATTGTTAGAACATAGTTTGATTCTATAACCCTCAGTTAGAGTTTTGATGATAACAAAATACAAGATTAAATGAATTATGAGTTTTATATAAGACATAGATGCTACTTAAAATTATGTTGTGTATTTACAGGAAACTCTGATGGAATCAGCATAAGAACATCAGTATCAACATCAGCATCAGAAGATCAGTACATGTGCTACGCTGAAGCCTGATGAACAAGATCTGCGCTCAACATACTCTGACTCTGATCAAGATCCTAACTATGTCATCAGCACTCAGAAGCGCCAGAATAAGCTAAAGCCAAGAAAACTCTGATTGTCATCAAGCAGAACATTCTGAAGTGTCAACGTTACTGCATTTAAGGCAGATTAATTACCAAAGGCTTTATTCCAAGATAAAGATCTTCTCAAAATGGAAAGAATGTTATGAGCATTGAAATGGAATTATGGACTGCAACGTATCTATTCCAAGAAGTATTTAAACAAATCAGTGAGAAAGGAAATGGCTAATAATCTACAATACTCTACAATTCTCCTACACGCATAAGCTAATCATCTTCGTCCTCACTCATTCAGTTTGCTAAAGCTCTCAACTGCTTACTCTATAGTTCTAGCATTCTAGTTTCATATAAGCTTCATTTTGTGTATTATCACAGTTGTGATATATAGTTTCTCTAGAAACATCAAACACACATTTTGTTCATTTATCTGTAAAAGAATTTCCTTGAGAAACCGGTCTGTGGTTAGACTCAAGAAGGCTTTAGCAGTTGTTAAAGCAGTTTTTGTATTCAGTTGAATATAGTGGATTAGGACCTCATTGGAGAGAGGCGAAATCACCTTGACGGGTGGACTGGAGTAGTTTGAGATCAAACGAACCAGGATAAAAATAACGTGTTGTCTACATTTGATTTCAAGTTTCAACAATTCAACCCCCCTTCTTGTGTTTTTCACATCTTCAGGTTGGGCCTGGTCCTTTTGGCTATTAGCACCTCCTTGCTTGCTTTCTGCACCCCTTGGCCCATTAATTTTATTTTTGTATATTTTTCTATTTCTTTTTTCATTTCTGACTTTATTTATTTTTTTCTAAATATAAAAAAAAATCACTAAAAAGATTTTCTTAGATTTTCACTTTTTTTTATTTATTATTTTGGCATAAGAATAGTTAAAAAATAATATATACTTTTATTTTCTTAAATAAGTTTGTAAATAAAATTAAAATACTTACATTTTTTTTATTATTTATACATATAAAATAATATTTTCTCACATATTTCATTTTTAATATTTTTGTAAATATTTTATTTATTTTCTTGTACATAAATAAATAATTATAATATATATATTTTCTTAAAACAAATTAGTGTTTCCACCCTTAATAAAAATAATCTTTTATTTTCTTATTTTTGATACATTAAATAACTCATTTTTACATACATAAAAATAATACAAAAATACATTTTTTGCATATTTATAATATATTGCATATTTAAATATTTGTCAATTTATTATTTGTACAATGAATTCAATATGGTTGTAATAATTTTAGGGTTTTTATTTTGTGCAAAATATCCCCTATTCAAACTTGTATCCCCCTCCCCATAATCATGTTGTAATAGTCGTAGATTTACTTTTACGCATTTATTGCTTTCAAATGTGCATGATAGAAAGATTAGGGTTTGTATGCAAATGACCAAAATCAAATAAATAGCTTGACTAAACACAAGACAAAAAGCATGAAAAATGACAACACAATGCACACAAGCACCCCTAGGGTTTCATCCACTTGTTGCCTTAAAAATGGCCATGGTATGCATGCTAGGTATCTTGGCAAAACAAAATTAAAACAAAAAGATCATAGTCCCTCGATGACGCTATCTTGGTTGCCTATACAAAAATGATCTAGTCCCTCAAAAAAAATTCTAAGATACTTGGCAGCATTGTTATCATGGTCATACGATGACCCGCGCCTGTCCTGTTTAACATCCAAACACAAGGTTGTTTACCAAATGCAATGGTAAAACAACAATGTCAAAGGATTAAAAATGTGTAGGAAATATTTTTGAGTAGGTAGGGTAGATGCTCCTAGTTACTTGATCAAACTTGCAAACATCCTTGCTATTTTAAAAAACACATCACAACACCATTTCAAAACATTTTCCCAAAACAAACTTTCAAACAATTGAAACATTTTTTTTAAAAGACAAACACCTTTGTATACATTCAAACAAGAATCATTACAAAGGTTGCCTAGACAAAAGGCCTCTTTTCAAAATATTTTCAAAACCACACACAAAGCACCATTTCAAACAATTGAAAAGCAAAAGCAAGTGATCTAAACAAGTAACTAAGAGCCCATGGAAAACCATGGATGAAAAGGGTGCT
Source organism: Vicia faba (assembly GCA_948472305.1). Classification (NCBI taxonomy): domain Eukaryota; kingdom Viridiplantae; phylum Streptophyta; class Magnoliopsida; order Fabales; family Fabaceae; genus Vicia; species Vicia faba. The sequence continues at coordinate 1,296,729,096 of OX451736.1, forward strand.
AGCACCTTCCCTTTTCATAATCTACCCCCCGAACCCAAGAAAACATCACAAAGGTCTTTCCAGTGCTTTTTGACCTTTCCTTTGGATAAAATAAAAATTCGGTGGCGACTCTTGATAAACCGAAACATTTGCGAACACAAACGCAAAACCTCAAGTCAGTTCTCCCACCGCATCACACCTCCGGTAAAACAGAAAGTCCGTCTCATACGGCCAGACATGTCAGAGAAGATCAAGACTGAGTTCATGAAGCAGTTCAATGTTGGATTCTTAGCCGTCACCTCCTAACCACAATGGGTCGCCAATGTTGTTCCAGTGCCTAAAAAGGACGGTAAGGTATGTATGTGTGTTGACTACAGAGATTTGAATAGGGCAAGTCTTAAGGATGATTTCCCATTTCCCCACATCGATATTTTGGTTGACAATACATCACATCATAAGGTGTTTTCCTTCATGGATGGTTTCTCAGGCTACAACCAAATCAAAATAAGGCCTGAGGACATGGAGAAAACAACCTTTATCACACGATGGGGAACATTCTGCTATAAGGTTATGCCATTCGTGTTGAAGAACGTTGGGGCAACCTATCAGCGTGCCATGGTAGCTCTATTTCACGACATAATACATCACGAAATAGAGGTCTATGTGGACGACATGATAGCCAGTTCTCAAACTGAAAAGGAACATCTTGGTCATTTGCAGAAATTCTTTGAGAGGTTAAAGAAATACAAGCTGAGGTTGAACTCAAATAAATGCACATTTGGGGTGAGGTCTGGTAAACTCCTAGGCTTTGTCGTCAGCGGTAAAGGTATCAAAGTGGATCCCGCCAAGGTGAAAGTGATACAAGAGATGCCTGCTCCTCGTACTGAGAAGGAAGTCAGAGGATTCTTGGGATGTTTGAACTACATTGCCAGATTCATTTCTCACCTGACAGCTACTTGTGAACCAATCTTCAAATTGTTGAAGAAAGATCAAGTAGTCAAATGGAATGACGAATGCCAATTTGCTTTTGACAAAATCAAAGAGTACCTGCAAGAGCCTCCTGTGTTGATGCCACCAGTCGAGGGAAGACCATTGATCATGTATCTGACTGTTTTAGAAAACTCAATAAGGTGTGTGATGGGGCAGCATGACGAGTCTGGCCGAAAAGAGCATGCTATTTATTACCTGAGCAAAAAGTTTACCGACTGTGAAATAAGATATTCACTACTCGAGAAAACTTGTTGCGCTCTGGCATGGGCTGCTCGCCGGCTAAGACAATATATGTTGACCCATACTACCTTGTTGATATCTAAGATGGATCCAATCAAATACATCTTCGAGAAACCTGCTCTTTATAGGAGGATAGCGAGATGGCAGATGATCTTGACAGAATATGACATACAATATACTACCCAAAAAGCAATAAAGGGCAGTGTACTAGCTGATCACCTTGCTCACTGAGTTGTGGAAGACTACCAGTCCATGAAGTTCGAATTCCCATATGAGGACATCATAATGGTAAACAACTGTGAAGAATTCAGGCCATATGACGGACCTGAACAACGATCCCGATGGACCTTGGTTTTTGATGGGGCATCTAACGCACTCGGCAACGGCATAGGTGTTGTAATCATATCCCCCGAAGGATGTCATACTCCCTTTACTACAAGACTTTGCTTCAACTGTACAAATAACATGGCCGAATACGAAGCGTGTATCATAGGTCTCAAAGCTACCATAGATTTGGGAATCAATTCTTTAAGTGTATTTGGAGATTCAGCCTTAGTCATCAGTCATATCAAAGGAGAGTGGGACACGAAGCATCCTAATCTCATCCCCTACAAAGAACATGTGTTGACATTAATCCCACATCTCCAGGAAATTACCTTCGATCATTTTCCACGAGAAGAAAATCAACTAGTTGACGCGTTAGCCACTATGTCATCCATGTTTAAACTCAAGTGAGGTAACGAGGCTCCCCAGATTACTATTGAACGGATGGATAAACCAGCTTACTGTCACGAGATCAGTACTGATGAAGTAGTGGACCAGCCTTGGTTCCATGAAATTAAGAGGTATCTTGAGGCCCAAGAATATCCGGAAGGAGCTTCAGTTAATGATAAGAATTTCTTAAGGAGATTCTCTGCTAAGTTCTTCATCAGTAATGGCATTCTCTACAAGCGCAACCACGACTTTGTTTTGCTTCGTTGCATAGACAAGGTTGAGGAAGAAAAGATCATGGCTGATTTGCATGAAGGCACTTTTGGCACCCATTCCAGTGCGCATACGATGGCTAAAAAGATCCTACGGGTAGGGTACTACTGGTCCACCATGGAAGCATATTGTTATTAGCATTCACGAACTTGTCACAAGTGCCAGATCTATGCTGACAAAGTACATGTGCCTCTAGTTCCTCTAAACATCCTGATTTCTCCTTGTCCATTCGCAATGTGGGGCATTGACATGATCAGAGAAATCAAACCTACGGCTTCCAATGGACACCGCTTCATCTTGGTTGCCATTGATTACTTCATGAAGTGGGTTGAGGCAGCTTCCTTCGCTTCTGTTACCAAGAACGTCGTGGCCAGGTTCATCAAACAGAATCTCATTTGTCGGTATGGTATCCCGGAGAGAATCATCACAGAGAATGGCACAAATCTCAACAATACTATAATCACCGCCCTATGCGCGCAATTCAAGATACAACATCATAACTCTTCCCCTTACCGGCCAAAGATGAATGGCGCTGTAGAAGCCGCTAACAAGAACATCAAGAAGATCATACAAAAAATGACAGTGACCTATTAGGACTGGCATGAGATGTTACCATTTACTCTTCACGGCTACCGTACCACGGTGCGCACATCAACAGGGGCAACTCCTTTCTCCTTAGTATACGGCATGGAAGTTGTCCTTCCAATTGAAGTCCAGATACCTTCTCTGAGAATTATACAGGATGCAGGGCTGAATGAAGATGAATGGATTCAAACTCGACTGGATCAGTTAAACTTGATTGATGAGAAGAGGCTTGCAGCTATCTGTCATGGTCAGAGGTACCAAAAACGAATGATCAAAGCTTTTAACAAAAAGGTCAAACATCAGATATATCGGGTTGGTGACTTGGTAATCAAATGTATCATATTGCCACAAGGAGATCCCATGGGCAAATGGACTCCTACATACGAAGGACCATTTGTGATCAAAAACATATTCTCTGGTGGAGCAATGATCTTGACCACTATGGATGGCGACGACCTTCCACACCCTGTAAACGCGGACTTAGTTAAAAGATACTACGCATGAATAAGGACCCGCTAGATCGACTGACCTAGGCAAAAATTAGGGCATCCCGGCGAACCAAAAGGTTCGGGCAAAAATTAGGGATAAAATACAAAAAGATTTGTACACCCGGCAAGCTGAAAACCTGAAAGGACGGCTTGGGCAAAAAAGGGTATCCCGGTGGATCGAAAACCCGAAAGGGCGGTCCAGGCAAAAGTTAGGGAATTAAAGTGTATGACTATGTCCCATTGGATCATCTTACAGACAATCTTCAGCGTCGACTAACCAGCTCAAACAGTTCTAAACAATCCAATCAGCTTCACTGATGCGATAAGTAGACAAAACACTCAGAGACACGAAGACTATAGCAGAATGGGAACCCCATGGGATTATTTCACATAGCTATCTTTTCTTTGTATTAATTTTCATTTTTTATGACGACATTCTCTTACTATAATGTTCGTCTCGTTGTACAAAAAAAACTTATTCAAGTTAATACAAAGATATCCCGTTTGAAAGTGCAAAACTATTTGTTTTTTGTTACTTTTGTGTTTTGTTTACAAAAACGTCCAATGATTTATTTTTGAACATATGCATTTGAATGTGATTACTATTTACAAATGAATAGAAAATAGAAAGTCAATCACTATTGGATTTAAGAAACGGGATAATATCTTTAGGCTATTCCATAAAATCCCCGCAGGTACTTTCCCCAGCAAGAGCGGAAACGAAGACATCCTACTACAGAATCACCAACGTATCCCCAGTATGCAGCCTAGTGCTATCAAGTGCTCTCACATCCCTGACAGAGAAAAACCTCCAACTACCTCTCCAAAGATTCTCCAACGAAGGATGCCCGACTTCTCAGGTTTCCTCAACAGAATTTCACGAAATCCATGAGTAATGCACGGCGTTTCCCTTCCACAATAGAATTTATTTCTCTAAAGTGGAAATTCATCCATCAACACATCAACTTCAAGATATGGAGACTTACACTCCTCTTTCCCAGCAATACTCAGGGATTTATTTTCCTCAACTCCAGCAACACTGTGGCAGAATAATTAATATGTCCATACATTACATTCATACGTCATAGCATTGACAACACAAGTACATACAGTGCAATCTCATTTATTTTGAGAAAACAACATCATACCATGTGTTGTACCCCAAAATTTGCCCTCTCATTTCTCAAGGAATCACCCTGGATCCTCAAGTTTGCTTCCAAGCCTTGAACTACAAATTTTCCAAGAAAATCACTCATAAGGGAAAAATGGTCATTTGCACACTAAAAAGTCAAACTTTGACTTTTGGATCAAAATCAACCTTCAAAAATCATATTAAATCAAGACACATTGAGATATGAAGTTTGTTTCATCAAGAAATCCAAAAAGTCAAAATTCTAAATACTTAGAACTTTATAAGTGTTTAAGAAGCATGACAAAACTCAGAACTTCTGACCAGATTATCACCATAACACTCAGCAAATTCTGGACATTTTCAAGACAAAGTTGGGTCAGAACTTCTGAGCTAGTTTTCACAAAAGCTTCAGCCAGAGTTTGCCAAGGTAATTCAAAGAAGGTTAAGAAGCATACTGCAAGCTTTCTAGAAAGTCTGAAAGCTCCTTCAGAACATGCTGGAGCCAGAAGATAAAGGATCAGAAGATTGGATGCTACGCAAGCTTAGAACTTCTGATCCAGAACTAAGCCTTGGTGTAGAATCTCACGTTGCAGGATTTCTGGTTGTGATAAGTCTCATCATCATTTAATGCTCACAACCACTTTCTGAGTCTTTATCCAAAGGATTTCCCCCACGTGTACCTCTATTGTCTTGGGATAGCAACTTTGGTACTAAGCCCATACTTTGCTTTTTGCTTTTCCTTAATTCCTGCTGACAACCACCGTGCTTGCTTCAAGAACAAGGTAGTGCTTTAGCATATGAAGGCTATATTCAACGCTTTGGTCAGAACTTGACCAAATCCCAAAACCTTGTTTATACAACCTGTTGCAGACCTATAACCAACAGCTAGTTCAGCCTACGCCTGCATCCCATAATTGCACCAAACTAGAATACAAAAACAGTGATGAAAAAGCAAGGGAACAGAGTTCCAGAAAGGTTCAAATCTCATTTGTCTTTCCCCCCAAAATCACAACAAATTCACCTATAAATACTTTGCTCCATCACACGTTCAAGAGGCTGGCTTTTGGAAAGAGAGAACTATCAAAAGAGAAAAAGAAACCTGTGAAACCCTTCATAAAAATCCATATTTCCCAAACATAAAACCAAACCTTTGTTCTTCCCTTTGAATCAAAGAACTTGGCATTTTCTCTTCCGTTACTCTTGCTGATTCCAGAACATCCAAAGGCAGCCACTCAAAGCTCCAAGCCCACGCTCCAGGTTCAAGGTAAGTATTTTTGACTTTGCTTGTTTTTCATTTAGAACATTATTAAACATGTAAATATCATAGTATTGATGTTGTTAATACCATTGCATAAGTAGAAAAACTGTGGATCAGAACTTCTTGATTAAGGCTAGGCTCAGAATCAGGATTAGAACTTCTATGAACTGTTGTGCTATTAACCTTCTGATTTGCTATTTAAATTGTTGATGTGCTGATTAAGTGTTGAAATACGACATTAAAATTTCGGATGTTCATTCATAGTTTTAACATACAAAACTTCTATGATTTTTCTCATTGTTAAACACACACAGAACTTCTGAGTTCTCTTCACTATTTTAACACACATAACTTCTATGATTTTCCTCACTGTTAACACACACTGAACTTCTGATGCTTACATGCTGATAACACACTGAATTGCTAATGTTCACTCACTGGCTCAGCACAATACATAACTTCTGACGATTCACTCATTGTTCTAACACAATACAGAACTTCTGAGTTCTCCTTACATGTCAAATACATTGAACTTCTGATGTTTTCACTCGCTGTTTTCAAACACTCAGAGTTTCTGGTTTTTACATGCTGATAACGCACTAAACTGTTGACGTTTACTCACTGTTTTAGTGTAATACATAACTTCTTACTTGTGGCCCACTGTCTGAATACCACCCAGAACTTCTGTGTTTTCCCTCTAACGTTTCTTGCAGGACCTCAGAGTTTACCAATCCAGAACTTCTGATTCCACTGACGTCTCCTGCTGAGTCACATCACTCTTGGCTTCAGAACTTCTGATCCTAGTTGTTCTTCTTGCAGCAGCACGTTGTTTCTATCTTGCATTTATTTTCCTTTTCATCATTTTTAATATTAACATAAAAAACATAAAAATATTTTCCTTTTAATTTATTTCCTTAAGAGAAAAACATTTTCTAAACAAGTCCATTTCTTTCTTATATTATGTATTTCAATATGGTTATAATAGATAATTAGGACTTAAATTCCTTGCAACCCCCATTCATAAATATGTACCCCCATCCCCTAAATATTGTAATAGCGTAGAACTTTACATTTCTGCAATTTATCGCTTTCGAATGCAAATGCTAGTAATTAGGGTGTGTATGGCAAGACATGAAATTGATAAATGGATCACCCTAATCAAGATTAAAATGCATGTAATCAAACACACTTGCACACTAGCACCCTTAAGGTTAACTCCACTTGTTGCCTAAAAATGGCCATGTTATGCATGTGGGATGTCTTAGCACAAACAAAAATATAAGATCATAGTCCCTCAATGACGCTATCAAAGTTTCCTTTCAAAATGATCTTAGTCCCTAAAAAGAAAAGTGCTAAGTCATCTCACAACATTGCTATCATGGTCATACGATGACCCAATGCCCGTCCCTTCACATCCAACGATGGGGCTTCTTACCAAATCAATGGTAAGATAGCAACATCTAAAGGTGGAGGAAAAGAACACCTAATACCTTTTGAGTAGGTAGAATACTCCTAATTACTTTCTCAATTTCAAAACAAACATCCTTGCTATTTTCACAAACAAACACTTTCAAAAACACATCTCACAAACACCTGTTTGAACTATTTTCAAAATAACACTTTGTATGCATTCTTATAGAAACGAGAATCATTACAAAGATACATTTTCAAAATACTTTTAAAACCCACATCACAAGTACACATTCAAACAAAAGCAAGTGATCTAGCAAGCAACTAAAAGCCCATGGAAAACCATGGATGAAAAGGGTGCTAATACCTTCCCTTTTCATAATCTACACCCCGAACTCAAAAACATCTCTAAAGGTATTTCCCGTGCTTTTTCACCTTTCCTTTTGGATAAAATAAAATTCGGTGGCGACTCTTGCTAAACCACAAAATTTGCAAACACAAACGCAAAACTCCAAGTCAGTTCTCCCACCGTATCACACAATTGGCGACTCTGCTGGGGATTATTCTAAAGTGGGGTTACTTTAGGGTTTAGATCACATTTACTTGCTTACATTGTTTGACTTGTATGCTTTACATTATGGTTCTTTATTTGGGTTTGAATCCTCTACCCAAATTTGGGATATATTATAGGTAAGTAGCAATACGTTGTGGAAACTGTGCGGGGTATACCGACATGGTCTAAGCAATAGCTACATTAGTGCGACATATTTGTGAGTACCGGTAGTATTTGAGTTAATCAAGGAGAATACGGGGACGCTGAGTGATGTCATGAAGCACTAATGAACTTCTAGAACCTTTACTTGACCAACTTGGCCTTTTAGGATGTAGTGAGATGACCGGCTTTGGTGTAGTCCGAAGTTGGTAGATACTCGATACTACACTCATTGAGGGTTGGTTTCTTGGGATATTTCGGTCGCCATTAAAGAGGCTTGAGCTGAAACAATGACCAAGGAAACAATCCAGTGATATTGAGCTCCTTAGAACCCGATTACTATTAACTAGGACAGGTTGAGCCAACTAAACTTCAAGAGGGTACTCACCTACAAGACCCCATGCAAGCCTAAAACTAAGGATTTGTTTGCTTTGTGTGGATATGATTACTTGTATATAAACTTGCTTACCTCGCATATTTGTACATAAAATCATAACATCATACCATAGCATTTCCTTAACCATTTCAAGGATCTCAAGGGCCTGTGGTGCAGGTTATGATGTACCAAATGTCTAGCAAGGAGCAGGGGGATTTATTTTCCTCTAGCCAATGTCGTCAAAAGATCAAGTACAAAAATTTCAGTCAAAAGGCTACAACCCACTTGACATGGTGAGCTTAATTCTCGTGGAAGGACATCCACCGATACAAAGTTTTCCAATCAAAGTTGTTGATCAAAGATCAACTTCTAACTTTTTCTTATGTTTACCCCGCGAGATCCTTGAAAACATGCATCCACATATCATGCATCATATCCTAACAGGTTTCTCCCATACAGGTCTCCTTATCTTCCTACTGTTTATTTCAGTAAGATGGATATGGAGCAAATAGTGAAAGATCTCCAAGCTCAAAATTCTCAATTCCAACAAATGTTTCTGGCTATGGCTAAGGGGAAAGAGGATCTGAAAACTCTCCTTCTCAAAGACAAGAAATCCAAGAAGTCAATAGGCGTCCTGAACTTGGGAAGAAGACCTAGAGGACCAGTCAAGGGAGCTCTAGATCTTTCAACTCCATCCAACATGGGGGATAGTCTTGAAGAAGACCACAATTTGGAGAGTTTGATGGAGTTGAAGCTGACTACTCCGAGGAACAAAATCCTCCCACAAATGACAAGTACAAACAATTGGAGGATCACCTCAGTGCTATGGAGATTCAACAGATACCTGGCTTAGATTTAGGAGACATGGGTTTGGTTTATGGAGTGGTCATTCCTCCAAAGTTCAAAATACCTGCCTTTGCCCTGTACGATGGAGTCTTTTGCCCTAAGATGCACTTAAAGTCTTATGTCCGCAAGATTCAACCATACACAACCGATCTTAAGCTTTGGATCCATTTCTTCCAAGAAAGCCTGGTAGGGACTCAACTCGAATGGTTCTATCAACTAGAGAGTTCTTTCATCTACACCTGGGAGGATTTAACTGCTGCTTTCTACAAACAGTATCAGTACAATGTTGATCTTGCACCAACTCGTATGCAATTGCAGAACATGACCATGGGTTCCAACGAGAGCTTCAAAGGGTATGCCCAAAAGTGGAGAGATCTTGCTAGTAGGGTGCATCCCCCTTTAACTAACATGGAGCTGATTGACATCTTTATGGGAACTTTGACAGGGCCTTTCTTCAAACACTTGATCAGAAGCTCCTCAGTCGGGTTCACCGAGCTAATACTGACCAGCGAAAGGGTCCAAGCTGGCATCAAAAGTGGAAAGATCCAAGGAGATACACCTTCTGATGCTCAGAAAAAGCCATACAGTGGGAAGAAAGAGTCCAATGCAGTGGCTGATCAAAAGAGTTATCATGGCCAACACGTAGGGGCAGTCCTGATCTCTGGTTCTGCGTCGCACCGACAACAGTAAAGGGGAAATCAACAAAGGCCAGACGAGCCCAAAAGACAGTTCACCAACATCAACATGCCGCTGTCTCAAGTGCTACAACACTTGTTGAGGATGAAATTGGTTGCGTTGATAGGACCTCATCCAAACCCCAAAACTTCTTCTCCTAACTACAATCCTAATGCGACATGTGCTTATCATTCTGACAGTCCCCGGTATGAGACTAACGATTGTCGGGAATTTAAGTACAAGATTCAGAATTTGATTTACGCCAAGGAGATCGAGTTTGACCCTCCGGAGACACCAAACGTGATCACTAATCCTTTGCCAAATCATTGAGAGCGTCTTGTTCATTTTGAATTTTCAATTGTAATTTCTGTTGTTATTCAAACAATTATCTAGTAATGTCAAACTTTGTTTCATTAATGCATTGCATATGTTTGTCTTGAACTCATCCATTCGTTTTCTCTACATTTAAACTATGCTTTCTACTTTCTTTACGACATTTAACTCTTGCTAAAAGTTACAAGCCTTTAGAGGGGGGATGACGAAAACAATGCCATAATCTCATACAGTATGCTTTTGGACAGACCTTGCTGACGAAGTACAGACATTCTTTCAAATCCTAAACACTTGAGTTATAAGGAAGATAATCCATAGTCAACCCCTTCGAGCCAAAGAAGTATAAGTTTTCTGTTTTAACACAAATTGAAACCTTTAATCAAAACCTGGGGTGGGGTAGTCTCTCAGTTAATTAAAACGCGCGTTAAGCCGCAAACTCTCATCTCGTAATACAATGAATGACATCAAAAAAAACATTTCTCTGGAATCAAAAGACGGTGATGGTTCCCTACCAAATAGGCAGTCATTATCTCTCAAAAAGAAAATTCCACTAGGTCAAAACCTACGAAGGAGACTTAAAGAAAACTGGGGCATCCCGCTGACTGTAATCTCAAAATAAGAACAGACAGGCAAAAATTAGGGATGACAAATCAAAAGAAAGAGGCCACTACAAATCCTCAACAACATGAAAAATGATGCAAAAATAACTTCCTTCCGACAAACTTAACTTGTCTGAACCATCACCAAAATGTCATTCCAGACTCAATTAGAGTTCAAACGTACAATTAACTGAGCTTCGGATTGAAGAATATCACGAAGAACGGATGGGTACAAATACACTTTGAGCCTTTATCCTTTGTTTCTTAAACTGTGAACCAAGCCACGTTACAACCCTTGAAAAGTCCTAATTGAAGCATGGGTTAGTTCGAAAGCATACTGTTACAAAAGGTATCCTGACTCCTGTAAGCCTTTGCTCTAAATCCTGAGTTTGAATTTTCTTAACAAAATTTCTTTACTTGCTAAAACGCATTTTCAAAAAAAATTTAAGACAAACATAAACTTTGCATTACTTGAATATCACTGTTTGCATATGGCTATTTGTTTGACAGCGGAGAAATTCACACAATGAACATCCAGTGAACGAAAGCTCTCTCAGTGAACAAAATCAATTCAAGAAGGATGACACTTCCATTGACAAAACTCCTATTAACAGGGGGACATGACATGTCACTATCCAGCACACCTGGGGAAGTCCAGTCAAGATTCTGGGAAATCTCTCAAGAAGTGCAGAGTAACCAGGGGCAAATCTCCATCTCCGTCACTTGGGGCATTGAACGAAAGGTTACATACAATTAAACATTTTCTGGCAATGCCACAAACAATTGCTACTAGGGGCAATAACAAATCTCCCCAAAATCCTTCTCATAAGATGACTCCCAGCAAGAGTTTAATCTCTGAAAACCTTTCCCCAACTGAGTCGACCTCAAGAATCCTCGAGGACTTTCCCCCAACGAAGTCGTCACCTCTCAAGCAGACCGGCAATAGGGTTTATTTCCCCAACAAACGACGGGATTCCCCAGCTTGAGGTGGCCTCTCCAACTACTATAAATCAAAGGACCACAACTCCCTTTCCCCAGTAGAGTACTCTATGTTGTACCCCAATTTTTGCCCCTAAGATTCCCCTATCATATCATGTCAACTTGATCATAACAAAATCACATTAGGGTTGGTTCCTCCTTCTTTTTTCTATCTCCTATCTTTAAGTTTGCTCTAGAGGAATCTCCAAGCACCTTAGTTGTGTATTTTGTATATACGTTGATAATTAATCTCTAACCAAAATACAAAAAATATTTGTCTTTGCCTTTGCATATTTGTGTTTTGTAGGTACTGTGTCAAAGAAGCGGCTTGTTTCGACTCATGCAAAGGCTTGTTTCGACTCATGCAGAGGCTTGTTTCAACTCATGCAGAGGCTTGTTTCGACTCATGCAAATTGATGGATTCTGTATTGTTTCGAAAGGCAGCCTGTATTGATCCATAAAGGCTTGTGTCGAACTCATGCAAGTTGATTTGACTCTGTATTGTGGCGAAAGACAACATGCATCGACCCATAAAGGTATGTATCGACTCATCCTATTGTATATAACTAACATGTGTCGACACATGCATGTTATGTATCGACTCATCTTGTTTGTATAACTAGCATGTGTCGACACATACGTGTTATGTGTCGACTCATGCAGATTGTTTGATTATGTAATGTGTCGAATAACAGCATGCATCGACCCATAAAGGCATGTATCGACTCATCCTGTGTTTTACAACTAGGATATGTCGACGCATACAACCCATGTATCGACTCATAGCAGCAAAATACACGTGATTTTTGAAAAAAAGCCAGCAATTTCAAAACTGTCATCTTTTTGGCTCCAATTTTTTCTGCATAATTTGAAAATTACATCATTAATTCAATTTTGGCTCCAAGAATCAATTACCAAATTACCACTAATCCCAATCCTAAAACTCTATAAATAGAGACCTCATTTCATTCAAATTTTAAGCTTTTGATAGCCAAAATCACTTTGCTAAAAAATCTCTCAATTCTCTCCATCTACCAAATTCACTCAAAGCTCCATTTTCAAAAGTTAGTAAGCTTTGCATTGAAGCTTACTAATATTTGAGCTAAACCTTCATCCAAACACTTTTTCTTCATCAATTCTCTACATCCAAGCTTTGATAATTGATTCTTGTGGTTGAATTGAAGCAAATTCTGGAAGTTGTTTGATAATTCTCTAGTTCTGCCTTTGGTAAGTTGGATCATCATCTTTCATAATGTGATCTCTTGTGGATTTCTGGTTTTGATTCATTGAGCACTGTTTTATGATTCCATTAGTGCTATTTTCTCATAATTCGATGGAATTTTAATGCTCAATTGGATCCATGATCATAAGGTGTTTGATGAAAAGTTGGAACAAAAATTTAATCCTTGAGATGCTGTTTTTCGACTGATTTTTAACAGGTTGCAATCAATTGTTGTAACATTGCAATTGTTTGTCACAGAAAGTTGATTTTTTTTTAAAAACTACACTGATGCAATTGGTAGCTGTCGAAGCAATTGATTGTAACAGTGTCGAAAATATTTTTTATGCCTTATTTTGGGACTGTTTTGACTCAAATATTTTTTTCTACTCTCTCTTTGATGGATAATTTAGATTGCAATTTTAAATGTCTAATTTGTTTTTAAACTCAATGGACTTTGTGATATAGATGAAGTTGGATAAATGTTCATCAATTCAAATCTACCTAAGAGTTAATTATTTAATTCATTTTTGGTGCTTTGGATTAATGATATGTTTAGTACTTTAATCCATCTAAAGGAGTGGTTGAATTTAAAGATGAAAGAATTTTGAAATGGTGATCCAAATTAGCTTATTATTCCCCTACCTCTTCATCTTATCCCTTTCTTTTTTTAATTGTGCTACATGTTAAGGGTTGGTGATCTCTATATCATTTATCCAAACATGAAGTACATAGATTGCTATTGACCGGCCTCAAAATAGGTGTGACTTCTACATAAGTCAACTTACGATTGCTTAACATAGCGCTAAATTTTGTCCCAATTCGAATAAATGATCATTCGTGGCCCAAACTTATGATTGCAAGCCCGAGTATGTTAATTTGATCTCTTTGATCCAATAACCTTGAGATTCATTGTGTGGAGGCTTTGGTTCTACCAATCCTCTAATGGATCTACAACACCTTTGGTCAACGCGGATCACTTAAACATCGTTGATCATTAAATGTTACTTTTGAGGATTCCAAAATGGATTATATACTTGACAAAAAGCAAATGCAACTTGTTGTGTGGAGGCTTCGGTTCTACCAATCCTCTAATGAGTTCCAAATGCATGTTTCAAGATGGTCATCCAACTAACCACTAATTTCTAACAATTGACTTTACTTTATGCTTTTATTTTTTATGCTTTATGTACCATTAATTCAAGCATTTACATTTCATGCTTTTTTTTATTTTGCTCACTTGAGCATTTACTTTTATGTCACTTTTATTTTGCTCACTTGAGTTTTTATTTTTCTTTTAAAGACGCCTAATAATCAACATGAACCATAAAAATCTTTAATGATACTTGGACTATTTGGTTACTATCCTTGGAATTATGGAGCATTGGACTTCTTGGAGACCTTGTGATCTTACTTGATTATTTTGTCTGAAGTTCTTGAGGTTTACCTCAAGACGTTGGGTTGTTTGTTTGTTTTGTATGCAGGTTATTATGATTACATACTTTGTTTGTAATCTGGAATTCACCCGTATACAACCGTTACTCTGCCCAATTTTTGCGAAGACTTAATACACTTGAAGTTTGGTTCTCTCAAGAGGTATAGTATCTTTGCTTGCTTGGTTCCAATCCTAAGAATGAGAATTCTATATTGACTCATAATGTCAAGTATTGGCTTCTTGTTGGTTAGATGGTTCTTATCCTTAGCTTTTACCTTATGCTTTAGGATAGTCCCTTCATCTCCTCCCATCTTCTTTAATTTCAAAAATCTTCTCCCTCCCTTTAAAAAAAAACTCTTCTTATTTCTAAACTTGGACTTAGGTCCATGCATTTTCAAAACATTTTCATAAATAAATTTCAATCAATTTAATAATACCTTGACATTTTTTGTGAGAAGACTAAAAGTCAATCAATCTCATTTCAAACCATTTTTGCCACTTTGGCTTTTTATTTTAAAAACTTTTCTTAAAAGATTAGACTCTTGTCAATCCCTGTAGTGATGCAAACAACTATACTTCTACAATATGTAGTAAAGAGAGATATTTTCCACTTGGGTGTTGAGTGAGGCATTGTTGATTTTAAAATCCAAGCCATATCCTCCACTTTGAGATGATGCAAATTCTCCTTTCTCATGATTGTGGGTAGTAAGTATGTTTTCCACACGGACAATGACGATGATGTCTTATCTCATAAAATTAGCCAACGCACTTGTGTTTCAAATTTTTAAAAGAGGAACTACGTGTACCCTGATCCCCTATTGCACGAAAGGTGGTACGTAGGTACTAAAGGTTCACAACCGCGGTGGGTGCAAAAATCATAAAAATATATTCTTTTCTCACCTTCACCATCCATTTTATATATAACACATTTTTCTAGCCAAAATATACAGATTTTTTCAAAGAGGTTCCTGCGGAGTACCGTAGATGTTTAGGGTGCTAATACCTTCCCTTTACGTAACCAACCCCCTTACGTTGAATCTTTCCCCCTTTTTTGGGTTATTCGCTCTTTTCCCATTCCTTTGGAAACAATAAAGTGCGGTGGCGATTTTTATTTTGATTTGTACAAAGTCTAGTCAATCCAATGGCTTAGACTTGAACGTTTCTACTGCTACACTCTACAATCCCCAGCAAGTTACTGTGAAACCTGGACCCGACTAGATATCAGTTCAACTTCGACCCCAGTAGAGCAACGGACAACCGAGACTCCAAAACTCTTTTCCCAAGCAAGAATCAACACTCTCCACAGAGTTTTCAACTTTCCCCGACCAAGTTCTCCTCAACAAAACAGGAATCCCCGATGGAAATATTCTAAGCAAAGTTTGAAGACACACCAACTCTTCAACAGTAGTCCAGGATTTAACGACTCCCCAGCATTTGTCAAGGATTTATTTTCCCAGACAAAAATACATTCATTAACATTTCACATTTCATACATCCTATTTACATACATGATAAGTGCATACAACACAATCTCATTTATTTTTGAGAACATCATGACATCATGCATTTAATACATCATGACATTGCATACAGCTAACGGTTTACCTTTTTCAGGAAAAGGTCAATCAACAGATGGCTACCATCAACCTTTTCAAGTTCCAGATTAATACCTGTAACAAGCCAGGAAAACTATCTGTGGATGAATGATTGTAGGTTAATACCTGTAACAAGCCAGGAAAACTATCTACATGAAGAGATTGAAGATTAACACCTGTAACAAGCCAGGAAAACTATCTTTCTTTCTCAGGTCAGAGATTAATACCTGAAACCAGACAGGACAACTATATCATCGACCAACCTTTTCAAGTTCCAGATTAATACCTGTAACAAGCCAGGAAAACTATCTGTGGACGACTGATTATAGATTAATACTTGTAACAAGCCAGGAAAACTATCTACATGAAGAGATTGAAGATTAACACCTGTAACAAGCTAGGAAAACTATCTTTCTTTCTCAGGTTAGAGTTTGATACTTGAAACCAGACAGGACAACTATCTCCTCGACCAACCTTTTCAAGTTCCAGATTGATACATGTAACAAGCCAGGAAAACTATCTGTGGACGACTGATTGTAGATTAATACCTGTAACAAGCCAGGAAAACTATCTACATGAAGAGATTGAAGATTAATACCTGTAACAAGCCAGGAAAACTATCTTTCTTTCTCAGGTCAGAGATTAATACCTGAAACCAGACAGGACAACTATCTACTTGACCAGCTGAAGCAACCTTACCTAGGTTCCGATGCAGTTTTACACGGACTCATCATCAAGCAACCCTACACAGGTTCCTTCTCAGGAAATTTCAGATGAAGTTTTACACGGACTCATCATGAAGCAACCCTACACCGGTTCCTTCTCTTTCCAAGATGCAGTTTTACACGGACTCATCATGAAGCAACCCTGCACCGGTTCCTTCACTTTCCAAGATGCAATTTTACACGGACTCATCATCAGGAAACCCTACACCAGTTCCTTCCATTTTAGATGAAGTTTTACACTGACTCATTGTAAGTGTTTTTTGTTGGCATTTTTTTGGTAAAACCAATTTTGTGAATGTCATGACTGATGTCATAACATTCTGGGATAAAGGTACATTCTGCAGAAAAAGAATGTCATACAGGAGCTACTCAATATGAGTGTTTAGCATGATCATTAAGCAATGATCATATTTATTACATTCTACCAAAATCAGTGAATAGGATTCTTGTTGTCATAACCAATGTTAAGACATCCTGTACTGATCTAACATTTGTGCAGATTTGTTATTCCTGAGATTTTTCAGGAATCTGATATACTTCTCTGGGTTGGTGTATACAGTCCAGATCAGATGCTCACGTGGACATTAGGTTAACCTTGCTTAACCTTAATCTGGTATGATGAAAGCCTAAGACCAAGTCTTTAGGTTAACTTTAGTTAACCCTAGCTATTTTCATGGAAGCCCTAACTGAAGAATAGTCGGCCTATATATTCCTCATGAAGATTAATGGTGAAAGATACTTTTTGACAGAAGATCAATAAGGGATTGTATAGTTGTAACTACTGTGAGCCAAGCAATTATCATTGTGATAAGTGACTTGGAGTAGGATTTGATTGTAAGGGTTGTATATCACTCAAAGCTTTGAAGCATGAGTGTTTGTGTTACTTGATTAAAGCTTTGAAGCAAAATCAAGTTAGGGTTGTTTATCACTCAAAGCTTTGAAGCACGAGTGTTTGTCACTTGATTAAAGCTGTGAAGCAAAATCAAGTGTGTGTACTGAAGAGTGTCTTCATAATCTCATTAATCAATAGTTTAGTTTCACTGCTGTGATTGAGGGGGAGTGAGTAGGAACTCAGGTTTAAGTTGAACTTAGATTGAAGTTGCATTGGGTAGATCTTAAGTGAAGGAGATAAACTGGTTGGTTTATTCCTGAATTAATATCTCTTATAGTGAATTTCCTCCCTGGCTTGGTAGCCCCCAGAGTAGGTGTTGTTACACACTGAACTGGGTTAACAATTGATTGTGTTCTTTACTATTTTTGAATTACTATCTTGAAGTGTGTCAGATACAGTGTCATAACATTCACTGTGACATTAAGTATCTGTTGCCAGAATTTCAATTGGCATCAGAGCAGGCACCCTGCCTGTCTTACTGGGTGAGATCTAGGGATATTATTTTCTGGCGTTATGGACAAGGAAGGAGGATTTGGGAACGGACCACCTATTCTAGATGGATCAAATTATGACTACTGGAAACCTCGTATGATTGCCTTCTTGAAGTCACTGGACAAAAAGGCTTGGAGAGCTGCTGACAAAAGATGGAACCATCCCATCATAACTGGGAAAGATGGGACGACCAGTCTGAAACCTGAGGAAGAATGGAGCAAAGAAGAAGATGAGTCAGCCCTGGGTAACTCCAAAGTATTAAATGCCTTGTTCAATGGAATTGATAGAAACATATTCAGACTAGTACATCAATGTGAACTGGCCAAGGATGTTTGGGAGACTCTCAAAACCACCCATGAGGGTACATCCAAAGTAAAAATGTCAAGACTTCAGATGCTTACTACAAAATTTGAGAACCTAAGGATGATGGAAGATGAGACCATTCATGAGTTTCACATGAACATCTTGGAAATTGCCAACACCTCAGGAGCATTGGGAGAAAAAATGTCAGAAGAAAAGCTGGTGAGAAAGATTCTCAGATCCTTGCCTAAAAGGTTTACAATGAAGGTGACTGTTATAGAGTAAGCTCAGGATATCTGCGACTTGAAGGTTGATGAACTCATTGGGTCACTTCAGACTTTTGAGATGGGGATCAGTGAAAATATTGACAAGAAAAACAAGAGCATAGCACTTGTATCCAATACTGAAGATGAAAACAAGGAGGAGGATGAAGAGAATATTTCAGAAGCTATAGCTATGCTTGGAAGGCAGTTCAACAAACTCATCAAGAGAATGGACCCAAAGTCAAGGTCAAATGTCAAGAACATTCCCTCTGGCATTAACAGATCCTATGACTCCAGCAGAAGACCAAAGTCTGAAGAAAAGGGAAATCAAAGCAAAGGAATCCAATGCCATGGATGTGAAGGATATGGGCACATTCGAGCTGAATGTCCTACATTTCTTAAGAAACAAAAGAAAGGAATGTCTGTTACTTGGTCTGATTGTGACTCAGAAAGTAACTCTGAAGAAGAATCTACCAAACTAGTTACTGCACTAGCTGGTATTTGTAACTCTGATAGTGACTCCAGTGATGAGGAAGTGACATTTGAAGAACTTGCTGACACCTACAAGAAGCTATGTGTCAGAAGTGCTGAAGTCTGCCAGCAAAATGAGAAACCAAAAAACTCATAGTAAAATTGGAGGCTGAAAAGAAGGCATACACTAATACTATAAACCATCTCGAAGGTGAAGTTCAAATGCTAAACTCAAAACTTGATCAGATGACCAAATCTGTTAAGATGCTGACAAATTGGAAGAAATCCTCCAGGCTGGACAAAATGTGGGAAACAAGTTTGGTCTAGGATTCGTGGCTGCAAAGAAACCTACTGTAGTCAAGAAGAAGATTAGGCCTGATAAACAAATGTCAAAGCAGATGTCACAACATAGCACTCAACATCGAGAAAAGAGAAATATGAAGAAAAAGTATCAAAGATGGAGATGTCATCATTGTGGAAGGTTTGGTCACATAAAGCCATTCTTCTTCAGATTATACGGATATCCTAATCAGATCCCAGTTGTCAAACTTAAGTCTAACAAGGCACCATATGCTCATCAGTGGAAGAAAAAGTCTGCAGCCCTAATAGCTCACACCTCCCTCAGAGTTTCTGCCAAGGAAGACTAGTACTTTGACAGTGGATGCTCTAAACACATGACTAGAATCAAGAATCTTCTGAATAATGTTAAACCTCATACTACTAGTTATGTCACTTTTAGAGATGGTGCTAGAGGAGAAATCAAAGGAGTTGGAAACTTGGACTGCCCTGGAGTTCCAAACCTAAATAAAGTGTTGCTGGTAAATGGCTTGACTGCTAATCTCATAAGTATCAGTCAATTATGTGATCTAGGATTCAAGGTCAACTTCACCAAGTCTGAATGTCTTGTAACTAATGAAAAACAAGAAGTTGTAATGAGAGGAGTCAGATCAAAAGACAACTGTTATTTATGGGAGTCTGAGAACACTAATTACTCTTCTGCATGCTCTATAGCCAAAGAAGAAAAGGAAGTGAAACTGTGGCACCAAAAACTTGGTCATTTACATCTAAGAGGGATGAAAAAGATCATATCCATGGAGGCAGTCAGAGGGATTCCAAGGCTTCAAATTGATGAAGGGAGAGTTTGTGGTGAATGTCAGGTTGGAAAGCAAACTAGAATGTCACATCCAAAGACAAGACATCTGACCAGCTCTAAGGTGCTAGAACTTCTACATATGGATCTGATGGGTCCAATGCAGGTGGAAAGTCTTGGAGGAAAGAGATATGCGTATGTTGTTGTGGATGATTTTTCCAGATTCACCTAGATTAACTTCATTAGGGAAAAGTCTGATGTATTTGATGTATTTAAGGAACTGTGCAAAAGAATTCAAAGAGAAAAAGAAGGATGCATTGTCAAAATCAGAAGTGATCATGGCAAGGAGTTTGAAAACAGTAAGTTTGATGAGTTATGTTCCTCAGAAGGAATCAATCATGAATTCTCTTCACCCATAACTTCTCAACAAAACGGAGTTGTGGAAAGGAAAAACAGGACTATACAGGAATCTGCCAGAGTAATGATACATGCCAAAGGACTTCCTATTCATTTTTGGGCTAAAGCTATGAATACAACCTGTTATGTCCATAACAGGGTCATCTTGAGAAAGGGAACATCATCCACCATTTATGAACTATGGAAAGGAAGAAAGCCTACAGTAAAGTACTTCCATGTCTTTGGAAGCAAATGCTATATTCTGACAGATCGTGAACAAAGGAGAAAGATGGATCCTAAAAGTGATGAAGGAATATTCCTAGGATACTCTACCAATAGCAGAGCATATAGGGTATTCAATTCCAGGACCAAAGCTATGATGGAATCTATAAATGTCATAGTTGATGATTATCATGAGGAACCTGATGTCCCCTATGATGTTGAGACATTCTTTAAGACTTCAACTCAAGTGTCTAAAAAGGATGATGTACCTAAAACTACTTCATCAGAATCTGAATCAAAGGAAGCTAACAAAGATCCTTCCATCAGAATTCAGAAAGATCATCCTAAGGAACTCATCATAGGAGACCCTAACAGTGGAGTTATTACAAGATCTAGAGAAATCATCTCAAACTCTTGCTTTGTCTCTAAGATTGAACCAAAAAATGTTAAGGAGGCTTTGACTGATGAATACTGGATTGGAACAATGCAAGATGAATTGAACCAATTCAAGCAACATGAAGTATGGGAGTTAGTTCCTAGACCAGAAGGAACAAACATTATTGGAACAAAATGGATCTACAAGAACAAATCAGATGCTGAAGGAGTTGTCACCAGGAATAAGGCAAGGCTTGTTGCTCAAGGATACACTCAAGTTGAAGGGGTTGATTTTGATGAAACTTTTTCTCCTGTAGCCAGACTGGAATCAATCAGACTTCTTTTGGGAGTTGCTTGTCTCCTTAAGTTTAAGTTATTTCAGATGGATGTAAAGAGTGCCTTCTTAAATGGGTACTTAAATGAGGAAGTATATGTGGAACAGCCTAAAGGATTTGTGGATCCAAACTGTCCTGATCATGTCTACAAATTGAGGAAAGCTCTATATGGCCTGAAACAAGCTCCTAGAGCCTGGTATGACAGATTGACAAAATTCCTCACTGACAAAGGATACAGGAAAGGAGGCTTGGATAAAACCCTTTTTGTCAAAAATGAAGGAGGAAAGATAATGGTAGCTCAAATTTATGTTGATGACATAGTGTTTGGAGGAATGTCAGATAAAATGGTTAAACATTTTGCTGACCAAATGCAAGCTGAATTTGAAATGAGCCTCATGGGAGAATTGACCTACTTTCTTGGACTACAAGTCACACAGATGGAAGACTCAATTTTTATGTCTCAAAGCAAGTATGCAAAGAATATTGTCAAGAAGTTTGGAATGGAGAATTCCAGTCACAAAAGGACTCCTGCACCTACTCATTTAAAGCTGTCCAAAGACATAAGTGGGGCAAATGTGGATCAAAGCTTGTACAAAAGCATGATAGGAAGTCTGCTATACTTAACAGCCAGCAGACTTGACATTGCTTTTGTAGTTGTAGTATGTGCAAGATACCAGGCTGAACCCAAAGTAAGTCACATCAACCAAGTGAAAAGAATTCTGAAGTATGTGAGTGGAACTTACAACTATGGCTTGATGTACTCTCATGGATGTGAACCAATTCTGTCTGGTTACTGTGATGCTGATTGGGCTGGTAGTGCTGATGATAGAAAGAGCACCTCTGGAGGATGCTTCTTTTTGGGAAATAATCTTGTCTCTTGGTTCAGCAAGAAACAGAATTGTGTGTCTCTATCTACTGCTGAAGCTGAATACATAGCAGCTGGTAGCAGCTTCTCTCAAATGATCTAGATGAAACAGATGATAATTGAGTATAATGTCACACAAGATGTCATGACATTGTACTGTGACAATCTGAGTACTATCAACATTTCCAAGAATCCTATACAGCACAGCAGGACTAAGCATATTGACATTAGACATCACTTCATCATAGATCTTGTGGAGGAAAAGGTGATTAAGCTGGAACATGTTGCCACTGAACTACAACTGGCTGATATTTTTACCAAGGCACTTGATGCTAGTCAATTTGAAAATTTGAGGGGCAAGCTGGGTATTTGCCAATATGAAGAGATGTAGAAATTAATTTTGCTTAAAACAAGGGATGAAAGAGATATTTTAGTTAAGTCTATTATGATTGGGTTAATCATCTTTTTCCCTATTTCTTTCCAAAATTTTAAGAAGTTGAATAGACATTCATATATCTCCCTCCTCTCGCTTTTCTGCAACAATCTCCATTCTCTCAAACTAATATTTCTATCTCGCTGTTACTTGTTTTCTAAATCACTCAAAATGTCTCAACAATCCATGTCATCATCCTCTTCAAAGGCAACTGCTTCTTCCGCATCCTCTGACAGCGAACCTAGGGCAATCACAAACTGCATGGATACTGATGTTCTTGAGATAACTCCTCTTCGTGAACTGACAGCTGATCCCACTAAGGTCAAGAAGTTGTGAACCAGACATGCAAGAAGATAACAAGCCTCTCCATGTGGTAAATCTTCTCAACCATCATCTTCTGTTCCTCCAGAAATAGCAAATAGGGAAGGATGTGCTTATGTTCATCAAGTTATTGCTAGACTAGTCACTAGGATTCTTAATGAGAATCACTCTGTTCCTGGAATTTCTGTACCTTTGAACCAAGAAACTGCTAGTCCTAATGTAGAAATGAATCCAGATGTCACTCAGAATGTTGAGACACCGGATGACAACATTAGGAAATCTCCAGAAAAACATGATGATCACCAGAACCCTACTGACAAGGCTGTTGAACCCCCGGTTATTGATGTTGATGAAGAATACTCTGACAATGATTTAATTGTTAATATCAACCCTAGCATAGCTAGAAGGATGATGAGCAGAAAAGAAAAGCAGGATGCTGCCCAAAGCCCCTCTAAAGAGAAGGCTACTAAAGTTGTTCATAAGAAAACCAGGTCTGAGAACAAGACTAGAGTAGAAGCTGAGAAGGATCGAAAAGCTGGAATGTCGAAAGGGAAGGGGAAGGTAAAAGCTAGAGTACCTGTTGGTAGTCTCTCAAAACCTTTGAGACAACCAATAGCCAAGAAAAGGAAGGATCCTGAACCCTCTGAATCTGATGAGGAATCAGACTTTGAGTTTGATGTTGAGAGCAATGTTCCTCTCAGGAAGAAACCCTCTTCTAGCAAAATGCCTAAAGTCCCTGAAGTTGCCATTGACAACATCTCCTTTCACCATCCAGAAAATGAAAACAGGTGGAAGTATGTGTTTCTGAAAAGGATTTCCTTGGAGAGAGAGTTGAACAGTAGTGCTATTGAGTGTAAGGAAATCATGGATCTAATCAAGACTGCTGGCCTAATGAAAACTGTGGTCAAGTTTTCCAACTGCTATGAGATTCTTGTCAAAGAATTCATAGTAAATTTATCTGATGGGTGTGTTGATGGAAAGTCATCTGATTTTAAGAGTGTGTATGTGAGAGGAAGGAAGGTAAATTTCTCTCTTTCTGTAATAAACAAATTCCTAGGAAGGCCTGATGATGCTTGTCCTGAGCTGGAAGTTACTGACAACCAAGTTTGTCAAACCATCACTGCCAAGCAAGTCAAGAACTGGCCCTTGAAAGGGAAGCTAAATGCGAGCAAGCTGAGCATGAAGTTTGCCATACTGCACAAAATAGGTGCAGCTAACTGGGTTCCCACCAACCATAAATCCACCATTTCCACAGGTTTGGGAAGATTTATCTATGCTATTGGAACCAGGACAAACTTTGATTATGGCAAGTACATCTTTGATCAAACATTGAAACATGCTGGAAGTTGTGCTATTAAAGGCCCTATTGCTTTTCCCTCTCTCCTGTGTGGTATAATCATTGCTCAGTATCCTGATATTCTAGTTGAAAAAGACTCTGTATGCAAAAGAGCCCGTGCTCTTGGTTTGCACTATAAGCTGTTTCAGGGAACACATGTCCCTGACATTGTTATGACATCTGTTGATACGTCAACTGTCAAATCTCATTCCAAGAAAACTGATGTTATAGTTGTGCTAAAAGAAACCTGCAGAGAGCTTGATATAAGAAAAAGGACTTTTGAGGAGCTGATTGCTAGACTAGAACAGGAGGAGAATGAAGAACAAAGAAGGCAAGAAGATGTTGATGAAGATCAGCATAATGCTGAAGATAGTGCTTCCTCGGAAGATGATAGTGCTTGAAGATCAGTGTTGTTGAAAAGATTGTTGCTGGATCTTGTTGCTGCCAAATGACTTCTTATTATTTCTGTGTTTTTTTTATTCCTTTTGGATGACTGTATAACTTAAAAGTACAAGTATCTTTGGCCTCTTTATGGCTAAAAAGGGGGAGAATAATTTGTGGTAATTCTGGTAGAATTAGACTTGGTAGCTGTTATTAAAAATTTTGCTGCATTCTAATCTCTGATTGTTTAGGGGTTTTAGCCAAAAAATTTCCAAAGGGGGAGTTTGTAAGTGTTTTTTGTTGGCATTTTTTTGGTAAAACCAATTTTGTGAATGTCATGACTGATGTCATAACATTTTGGGATAAAGGTACATTCTGCAGAAAAAGAATGTCATACAAGAGCTACTCAATATGAGTGTTTAGCATGATCATTAAGCAATGATCATATTTATTGCATTCTACCAAAATCAGTGAACAGGATTCTTGTTGTCATAACCAATGTTAAGACATCCTGTACTGATCTAACATTTGTGCAGATTTGTTATTCTTGAGATTTTTCAGGAATCTGATATACTTCTCTGGGTTGGTGTATACAGTCCAGATCAGATGCTCACGTGGACATTAGGTTAACCTTGCTTAACCCTAATCTGGTATGATGAAAGCCTAAGACCAAGTCTTTAGGTTAACTTTAGTTAACCATAGCTATTTTCATACAAGCCCTAACTGAAGAATAGTCGGCCTATATATTCCTCATGAAGATTAATGGTGAAAGATACTTTTTGACAGAAGATCAATAAGGGATTGTATAGTTCTAACTACTGTGAGCCAAGCAATTATCATTGTGATAAGTGACTTGGAGTAGGATTCGATTGTAAGGGTTGTGTATCACTCAAAGCTTTGAAGCACGAGTGTTTGTGTTACTTGATTAAAGCTTTGAAGCAAAATCAAGTTAGGGTTGGTTATCACTCAAAGCTTTGAAGCACGAGTGTTTGTCACTTGATTAAAGCTGTGAAGCAAAATCAAGTGTGTGTACTGAAGAGTGTCTTCATAATCTCATTAATCAATAGTTTAGTTTCACTGTTGTGATTGAGGGGGAGTGAGTAGGAACTCAGGTTTAAGTTGAACTTAGATTGAAGTTGCATTGGGTAGATCTTAAGTGAAGGAGATAAACTGGTTGGTTTATTCCTGAATTAATATCTCTTATAGTGAATTTCCTCCCTGGCTTGGTAGCCCCCAGAGTAGGTGTTGTTACACACTGAACTGGGTTAACAATTGATTGTGTTCTTTGCTGTTTTTGAATTACTGTCTTGAAGTGTGTCAGATACAGTGTCATAACATTCACTGTGACATTAAGTATCTGTTGCCAGAATTTTACTCATCATGAAGCAACCCTACACTGGTTCCTTCTCTTTCCAAGATGCAGTTTTACACTGACTCATCATGAAGCAACCCTACACAGGTTCCTTCTCAGGAAATTTCATATGTAGCTTTACACGGACTCATCATCAGGAAACCCTACACCGGCTCCTTCTCTTTCCAAGATGAAGTTTCACACGGACTCATCATCAAACAACCCAACCTTCTGATACAGTTCAGATACGCTCCAGACACGGACACTATTCTGATAATCATTTAGTTCCAGCTTACAGATATAGTCCATCAATCATTTCTAGATGGCATCTTTAAGCCCATCTCCAACAACTATCTGTTATCTCTCCAAATGGCATCTTTAAGCCCATTCCTTACATAATCAACTAACACATCTTCGAGTGCAAATTTTTTGGGCACTCTAGTGTTCAATCATCTTCCACCTTCAAGTCACGAATGGCAGAATTACCAATCTAACTCTTCAGGTGTAAGAAGATTGAACAGGGGCAGCTATTGTACCCCAAAATTTGCCCTCTCATTTCTCAAGGAATCACCCTGGATCCTCAAGTTTTCTTCCAAGCCTTGAACTACAAACTTTCCAAGAAAATCACTCACAAGGGCAAAATGGTCATTTGCACACTGAAAAGTCAAACTTTGACTTTTGGATCAAAATCAAGCTTCAAAAATCACATTTCATCAAGACACGTTGAGATATGAAGTTTGTTTCATCAAGAAATCCAAAAATTTAAAATTCTAAATACTTAGAACTTTCTAAGTGTTTAAGAAGCATGACAAAACTCAGAACTTCTGACTAGATTATCACCATAACACTCAGCAAATTCTGGACATTTTCAAGATAAAGTTGGGTCAGAACTTCTGAGCCAGTTTTCACAAAAGCTTCAGTCAGAGTTTTCCAGGGTAATTCAAAGAAGGTTAAGAAGCATGCTGCAAGCTTTCTAGAAAGTCTGAAAGCTCCGTCAGAACATGCTGGAGCAAGAAGATAAAGGATCAGAAGATTGGATGCTACGCAAGCTCAGAACTTTTGATCCAGAACTAAGCCTTGGTGTAGAATCACACGTTGCAGGATTTCTGGTTGTGATAAGTCTCATCATCATTTAATGCTCACAACCACTTTCTGATTCTTTATCCAAAGGATTTCCGCCACGTGTACCTCTATTATCTTGGGATATCAACTTTGGTACTAAGCCCATACTTTGCTTTTTTCTTTTACTTAATTCTTGCTGACAATCACCATGCTTGCTTCAAGAACAAGGCAACGCTTTGGTCAGAACTTGACCAAATCCTGAAACCTTGTTTATATAACCTGCTGCAGACCTATAACCAACAGCTAGTTCAGCCTACGCCTGCATCCCATAATTGCACCAAACTAGCATACGAAAACAGTGATGAAAAAGCAAGGGAACAGGGCGCCAGAAAGGTTCAAATCCCATTTGTCTTTCCCCCCAAAGTCACAACAAATTCACCTATAAATACTTTTCTCCATCACACGTTCAAGAGGCTGGCTTTTGGAAAGAGAGAACTATCAAAAGAGAAAAAGAAACTTGTGAAACCCTTCATACCAATCCAGATTTTCCAAACAGAAAAACCAAACCTTTGTTCTTCCCTTTGAATCAAAGAACTTGGCATTTTCTCTTCCGTTACTCTTGTTGATTCCAGAACATCCAAAGGCAGCCACTCAAAGCTCCAAGCCCACGCTCCAGGTTCAAGGAAAGTCTTTCTGACTTTGCTTGTTTTTCATTCAGAACATCATTAAATATGTAAATATCATAGTATTGATGTTGTTCATACCATTGCATAAGTAGAAAAACTGTGGATCAGAACTTCTTGATTAAGGCTAGGCTCAGAATCAGGATTAGAACTTCTATGAACTAATGTATTGTTTACCTTCTGATTTGCTGTTTAAATTGCTGATGTGCTGGTTAATTGTTGAAATATGGCATTAAAACTTCTGATGTTCATTCATAGTTTTAACATACAGAACTTCTATGATTTTTCTCACTGTTAAACACACACAAAACTTCTGAGTTCTCTTCACTGTTTTAACACACGGAACTTCTATGATTTTCCTCACTGTTAACACACACTAAAATTATGATGCTTACATGCTGATAACGCACTAAAATTATGATGCTTACATAGTTGATTTGTTGAACACTTTTGACATTCGAATGCCCCAAGTGGTGAAGAAGGAGTCTTGAATCAGATTACTCTGCGTATTGAGAGACTTCTTGAAATCTTGACTGGACTGCCCCAGGTTAACTGAACTTTGAAAGATCTGTTGGACCTTGACTGGACTGCCCCAGGTTAATTGAATTGTGACAGGTCATGCCCCTTGCTGATAGGAGATTTGATGGAAGTGTTATCCTCTTGAAGTGATTTTGACTTACTGAGAGAGTTTTCGTTCCTCCGAACATTCGTTGTATGAATTTCTTCGCTGTCAAACAAAAAGGTCAAATGCAGACAGTGATATTCGAATAATGCAAAGTTTATGTTTGTCTCGAAGTTTTGAAAAATGCGTTTTTAGCAGAAAACTTTTCATAAGACAAGTTAACACAAGATTTAGAGCAAAGCCCTACAGGAGTCAGGATACCTTTTGTGACAGTATGCTTTCGAACTAACCCATGTTTCAATTAGGACTTTTACAGGGTTTTAACGTGGCCTGGTTCACGGTTTAAGAAACAAAGGATAAAGGCTCAAAGTATATTTGTACCCACCCGCTCTTCGTGATGTTCTTCAACCTAAGCTCAGTTAATTGTGTGTCACACTCTGTTTTGAGTTTTGAACGACTTTTGGGTGATGGTTCACCAGTTGAATTTTGGGGAGACAGTCATCATCTCCTTTTCTTTTTCAACATTTTTCATGTTTGTTGAGGATTTTGTAATGACCTCACTATTTTGATTTTGATTTGTTATCCCTAACTTTTGCCTGACTGTTACCGTTTTCCGGGATTACTGTCAGCGGGATGCCCCAGCTTTCTCAAGCCTCCTTTATAGGTTTTGTCTTGGTGGGCTTTTCTTCTTTTGAGAGATTGACTGTCTATGTGATAGGGAACCACCCTTGTCTTTTTGATTCCAAAGGAATGCTTTCTTTTTCGACGTCGTTCGTTGTATTACGAACTGAGAGTTTGCGACTTCAATGCGCATTTTCTTTTGAATTAACTGAGATACTACCCTGCCCCAGGTTTATATCAAGGGTTTTGATTGTATCAGAACAGGAAACTCCTACTTCTTTGGCTCGAAGGGGTTGACTAGGGATTAACTTCCTTATAACTCCAGTGTTTGGGAATTGAAAGAAATGCCTGTACATCATCAGCAAGGTCTGTTCAAAAGCATATTGTATAAGATTATGGTATTGTTTCGTCATCCTCCCTCTAAAGGCTTACAGCTTTTTATCAGGAGTCAAATATCATAAAGAAAAGCATAAGAGTAGTGAAACGAATGGATGAATTCAAGATAAACATATGCAATGCATTAATGAAAACAGAGTTTAACATCAACAGATAATTGTTTGACAGCAAAAGAAATTACAACTTTGAAAATTCAAAAAGAAGCAAAAGTCTTTCAGCTTGAACTTCGTCACTTCAGATGGAGAACCCTCTAACGGAAGATTTTCATCTCGCCGTCTGGCATGAATTCCAGCACCCCAATGTCGATCAGATCTTGAATCTTGTTCTTCAAGGCCCAACAGTCGTTGGTGCCGTGTCCCGGGCTGTAGGAGTGGTAAACACAGAATGCGTCGGGATTATAGTGAGGAGAGGAGATATTGAGCTTCTGAGGAGGGTCCTTTACAGTAAGTAAGTTGACCTCCAACAGGCGCTTCAGTATGAAGAATGATGGTATTTCAGTCTCCGTGAACTGTCTTCCCGACTTTTCTTGCTTACGCCGATTGCCCCGTTGACGCTGGCGAGGTTGTTGATGGGTTTGTGACCCTGAAGCTGGCAAAGGAGCTTTCCCTTTATCTTCTTGAGTGGATGGAGGCTGAGCGGTGACTTGCTCCTCAACCTCAGATGTTTGCCCCAGTTGGTTGTTTGGAAGCAGTTGGCGGACAAGAACTCTGAGTTCCTCTTGTCTTTGAGACAGGTCTTGGATGAGAGCCATCTGGCCCACCAACTGTCCCATCATTTGGGTCCTCAAGGTTGTCAGATCAAACTGCAGCTCCGCAATCTGATCACTCCTGGCATTGTTGGAATTCCCCAAGCCCTTGGTGAGGAGAGCTTTCATCTCTTCTTGCCCCAGAGACAAGTTCAGGAACATCTCCTGTAGCTGAGCAGTCTGGTCTTGGATGTCTTTGACAGACCTTTCTAGAGCCATCTCTTGCTGAAATAAACAGCAGGAGAGTAAGGAAACCTGAAAAAGGAAAGATTGTCAAAATGCAATGCATGATATGTGGATGCATGCTTTCAAGGATCTCTTGGGGTAAACACAAGAAAATGTTAGAGGTTGAGCCCT
This sequence comes from Vicia faba, assembly GCA_948472305.1. Lineage (NCBI taxonomy): Eukaryota > Viridiplantae > Streptophyta > Magnoliopsida > Fabales > Fabaceae > Vicia > Vicia faba. The sequence continues at coordinate 1,296,759,664 of OX451736.1, forward strand.
GCTCTTGGATTGGAGATCTCTGCACCAGTGGACGTCTTTCCACGAGAATCAAGTTCACCATGTCGAGTGGGTCATAGCCACTGATTCAAGTTGTTGTTCTTGATCTTTGTTTGGAGAACTTTGTATCGGTGGATGTCTTTCCACGAGAATCAAGCTCACCATGTCGAGTGGGTCATAGCCACTGATTCTAGTTGTTGCACTTGATCTTTGATGGTATTGGTTAGAGGAGAGACCTCTTGCCCCTTGATAGACGTCTGGTTCAACGTAATCCTGCATCAACAGAACCCTCGAGATCCTTGAAATGGTTATTGAAAATGCTAAAATGCTATGGTATGATGTTATGATGTTATGTGCATGTATGCACAAGCAAGTAAGTGTATATACAGGCAAACAATATTCACACAAAGCACACAAGGCCTTAGGTTTAGGCTTGCATGAGGTCTGGGTACTACCCTCTTTCAGTTTGTTGGTTAAAACCTGTCTTACCAAAAGTAACCGGGTTCTAAGGGGCCCAATATCACTGGATTGCTTTCATTGTTCATCGTTTCGATTTAGCCACTGAACTGGCGACCGAAATATTCCAGGAAAGCAACCCTCAATTGGGTGTAGTATCGAGTATCAACCAACCTCGGACTGCACCAAAGTCAGTTATCTCACTACCCTAAAAAGGCCAAGATGGTTCGATTAAGGTTCCTAAGGTCAGTTGATGCTTCACGACACCACGCGGCGGCCCCGTACTCTCCTTGACTGAACTCAAGGGTTACCGGTACACACCAAAGTGCCACATCAACGTAGCAGACTGCTTCAACCATGTCGGTATACCCCGCACAGTTCCCTCACAGCCTTGTTGCTACCTAAAAGGGTTTCCCCAGATCCGAGTTAGGATCTATAAAACTCTGATACAAAGCCCACAAATGTAAAGCAAACAAAGCAATCAATTGAAAATAAAGGTGATCTAAACCCTAAGGTAACCCCACTTTTAAGTTTCAGTTTCCCCAGCAGAGTCGCCAGTTCTGTGATACGGTGGGAGAACTGACTAGTGTTTTGCGTTCGTATTCGCACTTGTGCGGTTGAGCAAGAGTCGCCACCGACTTTTTATTTTATCCTAAGGAAAGGTTTAAAAAGCACAGCAAAAACCTTTTGAGATATTTCGTGGGTTCGGGGGGTAGATTATGAAAAGGGAAGGTATTAGCACCCTTTCCATCCATGGTTATCCATGGGCTCTTAGTTACTTGGTTTTTAGATCACTTGCCTTGTTTTTCGATTGCTTGAAAATGGTGTGTGTGTGGGTGCTTTTGAAAATGTTTTGGAAAAAGATGCCTTGTCTTAGGCAACTAATGTATTTGACTCGTGATTGAGTGTTTTACAAAAGTGTGGATCTTTTCGAAAAGATGTTTCAAATGTTTTTGAGAGTTTGTTTGAAAGTGTTGTGGATTGTGGTTTTTGAAAAGAAGGCAAGTGTTTTTGCAAATTGATCTCAAGTAACTAAGAGTTTTGTCTACCCTATTGTACTCAAAGGCTTTTGTCATGTTTTAACCCCTTTTAACAATTTTGTTCTACCATTGAAATTGGCAGACAATCTTGCGTTTAGGAAGTTTATTCGGGACGGGCGTGGGTCATCGTATGAACCATGAATGCAATGATGCCAAGTGTCTTTGGCAATTTGCTTTGAAGGGACTATGATCATTCCGTTTAGGCAATACTTTGAGACTTGTGATCATTTGATTTTGTTTTGCCAAAGATACTCGACGTGCAAGCATGGCCCATTTTGGAAGGCAACATGTGGGATTACCCTAGAGGGTGCAAGTGTGATTGTGTATTGATTACATGTATTTGTCTTGTATTAGGTTATCTAGCGTTTGATTTTATGTACATGCAAACCCTAGGTCTAACCATGGTATAATTGGAAAACTGTAAATTGCGGAATGTAAAATCTACGCTATTACAAAATAGTGTCCGGGAGTGGGGGTATAAATGTACAAAAGGGGATGCGACTTATAGTATCCAATAAGTTACAACCAAATCGAATGTGCGATCAAATGTAAATATCGAATATACAAATATAAGATAAACAATGTGTATAGGGCAATGTGAATGTATTGTGTATTTGTATTGTGTAAGTGCGAAATGTATATGAGTATGTGTAATTATTTACAAGCGCGAAATGTGAGATTGAAGCGTATTAGGGTTTTTGACCTAGATAGGTATTTTAAGGAATCTTTGATTTGTATATTTAATTATGTATAAAAGAAAAATGTTTTAACTTAAATGTTCAAGTTTTAATTAAGAAATGTATCTTTATTTGTTTGTATACAAAAATGTTTTAATTAAATGTTTAGGAGCTTAATTAAATTGTGAAAATGATATTTTGAGAAAAAAGAATATATTTCCATGTGTTATGTACAAAATTAATGTTTTCAAAATTTATGTACAAAAGAAAATGTTTTTAATAGAATATTCAAGTTTCTAATTAAATTATGTATAAAATGTCTTAAGAAATTTAAATTATGCAAGAAAATGTATATTTATTTTAGTATGTACAAATGTATTTTATTTAAAGAGTAAATAAAGTAAAAAAAGAAAGTATTTTCAATTTTTAATATATGACAAAATGTATTTTAATTATGTGCTTAAATAAAAAATCAAAGATTAAAAGGAAGTAATTTTAAGTATTTTAGTATTTTTAATATTAATGTATTATTATGACAAATGTATTAAATTAGAAAAATATAAGGTGTTTATATATAAAAAAAATTAGTGTTAATAAAAATATTTGTAAAAAAGGGTTAAGTTAGTTAATAATAAAAAAGAAAACAATTTGTTTTATAAAAAAAGGTTATCAATATTTTGTAAAGAAAAGAATCATTTTAATGGGCTTTTGGGGGGGTGCAGAATGGGCAAGGCCCATGTTGAATTTGGGACAAAGTTAGGGTTAGGGATTATCGTTCATTTGAGAACAAAGCTTAGGGTTAGCAGCGGCGCGCCGTTCACTGAGGTTCATCGTTCTTCTTCATCCTTGCAAGCTTCCTGAGCAACTCATCCCTCCGGCCACCAGTGTCAACCCCAAACCTCTCTTCCCTCCATGGCGTGAACTCAGCGTCCTCTTGATACAAGGTTCGTTCCAATGTTTTATGTTTCCTTTTTTTTTCTGAATTTGCGTGTGTTGTTTTAAGTTGAGTTTTGATTCTTAATTTTGTATTATTATGAGGTGGTGAAGAAGAAAGGGGGAGAAGATTGGCTACCTGACCTTGGAGGAGGAGGAGAGACGGGGAAGTGGCGCTTCGGAGGCCGGAAGGAGCGGAGGGAGCGTGACGAGTCTTTGCTTCTGATGACCCTGGTATCTTTTATCTTTTCGCCATTTTCTAGGGTTTGATGATGATCTTAGCTGAGAAACCCTCTTGATACTCACTTCTTTATCTCTTCTCTTCGCTGGCTTGTTATCTTGAATGGTTGCTTTTCTTGTGAATATGCTTCCTTGCCTATGATGAAGCTTTCTTCTGAGGCTCTCTTTCCTCTTCTCTACTGCTCACGTTGCCTTTGATACTTGTTGCCCCTGAACCAACTTTCTCTCTTCTTCTTGAATGCTGTATACTTGTTTGTGTTGCCCAGTGATGTTTTACTGAGGGCTTTTAGACTTGAGATGCTATGGCTTTGAGTTTGATAGGCATGGTGAATTTGCTTCAAGCAAGGTTGTGATATTTCATGTTATGGTTGGTATTGGTTTTGACAGTTGGTAATGGTAGGTTGTGTTTGGTTTGAACTGGACAAGTTTGTAATTATTTCTTCTGCAGGTTTTTTGATGTTAGAGGTTATACTGTGGTTCAGGCAGCTTGTTATGTTGAGGTTTTTCAGGATCTGAGTTTGGTAGTGCAGTAGGCTTGAAGTTTGAGTTTTTTGTGTTTGTGAGGCTTGATGCAGGTTCTGGTTAGGCTTGGCTTAACACAGTTTTGGTTAGGTTATGCTTGACAGGCTTGTAGAGGTTTCAGGCCTTTTGAACTGGTTTTTGGGCTAGAGCAGGTTAATGCTTGCAATAGCTTATGTTTTTGGCCAGCACTTGGTTTATCAGGTTTTGTATCTTTATGTTGTGTAGCTTTGTTTCTTACTGATGCAGGTTTGAAGCTTCAGCATGTTTATGAGGTTTTTGGTAAAGCTTGCAGTAGGTTATGTTATGCGTTTGTATATTTTTCTTCCTCTCCTTTGCTGAACTGAGTTCTCTTGGATTATATCTTTTCTTGTTTCTTCTGCCTAAGCCTAAAACCTGCCTATTGCTGCTTTATCTCTCTTCTCTTCCATAGTACAGTTTTAGAATTTAATATGATTTTTATGCTGTACTTTGTTCTGAAGGGGCCCTTTTATGCTGGGAAATGATGACTTAGATTGCTTGCATAACACATTTTTCTGCATCTTTATCTTTTCCTTGATATCTTTTCCAAATCCTTTATGACAGTCTTGGCACTTTTGACAGCAATTATACTTCTTGCTTTTTCTTTGATATCTTTTGAGTAGATTTTGGCATTTTGACAGTAAATTGCCTTTTTGCTTTGGATAGAAAGTGGAATTGGATTTGAACTATGCAGTTTGAACTTTGGAATTTTATGCATTTTGAACTTTGGAATTTATGCATTTGACATTTGCATTTATGAATAAAATTCTTCCCTCTCTGTGAACCGGGAGAAATCCCGTGATTTGCAGAGAGGGTCAACTGATCCCAGTCAGTGGCCCCTAATGATGAGCAAATTTTATCTGTCTTTTTTTTAATTCAACTGCTTTCTGACTTTCTCCTTTCTTTTTTTTGCAGATAAATAATGGAGCACCGGAGCGAAGTGAAGAATGAAGAATATTAGAAATAGGATAGTTTTTTATTTTATTTAATATTTAAATTAATCTAAATTATTGTTCGTAATTTAAATTATAAACAACAATTTGTACAAATAATTCAAATATCAATAAAATATAAATTATCCAATTAGTTCTAATTTTCTTTCTTTATTGTTTATTTATTTATTTAAAACTCCTTGAATTAAAACAATTGAAAAATAAATTTCAATCATTCAATTTTAGAATAATAAATAACTTAAATAAAAACAATATTGATCAATTAAACCTGTCTCTTCCAATATCCAAAGCAAAGCAGCAGTCAACCAAAATAAACTGATCAAGCGCATTCCTTCTTCACTGATTTGCCATAAACACTGTGAATCCAATACTGCATACTGTATTTGACTGGCTCAAAGAAAACAACATGAATTCAAACCACTGTCTCTTTCACTGATTAAATCAAAACAATGCGAATTTAACCCCAATCTCGGAATAAACGGCAAAGTGCTGTAGAATTTAAATTCTTCTGAGAATATGCCCATAAAACCTTAACTCCTGATTAAATGCCAAATAACGCTCGCCTGATCAAAATTGAACCAAAAAATCATCCAAACCCTAAGCCAATTGTGAAACAATCCAGAGTCCTAAAAATTAGTAAAAACCCTAATTTTGCTTGACTGTCAAGAAAATTCCGTTTCTCCGATTCTTGAGCTAGTTTGAAAAGTCAGGAAATGTCTGAAGTTGAGATTGCTTGGGGAAAAATGCGAGGGAAAATTTTGGGGTACAACAGTTGCCCCTGTTCAATCTTCTTTGACCTGAAGAGTTAGATTGGCAAGTTTGCCTTTCGCGACTTGAAGGTAAAAGAAGATTGGACACTAAAGTGCCCAGAAAATTTGCACTCGTCGATGTGACGGTAAATGTGAATGGGCTTAAAGATGCCATTTGATGATGGGCTTAAAGATGCCATTTGATGATGGGCTTAAAGATGCCATCTGGTGCGGTAGAATTTTGTCGGGGGATGGGCTTAGAGATGCTATCTGAGAATGGGCTTACAGATGCCATTCGGTGACTGCTGGTAGGAGGATGGGCTTATAGATGCCATCTGGACATGTTGAAATGTATGTCAATGGTGAGTGGATAAGTGTCGGAAAGGCATCCCTGTTTTGGAACATCTCTGAATTGGGGTCTGAACAAGCAACAGATTGACGTCCATATCTGGAGAATCTGTAAGTTATCTGAGATTGAATAAGCAATAGAGCAGCATCCGTTGTTGGGACGTGTCTGTAAACTATTTTCAGAAATTGTGAAGAGTCTGAACAAGTTGGTAGATTGACATCCGTTGTTGGGACGTATCCGTAAACTATTTTCAGAAATCGTGAAGAGTCTGAACAAGTCGGTAGATTGACATCCATTGGAGGGAAGAATCCGTAAACTGTTTCAGAAGTTGCGAAGAGTCCGAATCAGTTGGTAGATTGACATCCGTTGTTGGGAAGAATCCATAAACTGTTTCAGAAGTTGAGAAGAGTCCGAATCAGTTGGTAGATTGACATCCGTTGTTGGGAAGAATCCGTAAACTGTTTCAGAAGTTGAGCAGAGTCTGAACAAGTCGGTAGATTGACATCCGTTGTAGGGAAGAATCCGTAAACTGTTTCAGAAGTCTTGAAGTTGAAGAGGAACCGGTGTAAGGTTTCCGCTGATGCGTCTGAATGAATCTGGAATAAGTATCAGAAAGTCGTCGTGTTCGAGTCACATCTGAACTATTTCTGGATGGATCTTGGGAGTTGATCTGTGTCTGTCGACTGATCTTACCTGAAAAGGCAAAGGGTTAGTTGTATGCAATGTTATGATGCATGATGCAATGCATGTGACATTAATGTTTATGATATGAATGTAATGAATGCGCATGTGAGCTGATGAGCTATCTTGCTGAGGATAAATGAATCCGAGATGGCTGAGGATAAAAGTGTCTTGACTGCTGCCGGGGAAATAATTCCTTGGCTGCCGCTGGGGAAGAGAATTCCTGATGACTTCTACTGGGGAGCTCCAAACTAATAGACTCATGCTGGGGAGGCCAGATTGAGAATCTTCGGCTTGATGGGAAGTAACCCTGGCGACTTCACTGGGGAACTCAAGATTTGCTCTCTCCAAAACTCTGTGGGGAGAAGATTCAATGGTCTGGCTCCGCTGGGGAATTTGATGAACTCCGCTGGGGATAGGGAGAATTTTGGTAAGCGCGATCCTCCGTGGTTGTTAGCTTGAGAAGAATCTGAACAAGCGATAGGTTAACATCCGTTACTTGGAGAACCCGTGAACTATTTTCAGAAATCTTGAAGTTGAATCAGCAATAGAGCCGCATCCGTTGTTGGGAAGCGTCCATAAACTAATTTCAGAGGTTGAGAAGAGTCTGAACAAGTTGGTAGATTAACATCCGTTGTTGGGAAGAATCCGTAAACTTGTTTCAGAAGTCTTGAAGAGGAACCGGTGTAGGGCTTCCTGATGATGAGCTTGTGTAAAACTGCATCGGTTTTGAATACTTTAGACATTCGAATGCCCCAAGTGGTGATGTAGATAAATTCCTGGCTTATTACAGGTGTTGGTCTATAATCGGTCGTTCACAGATGTTTCCTGGGTTGTTGCAGGTGTTGATCTGGAATTCTTCAGACATGCCCTGGCTGGATACAGGAATCGAATCTGGTAAGGTGATAGTTGATAGATGTGCCCTGGCTGGATACAGGAATCGAATCTTCAAACTCTTCAGACGTGCCCTGGCTAGATACATGAATCGAGTCTGGAAATGTGGTCAACAGATATGCCCTGGCTGGATACAGGAGTCGAATCTGGAAATAGTCGTCAACAGATATGCCCTGGCTGGATACAGGAATCGAATCTTCGAACTCTTCAGACGTTCCCTGGCTAGATACAGGAGTCGAGTCTGGAAATGTGGTCAACAGATATGCCCAGGCTGGATACAGGAGTCGAATCTGGAAATAGTCGTCAACAGATATGCCCTGGCTGGATACAGGAATCGAATCTTCGAACTCTTCAGACGTGCCCTGGCTAGATACAGGAGTCGAGTCTGGAAAGGTGATAGTTGATAGATGTGCCCTGGCTGGATACAGGAATTGAATCTTCAAACTCTTCAGACGTGCCCTGGCTAGATACAGGAATCGAGTATGGAAATAATGTAGTTGATTTGTTGAACACTTTTGACATTCGAATGCCCCAAGTGGTGAAGAAGGAGTCTTGAATCAGATTACTCTGCGTATTGAGAGACTTCTTGAAATCTTGACTGGACTGCCCCAGGTTAACTGAACTTTGAAAGATCTGTTGGACCTTGACTGGACTGCCCCAGGTTAATTGAATTGTGACAGGTCATGCCCCTTGCTGATAGGAGATTTGATGGAAGTGTTATCCTCTTGAAGTGATTTTGACTTACTGAGAGAGTTTTCGTTCCTCCGAACATTCGCTGTATGAATTTCTTCGCTGTCAAACAAAAAGGTCAAATGCAGACAGTGATATTCGAATAATGCAAAGTTTATGTTTGTCTCGAAGTTTTGAAAAATGCGTTTTTAGCAGAAAACTTTTCATAAGACAAGTTAACACAAGATTTAGAGCAAAGCCCTACAGGAGTCAGGATACCTTTTGTGACAGTATGCTTTCGAACTAACCCATGTTTCAATTAGGACTTTTACAGGGTTGTAACGTGGCCTAGTTCACGGTTTAAGAAACAAAGGATAAAGGCTCAAAGTATATTTGTACCCACCCGCTCTTCGTGATGTTCTTCAACCTAAGCTCAGTTAATTGTGCGTCACACTCTGTTTTGAGTTTTGAACGACTTTTGGGTGATGGTTCACCAGTTGAATTTTGGGGAGACAGTCATCATCTCCTTTTCTTTTTCAACATTTTTCATGTTTGTTGAGGATTTTGTAATGACCTCACTATTTTGATTTTGATTTGTTATCCCTAACTTTTGCCTGACTGTTACCGTTTTCCGGGATTACTGTCAGCGGGATGCCCCAGCTTTCTCAAGCCTCCTTTATAGGTTTTGTCTTGGTGGGCTTTTCTTCTTTTGAGAGATTGACTGTCTATGTGATAGGGAACCACCCTTGTCTTTTTGATTCCAAAGGAATGCTTTCTTTTTCGACGTCGTTCGTTGTATTACGAACTGAGAGTTTGCGACTTCAATGCGCATTTTCTTTTGAATTAACTGAGATACTACCCTGCCCCAGGTTTATATCAAGGGTTTTGATTGTATCAGAACAGGAAACTCCTACTTCTTTGGCTCGAAGGGGTTGACTAGGGATTAACTTCCTTATAACTCCAGTGTTTAGGAATTGAAAGAAATGCCTGTACATCATCAGCAATGTCTGTTCAAAAGCATATTGTATAAGATTATGGTATTGTTTCGTCATCCTCCCTCTAAAGGCTTACAGCTTTTTATCAGGAGTCAAATATCATAAAGAAAAGCATAAGAGTAGTGAAACGAATGGATGAATTCAAGACAAACATATGCAATGCATTAATGAAAATAGAGTTTAACATCAACAGATAATTGTTTGACAGCAAAAGAAATTACAACTTTGAAAATTCAAAAAGAAGCAAAAGTCTTTCAGCTTGAACTTCGTCACTTCAGATGGAGAACCCTCTAACGGAAGATTTTCATCTCGCCGTCTGGCATGAATTCCAGCACCCCAATGTCGATCAGATCTTGAATCTTGTTCTTCAAGGCCCAACAGTCGTTGGTGCCGTGTCCCGGGCTGTAGGAGTGGTAAACACAGAATGCGTCGGGATTATAGTGAGGAGAGGAGATATTGAGCTTCTGAGGAGGGTCCTTTACAGTAAGTAAGTTGACCTCCAACAGGCGCTTCAGTATGAAGAATGATGGTATTTCAGTCTCCGTGAACTGTCTTCCCGACTTTTCTTGCTTACGCCGATTGCCCCGTTGACGCTGGCGAGGTTGTTGATGGGTTTGTGACCCTAAAGCTGGCAAAGGAGCTTTCCCTTTATCTTCTTGAGTGGATGGAGGCTGAGCGGTGACTTGCTCCTCAACCTCAGATGTTTGCCCCAGTTGGTTGTTTGGAAGCAGTTGGCGGACAAGAACTCTGAGTTCCTCTTGTCTTTGAGACAGGTCTTGGATGAGAGCCATCTGGCCCACCAACTGTCCCATCATTTGGGTCCTCAAGGTTGTCAGATCAAACTGCAGCTCCGCAATCTGATCACTCCTGGCATTGTTGGAATTCCCCAAGCCCTTGGTGAGGAGAGCTTTCATCTCTTCTTGCCCCAGAGACAAGTTCAGGAACATCTCCTGTAGCTGAGCAGTCTGGTCTTGGATGTCTTTGACAGACCTTTCTAGAGCCATCTCTTGCTGAAATAAACAGCAGGAGAGTAAGGAAACCTGAAAAAGGAAAGATTATCAAAATGCAATGCATGATATGTGGATGCATGCTTTCAAGGATCTCTTGGGGTAAACACAAGAAAATGTTAGAGGTTGAGCCCTGCTCTTGGATTTGAGATCTCTGCACCAGTGGACGTCTTTCCACGAGAATCAAGCTCACCATGTCGAGTGGGTCATAGCCACTGATTCAAGTTGTTGTTCTTGATCTTTGTTTGGAGAACTTTGTATCGGTGGATGTCTTTCCACGAGAATCAAGCTCACCATGTCGAGTGGGTCATAGCCACTGATTCAAGTTGTTGCACTTGATCTTTGATGGTATTGGTTAGAGGAGAGACCTCTTGCCCCTTGATAGACGTCTGGTTCAACGTAATCCTGCATCAACAGAACCCTCGAGATCCTTGAAATGGTTATTGAAAATGCTAAAATGCTATGGTATGATGTTATGATGTTATGTGCATGTATGCACAAGCAAGTAAGTGTATATACAGGCAAACAATATTCACACAAAGCACACAAGGCCTTAGATTTAGGCTTGCATGAGGTCTGGGTACTACCCTCTTTCAGTTTGTTGGTTAAAACCTGTCCTACCAAAAGTAACCGGGTTCTAAGGGGCCCAATATCACTGGATTGCTTTCATTGTTCATCGTTTCGATTTAGCCACTGAACTGGCGACCGAAATATTCCAGGAAAGCAACCCTCAATTGGGTGTAGTATCGAGTATCAACCAACCTCGGACTGCACCAAAGTCAGTTATCTCACTACCCTAAAAAGGCCAAGATGGTTCGATTAAGGTTCCTAAGGTCAGTTGATGCTTCACGACACCACGCGGCGGCCCCGTACTCTCCTTGACTGAACTCAAGGGTTACCGGTACACACCAAAGTGCCACATCAACGTAGCAGACTGCTTCAACCATGTCGGTATACCCCGCACAGTTCCCTCACAGCCTTGTTGCTACCTAAAAGGGTTTCCCCAGATCCGGGTTAGGATCTATAAAACTCTGATACAAAGCCCACAAATGTAAAGCAAACAAAGCAATCAATTGAAAATAAAGGTGATCTAAACCCTAAGGTAACCCCACTTTTAAGTTTCAGTTTCCCCAGCAGAGTCGCCAGTTCTGTGATACGGTGGGAGAACTGACTAGTGTTTTGCGTTCGTATTCGCACTTGTGCGGTTGAGCAAGAGTCGCCACCGACTTTTTATTTTATCCTAAGGAAAGGTTTAAAAAGCACAGCAAAAACCTTTTGAGATATTTCGTGGGTTCGGGGGGTAGATTATGAAAAGGGAAGGTATTAGCACCCTTTTCATCCATGGTTATCCATGGGCTCTTAGTTACTTGGTTTTTAGATCACTTGCCTTGTTTTTCGATTGCTTGAAAATGGTGTGTGTGTGGGTGCTTTTGAAAATGTTTTGGAAAAAGATGCCTTGTCTTAGGCAACTAATGTATTTGACTCGTGATTGAGTGTTTTACAAAAGTGTGGATCTTTTCGAAAAGATGTTTCAAATGTTTTTGAGAGTTTGTTTGAAAGTGTTGTGGATTGTGGTTTTTGAAAAGAAGGCGAGTGTTTTTGCAAATTGATCTCAAGTAACTAAGAGTTTTGTCTACCCTATTGTACTCAAAGGCTTTTGTCATGTTTTAACCCCTTTTAACAATTTTGTTCTACCATTGAAATTGGCAGACAATCTTGCGTTTAGGAAGTTTATTCGGGACGGGCGCGGGTCATCGTATGAACCATGAATGCAATGATGCCAAGTGTCTTTGGCAATTTGCTTTGAAGGGACTATGATCATTCCGTTTAGGCAATACTTTGAGACTTGTGATCATTTGATTTTGTTTTGCCAAAGATACTCGACGTGCAAGCATGGCCCATTTTGGAAGGCAACATGTGGGATTACCCTAGAGGGTGCAAGTGTGATTGTGTATTGATTACATGTATTTGTCTTGTATTAGGTTATCTAGCGTTTGATTTTATGTACATGCAAACCCTAGGTCTAACCATGGTATAATTGGAAAACTGTAAATTGCGGAATGTAAAATCTACGCTATTACAAAATAGTGTCCGGGAGTGGGGGTATAAATGTACAAAAGGGGATGCGACTTATAGTATCCAATAAGTTACAACCAAATCGAATGTGCGATCAAATGTAAATATCGAATATACAAATATAAGATAAACAATGTGTATAGGGCAATGTGAATGTATTGTGTATTTGTATTGTGTAAGTGCGAAATGTATATGAGTATGTGTAATTATTTACAAGCGCGAAATGTGAGATTGAAGCGTATTAGGGTTTTTGACCTAGATAGGTATTTTAAGGAATCTTTGATTTGTATATTTAATTATGTATAAAAGAAAAATGTTTTAACTTAAATGTTCAAGTTTTAATTAAGAAATGTATCTTTATTTGTTTGTATACAAAAATGTTTTAATTAAATGTTTAGGAGCTTAATTAAATTGTGAAAATGATATTTTGAGAAAAAAGAATATATTTCCATGTGTTATGTACAAAATTAATGTTTTCAAAATTTATGTACAAAAGAAAATGTTTTTAATAGAATATTCAAGTTTCTAATTAAATTATGTATAAAATGTCTTAAGAAATTTAAATTATGCAAGAAAATGTATATTTATTTTAGTATGTACAAATGTATTTTATTTAAAGAGTAAATAAAGTAAAAAAAGAAAGTATTTTCAATTTTTAATATATGACAAAATGTATTTTAATTATGTGCTTAAATAAAAAATCAAAGATTAAAAGGAAGTAATTTTAAGTATTTTAGTATTTTTAATATTAATGTATTATTATGACAAATGTATTAAATTAGAAAAATATAAGGTGTTTATATATAAAAGAAATTAGTGTTAATAAAAATATTTGTAAAAAAGGGTTAAGTTAGTTAATAATAAAAAAGAAAACAATTTGTTTTATAAAAAAAGGTTATCAATATTTTGTAAAGAAAAAAATCATTTTAATGGGCTTTTGGGGGGGTGCAGAATGGGCAAGGCCCATGTTGAATTTGGGACAAAGTTAGGGTTAGGGATTATCGTTCATTTGAGAACAAAGCTTAGGGTTAGCAGCGGCGCGCCGTTCACTGAGGTTCATCGTTCTTCTTCATCCTTGCAAGCTTCCTGAGCAACTCATCCCTCCGGCCACCAGTGTCAACCCCAAACCTCTCTTCCCTCCATGGCGTGAACTCAGCGTCCTCTTGATACAAGGTTCGTTCCAATGTTTTATGTTTCCTTTTTCTTTTCTGAATTTGCGTGTGTTGTTTTAAGTTGAGTTTTGATTCTTAATTTTGTATTATTATGAGGTGGTGAAGAAGAAAGGGGGAGAAGATTGGCTACCTGACCTTGGAGGAGGAGGAGAGACGGGGAAGTGGCGCTTCGGAGGCCGGAAGGAGCGGAGGGAGCGTGACGAGTCTTTGCTTCTGATGACCCTGGTATCTTTTATCTTTTCGCCATTTTCTAGGGTTTGATGATGATCTTAGCTGAGAAACCCTCTTGATACTCACTTCTTTATCTCTTCTCTTCGCTGGCTTGTTATCTTGAATGGTTGCTTTTCTTGTGAATATGCTTCCTTGCCTATGATGAAGCTTTCTTCTGAGGCTCTCTTTCCTCTTCTCTACTGCTCACGTTGCCTTTGATACTTGTTGCCCCTGAACCAACTTTCTCTCTTCTTCTTGAATGCTGTATACTTGTTTGTGTTGCCCAGTGATGTTTTACTGAGGGCTTTTAGACTTGAGATGCTATGGCTTTGAGTTTGATAGGCATGGTGAATTTGCTTCAAGCAAGGTTGTGATATTTCAGGTTATGGTTGGTATTGGTTTTGACAGTTGGTAATGGTAGGTTGTGTTTGGTTTGAACTGGACAAGTTTGTAATTATTTCTTCTGCAGGTTTTTTGATGTTAGAGGTTATACTGTGGTTCAGGCAGCTTGTTATGTTGAGGTTTTTCAGGCTCTGAGTTTGGTAGTGCAGTAGGCTTGAAGTTTGAGTTTTTTGTGTTTGTGAGGCTTGATGCAGGTTCTGGTTAGGCTTGGCTTAACACAGTTTTGGTTAGGTTATGCTTGACAGGCTTGTAGAGGTTTCAGGCCTTTTGAACTGGTTTTTGGGCTAGAGCAGGTTAATGCTTGCAATAGCTTATGTTTTTGGCCAGCACTTGGTTTATCAGGTTTTGTATCTTTATGTTGTGTAGCTTTGTTTCTTACTGATGCAGGTTTGAAGCTTCAGCATGTTTATGAGGTTTTTGGTAAAGCTTGCAGTAGGTTATGTTATGCGTTTGTATATTTTTCTTCCTCTCCTTTGCTGAACTGAGTTCTCTTGGATTATATCTTTTCTTGTTTCTTCTGCCTAAGCCTAAAACCTGCCTATTGCTGCTTTATCTCTCTTCTCTTCCATAGTACAGTTTTAGAATTTAATATGATTTTTATGCTGTACTTTGTTCTGAAGGGGCCCTTTTATGCTGGGAAATGATGACTTAGATTGCTTGCATAACACATTTTTCTGCATCTTTATCTTTTCCTTGATATCTTTTCCAAATCCTTTATGACAGTCTTGGCACTTTTGACAGCAATTATACTTCTTGCTTTTTCTTTGATATCTTTTGAGTAGATTTTGGCATTTTGACAGTAAATTGCCTTTTTGCTTTGGATAGAAAGTGGAATTGGATTTGAACTATGCAGTTTGAACTTTGGAATTTTATGCATTTTGAACTTTGGAATTTATGCATTTGACATTTGCATTTATGAATAAAATTCTTCCCTCTCTGTGAACCGGGAGAAATCCCGTGATTTGCAGAGAGGGTCAACTGATCCCAGTCAGTGGCCCCTAATGATGAGCAAATTTTATCTGTCTTTTTTTTAATTCAACTGCTTTCTGACTTTCTCCTTTCTTTTTTTTGCAGATAAATAATGGAGCACCGGAGCGAAGTGAAGAATGAAGAATATTAGAAATAGGATAGTTTTTTATTTTATTTAATATTTAAATTAATGTAAATTATTGTTCGTAATTTAAATTATAAACAACAATTTGTACAAATAATTCAAATATCAATAAAATATAAATTATCCAATTAGTTCTAATTTTCTTTCTTTATTGTTTATTTATTTATTTAAAACTCCTTGAATTAAAACAATTGAAAAATAAATTTCAATCATTCAATTTTAGAATAATAAATAACTTAAATAAAAACAATATTGATCAATTAAACCTGTCTCTTCCAATATCCAAAGCAAAGCAGCAGTCAACCAAAATAAACTGATCAAGCGCATTCCTTCTTCACTGATTTGCCATAAACACTGTGAATCCAATACTGCATATTGTATTTGACTGGCTCAAAGAAAACAACATGAATTCAAACCACTGTCTCTTTCACTGATTAAATCAAAACAATGCGAATTTAACCCCAATCTCGGAATAAACGGCAAAGTGCTGTAGAATTTAAATTCTTCTGAGAATATGCCCATAAAAACTTAACTCCTGATTAAATGCCAAATAACGCTCGCCTGATCAAAATTGAACCAAAAAATCATCCAAACCCTAAGCCAATTGTGAAACAATCCAGAGTCCTAAAAATCAGTAAAAACCCTAATTTTGCTTGACTGTCAAGAAAAGTCCGTTTCTCCGATTCTTGAGCTAGTTTGAAAAGTCAGGAAATGTCTGAAGTTGAGATTGCTTGGGGAAAAATGCGAGGGCAAATTTTGGGGTACAACAGTTGCCCCTGTTCAATCTTCTTTGACCTGAAGAGTTAGATTGGCAAGTTTGCCTTTCGCGACTTGAAGGTAAAAGAAGATTGGACACTAAAGTGCCCAGAAAATTTGCACTCGTCGATGTGACGGTAAATGTGAATGGGCTTAAAGATTCCATTTGATGATGGGCTTAAAGATGCCATTTGATGATGGGCTTAAAGATGCCATCTGGTGCGGTAGAATTTTGTCGGGGGATGGGCTTAGAGATGCCATCTGAGAATGGGCTTACAGATGCCATTCGGTGACTGCTGGTAGGAGGATGGGCTTATAGATGCCATCTGGACATGTTGAAATGTATGTCAATGGTGAGTGGATAAGTGTCGGAAAGGCATCCCTGTTTTGGAACATCTCTGAATTGGGGTCTGAACAAGCAACAGATTGACGTCCATATCTGGAGAATCTGTAAGTTATCTGAGATTGAATAAGCAATAGAGCAGCATCCGTTGTTGGGACGTGTCCGTAAACTATTTTCAGAAATTGTGAAGAGTCTGAACAAGTTGGTAGATTGACATCCGTTGTTGGGACGTATCCGTAAACTATTTTCAGAAATCGTGAAGAGTCTGAACAAGTCGGTAGATTGACATCCATTGGAGGGAAGAATCCGTAAACTGTTTCAGAAGTTGCGAAGAGTCCGAATCAGTTGGTAGATTGACATCCGTTGTTGGGAAGAATCCATAAACTGTTTCAGAAGTTGAGAAGAGTCTGAATCAGTTGGTAGATTGACATCCGTTGTTGGGAAGAATCCGTAAACTGTTTCAGAAGTTGAGCAGAGTCTGAACAAGTCGGTAGATTGACATCCGTTGTAGGGAAGAATCCGTAAACTGTTTCAGAAGTCTTGAAGTTGAAGAGGAACCGGTGTAAGGTTTCCGCTGATGCGTCTGAATGAATCTGGAATAAGTATCAGAAAGTCGCCGTGTCCGGGTCACATCTGAACTATTTCTGGATGGATCTTGGGAGTTGATCTGTGTATGTCGACTGATCTTACCTGAAAAGGCAAAGGGTTAGTTGTATGCAATGTTATGATGCATGATGCAATGCATGTGACATTAATGTTTATGATATGAATGTAATGAATGCGCATGTGAGCTGATGAGCTATCTTGCTGAGGATAAATGAATCCGAGATGGCTGAGGATAAAAGTGTCTTGACTGCTGCCGGGGAAATAATTCCTTGGCTGCCGTTGGGGAAGAGAATTCCTGATGACCTCTACTGGGGAGCTCCAAACTAATAGACTCATGCTGGGGAGGCCAGATTGAGAATCTTCGGCTTGATGGGAAGTAACCCTGGCGACTTCACTGGGGAACTCAAGATTTGCCCTCTCCAAAACTCTGTGGGGAGAAGGTTCAATGGTCTGGCTCCGCTGGGGAATTTGATGAACTCCGCTGGGGATAGGGAGAATTTTGGTAAGCGCGATCCTCCGTGGTTGTTAGCTTGAGAAGAATCTGAACAAGCGATAGGTTAACATCCGTTACTTGGAGAACCCGTGAACTATTTTCAGAAATCTTGAAGTTGAATCAGCAATAGAGCCGCATCCGTTGTTGGGAAGCGTCCGTAAACTAATTTCAGAGGTTGAGAAGAGTCTGAACAAGTTGGTAGATTAACATCCGTTGTTGGGAAGAATCCGTAAACTTGTTTCAGAAGTCTTGAAGAGGAACCGGTGTAGGGCTTCCTGATGATGAGCTTGTGTAAAACTGCATCGGTTTTGAATACTTTAGACATTCGAATGCCCCAAGTGGTGATGTAGATAAATTCCTGGCTTATTACAGGTGTTGGTCTACAATCGGTCGTTCACAGATGTTTCCTGGGTTGTTGCAGGTGTTGATCTGGAATTCTACAGACATGCCCTGGCTGGATACAGGAATCGAATCTGGAAAGGTGATAGTTGATAGATGTGCCCTGGCTGGATACAGGAATCGAATCTTCAAACTCTTCAGACGTGCCCTGGCTAGATACATGAATCGAGTCTGGAAATGTGGTCAACAGATATGCCCTGGCTGGATACAGGAGTCGAATCTGGAAATAGTCGTCAACAGATATGCCCTGGCTGGATACAGGAATCGAATCTTCGAACTCTTCAGACGTGCCCTGGCTAGATACAGGAGTCGAGTCTGGAAATGTGGTCAACAGATATGCCCTGGCTGGATACAGGAGTCGAATCTGGAAATAGTCGTCAACAGATATGCCCTGGCTGGATACAGGAATCGAATCTTCGAACTCTTCAGACGTGCCCTGGCTAGATACAGGAGTCGAGTCTGGAAAGGTCATAGTTGATAGATGTGCCCTGGCTGGATACAAGAATTGAATCTTCAAACTCTTCAGACGTGCCCTGGCTAGATACAGGAATCGAGTCTAGAAATAATGTAGTTGATTTGTTGAACACTTTTGACATTCGAATGCCCCAAGTGGTGAAGAAGGAGTCTTGAATCAGATTACTCTGCGTATTGAGAGACTTCTTGAAATCTTGATTGGACTGCCCCAGGTTAACTGAACTTTGAAAGATCTGTTGGACCTTGACTGGACTGCCCCAGGTTAATTGAATTGTGACAGGTCATGCCCCTTGCTGATAGGAGATTTGATGGAAGTGTTATCCTCTTGAAGTGATTTTGACTTACTGAGAGAGTTTTCGTTCCTCCGAACATTCGCTGTATGAATTTCTTCGTTGTCAAACAAAAAGGTCAAATGCAGACAGTGATATTCGAATAATGCAAAGTTTATGTTTGTCTCGAAGTTTTAAAAAATGCGTTTTTAGCAGAAAACTTTTCATAAGACAAGTTAACACAAGATTTAGAGCAAAGCCCTACAGGAGTCAGGATACCTTTTGTGACAGTATGCTTTCGAACTAACCCATGTTTCAATTAGGACTTTTACAGGGTTGTAACGTGGCCTAGTTCACGGTTTAAGAAACAAAGGATAAAGGCTCAAAGTATATTTGTACCCACCCGCTCTTCGTGATGTTCTTCAACCTAAGCTCAGTTAATTGTGCGTCACACTCTGTTTTGAGTTTTGAACGACTTTTGGGTGATGGTTCACCAGTTGAATTTTGGGGAGACAGTCATCATCTCCTTTTCTTTTTCAACATTTTTCATGTTTGTTGAGGATTTTGTAATGACCTCACTATTTTGATTTTGATTTGTTATCCCTAACTTTTGCCTGACTGTTACCGTTTTCCGGGATTACTGTCAGCGGGATGCCCCAGCTTTCTCAAGCCTCCTTTATAGGTTTTGTCTTGGTGGGCTTTTCTTCTTTTGAGAGATTGACTGTCTATGTGATAGGGAACCACCCTTGTCTTTTTGATTCCAAAGGAATGCTTTCTTTTTCGACGTCGTTCGTTGTATTACGAACTGAGAGTTTGCGACTTCAATGCGCATTTTCTTTTGAATTAACTGAGATACTACCCTGCCCCAGGTTTATATCAAGGGTTTTGATTGTATCAGAACAGGAAACTCCTACTTCTTTGGCTCGAAGGGGTTGACTAGGGATTAACTTCCTTATAACTCCAGTGTTTGGGAATTGAAAGAAATGCATGTACATCATCAGCAAGGTCTGTTCAAAAGCATATTGTATAAGATTATGGTATTGTTTCGTCATCCTCCCTCTAAAGGCTTACAGCTTTTTATCAGGAGTCAAATATCATAAAGAAAAGCATAAGAGTAGTGAAACGAATGGATGAATTCAAGACAAACATATGCAATGCATTAATGAAAATAGAGTTTAACATCAACAGATAATTGTTTGACAGCAAAAGAAATTACAACTTTGAAAATTCAAAAAGAAGCAAAAGTCTTTCAGCTTGAACTTCGTCACTTCAGATGGAGAACCCTCTAACGGAAGATTTTCATCTCGCCGTCTGGCATGAATTCCAGCACCCCAATGTCGATCAGATCTTGAATCTTGTTCTTCAAGGCCCAACAGTCGTTGGTGCCGTGTCCCGGGTTGTAGGAGTGGTAAACACACAATGCGTCGGGATTATAGTGAGGAGAGGAGATATTGAGCTTCTGAGGAGGGTCCTTTACAGTAAGTAAGTTGACCTCCAACAGGCGCTTCAGTATGAAGAATGATGGTATTTCAGTCTCCGTGAACTGTCTTCCCGACTTTTCTTGCTTATGCCGATTGCCCCGTTGACGCTGGCGAGGTTGTTGATGGGTTTGTGACCCTGAAGCTGGCAAAGGAGCTTTCCCTTTATCTTCTTGAGTGGATGGAGGCTGAGCGGTGACTTGCTCCTCAACCTCAGATGTTTGCCCCAGTTGGTTGTTTGGAAGCAGTTGGCGGACAAGAACTCTGAGTTCCTCTTGTCTTTGAGACAGGTCTTGGATGAGAGCCATCTGGCCCACCAACTGTCCCATCATTTTGGTCCTCAAGGTTGTCAGATCAAACTGCAGCTCCGCAATCTGATCACTCCTGGCATTGTTGGAATTCCCCAAGCCCTTGGTGAGGAGAGCTTTCATCTCTTCTTGCCCCAGAGACAAGTTCAGGAACATCTCCTGTAGCTGAGCAGTCTGGTCTTGGATGTCTTTGACAGACCTTTCTAGAGCCATCTCTTGCTGAAATAAACAGCAGGAGAGTAAGGAAACCTGAAAAAGGAAAGATTGTCAAAATGCAATGCATGATATGTGGATGCATGCTTTCAAGGATCTCTTGGGGTAAACACAAGAAAATGTTAGAGGTTGAGCCCTGCTCTTGGATTGGAGATCTCTGCACCAGTGGACGTCTTTCCACGAGAATCAAGCTCACCATGTCGAGTGGGTCATAGCCACTGATTGAAGTTGTTGTTCTTGATCTTTGTTTGGAGAACTTTGTATCGGTGGATGTCTTTCCACGAGAATCAAGCTCACCATGTCGAGTGGGTCATAGCCACTGATTCAAGTTGTTGCACTTGATCTTTGATGGTATTGGTTAGAGGAGAGACCTCTTTCCCCTTGATAGACGTCTGGTTCAACGTAATCCTGCATCAACAGAACCCTCGAGATCCTTGAAATGGTTATTGAAAATGCTAAAATGCTATGGTATGATGTTATGATGTTATGTGCATGTATGCACAAGCAAGTAAGTGTATATACAGGCAAACAATATTCACACAAAGCACACAAGGCCTTAGGTTTAGGCTTGCATGAGGTCTGGGTACTACCCTCTTTCAGTTTGTTGGTTAAAACCTGTCCTACCAAAAGTAACCGGGTTCTAAGGGGCCCAATATCACTGGATTGCTTTCATTGTTCATCGTTTCGATTTAGCCACTGAACTGGCGACCGAAATATTCCAGGAAAGCAACCCTCAATTGGGTGTAGTATCGAGTATCAACCAACCTCGGACTGCACCAAAGTCAGTTATCTCACTACCCTAAAAAGGCCAAGATGGTTCGATTAAGGTTCCTAAGGTCAGTTGATGCTTCACGACACCACGCGGCGGCCCCGTACTCTCCTTGACTGAACTCAAGGGTTACCGGTACACACCAAAGTGCCACATCAACGTAGCAGACTGCTTCAACCATGTCGGTATACCCCGCACAGTTCCCTCACAGCCTTGTTGCTACCTAAAAGGGTTTCCCCAGATCCGGGTTAGGATCTATAAAACTCCGATACAAAGCCCACAAATGTAAAGCAAACAAAGCAATCAATTGAAAATAAAGGTGATCTAAACCCTAAGGTAACCCCACTTTTAAGTTTCAGTTTCCCCAGCAGAGTCGCCAGTTCTGTGATACGGTGGGAGAACTGACTAGTGTTTTGCGTTCGTATTCGCACTTGTGCGGTTGAGCAAGAGTCGCCACCGACTTTTTATTTTATCCTAAGGAAAGGTTAAAAAAGCACAGCAAAAACCTTTTGAGATATTTCGTGGGTTCGGGGGGTAGATTATGAAAAGGGAAGTTATTAGCACCCTTTTCATCCATGGTTATCCATGGGCTCTTAGTTACTTGGTTTTTAGATCACTTGCCTTGTTTTTCGATTGCTTGAAAATGGTGTGTGTGTGGGTGCTTTTGAAAATGTTTTGGAAAAAGATGCCTTGTCTTAGGCAACTAATGTATTTGACTCGTGATTGAGTGTTTTACAAAAGTGTGGATCTTTTCGAAAAGATGTTTCAAATGTTTTTGAGAGTTTGTTTGAAAGTGTTGTGGATTGTGGTTTTTGAAAAGAAGGCAAGTGTTTTTGCAAATTGATCTCAAGTAACTAAGAGTTTTGTCTACCCTATTGTACTCAAAGGCTTTTGTCATGTTTTAACCCCTTTTAACAATTTTGTTCTACCATTGAAATTGGCAGACAATCTTGCGTTTAGGAAGTTTATTCGGGACGGGCGCGGGTCATCGTATGAACCATGAATGCAATGATGCCAAGTGTCTTTGGCAATTTGCTTTGAAGGGACTATGATCATTCCGTTTAGGCAATACTTTGAGACTTGTGATCATTTGATTTTGTTTTGCCAAAGATACTCGACGTGCAAGCATGGCCCATTTTGGAAGGCAACATGTGGGATTACCCTAGAGGGTGCAAGTGTGATTGTGTATTGATTACATGTATTTGTCTTGTATTAGGTTATCTAGCGTTTGATTTTATGTACATGCAAACCCTAGGTCTAACCATGGTATAATTGGAAAACTGTAAATTGCGGAATGTAAAATCTACGCTATTATAAAATAGTGTCCGGGAGTGGGGGTATAAATGTACAAAAGGGGATGCGACTTATAGTATCCAATAAGTTACAACCAAATCGAATGTGCGATCAAATGTAAATATCGAATATACAAATATAAGATAAACAATGTGTATAGGGCAATGTGAATGTATTGTGTATTTGTATTGTGTAAGTGCGAAATGTATATGAGTATGTGTAATTATTTACAAGCGCGAAATGTGAGATTGAAGCGTATTAGGATTTTTGACCTAGATAGGTATTTTAAGGAATCTTTGATTTGTATATTTAATTATGTATAAAAGAAAAATGTTTTAACTTAAATGTTCAAGTTTTAATTAAGAAATGTATCTTTATTTGTTTGTATACAAAAATGTTTTAATTAAATGTTTAGGAGCTTAATTAAATTGTGAAAATGATATTTTGAGAAAAAAAGAATATATTTCCATGTGTTATGTACAAAATTAATGTTTTCAAAATTTATGTACAAAAGAAAATGTTTTTAATAGAATATTCAAGTTTCTAATTAAATTATGTATAAAATGTCTTAAGAAATTTAAATTATGCAAGAAAATGTATATTTATTTTAGTATGTACAAATGTATTTTATTTAAAGAGTAAATAAAGTAAAAAAAGAAAGTATTTTCAATTTTTAATATATGACAAAATGTATTTTAATTATGTGCTTAAATAAAAAATCAAAGATTAAAAGGAAGTAATTTTAAGTATTTTAGTATTTTTAATATTAATGTATTATTATGACAAATGTATTAAATTAGAAAAATATAAGGTGTTTATATATAAAAGAAATTAGTGTTAATAAAAATATTTGTAAAAAAGGGTTAAGTTAGTTAATAATAAAAAAGAAAACAATTTGTTTTATAAAAAAAGGTTATCAATATTTTGTAAAGAAAAGAATCATTTTAATGGGCTTTTGGGGGGGTGCAGAATGGGCAAGGCCCATGTTGAATTTGGGACAAAGTTAGGGTTAGGGATTATCGTTCATTTGAGAACAAAGCTTAGGGTTAGCAGCGGCGCGCCGTTCACTGAGGTTCATCGTTCTTCTTCATCCTTGCAAGCTTCCTGAGCAACTCATCCCTCCGGCCACCAGTGTCAACCCCAAACCTCTCTTCCCTCCATGGCGTGAACTCAGCGTCCTCTTGATACAAGGTTCGTTCCAATGTTTTATGTTTCCTTTTTCTTTTCTGAATTTGCGTGTGTTGTTTTAAGTTGAGTTTTGATTCTTAATTTTGTATTATTATGAGGTGGTGAAGAAGAAAGGGGGAGAAGATTGGCTACCTGACCTTGGAGGAGGAGGAGAGACGGGGAAGTGGCGCTTCGGAGGCCGGAAGGAGCGGAGGGAGCGTGACGAGTCTTTGCTTCTGATGACCCTTGTATCTTTTATCTTTTCGCCATTTTCTAGGGTTTGATGATGATCTTAGTTGAGAAACCCTCTTGATACTCACTTCTTTATCTCTTCTCTTCGATGGCTTGTTATCTTGAATGGTTGCTTTGCTTGTGAATATGCTTCCTTGCCTATGATGAAGCTTGCTTCTGAGGCTCTCTTTCCTCTTCTCTACTGCTCACGTTGCCTTTGATACTTGTTGCCCCTGAACCAACTTTCTCTCTTCTTCTTGAATGCTGTATACTTGTTTGTGTTGCCCAGTGATGTTTTACTGAGGGCTTTTAGACTTGAGATGCTATGGCTTTGAGTTTGATAGGCATGGTGAATTTGCTTCAAGCAAGGTTGTGATATTTCATGTTATGGTTGGTATTGGTTTTGACAGTTGGTAATGGTAGGTTGTGTTTGGTTTGAACTGGACAAGTTTGTAATTATTTCTTCTGCAGGTTTTTTGATGTTAGAGGTTATACTGTGGTTCAGGCAGCTTGTTATGTTGAGGTTTTTCAGGCTCTGAGTTTGGTAGTGCAGTAGGCTTGAAGTTTGAGTTTTTTGTGTTTGTGAGGCTTGATGCAGGTTCTGGTTAGGCTTGGCTTAACACAGTTTTGGTTAGGTTATGCTTGACAGGCTTGTAGAGGTTTCAGGCCTTTTGAACTGGTTTTTGGGCTAGAGCAGGTTAATGCTTGCAATAGCTTATGTTTTTGGCCAGCACTTGGTTTATCAGGTTTTGTATCTTTATGTTGTGTAGCTTTGTTTCTTACTGATGCAGGTTTGAAGCTTCAGCATGTTTATGAGGTTTTTGGTAAAGCTTGCAGTAGGTTATGTTATGCGTTTGTATATTTTTCTTCCTCTCCTTTGCTGAACTGAGTTCTCTTGGATTATATCTTTTCTTGTTTCTTCTGCCTAAGCCTAAAACCTGCCTATTGCTGCTTTATCTCTCTTCTCTTCCATAGTACAGTTTTAGAATTTAATATGATTTTTATGCTGTACTTTGTTCTGAAGGGGCCCTTTTATGCTGGGAAATGATGACTTAGATTGCTTGCATAACACATTTTTCTGCATCTTTATCTTTTCCTTGATATCTTTTCCAAATCCTTTATGACAGTCTTGGCACTTTTGACAGCAATTGTACTTCTTGCTTTTTCTTTGATATCTTTTGAGTAGATTTTGGCATTTTGACAGTAAATTGCCTTTTTGCTTTGGATAGAAAGTGGAATTGGATTTGAACTATGCAGTTTGAACTTTGGAATTTTATGCATTTTGAACTTTGGAATTTATGCATTTGACATTTGCATTTATGAATAAAATTCTTCCCTCTCTGTGAACCGGGAGAAATCCCGTGATTCGCAGAGAGGGTCAACTGATCCCAGTCAGTGGCCCCTAATGATGAGCAAATTTTATCTGTCTTTTTTTTAATTCAACTGCTTTCTGACTTTCTCCTTTCTTTTTTTTGCAGATAAATAATGGAGCACCGGAGCGAAGTGAAGAATGAAGAATATTAGAAATAGGATAGTTTTTTATTTTATTTAATATTTAAATTAATGTAAATTATTGTTCGTAATTTAAATTATAAACAACAATTTGTACAAATAATTCAAATATCAATAAAATCTAAATTATCCAATTAGTTCTAATTTTCTTTCTTTATTGTTTATTTATTTATTTAAAACTCCTTGAATTAAAACAATTGAAAAATAAATTTCAATCATTCAATTTTAGAATAATAAATAACTTAAATAAAAACAATATTGATCAATTAAACCTGTCTCTTCCAATATCCAAAGCAAAGCAGCAGTCAACCAAAATAAACTGATCAAGCGCATTCCTTCTTCACTGATTTGCCATAAACACTGTGAATCCAATACTGCATACTGTATTTGACTGGCTCAAAGAAAACAACATGAATTCAAACCACTGTCTCTTTCACTGATTAAATCAAAACAATGCGAATTTAACCCCAATCTCGGAATAAACGGCAAAGTGCTGTAGAATTTAAATTCTTCTGAGAATATGCCCATAAAACCTTAACTCCTGATTAAATGCCAAATAACGCTCGCCTGATCAAAATTGAACCAAAAAATCATCCAAACCCTAAGCCAATTGTGAAACAATCCAGAGTCCTAAAAATCAGTAAAAACCCTAATTTTGCTTGACTGTCAAGAAAAGTCCGTTTGTCCGATTCTTGAGCCAGTTTGAAAAGTCAGGAAATGTCTGAAGTTGAGATTGCTTGGGGAAAAATGCGAGGGCAAATTTTGGGGTACAACAGTAAGATAGAAACATCTAAAGGAGGAGGAAAAGAACACCTAAGACCTTTTGAGTAGGTAGAATGCTCCTAATTACTTGCTCAATTTCAAAACAAACATCCTTGCTATTTTCACAAACAAACACTTTCAAAAACACATCTCACAAACACCTCTTTGAACTATTTTCAAAACAACACTTTGTATGCATTCTTATAGAAACGAGAATCATTACAAAGATACATTTTCAAAATACTTTCAAAACCCACATCACAAGCACACATTCAAACAAAAGCAAGTGATCTAACAAGCAACTAAGAGCCCATGGAAAACCATGGATGAAAAGGGTACTAATACCTTCCCTTTTCATAATCTACCCCCCGAACTCAAAAACATCTCTAAAGGTCTTTCCTATGCTTTTTCACCTTTCCTTTTGGATAAAAGAAAAGTCGGTGGCGACTCTTACTAAACTGCAACATTTGCAAACACAAACGCAAAACTCCAAGTCAGTTCTCCCACTGTATCACACCATGCATTGCATACATCATAGCATTGCATACAATTAACTCTTCACCTTTTTCAGGAAAGAATCAATCGACAAGAAATTATCATCTAAAAATTTCTGACAGGCAAATATTTTCAACAAGTCATTTACAGATCAATTCCCGAGAAAGGACTGGTCGTCCATCTACATAGAAAATATTTCCTTTAGACCCCTGCTGGTTCAGTTTAAATCTCTCAACGGTTTATCCTAATTCTTCCCTAGTAGACATTTTCTCTGGTTCAGACAAATCTCTCAATGATTTGTTCTGATTCTTCTCCAGATCCCTGCTGGTTCAATTTAAATCTCTCAAAAGTTTATCCTGATTCTTTCCTTGCAGACGTATTCTCTGGATCGGATAAATCTCTCAATGATTTGTTCTGATTCTTCTCCAGACTCCTGCTGGTTCAGTTTAAATCTCTCAACGGTTTATCCTGATTCTTCCCTAGTAAACATTTTCTCTGGTTCAGACAAATCTCTCAATGATTTATTCTGATTCTTCTCTAGATCCCTGCTGGTTCAGTTTAAATCTCTCAACGGTTTATCCTGATTCTTTCCTCGCAGACGTATTCTCTGGTTCGGATAAATATCTCAATGATTTGTTTTGATTCCTCTCCAGGCTCCTTCTGGTTCAGAAAAATCTATCAATGATTTATTCTGATTCTTCTCCAGACCATTGCTAGTTCAGATAAACCTCTCAACGGTTTATCTTGATTCTTTCCCAGTAGACAATTTTCTTTGGTTCAGATAAATTGCACCAAGATTTATTTTGATTCTTTCCAGTCAAAGTTAATCCAAGACCTCTATTGGTTCAGTTTAAATCGTTCCAAGATTTATGTTGATTCTTTCCAATCAAACAACATTCAAAACTTCTGCTAGTTCCAGTTTAAATCAACCAAAGGTTTATTCTGATTTCTTTTCCGTTTGAAGTCAAGTTCAGACTTCATCCACTTCTGTCAACAATCACCTTTGGATGGCATCTATAAGCCCATCTCCGATAACTCTCCATCATTTCTCCAAATGTCATCTTTAAGCCTATTCCCTACACAATCAACCAACACATCATCGAGTGCAAATTTCTGGGCACTCTAGTGTTCAATCATCTTCTACTTTCAAGCTACGAACGACGAACATGTCGATCTCACTTTTCAAGTTTAAGAAGATTGAACAGGGGCAGTTGTTGTACCCCAAAATTTTCCCTCCCATTTTTCATTCAAGATACTATCCTAGGGTTTCTCGAATACTCAACTTGGCTCAGAATTCGATCAGACAGATAATCTTCCTAAGCAGTAAATCAGCAATTAGGGTTTTGCATTTCTCAAAGAAAATTGAGTCTTCAAGGTCTCAATTGGTCTTCATGGGTTTTCATGTCTCCTCAAGGTTGTTTAAGCCAGTTTTCAAACCTCGCATTGCAAGTTTGCTCAGTCAATAGTTCAGATAACTGAAAAACGACTACATTAACCCAAAAATTGACCTTTTGTGAGAGCAAGTTCAAATTCTTGTAACTTCTTCATTATTCGATACTTTGAGTGGTTTTTCTGGCGTATGATTCTCCTTGATGCCACCTCCATTTTCTCTTCACAAGACAAGAGCTGATTACGCATAGAAGATCAAATGCGTTAGAAGTCGCATCATGAAATTTGACCTAATTTCAAATAAGAGTCATCTAATTTCTAAGAATTGTTATTTCTTCAAATTACAAGACCTTGAGACGATTATTTTTGCAAATTGTCTTAAGTGATTTCATCAACAATTTCTCTTCAAAAATCAAAGGAAAATTATGTTTATAAGACCTTGAAAGTTATCAAATTGTCATAGACCATTTTCTTGATGTAGAATGTTTTTGACTTCTAATTTCAACACTTGCCATAATTGTTTTCTCAAGATATTGATTCTTATGTTGAGCTCGGGGATTCCTTGGTTGTTTGTCGCTGATTTCAAGTCATTGGTGTTTGAGCATTGATGTTTGAGCATTGGTGTTTATTAGATTATAGTGGATTTTTTATCGAGTTTCTTAAGACACTATTTGTTCACTCAAGTACCATTGACTTGTATTGCGAGTTATTATGAATTGAAGATGTGACTTAGAGTTTTAGTGAAGGATATTTGAGGATCCATTCAAATGATGCCTTTGATTTCAATTCAGCCCAAGCATACAAGGCATAATTCATTTATATGAATTTGTCTTTAATTCAAGATTCAAAATGGAAGAAACTTTTTTTAGAAAGGAAACTACAAAGGCATTATTTTGTTTCATCCAAATGCGTACCAAGACTTTTTCAAAGATCAAATTCAAGTTACAATTTCAAATTGCAAGTTACAAGTTATGATTCAAAGATCAATTTCAAATTGCAAGTTTTAAAGGGACTTTACATTCAAGGCCTAATCCTAAGTCGTAAACATGTTTAAATCATCCCAAAATCTTCGAGATATTCTTCAAGCTTCATGGCAGCCCCATTTCTTCAAGACATCATCACCATTTCCCTTCAAGCCTATCCATGACTTCCAATTATAAATTGCCTTGTTGTTTATCCATACCATCACATGAAACAAATCAAAGAAAAGGAAGATATGATTAGCACATAAATAATGAAGTTTAAACAAGAAATTTTCAAAGTTTTCTTTTCACAAATTCATCATGAGGGTTTGTATTTGGAATCAGACTAGAAGGTTTTTGTTCTTAATCATAGTCTATCTCCTACTTTTGTCAATCCCAAAAATTTAATCTCTTTGGTTCACAAAAGGAAAAAAAAGAATTTACAAACAATTTCATGGCAGAAACAGCAGCCCAAAACAAATATGCGCAAAACAGTGCAGCAAACCAAAAGCAGCAGAACTGCTAAGCAAAGTAGCAGCTGCAATCCAAGCCAAAATGCAGCAGCTGTAACAAGGCTACACAAACAACAATGATAGCAGCAACCAAGCACACTGCAGAGAAAAAGCAAAAACAGCAGGCAGCCTAAATAAAACAACCAAGCACACTACATTGCAAAAGCAAAGTCAAACTGCAATAAACAAAAATTGTAAACGGAAGGCAGCAGCAACACATGTATAAAACAACTCAAAAAAACAGCAAGCTAGCTATGGCTCACCAAAACCTTATGCCTCATCATTTCCCTAAGAATACAAACCCTTCAGAATATGTTGAAAAGCAAAACTTGGATTTTATTTCATGGAAATATGAAAAAGGAAAGAGGAAAAAAATCACCTAGGCCATATAACCAGTCCCAAAACTGTGCAAAACTATTGTGCACATACAAACAAACTGGCAGACCTGCAAAACCTACATAAAACATGTCCAAACAAAAACCTGTTATATGTTGTCCATAAACCAAAAAAATAAAATTGTTGCATCAGTCCACTAACCTTGCACAAAAATGTAAAGAGCAAACATGTACAAGAGAAAGCAGTAAACTAGTACACCAAAACTAGCTTTCCATTCAAAAAATCTTGGCTCCAAAACTCACACTCATTTTCACTATAAGAAAGGAAACAAGAAACACAGAAAGGAGGAAGGAAATATCAACAAAATTCATTGTCAACCTTACCTCACTCACATTTTCAAAACACATCATACCCCTGTTCACTGACCTCTCCAAGCAAAAATACTCACCACTTCAAAATCCTCTAGAAAAATTGTTTCAAAGTCTTCCTCCAAGCAACTTACAAGATTGCTTCATTAGCTCTGCAAATTCATCAAACCTGCAACCAACAGGATTCGACAGAAGAAGAAGAGAGCATTGTCCATCACCTCTAATTTTCGTGTTTCATCGTTGACATCAAGAATCGAAACCTCAGACTGGCTCCAAGCAGGTAATTCCCATCCTCTTTATTCTTCAAATACTTGTTGCATTGCATTACTGTCTGTTTGCTTTTGTATATTGTGTCAACTGGATGAAAGTCGAGAAGCATGTTGTTATTATTTTTATGGCACAAGAATAAACTCTTCACAAATTCACAAACATAATTCTCCGAATCAAATCTGGTTCCCAGTTTCCATCAATGTGCAAAACCTTTCATCATAACTTTTATCCTTACAACCAATCCTTCTCGCACCTGTAACAACAACAACCTCATCATCATTATCGATTCATCATCGTTTCATTCAGCATCTTCAAATCAACATCATAACAATAAATTTGCAACACAAAATAACAAGAAAAAATTAGAGATAAAAACAGTAGTATACCTTTAATTGTTTTTGTTCTGAATGCCCTTTTCTTCTTCCTTCATACACTGTAAATCCCTCCATCTGTGTTAGCTTCAGACCACACCAACACCTTCATCTCTTCCTCCAAATCCCGCTTCAGGAAGCCAACTCTACAATGAGAATTGGTGAAACCCCGCATCCTCAAACTCAAACGTGGTAGCTCCATTCGGTTTTGTCACGCGTGCTTTACTCTCTGAAACCTACGATTCCCACGCCCTTCTCAACATGTTCGGCGATTGGATGGCTTCGCAACAGTGGCCTGATGTGAAGGATTTGTTCGACGCATGGGTTAGATCGTTGGATAAAAATGGAAACCTAATAAGCCCAATGCTCTTTTTTTCCAGCCTCACCCCCTATTTTTCTATTTTACACCCTTTTTCTTGTAATTAATTTGTTTTACCTTTAGTTTAGCTTAAATATAGTTTTAGTAAATCTTAGTTTTAATTAAGTTTAGGTTTAACTTAATATTTTTAGAATTTCTTTGATTATAGTTTACTTAATTATTATTTACTTAACTTTAGAATTAATCTAAGTACTTGGATTTTTAAATTAGTTTAGAATTTATTTTAGGTTTAATTCTAATTCAATTAAATAAAAATGTACATTTTCAAAATTAATTTATTTTCTCAATTAGTTTAGGATTTTGTAAATTATTTTACTAACTAATTTTTGTATATTAAGTTTTATTTGGTTCATTTAATTTCTAAAATAACGAAAATCCTGAAAGACAAAAAATATATAAATTAATTTCTTTAGTCATTTATTTTCTTTAATAGAATAGAATTTTATTTTTGTTTTTCCTTCCAAACTTTTCACAAACAAATACTCAGAATCTTATTGTTATACCTTGTTAATTAATTTTATTTCATAAACTGTTATAATTTTAATTAATCGCTCAAATTCAATTTGGTTGTATTGTTTGCTATTTGGACTTTTTAATCGCATTGATCCATCCCCATTTGTGAATTTGTACCCCCCTTCCCGAAAGCTCTGTAATAGCGTAGAATTTTCATTTCCGCAATTTACTGTTTTCCTTATACTGTATAGTAATTAGGCGTGTATGGCAAGATTCAAAAACAATCGCTAGATAACCTAATTTCAAAGACAAAATTAACTTGAAACGAACACACTTTTTCACACGCGTACCTCTAGGGTAACCTCGCCCGTTACCTCGGAAACACAGTCATGTCCCTCGAATATGGGACGCTTTAGCAAAGACCCTTCGATAAAAAAGATCGTAGTCCCTCGATGATCCCTCGATGTTACCTTTGATAAAACGGTCTAGTCCCTTACAAAAATTGCTAAAGTGTCTCATAAATTGCTTTCGATGACTGTACGATTGACCCATGCATGTCCCTTCACATCCAACGATGGGGCTTCTTACCAAATCAATGGTAAGATAGCAACATCTAAAGGAGGAAGAAAATAACATTTAAGACCTTTCGAGTAGGTAGATTCGCTTCTAGTTACTCGCTTGATCACGACAAAAACATTTTTACACCGACACTTTCATCTCAAAACATTTTCAAAAGGACAAAACATTTTTGTATACGTTCTTATAGAGACGGGAATCATTGCAAAAACATATTTTCAAAACCACTTTCAAAAACACATTCCACAAACACATCTTTGAACTATTTTTCAAAACAAAACTTTGTACGCGTTCTTATAGAAACAAGAACCATTACAAAGACATTTTCAAAATACTTTCAAAGCCCACACCACAAGCACATTGTCAAGCAAAAGCAAGTGATCTAGCAAGTAACTAAGAGCCCGTAGATAACTATGGATGAAAAGGGTGCTAATACCTTCCCTTTTCATAATCTACCCCCCGAACCCCAGAAATAATCTCGAAAGGTCTTTCCTGTACTTTTTTACCTTTCCTTTTTGGATAAAAGAAAATTCGGTGGCGACTCTTGCTATCCTCACAAATGCGATCAAAATGCAAAATGACCCAAGTCAATTCTCCCGCCGTATCACAGACGGCAAGGGGCATTTGAAGACATTGAGGCAATAGTAGAGCTGGAAGGCAATGAGATCATTTTACATGGCTATTTGTTTTTATTTTCAACTTTGTTTTCCTTTCGACGATTTCCTCTTACTAGGATCTCCGTCCCTTTGTATAAAAATGCCTATTCATGGGCAAAATATCAATACAAATATACTTTGAAGTGCAAACTTTATGTCTTTGTTTTGAATGCAAATTTGTCCAATGACTAAAATTGAATGAACATATGCATATGAACATAATTAAAACTGTTTAGCATGTATGACCTAAGCAATAACAAGCACCTCTTTAATGTATATGGAATATCCCCACAAATTTATTTCATTAACATTATCTCCATAAGACAGCTACAATAAACCAATCCTCAACAAAGTTATTCACAAAGTCTTTTTGCATAGGATAATCTCCAACCAGAGTCTCAATCTCTTGGCAGCTCTCTCCCCAGTCGAGTACAAAATTCCCCAGCTTAGTCTATATTCCCCAGTTGAGCCTGTTATCCTCAATTGAGTGTATCCTCCCCAAGTTGAGTCTACATTCCCTGGCTTAAGTTTTCCTTTCAGACTATTGCAAATCTTAGGGCCACAACCCCTAATCCACAGTAAAATCATCAACAAAACCTTTACTATATCCAAAAGCTACTATGAAGCCTAGACCCGACCAAATATTAGTACAACTTTCAAGCTACTATGAAGCCTGGACTCGACCAGATAATAGTCAACTTCTCAAGTCACTGTGGAGTCTGGCCCCGACCAGATAATAGCATACTTTCAAAAACTATGAAACCTGGACCCGACCAGATAATAGTTCAACTCTCCAAAGATATTAAAGAACCTAGACTCAACCAGATCAAGGTTTAAATTCTTTTCCCCAGTATAGTTTTCCTCTACCAAACAAGTTACTGTGAAGCTTAGATTTAACCAGATATCAGTTTTCAATTTCAAGCAAGTTATTATGAAGCCTAGATCCGACCAGATAGCAATTCCCCTCAAAAGTTTGTTGTGAAACCTGGAATCAGACCAGATAATAACTAAACTCCCAAGCAAGTTACTGTAAAGCCTGGACCCGACCAGATATTAGTTCAACTTCGTCTATTCAAGTAAGCTTATTGTAAAACCTGGAGCTCGACCAGACAACGAATTTTTTTTATTAATAACCATGTATTAAAATAATATTTCACAAATAACCGGGTTTCGGAAAAAATTACGCAAATAACCATGTTTCAGATGGCTCCACAAAGGAGGAGCCATCTCACTTGGCGCCTCCACCTAGGGTTTTGCCCTAGGCGCCATCTCACTTGGCGCCTCCCTTGGCTTTTAGCCAAGTGAGATGGCGCATGCTCCTTAAAAATGAGAGGAGGCGCCATCTCACTTGGCTCCTAGGGTAAAACTAGGGCAAAATGCTGTTTTATAAATAATTCGTCCGTTTCTCCGAAATTTCTCACACTTTCTCGCACTGTATTTTTATTTTGTACTCCGTTATTTGCGTAATGACGTCGCCTATGATTTTTAGCAGAGATGGTTACGTTATATTCTCTGCCACGAAACCTGCGATGAAAATGAAATTCTGGCACATTCACTCCATGGAGCGTCTGAAGCGGGAGTTGAAGCGGTGTCTAGATGGAGACATCGCGGAGGGGGAAAAATTCGAAGGATCCAGCGAAAATGAACAACAACCTCACATGCGACAGGAAGACCTAATGTGTGTTTGGAGGAAGTCAAAACAGACAGTGATGTAATGCAGATGATGCATGGGTCAGATGAAATTGTGTTAACAGTTGTAATTTCCTAGATTGAATATCGTTAATTATTGTTGTACGCGTTTTATTAACTGTAGAAAAATCTGTTAACGGAAAACCCTAATGTTTACAACACAAATATTGAAAAGATTTATTGTATTACAATATTTATGTGGTCGAGCCAGACGCCCGATTCAGACAGTTTTTGCGATTGTGTCCGACCTGACGGCATAAACCACACTTTCTTTCCAACCTGTCAAGATCGTTCATTTCTGTTGTGATGCGCCTACTTTTGGGACGACCCTTCTTGTTCCTTCGCATTTGGTCATTGTGCCAAACTATATCGCCATTGTATTCAGGCCAATAATCCGGTTTTGCCACCAAAGGAAAGTTGTTGTTGTAAACAGTGAGCAACGTTTCAGATTTGTAAACGTTTCACAGCAGTTGAAGCGCGTCTTGATGGGTATGAGCACAAGCGGCAATGACATGAGAGCAAGGCATACGAAATGCTTGAAACCTGCCACAATCGCACCATTGAGAAGGTAAAATGACCCTGTATTCTTGTCTTGGTAGGCCTTCATTGTGGTCGATTGTCTCTTTCACAATGAAGTTGTGGCTGTGTCGGTCAAACCGTATAACCATGTGAGTGTTGGCTTTAGCACTTTCAGCCTTAATGTATTTCATGCAGCTTTCACTCCATAGTTGTCCAGATTGCAACACCGCATTCCACATTTCACCTCTTTTGGCAAATAACGCAGCCATCCTAAAATACGTAGATTTTACCAAGGCAGTGATTGGGAGGTTTCGTATGCCCTTGAATACCCCATTCATTGATTCAATAAGATTCGTTGTCATATGCCCCCATCTTTGGCCATTGTCGTATGACCTAGTCCACTTTTCCACTGGAATATTGTCGATCCACCTACCGGCTTCTGGATTAGACAAACGAATCTCGTTGCGGTAATATTTGAATGTGGGTTGTGTCAATGCATATCCCGCATTCATAACCGCTTTCCTCAATGTTTTGTCCTTGACCTCCCTCGAGAAATTCTGGACGATATGCCTGACGCAATAGACATACGTAGAAGGAGGGCCATGCCAACCATTTGCTGGATTATTGTAGGCACTTTCAATGGAGGCATGTCTGTCCGAGATCAAACAGAGATCTGGTTGAGGAGCCACGTGTGTCCGAAGATTTTTCAGGAAAAAGCTCCAAGCACCACCGGTCTCCCCCTCGACAAGGGCAAACGCAACGGGGAAAATGTTGTTGTTGCCATCTTGTGCAACTGCCATCAATAGCGTGCCTTTGTACTTCCCATACAACCAAGTCCCGTCAATTTGTAGAATTGGTTTGCATGATGCAAACCCTGTGATGCATGGTTGAAATGCCCAAAACACGCGACTGAATATTTCGTTGCCATGCAGTTGACTACCATCTTGGGCGTACGCTGGCAATGTTTCCAGAACATAAACACTACCTGGAGAATACGTCTTGAGTGCATTCAGGTAGCGGGGAAGTTCTCGGTGTGACTCCTCCCAGTTTCCGTACACCCTTTCAATCGCCTTAGTCTTTGCTAACCACGCCTTACGGTAAGACGGAGTGTAGTTAAAAACCGTGGTGATGTGGGAGATGATTGTTTTCACCTTCAAAGATGGGTCATTGCTGACCAGGGGTAGGATTTCTTGACAGATTAGATCATAGTTGAGTTTTTGGTGGTCCTGTGATTGAGTGGAACTTACACAAGTGTGGGTAGTCATGGAACCTATGACCCAGCAGTCACCCCTTAATTTGTATGATGCAGTCAGCTTGAACATACAGTCAGGGTGGACACATTTGATCTTGTACCTTTCCGGGTTGACACGATCCACCTTAAAATCAACCGAGTTGAGCATGTGAAATTTTTTAATGGCCCTGATGCATTCCTCTCTGTTACGAAACTTGTCCTTCTCTTTTAAATTTTCATCCGACTGCATATACGATTTGAAAAATAAGTCAGTAGAAGGTTCATCTCCGCCCATGTTGAAGTTTGTCATGTGCGGAGGTGGTGTGTAGATTTTGTCTGTAGGAATACTAGGGATGCCATCATCGTCAGAATCATTGTTCACCATTTCATCAAACTCTAACTCGTTATCTTCTTCTTCATCATCAACTGCATCTACCTCATCTTGTTCATTCTCCAAAGGATCAACCTCCTGTGTCACCGGAGGCTCTACCTCCTGTATCACCGGAGGCTCTTGAAGCAAAACGTACAACTCAATAGAGTCGTATCCAGAATAGACATGGCTGGAAATCATATTCTGGAGATCCTCGTCATCTTGAACTTCAACCTTATAAAAAATTACTTGGTTGTTTCCAAAAAAAAACTGGATTCTGATAAAATATCTGGGACACCGGGCCTCGTTCAAGTTTGGCCTCCAATCTTTTCTTGAAGTACGAGAAATTGGCTTTCCCGTTTAAGAGAAATCGAACATTGTCGGTGTTTCTAAACAAAAACCCAACTGTGGGACAAATGTATGTCTCATCGTTGAAATGTGCTTTGACGACAAATTGTGGTGAAGAGGCCATTGCATAAAATTGTTTTAAGGTTTGAAGGTTGGAATGTTTGAGGTTTATTAATTGTATGAAGGTATGAATGCTGTAATGTTTGAAGGTTGGAATGTATGAATTTGATGACTGATTCGAAGGTTGGAAGATTTGACAGATTATGTGAATCAATGTTATGTTAAACGTAAGGCTAAAAATTTCAATTAAGTAAGGATGCAACCCCCCAAGGCTGCCAATAATATTACATGCAATAATGAAACCCCATAGGCTGCCACCTAGCCTGGCCCTATTCTGCACATATACATGTTTTTTGTAAGACTCCACCCATCAACTCCAATGGTCTTGCATGCAATAATGAAAGGAATCCCAAAGGCTGTCACGTAGCCTGAGCCTATGCTGTAACAAATGACACCTCTTATTCGCCAAATGGGGTGGCGACACCATTCATTTTTGTACTCTTTCGCCAAGTCCAATGGCGCCTCCCTTACTGTCCAATCGTGATACATGCATGGGCTTATGAAACCCCATAGGCTGCCACCTAGCCTGGCCCTATTCTGCACATATACATGTTTTTTGTAAGACTCCACCCATCAACTCCAATGGGCTTACATGCAATAATGAAAGGAATCCCAAAGGCTGTCACGTAGCCTGAGCCTATGCTGTAACAAATGACACCTCTTATTCGCCAAATGGGGTGGCGACACCATTCATTTTTGTACTCTTTCGCCAAGTCCAATGGCGCCTCCCTTACTGTCCAATCGTGATACATGCATGGGCTTATGAAACCCCATAGGCTGCCACCTAGCCTGGCCTTATTCTGCACATATACATGTTTTTTGTAAGACTCCACCCATCAACTCCAATGGGCTTGCATGCAATAATGAAAGGAATCCCAAAGGCTGTCACGTAGCCTGAGCCTATGCTGTAACAAATGACACCTCTTATTCGCCAAATGGGGTGGCGACACCATTCATTTTTGTACTCTTTCGCCAAGTCCAATGGCGCCTCCCTTACTGTCCAATCGTGACACATGCATGGGCTTATGAAACACCATAGGCTGCCACCTAGCCTGGCCCTATTCTGCACATATACATGTTTTTTGTAAGACTCCACCCATCAACTCCAATGGACTTGCATGCAATAATGAAAGGAATCCCAAAGGCTGTCACGTAGCCTGAGCCTATGATGTAACAAATGACACCTCTTATTCGTCAAATGGGGTGGCGACACCATTCATTTTTGTACTCTTTCGCCAAGTCCAATGGCGCCTCCCTTATTGTCCAATCGTGATACTTGCATGGGCTGCCACCTAGCCTGCAAGAGTGACACCTTTCATTTTTTGTACATGCATGCATGCATATGTGTAACCCCCTAAGCATGCAAATGTGACACTTCGCAAGCATGCAAGCACAAGCAACCCCTACATCAAACTTATTTGCCTATAAATACATACCATATGAAACATCTCTCACACCCACACAAGTCTCACTCTCTGCTACGAAATATTTCATAAGTCTATCATACTCTCTATCTCTTCCTAAGTCTTTCATACTCTCAAGCATTTTAAACAATGGCTCTTCTAACAATGGGCGATACTCACAGAGGCACAAGGGAAAACATTGCTGCATTTGTAAGTCTCTTCTTTGGTTATACATTTTTCATACTTCAAATAACGCGTTGTTCATCTGAATTAATCTTACACTTGTTAAATTATGATCTCAGGACACAAAAAGATTCAGAATCCGTTCGCACAACTACCTGGCTCCCGACCCATTTATCGTCCCTTATCTGGAATACGCAGGTTTTGGACATGTGATAAAGATCTCCAACTGCACCATTGACTCGAAGTTCATTCTTGCAATGTTGGAAAGGTGGAGATCGGAGACCCATACATTTCACCTACTAATAGGTGAATGTACCATCACGCTAGAGGATGTGTACATGCTACTGGGCCTCCCTATCGACGGTAAGGCGGTGAACGGGTCGGTTCAACAACCCAACTCACAGTGTGAAGAACTGTTGGGTAGGGATATGGTAGAAGGTGGTGGAGCAAGAGGGCAGGGAATACTACTCACTGACCTGAAACGTCATTATGCAAGTATGGAATTAAATGAAAATTCCTCAGAGAATGACAGAGTAGTAAAAGCCAGAATGTATCTTATGATACTTTTTGGTACATTTTTATTTCCCGAAAGTACGGGAAATAGTGTAAATTTTATGTACTTACATTTACTAACAAATTTTGAAAAAACTAGAAAATATAGTTGGGGTTCTGCAGTATTAGCCCACCTATACAGTTCCTTGTGCAAAAACGTAGTCAAGGAAAAATGTACATTTTATGGGTGCGCATTTTTACTACAAGCCTGGGGTTGGTGGAGGATGGAGTCATTAAACCCCGTCAACAACAACACTTTCGGTTTCCCGTACGCAACAAAGTAAGTCATCAAGTTATAGCATTTATAACTATTCTGCTCTTCCCAAAATATATGCTAAGAATAACATGTTTCTCATTTCCTTTAGGTACTGCGTGAGGGGTATGGATTACGGCAAGAATCCAAGATTCAATGTCGCACTCTACCGCAATCTGTTGGATCACTTAGGCCCAGATGACGTACGTCGTAGCTTTTAACTTTTGTTCATTTAAATTATTTATAAATTACTTTTGCGCTAACCTGATTTAAATTTTATCGCAGTTCGTCTGGAGACCATATTTGGGTTTGGGCCATGATCCAAACCCAGAGGATGCAGCAACTTGGACTGCAAAGACTGCACTCATTCGGTTCAACATTGTGGAGATGCACCACAGCGACCGTGTGAAGATGCAATTCGGAATGCATCAAGATATACCAAGTGATCCAACAGATTTGTCCCCATGGCATCTTAAAAGGGTCGACGCCCAGTGGGGTCTTACCAACTGGAAAGACTTCGCTCCGGAATGGTGTAAGATGTGGCAGAGGCGTCACCGCTACGTCTTGCAATTCCCGGTTTTCCTTACTCAAGGTAACATGCGACACACGGATCAATATTTGTCGTGGTACAGGTCGGTTAGTAACCCAGATATGCACGTGTCTCATCCGAGGTACTTGGTTGACCCACGCACACAATGGGCACAACCCTCGATTCCCCATCAACAAACCCAAAACCCATCAACCTCCCACCAACCCCCAACAAGAAACAGACCCACAACCACCCAACCACATTCCCCACCACAACACAACTACAATCAAATGTCGTACAACCAACCACAATCACCACCAAACTACCAATACCCCGATATGCCTCAAACCCAACCACAATACCAACCCCAATACCAGCACACCCACATACCCCACACACAATTTCAGTCTTCCACATATCCCAATATGGCGCCCTCAACATCCAGCCTTAGCCCTGATATGGGAATGTCAAAAGATTATGACCAAGCCGACCAAACCTACCATCACCCACCATATCACCAAACCACCCAACATCCTCAATACCAAACACCCCAAGATCTATTTCCTTTCTACCCCCCATACTCAGACGATCAATGCTACAGACCAACCATGGAACCCCACCCATCGCCAACACGACCAAACTTTGAGAGTATGGGTAACCGACTGTACCAGAGCGGATCTTCTAGATATGGAGATCTGACTGATTTTATGGATTCGGACCGCATTGACTTCGCTGGGCCATCGACCTTGCCGCAGCAGGAAACGCGACGGCACCCAGCAAGAGAAAGGCGAGGACGGGGATGCGGAACTGGGGGTCATTACCGGGTTCCGGGGGATCACTGATGTATCTTTTTTTTTCCAGTATTTTTGTATCCATTTTTTTTACTGTTATTTTAATGTAATACAGTTGGATGTAATTATTTTTTTTTAATAAAAAGTCCATTTTGTTGATCTCTGTCCAACAGGCAATGCACAGGAAAAAAAATAAAAAAAAATTGTTTGCCCTAAAATTACACTTAGGCACCATCTCACTTGGCTTAGGGCATGCCCTAAGCACATAGGCGCCAAGTGAGATGGCGCCTCCCTTAAAAAAGGAGGTGCATGCGCCATTTCAGATGGCTCCTCCTTTGGGGAGTCATCTGAAACATGGTTATTTGCGTATTTTTTTCCGAAACCCGGTTATTTGCGAAATATTATTTTAATACTTGGTTATTAATAAAAAAAATTCACCAGACAACGGCTAGCTACAATATCAGCAATACACTATGAAGCCTGAACCCGACCAGATAATAGTGTAACTTTCCAAAAAAAAAACTATGAATCCTGGACTCGACCAGATAGTAGTTACCATTACGAGTTACTATAAAGCCTGGACCCACCAGATATCAGTTAAACTTCAAGAAGTTACTGCAAAGCCTCGAATATGACCAGATAACAGTTAAACTTCCTTATCCCCCACAAGTTATTGTGAAGCCTGGATCCGACCAGATAACAATTTAATTTCAAGAAATCTTCTGTGAAGCCTGGAATCCGACCAAATAATAGTTAATTTATTTCTTCCCTAGTAAGTTATCGTGAAGCCTGGATCCGACCAGATAGTAGTTGACTTCCTCATCCTCAGTAATTGTGAAGCCTGGATCCGACCAGATAACAACTTACATTCAAGAGATATTCCCCAGCGGAAGCATCCTTTCAGCAAAGTTTGAAGATATGTATACTCTTCATCCCCAACAGCAATCAAGGATTCAACTCCCCAGAATTTCCTCAGTAGTAGTCAAGGATTTATTTTCCCGAACAAAAACATGCATCTCACATTCATACATCATGACATATACATACAAAATGCAATTAGCATGATCTCATTCATGTTGTGAACATCATGCATGCATCTGCATTTTATTAACTCTTTTTTCCCACAGGTAAAACATCAAGTGTTAGTATGAATCGACCAAAGATTTATGTTGATACTTCTTCCAGTGTTTACCAACATTCCTCCAAATGGAATCTATAAGCCCATTCACAATCCATCTTCGAGTGCAAATTTATGGGCACTCTAGTGTTCAATCATCTTCCACCTTTAAGTCACGAATGGCGGATCCGCCAGTCTAACTCTTCAGGTTTAATAAGATTGAACAAGGGAAGTTGTTGTACCCCAAAATTTTCCCTCTCATTTATCAAGTAATCTCTCACAAGATCTCCTTTGGTTCAAGACTGCACTAGGATTGATCAGCTCAAGACACCTCTTTAAGCATTGATGACTAAAAATTAGGGTTTGAGATTGCACAAGGACAGTTGAAGTTTTAATGCCTCATATGACTTTCATGGATCATTTTGGACCCTCAATATTTCTCATGTCAAGTTTCAAGTCTTGGATCACATTTTTGCTCAGTCAATGGATTAGTTTACCTAAAATTAACTATATTGGGGAAAAGTCAACTGTGGTCAATTTATAGTCAAACTTCATAATTTTGTATCCATATCAACATTATGAACTCATACATGTCATTTGATCAAGTTTGGATCATAATTCCTCAAGAAA
Source organism: Vicia faba (assembly GCA_948472305.1). Lineage (NCBI taxonomy): Eukaryota > Viridiplantae > Streptophyta > Magnoliopsida > Fabales > Fabaceae > Vicia > Vicia faba. Next base: position 1,296,802,393 of record OX451736.1, read on the forward strand.
TTTGATCAGATCATCAAAAAGGCAAAATGGTCAAAATTAGGGTTTTGACTGAGAAGAGGCAATTTCTGATTTTTGACCTAGAAAATGTTTGATTGGTTTAAGTTATGAACCCAAGGATTCAATTGCATAATTTTTACCTAATGGCATAGCTCAAAACATTGCCCAAGATCAATTGATTGACAGATGAATTTTCAGTCAACTGATCAAAAGTCAATTGTACACTAAAAAGTCAAACTTTGACTTTTTAGTCAAAATTAAGTGTCAAAGATTATAATTCATAAAAACATGTCAAAATATGAAACTTGTTCATCAAGAAATCAAAAAGTCAAGACTTTATTTTGAAAAGTCAAAATTTCTAAACTTAGAAATTTTTCTAAGTGTTGAAAATTTCATATTTTTTCATAACTTTGAGCAAACTTTTCACCATGATGCAAGATGATTAAAAGGAAACTTACAACATGAAAGTTGTAGATCTTAATGAGATCTAAAACATTTTAGAACAAAATTCTCCTAGAAATTCATGGATTTCAAGTTATGATTTTGTGAATACATGTTCATGAAACTTGGAAACTTAGTGAAATTTTGCCCTAGTTTAAGCAGGATTTTGACCTAACTTCATGGCAATTTTTCACATAGTTCCAAGAGGAATTTTCAAAAATGTCCAACATATAGGTTATATAGGATGTTACAAGCTTTCCAAAATGTCCAATAACTCATTGAGATCATGTTTGAGCAAATAGAATCGAAGACAAGAAGTTGGCCATTCATTCTTGAATTATAGGTCATTTCCATGATGAACAAGAATTCAAATCTCAAGCCCATTCTGCATAAATCTTACTTTGCAGGCTTCTAACCTCTAAATCTATCCATAATCAGAATATTACACAACTATTTGAGCTATGATCCAAGTGTTTGAGTCATTGTCCATGTGATTATTCCATTAATGGAACAAAGTTCACACTTCCATTTTGGAAAAGTGACTTTAATCACAAAGTCAATGCATAGAGCTTTTCACTTATTCCTTCTAATCACACACAATCTAAAAGCCATAAGAAACTTGTCCAGAGCCTCTAACTACACAGACCATGCTTGTACTATGCATTGAAACCATGTTTGTCAACCTTACTTCAAAAACAAGCCAAGAAGCCAAAACATGTGATCTTGTACTTCTGACCATCTCAAGTTTCCAAACCTTTTCCTATATATCAAAAAACTATTATGCAACCTAGCACACGAGTTTTAAACACCCTTAAGCACTCCCAAATTTCCTCAAGCCATAAATTGCACAAAACCTCCATTTTTGTGTCATTTCTGACTTTGAACTTCAATATTCAAAAACACTCATGCATTTCTTGGCCTTTTAGTTTCAAAAGCTTCCTCATATCAAATACAAGCCATCCTTGTCCCTGTTTGCAGACTGTAACATCATCTTCATCAACTTCCATAGAAAAAACAGAGCATTGCAGTTGTACTTCTCTAGGCCATTTCAGTCACTCTCAACTCAAGCTAAGCATTGCATTAGTTTCCTAGAGACTCAAGGAAGCTAACCTGATCATTGCAGCACCTTGAATCAAGCTAAAACTCATTCCACGATTTCCAATTTTGAGGTATTTTTCTTGAACTTCTATCTCATTATTTAGGCATTGTTAGGCTTGCATTTGTGAAGATAAAATGTAGACATCATTGCCCTGAAACTATACATGTCCATAGATTTCATTTATGTTGTTTGAGTAGGGAGAATTTTGAGTTTGAACCTCTGAAAATATTTAGGTCAGAATTTGGTACTGTTAGAAATTCATGCTCATCTTTGAGAATTAACTTAAGTTATTTACATATTCAGAATCGTGAGAAATTTCTAACAAGTTTGATGTTGGAAGTTTTACGAATGGATGAGAAATGAATAAGTTACAGATCCTTTGGATGGAGGTCGAAGATAAAGTACATTCAGGGCAAGATTTATGTTACATATTTATTGTTTTGTTTAAGTTAACGAATGTATCACCACCCCAGTGGTTAAAGCACGCGCATGTCACCTTAGGGACCTGGGTTCGAGCCCAAGTGGTACCCTTTTGCCTTTTTTCCATATTTTTCCTTCCATTTTTTGTTTGATACAGGCGCTGGGATCCCTGTTGTTGGGCCTGGCATTTTGCTTGTTTCACACTCCTTATTTCATTTTCATACCTCTGGCCCATTGTTTATTTATTATTTCATTTTTCTCATTTATTTTTATTTTTATTTCATATTTTCCTTTTTACTTTTATTATCATTATTACTATTATTATTATTATTATTATCATTATTATTTATTAATAAAAATCCAAAAAATATTTCTTATTATTTATACTTACTTATTTTATTTTCTTATAAAACAAAAAAGACTAAAAAAACATTTTTTAACAAATTAATTTCTTTTAATAATTAATATTTAGACTTAGGATTAATTATTATATTATTTTCTTTTATTAATTAAAATTAATTTAGAACTTATGTTTATTTTAATTAATTAGTTTCCATATTATTTTCCTTAATTTAAAACCATTTCATAAAAATCCCTAAAAACATTTTTTAACTTAATTTATTTTCTTAATTAGCTTAAGTTTAATTTTGTTAATTTTTCATTAATCATTTTCTTAATTACGTTAAAACCTCTTTCATAAAAAAATCCAAACAAAAATCATTTCTTTTTCCATTTTGCATTTTTACATTATTTATTCAATTCTTGTACATTTATTCAATATTGTTGTAATAGTTAATTAGATTTAGTTTTCTTGTAAATCCCCATTTGTAAATTTGTATACCCCATTTGTAAATTTGTATACCCCCTCCCCTAATGATGTAATAGCTTAGTATTGTTACTTTCCGCAATTTAACGCTTTATATAAATGCTAGTAAGATAGGGTTTGTATGGAAAGGTTAAAATCAACAAATTAGCAAACCATAATTCAAGACAAAACAAGCATGTAAATCAAACACATTTGCACACTTATGATAAATCCACTTTGTTGTCTTACCAAAATGGCCATGTTATGCATGTGGGATATCTTAGCAAAAAGAATTCAAAAATACAAGATCATAGCCCCTCGATGACGCTATCAAATGTTGCCTTTCAAAGTGATCTTAGTCCCTCAAAGAGAATTGCTAAGATATTTCACAATATTGATATCATGGCTATACGATGACCCATGCTTGTCCCTTTACATCCAAAAATAGGGTTTCTTACCAAATCAATGGTAAGATAGCAATATCAAAGGAAAGAAAGAAATGAACTAAGACTTTTGAGTAGGTAGATTGTTCCTAGTTGCTTGCTCAATTTCCAAATCAACCACTCTTGCTTATTTTCAAAACAAACACCAATACTTTCAAAACACTTTCAAGACACTTTCAAAACATTTTCCAAAATTGAAACATTTTCAAAAGCTTAACACTTTGTATACGTTCTTACGAACGAGAACTATTACAAAGTTTGCCTAAACGATTGCGCCTTTTCAAAATACTTTCAAAAACCACACAAAACACATTTTCAAACAAAAGAAAGTGATTTAGCAAGCAACTAAGAGCCCATAATTAACTATGGATGAAAAGGGTGCTAACACCTTCCCTTTTCATAATCTACCCCCCGAACTCAAGAAACAATCTCAAAGGTCTTTCCTATTCTTTTCATCCTTTCCTTTTGGATAAAAGAAAAGTCAGTGGCGACTCTTGATAACTGCAACATTTGCGATAAAACACAAAACACCCAAGTCAGTTCTCCCACCGTATCACAAAGGCAAAGAGCGCAAAATTTGTATGTAAAATGTCCAATGCTTTACTAATGACATATGATAATGAAACATGATAACCCTCACAAAAATAACCATTGTGCCTCAGGTAAGACACAAGGTCTTAGAGTTTGTAATGTTCAATTATTATATATCCAAAAACAAAAAGGACAATTACTCCTGAATAAAAGTAATCGGCACAAATTCTTTAGCCTTCCAGTTGGTTAGTCCTCCTCTAACAGTTGGGAAGATCCACTGATCCATATCACAGTCACAGTCACTTTCCTCCAAAGCATTAACCCCATGATTGATGATGCGTAGGGGTGGTCCTCTGGCACGAGCACGACGAACAGCCCTTTGAGCTCCTGATGTAAAACCTAAACAAAATTTGTCAGATTTGTAAGGAATATCCGAGAGTTGGCCCTAAATTATACACCCACCTTCTTCAACAACTGCTCTGGAATCTTTCAGAGAGGCCATCTTCAGTGGAGGCCTGGTAGTCTTTAGAATACTGGCGGAGGTTTTGGTTGTAGCAGCGGTCTGTGGAACCTCCTCTAAGTTTTGATAGGGGGTCTCAATGAACTCATCGTCCATTTCAACGTGCCTGAAAGAGTTCAGGTGGCTCACCATGTACTCCTCCTCCCCATGAACTATGATAATCTTCCTATTGACTGGTACTTCAGCATCTGATGTAGGGTGGAAGTCATAGCGCTAGCCCCATGGATCCAGGGTCGACCCAATAAACAGGAGTAAGATGGGAGGATGTCCATCACATAGAAAGTGGAATTAAAAGTATGATTTCCCACTTTGATAGGGATGTCCACCTCCCTATGCACCAATCTTTTAGAACCATCAAAAGCTCTCACCACAATGTTACTAGGCTTCAGAGTCAATCCTTTGAAATCCAACCTGTCAAGGGCCTTCTTGGGAAGAACATTCAGTGATGAACCGGTATCCACTAGAACATGGGCCAAAGTAGTGCCCCTACACTCGATAGAGACGTGCAGGGCATCATTATGTTTCCTTCCTCTGGGGGTTAGATCAACACCAGAGAAACCTAGCCCATTGTCAGCAGTCAAACTGGCCATACAGTCTTCAAATTGATCAGTGGAGGTTTCTTGTGGCACGTGAGCAGTCTTGAGGAATTTCACTAAAGCCTAGACATGGGCTTTAGAGCATAATAACAGGGCCAACATTGAGATCTTGGAAAGGGTCTGCCCCAGTTGTTCAACCATGTTGTAGTCACTCTTCTTAATGATCTTTAAAATTTCCTCCATCTCTTGCTTAGAGGATTTTGGGATGACTTCTGGGTGCACCTTCGTCTGGACAGGCTCAACCAATATCTCTTTGCCCTGAGTCTCGACCGACTCAGTGGCAGGGGTAGCAGCAGGGCTAGCAGCAGGAGTAGTTATAGGAATACTGACAGGAGAAGCAGCAGGGATGATTACAGGAGTAGTAACAGTTTTAGGAAGAGAGATCTCGGGGGAGAAAACTATTCTGCTTCTTGTTATCTTACTGGTCCCGGCATTATTGCTAACGTCAGGATCAGAGTCTTTAGCATCTTTGTCTTTCACGACCAACAAGTCTTGCTTGATGCCATGGTAATAGACGTCATCCCCATAGTTCCAAGGAATAGCTTTATCCGACAAATATGGTATATGTCCAGGGAAAGTAATTATCAATGGAGAAACTCTCGGAACAGATGTAATCCTGACAGGTCTTTTGGAGGAGACCTTGGGAGGATTTGCAGAAATGGTAATGATAGAAACATCTTCACATGGAGTACTTGTAATTGGAGTCTTTTCAAACAGGATTTCTTTATTATCCATCAGGCGCTAAACGCCTTCCTTCAATAGACGACAACCATCAGGTAAGGACAAACACAAGTGGCATCCTTTGCCATAACCCGGAAATAAATCTTCCTGCAAGAGATTCTTCTTAATAGTCAGGAACCGAGTAGTTAGATCATCCACATAAGCAACAAATATGTCATCATCAATAGCATTGACACCACGGCCGTGCTTGGGCATAGGGGCAGTAATAACATTAGGATTCTCAGGAGCGTCAAATTCAATCTCCTTTGCTTCAATCAAATCCTGCACCTTATTCTTCAAAACCCAACAATCATTTGTATCATGGCCTGGACTTTCAGAATGGTAAGCACACCGAGCATTTGCATTGTAGTGAGGAGATGTAGTGTTGGGATTCTTGGGAGCCTCTTTCAGGGTAGCCAAATTAGACTTCAGCAGGTGTGGTAAAACTTGAGACGGGATCATATTGATCTGGGTAAACTGTCTCTTAGCTTATCTATTCTAGACTGATTGTTTCGTTTCCAGTTTGATGTAAAATTGGAAATCATAACAGTCCTGACCGTCGGACGATGCTCATTTGTTAAGATTTCTTTGGCCATAAGCAGCATTGACCTCCTTCTTCCCTGTGAATGGTTTCTTTGCAATGCTGGAGGATGCATCTCTCTGTATTTTACCACTTTTAATGCCATCTATTGTACCCCAAAATTTTCCCTCCCATATTCCTCAAGATTTGTCAAGAATAATCTTCAAATTACTCAAGATGGCTCAAGAGGTGCACAGTCAAACCATCTCCTAAGACAGCTGAAATTAGGGTTTTGGTTCTTTCAAGGAATTTGGGGTTCTCAATGGTTCAATCAAGTCCCATAGGCCTATATGCATCCTCAAGCACCTACATGCCAAGTTTCAAGACTCACAGTGTCAATTTGCACAGTCAAAAGCCTCATTTGATCCACAGTCAACTGCAGGGGTAAAATGGTCATTTCATAGTAAAAAGTCAGAATTTTTGGTCAACATCTTATTTTGAGTTCACAGTCATCATTTGATCAAGTCTTGATCATGATTCCACAAGGATAGCTCAAAAATCATCAAGATTCAAAAAGTTACTATTTTTGGACAGTAGAAAAGTCAACTGTCTCTTGACCAGGGCATAACTTTTTCAGGGTTTGTCAGAAAAATCCCATCTAATGCTCATTTTTAAGGGGATGCAATTTCCTACAATCCATCTTCACACTCCAAGTCCAAGAAATGCTCTCACAAAAAGTTATCAATTTTTACATTATAGGTCAAATTCAAAGGTCAACAAAAATGCACTTTGAGTCAAAGGCCATAACTTTATATTGATAAATCCAAATGACATGGGACCAAAGGCATTGGTTAGAGGACTTCAAGACCTTTCCAAAATGTCCAAGAACATGGCCATATGATCAAAATTGAGCAAGTTGTGCATTGGAGAAGTTGGGAAATTTTCATGAATTTGCAAAAGTCAACTTTGCCCAAAACACCTTATTTTTGCTAATGGGCCTCAAATCTCTTCTTGAAACTTCATCCATGACTTATGCACGACCCATCAAGATTAATTGAATTTATTTTCTTATTTTTATTGATTAATGGGATTTTTAATTAATATTAATTCATTTAATTAATTTAAATTGTAGGAAAATGCAAGATTTGATTTTTCAATCAATTTGTGAAGCAAATATGGTCAAGATATGCTGGCAAATTCGTGCACAAGTCAAAGATACAAAAATATCCAAATTTGGCAACATTTTCCAATCATGAAAAATCAAAAATATTTGATTTTCAATCAAAGATTTAATCATCATTGCATATGGATTTTTGCCCAGCTCTTGACCTAATTCAGTTGCCTTATATATATGCAAGAAAACCCTAACCTAATGAACGTGAAAAAGCTGCAGAAAAAACCATAGCCAATTCAAGAAATTTCCAAGAAAAATCAAAAGTGATTTTTGCATTCTAGTGCGATTTAAGGATTTTTGTTGATTCTAATACATTGCAGGAGGTCTCAGGCACGATTTACAATCAAATTCCAGTCTCAAAGCTCAAAGAATCATCATCTACAGAACCACGGTTTGCAACTTTTATCCAGAATCGTAACTCTTAAATCATGCATATTTAACGTGTTTTCTTGATTGATTTGTGTTGCTAGAGACCATATGAAGCTAATGGCATAATTTAATTGAATTATAATGCACTGAATCCAAAGATGCCATGATCAATTTCTAGGGTTCTTAAGCTTTGAAATTGGGGCTTTGCAATCCAGGGAAAATTAAGACTTGTGAGACATATGGTTGAGATCGTGTGACCAAGACGAATGCAATCCACCCTTCGCGAAATATTTATATACCCTATGGTGCTAATCGCTATTTTTCGTGCAAGCATATAGTGGGGGTTAAAAAGCCCCGCTATCTGTTTATGTTTTTGTAGGTACAACGAAGAAGATGATGAGGTGTTCACATGTGGTTGGACCATTTGAATCAGCGCGCATTTTGTTTTGTTTTCAGCATATTTGTTTATTTTCTTATATAATTATTGCCCTTTATTTTAATAACAATTGGAACGCGTTGGCTGAGTGGTTAAGGAAAGCATGCAAAGTCCATTGGGACCTGGGTTCGAATCCCAGGTCCCCCAAAACATTATTGCTTTTATTTTTTAGGCGTTCTAGTGCAAAGCTTGCAAAGGTGGTATACCATACATCTCAAAGCTCAGCATGCCATGTGTCTCTAAACTCAAATCCAAAGGCCAGGATGGAATGACTACCATAGTCCCTAGTCAACCAGCGCATGGATGGGCATCAAGGTCAAAGAGGCTTGAACATTGTTGGGCCCTCAGAATTCCAAACATACCTCCTAATTGGGCCAACACCCCCTGGGTTATTTTCTTTTATTTTCTTCTTTTATATTTTTCACTTAATTATTATTAATTATTATTATTAATAGTTAACTAACCAAATTAATTTTTTCATAATAAATTCAGAAAACAAAAAAATATATAATATTTTTATTTATTAAATTTAATTAGTTATTTTGTAAATAAATACTAACATAATTAATTTAGTTTAATTAGGATAATTTTAATATTTTGCAATAATTTAAAATCAATGTAGAAATTAGGTTTCTTGACAATTTTAATCCTTTTTTATTTATTTCCTTAAAAAACATAAAAACTCAAAAAATATCTTTCCTTTATTTTAATTAATTAATTAGTTTCGGATTAATTTAATTAAATGCCAAATAACCAAAACTTCCTTCTTTCTCAAAAAAGGGTCAAAACCCTAAGGACTTCTCGGATTCAATTTTTTCTCGCGCGTATGTTTTATTTTGTTCATATTTTTTATCATTATTATGTAATTGTTCCAAGGATGTAATAGCTTTAATTAGGACTTTTTATCGCTTTATTTATTTTCCGCAATTTACTTTTTTCAAGGGTTTGCTTTTGGCGATGTAAATACCCGACGCCTTGTAATAGCGTAGATTTACTTTCCGCAACTATTAACTGTTAGATGTATGTTAACTAAGCTATGCATGACAAGACTTCTCTTAAAAATAAAATCAATCGTAGCTCACCATAACATGTGCAAAGATAACTTAACTGAATCCTGACACACTCGCACATGCCACTCCTAGGGTACGCCTCACTTGGTTGACTCGAACGTGGTCATTGAGTATAGGGTGTTTTAGAGGTCGCCCTCCTGTCTAAAGATCAAAGTTGCCTCGAAATGGTTGCCTCGATAAAAAATGATCTAGGACATTAGGGTTACCGCTAAGGCGTCCTGCCATTGCTTTAATGACCACATGTCCCTATAATCGAATTGACCCGAAAAACTCAAACGACGATGCTGCCTACTTCTCAATAGTGGGATAGTACTGTCTAAAGGACATTTACACAGCTTAATTTCTTTTGAGTAGGTAGAGGTTCTTAGATACTTGCTCTTTCAAAAACAAAATATACTTTTCGCACATACACTTTTCAAACAAAAGTTTTCAAACAACACTTCATACACTCTTGAGGACAGATACAAGAGTTAAATCGAAGTTTTTAAACAAACTTTTTTCAAAACCCACAAACACAAGAAAAGCAAAACATTTTTGAAAACATAGTGAGCAAGTACCTAAGAGCCCGTGGATAACCACGGATAGAAAGGGTGCTAACACCTTCCCTTTCTATAATCTACCTCCCGAACCCGAGAAACATCTCGAAAAGGAATTTTGTTGTGCTTTTGTCCTTTCCTTGTTGGAGAAAATAAAAGACGGTGGTGACTCTTGCTTACCGCGACATTTTGCGAACCAGCATTCCAAAACAGTCAGTTCTATTTCCACCGATCACACCAGCCTCTACTCGTTCACCTGTCAAGATTAATTCCGTAAACCCAACAGAAGAACTTCTGATCAGGTGGTTAAAGAATGGCCCGAATAATGTGCCCGAGAACATGTCCACCAGCTCCCTATCAGACAATGGAGGCTGGACTCTTCCCACAAGGTCTCTCCATTTTTGGGAATAGTCCTTAAAACCCTCGCTGGAACCCATAGACATTCTCTGCAACTGTGTACGAGTCGGGGCGAGGTCAGTATTATATTGGTACTGCTTATAGAAAGCAGCAACCAGATCTTCCCAATTATGCACATTGGTTCTTTCTAATTGATAGAACCATTCCAGCTGAGTTTCTGCCAAACTTTTCTGGAAGAATTATACCCTCAAATCCCTATCAGTAGTGTGGGGTTGAATTTTCCTGACATACGACCTTAAATGTAGCTTAGGACAGAAGACAACTTTGTATTTAGAAAATGTAGGGACCTTGAACTTATGCGGGATGACCACCCCTGAGACCAATCCTAGCTCTTCAAAGTCCAGTCCGGGCACCCTTTGGATCTCCATGGCATTAAGCCGATCCTCCAGCTGTTTGTATTTATCATCAGCAGGAGGATACTGCTCCTCAGAATAGTCAGGTTCATCCTCTTCAGAATCCCTTGTACTGTGGTCTTCTTCTCTTGGTTCTCCTTCATAATCATCTCTATCCCTTGATGGAGTTACAAGTTCTGAAACTGGCTTCACTGGTCCTTTAAACCTTCTTCCCAAATTCAGAACACCCACTGGTCTCTTTTTCTTCTTCTTGTCCTTGAGAATCAGAGCTTTCAAGTCTTCTTGTCCCTTGGCCAGATTCAAGAACATTTCTTGGAATTGAGCATTTTGCGCCTAAAGTTCCTTGACTGTTTGTTCAAGAGCCATTGCTGAAATAAATAGCAAAGAAGATAAGAAACATGTCCTGAAACATGTTTATGCAATTATATGTATGGTATATGTATGCAATGTTTTCAAGGACTCCGGGAAATTTAAATTTGTGAACCAAAATGAAACAAAGATTTTATTAGTAGAATTCAAAATACAATTGCCTTTTTAGGCTTACAATTGAATAATTCTAAAATCTAAGACATCAGGTTTCCCATGGGTGCTTCCTCTTCGTGCCGAGATAGACATTAAGATTTTTTTCTTCATGAAGTTGCTTCGTAAGTTCCAACACTTTCTTCTCATTGACATATAGATGATCTCTAAAGGTATCCCATTCTTTCTTTAACTGAATCCAGGATCTCTGCAACTCTTCAAGATCAGTGGGCATGTCAGGATGGAGAACTGTATAAGGAATATCCCCTTCGAAAATGGTCTCCACAACCACTGGTAAGATGGATATATATGGCATTATAAGGTTTTGGGCGTGACTTCGTACCCATTTGAGATAAGGTTCCATAAGGATGGAAGTCTTAGGCCCCAAAGTCCTGGTATCAAATTTGTTTACCATGTCCCAAGCTCGTATAAACCTCTGACGATACTCTTGAGAATCATTCTCGTAGTTAAACACAATTCTCTGGATAAGCATATCGTGGGGACCATCCCTTCGAGCATAACCAAATTGTCTTAAGGCCAGAGAAGGATTATAAGTTATGCCTCTCATAATGCCAAGTAGTGGGACATTAGGGAATTCCCCGCAGCGGTCAATAACAGAAATATCTCTAATAGATCGGGAATACCAGAGGATATCTAAGTGGGAAAGTGACATTATCCTTCGCGACCAACCTAAACCTTCTTAATTCTTCAACACTGATTTAGGGAGGTGAGAAATAAACCACCTAGACAGCAGTGGCACGCAACACATAAGAATCCTTTTCTCTTCATGGTGCGAGTGTGGAGGGTATGCAGGATGTCTATGATTAGAGTAGGCATGTGGTTATGAGAGATGAAAAACTTGATAGCATTCACATCTATGAGAAAGTATGGATTAGGGAACAGCATTAAACCATAGATTAGAAGGGTCGGAACCTCCTCAAAAGCTTGGAAATCTAAATCATCCCAAAATTGGTGAGCCTTCTCGTATAGAAACTTGGCTAGAAAACCCTTAACACCACTTCTTGTTTCTCAGTTGGATACAATGTCGGGCCGTTTCAGATGCAAAGTTGCTGCAATGACCTTTGGTTTGGGAGCTTCTTCTAAACCGGTGAAAGGCGTCTGATCAAGAATAGGTATACCTAATATTTGAGAGAACTCTTCCATGATGGGCACCAACTGATAATCTGGAAAGGTGAAGCAATGGTGCTTAGGATCAAAGAATTTAAAGAGTACACTCATCATCTTCTCATTAAAACCCGAGGTAACCATACTGAGAAGTCGACCATAATTCTTGGTAAATGAGGAAGTCTCAGGAACCCTTGATACTAGCTCTTTGAGTTGGAGAGGTATTCTCACGAAGATGATCTGGATAGTATTTCTATGAGCGGAAGCCATGATCTGCAAAACAGAACAAAGATAAATTCCTTTGGTCCTTGAAATGGTTATTGTAATGAAAAATGGATGTTATGATGCATGATGTCATGTTTAGGAAAATTAATCACACACAAACAAAACACATAAGACCTTAGGTTCATGCTTGTATGGGGTTTATAGGTAACTACCCTCTTGAAGTTTAGTTGGTTCAACCTATCTTAGAAATAGTAATCGGGTTCTAAGGAGTCTCAATATCACCGATCTTCCTTTATCGAGCGTTATTTTAGCTTAGCAATCTTTTCTTGCGGCTGAAACATCTCGAAAGTCCAATCTCAATGAGTGTAGCATCGAGTATCAACCAATCCCCAGCTTTACACCGAGGCCAGCTATCTCACTACTTTCTAATGGCCAAGTTTGTTCAACTAAGGTTCTAAGGTCCGTTAGTGTTTCACGACACCATGCGGTGGGCCCGTATTTTCCTCGATTCAACACAAGGGATACTGGTACCTACCAAAGTGTCACACTAACACGGCTATCGCTTCAACCATATCGGTCTATGCCGTACAGTCTTCACGATCTATTGTTGTTTACCTAAAAGGATGCCCCCAGATTCGGGTGTAGGATCTATAGTAACAACCCAAACAACCCTCCAAGGACAAAGCATGCAGAGCACAAAGAGCAATTTTAATAATGAACTAACTTTAAGGTAAACCCCACTTTTTATTTGTGTCCCCAGCAGAGTCGCCAGTTTTGTGATACGGTGGAAGAACCGACTGTTTAATACTGGTTTTGCATTTTATGTTTGCAAATATTGCGGTAAGCAAGAGTCATCACCGACTTTTCTTTTATCCAAATTAAGGAAAGGGTGAAGAGAACATAAAAAGACCTTTTTTGAGAGTTTTCTGAGTAAAGGGGGTAGGTTATGGAAAGGGAAGGTGTTAGCACTCTTTCCATCCGTAGTTATCTACAGGCTCTTAGAGGTTTGCTCATTTTGAAAGTATTTTGTGCTTTGTGTGTTTGAAAAATGTCTTGAAATACCTTAGTATGGCGATTTTCTTTGTGTTTAACTCTCGTATTAGTCCTCAAGAGTGTTAACAAAACAAATGTTTTGAAATTGTTTTTGAAAATTAGTATTTGTGTAAATGCAAAATGCTTTCTTGATCAAAAGGTATTAGTGAGTAGGTAGCCCTATCGTTAGATGTATGAGGGACATTCAAAAGGGACGTTACAATCACGAAGGCAACTTGTGGAGGCGCTTTAGCAATTTTGTTTAGAGACTAGATCATTTACAGAAAAGGCAATTGTAGGGTCATCGAGGGACTATGATCTTTTGATTTATGGGTCTTTGCTAAAGCTTTCCTGCCTCATGACTATTTTTATTTCTGAAGGAAACCAAAGTGAGGTACCCTAGAGGTGTACATGTGCAAATGTGTTATGTTCAGTTATTTTGTCTTTTTGTTAAGTTTGCTAACGTTTGATTTCAGTCTTTTCATACACGCCTAATTACTAGCAGTTAATACATATTGCAGAATATTAAAGTGCAAGAGTTTAAATCTACGCTATTACAATGCTTTTGGGGAGGGGATTTACACTGTACAAGAATGAGGGGGATAAAGCAGTAAATGTCCTAGTTTTAATCTATTACATCCAGTAAGCAGGTACATTAATAATAAAAATGCAAAATTAAATAAAAGCGCGTGAAATTGAAGATAATGTCTAAAAATATCCAAAGAAATAAAAATCTTTTTGGTTGTTTTTATTTTAAGAAAATAACTAAATTGAAATTATCCTAAAGTCTATTTGGAAAATAAAATTAAAAAAGTTCTTTTTTTGGTTTTTTATTATGAAAAGAAAATTAAATCTAAATTAAGTCCTAAATTCTAATTTGTTTTAAGTTAAGAAAATGGTTAAAATTTAATTAATCAATTAATTAATAAATTAATTATCTAATTAAAATATCTAAGCCTAATTTTTGTGATTTTTTGATTTAATGTCAATTTAAATAAAAGAGGGTTAATAAAGAAATGAAAACAAAAAAATAAAAGTAGAAAAGGAAGCATCCTTCAATTGCAGGGAGATGGTGCCTTTCGACTCTATGAAGGGGAAACTATCTTTCGATTACCCTTTGATCCAGTGACAGGATGTGGCTTTCGATCCAGAAGGCGCTGCTGGAATTTACTGATGGATCACTTATGAGGGCATTACATCTGCAAACATGTTGTCAAAAACGAAAAGCATGACCTGAGTGCCAAACCCATGCCTTTCTATTCTGCACTCATTGGGTCTATTCAGGCTACATCTGCAGCAAGTGTTAGCAACAAAGCAAATGTAGACATGGGTGTCAAACCCAGGTCCTTAATCTTGAATATAGATCGAATAAAATTATAAATGCCAATATGTCATGAAAATGTAGAGATTGATCTTTTTACCAATTCTTACCAATGGTTGATGGAGGAATATGTGATGATGGGTGTGGGTACCCTTGTTTGATGATTGATCCGATTTGGCTTATGGACGTGGGTACCTTTGTTTAAGGGTTGCTTTGACTTGGATCACTTATGAGACTTTTTATAACTTTGGTGGGTTTATGGGGGCAGCGTATCTCCAATGTGTGTGTCCTCATTTGGCTTACAAGCATGCTGCTTATATAGAGTAGAGGGGATGGGACAAGAAGACAATAGTTTAAAATGCCATAAACAAATGTTTTCAAGGCCATGAATGAAGTTTTGTAACATTGGCCAAAAACATGGGATCTTGTCCTCTTTTGAAATTTGAATGTATATGGACATTTTGGCTCCTTCAAATGCCCTCTAGTGTTGCTATTCGACTGGACCTCTTGTGTAGCTTTCGACTGGGCCTTCTGCATGCTTCTACAAATGTACCTCTTGTGTACCCTTCGAATGGCTCTAGTATTACTTCCTTCGAATGGGTCTCTTGTGTGGCCTTCGACTGGGCCTTCTGCATGCTTCTTCAAATGTACCTCTTGTGTACCCCTCGACTGGCTGTAGTATTACTTCCTTCAAATGGGTCTCTTGTATGGCCTTCGACTGGGCCTTCTACATGCTTATTCAAATGTACCTCTTGTGTACCCTTCGACTCGCTCTAGTATTACTTCCTTCGAATGGGTCTCTTGTGTGGTCTTCGACTGAGCCTTCTGCATGCTGAAGTGTATACAATTGTTTCAAAGGGGGTATGTGCCTAGTCGAAACTGGCACAAAGGCAACCTATGTCTTGTGGATTCTAGCATGAAGTAATTCAAGGCGGGCATAAAGGAGGCCATTGCCTAGGTGAAGCTAGCACAATGGTGGCCAGTGCCTTATGGTCGAAGGCAACCCTGAAGGAGTCTTGGCCTTGTGTGCTGAAGGCAAGCTGAAGAGGCATACGTGTGTTGGTGACACACTGAGGGGTCTTTTGCCGAGTAGGAGCTTTGTGAATCAAAGGCCAGTTTGGAGAAGTTCTTGCTTTGTGCTCTGAAGGCACACCTAGAGGGATAATTTTCCTAGTAGAAGCAGGAAACAAACTTGCTCCAAGGAAAACAAATGCCCAATCAAAGCAGGAATTCAGCTTGCATGCAAGTAGCCGTTGCATTTGTGAGTCAAGCCATCATGTGAAGACAATGGTGCAATTTAAGGAGAACTGACAAGAAGCTCTTCCCCTTTGGATCGAAGGAGGTTTCTTTAAAGGGAAAATATGCCCAGTCGAAGCTGGTGTGCAGCAAACAAGCAAGAGACTAAGGCTTCAATCGAAGCTTGGAAATTTGACGCAGACTTGGAGGAGGTTAGGCGCTCAATCGAAGCATGTCCAAATACCAATCAAAAGGCCTTTTAACATGCCAATCGAAGGATTTTATCAAAATGCCAATCGAATACTCCTTGTTTATCTTCAAAAAAATTTATCTTTCCTTTAATCAAACGCTTGTGATCACCATGTAAGAGAAAGATCTTGGGAAAATATGAGAGGGCAAATTTTGGGGTACAACATATGGCCATCAAGAAACCGGTGGAATCATTCCAAGATCAAAGACATTCACATGAAAACATATGTAAAAGTCGTGCCCCTTAATGGACCAATCCCTGGGAGATATAAAAATAAACCACGACCCAACTTCATTAAGCATGGATTGGGGGTTGATATTTTGGCCCAGTCTCAAGGCTCAATTGGTTGTGATTCATCCCAATAAAGAGTTTTTTAACAGCGATGGTAGCAAGAGGCCTAGAGATTGTCAGATATGACGATGAAAGGTTATCCATATCTCACAATGATGTCATGTCGATGATGTCACCCTTTTAGATCTGTTATCCACAAGAAGGTACTAGTATCTTGGAACCTAAGATAGACTTTCCCTAAAATTACATATGATTAGAGCGGACTGGAACAAAATCGTCAAATCATACCACAAGCGATCTTCTAACATATGTCCTCTTTTTACGACGGCTCGCCATAGAAATTTATAGTTCCTTGAAACCCTATAACTACCCTATAAAAAGTTAATTAAGTCGTCACATAAAGGTACACATTTTTCTAACCCTAAATATCTCTCACTTTTGATTCTCATCAACTTGGGCATCACAGTGTTCACATGTATATCTACTGCAAAAAGTAATAAAATATAAGTTCTTTAACAAATAACAAATATAACATAATCAACCAACTGAATATGGAGAAATACTCATCATAGTGCATGACGGTGGAATAATTGGGTATATATATGATGTCGAGAGAACGGGAACTTCTGCGTGTTTAAAGGAAATTACAATTAATCCTTGAATATTACAAACAAAAATGTCGACTTGGCCTCATCGAACTAGGTTTGAAGGCTATTGTTCCTTCCTGAACAAAAGTCCAGGAGTTAGCCACGATCCAACCAAATATGAAACTTTCTAATGGCTACGACTTTCTGAAGTAAAAAACAGTGGATCGTCCGATCAAAAACAACGAGAATTTTGACGTTGATTAATGCGATGTGAGACTTGACGACGTCATACCAGGGACATCACTTCTTAAAATTTTGTCCAATAGAAAGTTTTAGGACATGGGAAACAAATATGAATATTTCATTTAAAAAGTATGTAATTAAAGTTAATAATTAAAGAAAGAGTGTCAAATCACATTAAAAAAAATTAAATAATTGTATATTTTTAGATAGTTATTTTGCATATAAGATTTAATAAATCCTTAGAATGAAAAGGTAAGACATTAAATCAATGTGCACACACTTTTATTCTAAAATAAAATATTTTAGAACGTCATACAAAGATGACACTTCTTCAACTTTTGTTTAATAGAAGGTTTTAGGACATGGGGAACAAGCCTGAATATTTGAAAGAAAAGTATGTAATTAAAGTTAATAATTAAAGAAAGAGTATCAAATCATGTAGAAAAATATTCAAATAAATATTCCTTTTCAGATAGCTATTTTGCACATGAGATCTAATAGACACTTATAATGAAAAGAAATGTAAGACATTCTTGTCAACAAAAAATGTAAGACATTAAATAATTGTACACATTCTTATTCTAAAATATCTCTTACTATTGAAGGCCTACTATCGACGACCACCACTGAAGAGTTTGCATGTCTGACTCCTCTCGATACCAGGCCAAACATAGAATAAGTCAGCAAATTCCCAAAAATCATCTTACACTTCTAACCCAATTAATAAACTCAGATCAATGCAAGATCAAAAGTTTGTTGATACATTAACCAACTCAATTTCCATTTGAAATAATGTGATTATTGTTAGTGCACAAGGTGATGAAAAATAGGAAGAATGAGAGAATATATTTATTGCTCTGCAATGACGACTATAAAAAGTTGTAAGAAAGATTGATTAAAATATGACAGCTACCACTAGTCTATTTATACTGAAAGTAAATTGACAAGTAGGTCCTAAAAAAGTAAACTTAATAGCTAAGTTAACAAAATAAACTAAAATCAACTCCAGAAGCTAAACATGCTTCTGGAACATAATAAACTACTACTTTTGACTAAGCAGTCTCAGAAGCTTACAACTTCTAGCTAACAACCTTATAAGCTCCACTGCTTATGAGCAACACTGCTTCTGAGTAATAAAATCAGAAGCTTTTGGTTCCAATCGACAACATCTGGATATGAATTACTTATAACATTGTCTCTTAATTCATATTCAGCTAACTAAACTCTACAACACCAATTTCATCCCTCAAACAGATAAAGTGTTTAGTCTTGATAGCTTTTGTCAGAACATCTGCAACTTACTTTTGGGTGCTACAATGCACAACTTCTAACACTTCATTATGGACTTGACTTCTCATAAAATAGAACTTAGTGTCAATGTGTTTGCTTCTCCCATGCTGCAATGGGTTCTTGACGAGACTTATCGATGATTTATTGTCAATCATCAACTTCACAAGTTTGCTAACCTTAATCTCCAGATCATGTAAAAAATTCATTATCCAAATAGCTTGACACGCACTCAAAGTACTTGCAATATATTCAGCTTCACAAGTTGACAATGCAATCACGGGTTGCTTCTTGGAGCACCAACAAAATGGGACTTCCCAGATATTTGAAAAAATATCCATAAGTAATTATTTTGTCAACTCTGTCTCCACACCAATCAGAGTCTGAATAACATATCATCTCTGCATATGATCTAACACCAGAAGGAAATAACACTCCACACCTCATAGTCCCTTTAATGTACCTTATAATCTTGACAGCAGCTTGGTAAAGTGACCACTTCGGTTTGTTCATAAACCTACTCGTCATTCCAACTGCATAAAAAATATTAGGCCTAGTGTTACACATATATCTCAATGAGCCAACGAAATGTTTGAAAATTGTAGCATCTATATCATCACCCTCAACATCAGAATCCAACTTGTAATTCGTCTCAGTAAGCGTGATTGCAGTCTTGAAAATCGTTAGCTCAAACCTCTTCAGAAGCTCAAGTTCATACTTTAGTTGATGCAAAATTATACCCTTCTTAGAGTATAATACCTTCATCCCTAGAAAGTTACCAACTTTCCTAGGTCAATCATCTCAAACTCATTCATCATCACCTTCTTGAACTTGACTACTTCTTCAGAATAGCTCCCTGTCAACAATATGTTATCAACATAGAGACACACTAGAATCGTATTGCCTCCAGAATTATGCTGCACATAAATGCCATACTTCATCTCACACTTCTGAAATCCCTGCTTCTTGAAAAATGAATCAATCTTCAAGTTCCAAGCTCTAAGCGCTTATTTTAATCCATGTGAGGCTTTATGCAACTTGTACACCATCCCTTCCTGATTCTTTTTCACAAATCCAGGAGGTTGTGACACATATACCTCTTCTTGTAATGGACCATTCAGAAATGTAGATTTCACATCCAGATACATCAGAGACCAATTCCTATTTTCAGCTATCGCAATCACCAATTAGATTGTTTCATGTCTAGCTACAGGCACAAACACCTCAAAATAGTCTAGCCCAGGTTTTTAAAGAAAACCTATAGCCACTACCTTTGTTTTGTACTTCCCCATTGATTCATATGGCTTCAAATTTATCTTGAAAATCCATTTGAAGTTGATGGATTTGTTCTCCTTTAGAAGCTTAGTTAACTCATAAGTCTTGTTTCTTTCTATAGCCTCAGGTTATTCTTTCATGGCCTTCAACCACACTTTATTCTTGAGATCTTCTTCAATACCCACTAGTTCAGAATCTACTAACATGGCACACTGAACAACTTCTCCCTCGGAATCTACTTCAGTGTCTTGCAGCATGTCAAACTCTGCAAACCTTCTTGATATTTGTTTGATTCTTTGTGGTTTCTGAACTCATTCAGAATTTTCTCCAGAACCTAGAACAACGTTAGCTTATGAACTTAGTCCAGAACTACTACCTTCAGAAACATGATCACCTCTAGAAGCTTGTCCACCAGAACCTACATATTCATAGTTTTCCCTTCCAGAAACATGGTCACCACCAGAGTTTGGATCATCATCAAAATATGGATCTGAATCAGATTCACCATCTAACTCATCTTCAAAGTCTCCAAAATCATTTTCCGACTCTGACTCGTCTTCATAACTTTCAAGTTCTGACTCATCTTCAAAACCTTCTAAAGTATCTTCAGAAGTTATCTCTAATGTTGGCACTACACTAGAAGTCGATTGAGACTTTCTCCAATCTCATACTTCTGACTCTTTTACAATAACGTCTTTGCTGACTTCAAATTTATTAGATTTTTGGCAATAAAGCTTGTACGCACATGCACTGTGGTACCCAACCAATAACACCACTTTGCTTCTATCATCCAGCTTCTATCTTCTAGATTTTGGAACATGTTTGTAACATACAGAACCAAACACCTTCAGATGGCTAATACTTTGCTTGTCTCAAGTCCACTTCTCTAAAGAAACAATTTCCTTCAGGTTCTTTGTTGGATACTTGTTGAGCACATACGCTGAAGTGGCAACAACTTCTCCCTACAAAGTATGAGGTAGCTTCTTATCTTTCAATATGCTTCTTGACATATCAAGAAAATTTATATTTCTTCTTTCAGCAAGACCATTGTGTTGAGGAGTGCATTGAGCAGTAACCTCATGTTCTATTCTATTCTCCTCACAGGACTTCTGGAGCTCTGTAGAATTATACTCACCTCCACCGTTAATTATGAGAATTTTCAGCTTCTGACCACTTTGTTTCTCAACCTTCACCTTGAACTGCTAAAACTTGGTAAACACCCCATTCTCACACTTAATGAGTGCTACCCATGTCACTCTTATGAACTCATCCACAAACGACACAAAATACTTGCTTCCTCCAAGTGAAGGTTCTGGAAATGGTCCACACACATCAGAAAGCACTACTCCCAAAGCATGCTTGTAAAAGGCGATTTGGATTGCTTGTCTTTCATGCATACCTCACATGACTTCTCAGGCTTCACAATCTTCGGAATGCCATGCATGAGCTTCTTAGAACTCATATGCTCTAAGCTTATGTATTTCATATGTCCCAACCTCTTGTTCCACAACTTACTATCACCTTCAGAGCCTTCTGCACTAAGGCACTCTATTTCAGCTATTTCCACATTCACCTTGAATGTTTTGTTGCTTCCCTGCTCAGGCTGCATGATCAGCTTCTAATTGGAATCATACAACTTCAAGAGATTTTCCTTCATAACAACTGAGAAACTTTTCTCAATAAACTGACCTACACTCATCAGATTTCTCTTAATGCCAGAAACATACCAAACATCCTTGATCAGAACAGTCTTCCCATTCTTTACTTTGACTTTGACATTTCCCATACCTTATGCATTAAGGAACATATCATCCGCACATCTAATCTTTGTCCTCCTTCTAGAGTCAAAATCTATTAGCCAATGTTTGTTTCTAGTCAAGTGATTTGAGCAGCCAATGTCCATATACCACCAATCTACCAAACACTTACCATCAGACTCAAAAGCCATCAATAGCACAGGTTCATCATCAGAATCTCCTCTGTCGATATTTACTTCTTCTGATTTCCTTCCCTTGTTTGACCAACAATATTTAGCAAAGTGGCCAAACTTCTTACAACAATAACATTGAATCTTCTTCTTATCAAACTTCTCTATTACCTTCTAATGTTTCTTCTCATCAGAAGTAGAGGTTACCGACTTCTGGAACCTACCACCATGTCTCTTCTTGGTTTCTGACCAAGAATGCTTTTGGTCCTTCTTGAAAAAAGAAACTTTCAGAGCCTGGTCAACCTCCCCCTCAAAAGTTCTTTGAGTCAGACGCAACTCCTGCGCCTCTAGACTGCTTTACAGTGCTTCTATTCTCATGGTGTCCAAATCTTTAGAATGTTCAATTGCTACAACAATGTAATCAAATTGAGGGGTAAGAGACCTCAATATATTCTCAATGATTACTTGTTAAAAAAGAGTTTCTCCACAAGCTTTCATCTCATTAGTGATTAAAATCACTTTGGAGATGCACTCAGATACCTTCTTGTTGTCCTTTATGTTGAGATTCTCATACTGCTTTCGTAGAGACTAGAGCTTCATCTTCTTCACTGATGAGTCATCATTGTAACACCTAATCAGTGTGTCTCACGCAGTCTTCTCGGTCGTCGAACCAGCGATTTTCTCAAACACGTTCACATCCACACACTGATGGATGTAGAACAACGCCTTCTGATCTTTCTTTCTCAGATCACGCTGAGCATTTCTTTGTGCATCTGTTTCATTTTCTGGAAGTGCAACCGAACATAACCATCATTGACGAGATCAAGAACATCTTGAGCATCGAACAACACATGCATCTAAATCATCCATCGATTTCAGTTTTTGCCATCGAATACTAGAAGTTTGGTGCTCAGACTACCATTTTCGTTCATCTTTAACCTTGTGCAAGTCACTCAGATCTCACCAAACACAGTATTTCTCAATCCTGCAGAATCAGAAAATATGATTATGTTACTTCGTTCAAGATTCAACACGAATTCAATAAACGAAATCAATCGCACAATGCTTCACTATTTCACTCGTGTTTCTTGGGTTTCCCCGTGGATCTGAACCAGAGCTCTAGATACAAATTATTAGTGCATAAGATGATGAAAAATAAGAAGAATGAGATGATATATTTATTGCTCTGTAATGACGGCTACAAAAAACTATAACAAAGATTGATTAAATATGACAGCTACCACTAGTTTATTTATACACAAAGTAAATTGCCACGTAAGTCCTAACAAAGTAAACTTAATAGATAAGTTAACAAATAAACTAAACTAAACTCCATAAGCTAAACAAGTTTCGGGAACTGTTTACCGTTGTTTTTGGTAAACAACCGCTGATCTCCAAAAAGGTGAGTTTTTTGGTTTACTTACGGGATCGATCAAACTAATTGATCCATTGTCGCGCGCGGATAAAAAATGAGTGTTTTTATGCAACGGTTTCAAAACTGTAGTATTTTGTAAAACGGTAATATAGCGACAAATGGCTCGAATATCGTTCTCAAGGATTCTTGAAATATTATTAACTAACTGAAATCGAGTTAAAGGGGGGGGGGGGGGGGGGGGGTTGGTTCGATTTTAGGCAAATAAGATGATTATGAAAAGTGATTATAAAATAAGCTATTTTTGATATGAGTGATTATAACAAACAGATTCACTGCCTCGGTTCATACCTATCATCGACTGCTAACATTAAAATCTCTTAAGCGAAGTTTCTATCTGTGATACGGTGGGAGAACTGACTTGAGGTTTTGCGTTTGTTTTCGCAAATGTTTCGGTTTAGCAAGAGTCGCCACCGACTTTTTATTTTATCCTAAGGAAAGGTTAAAAAGTACAGGAAAAACCTTTGAGATGTTTTCTTGAGTTCGGGGAGTAGATTATAGAAAGGGAAGGTATTAGCACCCTTTCTATCCATGGTTATCCATGGGCTCTTAGTTACTTGCTTATATCACTTGCCTTGCATTTTCAATCGTTTGAAATGGTGCTTTCAATTGTTTGAAATGGTGCTTTTTGAAAGATGATTTGAAAAGGGGCCATTGTAGTGGCAACCTTTGTAATGATCCATGTTTGAATGTATACAAAGGTGTATTTGTCTTTTGAAAAGTTTTTAATGCTTTGAAAGTTGTTTTGAAAGTTATGTTGTGAAGTGTGTTTTGAAAGTAGGCAAGTGTGTTTTACAAGTTTGATCAAGTAACTAAGAGTTGTCTACCCCTAAATTTACTCAAAGATCTTTCTCATGTTTTAACCCTTTTAACAATATTGTTCCACCATTGTATTTGGTGGACAATCTTGTGTTAGGATGTTAACGGGACGGGCGCGGGTCATCGTTTAGACCATGAATGCAATAGTGCCAAGTGTCTTTGGAAATTTTTCTCTTTAAGGGACTTGATCATTTTTTAGGCAACTTGAGAAAGCGTCATCGAGGGACTATGATCATTTGATTTGTTTTTGTTTTGCCAAAGACACTCAACATGCAACATGGCCCATTTTTGAAGGCAACAAGTGGAGTAACCCTAAGGGTGCAAGTGTGCATTGGTGTTGTCCAATTTCATGCTTTTTTTATCTTTGTATTAGTCAAGCTATTTGTTGGTTGATTTGCATACAAACCCTAAGTCTATCATGGCATAATTTGAAAGGTTTTAAATGCGGAAATTTAAAGTCCTAAATTATTACAACATAATTATGGGGATGGGGGTACAAGTGTTTGAATGGGGGGATATTTGACAAGAAATTAAATCTAAAGCTATTACATCCATATTGAATAGACAAATATTAAATTGTACAATATTTAAACAAATATAATAAAAATGCAAAATGTATTATGCACAAAAATGATTTTTATATATGTGAAAGTATCTTCAATGTGAAATATAAACAAAAATAAAAAGGTCAATTTTTTGGATATTTTTGTTATTTAGGGCAAAACCCTAATTTTTGAATAAATAGCAATTATTTATTAATTATATGCAATATTTATATATTTATTTATACAAAAATAAATAAAAGGGAAGTATATTGTAAAAAAGGTATTTTTTAGTGTTATATATTAATAAAAATAAAATGTATTATTTCATATTTTTGTCCTAAACATTCTAATAAATATACAAGTATTTATATTATATATTTTAATATACTAAATATATACAAGAATAAAAATATTAATTATTTACAAAAATGGTATATTTTAGAAAATGTTTTCAAAATGTAAATAAAAAATAATGACTGAAAATATATATATTTTGTATTATTTTTTAATATTTTAAATAAAAAGTATTACATTTATTGACATGTATATATTTAAATAAAGCAAATAAATGCCAAATAAAATGCAAAAAAATGAGGAAAAATATTTTTAGTGTTTTTTCATGTTTGAATAAAAATATAAAATCAGAATCAAAAAGAAAAAAATCAAAAATGACAAATGTATCACACAATGGGTCAAGGGGGTGCAAAATGAGAAAAGAGGTGCAAAAAGCAAAACTGACTCAGGCCCAGCCCAAGCTAGTCATCTTCAACCTCCAACTTTGTTTGAACAAGCCAGAACAAGCCAGAACGCGCGCTTCCTAACTCCTGATTCCTGGACTTTCATGCAAAACTCATAACACCAATAATGTAGAGCATCAAGAGACGAATTCATACATATAAAAAACTTGACCTAACTCTAAGAAACGAGGGAGAATTTCTTCATCCCCAATTTCTGACCTAAGTTTTTTCCAATGTTCATGGCCAAAATTCTCACAGCACACTCAATATAAATGAAAAGTAAATACATGGATGGCTTCAGGGCTATGAGTAGAACATGTTTTCTTCACAAACCTAAGCTTAATCATGTCTGGATAAAGAGATAGAAGTTCATATTTTTACCTGTTTCAGCTTGAGTCGTGTACAGCAATGGAGGTATCTTCAATGGAGTTTGAGCTTTGGTACAGCTTGCCTGAAGTCCAAGGATGCTTCTCCAACACCTAGCTTGCTTTGAATCACTATGAATCGTGCTATGGAAGTTCACCTGCACAACTGAAAAATGAAAATGGCAACAGGGGTTAGGGATGTTACAGTTTGTATCTAGGGCTTGGGATAGCTTCAATGGATGGTAGGGAGTGTGTTTGAACAAGCTTTGGCTAAAACGCACGAGCAAACTGAGTTGTGCAACTCAATCTGCAGGGATGCCCTGTTTCTTGTAGAAAAATGGTGTTTTGATGAATGAGGAGGTTTGAGGGGTGGTTGATTCGTGCCTTAGGCCTGTTTTGATGTGTGTAAGATGTTCACAAAGTTTGCTTAGGTTGGTGTTTACAGGAATGAGAGATTGGTATGAGTTTGCAAGTTTTCTTCCAATGTAAGCAAAGAGATGTCAACTTGTGATATAGGCCTGTACCAAGTTCTCAAGCATACTGCATACTTTGTTCTTGATCAGTGGGATTTTCCTACAAACTTGTGCCTCAAAGATCTAGCTTGTACCTCTTGGATATGGTATTTGACATAAAGTGTATCTTTATCAAAATGGCAAATGTGCTTTTTCTATTTAAGGGATAATTTCATGTGTAATGACCAAATGCACAAAATAATGCTTGAACACAATGGTTTGGCATTTAATTATTGAGTGTGAAGAGGGTTAGAGGCCTGCAAGCTTGCATAAACCATGCTGAGTTGAAAATGCAAATGTTATGAACATGTATTTGGCTATGAACAAAAGTGACTTTTACCCATCTTTGCAAATTCGATTCTCCCTAACCACAAGGGTGTTTGAGAAGTTATTTGACAATTTGGAAAGCTTGGAATGTGTACTACAATCCATCTTTGTAATGAAAATTGAAACTCTAAGTGGAAGTATGTGAAAAATGTCCATGAAGTTGGACAAAAATCCTGCCTAGAATAGGTCAAAATTTCTCTAAGTTAAAAATGTTTTACACCCTTGTTCCAAAAATCATAACTTGAGCTACAAGCTTCCTTTGAGAAAACTTTGTGAATCAAAGTTATAGATTTTGTAATGGACTACAACTTTCATGTTTTGAGTTTTGTTTGAATCCATTTGCATCTTGATGAAAAAATTGGACAAAGTTTAAAAAAATAAGGAAATTTTATAACTTAGAAAATTTCTAAGTTATGAAATTTCTTCATTTTAAACCCTAATTTGCAATTTTGGATTTCTTGATGAACAAGTTTCATAATTTGACATGTCTTGATGAAAAAAGAATCTTGGCACTTGATTTTGACCAAAAAGTCAAAGTTTGACTTTTCAGTATACAGTCAAATTTTGATCAGTTGACTGGAAAATTCATCTATCAATCCTGTGCATTTGAGATCTTTTGAACTTGTTGAATGTGTCAAGACAATGCCATTGATTCCTTGAGTCCATATATGATCTTGGTTTTCCATTGGTTAGGTCAAACAGTCAAAAATTACCTTTGTGCAGTCAAAACCCTAAAAATGACCATTTTGCCCTTTTGGTGATCTGATCAAATTTCTTGTGGAATTGTGATCCAAACTTAACCAAATGGTTCATATGAGTTCATTATGTTGATGTGGGTTAAAAATTATGAAGTTTGACTGTCAATTGGCCACAGTTGACTTTTTCCCCAATACAGCTGATTTCTAGGTCAAACTATCCAATTGACTGGGCAAAGACTGTAATCAAGGCTTGAAACTTGGTATGGATGAACTTGTAGGTCCAACATGAAGCATGAAAGTCACTTTGGGCATTTTAGATCAAAACGTATTTGTGCAAACTCAAACCCTAATTTGGGTTAACAGTGCAAGGAGGAGTCCTGAGCAGAGCAAACCCTAACTTGATCTTGAGCTCCAAGGGTCTTGTGGTGAGAAAATGTTGATGAAAAGGGAGGGAAAATTTTGGGGTACAACACTATCCTATTTGATTACAGTATCAATTAACAAGCGCGATTGACACTATGAGATACATGTTTCTATGGCCGGATTAAGCATACGGTTAAAAGTGACGCAAATTAACAATTAAGCAAAGTCAATCGCGATTAAAATTTGGGAACATTTATCAATCAAACTAAATCAACAATGTTATATGAAAATCGAATTAAGCAAACAACAATCTCATAACATAGTTGAAAGGAATCGAAATTAAATTGCAAATGCTATAACAATCTCAAAGTTGGAACCTGAGTACAGTAAATCCGTCAGAAAGGTTTTAGTTCTCCATTGATTAGTACAAAGCTTTCTCTTTTTCGTGAACGGTGAATGGATGCCCCAAAATTCTGTAGCATCTAGGTAAAAACTAAAAAGAAACAACCCAACTCGGTCGGATACAAAACTCAGGCTCAAAACAAATGACCCAAACTTAAATATAAAATGCTACAACTTCAACGACTTTTTCAACCTTGCTACAGCCAGAATCAGCATTTGGCCACAACTAGAAAGTTGTAGGTCTTTTTCTTAGCTTTCCAACCAATATTAGAACGCCACAATCCGATTCCCGTAGCTCCAGTTATGAATTTTTCCGCGAAAGCTGCAGTTGTTGAAAATAAAATACGAAAATTAATTAAATGCAAAAATAAAATAAATTAGCAAAACATATTAAAACATAAAAATAAACACAATAAACTAAAGAAATGCATCAGTACAATCGTGGAAGGATGTGCATCAAAATGCATTGATCACTAATCCCAGGACATATGTTAATTTTTATGTAAAATGGGTAAGAAGGAAGAACGCACGTTCGACCCAGAGAAAGGATGTTTGAGATTGTTGAAAAGTAAGCAAAAGTATAGAAATGCAAGTAAAAGAAGTAAAAAAGATAACTTTGCAGGATAATGGTAAAGTAATGTAAAAATACTTTCATTAAGGAAAAAAGGTGTTTCCAACGTACATTGCTCAGCTTTATCCTTTCTCACGCAGTAGTTACTTGGATAATATTTGAGTGATTTAGTACAATAGGTTGAACACACTTGAGAATTACACAAGCTTCTTAATTTATACTAAAAATAGGTAACCGACGAAGGAACATTCTGCGCTAGGATGAAGACAAGTGTCTTCTACATGTCCCTCGACCTATGGCTTTCAGCCACGTTGCCTCCTCTTAAACGCTGGCGAAAACTGTCTTTCCCTCCAATAATTCAAAATTCAAATAATCCTCGTACCATGTGCCAAGGAGAGAATAATTTCTTTTAGTCGAGTAACATAAGCTTTCTTCAGTTGAATGAGCCCTTGGTCGAAGATTCCTATCATAACTTAGATCTTTTCCTTAAGTTATTTCATGTGTCGAATCATACTTCTTGGCTTGGTTCATTCTAGTTTTTTGGTCTAAAAGACCAAATATAGTAAGTGTCGAATTTGAGAGCCAACAAATTGCCCCCTAAGAACGTCTATTTCGACGCTCAAAGAAATAGCCATTCTTTGAACTTCCCATTCGACACATGTCTTCCCAGTTGTCCACCAAGTCTTGACGTGTGCTTTTCGCCTTCCAACAGTTGCTACACTTGGGAAAACCATCATTACTTTTTCTCCAAGATGTCTCTTCAAACTGCCGTTACCATGCTTGCCATGATGACCATATTCCTATAACCTAGGCAAGCATGGCTAAACGTTTCCCAATGCCTACACGGTAACTGTTTCGCACTTCGCCACGTGTCCCACTACCTGTGAAACATTAAATGGCCTTGACGAGACATATCCCTCTTCTGAAGGCTATAAATACTTCTAAGCCTTTCTATTTGGAACTTTTACCATTTCCAGCATTTCCAAATCCCTTGCTTTCTCACAACATTGCACTGTCAACTTCGTTTTTTTTTTTTAAATCCTCAACAATGGCTTTTCTCTCTAATGCACCAAACAACCCTCAACCCAAAAACGCTGATGATGTCCAGAAACCACCAGAGATCTTTTCCACCAACCCTCCTTCTTCTTTGATTGATAGGTATATCGCTGAACCCATGACGAAAGAATAGCGAGAAGCATATGATTCTCAACTCCTCATTCCTATCAGATACGGTGGAAACATGTATGCCATGTTCGGTCCGTTATCTTCATGCGTCGAAAACCCCTTGAAAAACCGCGCCTTCTTTCCTACACACCCAAGGCTTAGACCCATAGGTTGTGCCAAGAAACCTAGGGAGGACCCTGAAGACGCTACTCCGGTGAACCAGCAACATCCTCAGACTATAGAGGATATCAACCTCCAGTTCATGAACAAAGGGAATTGAATCTTTCGCTCAAGTCCTAACCTCTCTTTTGAATATTCAGACTGGTTGAATAAGATGGAGAGGGTGCAAGCTTCTGTCTAGAAGGAGATGGGCATTTATGACCTGGTGATGCTGTCGGAGACAGGATTGCCTTATTTCCCCCTTATGCTGGTATCTTCTTTGTACTTTTAGGATAGCTCACATTTCACTTTTCATCTTCCTTGTGGGATGATGACCCCCACTTTATTCGACATAGCTGCCATCACTGGGCTTCGACCAACTGGTGACTATTTCGACCCTGAAGACTTGTCTGAGGACGCTATTGGGTTTGCTGCTGCAAAACCCACTTATACCACCTTTATAAACCACTTCCACGACAAAGCTTCTAGTACTGTGTCGGAGGTGGAGCATATAGCCTTATTGGCTATGTGGTTGTCTCGATTTGTTTTTTGTACTGAGTCGCTTCAGGTGACGAAAAAGATGCTGACACTCGCGATGCGGCTTCACCATAAATACCCCCCTTTGCCTGGACGAATTGATTTTGGCCAACTTATATGAGTCCATCAGTAATGGTGTGACTCAACTTAAGGTTATAGGGGACAGGGGGAGCCTGCTGCTAGCTGGTCCCTTTTGGCTTCTCCAGCTATGGCTCAATGCCACCTTTGAATCTTTCCTTCCCTAGAAGAACAAGATTAACGAAGAGGCTCCTGAAATCCTGAACAGGAGAGTCGAAGGCACCAGGCTTGCATTTCTAACTCCCACTGATGAAGGCCAACAGTTCCAGAAGGCTTTCACAAGCTTTGTAATGATGTTTGTGGAGCGAAAGCGCTTTGTTTCGACTATGGCTCCCTTTGCCAGTCGAAAAGTTGGTCCGGAATGGTTCACCAGACCATATCCCTCGAATGAGGAGGATGACGTGACTGATGAGTTCGTGAGCATGTGGGAATCGTTTCTCCGCCCCAGGATCATACCTTTGAGATTTAAGAGCTCAAAAAATCAATTGAGCTTAATTTCTTATCAACCAAATCTTGTCTCTCGACAATTTGGTATTACTCAATCACTTCCTTCACCTATTTACCCTCGAGAGAAACTGCTACTTTTTTACAATGTAGACTACTCAGTGGATGCCGCTACCAAGCATATTGGTAGGTATTCTGGTCGAACTATACTGACCTTATTCGATTTTAACCTCAATTTTCTGAGTTCCGTTCCCTTTGAGGAGTGGTGGAAACAATATTATCACGAAGAGTTCTTTGATGAGAAGGACTTCGCCCACCACCTACGTGAGGCGTTCAAGCTTGTTCTCGACAGGGTTAAGAAAGGTATTACTCTTTTCTATCTCTTCGCCTCAGATTTGTCTTTCGACACTCAATTAACTATAGTTGTTTTTGTCTTTTGTTTAGCTGTCAAGAGAACCAGCTCGAAGAAGACTGCTGAGAGTACCAAAGAGGGAGATTTCGCTGTCAAACCCTCTCCTAAGGTATTTACTTTCTTTCATACCCTTATCTATTTTTTATCTGACATAGGTACTAATCCCTTCGACTTGGTTTTCTGGATGCTCAGAAACCAACCCCCAAAAAACGGAAGGTTCAGGAGATCCAAATCTCTAGCGATGAAGAAGAGGAGTCTCCTCCTGTTCCTTTGCAGAGACGAAGATTGAAAAAACCAATCCCTGTCGTCGATCCCCGTCCAAAAATCAGGGTTAAGACTACAGCTGCGAGGCCCCCTCCTGTAGTCATCAACGAGCCCACTGAACGGGAGGTAATCGCTAGGTTAAACAACCCCAGCGAAAGTGACAACTCTAGTCCTGGTGCTGAAATCCCAGTCCAGGTATTTACTTCGACTGCTTATTATTTATTTCTCCACTCCCTTTTTCTTTATGAGGATTCTGAAAGAAACAAATTCCTTCTATTTTCCAGGACACTGCTGGCACTTCCATACGAATTCCTACTCATGTCGAGGATTCTGTCACTCTCTTGAATAGTGAAGGGGATCCTACCTACAGGCCTTCTTCAGCGAAAGGCTCTTTCATGAGTTCAGCTGACAAAGTAAATTAGGCTTCTGAACCTCAGCACGAAACTATAGAAGAAGCCGATGAAGAAGAAGCTGCATGAAACCAAGAGGAGATTAGGGTTCCGCTGGTCGAAGTGCGAGAGACTGAGGAGGAAGGTATCCCTGGCGTTGAAATTGAAACAGAGAGGGAGAATGTAGAGATCCCAGAAGCTGACGGTGAAGAAGTTTTTGCTGAAGGAAACCAAAATCCTCCAGGCACTGAAGCAATTCCAAGTCAAGTGGCCAACGTGGTTGTTACAGCCAACGAAAGTATCCCTTCGACGGGATCCAGAACCAAGGAGGATTTGGCCTTACTGAAACAACAGAATCCGTTAGGTTATCTGACTGCAATTCTAGAGGGTCGAGAGAGTTCCTCTGATCGCAACGCCTCGACTGCATCTGGAAGATCTACTTCGACTTCCCCTCTCGACGAGGCTCTTCAGAAAGTTAAAGCACAAATCTTTAAAAGAGATTTGATGTTAACTTTAGAGGGGGAACCAGCAGCTCCTTCCTTTCTGAAGACTATCTTGAAAGCTGTTGATCTTCTTGTTGCTCCTCCGGATGTGGCCAGTGTAATCTTGGATTTACTCTCTATTGTTGACCAGGTATCAGTGAATTACAACCGTCAGAGAATTCTCAATCGTGAGATCAAAGAAGCCAATGGTCAAGTGGTTGCTGCTTGGCATGCTGCTACTGAATTCGCTTCTAGAGTAAAGGACTTGTCGAAGGCCCAGGAGGCTAGACAAAAAGCAGTCAAGGACATAGATCGAGATAATGCTCAACTGAGAGTGCAGATTGCAGAGTTGGAAGCTAAAATTGCTGCCAACGACAAAAATAAAGAGGAGCTTCTTGCTGTGAACAATGATTCAAAAAGCCAAGAAGAATTGGCTGAAGGGTTAAGACATGCCGATCGAGCTCAATCTCTGGATGCTAAGCTCGAAACCCTTCACCAACCGAAAGCTCTATGTGATCGACGGCTAGAATTGAAAAGAATCAAGTATCTCTAGATTAAAGCTAATCTTCCCTTTTGAATCTTGTTTCTCTCAATTATGTAATCACTTTCTGTAACGATTTCAGAGCCATTTTGGCACTTTTAATGAAATTTTTAAGTTTCCATTTTGGAATTCTCTATTAACAGTGATTATATATTATTTATTTTTACCTCTTGAAGCATAGGTCTATACGTTTTCAGGTATTTACCATTTACCTTCAAGAGTCTTTGATCTTCGCTTAATTCTTCGATCTCATAGGCTTCTCCCGAGAATGCTTGCATAATCCTAAAAGGTCCTTCCCACTTAAGGGACCATTTTCCCAAGTTTATATCTCTTCGATCCATTGGGAGTATTACTTTCCAAACTAGATCTTCAGGCTGAAACGTCTTGGACTTCACCTTGCGATTGTAGGATTTCTCAACTCGCTTCTTCTGCAGTCTCAAAAGATCCAGAGCTTTCAACCTTTCTTCATCTAAGTCCACTAGTTCATCCGACATCATACTCCAATAGACTTCAGAAGGGATTTCATGATGTATCTGAATTCGTGTCGCCTGCAAGTGGATTTCCACTGGTAACACTGCATCATGACCATAGGTTAGGCGAAATGGTTTTGTCCCTGTGGCTTCTTTAGGACAAGTTTGACACGCCCACAAGACTTGATCTAGTGTCTTGTGCCAGTTTCTGGGTTTCTTTCCCACATGTTTCTTTATTAAACTGGTCACTACTTTATTTGCTGCTTCGACCTGGCCATTAGCTTATGCATAATAGGGCGTAGACGTTAGCAGTTTAAACCCCATTTCTGCAGTGAAGTCTTGCATCTTTCGACCAGTGAAGACTGATCCTTGGTCTGTAGTTATTGTTTCAGGGATCCCAAATCTTTATATGATATACCTTTGAATGAATTCAATGACATTCTCCTGGTCTACATTGACTAAAGGAATCGCTTCAATCCACTTAGTAAAATAATCAATGCCCACCAGTATATACTTCTGACCTTTAGAAGATGTTGGTCGAATTTCTCCGATGAGATCTAGGGCCCATCCTCTAAAAGGCCAAGGTTTCACAATCGAGTGAAGTTCATTTGCTGGCACATGTTGGATGCATGTATGTTTTTGGCATTCTTGGCATCCTTTTGCAAAATCAACACAATCCTTTAACATAGTGGGCCAATATAAGCCTTGTCGAAACAATAGCCATTTCATCTTTTGGCCTACTTGGTGTGCTCCACATGCCCCAGCGTGTGTAGTGGAAAGAGCTATATATGCTTCTGTTTCACTTAAACATTTCAGAAGCACACCTTCCGGTGTTTTCTTAAATAGTTCATTTCCCATCAACACATAACTCAGTGCTCTGTATTTTACCTTTCGTTCTGTCGAAGCCGCTGGATTTTGTAAATAGTCCACTACAGGCTTTCTCCAATCTTGCTCTGTTAGGTTGTCTATGAACAAAATTTCAAATTTTCATGATCAGTGTATCCTAACCTTGTGGTCCTTAAATCCAATGGAGATAACTTAGTGGCAGTTACTCTCCCTCTAACTTCGATTGCTTGTTGTAGCCTATCTTTCGAAACTTTATACCCAGAAGCAATTTGTGCCAAGTCGTTGGCTGCTTGATTTTCCACTCTGGGTATGTTTCGAATGCTAACTGCCTCGAAGTTCTTCAACAATCGTCTGGCTATTACGAAATACATGATAAGGTTTTCTTTTATGCATTTGTATTCTTTCGTAATTTGTTTTAGGACTAACTCTGAGTCTCCCATTATTTCGACTTGAGTTGCCCCCAATTCCAACAGGATTTCAAGGCCTACGATTAACGCTTCGTATTCAGCCTCATTATTGGAGCAATCCCCATCTATTTTGTACTTAAATGTTGTTGGAATTTTATTTGGAGAAATAATAAGGACTCTGACTCCAACTCCATCTTTATAACTAGAACCATCAAAGTAAAGTTTCCACGGTTCGATCTCCAAATAATTTAGTGATTTTTATTGTATAGAGTGGTCGACTATAAAGTCTGCGACCACTTGGCCTTTTATATCCTTGAGAGGCATAAAAGTTAATGAGTACTCAGTTAATACAAGTGCCCATTTGCCAATTCTACTATGCAAAATGGGTTTCGACAACATATATTTGAAAACGTCAAAATGAGACGAAACATAAACATTAACTGGCTTTATATATTGCTTAAGTTTTGTACATGAAAAATATAGGCATAAACACAGTTTTTCAACTTTGTTATATCTAGTTTCTGCATCATTTAAAACTATACTGAGGTAGTATATGGGCCTTTCGACACCATTTTCATCCTCTTGAGCCAGCATGCTCCCTAGAGTCTTATCAGACGCAGCTATGTACAGTCTCATACTCCTACTTCGACAAGGAGGCACCAAAATAGGTGGTTTAACGAGGTACTCTTTGATTTTGTCGAAGGCTTCTTGATGTTCCTCCCTCCATTCAAATCCTCCTTTGTTGATTCGAAGTAATGGCGAAAAGGCCTGTGTTTTCCCACTAAGGTTGGATATAAATCTCCTTAGGAAATTTATCTTCCTAAGTAAGGATTACAATTCCTTTTTGTTAGTTGGTGCTTTGGCTTGCAAGATAGCCTTGGTCTTGTTTTGGTTTATCTCAATGCCCTTTTTGTGGACCACAAAACCTAAGAAATCTCCTGCTTTTACACCAAAAGCACACTTCAAAGGATTCATCTTCAGGCCGTAGTGTCTCATCCTCTCAAAGGATTGTCGAAGATGATCCATGTGAGCCTTCCCTGAAACAGATTTGACAATAATATCATCAATATAAATTTGCATGAAAGTGTCAATAAAGTCATGGAAGATCGAATTCATGGCTCTTTGGTACGTTGCCCATGCATTCTTTAGGACAAAAGGCATTACTACCCACTCATAGGTGCCTAAAGCCCCAGGGCAATGAAATGCCGTTTTCGACACATCTTCTTCAGCAATGAAGATTTGATTATATCCAGAGTAGCTGTCAAGCATACTCATGTACTCGAAACCAGCGGCAGAATCTACAAGCATTTCCGCCACTGGAATTGGGTATTCATCTTTGGGTGTTGCGGCATTTAGATCTCTGAAATCGATGCACACCCTCAAGGTACCGTTTTTATTTATAACAGGTACAATATTTGCAATCCATTCGACGTACCTGGTCGTTCTTATGAACTTGCATCTTAGCAGCCTTTCGACCTCCGTTTTGATTTTTGATAAAATCTCTGGTGCAAACCGTCTTGGGTTCTGCTTAACGGGTTTCTTTCTAGGCTTATTGGCAACTACAGTTCTACCAATCCTCTTTCGAGACCAGGCATCTCGTCATAGTCCCACGCAAAGCAGTCCTTGAACTCTTTCAGTAATTTGATCATTTCGACCTTGAATCCTGGATCCATTTTTGTGCTTATGTATGTGGGCCTGTTCACAGGACCTTCGCCTAGATTTACCTCTTCTAGGGGATCTTGCGCCAACATTCTGACATTGTTCGCCAGCAGGTCCTTTTCGAAACCTAGAGGTTCGTCGTCATAGATGGCGTCTAACCTCTGGTCTAGAAAGTCTTTCGTTCCCAAGTCGGGAGGCTCTGGGTCGAAATCTTTCCCAGGCCCTGTCTTCGAAAGGACTTGTTCATTAGCTTTGGAAGCCACATATTTAACTTCGGCCTCTAAGGCCGCTATCATTATGTTTTCGGCCACATATGCCGAAATCTTTTGGAGAGTTGATGACTTAGTCATCATCATCAAACTCGCTTCCCCAGCCTCTTGGCCGTATATTACTGACTCCTCCAAAGTCGATGTTGGATAAGTCTTCTCTATCCCACTGAAAGCCATAATCGGAGTGTAGGTATAAGGAGCAGAACGCATTAGGAGTTGGGGTTAAATCAAACTCTGGTGGGTTACATGGACCTATATGAGCCAAATTTATGTCGAAATCGTTCTTTCTGACACTGTTTATTTCACCCCAGTAATAACTCTGGTCTGCTTCAATGTTCTCCATAATGTCGTCGGGGCGCCACATTGTGACCCTTTGGTGCATCGAAGATGGCACCGCTCCAATGCCATGTATCCACTCCTGACCAAGGAGTAGATTGTAGTTGGGTTTTGCTGAAATAACCATGAACATGGTGGTTCGAAGGATTGAGCCCACTTTGAGGTCTAGTTGAATGACACCCATTGTGGTGCCAATTCCCCCTTCATAGTTGGATAAGACCATGTTATGTGGCTTTATGTCAGCATCCCCTTTCCCTAATTTTTCCAGCATAAATTGTGGTATGATGTTGATGGTTGCCCCACAATCAACCAGAATTTTGTTTATGGTTACCTCCCCAACCTTTGCTCTAATGAACAGGGGTTTCATATGGCTCTTCATTGCCTCTGTTGGTGGTTCAAAGAATGCGTTTTGTTCCTCCACGCATCCATTGTTCATTATATAGTAACATACTGGCTTGTGTCTAGCCAGTTCTTGTTCAACCATTAGGTCATTTTCTTCGACTTCGACCTCACGGTTGTATTCTTTGGGCAACACAGATATGGCATTCACCATGATGTCTAAACTGTCACTAGAGTCGGAGTCGTCTTCATCATTCGACCCACACTCTTCCGCCCAGGGCACAGGATTTCTCTCCAGAGGCTTCCTTTGTTTTTTCTGCACATTAGTGCTAACTTCTGGATGAGGTCCAGCTGCCTCTTTCTCGGCCTTTCACCATCTTTGGAACCTTCTCCACTGTGAATGAGACATAGGATTCTTTCCTTTGTAATTGCTCGACACATGGGTCATTTTGTTCGACGCAGAAGCATGGTACTCCTTTCTGTAATCTAGAGAAGAACCTCTTGGTACATCGAATGCCTGCCATCTTTCTTCATTTAGCCTCTTCCT
Organism: Vicia faba; assembly: GCA_948472305.1. Classification (NCBI taxonomy): domain Eukaryota; kingdom Viridiplantae; phylum Streptophyta; class Magnoliopsida; order Fabales; family Fabaceae; genus Vicia; species Vicia faba. The sequence goes on from OX451736.1 coordinate 1,296,840,272, forward strand.
TCCCATGGTATTTAGCCAAGTATCTGTAGGCACATTAGTTGGAGGCCTAAAATTTGGTGGCCTTCTTTCCTGATTCATGGGTCTTTGTTGATGCCCCTTTCTAGGGTCAAATCGAATCTCTGAACCCATTCTTTGTTGAGCACTGGTGCCCTGTTTTGCTTTTACAACCCGCATAACTTGTATGTGTTCAGCGGCTTTCTTATCGAAAATAGAGCTACATCTAGGGCATAGAATTACTTCCGATTTCTTCTTTTGGCACCTATGTAGAAAATCTGCCAAATCTTCATCCTCCTTTGGGAATGCAGTTTTGTTTACTTCTTCTTGTCGAATGGCTTCCTCTTAAGCTTTGGCGCCAAAGACTTCAACCACGTTAACCCGCATGTTGCTTTTTGCAACCAGGTTCATCTTCTGCATTTTGGCTTCCAAGTCTTTTGTCGAACCCTTTGCAGCAGCCAAATAAGAACTTGTGGTGGTCCTTTTGCTGGAGCTTTCAGCAACTCCTTTGCTTTTGTTTGGGTGTTCAGTAACCCGCTTGATCAGTTTCAGACTACCAGCAACCTTCTTGTTCGACCCTTGGCCAACTTCCTTTTTCGAATCCAGGCCTTCAGTGGCCTTTCTCACCCCTTCAATAGTTTTTCTGGAGATGTTTCCAGTGAAACTTCCAAAGATGGGTTTTGTGATGAAATCTTCAGACACTTCGACCATATGAATGCCAACTGGTTCGGCATAATGAGCCTCTGTCTATAGTGGGTTTGTGTCAATTTTCATTGCTGGTTTATCAGCAAATTTCAGCCTTCCTTCCTTCAGCGCTTGTTGAACGAGATCCCTGAAAAGGAAACATTGTGAGGTTTTATGTCTCAAAAAATTATGGTATTTACACAAACTTTTTTTCTTTCTTTGTTCTAAAGGAGGCAATTTAGCCCCTGGGGGCACTATCATCTGTCCATCTTTAACTAATAGATCTAATATTTCGTCGCACTTGGATATGTCGAAGCTATAAGTTTTCTTAGGAAATTTATCGCTGTTTTTCTCAGGTTCTACAGGATTTTTCCCATTTGATGGCACTAGCAATTTACAAGAATATGGTGGTCCTTGTTTTAATTCAGCTAAATCAATCTCGCCTTCTTCGACATCTATAGGATCGTTGTATGTCTCCGGATCGTCATCATCCATTTTGACATAAGCTACCCTTTCTCGTCGATGAGTTTTGGCAGTCTTAGCCTTTTTCAGCTTTAAGGCGTTCTACTTGTCGAACTCTATCAGCAAGTTGGGCCATATCTCTTAGGTATTATGTATCTAACTTTTTCCTAATCGAATAATCCAGGCCCCCCGCTGCTATTTCGACTAATTCATACTCAGGCACTTGGGTAAAGCATCTGGCTTTGAGTAATCGAAATTTATTTAAATATTCATCAATTGGCTCTGTAAACCTCCTCTTTATACTAGCCAATTCTTTTAGACTTATCTTGGTTTGACCCATGTAAAATTGTTCATGGAACAATCTTTCCAATTGGTTCCAGTTGTAGATCGAATTGGCTGGGAGGGTGGTGAACCAAGTGAAAGCATTTTTTGTCAGAGAACTTGGGAAATATTTGATTTTAAGGTTTTCATTGTTTGCTATTTCTCCGGCCTCTATCAAATATCTAGCCACATGTTCGATAGTCGACTCTGTCGTATCCCCTGAAAATTTAGTGAATTTTGAGACTTTTCCTCTAGGTGGTAAGTCTGTTTGCAGAATAAATTCTGACAATGGGGATGCAAAGTTTGGTATGTGAAAACCAACATTCATCCCGTTTTGAAGCATGATCCTCTTGATCATGGCGGTTAAATTATTGTCCGTCCCATAGTTCTGATGTCGAACTTGCTGTATTAATTCGTCAGCATTTTGGTTTCTATTAGCCATAATAACGCCTTGATCGATTTCTCGAGGGTTTCGAGGTATCTCTATTCTTGGTTGTTCTATTTCTACCCTAGGAATCTGGGGGTTTGGATTAACGGTCAAATCCTCTTCCATAATTACCCCTTGCTTCACTCTTATTGGTATCCTCTGGGGTTGTCGAACAACTTGGGGTACCCCAAAGAATTCAGCCATGCGCGTCATTTGCGCTGTTATCTGTTGATTCGACTGTGTAGCAATATGAATGAGGGGGATTTAGCATTGTACTTAAAGTTTGTGCTAACATCTGTACCATTTCATGATTACTTTCGTCCATCTGTTGCCTCAAAATTGTTGTCGAAACATTCATGAGGCTTGGTATCATGTGAGATGGCCTTCTGAAAAATTGGTTTCTACTGGCTCCAGACCCTTGTAATGGCGATGTTGCATTCACCAAAGGCTCTGAAAAGGTGGACGCAGCATTCATAAGGCTATCCATTTCAGTAGTTGGCATGCCATATGGTTATTCTCGACCCATCCAGGTTGTCAAAAAGCCTGGGGGTACAGTTTATCGAGATCCTAGATTTATCTTTGGTGGAGGCGTTCCCAAAGGACCTCTTGGACCCACATACGAAAGTAAGGGTCCAGTTTGATTCGTGGTTAACGCTGACATTGATCCAACAGAAGTTGGGATATTCCCTTCAACAACAGTAGTAACCGTTGTTCCTGTGATTGGTGGAGGTATTTCTCCATGGTTTGGCTCGTTAGCCATACTACTCTCTCTATTTTCCTTCCTAACAGTATATTTGTTGGTTACTCTACCACTTCTTAATAACATGCAATGTTATAACTATATAGGAAAAACACAGTAACATATAAAATTAGCAACGTCCCACTGGGCGTGCCAATTTGTTTACCGTTATTTTTGGTAAACAACTGCTGATCTCCAAAAAGGTAAGTTTTTTGGTTTACTTACGGGATCGATCAAACTAATCACAGGACATATGCTAATTTTTATGTAAAATGGGTAAGAAGGAAGAACGAACGTTCGACCCAGAGAAAGGATGTTTGAGATTGTTGAAAAGTAAGCAAAAGTATAGAAATGCAAGTAAAAGAAGTAAAAAAGATAACTTTGCAGGATAATGGTAAAGTAATGTAAAAAGACTTTCATTAAGGAAAAAAGGTGTTTTCAACGTACATTGCTCAGCTTGATCCTTTCTCACGCAGTAGTTACTTGGATAATATTTGAGTGATTTAGTACAATAGGTTGAACACACTTGAAAATTACACAAGCTTCTTAATTTATACTAAAAATAGGTAACCGTCGAGGGAACATTCTGCACTAGGATGAAGACAAGTGTCTTCTGCATGTCCCTCGACCTATGGCTTTCAGCCACGTTGCCTCCTCTTAAACGCTGGCGAAAACTGTCTTTCCCTCCAATAATTCAAAATTCAAATAATCCTCGTACCATATGCCAAGGCGAGAATACTTTCTTTTAGTCGAGTAACATAAGCTTTCTTCAGTCGAATGAGCCCTTGGTCGAAGATTCCTATCATAACTTAGATTTTTTTTCCTTAAGTTATTTCATGTGTCGAATCATACTTCCTGGCTTGGTTCATTCTAATTTTTTGGTCTAAAAGACCAAATATAGTAAGTGTCGAATTTGGGAGCCAACAGGAACATAATAAACTACTACTTCTAACTAAACAATTTCTAAAGCTTACGACTTCTAGTTAACAACCTCAAAAATTTTACTCTTTCTAAACAATACTGCTGTTAAATAATAAAATTTTATTGTTTCTAAGCAATACTGCTGTTAAATAATAACATTTGAAGCTTCTGAACTCAATCAATATCATTTAGATATGAATTACTTCTAACAATTATGACATATAGTTGAATTTTGTTTTGTTCTACTATTGCATGCTTTTCATCTAGTTGGTTTTTCAAAAAATGCATTAAAGAAAATATTTGAATTTTTGTTTACATAAAATAGAATAAAACCACGTAAGTATACTTTTTCATATCTTCTTAGCCTCTCCCGATCATCCGGTGCCCGTGATTTGTGCAATGCTATCTGCCTTTTGACCATCAAAATAAAAGCATCTGGCAATTGTGCAATTTTAAACTAGTTAGACAAAATTACAGTTTGTGACTTCTGTATATATTCATTCACAAATTAACAATATACATAAATATAAAAATAAACCAAATTCAATCTTACTAACTTTAAAAATATGTGAACAAACTCGTAATATTCAAATTAATAATATAAAATAAAATAAAAATATCTAAAAATATAACATCATCAAAATACTATAATATAATTGTAAACACTGATATACTTGGGTTGATTGTGTACTATCCATTAAAGTCATGCTACTTTTTTATAATAATTTATTTTAAAATAAATTAAAATTTTAAATAAATTTTGTTACAATTCATGAATATCTAAATATTTATTAAATATAATTGCATATGAATTTTAACGTCGATCGTCACATTATAGATCGAGTGAGTGTATGAAATCACATTGAAAAGAGAGAAAAAATGTGTTCTTTTCAAAAGTTAAGATTTTCAACTTTGTGAGTGTTTGAAATCATGGTGACAAAGAAAAAAAAATACACGTTATTTAAAAAGTTAAGATTTTCAACTTCAATAAAATTACAATAAAATTGAATTGGAAAGTATGAAACATGGATCCAAACACTCACTAAATCTTTCGATCAAGTTAAAATATTAATTTGATTGAAAGAACACCGTAAAACACTTGATCAAAACAACTAATAAAAATGTCAATAAAAAAAAAACAACCAATAAATCGTCATTAACATACATTAAGCAATTTCTCTTTAGTGGAACACAACTTTGAAAACTTCAAAATATTTTTGATTTTATTTTAAAAAATATCTCTAAACATATCAAATTTTTTTTTTAAATAGTTTGAATCTCCAAATTTTTAAAAGTTAATTTGAAAATACATCTTCAAAAATACATCATAATCAAAAAGAAAAAAAACTTATGCGATAGTCGAGGAGATGCATTGAACACCTATAAACTTATGCGATAGTCGAGGTTAAATTTCTTTATTCTACATGAAACCTCATTATTTATCATTATTATTATTCATGTTTTCTTGTCTCGTTTGTTGATTAATTCAATTTTTAAAATAAATTTTTTTATTTTTTCTATAAATATAAATATTTATTATTTGCTATAATTATATTTTGTATAATTATTATTATTCTCTCTTTATAACAATTGTTTCTAAACATTCTGTAAATATTCTCTATAATAATTATTATTCTGTTTTTTTAGTTAAAGTATATTTTTGAAGATACATCTTTAAATTTATTTTTTATCAAACAAATATGATTTAGTGTGTTCGAAAATATATATTTAAAAATAAAAATGTTTCATCAAAAATCTTGAAGAAGATACGAGGGTGCAAAGAGAAATTCTCCATGCGTTAAAATGTTGGAAACATATGAAAGAAAAACCAGATTCATGTGAAAATTGTGCATTTAGATAAAAAGAAGTGAAATTGAAGTAGATAGATGATTTTAGCCACACAAAACTACCTATCACCATTTTATGAAGAAAAACAAATTGACAATTTGAAACCTCTCTCTATGGATATTCCACTGGGAAAGAGAATACATGGGCACCGTCGTAGTCTAGTGCAAGTTACTTCATATAAATAGTGAACAATCATCAAGGTTCACACCAAATATTTTTGAGTCATCAAAATCTACCTCACGTGGAGTGTTTTGTTGTCACCGTTGAAAAATCAATTCAAGCATCCAAAATTCCCAACCAAAACCACAAATTTTTGCTTCACAGAACCATTGATCTTCGTTTTCATTTCGTGAATTGGAGGAGCTTTATTCCTCATTTATAGTAAAGGTCAAAAAAATTATTAGGGTAGGTTTGCCTATTTAGAAGACAGTGACACCAAGGAGTTAATAGTTGGCTCACAATTGATAGAGTTAAAAATATGTTAGTACCAAAAAATCATCATTTTAAAACTAAAGGCTCTACAGTTGCAAGAGCATCATACTAAAGTAAGAAAAACTGAATTTAAGAGTAACTTTTTTTAGTATGTCACCTATCAAAGTTAAAAGAAAAACCCAATGCAAAGAAAACAACATAGAATTAACAGGTCTCAAACTGTAATGAATGTGTATGAAGATTGAATGACCCAAAACAAAACAAAAAAAGGAGCACTTGAATATACATGTCCAAAAAGAAACAGATCAAGTGACCCACGAGAATAAGCACTGGCTATGCTTTCCTGTTAAACAAAAATCAAGAAAAGCAGTGTGCCAAAAAGTACAATGTTGTTACAAGCTTTAGCCCAAATGAAAAACAGTTACATTTTACCTAGGATCTGACTACAGGCTGACCAATAAATTATCAGTATAATAAATAATATGATAGAAGAAACACATGCTTTAACAATAATATACAGGGGAAAGAAGAACCTACCTAAGAAACTGAAAATCACTTCTTTGAACGTTTTTTCGGTCGCTTATCTTTCCCTCCACTTGCACTACTTTCCCTTCCGCGCTTGATTACGCTGGTTTCTGCTTTCTTTGGAGGTCTCCCAACACTCCGCCTCGACTGAGAGCTGTGGTCAAGATTCTTATTCCGCTTATCCCCTGACCCTGACCCTGACCCTCCTCCATCATCATACCTTGAAGATCTTTCTTTCCCTTTCTCCCCCTTTCCACTACTCACTATTTTCTTCTGATCTTTCATACTAGCACCACCTCCACCACCCTTACTGCTGCCACTACTTCCTCCTCCACCGCCACTTCCACTTCTCATCACCTCCGCTGATGCATTTCGCTTTATTCTCTTCAAGAAATCGGCAGCAGCATTCTTCTTCTTGTCTGACATCCCTTCTGATTTGTTCTTATCCAATTTCGGGGTCTCGACTGGCTTGTTTGCTGAGGACCCTGTTTTATGAGTGGAGTTAGAGAGTAGTTTCTTATCGCCAGTGTTACTGTTGTGACTCTTGCTGCTTCTTCTACTTCTGGCTCCAGTGACAGGCTTTTCCTTGGCCTTGGGAGGCTCGTCTTCGTCTGTCTCAGAATAATTTTGTTTCAAGGTTGGTTTGGCATCTGAAGATGATCTTTCCTTCTTGTCATTGTTGATGGACTGATCACCCTTTTGGCTAAACGTGGATGTGGACGGTTTACCTGAGATTGAACTGCGTTTGCGGCAAACTATGATAGGAGCAGAGGTTTTATGCTTGGGAAGTACAGAATCTGGTTTGGATAATGGTGGGTTTGGAGGAAGTGAATCATTCTTTTGGGTGACAGGATCAGACTGTGCTTGGCCGCAGCTTCTCATCTCAGCAATGACAAGGCGGAGCAGCTGCTGTGCCGCCCGCGATTCGGTTGAGTCATGATTGAAAAAAACAGTGGCGTTGGTGAAGAGAAGGAGGAGGTCACGGAAGAATGTGTTAGCGCATGAGGAATAGTGACCCTTTAGGAGTCTCGAATGTATGGTTTCCAAGTCCAAGTGCTGTCTCACAATGTCTCTGTATCTATCCAAATCCTGCCACCACAACAAACACAAGAAAATCTGTTTGCTAAATGTTCATAATTTCATGAATGCAATAACTATTACCTAAAATCCTTACAAAATGTTCACCTACAACATTTTATTTTAATTTTTAAAAAAAATACGGTATTAATCTATTGGACCCACTTAATTTGAGAACTGAGAGTGATATTCTTTGGATATCTATAAAAATAAAAATAAAAACATATTCTCCTAAAATAAATAAAATGATATATATTATTTACCATACCTAAAAGGCACATGTAAGACTTCGCTTTTTGTAGTTTAAACGAGAAACGACGTGCAAAGGGACAAAGAAGAAATGAGCTCAAAAATATAGGGCCCATTTTTAATTCCACTATCGATCTGATATTTTTTATATTAAATTCTAGCATTAACAGCATACAGCCTACAATACAAAACCATATAAAGTTTCCATATAACGCTTTTTTTTTTAATAAATATTTTATCAATAAAAATATTATAATAAAATAAAATTTATTTTTATTTTTAAAAATTAGGTCAAACTCAAATAAAATCTACTTTGTAAAGGAAATAGGCGTTCAAATTTATTTTCAGAGAAGACACAGTTGGATGATTACGACTCATTAACAAACACATCACCACCGCCAGGCATAATAAAGGGGAGTATTGATTTTATTGTCAGGTTTAAGAAGTGGCGATAATTTTGGATCATACTGGGCCAGGATCAAACCAGCTCTTGGGCTTAGGGATGTTTCGGCCCGAAAAATCTTTTACCCATTTTGTATGGAGATGCACCCAATCCTAGACACACAAGATGCACGTGCTCAACTAAACTATACTACTTTTTAATCATTTTGCTGCTAAAATTAGGAAACAAATCAAACATTTCTTTTGAAGAAAAATCTAATTAAAAATTTGGAAATCATTTATCCATTAAATGATAAATTTTAATTAGTACGCAACATCGTGGAAAAAGTTCAACCATACATATTATTATATTAATTTTTGAAATATTCTAATAAATATCAAGTATTCATGCATAAATTAAATTACCTGACAAATAAATATCAAGTATTCATGCATAAATTAAATTACCTGACAAATAAATATCAAGTATTCATGCATAAATTAAATTACCTCACAATATACATCAATTAAACTCTTACTAACAATGTATTAAGAAATTATATATTCTATAAAAAATATTGTATATTTTATTAGTATATTATTATAATATAGTGTAATTAACATTATAAAAAAACCTTGTCTTTTTTATATGAAAAAAACTTTTTTAAATTGTTGAAAGAAAAAAAAAATGCTAGTATGACACCAAAACCAACAATTACACCACATACTTTTGTTTCTTTAATAATTTTTTTCTTTAATTTCTGTCATAGTAAAATGGTTTGAAATGGTTATATACTTGTATATACGGCGTAGAGAATTTCAGTATCAACACGTTTTCATTTCCCTCACAACTTTTGTACCAATAAGAAATTTAATATTGTATCCAATTAATTTTTGTTAAGTTCTATTTTACGAATTTTTAAAACTTCCACATTCAATAATAATAATAATAATAATAATAATAATAATAATAATAATAATAATAATAAAAAATAGACTATTGCAAACTTTGTAGTAAAAATGTACATCCTTTCAAATTTTTGAAAAAACTTGGAATACCAAATTTGTCCATGCAAAAAGATACAGAAGAAAAATCGAAATACCTGATTTTTTTCAAGACGGCGCTCAAATAATGAAAATTTTTCATGTATTTTAATCATCTCCAAGACATGAATCAACGGTTCAGATTTCACCGTCGCTACTACGTCCTCATTCTCTGGCAAAACTTCTCTGCCCGAAGCCTCCCTCTTCCGCCGCAACTTCCTCGTTTTCGTCAAACTCGAAGAACTCTGGACCTCGCTGCTTTCTCTCGTCCCTCCCTCCTCCGAGTGAGTCACCGAGTCATGCAACTCGGACGAGTCACCCTCCACCTTCCTCTCTTCACTCGGAGGAACCGACTCACACGTAAGAACTTTAGCCTCGTTATCGTTATCATAGCTTCCGTTATTCGATTCCTCTTCAACCGATTTTTTCTTTCTAATGGTCTGATCCGGTTCTTTCAAACCGGAATGAACCGGAACGGGAACCGGAACGGGTTCTAGTTTTACATCAACCTCACTGGTTTTCGCTGCATCAAACCTCGAACCGGTTGAGTTCGACTCATTAACCGATTGATTGTCTCGGTCCGATTCATCCCCTGTTGTTGGTAACAGCTTATCAGTATTAGTTGTGCTTTCCTCAAGCCGGCGAATATCCGGTTCGGAATTCGCTGGTTTAGCCTCTTCCATTTCTCCACCGGTTTTATCTTTTTCCGGCCGCGGCCGCTCTTCCTCCGCCGTAACAACCAGATCTGGTTTTTTATCTTCTTCTCTGCCATTTTCTTTCGCTTTCTCTTCCTCCAACTTCTTCACCTGCAACTGCAGCGACCTTGAAAAAGATACAAGAACTTAAATTAGATCTAAAATAAATAAATAAATAATTATAAATTCTTAAGAGAGAGAAAATTATTTATGTACAAATATATATATAGAGAAAGAAACAGAGATTTACAAAATGGAGACGTCGCTGCGTTGGACATCACGCCGGAGCTCAGCAACGCGTTGTTTCCGCAATTTGTCAAGCCAGGGGACATGATCGGAGGCGTCCCCATTCTGTTGCGGCGGAGGAGCGTCATCGGTGAATCGACGGCTTAGATCGTGAAATTTCTGTTCGCAGTGGTGAGCGGTGGCGAGGAGCGTGGGGCGGTTGGTTCGTGACTGAACCTCCATGGCGACGGTGTCCCAGTCTTTGAAGCCATGGCGGTTGACGGCGCAGGCTAGTAGAAGCTCTTCCCACGTGTCCCAAGCATGGTGTTGTTGTTCTTGGTGGTCTTGGTTTAGGTTTTTGTTTTGGTTTTGGTGGTTTTCCATATCATATGAGAAAAAAATGAAATAAAAAGAGGATGGTTTTTATTTAACCATAAACTGCTTCTCCTATGAGGTCCTTCTTGCCTCCTTTTCTCACACCTCTTCAAAACCAATCTCTTTATTTTATTTTATTTTCAAAAAGAAAATTAATAAATAAATAAATAATAACGGACCAATATGATTTTTTTAATTTTTTTAATTTAAAAGGATGGTAATTACATAGTTAAAATCTAACATGTTGTATTATTATTCGGTCGTACTAGTAGTATTCATCTTGGTGTGTGTTAAGAAAATCTTGAGTTGATGAGGTGAGAGGGTTTTGAATTTTTGATATTGTGTTTGGGTTGGGTGAGAAAGGAATGGTGTATGTTTGGAGTGTGAAGTTGGTGTGATTTATGTATGTATGTGTGTTGTAATAATGTAATATGTCAACCTTGTTAAAAAAAAAATTGTAATGTGCCAACACTTTGCACTAATGTCTTCGCTGTTGTGTTACAAGGGCATGATCCCTACTCATCCCTAAGGCACTTTACTTTATTGAATTAGTCACGTAACTGAGTTGGAGGGTTTAGTTTTTCTAGTGAGATACTGACCGCAAATTTTAATTTCGCCTATTTCTTCCTTTGTGTTTTAAGCGTAAATATTTGACTTGGGATTTTTTATTGGGTTTTTATTTAATAGATTCAAAATTTTACCTCATATTCTTTTAGTTATCCTTCCACCCCCCAACGATTTACATAATTTACTCAAAATATTGCTGTATGAATTATATGTTTTTTAAAAAAATTTAAGAAATCAAATTGGATTATAACAATAACGATTCTATAGCATAAGACCGTATTATAGAGAATGCAAACCTATATCACACGAACAATAGATCAAGTATGAGAATCTCACCCTAAATCTAAACAAATCAAAAGATTTTGTCAAAACACGAGATTCAAAAATAAAATTAACAAATTTAATTATTAATCACATAAAAATTATTAATTTAACTATATCTAACAATCGAGTAAGAGATGCATCTTTAGACTTAAACATCTTATTATTTCTTTTTATCCACAGACCTCAAATAGTGACGAGTCATAGTAACCGTAAAAACTCACCGCATGCACTATTACCACCGAAAGAGTGAAAAATTGAATGAAGTGGTCCTTGAGATGAAACAGATATACTTCATCTATATTTATCCAAGACCGAACCTATTGTCAAAGCGTATCAAAGAATTCACAGTGAAGAAATAGGTGTTGAGTTGACTCCTCCATACCATACTCAAAAATACATAATAGGTAGGCAACCGACATATTCGTCCTGAATATTATCTTGTAAATAGACATCAAGTAATAGTAACCGACACTCTGCCACCAATTCCTCCTCTCAAGCTAACAACCTCTACCGCCACCTCCAAACACCATATCTTGCTCCCCACCCTAAGAGAAACATATTTGCTACTGACTCCCCTTTAAACTCAGACATCTAGTAAAGATAATTAAACCTCTCATATAAAGGCACACCTCCTACCCAAGTATTTGTCTAAAAGAGAGTATGAACATCATTATCCACATTCCTACACACATTCTTATTAAACCAACTTCCTTCCTCTAAACCCTCCCCATCCTGAACCCGACCCACCTCTCTCCACCAATTTGAACAACATTTTTCGCCTGATTTCACTCGTTCCGCTTCCACACCACATCGTTCCAACACCTTCACCCACAACCCCTCCCTCTATTTTAAGTTTTCAGTCAACTAAAAGAAGTTAGAGAAATTTTGAAAATTTTGTGTATCACATATCTTACCGCCAAGTTTTCTGATACACAAAACCACTTGAAAGTCTTTTCCCCAAGTCTTCCGGTTGAAATATCAACACCGAAATTCTTACTTTCAAATTATTTGATCCACAGTATTAATATATGGAAATACTTTTGAGTAAGTTCTTCGAACCATTTTTTTAGTTTGACGACTTTCGATTTTTTTATTTGCAAAGTTGATTAAAAAATGGTTTTTTTAAGATTTAAGATGAGGCACATAGGAAGTGACAGTAGAATCATTCGTCGTGGAGGCGTAAGATGAGGAGCTTACGTGTCCCAGATGTATAAGAAGAACAGGTAGATGGACCTGAGCAGTAGCCACTTCAGTATTTCAGTGGACCGTACGAGATGTTTCTTTTCATACAGCACTGGTACCATATTGCTCGCCATATATGGTACAGCGAATTAAGTAAATCTCAGACACTTTATGTTGAATAACCTTTAATTTTAATTATTGTTTATAATTTATATTTTTTATCTTTTAAAATAATTTTCAAGAAAGAGGTCCGAAGAAAGAACTAAAGGTGGTTACACATGGAAGTAAGCGGAAAAGTTAGGTTCCATATCTCCCAACATTGATTCAGGGTTGGTTGGAAGGCAATGGTTTATTTTTACTACAGAGAACCAGTATGAGTAGGATTAACCAAAATCTACTTCCAGCATTCACTAAGAGATGGCATCCAGAGACATCGCCCTTTCATATGTCATTTGGTGAGATGGTCATTATCTTAGATGATGTTTCTTCTCTGTTACACCTTTTGATCATTGGTGATTTATGGGACTCCGTAGAGGTTATGACTTGAATAAGGTGATATTGATCATGATGTTGATCTTTTAGGAGTGTCTTTAGAAGAGGCGAGAAAAGATGTATGTGCTTCCATGGATCTATATTATAAGACGAAGTGGGTGTATGATTTATTTATGCGCCATTATTTACCGGTGTTTTTGGTAAACAATCATGAGTCTACTATGCTTGTGAGATTAACTCGAAAAATCTCGAAATCAATTTGTGCAAATTAATTATAAAAAAAAAATAACATGCGTGAATTGAATGCAATTGTTTGTATGAAGACAACATAGATGTAAAACTTAAATAAAGAAAAACCTTGGTAAATAACAAGGATGTAAAGTGTAATAAATGATATTGAACAACAATGATAGCGAGGAACAACAAAGATAAATACTTCATTTTAAGGAAATAAAATAACAATGAAAGGAAGGTCGCTGACACATATATCTTCCTCACAAACTGTTTCACTCTTTGACTCGTATACTTCAGTTCTATCCAGAGAATGTATGAAATTTTGCGAAAATGATTACAATGTATAAGTTTGCTACTTATATTATTCTAAGATGGTCATCGATGGTGGTTACCCTTTATACATTCCAGCATGTATCGTCTTGTTTCAAATTTGGTTTCTGATCGTGTTACCACATATCTTCTAAGATGTAACAGTTGAAAAACCACGATCCATGTTGGCAATTGCTTCGAACTCCCCAAAACTGCTCGTGATAGCCTCTAGTTTTAACACTTTGTCGATGTACCTCTCAATTGAATCATAGGCTTTTAGGAAAACTATTAAGTCTTTGTCAACTAATAACCTTGTTGAAGTGATCGTCTTGTTGAAGATACACATTCTGTCGAATGTTCTTTTTGAGATTCTGGACATTTTTCAGAGTGATCCTAATCTTGTGGACCTATTCTTGATATTATTCCAAACCATGCCTATCAGGTTAGTCAAAACTTCTCAATCGGCGTGACTGATTATGTCGAAGCTTGCTAATGAATGTTTTTAACACTTAATGTCTCTCAACACATCATTATGTATTAACTTCCCTTAGCTGGAATTTTCAGGCTAACAGATGCCCCCAAAAAATGTCATTATCGATCATGTTTCAGATGGAAGAAATGTGACATTTTTGTAACTACCCCAACATTGTTTCCAATAGCCTGCATACATCACACAGATGGGAAGTTTCTATATCATCATGATTAACTTTTCACGTTACAACGTGCAAATGGCTTATCATGATTATATCATATTTCCAAGGGCATTAATTAACTAATAACTAGGGGTGTTCATTCGTTCGGGAAAATCTGAACTAAACCGAAATTCAAACCAAACCAAGGTGTTTGGGTCGGATAATTTTTTAGTTCGGACAAAAACCGAACCAAACCAATGAAACTCGATGTTAATTAGTTCAGGCAACAGATTTTAAAAATTCTATCCACGAGCCCGTCTACCCAAACCAACCATATTATTTCATATAATTTTTATAATCATTATTATATAAACTAGTATAAGTTATTTAACTTCAAGAAGAAAAATAAAACACCATTTGTGACATTCACAACCTATATGGAGAAACAAAAATATTTAAAAAATTACATTATTATGGAAAATTAGTTAATGTAAATTATATATATTTTTAAAATATTTGTGCACATTTGTTTCTAATGTATCTGATCAATCCAACCCAAACCAACCTGTTATTTATTGGTTTGGTTCGATTTGGATTTTATCAAAAAATTGAAAATCAAATCCAAACCAATCCATATATTTTTGACCTGTTTGGATATCAGATTCTCTCAAAATCGAACCAAATCATCCCACGAATACCCCTACCAATAACATAAATGAGAAAAGTAAAAACCATTTAAATCTCATAATCTTCATCTTTCCCCATGATTCGACGCCAACTGTTAACTCACCACATGCCACTTGTCCATGCTTTGGAGGGAAAAATGTTTCTTCTTCTTCTTTGGCTTATTAAAACTCTTTCTTCATCCACTTTCTTATTCTTTGAACACTTCCTTTTCTGAAAAGAGTAAACAAGAGAAAACAACTAAAACTCATTTTTCTTCTGTAAACCTTCACGATTTTTTATCCATTTCATTCAGAAAAAACTTTTAAAACAAACAATGGCACCCAAACGTGCAGTTGGTTTGTATCCACCCTTCGTTGCTCACATCGCTGGACCATTTTTCATCAATAATCGCACTTACGTTCATGAGCCTGCCATGGAGGAAGAGAAAAGTAACATCTGGTATTTGGACGCGATGATCCCTTACTCCATCATAGGTACCCCCTTTTTCCTTCACGGGTCCTCTTCCCAAACGCATCAGGAAACCATATATCCTAAAATATTTCTTTCTCATCCTTCTAGGGTGGGAGCCAGTGGTTTTCTATGATCAATCCTTTGATTTCAACTTCATAAATAATATAGTATTTCGATATGCTCCCACTCCCAATGATGATTCATGAATTCTCAATAAGTGTATTTGTACATCTCAGAAATAACAGGCCTTACCAGGTAGTGTAACCTGCAAGGAGAAAGGGATGAACTAGAAAAATGACTTAAAGTGAAGATAACTGGGGTACAACCCAACTAAGGTGATATCACACGGGTATAAGCTCTCCCTCGTTGTCAACTCAGATAAGGAAGATGATCGGATAGCACATGCTCGTAACCGATCATCTTCTCGACCCATTAAAGCTTGTAACTGGTGGCGGCATATTCATTGCTACGTTACAACACTAATCATTTTCATTCATGGAGACGATGGTGGTTACAAATTTATGGAACTCAAGAGGCCCTCATTAGATGAGGCTCTCTATGAAGCCAATACACTCTCTATATAAAGGGGCTCTATGATACGGTGGGAGAACTGACTTGAGGTTTTGCGTTTGTGTTTGCAAATGTTGCGGTTTAGCAAGAGTCGCCACCGGCTTTTCTTTTATCCAAAAGGAAAGGTGAAGAAGCACAGGAAAGACCTTTGAGATTGTTTCTTGAGTTCGGGGGGTAGATTATGAAAAT
Organism: Vicia faba; assembly: GCA_948472305.1. NCBI lineage: Eukaryota > Viridiplantae > Streptophyta > Magnoliopsida > Fabales > Fabaceae > Vicia > Vicia faba. The sequence continues at coordinate 1,296,856,307 of OX451736.1, forward strand.
GGAAGGTATTAGCACCCTTTTCATCCATGGTTTTCCATGGGCTCTTAGTTACTCGTTTAGATCACTTGCTTTTGTTTGACAGTGTGCTTGTGGTGTGGGTTTTGAAAGTATTTTGAAAATGTCTTTGTAATGGTTCTCGTTTCTATAAGAACACGTACAAAGTGTTGTTTCAAAAATAGTTCAAATATGTGTTTGTGGATTGTGTTTTTTTTTAAATGGTTTTGAAAAGATGTTTTGCAATGGTTCTTGTTTCTATAAGAACGTATACAAAATGTTTTGTCTTTTCGAAAATGTTTTGAAATGAGAGTGTTAGTGTGTAAAAGTGTTTTTTTTTGTCGTGAGCAAGCGAGTAACTAGGAGCGAATCTACCTACTCGAAAGGTCTTAAACGTGTTTTTCCTTCTCCTTTAGATGCAGATATCTTACCATTGATTTGGTAAGAAGCCCCATCGTCGGATGTGAAGGGACGAGCGTGAGACGTTTGAATAGTCATAGAAGGCAACTTATGTGATGTTTTAGCAATGTCGTTTTGGGACTAGATTATTTTACCGAAGGCAACATCAAGGGTCATCGAAGGACTATGATCTTTTTTTATCAAAGGGTCTTTGCTAAAACGTCCCATATTCGAGGGACATGACTATTTTTCGAAAGGCAACAAAGTGAGATTACCCTAGAGGTGTTAGTGTGCAAGTGTGTTAGTTTGCATGCATTTTATCTTATATTTGAAAGTTATCTATTTATTGATTTTATCTTGCCATACATCCTATTTACTAGCAATATATGAAAAGCAAGTAAAAATGCGGAAAATAAAATCTAAGCTATTACATCACTTTAGGGGGATGGGGGTACAATTTAACAATAGGGATGAAATGGAGACTGAAATATTACAACCATATCGAATAATAATGAAAATAATGTAAAAGCAGTGCAAAACAAAGGGAAAAATGTATTTTGAACTGCTATGTGTTCACCCATGCTGCTATGCATCGACACATAGCTTTTCCTTGCTCCTATAAAACAAAATTAGTTCAGTATGAGTCGACACATAATGGGATGTGTCGACTCATGCCCCTTCTTGTATCAATGTGAAACGCGTATGTATCGACTCATAGGCTCTTTCTGCTTCTGTTTTGTGACCTGAACTCATTATGGGTCGATGCATGAGGGTTATGTGTCGACTCATACCCTATTTTTTTACTAGGATGGTGTTTACCGTGGTTATTGGTAAACAACCGCTGATCCTCCAAATGGTTACTTATTTGGTTACTCGCAGGATCGATTAGATTGATCCTAAGACATGGTTGATTTTGAGGTTTTGATTAAGTTGGATAATGGTTAAATGACAAGAAAATAAAGAGGCTTTAAGTAAATTGCATGAAGAAATGGGCTTGATAAAATAAATGAAGGCTTGAAATAAAGGGCTTCGACAGGAAAAGTAAAGAAGAAAGCAAGTAAAGTTTCTGGAAAGTAAATGACTTTGATTAATAAAAGTGGTGTTTCACACATACATTCTCAACAATTCTTTCTCACACGCTGGGTACTCGAATCTATATGAGTGACTTTGTATATAATTGTGAACACACGCGAAAAACTGCGTGACCTACTACTATTTATACTAAAACATCCCAAGTAACCGTCGGGCAGTTACACTGCTTCGAGATGACTCCACTTGGCACGTTCTCAGCGTTCGACGCTCCAGATCTTTGCACGTTTGCACTTGGTAACCGCTGGAAACCGTTTTCCCTCCAAACGCTTGAATTTCAAACCGTTCCACTCTGAATCATCGAACACCTTCGTCGAGAAGCATCTTCGACGAGAAACACCTTCGACGTCGAAGGCAACCAACCTCTCCCTTGGAAGAAATCCTCTAAGTACATTGCCATCTTTCGATGGGCATTTCGACAGACCCAGCTGGTCGAAAACATCCTTCAGCTTTAATGGCTGATATTAATAAAACAAGGGTGTCGAATTTAGGAGCCAACAAATTGCCCCCCAAGAATGCCTTATTTCGACTCTGAAAGAAAAAGGCATTCTTTGAAATGCCATTCGACACCTGTCTTTTCATTCTTAGTCACAAATTAAATTGTGCACTTTTTTTGTCTTCTACCAACCACTGACAATCCCAAGGAAAATCCATCATTTCATCCGTACCTAAGACGTCACTTCAGTACGGCGTGCAGTGTGCCAAACGTCTTTTCACAAATTGTCATCATGACAATTCCCAGAAACGAGGGCGCACGCTGCACCCTTCCATTTCTGCAGAACGGCTACAACAACAGGGAGACGCCACGTGTCCCACTACCTTCTACAACATTAAATGGCATTTAATGTCCTCGAATTTGGGGATTTCCCCAACTACTATAAATAGCGGTAAGTACCCATTGTGGGACTTTTTCACGCTACCTTGCTTTCAGATATCCCTTATTGCACACAAACTCTTGCAACCTTTGCAAACCACCTGTTCTTCACTTCATCTTCAACCTTAGTATCAACAATGGCATCTGGTTCTTCCAACGCTCCTAGCGCCAACACTCCCTCTGGAAATGTCAAACCCAGGATTTTCTCCACTGCTCCCGTAGTGACTCCCACGGGCCAACGAAGGGTCCCTGAGCCCTTGGACATTGTTGTACGTGATGCTTATTCACGCCACCTCATGATTCCGGTTGGATATTCCAACCAAATCTTTGCCATGTCTGGCCCATTATACCCAAGCATTGCTGAAGCCATGAAGATCAAAAGTTACTTTCCGGTACTTGAAAGACTCAAACCGGTTGGATGCTCCAAGAAAGATGCAGAGGATAATGAAGATCCTGCTAAAGAGAAAATCGACCTCCGCTTCTTCAATAGAGGTGTTAGGGCTTTCAGGTCTGGCCCTAGCCTCACTCCTGATTATAGTGCTTGGCTGGAAAAAATGGAGAAACGCCAAGCTTCGATCTGGAAAGACATGGGGATATTCGACCTGGTTATGTTGTCGAAGACGGGTCTTAACTATTCCCCAGAAATGTTGATAGCTTCCTTACTCTTCTGGGATTACACCCATTTCACCTTCCATCTTCCCTGTGGAATGCTGACTCCCACGCTCTTCGACGTGGCCGCCATCACTGGCCTTCGACCCACTGGGGACTACTTCGACCCAGAGGAAATGTCGGAGGATCAGATTGGATTCTCTGCCACAAAACCAAGCTACACCACCTTCATCAATCACTACCACGATAAGTCGACGGACGTTGTGTCGGATGTAGAACATATCGCGTTTCTAGCCTTATGGCTGACACGCTTTGTGTTTTGCACCAAGTCTTTACAGGTTACCAAGAAGATGGTCACTCTCGCCACTCAACTCCACCATGGCCAAAATATCTGTTTGGCAGAATTGATTTTGGCGAGTTTGTACGAGTCGATTAGCAACGAAGCGACTCTTCTGAAGATCATCGAGAATAGAGCCAGTCTGCTGCTTGCTGGACCTTTTTGGCTGCTTCAGCTGTGGCTCAATGCCACCTCCGAGTCTGTTGTACCCCAAAATTTTCCCTCCCATATTCTCCAAGAAATTGCCAAGTCATGCTTCAAAATTCCCCAAGGGTTGCACAGTGTAAGGGCCTCCTAAGCAGTCAAAATTAGGGTTTTTGTTCTGATCAAGAAAATGAAGTTTCCAAGGGTCCAATCAAGTCCCACATGCCAATAAACATGGTCAAGCATCCTCATACCAAGTTTCAAGACTTTCAGCACAAAATTGCACAGTCAAAACCCTAATTGCACTACAGTCAACTGTAGGGGCAAAATGGTCATTTGACAATCAAAAGTTCAAATTTTTGGTCAACATCTCATTTTGAAGCCACAAACATCATTTGATCGATGCTTGATCATGATTCTCAAAGCTTGGCTCAAAAATCATCAAGATGCAAAAGTTTCCTTATTTGGACAACTGAAAAAGTCAACTGTAAATTGACCAGGGCATAACTTTCACATGGATTATCAGAAAAATTCCATCCAAAGCTCATTTTGAAGAGAAAGACATTTCCTACAACTCATCTTCATACTTCAAGTCCAAGAAATGCTCTCACAAAAAGTTATCAATTTCAACATTATAGGTCATTTTCAAAAGTAAACAAAAAGGGACTTTAAGTCAAAGGCCATAACTTGAGATTGGTAAATCAAAATGACATGGGACCAAAGGCATTGGTTAGAGGACTCAAAGACCTTTCCAAAATGTCCAAGAACATGAGAAAAGCTTAAAAATTGAGCAAGTTATGCCTTGTGGAAGTTTGGAAATTTTTGGATATTTTGAAAAGTCAACATTGCTTCAAATGACCTAAAATTGCTAATGGGCCCATTTTTCTTCCACAATTCATCATCCCAAGCATGTGCACGACCACTTGGCCCAAAGGGAAGTTTTATTCATTTTTTATTTATTTATTTGAATTTTTATTAATAATAATTCATTTAAATCAATTAAATATATGAAAAATACTTAACCTAACTTATCAAATCTTTTTGTACATGTAATAGGCTCAATGATTCGTGCATGATCAGATTTGGAAGGAATTGGATTGATTGGATCATGATTGGTACAAAATTGCATGAAAAAGATTGAAAAAGATCTTTGAAAATCAAATTTCAAAAACCATGAATGCAAATGATTTGGTTTGTTTTTCTTGACCTAATTCACTCATACATATACAAGGAACACAAACCTAATGCAGAAGACAAAAAAAGCTGCGCAAAACCCCATTATCAAACTTGAAATTTTTTGCAAAAAACTCAATTCTGAAAACCACATTCTAGGGCGATTCAAGGCATAATAGTTGTTCAAACATCTTCCTGGAGGATCACAGAACGATTTCCAATCAAAATCATTCATCAAAACATCAGGAATTGGTAACACGAACAGGACCTGTACCGAAAATTTTTCATACTCTTGCATCTCAATTCATGCGCTTTTTGCACTTTTTAACATGTGATTTACATTCCTTATGCAATTCTGATGCTAACCATGTGGTTTAATTTTGTTTTCATGCCTTATATGGAGATTTGCCATTAGAGACATTTAGGGTTTTCAGGTTTTCAAATTGGGCATTTTCTATCCCTGTAAAATTGAGACACATCAATGCCATGAACAAAACCAGCTCGCTTAGACGAAAATAATGGCATGCTCGCGCTGAATTTATATGCCAAGGGGACCTAATCGCTATTATTCAAAGAAGCCTGTTTTGAGGGGGTTCAAAACCCCCGTTAAATGTTTAATAATTTGTTTCAGGAAATCACCAACGAAGAGGACGATGAGGTGGAAGGCGTTGGTTGGGTCATTCAAATTCTGCGCGCGTTTTTAAGCTATTGACTAATTTTCTTTTATAATATTTGTTAGTTATCATATGATAAAAGCGCGTGAATTGGTTCAGTGGTGAGCACTATTGTTGGTAACACTCATGACCTGGGTTCGAGCCCCAGGTCCTCACCTCCTTTCACATTATTTTTCAATTCATAATTATATGCAGTTTCAACCTAAAGAGCGCACCATACACCTCCAAGATCAGACGTCCACGCGTCCCAATAGAACAATCAGAAGGCCAAGAACTGCGCAATACCATGGACTGTAGTCAACGCGTATACACGCTAGTGCCAAAGTCAACAAGGCCAGGCTTGTTTGGGCTCAAATTCCTGGGCTATACCTCCACATTGGGGACTGATACCCCCCTAGGTTTGCCATTTTAAATATTTTCTTTTGCATTATTTCTATTTTTTATTTTAATTATTGTGTTTAATTAATTTATTATTTTCACAAAATATAAAAAAACATCAAAAAATCAGAAAAGAGAAAAATAATAACTATTTTTATTTTTTATTGTTTTCCTAAATAAATTATATTAATTCATAAATTGATTAGTTTTAAATTAGGTTTTCAATTTTTAATTCTTTTAATAAAAATCTAAAAAAAACATAGAACTAGGGTTTAATTAATTTTTATCTTTTTTTATTTTATTTTTTATTCCATAATAATTAAATAATTAAATATTTATTTTTATAATTAAAATTTGCATGTAAATTAATTAGGGTTAATATTAGGTTTTAATCTTCTTTTCTTAATAAATTAAAAAACAAATAGAATTAGGGTTAGCATTTAATTTCAATTAATTCTTTTTTCATATTAAATCCTAAAATACTAAAAAAATACCAAAAACATCTCCTTTTCTTTTTCTTTATTAATTAATTCCATGTAATTTTAATTTTGTCAAAGGGTCCAACGCCCTCGTTTGTTTATTCTTATTAATTCACATATTTATTTTATTTCGTTTAGATATCTATGTATCTCTCCCGAAGCCGTGTAACTAATTGCTCACACTTTTCTTTATTTTCTTTATTTTTCTGTCAAATCGGGTCCTGGTTTAATTTTGGCGATGTGGACCCGCGCCTTTTGTAATAGCTTAGAATTTTACTTTTCTCGCAATTTTTAACTGTAAATAATGGCATGAAAGAATGTATGGACAAAAATGAAAAAACAAACGTTAGATCACCAATAACATGACAAAAGACAAAATAACTGAACATGACGCACAAATCACACACCACCCCTAGGGTACGCCTCACTGTTGCCTTGCCTCGAAAGGTGATCGTCGAGTAGAGGATGTCTTAGTAAGTCCTCATGATCCGGGAACCTGGCATGAGGGTAGCTTCTAAGGTGTCTTCCTATTGCTCTGGTGATCACCATGTCCCTAAACTCGAATTGACCCGAACACCTCCAACGGTGGTGCTACCTACCTCTCAATGGTGGGATGGCACTACTTTAAAGGACATTTACACAGAAGAATTCCTTAGGGTAGGTATACAACTCTAGATACTTGCTTTAATTTCAAAACAAATCAAAAAATACTTTTCACACCGACACCTTTTCAAAAAGCTTTCGAAAGCAATTTTTCAAACACTCTTGAGGACCGATACAAGAGTCGAACTGGAATTTTCAAAGAAACTTTTTAAAACCCACATTGAAAAGCAAACAAACCATTTTTGAAAACACAAGTGAGCAAGTATCTAAGAGCCCATGGATAACCATGGATAGAAAGGGTGCTAACACCTTCCCTTTCTATAACCTACCTCCCGAACCGAGAGCAATCTCTTTAAGGAATTTTTCTGTGCTTTTGTCCTTTCCATTTGGAGAAAATAAAAGACGGTGGCGACTCTTGCTTCCGCGACATTTCGCGAACCAGCGTTAAACAGTCAGTTCCAGATCCACCGATCACAGAACTGGCGACTCTGCTGGGGAATATCTTATAAAGTGAGGTGTACCTTAGGGCTAGTTCATAACTGTGTTTTCAATTGTTTTCCCTGTGTGCTTTAAATTGTGGGTTGCTTGGGAGTTCTATAGATCCTAACCCGGATCTGGGGATACCTTTCTTAGAAAGTAGCAACAAGGCTGTGAGGGAACTGTGCGGGGTATACCGACATGGTTGAAACAGTCTACAACGTTGATGTGGCACTTTGGTGTGTACCGGTAACCCTTGAGTTCAGTCAAGGAGAGTACGGGGCCTCCACGTGGTGTCGTGAAGCATCAACAGACCTTAGGAACCTTAATTGAACTATCTTGGCCTCTTTAGGGTAGTGAGATAACTGACTTTGGTGCAGTCTGAGGTTGGTTGATACTCGATACTACACTCAATTGAGGGTTGCTTTCCTGGAATATTTCGGTCGCCAGTTCAGTGGCTAAATCGAAACGATGAACAATGAAAGCAATCCCGTGATATTGGGAACCTTAGAACCCGGTTACTTTGATAGGACAGGTTGAACCCACCAACTTCAAGAGGGTACTACCCAGACTCCATGCTGGCCTTAAACCCTAAGGGTTTGTCTTGTGTGCCTTGTGTGCCTTACATGTTTGTCTTTGTAAATATCTGTGGTGTGTTTAATCATAGCATCATGACATCATCCAGCATCATATGCATTGACTAACCATTTCAGGGGTTCGAATCTTCATCTTTGTTCTTGTTTTGTAGGACATGGAAACTGTTCGTAGAAAGACAATTCAAGTCAGTCTTGTAAGGATCCCTCCTCAGCTTAAGGAGCTTATATCCAGGATTCCCGAGAACTCATCATTCAGTGAAAGACATGGAAGCCTCATCAGCTTGGTCAACACCAACATTGAGGAAGATATGATAAAGGTCCTGTTCCAATTCTTTGACCCTCTGCATCACTGTTTCACCTTCTTGGATTATCAGTTGGTACCTACATTGGAGGAGTTCTCCCGGCTCCTGAAGATCCCTATCCTTGATCAGCTACCCTTCAACGGTACGGAAAAGGAACCTAAGCTTGAAGAGATTGCTAAAGCCTTGCACCTACAGTCATCTGACCTCAAGGGACATTGGGAAGTTAGAAGTGGTATCAAAGGGTTCTTAGCCAAGTTTCTGTTTGAAAAGGCCCATGAATGTTGGAACTCCCTTGACTTGCAAGCCTTTGAAGAGGTTGTGACCCTCCTTGTCTATGGGTTGGTGTTGTTCCCTAATCCAGATCAGCTTATTGATATCAGTGCTGTCCAGATCTTTATGTCCAGGAATCCTATACCTACGTTGCTGGGGGACATCCTTCACTCATGTTACACTCGAACCATGAGAAAAAGAGGTGTCCTTATGTGTTGCACTCCTCTCCTGGGAAGGTGGTTTATTTCGCACCTTCCACAATCAGTTTTGAAGAATGAGCGGGGTTTGAGATGGTCACAACGGTTGATAACTCTTACACATGCGGATATACATTGGTGTCCTAGGTCCAGAGAAGATGTCACTATCATTGATCGTTGCGGGGAATACCCTAATGTTCCTTTACTTGGGATCAGAGGAGGTATTACTTATAACCCATGCCTGGCTTGGAGACAGTTTGGTTATGCTCGGAGGGATGGTCCCCATGACATGTTAATTCCTGACATAGTTTTTGACTTCGACAACGATGCACAAGGACTTCGCCAGAGATTTATCAGAGCCTGGAGGATGCCCAGTAGGATAGACAGCAAGACACTGGGGCACAGGAACTCCATCCCGTTGGAACCTTATCTCAAGTGGGTACGAGCCCGCTCCCAGAAGTTAGTAATGCCTTATCCTCATACGCTCCCTGTGATCAAAGAGCCAGTCTTGGAAGGAGAAGTGTCCTACACTATTCAGCACCCTGATATGCCCACATCCTGGGAAGAAATGCAGAAGAGCTGGATCCAACTTAAAGAAGAACGGAATTCTATTGAGACCAGTCTACATGCTAGTGAAAAGAAGGTCTTGGAGCTCACCCGCCTGTTGCATGAGGAGAGGAATCTCAACACTTACATAGCTCCAAAGAGGATGCGCAGTGTATTTTGGGATTGATTTGATTTTTGTATTATTTTTGCCCATGAGGCTTTGATGTACTAAACAATTATTTCCTTAATGATAACGTGTGTTCCTTTTTGTCTACAACAAAGTTGAATTTTCGAACCCTTGAATGCATTGCATAAACACATATCATTCATCATGTGCATAGCAGGTTCTCCTCTTTTCAGGTTGCTTACAGTTCTTCGCTGTTTATTTCAGCATCATGAATCCTGACTCGTCATCAACTGAGACATCCATCAAAGCTCTTCAGGCGCAGAATGCGCAATTCCAGGAATTAATCAAGGGTTTGGCTCAAGGCCAAGAAGAGCTGAAGGCTCTGCTCCTGAAGAAGGAGAAGAAGAAGAAGAGAAGAACTGTTCTGTTCAACTCGGGCCGAAGGTTTGGCAATACCTTGCAGAATGAAGAGGCTGGTTCTTCTGTTGGAAAGAGTACTCCTCAAGAGGCAAAGGTCCCTAGTGCGGTAGTCTCCGACAACGAGACTGATTTTGACGAAGAGCAGTATCCTCCGGCAGAAGACCGTTACAAGCAGCTGGAGGATAGGCTGAATGCTATGGAGATACAACAGGTACCTGGGCTGGATTTTGGAGATCTGGGTTTGTCTACTGGTGTGAACATTCCCCATAAGTTCAAAGCGCCATCTTTCGCTAAGTATGACGGGGCGTCTTGTCCCAAGTTACATCTCAGGTCCTATGTTCGAAAGATTCAACCGTACTCGGCGGATAAGAATTTGTGGATCCACTTCTTCTAGGAGAGTCTTTCAGGGACTCATCTCGAATGGTTCTATCAGCTGGATGGGACCAAGGTTCGTAACTGGGAGGAGTTGGCTACTGCTTTCTACAAGCAGTATCAATATAATGCCGACCTTGCCCCTACACGTACCCAACTCCAGGGTATGTCGTTAGGTTCAAGTGAAGGTTTTAAGGAGTACGCTCAGAAGTGGAGAGACCTGGCTGGCAGGGTACAACCTCCGTTGACTGATCGGGAGTTAGTAGACATGTTCTTGGGGACCCTATCTGGGCCATTTTTCAACCATCTTGTAGGTGTTTAGGTATTGGCTTGCATTTTTGGTAAATTCCAAGTGTATGTGTGAATGTCATGACTGATGTCATAACATTCTAGTTCAGGTTGTACTAACTCTTTAGGTACATGTGCAGAAAAATATTGTAACTCAAATACTGATGTTTATAAGTGTGTATCTGAGCATGTTTGCAAAATGATCACATTTTGCTAATCAGTAGACAGGTTTTCTCAGATGTCATAACAGATGTTATGACATCCTGTTCTGAACTAGCAGGATTACAGGATTGGATAAGTCTGAGTTTTTTCAGGAAATAACTCAGTCCTTCCTAAACAGAATCCTGCGTTTTCTGAGGAGTAACCTAGCTCAATCCTAACCTGATCAACAAAGTACTGTGACCTGGTCTTTAGGTCAAACGGAATCAACCCTAGGTTTTTGGAAACCCTAACTGAAGTTGCAGCTGCTATATATTCAACAGAGCTGCGGTTTTTGAAGTTATCCCTGCTGATTGATTAGAAGATCAAGTTTGTAATCTGTATAGATTTGTTTATTGTACTCCAAGCAATTATCATTGTGATAAGTGTCTTGGAATAGGTTTCAATTGTAAGGGTTGTGTAGCACTCAAAGCTTTGAAGCAAGAGTGTTTGAATGTTACTTGACTAAAGCTGTGAAGCAGAGTCAAGTTAGTTGTGTGCATCACTCAAAGCTGTGAAGCACGAGTGATTGTGTTACTTGATTAAAAAGCTGTGAAGCTTAATCAAGTGTGTGTTTTGAAGAGTGTCTTCATCAATTCTCAAGTCAAATTGGTTTATGTATCACTGCTGTGATTGAGGGGGAGTGAGTAGGAACTCGGGTTTAAGTTGTACTTAGATTAGAATTGCATTGGGTAGGTCTTAAGTGAAGGAGATAAACTGGTTGGTTTATTCCTGAATTAACATCTCTTATAGTGGATTATCTCCCTGGCTTGGTAGCCCCCAGAGTAGGTGTTGTTGCACACTGAACTGGGTAAACAATTGACTGTGTTATTTACTGCTTTTGTATTTACTGTCATATAGTAAGTCAGATACGGTGTCATAACATTGGACGTGACATTGAGTATCTGTAGCCAGAATTTCAATTGGCATCAGAGCAGGCACCCTGCCTGTATTACTGGGTGAGATCTAGGGATATCACTTTCTGGCACTATGGACAAAGAAGGAGTTTTTGGAAATAGACCACCCATTCTGGATGGAACTAATTATGACTACTGGAAACCTCGTATGATTGCCTTCCTAAAATCTCTGGACAAAAAGGCTTGGAGAGCTGCTGACAAAGGATGGATTCATCCCACCATAACTGAAAGAGATGGGACAATCAGTCTGAAGCCTGAGGAAGATTGGAGTAAAGAAGAAGATGAGTTAGCTCTGGGAAATTCAAAAGCCTTAAATGCCTTGTTCAATGGAATTGATAGAAACATCTTCAGACTCGTACATCAATATGAACTGGCCAAGGAAGTTTGGGACACCCTCAAAACTACTCATGAGGGCACTTCCAAAGTAAAGATGTCAAGGCTTCAGATGTTGACCACTAAGTTTGAGAATCTAAAAATGATGGAAGATGAAACCATCCATGAATTTCACATGAACATCTTGGAGATTGCCAACACCTCAGGAGCACTGGGAGAAAAAATGTCAGAAGAAAAACTGGTGAGGAAGATTCTCAGATCCTTGCCTAAAAGATTTGCAATGAAGGTAACTGCCATAGAGGAAGCCCAGGACATTAGCAAGTTAAAAGTGGATGAACTTATTGGGTCTCTTCAGACTTTTGAGATGGGGATCACTGATAATGGTGACAAGAAGAACAAAAGCATAGCACTTGTAACCAACACTGATGTTGAACACAAGGAGGATGAAGAAGAAAACATATCAGAAGCCATTGCCATGCTTGGAAGACAGTTCAACAGGCTCATCAAAAGAATGGACCCAAAGTCAAGGTCTAATGTTCATAACATTCCTTCTGACATTGACAGTTCCAGCAGAAGACCAAGGTCAGAAGATAAGGAAAACCAAGGTAGACGAATTCAATGCCATGGATGTGAAGGATATGGACATATTCGAGCTGAATGTCCTACCTTTCTTAAGAAGCAAAAGAAAGGCATGACTGTTACTTGGTCTGACTATGATTCAGAAAGCAATTCTGAAGAAGAATCTGCCAAACTAGTTACTGCCCTAACTAGTGTTTGTACTTCTGAAAGTGACACCAGTGATGAAGAAGTAACATTTGAAGAACTGGCTGATACCTACAAGAAATTGTGTATCAGAAGTGGTGAAGTCTGTGTGCAAAATGAGAAACAATCAAAACTCATTGTAAAGCTGGAGGCTGAAAAGAGGGCAAATCTTGAAACTATAGGTCTTTTAGAAGGAAAAGTTCAACTGCTGAACTCACAACTGAATCAAATGACCAAATCTGTCAAGATGTTGACCAATGGAACAGACAAATTGGAAGAGATCCTTCAGGCTGGTCAAAATGTGGGAAATAAATCTGGCCTAGGATTTGTGGAAACAAAGAAATTTGGTACCGGGAAGCAAATGTCAAAACGGATGTCTCCACATTTCTCTCAACATCAGGGACAAAGACATATGAAGAAAAGGTACCAAAGATGGAGATGTCATCATTGTGGGAAATATGGTCACATAAAGCCCTTCTGCTTCAGACTACATGGATATCCTTATCAGAACTCAGATGTCAAACCTAAGTCTAAAAAGGTACCACACGCTCCTCAATGGAAGAAAAAGGCTACTGCACTGATAGCACACACTTCCCTGAAGATCACAGCAAAGGAAGATTGGTACTTTGACAGTGGATGTTCCAGACACATGACTGGACTCAAAAATCTCCTCAATAATGTTATGCCTCACACCACCAGTTTTGTGACTTTTGGAGATGGTGCTAAAGGAGAAATCAAAGGAGTTGGTAATTTGGACTACCCTGGAGTTCCAAGTCTGAATAAGGTACTGCTGGTAAAAGGGTTGACTACTAATCTCATCAGCATCAGTCAATTATGTGATCTAGGATTCATGGTCAACTTCTCAAGATCTGAATGTCTAGTGTTTAATGAAAAACTAGATATTGTAATGAGAGGAATCAAATCCAAAAATAACTGTTATGTGTGGCAGCCTGAGAACACTGATATCTCCACTATGAGTCAAATCATCAAAGAAGAAAAAGAGATGAAACAGTGGCAGCATAAACTTGAAGGAATGAAAAGAGCTATTCCTATGGAAGATGTCAGAAGAACTCCTAAACTACAGGCTGATAATATATGTGATGTGGCAAAGAACAAGTCTCATAAATTCTGTTCTCAAAAATTCTGGTCAACACAGATGCTACCTGAAGACAATGTTACACAAGATGTTGTGACATTGTGGTGTGATAATCTGAAAACATTCAACATTTCCTTGAACCCTATTGACTTTGGAGAGAAGAAGTCATTTGAACTGGAACATAGTTTCTCTAAGCTTCAACTAACTGATTCTTCTACCAAGGCGCTTGTTGGAAATAAACTTGAAAATTTGAGGGGCAGATTGGGTATTCACCAACATGAGAAATTATAGCAATTAGTTTTGCTGAAAACAAGGGTTGAAGGGATTAATTCTATTAAGTCTATATTTAGTGGGTTAATCATATTCATTCACAATTCCTTCAAAAACCTTCTGAAGTTGAAAAGACTCCCTTGTACTCCCTATCTTTCTCATCCTTGCAACCTGTTTTCTTCTCCCAATCAAAGAGTCTTCTCAAACTGCTACTGCTACTCAACGTTAAACACAATGTCTCAGACATCATCTTCCACCATGGTGGCTTCGTCTCACTCATCATCGTCATCTGATCAAGATTCTAGGGCAATCACTACATGCATAGAATCTGAAGTTCTTGAGGTCACTCCTCTCAGGGAGATGGCAACTGACCCAGCCAGAGTCAAAAAGCTCAGGACCAGACATGCAGGAAGAGCTCAAGCTACAATCTCTGGTAATTCTTCTCTTCCTTCGTCTTCTACACCTAATAAAGAAGGATCAGTTCAAGTACACCAAGCTATTGCTAGACTAGTTTCTAGCATTCTGAGTGGCAACCAATCTGTACCGGGGATTTCTATCCCTTTGAATCAATCAGAAAGTCCAAATGTGGAAGGTTCTGAAAATATAGATGTCACTAAGGATGTTGTGACACCAAAAGACAACATTCAAAAGGCTGCTGATCCACCTATCATTGATGTGGATGAAGATTACTCAGATAATGAACTGATTGCAAATGTGAACCCTAGCATTGCTAGGAGATTGATGAAAAGAAAGAGTGGTGAGACTGTTAAACCTGATGCTAAGAAATCCAAGGCTGAAGGGTTGACTGAGAAAATTCAGACAAAAGGGAAGAAGGCACAGGTGCAGACTGCCAGACAACCAATCTCCAAGCAAAGAAAAGAACCTGAAACTTCAGATGATGAATCAGAATTTGAGATTGACATTGACAATACTCCCATCAGAAGGAAGCTCCCCTCCAGCAAGATTGCTAGAGTGCCTGAAGTGCCAACTGACAACATCTCCTTTCATCATCCTGATAATGCAAACAGATGGAAGTATGTTTGCTTGAAGAGAATAGCCTTGGAGAGAGAACTCAACAATGATGCCTTGGAGTGCAAAGACATCATGGAGCTGATCAGGAATGCTGGACTAATGAAGACAGTGATGAAGTTTAGCAAATGTTATGAAAATCTGGTTAAGGAATTTGTAGTGAACTTGTCCAATGATTGTGCTGATGGGAGGTCAGCTGACTTTGAGAGTGTGTTTGTTAGAGGAAGAAGGGTCAAGTTCTCTCCATCAGAAATCAACAAGTTTCTTGGAAGAACAAATAAGGACTGTCCTGATCTAGAGGCAACTGACAATGAAGTATGTTTGACCATCACTGCCAGGCAAGTAAAGTGCTGGCCATTGAAAGGGAAGTTGAATGCTAGTAAACTCAGCATGAAATTTGCCATCTTGCATAAAATAGGTGCAGCAAACTGGGTGCCTACAAATCACAAATTAACCATCTCCACAGGATTGGGGAGATTCATCTATGCTGTAGGAACCAAGACTGCCTTTGACTATGGAAGGTACATCTTTGAACAAACCTTGAAGCATGCTGGCAGTTATGCTGTCAAAGGACCAATTGCTTTTCCTTCCCTCCTTTGTGGAATCATCCTTGCACAATACCCTGACATCCTTGTAGCAAGAGATATAGTCTGCAAAAGAGCCCCTGCCCTTGGCCTGCACTACAAACTGTTTCAGGGATCCCATGCTCCAGACATTGTCATAACATCAGTTGAGACATCGTCTGCAAGAATCCAGTCCAAAACATCAGATGTCATAGCTGTTTTAAAAGAAACTTGCAAAGATCTGGATGCTAGAAAAAGGACCCTAGAAGCTCTAATTGCCAGGCTAGAAAAGGAAGAAGCTGAAGAAAGTAGGAGGGAAGAAGATGAAGGACATCTCAACATTGAAGAAATTGGCTCCTCTGAGTCTGATGACAGTGCTTGAAGGATGATTGCTGCTTGGTGGTGTTGCTGGTGGAGTTTGGAAGTATGTTCTGCTGTTGTCTGCTGCTGATCTCATTACTTTGTCTTGGATAACTGTATAACTTTATAAACATGTAATCTTTGGCCCATTTGTGGCTAAAGTGGGGGAGAATATTTTTGGTACTGCTTAATTAGTACTTAACACTATATTTTTCTGCTGTCACTTATTTCTGCTGCTATCTATCTATCTCTGATTGTTTAGGGACTTTAGCCAAAAATCTGCCAAAGGGGGAGTTTGTAGGTGTTTAGGTATTGGCTTGCATTTTTGGTAAATTCCAAGTGTATGTGTGAATGTCATGACTGATGTCATAACATTCTAGTTCAGGTTGTACTAACTCTTTAGGTACATGTGCAGAAAAATATTGTAACTCAAATACTGATGTTTATAAGTGTGTATCTGAGCATGTTTGCAAAATGATCACATTTTGCTAATCAGTAGACAGGTTTTCTCAGATGTCATAACAGATGTTATGACATCCTGTTCTGAACTAGCAGGATTACAGGATTGGATAAGTCTGAGTTTTTTCAGGAAATAACTCAGTCCTTCCTAAACAGAATCCTGCGTTTTCTGAGGAGTAACCTAGCTCAATCCTAACCTGATCAACAAAGTATTGTGACCTGGTCTTTAGGTCAAACGGAATCAACCCTAGGTTTTTGGAAACCCTAACTGAAGTTGCAGCTGCTATATATTCAACAGAGCTGCGGTTTTTGAAGTTATCCCTGCTGATTGATTAGAAGATCAAGTTTGTAATCTGTATAGATTTGTTTATTGTACTCCAAGCAATTATCATTGTGATAAGTGTCTTGGAATAGGTTTCAATTGTAAGGGTTGTGTAGCACTCAAAGCTTTGAAGCAAGAGTGTTTGAATGTTACTTGACTAAAGCTGTGAAGCAGAGTCAAGTTAGTTGTGTGCATCACTCAAAGCTGTGAAGCACGAGTGATTGTGTTACTTGATTAAAAAGCTGTGAAGCTTAATCAAGTGTGTGTTTTGAAGAGTGTCTTCATCAATTCTCAAGTCAAATTGGTTTATGTATCACTGCTGTGATTGAGGGGGAGTGAGTAGGAACTCAGGTTTAAGTTGTACTTAGATTAGAATTGCATTGGGTAGGTCTTAAGTGAAGGAGATAAACTGGTTGGTTTATTCCTGAATTAACATCTCTTATAGTGGATTCTCTCCCTGGCTTGGTAGCCCCCAGAGTAGGTGTTGTTGCACACTGAACTGGGTAAACAATTGACTGTGTTATTTACTGCTTTTGTATTTACTGTCATATAGTAAGTCAGATACGGTGTCATAACATTGGACGTGACATTGAGTATCTGTAGCCAGAATTTCACATCTCATCGGGAATTCATCTGCAGGGTTCACTGATCTGATTCTGACTGGAGAGAGAATTGAGGCTGGGTTGAAGTCTGGAAAGATTCCGAAGGGTGCATCATCTAGTTCCGAGAAGAAACCCTTCAAGAAGGAGGCCAGTGCCGTGTATGGTTCCAAGAGATCAGAGAGACCTGAGCGCCGCCAATCTGTCAGCGCGGTAATGATTGCCAAGCCTGCTGCCGCTCCTCGGCCGACCAATCCTCAAAGGGCCGAAAGACCCCGGAGAGAGTTCACCCGCTTGAGTATGACCTTGTCGCAGATCTTGCCACAGTTGCTATCCACCAACCTAGTGACTGTCCGAGAGGCGCCGAAGTTCCCAAATACTGCATCTCCTAAGTACAACCCGAATGCTCGTTGTGCTTACCATTCAGATAGCCCGGGGCATTCTACTGATGACTGTTGGGCATTAAGGAGTAAGGTGCAAGACCTTATCGACGCAAAGGAGATACAGTTTGAAGCGCCTGAGAGGCCGAATGTGGTTAATGCTCCTTTGCCTCAGCATGGGGTAAATGTTGTTGACGAAGATGTTTATGCTGTTTCTGTGGATGATCTAGCCACTCCTCTGAAGACTGTCAAGAAGAACCTGCTGTTGGCCGGTTTATTTCCGGGTTGCAGTGAGGGTTGCCTGTTCTGTGCTGTGTCCCTATCTGGTTGCCCCTTGCTAAAGTTAGGCATCCAAGGCCTAATGGATAGCAAGGAGATTTTGTTTAAGAAGTCTGCAGTTCGGTTGGTCCCGGTAGAAGAAGTTTTTGTGGTTACCATCTTCAACAATCCGATCAAGGCTCTCCCGAAGAAGCCCGTCCAAATCATGACCGTCGCACCTATTGTTATCACTGTTCCGGGGCCCCTGCCCTATGTATCTGATAAAGCTGTCCCCTGGCATTATGGGGCCGATGTGTATGTAAATGGGATTAAACAAGAGTTCAACGCTGGCGCCAGCATCTGTGATATCACCGGCCCAGCCAAGGTTACCCGCAGTGGCAGGCTCTTCTCGCCTGACATTGCACCACCTACTGCTCGAAGACCACTCCTTATAACTCCTACCAGTGTACCTGTTCCTATCGCTGACCAAGTTGTTTCTCCTGCTGCCGAGTCATCCAATGCTCGGGGCAAAGGAATTGAAGTTGAGCCTGCCCAGATGGAGGCACCTATACTTGTAACTGCTAAGGCCTCCCAACAGGAAATGGAGGAGATTCTAAAGATAATAAAGAAGAGTGACTTCAATGTTGTGGAACAGTTGGGGCACACGCCCTCCAAGATCTCCATGCTCTCTTTATTGCTGTGCTCCGAGGCCCATGCTAAGGCCTTAATCTCATTCCTCAAGACGGCCCATGTGCCACATGAGACATCTGCAGTCCAGTTCACTGATTGCGTAGCAAATCTGATAGCAGACAATGGCTTGGGTTTCTCAGATGCTGACCTGACTGCGAAGGGAAGAGATCACAATGACGCACTGCATGTCTCTATCGAATGCAGGGGCACCACTCTGGCACATGTATTGGTGGATACTGGTTCTTCTTTGAATGTGCTGCCCAAGAAGGCTTTGGACCATTTAGATTGTGAAAGCCTGGAATTGAAACCCAGCAATATCATCGTCAGGGCCTTTGACGGTTCAAAAAGGATGGTTCATGGAGAGGTTGACATTCCGATTCGTGTGGGCTCTCAGGTGTTTGACTCTACATTTTATGTGATGGATATCCGTCCATCTTACTCTTGTCTATTGGGTCGACCTTGGATACATAAGGCTGGGGCAGTGACCTCTACCTTGCACCAGAAGCTGAAGTACCCTTCAGAGGGAAGATCGTCACGGTGCAGGGAGAGGAGGAGTATATGGTAAGCCACCTGAATTCCTTCAGATACATTGAGATGGACGGGGAGTTTATTGAAACCCCCTTTCAGCATTTCGAGGAGGTGCTTCCAATTACAGCAACAGCAGAAACAGCAGCGGAAGAAAGTGTTCCTTTGAAGATGGCCTCCCTGAGGGATGCCCGGGCTGTGGTTCAGAAAGGTGAGTGTGCTAACTGGGGCAGGCTTCCAGACTTCACACAGAAGACTGACAAATTCGGGCTGGGTTTCACCGCAGAGGGTCAGAAAGCTATGCGGAAAGCGAAGACCGGAAGACCTCCTGTGTTCATTACAAATCCAGGAGTGAATGTTGTTGGGGAAGACAATGAAGTGGACGAAGCTGAATTCAATAGCTGGATCTACCCGACAACCGAAGGCGGATTGACCAATTGGATTGCCAAAGACCATACTCCTGTTACCTTTGTGACGCAGTAATAAATTTCTTTGTTTCGTTATTTTGTAATAAACAATAAATAAACTCTATGGCCCGGTGTCTTACCCGAGGCACCGTGGTTTCATTTGTGAGGGCATATAAATTGTCATTTCATATATCATAAATGAAAATCTTAGACGTTTCTCGCATTGCAAATCTTCTGCTCCTTTTCTGTCTTTCTTTCCTTTACATATATTTCAAAACAGCTGTATTTACACACACACTCACTCATACAGGTTTCAATCCACTCTGGATCTCACTGATAACGACTCTGCTACTGCCAATTATGACTTTGAAAATCCGATCAACTTAGCCGAAGACGAAGGTGAAGATGATTGCGAAGTGCCTGGCGAGCTTGCAAGACTGTTACTCCAGGAAGAGAGGGCAATTCAACCCCATGAAGAGCCAGTGGAAACAATAAACTTTGGTACTGAAGAAGACAGGAAAGAGGTAAAGATTGGTGCCAACCTAGAGCTCAGCGTGAAGCAACGGTTGACTCAGATGCTACATGATTATATGGAGATCTTTGCCTGGTCCTACGAAGACATGCCCGGGTTGGATACCGATATTGTGGTCCATCACTTGCCAACTAAGGAAGACTGCCCTCCAGTTAAGCAAAAGGTCCGCCGGATGCGTCCAGAGATGTCTGAGAAGATTAAAGCCGAGGTTATGAAGCAGTTTGATGCCGGGTTTCTTGCAGTGACTTCTTACCCTCAGTGGGTTGCTAATGTGGTGCCGGTACCAAAGAAAGACGGTAAGGTCAGAATGTGTGTTGATTACAGGGATCTGAACAGGGCCAGCCCCAAGGATGACTTCCCTCTACCTCATATTGATGTCCTTGTGGACAATACAGCTCAGCATAAGGTATTCTCTTTCATGGATGGTTTTTCAGGCTATAATCAGATCAAGATGGCTCCTGAAGACATGGAAAAGACTACATTTGTTACTCAGTGGGGCACCTTCTGTTACAAGGTCATGCCATTCGGGTTGAAGAACGCTGGGGCAACCTACCAACGCGCCATGGTTGCTTTATTTCATGACATGATTCATCATGAGATAGAAGTGTATGTTGACGACATGATCGCAAGGTCCCAGACTGAGGAAGAGCACCTAGATCATCTGCAGAAATTATTTGACCGGTTGAAACTGTACAGGCTGAGATTGAACCCGAACGAGTGCACCTTCGGGGTAAGATCTGGAAAATTGCTAGGCTTCGTGGTAAGTGACAAGGGCATTCAAGTGGACCCTGCCAAGGTCAAAGCTATTCGAGAGATGCCGGTTCCTAAGACAGAGAAAGAGGTCAGAGGCTTTCTAGGACGCCTGAATTACATTGCTCGGTTCATCTCACACCTAACTGCTACCTGTGAGCCAATCTTCAAGCTGCTGAAGAAAGATCAGGTAGTACATTGGAACGATGAATGTCAGGATGCTTTTGACAGAATCAAGGAGTATCTCCAAGAACCACCTATCCTTATGCCACCGGTTGAAGGGAGACCTCTGATACTATATCTAACAGTGCCTGACAACTCAATGGGGTGTGTGCTGGGGCAGCATGACGAGTCTGGCCGAAAAGAGCATGCCATTTATTACCTTAGCAAAAAGTTTACCGACTGTGAGACCCGATACTCACTGCTCGAGAAAACTTGCTGCGCTTTGGTATGGGCTGCTCGCCGGCTGAGACAGTATATGCTGACTCACACTACCTTGTTGATCTCAAAGATGGATCCTATAAAGTACATATTTGAAAAGCCTGCTCTGTCTGGGAGAATTGCAAGATGGCAAATGATCTTGACGGAATACGACATTCAATATACGACCCAGAAAGCCATCAAGGGAAGTGTATTGGCAGACCACTTGGCACATCAGGCCATAAATGACTATCAGTCAATGAACTTCGAGTTTCCGGACGAGAGCATCATGATAGTAACTGATTGTGAAGTACCTGGACCGGATGAAGGACCTGAACCAGGATCCCGATGGTCTATGCACTTTGACGGAGCCTCCAATGCTTTGGGTAACGGTATCGACGCCATAATCATATCACCTCAAGGTACTCATACTCCGCTCACTGCCCGGCTATGTTTCAACTGTACCAACAACATGGCAGAGTATGAGGCGTGCATCATGGGTCTTCAAGCTGCGATCGATCTAAGGATCAAGTTTCTAAGTGTCTTCGGAGATTCCGCTCTTGTGATCAATCAGATCAAAGGAGAGTGGGATACGAAACATCCAAACCTGATTCCTTACAGAGAATGTGTGTTGACTTTGATCCCCCACTTTACAGAGATAACCTTTGAACACTTTCCAAGAGAAGAGAATCAGCTGGCGGACGCGTTAGCTACAATGTCTTCTATGTTCAAGGTCAAATGGGATACTGAGGCTCCCCGGATCATCATCTGGAAACTGGACGAACCGGCATACTGTTGTGATCTCGAGACTGAATTGGTGACTGAGAAGCCTTGGTACCATGAGGTGAAGAGATATTTGGAAGCTCAGGAATACCCTGAAGGTGCATCTGTCAATGATAAGAAGTTCCTGAGAAGGTTCGCAGCAAAGTTCTTCCTTAGCAACGGCATCTTGTACAAGCGAAACCATGATTCAACCTTACTGCGTTGTGTGGATAAGACTGAAGCAGAAAGGATCATGGAAGAGCTACATGAAGGGACCTTTGGTACACACTCCAGTGGACACACTATGGCTAAGAAGATCCTTCGGGCAGGATATTACTGGTCCACAATGGAAGCTGACTGCTACCAACATTCTAGGACATGCCATAAGTGCCAGATTTATGCAGACAAGGTGCATGTTCCTCCGGTTCCCCTGAATGTTCTGACTGCGCCTTGGCCGTTTGCAATGTGGGGCATAGACATGATCGGTGAGATTAAACCTACGGCATCTAATGGGCATCGCTTCATCCTAGTGGCGATTGATTATTTTACGAAGTGGGTCGAAGCAGCATCCTATGCTACGGTAACCAAGACTGTTGTGGCACAGTTCATTCGGCATAATCTGATCTGTCGGTATGGCGTCCCAGAGAGAATCATTACAGACAACGGTACCAATCTGAATAACAAGATGATCACTGAGCTCTGCGAGCAGTTCAATATACAGCACCATAATTCTTCTCCTTACCGGCCGAAGATGAATGGGGCTATCGAAGCAGCAAATAAGAACATCAAGAAAATCGTGCAGAAGATGACAGTGACTTACAAAGATTGGCACGAGATGTTACCGTTCGCTCTACATGGGTACCGTACCTCAGCTAGGACGTCAACCGGGGCAACTCCTTTCTCTCTGGTTTATGGTATGGAGGCAGTCTTACCGATCGAAGTGCAAATACCCTCTCTCCGGATAATGAAGGATGCAAATCTGAGCGAAGATGATTGGATCCAGACACGACTTGATCAGCTCAACCTTATTGATGAAAAGAGACTTGCTGCTATCTGCCATGGTTAGACGTACCAAAAACGGATGATCAGGGCATTTAACAAAAAGGTCAGACCACAGGAATATCAAGTTGGGGATCTGGTAATCAAGCGAATCATCCTTCCTCAGAGTGATCCAAGGGGCAAATGGACCCCTACGTACGAAGGGCCATTTGTGGTAAAACATGTGTTCTCAGGAGGAGCCATGATTCTAACCAATATGGATGGTGACGACCTTCCTCACCCCGCCAATGCAGACATAGTAAAAAGATACTACGCATGAAAAAAGACCCGCTAGGCTGACATGCCTAGGCAAAAATTAGGGCTTCCCGTCGGACCAAAAGGGTTCGGGCAAAATGAAGGGATGAAATGAAAAAAATCTGTACACCCGGCAAGTCGAAAACCTGAAAAGGCGGCTTGGGCAAAAATGGGTATCCCGGTGGACTGAAAACCCGAAAGGGCGGTCCAGGCAAAAATTAGGGATAAAAGCGTAATACTATGTCTCATTGGATCACTTTGCATCCAGAATCCGGTATCTACATCAAGTTCAGACGGCATCGATCAGTCAACTTCACCTTCAACCAAGGTCATCAAGTGATGAGACGCTCGGAGATATAAAGGCAATAACAGAGTTGAAACCCAGTGGGATCATCCATTTCACACAGCTGTTTTATTTTCTCTTGTACAAAACTTGTATAAACTCTTTTGTTCGGCGGCGTTCTCTTACTAGGACGTCAGCCTCTTGTACACAAAACGCCTATTTCCGGGCCATTCAAAATCAATACAAATATACTTTTCAGTTAAACGTGCCAATTATTTTTCTTTTTCTGTTTTGTTTTGCGAAGAACGTCCAAGGTTCAATTTGTGATATATGCATTGACAATAATTTGCTAAATCATAAATATTTGCATACGAAACAAAGGATTAATTACAGGTGACACTAGAAACAGGGGCAATAAAGAGTTGTCTAAGCAATCTAATTGTTCTGTCCTCCAAGGTACCAAGGTAGGTTCAGCTAAAGAACATAACCAGATATCCTAATTCCCCAGAGAGTAAGTCAGCAGTCAGTGCATTCTTCTCCAAGCAGAGTTATCAAATCTCAAGGAAGTTGAGTATCCTCCAGCAGATCTCAACATTCCCCAGCAGCATATACATTCTTAACAAGCATCCCCGACAGTCTTGGCCTAAAGATTTTTCCCCGGCGGTATATCAAGCATTCAAAGGAATCACTTCCCCCGCATAGTAAAACTTCCCCAGGAGAGTCCAACCTAGTTCCCCAGGAAAGTTGGAATTCATATCCCCAAGCAATAAGCTTATCCTCAGTAGATTCTGGAAGCTTATCCTCGCATAGCACGAACGCGTCGTCCGGCTTTATTCAAAGAGTTATTTCCTTAACAGGATATAACTGGGTTATCCTCAGCCAAAAGCCACGGAAAGATCGTTGTCGACACAGTTCTTTCTTATCCCCAGCAAAGTCTATCAGCACTCCCAACGCAACAAGAGTATTGCTCCCCAGCAAGATCGTCAGAGTATTTTTCTCCCCACAGAGTATTGCTCCCCAGCAAGATCGTCAGAGTATTTTTCTCCCTGCAGAGTTATTCCGTTCGCCAAGTTTATTCCCCAACGGAGTTATCTTCTCCCACCGGTATTCTTGCAGTTATCATCCCCAGCGGAAGTAAAAGCTTATTCTTCAACATCAGCCCAGGAGTGACTTCCCGGCACCCGTCAAGGATTTACATTCCTAGACAAAAGCATACATAAACATCACATACATCATTATAGCATGCATAGACGCATCATATCATACAAATATCATTTATGTTGAGAACATCATTGCTTGATCCATATCATGCATTGCATATGACTGACCTTTACCTTTCAGGAAAGATTCAGCTAAATTCTCCATCATATTTCAAGACCTAGACCGGTTCAGTTAATCGACTCCAAAGATTTCTTATCCAGTCCAAGGCCTTCTCTAGTCCAGCTAAATCGACTCCCAACAGATTTTTCTGATGAAGACTCAGTAGAAGTTATCAGGTTTTTCTCAAACGTCCGCTTTTGAGATTATAATTTCCTATGGTTCTCTCCCCGACGGTGCGTGAGATGATAATTCCAGCCCAGGTTTTTCTCAAACGTCCGCTTTTGAGATTATAATTTCCTATGGTTCTCTCCCCGACAGTGCGTGAGATGATAATTCCATCCCAGGTTTTTCTCAGACATCCGCTTTTGAGATTATAATTTCCTATGGTTCTCTCCCCGACGGTGCGTGAGATGATAATTCCATTCCAGGTTTTTCTCAGACGTCCGCTTTTGAGATTATAATTTCCTATGGTTCTCTCCCCGACGGTGCGTGAGATGATAATTCCAACCCAGGTTTTTCTCAGACATCCGCTTTTGAGATTATAATTTCCTATGGTTCTCTCTCCGACGGTGCGTGAGATGATAATTCCATTCCAGGTTTTTCTCAAACGTCCGCTTTTGAGATTATAATTTCCTATGGTTCTCTCCCCGACGGTGCGTGAGATGATAATTCCATCCCAGGTTTTTCTCAAACGTCCGCTTTTGAGATTATAATTTCCTATGGTTATCTCCCCGACGGTGCGTGAGATGATAATTCCAGCCCAGGTTTTTCTCAAACGTCCGCTTTTGAGATTATAATTTCCTATGGTTCTCTCCCCGACGGTGCGTGAGATGATAATTCCATCCCAGGTTTTTCTCAGACGTCCGCTTTTGAGATTATAATTTCCTATGGTTCTCTCCCCAGCGGTGCGGAGATGATAATCCCATTCCAGGTTCTTCTCAAACGTCCGCTTTTGAGATTATAATTGCCTATGGTTCTCTTCCCGATACTGCGAAGATGGTAATTCCCACCAAGATTTTCTCAACGAGCGTTGTTGAAGTTAAAGTCACCCAAGGTTCTCTTACCGTTCATGCTAAGGTAGTAACCATCCCTGGTTCATTCATCACCTTTTGAAGATCCAGATTCATCTCCTGTAACCAGTCAGGACACATTTATACAAGCATCTGAAGACTAGCTCCTGCAACATGACAGGTACTCATTTTTTCTTTTGCAGGTACACGAGTTCTCGCTAAGGAATCTCTTACGCGATCAACATCCAGATGGCATCTATAAGCCCATCATCCTATTCATCAATCTCTAAATGGCATCTGTTGTACCCCAAAATTTGCCCTCCCATATTCTTCAAAGATTTGCCAAGTCAAGCTTCAAAAGTTCCCCAAGGGATTGCACAGTGTAAGAGTCTCCTATACAGTCAAAATTAGGGTTTGTGTTCTGGTCAAGAAAATGAAGTTTCCAAAGGTCCAATCAAGTCTCACATGCCTACAAACATGGTCAAGCATCCTCATATCAAGTGTCAAGACATTCAGCACAAAATTGCACAGTAAAAAACCCTAATTGCACTACAGTCAACTGTAGGGGCAAAATGGTCATTTGACAGTCAAAAGTTCAAATTTTTGGTCAACATCTCATTTTGAAGCCACAAACATCATTTGATCAATGCTTGATCATGATTCTCAAAGCTTGGCTCAAAAATCATCAAGATGCAAAAGTTTCCTTATTTGGACAGTTGAAAAAGTCAACTGTAAATTGACCAGGGCATAACTTTCACATGGATTATCAGAAAAATTCCATCCAAAGCTCATTTTGAAGATAAAGACATTTCCTACAACTCATCTTCATACTTCAAGTCCAAGAAATGCTCTCACAAAAAGTTATCAATTTCAACATTATAGGTCATTTTCAAAAGTCAACAAAAAGGGACTTTAAGTCAAAGGCCATAACTTGAGATTGGTAAATCAAAATGACATGGGACCAAAGGCATTGGTTAGAGGACTCAAAGACCTTTCCAAAATGTCCAAGAACATGAGCAAAGCTTAAAAATTGGGCAAGTTATTCCTTGTGGAAGTTGGGAAATTTTTGGATATTTTGAAAAGTCAACATTGATTCAAATGACCTAAAATTGCTAATGGGCCCATTTTTCTTCCATAATTCATCATCCATGGCATGTGCACGACCACTTGGCCCAAAGGGAAGTATTTCTTCATTTTTTATTTATTTATTTGAATTTTTATTAATAATAATTCATTTAAATCAAATTAAATACATGAAAAATATTTAACCTAAGTTTTACAATCTTTTTGTGCATGAAATCTACTCAATAATTCGTGCATAATTAAATATGGAAAGATTTGGATTGATTGGATCATGATTGGTACAAAATTGCATGAAAAAGATTGAAGAAAATATGATTGAAAATCAAATCTCATAAACCATCAATGAAAGAGATTTTGATCAGAATTCTTGACCTAATTGGTTCATTACATAAGCCTGAATAGAAACCTAATCAAAAAAACCACGCAGCTGCTCAGAAACCTGGAAAACAAAACTTGAATTTTTGTAAAAAAAACTCAAAACTGAAAATCAGGTTTTAGGTTGATTCAAGGCACAAGACCAATTGCAAAAGCTTCCTCGTGTCCCCCTGAAGCTAACTGGATCATTCTCCAACCTTCATACGCCCAGAATTGGTACCATGGATTCAAACTGTTTCAAAAAAATTGCATAATCGTGTTTCATATTTAAGGCATTTTCATTGCGTTTTTTTGATGCATTCACACTAATTGACTTGTTCTAATGCTAACCATGTAACTTAATTGTGTTTTTGAGCTGTGTACGCGATTATGCCATTATCGTTTTCTAGGGTTTATAGGACCTTGGATTAGGGTTTTTCAAATAAGGAAAAATTGGCCTTTCAGACTTGGACCATTGAATCCAGCATGCTCAGACGACCACAGGGCTACCCTCGCGCCTAATTTATGAAGCCCCTAGGGCTAGTCGCTATTTTCTGATATGTTACCTAAGGGAACGGTGTAAAAACCGTTGCCTATGTTTGTTGTGTTTTCAGGAAAAACGAAGATGTGAGGAAGATGATGACGTGTGGAGCAATGATTGGGGTATTCAAAAATTCGCGCGCAGAAGGCATTTAGCGAATTGTCTTATATTATAATGTTTATTAATTATTATATATCAAACGCGCATGGGTTGATTCAGTGGCAAGCATAGTAGTTGGTAAAGCACATGACCTGGGTTCGAGCCCCAGGTGTTCAGTATTCCCATATTATTTTGCAATTAATGTTCACATGCAGATTCCATGTTGAGGCACACCATACACCTCCAAATCAGGCTTGCCACGTCCATCTCAAGATCAATCACAAGGCCGAGAGTTAGAGAACAGCGTGGACATGAGTCAACAGCCAGCACGTTGCCTGGAAAAGTCAAACGGACCAAAGTTCCATTGGGCCTGAATCACTATCAAAAAACCCTCCAATTTGGGACAGACCCCCTAGGTTTGCAAGTCTTTATTTTTTTATTTGTTATTTTTATTTTAATTATTGTGTTTAATTAATTAATTATTTTCACAAAATATAAAAAACATAGAAATCAGAAAAAAGAAAAATAATTATTATTTTTATTTTTGGTATTTTCATAAATAAATTATATTAATTCATTTAGTAAATTAATTAGGTTTAAATTCAATATTTTTATAATAAAAATCTAAAAAAACATAGAATTAGGTTTAATTAATTTTCATCCTTTTTTTTTATTTTTTCTTTCATAATAGTTAAAATAATTAAATATTTATTTTTATAATTAAATTTGTATATAAAAATTAGGGTTAATTTAGGTTAAAATTCAATGTTTTCTCAATAAATTAAAAGCCACTAGAATTAGGGTTAGTATTTATTTTAATTAATTCTTTTTTCATTTAAATCATAAAATACCAAAAAAACAATTTCTTTCTTTTCTTTTTAATTAATTAATTCCATGTAATTTTAATTTTGCAAAAAGGGTCCAACGCCCTCGTTTCGATTTAATTCTTATGCGCATAATTATTTTATTTCTTTATAATATTTATGTATCTCTCCCAAGGCCATGTAACCTTTTAATTTTCTCGCACTTTTCTTTACTTTCTTTATTTTTCTGTCAAAATCGGGTCCTAGTTTAATTTTGGCGATGTGGACCCGCGCCTTTTGTAATAGCTTTAGACTTTTACTCTTCCCGCAATATTTTAACTGTTAAGCAAAGCATGAAAGAATGAATGGACAAAAAATAAAAACAAACGCTAGATCACCCATGACATGACAAAAGACAAAAATACTTGAAAACAACACACGAATCGCACACACCACCCCTAGGGTACGCCTCACTGTTGCCTTGCCTCGAAAGGTGATCGTCGAGTAGAGGATGTTTTAGTAAGTCCTCATGATCCGGGAACCTGGCATGAGGGTAGCTTCTAAGGTGTCTTCCCATTGCTCTGGTGATCACCATGTCCCGAACCTCGAATTGACCCGAACACCTCCAACGGTGGTGCTACCTACCTCTCAATGGTGGGATGGCACTACTTTAAAGGACATCTACACAGACGAATTCCTTAGGGTAGGTAAACGACTCTAGATACTTGCTCTAAATCTCAAACAAATTCAAAAAATACTTTTCACACCAACACATTTTCAAAAAGCTTTCGAAAGCAATTTTTCAAACACTCTTGAGGACCGATACAAGAGTCGAACTGGAATTTTCAAAGAAACTTTTTAAAACCCACATTGAAAAGCAAACAAACCATTTTGAAAACACAAATGAGCAAGTATCTAAGAGCCCATGGATAACCATGGATAGAAAGGGTGCTAACACCTTCCCTTTCTATAACCTACCTCCCGAACCGAGAGCAATCTCTTTAAGGAATTTTTCTGTGCTTTTGTCCTTTCCATTTGGAGAAAATAAAAGATGGTGGCGACTCTTGCTTCCGCGATATTTCGCGAACCAGCTTTAAACAGTCAGTTCCAGATCCACCGATCACAGCATCTATAAGCCCATTCTCATCATCCCACTGCTTCTATGTGAGCGCAAATTTCTGGGCACTCTAGTGTTCAATCATCTTCCACCTTCGGATTACGAAAGGCACGTCAGCCAATCTGCATCCTCAGGTCTAAGAAGATTGAACAGGGGCAACTGTTTTACCCCAAAATTTGCCCTCCCATATTCTCCAAGAAATTGCCAAGTCATGCTTCAAAATTCCCCAAGGGTTGCACAGTGTAAGGGCCTCCTAAGCAGTCAAAATTAGGGTTTTTGTTCTGATCAAGAAAATGAAGTTTCCAAGGGTCCAATCAAGTCCCACATGCCAATAAACATGGTCAAGCATCCTCATACCAAGTTTCAAGACTTTCAGCACAAAATTGCACAGTCAAAACCCTAATTGCACTACAGTCAACTGTAGGGGCAAAATGGTCATTTGACAGTCAAAAGTTCAAATTTTTGGTCAACATCTCATTTTGAAGCCACAAACATCATTTGATAAATGCTTGATCATGATTCTCAAAGCTTGGCTCAAAAATCATCAAGATGCAAAAGTTTCCTTATTTGGACAATTGAAAAAGTCAACTGTAAATTGACCAGGGCATAACTTTCACATGGATTATCAGAAAAATTCCATCCAAAGCTCATTTTGAATAGAAAGACATTTCCTACAACTCATCTTCATACTTCAAGTCCAAGAAATGCTCTCACAAAAAGTTATCAATTTCAACATTATAGGTCATTTTCAAAAGTCAACAAAAAGGGACTTTAAGTCAAAGGCCATAACTTGAGATTGGTAAATCAAAATGACATGGGACCAAAGGAATTGGTTAGAGGACTCAAAGACCTTTCCAAAATGTCCAAGAACATGAGAAAAGCTTAAAAATTGAGCAAGTTATGGCTTGTGGAAGTTGGGAAATTTTTGGATATTTTGAAAAGTCAACATTGCTTCAAATGACCTAAAATTGCTAATGGGCCCATTTTTCTTCCACAATTCATCATCCCAAGCATGTGCACGACCACTTGGCCCAAAGGGAAGTTTTATTCATTTTTTATTTATTTATTTGAATTTTTATTAATAATAATTCATTTAAATCAATTAAATATATGAAAAATACTTAACCTAACTTATCAAATCTTTTTGTACATGTAATAGGCTCAATGATTCGTGCATGATCAGATTTGGAAGGAATTGGATTGATTGGATCATGATTGGTACAAAATTGCATGAAAAAGATTGAAAAAGATCTTTGAAAATCAAATTTCAAAAACCATGAATGCAAATGATTTGGTTTGTTTTTCTTGACCTAATTCACTCATACATATACAAGGAACACAAACCTAATGCAGAAGACAAAAAAAGCTGCGCAAAACCCCATTATCAAACTTGAAATTTTTTGCAAAAAACTCAATTCTGAAAACCACATTCTAGGGCGATTCAAGGCATAATAGTTGTTCAAACATCTTCCTGGAGGATCACAGAATGATTTCCAATCAAAATCATTCATCAAAACATCAGGAATTGGTAACACGAACAGGACCTGTACCGAAAATTTTTCATACTCTTACATCTCAATTCATGCGCTTTTTGCACTTTTTAACATGTGATTTACATTCCTTATGCAATTCTGATGTTAACCATGTGGTTTAATTTTGTTTTCATGCCTTATATGGAGATTTGCCATTAGAGACATTTAGGGTTTTCAGGTTTTCAAATTGGGCATTTTCTATCCCTGTAAAATTGAGACACATCAATGCCATGAACAAAACCAGCTCGCTTAGACGAAAATAATGGCATGCTCGCGCTGAATTTATATGCCAAGGGGACCTAATCGCTATTATTCAAAGAAGCCTGTTTTGAGGGGGTTCAAAACCCCCGTTAAATGTTTAATAATTTATTTCAGGAAATCACCAACGAAGAGGACGATGAGGTGGAAGGCGTTGGTTGGGTCATTCAAATTCTGCGCGCGTTTTTAAGCTATTGATTAATTTTCTTTTATAATATTTATTAGTTATCATATGATAAAAGCGCGTGAATTGGTTCAGTGGTGAGCACTATTGTTGGTAACACTCATGACCTGGGTTCGAGCCCCAGGTCCTCACCTCCTTTCACATTATTTTTCAATTCATAATTATATGCAGTTTCAGCCTAAAGAGCGCACCATACACCTCCAAGATCAGACGTCCACGCGTCCCAATAGAACAATCAGAAGGCCAAGAACTGCGCAATACCATGGACTGTAGTCAACGCGTATACACGCTAGTGCCAAAGTCAACAAGGCCAGGCTTGTTTGGGCTCAAATTCCTGGGCTATACCTCCACATTGGGGACTGATACCCCCCTAGGTTTGCCATTTTAAATATTTTCTTTTGCATTATTTCTATTTTTTATTTTAATTATTATGTTTAATTAATTTATTATTTTCACAAAATATAAAAAAACATCAAAAAATCAGAAAAGAGAAAAATAATAACTATTTTTATTTTTTATTGTTTTCCTAAATAAATTATATTAATTCATAAATTGATTAGTTTTAAATTAGGTTTTCAATTTTTAATTCTTTTAATAAAAATCTAAAAAAAACATAGAACTAGGGTTTAATTAATTTTTATCTTTTTTTATTTTATTTTTTATTCCATAATAATTAAATAATTAAATATTTATTTTTATAATTAAAATTTGCATGTAAATTAATTAGGGTTAATATTAGGTTTTAATCTTCTTTTCTTAATAAATTAAAAAACAAATAGAATTAGGGTTAGCATTTAATTTCAATTAATTCTTTTTTCATATTAAATCCTAAAATACTAAAAAAATACCAAAAACATCTCCTTTTCTTTTTCTTTATTAATTAATTCCATGTAATTTTAATTTTGCCAAAGGGTCCAACGCCCTCGTTTGTTTATTCTTATTAATTCGCATATTTATTTTATTTCGTTTAGATATCTATGTATCTCTCCCGAAGCCGTGTAACTAATTGCTCGCACTTTTCTTTATTTTCTTTATTTTTCTGTCAAATCGGGTCCTGGTTTAATTTTGGCGATGTGGACCCGCACCTTTTGTAGTAGCTTAGAATTTTACTTTTCTCGCAATTTTTAACTGTAAATAATGGCATGAAAGAATGTATGGACAAAAATGAAAAAACAAACGTTAGATCACCAATAACATGACAAAAGACAAAATAACTGAACATGACGCACGAATCACACACCACCCCTAGGGTACGCCTCACTGTTGCCTTGCCTCGAAAGGTGATCGTCGAGTAGAGGATGTCTTAGTAAGTCCTCATGATCCGGGAACCTGGCATGAGGGTAGCTTCTAAGGTGTCTTCCTATTGCTCTGGTGATCACCATGTCCCTAAACTCGAATTGACCCGAACACCTCCAACGGTGGTGCTACCTACCTCTCAATGGTGGGATGGCACTACTTTAAAGGACATTTACACAGACGAATTCCTTAGGGTAGGTAGACAACTCTAGATACTTGCTTTAATTTCAAAACAAATCAAAAAATACTTTTCACACCGACACCTTTTCAAAAAGCTTTCGAAAGCAATTTTTCAAACACTCTTGAGGACCGATACAAGAGTCGAACTGGAATTTTCAAAGAAACTTTTCAAAACCCACATTGAAAAGCAAACAAACCATTTTTGAAAACACAAGTGAGCAAGTATCTAAGAGCCCATGGATAACCATGGATAGAAAGGGTGCTAACACCTTCCCTTTCTATAACCTACCTCCCGAACCGAGAGCAATCTCTTTAAGGAATTTTTCTGTGCTTTTGTCCTTTCCATTTGGAGAAAATAAAAGACGGTGGCGACTCTTGCTTCCGCGACATTTCACGAACCAGCGTTAAACAGTCAGTTCCATATCCACCGATCACAGAGTCTTTCTTGCCTCAGAAGACTCAAATAAATGAGCAGGCTCCAGAAATAGCAAATAGGTGCATCGAAGGCACCAGATTGGCTCTGTTGACTCCAACGGAAGATGGGCTGGAGCTTCAACAAACTTTTACAAACTTCGTCTTGATGTATGCTAAAAGGAAAGAGTTTGCTTCGACCATGGCTCCGTTTGCTCGACGAAAGGTTGGCCCAGAGTGGTTCACGAGGCCACATCCTAAGGCGTCAAGTGGTCCTCAGGTCGAAGAGCATACAACAATGTGGGAGGCATTTCTCACACCAAGAATAATGCCCCTGCGATTCAAGAGCTCCAAGACTCACTTGAGTCTAATCGCGTATCAACCAAACCTGGTGTCTCGCCAGTTTGGTATTATTCAAGCACTACCTTCTCCAATTTTTCCCAGGGAGAAGTCTATGTTATACTTCTGCAACGACTACACTGAAGACGCTGCCACTAAGCATATCGGCAGATATGCTGGTCGAACAGTTCTTTCGTTGTTTGACTATCAGCTTAACTTTCTCTGCTCACCATCCTTCGAGGAGTGGTGGAAAAGTTACTACACTGAGGAGTTTTTCGACGAGAAGGACTTCGTGGACGAACTTCAGAAATATTTTGTCCTTGTCTTGGACAAAATAAACAAATGTAAGTTCATCTTTCCGAATTACTTTGTCTTTCCCTTTCGACTGGTAGCCTGTTAATTATTTTGTCCACTTTCAGTTGTTCGAAAGCCTGCGGCCAAGAAGGCTGCAGAAGGCCAACAGGGAGGAGGCCCCTTAACAAAACCTCTACCACCGGCGAAGACTATAGCGCCGGTGAAGACCACAACAAACCAACAGGGGGAAGGCCCTTCGAAAAAGCCTTTTGCATCGGTAACCAGACTTTTATTATTTTTCTTCTGGCTTTAACTTTCTGACTTTCGATGCAACTTCTAAATCGAACTCCAATTGGTTTTTTAGGCACCTTCACCCAAGAAACGGCCAGCACTGACGATCGAATCTGGGAGTGACGAAGAAGATGATTCTCCCCCTGCTCCTCTTAAAAGGCGAAAGCTGAAGAAAGACGTTCCTCTTCATGAGGCTCGAACAATCAGGATAAAGGTTGCTGGGAGAAAGCCCAGGCCACCTCCAGTAATCATTGAAGAGCCAACTGAGGAGGAACTAAATATTCTTCTCAATAAACCTGTCGAAAGCGACAATTCCAGCCCTGGGGCTGAAGCTCCTTTGCAGGTAATCTCTTTGATCCCTTTTTAACTCAGGTGTCGATACCCACGTTCGATTATGTCTCTTTCGAATTTAGAAGATTCTTCTTCTCCTTTTTTCAGGACACCACTGAAAGCTCCGCGCCAAGGACTTCTGAAACATTGGATTCTGCTGAACTCAGCAGGCCACAAGAAAAAGACTTGGCGAACGATGAAGCCAATACTGAAATAAATGAAGCCAATGCTGAGACAGCAGAACAACCAACAGAAGATCCACAAACAGAAGAGCAACAACCAAAAGAGATTCAGGTGGTTGATATGTCAGAAGAAAATCGTGACGAAGGGGACCGCGGTGACGCTGGCGAAGAGGATCAAGGTGACGCTGGCGAAGGGAACCATGATGACGCTGGTACTGCCGCAGTCCGAGTCGAAGAGAGTCAAGTCGAGGCAAATGCTACTCAACAGCCTCAAACCCAAGACAACGCTGTTGCAAAGGTTGTCACCTCAACAAAGCATAGGTCGAAAGAAGACTTAGAACTCCTGAAGCAAACTGATCCTGTTGGCTATCTGAATGCCATCATCGAGAGCAAGGGAAGTTCGTCTGATGTTAGTCAGGAGGTTCCTACTCTGTCGGGGAAGTCCACTGAAACTTCTCCTCTCGATGAGGCTTTGACGAAGGTTAAGGCTCAGTTCTTCAAGAAGGATTTGATGAAAGCTTTGGAGGGGGACCCTACTGCTCCATCATATTTGGGGGCTGTTTTGAATGCCGTAGACTTGCTAGCTGTACCTCCGGAGGTTTCAGGCTTTATCATGGAGTTACACTCCATTATTGATCAAGTCTCAGCAGATTATCAGCGACAAAGGGGCTTTAATAGCCAGCTTGAAGTGTTATATGGCAAAAGCTCTTCTGCATGGACTGTTGTAGCAGAGACGACTTCTCGAATTGCGGAGTTGTCGAAGCAAAAAGCATCTAAACAAGAAGAAGTTGATGCCATCGATCGAGAGAATGCTTCCATCAAGGCGCAAATCGAAGAACTAGAGGCTAAGATGAATGCCAATACTAAGCGCAAGGAGGAACTTCTCTCGACTGTTCCAGACACCGAAAGTCAAGCTGAAATCACACAAGGCCTAGAATTTGCTGAGAAAGCTCAAGGCTTCGACGATCAAATTGCCAAGCTTGCGCAGGAGAATGCCTTGTGCAACAAAAGATTGGAGTTGCAGCAAGCTAAATACCTTCGACTCAAGGACTCCATCCCCTTCTGATTGATTCAGCCCTTTAACCATATATTGTAATATGTATTCGACAATATTGCCATTTTGGCTAATTTATAAAAAAATTTCCATTTTGGCTTATTTATGGTTAATTTAATCGTTACTTGTTATTTATTTTTATCTCTTGGAGTATAGGTTTATACTTTTTCAAATATTTACCATTTACTCTCAAGAGCCTTTTATCTTCACCTAGCTCTTCGACTTCATAAGCTCCAGCAGAAAAAGTCTGGATAACTCTGAATGGTCCTTCCCATTTGGGTGACCATTTTCCCATGCTTCGATCCCTTCGATCCATGGGAAGAATCACCTTCCAAACTAGTTCTCCAGGCGAAAATGCCTTAGGTTTCACCTTTTTAATATAAGAGTCTTCTACTCTTTTCTTCTAAAGCCTGAGTAGGTTAAGAGCGCGCAATCTTTCTTCGTCTAAATCTACTAGTTCGTCTAACATCATATCCCAATAAATTTCAGAGGGAATATCATAATGTCTCTGAACCCTTGCAGATTGAAGACAAATTTCTGCTGGCAACACTGCGTCATGACAAAAAGTTAGCCTATATGGTGTTGTACCTATGGCTTCTTTTGGGGACGTTCGACAGGCCCACAAAATTTGGTCTAACGTCTTATGCCAATTTTTTGGCTTCTTCCCAACATGCTTTTTTATCAAGCCAATCACTACTTTGTTCGCTGCTTCGACTTGACCATTTGCCTGTGCATAATAAGGCGTTGATGTTAGGAGTTTAAAACCTGTTTCCTGAGCGAATTCCTGCATCTTTCGACCGGTGAAAACTGATCCTTGATCAGTTGTTATAGTCTCAGGGATTCCATATCTAAAGATAATGTTCTTTTGAATAAATTCAATGACATTTTCTTGGTCCACATTGACTAAAGGGATAGCTTCGATCCACTTAGTAAAATAATCAATGCCTACCAATATATACTTCTGACTCTTTGATGATGCTGGTCGAATCTCTCCAATGAGGTCCAACGCCCATCCTCTAAAGGGCCAAGGTTTCACTATCGAGTGAAGTTCGCTTGCTGGTACATGTTGGATGCCTGTATGGACTTGACATTCTTGGCAACCTTTAGCGAACTCGACACAATCTTTTAACATGGTGGGCCAGTATAGTCCCTGTCGAAACAACAACCATTTCATCTTATGGCCTACTTGGTGAGCCCCACATGCTCCAGTGTGCGTAGTCGAAAGGGCTATGTATGCCTCAGTTTCACTTAAGCATTTTAGCAATACCCCTTCAGGCGTCTTTTTAAATAACTCATTACCCATGAGTACGTAACTCAACGCCCTGTACTTTGTTTTTCGTTCTGTCGAAGCTACTGGATTTTGAAGATAATCCACAATGGGCTTCCTCCAATCTTGCTCTGACAAATTATCTATGAACGAAATTTCGAAGTTACTTTGATTAGCATATCCTAGTCTTGTCGATTCCAAGTCTGTTGGTGATAGACAAGTTGCTTTTATCTTTTCTCGAACTTCGATTGCTCTTTGTAATCTCGTTTTTGAAATCTTGTACCCAGATGCAATTTGTGCCAAGTCGTTGGCTATTTGATTTTCCAATCTGGGTATGTGTCGAACATTGACCATTTCAAATTTTTTCAATAAACGATTTGCTATCACAAAGTACATAATGAGATTTTCTCTTATGCATTTATATTCTTTTGTGACTTGCTTAATGACTAACTCTGAGTCTCCCATTATTTCGACTCGAGTTGCCCCCAATTCCAACAATATTTCAAGGCCAGTAATCAGAGCTTCATACTTAGCCTCATTGTTCGAACAAGAACCTGATATCTTGTACTTGAATGTTGTTGGAATTTTTTCTAGAGAAATGATCAAGACTCCTACTCCTGTTCCATCTTTATGGCTGGAACCATCGAAGTAGAATTTCCAAGGTTCTATCTCCACATAATTAACATCCTCAACTTGAATTGAGTGGTCGAATATAAAGTCGGCAACCACTTGTCCTTTCACTGCCTTAAGAGGCATAAAGGTCAAGGAGTATTCAGTTAATGCTAGTGCCCACTTGCCAATTCGACTGTGCAAGATGGGTTTCGACAACATGTACTTGAAAACATCAAAATGAGACGAAACATACACATCAACTGGTTTTATATATTGCTTGAGCTTTGTACAAGAGAAATACAGACATAGACACAATTTTTCAACTTCGCTATATCTAGTTTCTGCATCGTTCAAAACTCTACTAAGATAGTAAATGGGTCTTTCGACTCCATTCTCATCTTCTTGGGCTAACATGCTTCCCAAAGTTTTGTCAGATGCAGCTATGTACAATCTCATACTCCT
Source organism: Vicia faba (assembly GCA_948472305.1). NCBI lineage: Eukaryota > Viridiplantae > Streptophyta > Magnoliopsida > Fabales > Fabaceae > Vicia > Vicia faba. The sequence continues at coordinate 1,296,894,882 of OX451736.1, forward strand.
ATTGCTACAAGGAGGCACCAAAATAGGTGGCTTGGTGAGGTACCCTTTGATTTTGTCGAAGGCTTCTTGTTGCTCTTGCCCCCATTCGAATCCCTCTTTATTCAGTCGAAGTAAGGGTGAAAAGGCTTGAGCTTTCCCACTTAGGTTAGATATAAATCTCCTTAAGAAATTTATCTTGCCTAACAGAGATTGCAGTTCCTTCTTGTTCGATGGCGCTTTCGCTTCCAGAATAGCCTTCATCTTGTTCTGGTTGATTTCGATTCCTTTCTTGTGGACAACGAAGCCCAAGAAATCTCCAGCTTTCACACAGAATGCACACTTCAAAGGGTTCATCTTCAGACCATGTTCTCTCATTCTTTCGAATGATTGTCGAAGGTGGTCAATATGATTCTTCCTGGAAACAGATTTTATAACAATGTCATCAATATATACTTGCATAAAAGTGTTAATAAAATCATGGAAGATAGAATTCATTGCTTGCTGGTATGTTGCCCCAGCGTTCTTTAGGCCAAAAGGCATCACTACCCATTCGTAAGTGCCTAGAGCCCCAGGGCATCGAAAAGCTGTTTTCGACACATCCTCTTCAGCAATGAATATTTGATTATATCCTGAATAACCATCGAGCATACTCAGGTATTCATAGCCAGCGGCAGAATCGACTAACATTTCCGCCACAGGCATAGGATATTCATCTTTGGGCGTAGCAACATTCAAATCTCTGAAATCTATGCACACCCTCAATGTACCATTTTTCTTAATTACTGGCACAATGTTTGCAATCCATTCGACATACCTTGTAACGCGTATGAATTTGCACTTCAGCAGTCTTTCGACTTCCATTTTGATCTTCGACAGTATTTCTGGAGCGAAGCGTCTTGGACTTTTCTTGATTGGATTCTTCCCAGGTTTGATTGGCAACTGAAGTTCTACCAATCCTCTGTCGAGACCAAGCATTTCGTCGTAATCCCATGCAAAACAGTCCTTGAACTCTTTCAACAATTGGATTACTTCCAACCTAAGTTCTGGGTCAATTTTGGCGCTGATGTAAGTTGGCTTTTTCTCTGACCCTTCGCCTAAGTTGATTTCTTCTAAAGGATCTTGCGCTAACATTTTAATGTTGTTCGCCAAGGGGTCCTTTTCGAAGCCCAAAGGCTCATCGTCATAGATGGCGTTGAGCCTCTGTTCCTGCATTCCTTCTGGCATGATATCAGGAGGTTCTGGATCGAAATCCTTTCCTGGACCTGCAGCAGATAACTGTTGATCATTGACCTGTGTGGCCATGTACTTTACTTCGGCTTCGAGAGCCGTTATCATCTTTGTTTCGGCTACATAAGCCGAAATTCGCTTCAAAGATTGTGACTCAGTCATTATCACTGAATTCACTTCCCCAACCAGTTGGTTGGATATCAGTTAACCCACTGAAGTCTATGTGGGACAAGTCTTCTCTGTCCCATTGAAAACCATGCTCAGGGTGCAGGTATAGGGAACAAAAAGTATTTGGCGCTGGCGCCAAGTCGAAGTCAGGTGTTGGACATGGCCCTATGTGAGCCAAGTTCTTGTCGAAATCTGCCAGCCCTAGGTGATTCACTTCGCCCAGGTAATAGCTTTGATCTGCCTCTATGTTTTCGACCATCCCGTCTGGACGCCATAGCAGCAACCTCTGGTGCATTGATGATGGCACAACTCCAACACCATGAATCCATTCACGGCCCAACAAAAGATTATAGTTAGGTTTGGCCGATATGACCATAAACATTGTTGGTCGAAGGATAGATCCTACCTTGATATCCAGTTGGATCACTCCCATAGTGGTCCCTATGCCACCCTCATAGTTCGACAGGACCATGTTGTGAGGCTTGATGTCCTCATCCCTTTTGCCTATTTTCCTTAGCATAAAGTGAGGAATAATGTTGATGGTTGCCCCACAATCTACCAAGATTTTATTCACTGTAGTTTCTTCGAGTTTAGCCCTTATAAATAAAGGCTTGAGGTGATTTTTCATCACCTCTGTAGGTGGCTCGAAGAACCCATTTTGTTCCTCAATAGTGCCATTGTCCATGACGAAATAGCACACTGGCCTATGTTTGGCCATTTCTTGCTCCACTTCCCAATCACTTGTTTCGACCTCCACCTGTCGGTTGAACTCTCTGGGCAGCACTGAGACTATATTCACCATGATGTCCAAAGTATCATCAGACTCAGAACCATCTTCGTCCTCAATTTCACCTTGGTTAGGCCAAACTAGCCTGTTGGTTACTGGCTCTCTTTCTAGAGGTTTCCTTTGCTTCCTTAGAGGAACATTTGAACTGGTTTCTGCCTTTGGTTCATTAGCAGCCTCCCTCTCAGCTTTTCGTCGCCTCTGGTATCTCCTCCATTGAGATCGAGACATGGGATTTTTCCCTTTGTAGTTGCTTGACACATGTGTAACTTTAGGGGCAGCAACTTGAGGCTCTTTCTTTTGTTTTAAAGATGAACCCCTTGGCACATCGAAAGAGTGCCATCTCTCTTCACTTGGCCTCTTTCGACCAGATGTTTTGTACCATGTATCTACTGGCACATTAGTTGGAGGCCTGAAAGTCAATGGCCTCTTTTCTTGGTTTGAACCTCTTTGGGAGGCTCTTCTGGGATCATGTCGAAGATCAACATTTTCCCTTCTCCTATTTTCTGCTCTTACGCCTTGAATATGTTCAGCAGCTTTTTTGTCAAAGATCGAACTGCATCTTGGACACAACATCACTTCTGACTTCTTTTTCTGGCATCTTTGCAGGAAATCTGCCAGATTTTCATTTTCCCGAGGGAAAGCAGTCTTGTTAGCTTGTTCTTGCCTCATGGCCTCCTCTGATGCTTTTGGGTCAGAGACTTCGACCATGTTGACATTCATGGTATCTTTGTTGGCAAGAATCAACTGCTTCATTTGAATCTCCAAGTCCTCTGTCTGGCCTTGAACTGTGGCCAAGTGAGAACTGGGTTTTGGTCTAGATTTTTGGGCTCCAACTGTCTCCAGCTTTGGGCTTTCGACCGCTTTCTGAACCGCTTCAATTGTCTTTCTGGATAAATTCCCAGAAAAACTGCCAAAGACTGGCATGTTGACATGGTCCTTTGAGACTTCGACCATTGTGATCCCTGGCCTCTTCGACTGGCTTCTGGATGCCTCGATCACGTTCACCTCTGAAGGTTCAGCATAGTGGGCTTCAGCTTGCAACAGATTAGAGTCCACAGCCATGGGGGTCTTGTCAGCAAACTTCAACCTCCCTTCCTCGATAGCGTCTTGCACAAGATTCCTGAAAAGAAAACATTGAGACGTTTTATGGCCCAGAAAATTATGATATTTACAAAAGCCTCTCTTCTTTCTTTGATCAAGAGGAGGCACTTTTACCCCTGGGGGTACTATCATTTGGCCATCTTTTACAAGCAAGTCAAAGATCTCATCACATTTTGTAATATCAAAACTATAAGTCTTTTTGGGGAACCTATCGTTGGTCCTTTCTGGACCAATGGAATTTTTCCCACTTGAGGGGACTAACAGTTTGCAAGAGTATGGTGGCCCTTGTTTTAGTTCCGCTAAATCGACTTCTCCTTCTTCGACAGTTATAGTATCATCGAAGGATTCAAGATCTTCGTCATCCATCTCAACATACGCTATCCTCTCTCTCTTATGAGTTTTCGTTGCCTTTGCTTTTTCAGCTTTGAGGCGTTCTACCTGTCGAACTCTATCGGCCAGTTGGGCCATGTCTCTCAGGTATTGAGTGTCTAACTTCTTCCTAATGGAATAATCTAAACCGCCTGCGGCTATTTCGACTAACTCATGTTCCGGCACTTGTGTAAAACATCTTGCTTTGAGCAACCTAAACCTATTTAGATATTCGCCTATAGGTTCAGTGAAACGTCTCTTTACACTGGCCAATTCTTTCAGGCTTATCTTGGTTTGCCCCATGTAGAATTGCTCGTGGAACAATCTTTCCAACTGGGTCCAATGATGGATCGAATTGGGGGGGAGAGTTGTAAACCAAGTAAAAGCGTTCTTTGTTAAAGAACTTGGGAAGTACTTAATCCTCAGGTTTTCGTTGTTCGAAATATCTCCTGCTTCGATCAAGTATCTCGCCATATGTTCGACAGTAGATTCTGTCGTGTCCCCAGAGAACTTAGTGAATTTGGGGACTTTACATCTAGGAGGTAAGTCTGTTTGTAACACGTATTCTGACAGCGGGGATGTAAAGTTGGGCCTTCGAAAGCCCATGTTCATCCCATTTTGAGTCATGATCCTTTCGATCATGGTTGCCAGATTATTTTCCAAACCCATGTTTTGGTATTGGATATGCTGAACTACTTCGTCAGCATTTTGGTTTCTGTTAACTAACCTTACCTCTGGGGTTATTACCCTAGGTTCCTCGACAGGTTGCTCCAATCGTGCCCTAAGGTTTTCTTCGACAGACTGTTGGACTTGGTTGATAGTGGTTTCTTCCTCTAAGAATACACCCTGGTTTCCCCTTATTTGCGCCCTTTGGGGCTGTCGAATAGGTTGGGGTACTCCAAAGAAATCAGCCAAACGCGTCATTTGCGCTGTCATCTGCTGATTCGATTGAGTAGTGTTTTGTATTAGAGGGTTCAACACTGTACTTAAAGTTTGTGCCAACATTTGAACCATATCATGGTTGCTTTCGTCCATTTGTTGCCTCAAGACTACTGTCGAGGCATTTGTAAGGCCATGTGCTACTTGGGACGTTCCTCCTAAGAGTTGGGTCCTATTTCTATTCGCCATACCTACTCCAGAACCTTGGAGTGGCGAAGAGGCACTCACTAAAGGGTCTGAAAAAGTGGACACAATGTTCGTCAGGCTAGCCAAGTCAGAAGTTGGTATGCCATAGAGTGGTTCTCGATTATGACCGCCTGTCATAAATCCTGGGGGCACATAAGGCCTTGTGCCTAAATTTCCCCTTGGTGGGGGAGTTCCCAAAGGCACTCCGGGGCCTGTGAACGGGGGTAATGGCCCCGTTGTTGTGACTGTTACTGCTGGTGTTGAACCAGCGGTTATCGCTTCACTTACGGTCGGGATAACCATTGCTCCCACATTCGTTTGTGGGATTTCGTTATTGTTTGGCGGATTCGCCATCTCTTCCCTTCTTCTGGCAGTATTGGTATCGTTAGTGTATATTCTACCACTTCTCAATAACATGCAACACTCCTCGAAAAAGATGAGATTACGTTAAAAAAGGGTTAAACTTCAACAATTAACACACAGTCCCACCGGGTGTGCCAATTTGTTTACCGTGGTTATTGGTAAACAACCGCTGATCCTCCAAATGGTTACTTATTTGGTTACTCGCAGGATCAACCAGATTGATCCTAAGACATGGTTGATTTTGAGGTTTTGATTAAGTTGGATAATGGTTAAATGACAAGAAAATAAAGAGGCTTTAAGTAAATTGCATGAAGAAATGGGCTTGATAAAATAAATGAAGGCTTAAAATAAAGGGCTTCGACAGGAAAAGTAAAGAAGAAAGCAAGTAAAGTTTCTGGAAAGTAAATGACTTTGATTAATAAAAGTGGTGTTTCACACATACATTCTCAACAATTCTTTCTCACACGCTGGGTACTCGAATCTATATGAGTGACTTTGTATATAATTGTGAACACACGCGAAAAACTGCGTGACCTACTACTATTTATACTAAAACATCCCAAGTAACCTTCGGGCAGTTACACTGCTTCGAGATGACTCCACTTGACACGTTCTCAGCGTTCGACGCTCCAGATCTTTGCACGTTTGCACTTGGTAACCGCTGGAAACCATTTTCCCTCCAAACGCTTGAATTTCAAACTGTTCCACTCTGAATCATCGAACACCTTCGTCGAGAAGCATCTTCGACGAGAAACACCTTCGACGTCGAAGGCAACCAACCTCTCCCTTGGAAGAAATCCTCTAAGTACATTGCCATCTTTCGATGGGCATTTCGACAGACCCAGCTGGTCGAAAACATCCTACAGCTTTAATGGCTGATATTAATAAAACAAGGGTGTCGAATTTAGGAGCCAACAGATGGATCGACACATGAGGATACGTGTTGATACATGTTGCATTTTTTCTGCCTTAAACATTGTTTTACTGACTGTACAAGTCAGTTTATGGTGTTGTACCCCAAAATTTGCCCTCCCATATTTCTCAAAACATTTCAAGAAAAATTCACAAGTCCAACCCGGCGCGTCATATTCAGGTGTTCTTTCGCCAAGATATCTCTGATAACGTATTCTCAAATTCAGGTTCGGCTAAAGAGTCAATTCTTTAAAGAAGGTATCCGAATGTGTGAGTTTTCTCGAAGAAATATGGTGAAGAAGTGTGCTGAAAGTGCAGTTTTTACGCGCTAAAAAATTCATAACTTGAAGATCGTGACTCGTTTTGAACCCATTCCGGTGGACCAAATTCCGTCTTGACATTATCTACGTTTTCATCTCTCACGGCTAGAAGCCAATTTCGATCAGAAGGTCTTCAAAAATGTGGATTTATCAAGTTTTTTCGTACAGAAAATTTGTGACAAAAGTTTATTTGCATCATGTTCAGAAAATCATAACTTGGTCGATTTTTATCGTATCGAGCTGGTTCTGGCGCAAAAATTTCACAAATTGAGTTGGCTACATTTTCACAGAAGGTATTGAGTTCAAACGATATTCAAAAGGCCTTCGTTTTTTGCTCAGAGTGCGTGACATGCTGAAAATCCTGAATGCTGAATATTATTTCATCTGGGCCGAAACTTCAAAAATTCATAACTCGGTCAATTTTTATCGGATTGGGCTCATATTTTTACACAAGGTCACTGACTCAAATATCTACAACTTTGCTTCAAAAGTTGAGACCGGATTATGCTCCTATCAATACCAGTTTTTTATTGAAGAACGTGTCAGAGTCGACACTAGAGCCCAAAATAAGTTTGTCTGAGCTGAAACTTCAAAAATTCATAACTAATTCACCGTTTATCCGATTGAGCCGATTTTCGGACAGGAGTTAGTTCTCGATATCGGCTACATTTTGTTTTCACATTTTAACTTCAAAAATTGCACTTAAGTCCCTGCGATTTATCCTGGAAAGTGACGAACTCGAGTGAACATTGGAGGCCCAATTGCACATTCAAAGCCCATTTTCTTTACCCTAATTTCCATTATATAATCACATTCTTTTCACACAAACCAGAAGAGGAAAAAACCTTGTCACAACACTGTCAGAATATCAAATTCTTTCAAGAACCCTAAAACCTTGAAATCCTTATTACAAATCTCTCTCTCACTACAAACAAGCCATCCTAGTTACAAACCAACATCTCACTACAAACAAGCCATCTCAGTTACAAACCAACATCTCACTACTTCTTCAGTAAGGGTAAAGCTGGCTTGATCTCCATGATCAAAAGGGCATAAAAGCATTCATGTTACTACTTTTCCAGTAAGGGTAAGGTTGATTTGATCTCCATGGTCAAAAGGGTATAATCATTCATACATGTCATATTGACCTAAACATTAAATTTCTTCATATATTGGCTTTATTTGTATTTTATGATATAGTAATTTATTTAATGTGTTCATGAGATTCAACACTGCAGATTTAGATAGGATCCCATGCAGGTTCATTAAGGAACGTTGAGGCCAAAACACAAATGGCCAAAACAGAACAGCTTACACATGACACCAATACATGGTGAGACAGACATCCTGAGAAGGTTAAGGAACGTTGAAGTCAAAACACAAATGGCCAAAAGCCAAAACACAAATGGCCAAAACAAAACAATTTACACATGACGTCAATAGCTGTTTCATCCCTCCAATCAGACTCGTATACTCCTAAACTCTCTCTCTATTTTTATTATTTTCCTTTAATTAATTAATCGTTATTCTTTTTATTAATCACTAACCAATTAACATTTTTTCCTAATAAAATCAAAAATACAAAAAATATTTTATTTATTAAAATTAACTTCATCACTTTTATTTTTGTAAATAAATTAATTTAATCAATTTAGCTTTAATTAGATTTAACTTTTAATATTTTTTGCAATATTTAAAATCAATTTAGAATATTAGGTTTTTTTTAGTATTAATTCAATTTATTTTATTTCTTTAAAAAACTCAAAAATCCAAAAATATTTTCATTATTTAATTTAATTTAATTGTTCATTTAATTTAATTCCATTTAATTCAAAAATAACCAAAAAAATCACTTTCTTTCAAAAAAGGGTCAAAACCCCAAAAAACTCGCATCCGATTTAATTTCCCGCACGCGATCCATTTTATCATATTATTGTATCTGTTTCCCGGAATGTAATAGCTCTTAATTAGGACTTTAATTATTTATCGCTTTATTTTTACTTTCCGCATTTTATTTCAAGGGTTGTTTTTGGCGATGTAAATACCCGACGCCTTGTAATAGCGTAGATTTAAATTCTGCAACTATTAACTGGTAGATGTATGTTAACTAGGCTATGCATGACAAGACTTATCTTAAAATAAAATCAATCGTAGCTCACCATAACATGTACAAAGAAAACATAACTGAAACACTCGTACATGTCACTCCTAGGGTACGCCTCACTTGGTTGCCTCGACGTGGTCATTAAGTATATGGTGTTTTAGAGGTCGCCCTCCTGTCTAAAGATCCAGTTGCCTCGAAACGATTGCCTCGGATAAAAAGGATCTAGGACATTAGGGTTACTGCTAAGGCGTACTACTATTGCTTTGGTGACCACACATGTCCCTATAATCGAATTGACCCGAATAACTCCAACGACGGTGCTACCTACTTCTCAATAGTGGGATAGTACTGTCTAAAGGACATTTACACAGCTTAATTCCTTAGAGTAGGTAGATTTCTCCTGGGTACTTGCTCTTTCAAAACACAAAAACATCTTTTCGCACCTACACTTTCAAAAAGTTTTCAAACAAATACTTCATACACTCTTGAGGACTGATACAAGAGTTACCTAGAAGTTTTCAAACTAAACTTTTTTCAAAACCCACATACACAAGAAAAGCAAACAATTTTTGAAAACATAGTGAGCAAGTACCTAAGAGCCCGTGGATAACCACGGATAGAAAGGGTGCTAACACCTTCCCTTTCTATAAATCTACCTCCCGAACCGAGAAACATCTCGAAAAGACGGTGGCGACTCTTGCTTACCGCGACATTTTGCGAACCAGCATTTCAAAATAGTCAGTTCTATTTCCACCGATCACAGAACTGGCGACTCTACTGGGGAATTTTTATAAGTGAGGTGTACCTTAGGATTATATCATTATGTTTTCAATTGTATGCCTTGAATGCTTTAATATTGTGGGCTTGTATCAGAGTTTTATAGATCCTAACCTGGATCTGGGGATACCCTTTAGAAGTAGCAACAAACTGTGAGGGAACTGTGCGGGATATACCGACATGGTTGAAGCAGTGGCTATGTTGATGTGGCTCTTTGGTGAGTACCGGTAACCCTTGAGTCAAGTCAAGGAGAGTACGGGGCCGCTGCATGGTGTCGCGAAGCATCAACTGACCTTAGAACCTTACTTGACCATCCTGGCCTCTTTAGGGGTAGTGAGATGACCGACTTTGGTGCAGTCCGAAGTTGGTAGATACTCGATACTACACTCATTGAGGGTTGTTTTCTTGGAATATTTTGGTCGCCAGTTAAGTGGATAAATCAAAACAATGAACATAGAAAACAATCCAATGATATTGAGCTCCTTAGAACCCGGTTACTATTCATAGGACAGGTGTTGAGCCAACCAACTTCAAGAGGGTAATACCTAAACTCCATGCTAGCCTAAAATCTAAGGGCTCTTTGTGTGACTTGTATGCCTTCAAACTTGACCTACTTGCATATACTTGTTATCTGACAACATGAGTTCCTTGCAGGTTTTGTTTACAGTCCTTAATCTGGGCTTATAATAGGGTTTACTTACATCACTCCACGCATAGCATAACATCATACCATCATACCATCGCATACATCCTGCATAAGGACTAACCCATTTCAAGGATCTCAAGGGTTTATGATACAGGTCATGACGAATCAAATGTCTAGCAAGGGGCAAAGGGGATTTATTTTCCTCTAACCAAGGTTGTCCAGAAATCCAAACATAATGACTCGAGTCAGGGGCTATGACCCACTCGATATGGTGAGCCTTGACTCTTGAAGAAGGACTCTCAACAACATGAAGTTCCTTCAATCAAGCTACCGGATTCAAATTCTAACAAGTTTCTTTGTTTACCCCACGAGATCCTTGAAAACATTGCATACATGCATATCATTGCATAACAGGTCACCCTTTACAGGTTTCTCACGTTCTCGCTGTTTATTTCAGCAATGGCTCTCCAACAAGACAACCAGGATCTTCATACTCAAGAGACTCAGTTCAGGGAGATCTTCCTAAACCTATCCACGGGGCGGGAAGAGTTGAGAACACTCCTCACGGGGAATTTGGTCAAGAAAAGTCCTGAAGACAATGAGGACGAACGGCTGAAACATCTGCAAGCTGAGGTAGATACAATGAGAACCCATATGCTGGGGAAGATGGCTCTTATCCAAGACTTATCTCAAAGACAAAGAGAGCTCAGGGTTATCGTCAACCAACTGCTTCGGGAAAACCAAGTGGGGCAAACATCTGAGGTTGAAGAGCAAGTCATCATCCAACCACCTTCGGGGCAAGAAGACAAGGGGAAAGCTCCTTCACTTGCTTCAGGGTCACAAGCCCAGCAACAACCTCGCCAGCATCAACGGGGTAATCGGCGCCAGCGAAATGCACCTGGAAGACATTTCTCTAAGACTGAGGTACCATCATCTTTGATACTGAAACGCCTGTTGGAAGTCAACCTGCTTACATTGAAGGATCCTCCCCGGAATCCCAACACCTCTGCTCCCACCTATCATCCCTATGAAAGGTGTGCATACCACTCTGACAGTCCGGGACACGACACCAACGACTGTTAGAGTCTGAAGAACAAGATCCAAGACTTGATTGACGGGAGGGTGCTGGAGTTCATGCCGGATGGTGAAATGAAAATCTTCCGTTGAGGGTTCTCCACCTGAAATGACTAGTTCAAACTAAGAGACTTTTGTTCATTTGAATGTTCAAGTTGTATTTTTCTTTGCTTATTCAAACAATTATTGTCATGGCAAGCTTTCTTATTTTATCAATGCATTGCATATGTCTGTTTTGAATCCATCCATTCGTATTCACTATATTCAAATTGCTTTCATTTTTTTGATGTTCAAACTCTCTATTAATAATTCTAAGCCTTTTGAGGGAGGATGACGAAAACGATACCACGATCTTTACAATATGCTTTTGAACAGACCCCGCTGATGAGGTACATGCATTGTTTCAAATCCTAAACAGTGGAGTAATAAGGAAGATAATCCCTCGTCAACCCCTTTGAGCCAAAGAAGTTGGAGTTTTTCTTGTCACAAAAATTAAAACCCTTAATTATAACCTGGGGCAGGGTAGTTTTCTCAGTTGATCCAGGTGCACAATAAATGACATTAAAGAAGTCCTTCCAAAACAAAAGATGGTGATGGTTCCCCATAATCGTAAAGACGGGCAGTCATTATTTCTCAAAATAAAAGCCCGATAAGTCAAAACCTATGAAGGAGACTTACAAAAACTGGGGAATCCCGCTGACTGTAATCACAAAAGAAACAGTTCAGGCAAAAAGACAGGGATAACACAATAAAAAAGGAAGAGGTCCTGCAAACCCTCAACAAAAAGAAATGACTGCCTGGTCAAAATAAACTATATCAGTATCTGAACCATCACTGGAATATCAGAGCAAAGACTCAAACAAGGTCTAACACACGATTAGCTGAGTTTAGGATCGAAGAACATCACGAAGAACGGGTGGGTACAAATAAAGTTTGAGCCTTTATCCTTTGTTTCTTAAACCGTGAACCAGGCCACGTTATAACCCTTAAAAGTCCTAGCTGAAGCATGGTTTAGTTCGAAAGCATACTGTTACAAAAGGTATCCTGACTCCTCAAGGCTTGCTGCAAAATACTGAGTTGACATCACATTTTTACAAAAATTCACTTGTTTTATTAAAAACTGCATTTTCAAAAACTTCAAGACAGACATAAGCTTTGCATTCTTGAAATAATATTGTTTACATATGACTATTTGTTCAACAGCAGGGAAATTCGCACGATGAATATCCAGTGAACAAAAATCTTCTCCACAAAAGGGTCATCTCAAGTGGAAGGAACACTTCCAACCAAGGGGCAGACGTGATCATTGTCCATCATCTGGGGCAGTTAAGTCAAGATTCAAGGAATCTTTCAAAATGCCAAATAACCAAGGGGCAAATATCCGCCTGAATCACTTGGGGCATTGGACATGAATTCCAGCGACGAATCTTGCATGATCAACGAATATCTTCTGGTAGTATGGCAATGCAACACTACTGACAGTGACAATTCCCTACACTCTGAGAGCATGGACATAGTCGAAAAAATACTACGCATAATCAAAGACCCGCTAGGTCGACTGGCCTAGGCAAAAATAAGGGCTTCCCGGCGAACCAAAAGGGTTCGGGCAAAAATAAGGGATGGAAATGAAAAAATTCATACACCCGGCAAGTCGAAAACCTGAAAAGGCGGCTTGGGCAAAAAAGGGTATCCCGGTGGACTGAAAACCCGAAAGGGCGGTCCAGGCAAAAATTAGGGATCAAAAGCGTACGACTATGTCCCGTCATCTCGTCACTTGCCTACCAGAAGAAGATTTGTCGATCGGCAGTTATCAAGCTCCTCATAGGCCTTCTTCTCCCGCAGAAGCTGGGGCAATAAGAATTGTCTAAGCGATCTAGTTGCTCTGCTCCACCAAGGTACCAAGGTAAGTTCAGCTGAAGAATATGACCAATATACCTTCACTCCCCGTAGAGTAAGGCAAGAATCAGCAATACTCTCCCCAAGCAGAGTTGGTCTCCCATTAGCCCTAAAAAGGCACAGTATCTCCAGCAAGTCAACAATACTCTCCCCCGAGCAGAGTTAGTCTACCATCAAGTTGGGTATCCCCAGAAGATCTTAACATTCCCCGGCGGAGTATACATATATCCCTCAACAAGCATCCCCGACAGTCTTAATATTCCTCAACAGAAATATAAGATTGTTCCCCGGCGGAATACAGACACCCTAGGGGAGCCATTCCCCAGTACAAGCCAAAGGTTTCCCCAGGAGAGTTGAATCATCCTCCCCAGTAGATTCTGGAAGCTTATCCCCAGTAGATTCTGGAAGCTTATCCCCAGTAGATTCTGGAAGCTTATCACCTGCAGAGTACACTCATCTCTCCCCGACCATATTCAAGGGTTATTCCCCACCAAAGCTTATAATTGGGTTATCCTCAGCTAATTACCACGGAAAGACCGGCCTCGGCGAAGTTCTTCCTATCCTCCAGCGGAGTTCATCAAATCTTCCAACATAACTTATCAACAGGAATCCCCAGCGGAGTTCTCATTAAAATCTCAGCGAAGTATCTCTTCCCACAGAGTAATTCCCCGCAGAGTAGTCTCTCCAATAAGTTTATTCCCCAACAGAGTCATCTTCTCCTACCGGTTTATTCTTGCAATCATCATCCCCAGCGGAAATGAAGAACTCTATTCTTCAACATCAGCCCAGGATTCAACAAGCTCCCGGCATTCGTCAAGGATTTATTTTCCTAGACGAAAATACATTCATAGACATTTCACATTTCATACATCCTACTTATATACATGATAAAGTGTATACGACACTATCTCGTTTTTGAACATCATGACATCATGCATTTCATACATCATGACATTGCATACAACTAATGTTTTGCCTTTTCAGGAAAAGGTCAATCCAAAGACGATTACCATCAACTTTCGTAGTTCCAGATTCGATACCTGTATCCATCCAGGGCATATCTGTGAGCGATTGATTGTAGATTCGATACCTGTATCCAGCCTGGGCATATCTGCATGAAGAATTTAGAGATTCGATACCTGTATCCAGCCAGGGCATATATGTAGACGACTAGTTCCAGATTCGATACCTGTATCTAGCCAGGGCATATCTGTGAGTGACTGATTGTAGATTCGATACCTGTATCCAGCCAGGGCATGTCTGCATGAAGAGTTTAGAGATTCGATACCTGTATCCATCCAGGGCATATCTGTAGACGACTAATTCCAGATTTGATTCTTGTATCTAGCTAGGGCATATCTGTGAGTGATTGATTATAGACTCGATACCTGTATCCAGCCAGGGCATGTCTGCATGAAGAGTTTAGAGATTCGATACCTGTATCCAGCCAAGGCATATCTGTAGACGAACAACTCCAGATTCGATTCCTGTATCTAGCCAGGGCATATATGTGAGTGACTGATTGTAGATTCGATACCTGTATCCAGCCAGGGCATGTCTGCATGAAGAGTTTAAAGATTCGATACCTGTATCCAGCCATGACATATCTATAGAAGACTAATTCCGGATTCGATACCTGTATCTAGCCAGAGCATATCTGTGAGTGATTGATTGTAGATTCGATACCTGTATCCGGCCAGGGCATATCTGCATGAAGAGTTTAGAGATTCGATACCTGTATCCAGCCAGGGCATATCTGTAAGCGACCAGTTCCAGATTCGATACTTGTATCTAGCCAGGGCATATCTGTGAGTGACTGATTGTAGATTCAATACTTGTATCCAGCCAGGGCATGTCTGCATGAAGAGTTTAGAGATTCGATACCTGTATCTAGCCAGGGCATATCTGTAGACGACCAATTCCAAATTCGATATCTGTATCCAGCCAGGGCATATCTGTGAGTGATTGATTGTAGATTCGATACCTGTATCTAGCCAGGGCATATCTGCATGAAGAGTTTAGAGATTCGATACCTGTATCCAGCCAGGGCATATCTGTAGACGACTAGTTCCAGATTCGATACATGTATCTAGCTAGGGCATATCTGTGAGTGACTGATTGTAGATTCGATATCTGTATCAAGCCAGGGCATGTCTGCATGAAGAGTTTAGAGATTCGATACCTGTATCCAGCCAAGGCATATCTGTAGACGACTAATTCCGGATTTGATTCTTGTATCTAGCCAGGGCATATCTGTGAGTGATTGATTGTAGACTCGATACCTGTATCCAGCCAGAGCATGTCTGCATGAAGAGTTTAGAGATTCGATACCTGTATCCAGCCAGGGCATATCTGTAGACGACCAACTCCAGATTCGATTCCTGTATCTAGCCAGGGAATATTTTTGAGTGACTGATTGTAGATTCGATACCTGTATCCAGCCAGGGCATGTCTGCATGAAGAGTTTAGAGATTTGATACCTGTATCCAGCCAGGACATATCTGTAGATGACTAATTCCGGTTTCGATACCTGTATGTAGCCAGGGCATATCTGTGAGTGATTGATTGTAGATTCGATACCTGTATCCGGCCAGGGCATATCTGCATGAAGAGTTTAGAGATTCGAAAACTGTATCCAGCCAGGGCATATCTGTAAGCGACCAGTTCCAGATTCGATACCTGTATCTAGCCAGGGCATATCTGTGAGTGACTGATTGTAGATTCGATACTTGTATCTAGCCAGGGCATGTCTGCATGAAGAGTTTAGAGATTCGATACCTGTATCTAGCCAGGGCATATCTGTAGACGACCAATTCCAGATTTGATACCTGTATCCAGCCAGGGCATATTTGTGAGTGATTGATTGTAGATTCGATACCTGTATCTAGCCAGGGCATATCTGCATGAAGAGTTTAGAGATTCGATACTTCTATCCAGCCAGGGCATATCTGTAGACGACTAATTCTAGATTCGATACCTGTATCTAGCAGGGCATATCTGTGAGTGATTGATTGTAGATTCAATACCTGTATCTAGCCAGGGCATATCTGCATAAAGAGTTTAGAGATTCGATACCTGTATCTAGCCAGGGCATATCTGTAGACGACTAATTCCAGATTCGATACCTGTATCTAGCCAGGGCATATCTGTGAGTGATTGATTGTAGATTTGATACTTGTATCCATCCAGGGCATATCTGCATGAAGAGTTTAGAGATTCGATACCTGTATATAGCCAGGGCATATCTGTGGGCGACTAATTCCAAATTCGATACCTGTATCTAGCCAGGGCATATCTGTTAGTGATTGTTTGTAGATTTGATACCTGTATCTAGCCAGGGCATATCTGCATAAAGAGTTTAGAGATTCGATACCTGTATCCAGCCAGGGCATATCTGTAGACGACTAATTCCAGATTCGATACCTGTATCTAGCCAGGGCATATCTGTGAGTGATTGATTGTAGATTCGATACCTGTATCCAGCCAGGGCATATCTGCATGAAGAGTTTAGAGATTCGATACATGTATCCAGCCATGGCATATCTGTAGACGACTAATTCCAGATTCGATACCTGTATCTAGACGGGGCATATCTGTGAGTGATTGATTGTAGATTCGATACCTGTATCCAGCCAGGGCATATATGCATGAAGAGTTTAGAGATTCGATACCTGTATCCAGCCAGGGCATATCTGTAGACGACTAATTCCAGATTCGATACCTGTATCTAGCCAGGGCATATCTGTGAGTGATTGATTGTAGATTCGATACTTGTATCCAGCCAGGGCATATCTGCATGAAGAGTTTAGAGATTCAATACCTGTATCCAGCCAGGGCATATCTGTAGACGACCAATTCCAAATTCGATACCTGTATCTAGCCAGGGCATATCTGTGAGTGATTGATTGTAGATTCGATACCTGTATCCAGCCAGGGCATATCTGCATGAAGAGTTTAGAGATTCGATACCTGTATCCGGCCAGGGCATATCTATAGACGACTAATTCCAGATTCGATACCTGTATCTAGCCAGGGCATATCTGTGAGTGATTGATTGTAGATTTGATACCTGTATCCAGCCAGGGCATATCTGCATGAAGAGTTTAGAGATTCGATACCTGTATCCAGCCAGGGCATATCTGTAGACGACTAATTCCAGATTCGATACCTGTATCTAGCCAGGGCATATCTGTGAGTGATTGATTGTAGATTCGATACTTGTATCTAGCCAGGGCATATATGCATAAAGAGTTTAGAGATTCTATACCTGTATCCAGCCAGGGCATATCTGTAGACGACTAATTCCAGATTCGATACCTGTATCTAGCCAGGGCATATCTGTGAGTGATTGATTGTAGATTCGATACCTGTATCCAGCCAGGGCATATCTGCATGAAGAGTTTAGAGATTCGATACTTGTATCCAGCCAGGGCATATCTGTAGACGACTAATTCCAGATTCGATACCTGTTGCTAGCCAGGGTATATCTGTGAGTGATTGATTGTAGATTCGATACCTGTATCTAGCCAGGGCATATCTGCATAAAAAGTTTAGAGATTCGATACCTGTATCCAGCCAGGGCATATCTGTAGATGACTAATTCCAGATTCGATACCTGTATCTAGCCAGGGCATATCTGTGAGTGATTGATTGTAGATTCGATACTTGTATCTAGCCAGGGCATATCTGCATGAAGAGTTTAGAGATTCGATACCTGTATCCAGCCAGGGCATATCTGTAGATGACTTGTTCCAGATTCGATACCTGTATCTAGCCAAGGCATATCTGTGGGCGACTAATTCCAGATTTGATACCTATATCTAGCCAGGGCATATCTGTGAGTAATTGATTGTAGATTCGATACCTGTATCTACCCAGGGCATATCTGCATGAAGAGTTTGAAGATCAATACCTGTAGCAAGCCAGGAAACCATCTTTCTTTCTCAAGTATGCAAGTTCTCGCTAAGGAATCTCTTACGCGATCGACACTCTTGGATGAAATCTTTAAGCCCATCTCCACAACTACCCATTACATTTCCAGATGGCATCTATAAGCCCATCCCCGACAGGATTCTGTCACATTTCCAGGTGGCATCTATAAGCCCATCCTCCTATCCATCAATCTCCAAATGGCACCTGTAAGCTCATTCCCGACATCACATTACTGATACTACACCATGCAAGTGAAAATTTCTGGGCACTTCAGTGTTCAATTATCTTCCACCTTCGGATCACGAAAGGCATGCAAGCCAATCTACATCCTCAGGTTTAAGAAGATTGAACAGGGGCAACTGTTGTACCCCAAAATTTGCCCTCTCATATTTTTCAAAACATTTCAAGAAAAATTCACAAGTCCAACCCGGCGCGTCATATTCAGGTGTTCTTTCGCCAAGATATCTCTGATAACGTATTCTCAAATTCAGGTTCGGCTCAAGAGTCAATTCTTTAAAGAAGGTATCTGAATGTGTGAGTTTTCTCGAAGAAATATGGTGAAAAAGTGTGCTGAAAGTTCAGTTTTTACGCGCTAAAAAATTCGTAACTTGAAGATCGTGACTCGTTTTGAACCCGTTCTAGTAGCCAAAGTTCCGTCTTGACATTATCTATGTTTTCATCTCTCACGGATGGAAGCCAATTTCGATCAGAAGGTCTTCAAAAATGTGGATTTATCAAGTATTTTCATACAGAAAATTTGTGACAAGTTTATTTGCATCATATTCAGAAAATCATAACTTGGTCGATTTTCATTGTATCGAGCTGGTTCCGGCTCCAAAATTTCATAAATTCAGTTGGTTACATTTTCACAGAAGGTATTGAGTTCAAACGGTATTCATAAGGCCTTCGTTTTTTGCTCAGAGTGCGTGACACGCTGAAAATCCTGAATGCTGAATATTATTTCATCTGGGCCGAAACTTCGAAAATTCATAACTCGGTCAATTTTTATCGGATTGGGCTCATATTTTTATACAAGGTCACTGACTCATAGATCTAAAACTTTGCTTCAAAAGTAGAGACAAGATTATGCTCCGATCAATACCATTTTTTTATTGAAAAACGTGTCAGAGTCGACACTGGAGCCCAAAATAAGTTTGTCTAAGCTGAAACTTCAAAAATTCATAACTAATTCACCGTTTATCTGATTGAGCCGATTTTCAGACATGAGTTAGTTATCGATGTCGGCTACATTTTGTTTTCACATTTCAAATTCAAAAATTGCACTTAAGTCCCTGCGATTTAGCCTGGAAAGTGACGAACTCAAGTGAACATTGGAGGCCCAATTGCATATTCAAAGCCCATTTTCTTTACCCTAATTTCCATTATATAATCACATTCTTTTCACACAAACCAAGAGAAAAAAAACCTTGTCACGACACTGTCAGAATATCAAATTCTTTCAAGAACCCTAAAACCTTGAAATCCTTATTACAAATCTCTCTCTCACTACAAACAAGCCTTCTCAGTTACAAACCAGCATCTCACTACTTCTTCAGTAAGGGTAAGGCTGACTTGATCTCCATGATCAAAAGGGCATAAAAGCATTCATGTCACTACTTTTCCAGTAAGGGTAAGGTTGATTTGATCTCCATGATCAAAAGGGTATAATCATTCATACATGCCATAATGACCTAAACATTAAATTTCTTCATATATTGGTTTTATTTGTATTTTATGATATATAGTGTTGTATCCCAAAATTTGCCCTCCCATATTTCTCAAAATATTTCAAGAAAAATTCACAAGTCCAACCCGGCGCGTCATATTCAGGCATTCTTTCGCCAAGATATCTCTGATAACGTATTCTTAAATTCAGGTTCGGCTCAAGAGTCAATTCTTTAAAGAAGGTATCTGAATGTGTGAGTTTTCTCGAAGAAATATGGTGAAAAATGTGCTGAAAGTGCAGTTTTTATGCGCTAAAAAATTCATAACTTGAAGATCGTGGCTTGTTTTGAACCCGTTCTGGTGGCCAAAATTCCGTCTTGATATTATCTATGTTTTCATATCTCACGACTGGAAGCCAATTTCGATCAGAAGGTCTTCAAAAATGTGGATTTATTAAGTATTTTCATACAGAAAATTTGTGATAGAAATTTATTTGCGTCATGTTCAAAAAATCATAACTTGGTCGATTTTCATCGTATCGAGCTGGTTCCGGCGCCAAAATTTCACAAATTGAGTTGGCTACATTTTCACAGAAGGTATTGAGTTCAAACGGTATTCAAAAGGCATTCATTTTTTGCTCAGAGTGTGTGACACGCCGAAAATCCTGAATATTATTTCATCTCGGCCGAAACTTCGAAAATTCATAACTCGGTCAATTTTTATTGGATTGGACTCATATTTTTACACAAGGTCACTGACTCATAGATCTACAACTTTGCTTCAAAAGTCGAGACCAAATTATGCACCGATAAATACCAGTTTTTTATTGAAGAACGTGTCAAAGTCGACACTGGAGCCCAAAATAAGTTTGTCTGAGCTGAAACTTCAAAAATTCGTAACTAATTCACCGTTTATCCGATTGAGTCGATTTTCGGACAGGAATTAGTTATTGATGTCGGCTACATTTTGTTTTCACATTTCAACTTCAAAAATTGCACTTAAGTCCCTGCGATTTTGCCTGGAAAGTGACGAACTCAAGTGAACATTGGAGGCCCAATTGCACATTCAAAGCCCATTTTCTTTACCCTAATTTCCATTATATAATCACCTTCATTTCACACAAACCAGGGAGGAGAAAAAGAGAGAAAAAACCTGACCACAACACTGTCAGAATATCAAATTCTTTCAAGAACCCTAAAACCTTGAAATCCTTATTACAAATCCCTCTCTCACTACAAACAAACCATCACAGTTACAAACCAACACCTCACTACTTCTTCAGTAAGGATAAGGCTGGCTTGATCTCCATGATCCAAAGGGCATAAAAGCATTCAGGTCACTAATTTTCCAGTAAGGGTAAGATTGATTTGATCTCCATGATCAAAAGAGTATAATCATTCATACATGCCATATTGTGCCTAAACATTAAATTTCTTCATATATTGGCTTTATTTGCATTTTATGATTTTATTTAATGTGTTCATGAGATTCAACACTGCAGATTTAGACAGGATCCCATGCAGGTTCATTAAGGAACGTTGAGGCCAAAAGTCAAATGGCCAAAAGCCAAAAGCCAAAAGGCCAAAAGCCAAAAGCCAAACGCCAAAAGCCAAATGGCCAAAAGAACAACTTATGCATGACACCAATACATGACGAACAAACATCATGAGAAGATTAAGGAACGTTGAGGCCAGAACACAAATGGCCAACAGGCAGAACACAAATGACCATGAAACCCAATCCAATGGCCAAAGAATGCAGACCGTTAAAAAAACCTCCCATTGGGCCTGAAACCCCCCTTGGTTTGCATCCTTTTTAATTTTATTTTCTTTTCTTTTCTAATTTTTTTTTATTTGTTTTAATTGTTTTTTTCACCATAAAATAATTTTCTATAATAAAAACAGAAAAATCAAAAATACAAATATATTTAATTATTATTAATTTCATCACTAACCTTTTTTTTTATAAATAAAATCTAACCATTAACTTAGTTAATTTAGGTTTCAATTTTAACATTTTTCTTAATAAATTAAAATATGTAGAAATTAGGTTTTTTTTAATATTCTCATCCTTTTTTTCAATAAATAATTTTCTCATCATTATTATTATTAATTATTAAATATTTTTGTAAATAAATATGTAAAATAATTAATTAGTGTAAATTAGGTTTTAAACTTTAACCTTTTCTTTAATAATTAAAAACAACTTAGAATTAGGGCTTCTCTTCAATTTTAATTTCTTTATTTCATAAATACAAAAAAACCTAAAAAACGTTTCTTTTCTTTAATTTGATAATTAATTAACTTTTCATTCAATTTAATTTCATTTAATTTCTCAAAAGGGTCCAACGCCCTCGAACGTTCAATTTCAATTTCTATTTCGCACGTTATTTTATTTTATTGTGAATATTATGTAATTGCTCAAGCCTTGTAATAGTAATTAGGAATTTATTTTACTTTCCGCATTTTTATTCAAAACGGGTCTTTGTTAATTTGGCGATGTATAGACCCACGCCTTGTAATAGCGTAGGATTTTACTTTCCGCATTTAAATTTCCGCACTCTTAAAACTGCTAAACTTTGCATGAAAGAATGTATGGCCTAAATTAAAAACAAGCATAGATCACCATGATACATGTACAAGATAAAACATAACTGAAAATAACACACAAATTCACACACCACTCCTAGGGTAAGCCTCACTGTTGCCTTGCCCTCGAAACGTGGTCGTCGAGTATATGACGTTTTAGTAAGTCCTTATGTCCGTTGATCCATATGCCTCAAAACAAGTTGCCTCGGAAAAGTTGCCTCAAATTAAAAAAGGATCAATGGCATAAGGGTAGCTTCTAAGGTGTCCTACTGTTGCTCTGGTGACCACACTGTCCCTAACAAACGAATTGACCCGAACACCTCCAACGGTGGTGCTACCTACCTCTCAATGGTGGGATGGCACTACCTTAAGGACATTTACACAGTCTAATTCCTTAGAGTAGGTAGATGACTCATAGATATTTGCTCTAATTCAAAACAAATCAAAACTTCTTTTCACACCGACACTTTCAAAAAAGCTTTCAAAACCATTTTTCAAACACTCTTGAGGACTGATACAAGAGTCGATCTGAAATCTTTAAAACGGAACTTTTTCAAACTCACTCATAATTGAAAAGCAAACACTTTTGAAAACACAAATGAGAAAGTATCTAAGAGCCCATGGATAACCATGGATAGAAAGGGTGCTAACACCTTCCCTTTCTATAAATCTACCTCCCGAACCGAGAAACTATCTCATAAGGAATTTTGTTGTGCTTTTGTCCTGTCCATGTTGGAGAAAATAAAAGACGGTGGCAACTCTTGCTTCCGCGACATTTCGTGAACCAGCGTTAAACAGTCAGTTCCAGATCCACCGATCACAGAACTGGCGACTCTGCTAGGGATCTTTATAAAGTGAGGTGTACCTTAGGACTAAGATCACTTGTGTTTTCCATTGTCTGAACTGTTTGCTTTATTATTGTGGGTATTGTCTCGGGAGTTCTATAGATCCTAACCCGGATCTGGGGGATACCTTCTTAGAAAGTAGCAACAAGGCTGTGAGGGAACTGTGCGGGGTATACCGACATGGTTGAAGCAGTCTGCTACATTGATGTGGCACTTTGGTGTGTACCGGTAACCCTTGAGTCCAGTCAAGGAGAGTACGGGGCCGCCGCGTGGTGTCGTGAAGCATCAACTGACCTTAGGAACCTTAATTGAACCATCTTGGCCTCTTTAGGGTAGTGAGATAACTGACTTTGGTGCAGTCCGAGGTTGGTTGATACTCGATACTACACTCAATTGAGGGTTGTTTTCTTGAAATATTTCGGTCGCCAGTTCAGTGGCTAAATCGAAACGATGAACAATGAAAGCAATCCAATGATTGGGACCCTTAGAACCCGGTTACTTCTGATAGGACAGGTTTTGAGCCCACCAACTTCAAGAGGGTAGTACCCCAAACTTCATGCTGGCCTAAACTCTAAGGGCTGTCTTGTGTGACTTGTGTTCTTTCAAACTTGACTATTTGCATGCTTGTTATCTGACACTTGAGTTTCTTGCAGGTTTTGTTTACAGTCCTTAATTGGGACTCATAACAGGGTTTACCTACATTACCCCATGCATAGCATAACATCATACCATTGCATGCATCCTGCATAAAGACTAACCCATTTCAAGGATCTCAAGGGCTTGTGATGCAGGTCATGACGAACCAACATGTCTGGCAAGGGGCAAAGGGGATTTATTTTCCTCTAGCCAAGGAAGTCAGGGGCTATGACCCACTCGATATGGTGAGCCTTGACTCTTGAAGAAGGACTCTCATTAATATGCAGTGCCTTCAATCAAGTTGCCAGTTTCCAACTCTAACAATTTTCTTGTTTACCCCGCGAGGTCCTTGAAAACATTGCATGCATATATACATATCATTGCATTACAGGTATCCCTTTTTACAGGTTGCTTACCTTCTTCGCTGTCTATTTCAGCCGATCGTCATGAATCCTGAATCATCTACTGAGCAATCCATCAAGGCTCTCCAGGCTCAGAATGCCCAGTTCCAAGAGTTGATCATGAGTTTGGCCCAGGGGCAACAAGATCTGAAGACCCTACTTCTGAAAAAGAAGAAGAAGAGGACGGTGTTGTTCAACCCTAGACGCAAATCTGGGAATGGATCACGAAATGAAGTTGAGCAGACGACCCCATCTATTGGAAAGGACAGCCCCCATGAGAGAGAGGTTCCTAGTCCTGTGGTTTCTGACAACGAGACTGACTTCAATGAAGAGCAGTACCCTCCAACTGAGGACAGGTATAAACAGTTGGAAGACCGGCTAAGTGCCATGGAGATACAAAAATTGCCCGGCATGGACTTCGAGGATCTAGGTCTGTCTTCTGGGGTAGTAATCCCGCACAAATTCAAGGCACCTGCCTTTGCAAAGTACGATGGGGCATCCTGTCCTAAGCTGCATCTCAGGTCTTACACAAGGAGGATCCAGCCCTACATGACTGACAAGAATTTATGGATTCACTTCTGTCAGGATAGTCTGGTCGGAACTCAACTCGACTGGTTCTATCAACTGAATGGAGCCAACATCCGCAGCTGGGAGGACTTGTCCACTGCGTTCTACAAGCAATACCAGTATAATACCGACCTTGCTCCCACGCGTACTCAGCTTCAGGGGATGTCTATGGGTGCAGGTGAAGGTTTCAAAGAATATGCTCAAAAATGGAGGGACCTTACTGGAAGGGTACAACCACCTCTGACTGACTCGTCGACATGTTCTTGGGGACCCTGTCTGGTCCATTCTTCAACCACCTGATTGGGAATTCTGCTGTTGGGTTTACAGATCTGATCTTGACCGGGGAAAGAATAGAAGCTGGCATCAAGTCGGGGAAAATACAAAATGGTGACTCCTCGAACACTGAGAAGAAACCATCCAAGAGAGAATCTAGTGCTGTTTATGGCTCAAAAGGGCAGAATAGGTCCGAACACCGCCAAGATGTCAACGCGGTGGTTATTGCAAAACCGACCGGCGCTCCTCAGCGTCACAATCAGCAAAGGGAAGAGAGACCCAAAAGGCAATTCACTCCCCTCGGCATGACCTTGTCACAGATATTGCCACAGTTGCTGGAAACCAAGTTGGTAACTCTCATGGACCCTCCAAAGAATCCCAACAGGACGCCTTCAAGGTATAACCCCAACGTTCGCTGCGCTTATCATTCTGACAGCCCGGGGCATGCTACAGATGATTGTTGGACTTTGAGAAACAAGGTTCAGGATCTGATCGACGCGAAGGAAGTCCAGTTCGACTCTCCAGAGACTCAGAATGTGACCACTGCTCCCTTGTCAAAACATGGCTAGGATTGGAAACTTTTGTTCATTTGAATGTTCAGATTGTAATTTCCTTTGATTGTTCAAACATTTTATTTCATGTCAAACTTGGTTATTTCATTAATGCATTACACATGTCTGTTTTGAAGTAATTATTTCGTATTCACTATATGCAAACTGTTTTCATATTTTTGTGATGATCAACTCTTGATTGAAAATTCTAAGCCTCTTGAGGGAGGATGACGAAAACGATACCACAATCTTTACAGTATGCTTTTGAACAGACCCCGCTGATGAGGTACATACATTGATTCAATTCCTAAACACTGGAGTTATAAGGAAGATAATCCCTCGTCAACCCCTCTGAGCCAAAGAAGTAGGAGTTTTTCTTTTCAAAATTTAAAACCCTTAATCATAACCTGGGGCAGGGTAGTCTCTCAGTTGATCCAAGTGCATAACGAATGGCACCAAAGAGGTCCTTACAAAACAAAAGACAGTGATGGTTCCGAACAATCATACCGACAGGAAGTCATTACTTCTCCAAATAAAAACCCATTAAGTCAAAACCTATGAAGGAGACTTACAAAACTGGGGCATCCCGCTGACTGTAATTCCAAAAAGAAACAGTTCAGGCAAAAAACAGGGATAATGAAAGAAAAAGAAAGAGGTCTTACAAACCCTCAATAACAAAAAGGAATGACTGCCTATTCAAAATAAACTATCAACATCCGAACCATCACGGGAATATCAGGACAAAACTCAAATAAGGTCTAACGCACGATCAGTTGAGTTTAGGATTGAAGAACATCACGAAGAGCGGGTGGGTACAAATAAAATTTGAGCCTTTATCCTTTGTTTCTTAAACCGTGAACCAGGCCACGCTACAACCCTTAAAAGTCCTAGCTGAAGCATGGGTTGGTTCGAAAGCATACTGTTACCAAAGGTATCCTGACTCCTTAAGGCTTGCTATAAAATATTGAGTTGACATCACATTTTACAAAATTTGCTGGTTTTACTGAAAAATGCATTTTTCAAAAACTTCAAAGACAGACATAAGCTTTGCATTTTTAACATAACTTTGTTTGCATATGACTTTTTGTTTGAACAACATAGAAATTCGCACGACGAATGTCTAATTAACAAAAGCACCTCCAATCAAGGGGCATGGCCTGATCATTGTCCATCATCTGGGGTAGTCCAGTCAAGATTCAAGGAATCTCTCAAGATGCCAAACAACCAGGGGCAAACCTCCGCCTGAGCCACTTGGGGCATTGGACATGAATTCCCAGCAATAAATCTTGCATGACCAAACATCTTCTGGTAGCGTGGCAACACAATAACAGGGGCACCTCCCTACATCTTGAGAGCATGGACATAGTCGGAAAAAATACTATGCGTAATCAAAGACCCGCTAGGTTGACACACCTAGGCAAAAATAAGGGCTTCCCGGCGAACCAAAAGGGTTCGGGCAAAAATGAGGAATGAAATGAAAAAAATCTGTATACCCGGCAAGTCGAAAACCTGAAAAGGCGGCTTGGGCAAAAATAGGTATCCCGGTGGGCTGAAAACCCGAGAGGGCGGTCCAGGCAAAAGTTATGGATCAAAGCGTACGACTATGTCCCGACATCTCGTCACTTGCCTACCAGAAGAAGATTTGTCAATCGGCAGTCATCAAACACCTTCACAGGTACCTTCTTCTCCAACAGAAACTGGGGCAATAATGAGTTGTCTAAATGATCCGGTTGCTCTGTCCACCGAAGTGCCAAGGTAAGTTCAGCTGAAGAATGCGACCAAGATACCTTCACTCCCTACAGAGCGAACGCGTCTCCCCAGGTTTTATTCAAAGGTTATTTCTCCACCAGAGCTTATAACTGGGTTATCCTCAGCTAAAAGCCACGGAAAGATCGTCCTCGGCGAAGTCTTCCTATCCCCAGCGGAGCTCATCAAAACTTCCATCATAACATATCAATGGTATCCCCAGCGGAGTTATCATCAACCTCAGCGAAGTACCTCTCTTTCCCCACAGAGTTACCTCCCCGCAGAGTAATCTATTCGCCAAGTTTATTCCCCAACAGAGTCATCTTCTCCTACCGGTATTCTTGCAATCATCATCCCCAACAGAAACGAAGAATCTCACTCTTCAACATCAGCCCAAGATTTGACTTCCCGGCATCCGTCAAGGATCTATTTTCCTAGACGAAGATACATTCATAAACATCACATTGTTATACATCATGATACATGCATCATACAATCTCATGTGTTGAAAAATATTATTGCTTGATCCATATCATGCATTGCATATGACTGACTTTTACCTTTCAGGAAGGATACAATGAAAAGATCAGCTATGTAG
This sequence comes from Vicia faba, assembly GCA_948472305.1. Classification (NCBI taxonomy): domain Eukaryota; kingdom Viridiplantae; phylum Streptophyta; class Magnoliopsida; order Fabales; family Fabaceae; genus Vicia; species Vicia faba. Next base: position 1,296,922,532 of record OX451736.1, read on the forward strand.
ATGAATACAGTCAAAAGAGACCAACCCAGTCAAAGAATACAAATCCAGTTAAATCAATTCCTAAAGATTTCTCTGATACAACTCGTCGTTATAGACACTCGTCGTTATAGACACTCGTCGTTATAGACACTCGTCGTTATAGACACTCGTCGTTATAGACACTCGTCGTCATAGACACTCGTCGTTATAGACACTCGTCGTCATAGACACTCGTCGTCATAGACACTCGTTGTTATAGACACTCGTCGTCATAGACACTCGTTGTTATAGACACTCGTCGTCATAGACACTCGTTGTTATAGACACTCGTCGTCATAGACACTCGTTGTTATAGACACTCGTCGTGATAGACACTCGTCGTTATAGACACTCGTCGTGATAGACACTCGTCGTTATAGACACTCGTCGTCATAGACACTCGTCATTATAGACACTCGTCGGCATATACACTCGTTGTTATAGACACTCGTCGTTATAGACACTCGTCGTTATAGACACTCGTCGTTATAGACACTCGTCGTTATAGACACTCGTCGTCATAGACACTCGTCGTCATAGACACTCGTCGTCATAGACACTCGTCGTTATAGACACTCGTCGTTATAGACACTCGTCGTTATAGACACTCGTCGTTATAGACACTCGTCGTTATAGACACTCGTCGTTATAGACACTCGTCGTTATAGACACTCGTCGTTATAGACACTCGTCGTTATAGACACTCGTCGTCATAGACACTCGTCGTTATAGACACTCGTCGTTATAGACACTCGTCGTTATAGACACTCATCGTCATAGACACTCGTCGTCATAGACACTCGTCGTCATAGACACTCGTCGTTATAGACACTCGTCGTTATAGACACTCGTCGTCATAGACACTCGTCGTCATAGACACTCGTCGTCATAGACAGTCGTCATTATAGACACTCGTCGTTATAGACACTCGTCGTTATAGACACTCGTCGTTAAAGACCACCCATCCAGGGAAATAACCTGTCAGTAGAGACAACTCACCAACCTTACTATATTCCAGACTCGATTCCTGTATCCTTCCAGGGCACATCTACATAAAGAGTTTAAAGATTCGATTCTTGTATCCAGCCAGGGCACATCTACATAAAGAGTTTGAAGAATAACTCCTATAACAGGCCAGTTAATTATTTTTCTTTCTCAGGTACGCAAGTTCTCGCTAAGGAATCTCTTACGCGATCGACACTTAGATGGCATCTATAAGCCCATCCACGCAACAACAGTCTCCAGGTGGCATCTATAAGCCCATCCTCCCATCCATCAGTCTCCAAATGGCATCTATAAGCCCATTCCCTGCATCATACTGCTGACACTCTACTATGCGAGTGCAAATTTCTGGGCACTCTAGTGTTCAATCATCTTCCACCTTCGGATTACGAAAGGCACGCCAGCCAATCTACATCCTCAGGTTTAAGAAGATTGAACAGGGGCAACTGTTGTACCCCAAAATTTGCCCTCCCATATTTCTCAAAATATTTCAAGAAAAATTCACAAGTCCAACCCGGCGCGTCATATTCAGGTATTCTTTCGCCAAGATATCTCTGATAACGTATTCTCAAATTCAGGTTCGGCTCAAGAGTCAATTCTTTAAAGAAGGTATCCGAATGTGTGAGTTTTCTCGAAGAAATATGGTGAAAAGTGTGCTGAAAGTGCAGTTTTTACGCGCTAAAAAATTCATAACTTGAAGATCGTGGCTCGTTTTTAACCCGTTCCGGTGGCCAAAATTCCGTCTTGATATTATCTACGTTTTCATATCTCACGACTGGAAGCCAATTTCGATCAAAATGTCTTCAAAAATGTGGATTTATCAAGTATTTTCATACAGAAAATTTGTGACAGAAGTTTATTTGCGTCATGTTCAAAAAATCATAACTTGGTCGATTTTCATTGTATCGAGCTGGTTCTGGCGCCAAAATCTCACAAATTGAGTTGGCTACATTTTCACAGAAGGTATTGAGTTCAAACGGTATTCAAAAGGCCTTCATTTTTTGCTCAGAGTGTGTGACACGCCAAAAATCCTGAATTCTGAATATTATTTCATCTGGGCCGAAACTTCGAAAATTCATAACTCAGTCAATTTTTATCGGATTGGACTCATATTTTTACACAAGGTTACTGACTCATAAATCTACAACTTTGCTTCAAAAGTCGAGACCAAATTATGCACTGATCAATACCAATTTTTTATTGAAGAACGTGTCAGAGTCGACACTGGAGCTCAAAATAAGTTTGTCTGAGCTGAAACTTCAAAAATTCATAACTAATTCACCGTTTATCCGATTGAGCCGATTTTCGGACAGGAGTTAGTTACTGATGTCGACTACATTTTGTTTTCACATTTCAACTTCAAAAATTGCACTTAAGTCCCTGAGATTTAGCCTGGAAAGTGACGAACTCAAGTGAACATTGGAGGCCCAATTGCACATTCAAAGCCCATTTTCTTTACCCTATGTTCCATTATATAATCACCTTCTTTTCACACAAACCAGGGAGGAGAAAAAGAGAGAAAAAACCTGGCCACAACACTGTCAGAATATCAAATTCTTTCAAGAACCCTAAAACCTTGAAATTCTTATTACAAATCCCTCTCTCACTACAAACAAGCCATCACAGTTACAAACCAACACCTCACTACTTCTTCAGTAAGGATAAGGCTGACTTGATCTCCATGATCCAAAGGGCATAAAAGCATTCAGGTCACTAATTTTCCAGTAAGAGTAAGATTGATTTGATCTCTATGATCAAAAGGGTATAATCATTCATACATGCCATATTGTGCCTAAACATTAAATTTCTTCATATATTGGCTTTATTTGCATTTTATGATTTTATTTAATGTGTTCATTAGATTCAACACTGCAGATTTAGACAGGATCCAATGCAGGTTCATTAAGGAACGTTGAGGCCAAAAGCAAAATGGCCAAAAGCCAAAAGCCAAATGGCCAAAAGCCAAAAGCCAAATGGCCAAAAGAACAACTTATGAATGACACCAATACATGACGAACAAACATCATGAGAAGATTAAGGAACGTTGAGGCTAGAATACAAATGGTCAATAGCCAGAACACAAATGGCCATGAAACCCAATCCAATGGCCAAAGAATGCAGACCGTTCAAAAAACCTCCCATTGGGCCTGAAACCCCCCTTGGTTTGCATCCTTTTTAATTTTATTTTATTTTCTTTTCTAATTCTTTTTTATTTGTCTTAATTGTTTTTTTCACCATAAAATAATTTTCTATAATAAAAACAGAAAAATCAAAAATACAAATATATTTAATTATTATTAATTTCATCACTAACCTTTTTTTTTAAAAAAAATAAAATCTAACCATTAACTTAGTTAATTTAGGTTTCAATTTTAACATTTTTCTTAATAAATTAAAATATGTAGAAATTAGGTTTTTTTAATATTCTCATCCTTTTTTTTAATAAATAATTTTCTCATCATTATTATTATTAATTATTAAATACTTTTGTAAATAAATATGTAAAATAATTAATTAGTGTAAATTAGATTTTAAACTTTAACCTTTTCTTTAATAATTAAAAACAACTTAGAATTAGGGTTTCTCTTCAATTTTAATTTCTTTATTTCATAAATACAAAAAAACCTAAAAAACGTTTCTTTTCTTTAATTTGATAATTAATTAACTTTTCATTCAATTTAATTTCATTTAATTTCTCAAAAGGGTCCAACGCCCTCGAACGTTCAATTTCAATTTCTATTTCGCACGTTATTTTATTTTATTGTGAATATTATGTAATTGCTCAAGCCTTGTAATAGTAATTAGGAATTTATTTTACTTTCCGAATTTTTATTCAAAACGGGTCTTTGTTAATTTGGCGATGTATAGACCCGCGCCTTGTAATAACGTAGGATTTTACTTTCCGCATTTAAATTTCCGCACTCTTAAAACTGCTAAACTTTGCATGAAAGAATGTATGGCCTAAATTAAAAACAAGCATAGATCACCATGATACATGTACAAGATAAAACATAACTGAAAATAATACACAAATTCACACACCACTCCTAGGGTACGCCTCACTGTTGCCTTGCCCTCGAAACGTGGTCGTCGAGTATATGACGTTTTAGTAAGTCCTTATGTCCGTTGATCCATATGCCTCAAAACAAGTTGCCTCGAAAAAGTTGCCTCGAATTAAAAAAGGATCAATGGCATAAGGGTAGCTTCTAAGGTGTCCTACTGTTACTCTGGTGACCACACTGTCCCTAACAAATGAATTGACCCGAACACCTCCAACGGTGGTGCTACCTACCTCTCAATGGTGGGATGACACTACCTTAAGGACATTTACACAGCCTAATTCCTTAGGGTAGGTAGATGACTCATAGATACTTGCTCTAATTCAAAACAAATCAAAACTTCTTTTCACACCGACACTTTCAAAAAAGCTTTCAAAACCATTTTTCAAACACTCTTGAGGACTGATACAAGAGTCGATCTGAAATCTTTAAAACGAAACTTTTTCAAACTCACTCACAATTGAAAAGCAAACACTTTTGAAAACACAAATGAGCAAGTATCTAAGAGCCCATGGATAACCATGGATAGAAAGGGTGCTAACACCTTCCCTTTCTATAAATCTACCTCCCGAACCGAGAAACTATCTCATAAGGAATTTTGATGTGCTTTTGTCCTGTCCATGTTGGAGAAAATAAAAGACGGTGGCGACTCTTGCTTCCGCGACATTTCGCGAACCAGCGTTAAACAGTCAGTTCCAGATCCACCGATCACATATAGTAATTTATTTAATGTGTTCATGAGATTCAACACTGCAGATTTAGACAGGATCCCATGCAGGTTCATTAAGGAACGTTGAGGTCAAAACACAAATGGCCAAAAGCCAAAAGTCAAATGGCCAAAACAGAACAGCTTACACATGACACCAATACATGGCGAGACAAACATCCTGAGAAGGTTAAGGAACGTTGAGGCCAGAACACAAATGGCTAAAAGCCAGAACACAAATGGCCAAAAGCCAAAATACAAATGGCCAAAACAAAACAGTTTACACATGACGCCAATAGCTGTTTCACCCCTCCAATCAGGCTCGTATACTCCTAAACTTTCTCTCTATTTGTATTATGTTCCTTTAATTAATTAATCGTTATTATTTTTATTAATCACTAACCAATTAACATTTTTTCGTAATAAAATAAAAAAACACAAAAAATATTTTATTTATTAAAATTAACTTCATCACTTTTATTTTTGTAAATAAATTAATTTAATCAATTTAGCTTTAATTAGATTTAACTTTTAATATTTTTTGCAATATTTAAAATCAATTTAGAATATTAGGTTTTTATTAGCATTAATTCAATTTATTTTATTTCTTTAAAAACTCAAAAATCCAAAAATATGTTCATTATTTAATTTAATTTAATTGTTCATTTAATTTAATTTCATTTAATTCAAAAATAACCAAAAAAACCACTTTCTTTCAAAAAAGGGTCAAAACCCAAAAAACTCGCATCCAATTTAATTTCCCGCACGCGATCCATTTTTCCATATTATTGTACTTGCTTCCGGAATGTAATAACTTTAATTAGGACTTTATTTATTTATTGTTTTATTTTACTTTCCGCAATTTAAATTAAAGGGTTTGTTTTTGGCGATGTATAGACCCGCGCCTTGTAATAACGTAGATTCATATTTCTGTACTTTATTTTCCGCACTCTTATGCCTGCAAGACTGTATGCCAAATAAAATTAATCCGTAGCTCACAAATGCATGATCAAAGATAAACATTAACTGAAATAACACACAAGCACATGTCACTCCTAGGGTACGCCTCACTTGGTTGCCTCGACGTGGTCGTCAAGTATAGGGTGTTTTAGAGGTCGCCCTCCTGTCTAAAGATCCAGTTGCCTCAAAACGGTTGCCTCGAATAAAAAGGATCTAGGACATTAGGGTTACTTCTAAGGTGTCCTACTATTGCTTCGGTGACCACACTGTCCCTTAATCGAATTGACCCGAATACCTCCAACGACGGTGCTTCCTACTTCTCAATAGTGGGGTAGCACTGTTTAAAGGACTCTTACACAACCTAATTCCTTAGAGTAGGTAGATTCTCATGGGTACTTGCTCTTTTCAAAAACAAACAAAAACATCTTTTCACACTGACACTTTCAAAATTTTTCAACAAATTTTTCATACACTCTTGAGGACAGATACAAGAGTTACTTAGAAATTTTTCAAACGAAACTTTTTTTCAAAACCCACACACACTTGAAAAGCAAACAAATTTTGAAAACATAAGAGCAAGTACCTAAGAGCCCGTGGATAACCACGGATATAAAGGGTGCTAACACCTTCCTTTTCTATAATCTACCTCCCGAACCGAGAAGCATTCTCGAAAAGGAATTTTGCTGTGCTTTTGTCCTTTCCTTGTTGGAGAAAATAAAAGACAGTGGTGACTCTTGCTTACCGCGACATTTCGCGAACCAGCATTCCAAAACAGTCAGTTCTATTTCCACCGATCACAGAACTAGTTCTGTGATCGGTGGAAATAGAACTGACTATTTTGAAATGCTGTTTCGCGAAATGTCGCGGTAAGTAAGAGTCGCCACCGTATTTTATTTTCTCCAACAAGGAAAGGACAAAAGCACAGCAAAATTCCTTTTCGAGATGTTTCTCGGTTCGGGAGGTAGATTTATAGAAAGGGAAGGTGTTATCACCCTTTCTATCCGTGGTTATCCACGGGCTCTTAGGTACTTGCTCACTATGTTTTCAAAAATTGTTTGCTTTTCTTGTGTATGTGGGTTTTGAAAAAAGTTTAGTTTGAAAACTTCTAGGTAACTCTTGTATCAGTCCTCAAGAGTGTATGAAGTATTTGTTTGAAAACTTTTTGAAAGTGTAGGTGCGAAAAGATGTTTTTTTTTTTGAAAGAGCAAGTACCCAGGAGAAATCTACCTACTCTAAGGAATTAAGCTGTATAAATGTCCTTTAGACAGTACTATCCCACTATTGAGAAGTAGGTAGCACCGTCGTTGGAGTTATTCGGGTCAATTCGATTATAGGGACATTTGTGGTCACCAAAGCAATAGTAGGATGCCTTAGCGGTAACCCTAATATCCTAGATCCTTTTTATCCGAGCCAACTGTTTCGAGGCAACTGGATCTTTAGACAGGAGGGCGACCTCTAAAACACCCTATACTTAATGACCACGTCGAGGCAACCAAGTGAGGCGTACCCGAGGAGTGACATGTGCGAGTGTTTCAGTTATGTTTTCTTTGTACATGTTATGGTGAGCTACGATTGATTTTATTTTAAGATAAGTTTTGTCATGCATAGCCTAGTTAACATACATCTACCAGTTAATAGTTGCGGAATTTAAATCTATGCTATTACAAGGCGTCGGGTATTTACATCGCCAAAAACAACCCTTGAAATAAAATGCGGAAAGTAAAAATAAAGCGATAAATAATTAAAGTCCTAATTAAGAGCTATTACATTCCGGGAAACATATATAATAATATGATAAAATGCACCGCGTGCGGGAAATTAAATCGGATGCGAGTTTTTTGGGGTTTTGACCCTTTTTTGAAAGAAAGTGTTTTTTTCGGTTATTTTTGAATTAAATGGAATTAAATTAAATGAACAATTAAATTAAATTAAATAATGAAAATATTTTTGGATTTTTTAGTTTTTTAAAGAAATAAAATAAATTTAATTAATGCTAAAAAAAAACCTAATATTCTAAATTGATTTTAAATATTGCAAAAAATATTAAAAGTTAAATCTAATTAAAGCTAAATTGATTAAATTAATTTATTTACAAAAATAAAAGTGATGAAGTTAATTTTAATAAATAAAATATTTTTTGTGTTTTTGATTTTATTAGGAAAAATGTTAATTGGTTAGTGATTAATAAAAAGAATAACGATTAATTAATTAAAGGAAAATAATAAAAATAGAGAGAGAGTTTAGGAGTATACGAGCCTGATTGGAGGGGTGAAACAGCTATTGACGTCATGTGTAAACTATTTTGTTTTGGGCATTTGTGTTTTGGCTTTTGGCCATTTGTGTTCTGACTTCAACGTTCCTTAACCTTCTCAGGATGTCTGTCTCGCCATGTATTGGTGTCATGTGTAAGCTGTTCTGTTTTGGCCATTTGACTTTTGGCTTTTGGCCATTTGTGTTTTGGCCTCAACGTTCCTTAATGAACCTGCATGGGATCCTGTCTAAATCTGCAGTATTGAATCTCATGAACATATTAAATAAATTACTATATCATAAAATACAAATAAAGCCAATATATGAAGAAATTTAATGTTTAGGTCAATATGGCATGTATGAATGATTATACCCTTTTGACCATGGAGATCAAATCAACCTTACCCTTACTAGAAAAGTAGTAACATGAATGCTTTTATGCCCTTTTGATCATGGAGATCAAGTCAGCCTTACCCTTACTGAAGAAGTAGTGAGATGTTGGTTTGTAACTGAGATGGCTTGTTTGTAGTGAGATGTTGGTTTGTAACTAGGATGGCTTGTTTATAGTGAGAGAGAGATTTGTAATAAGGATTTCAAGGTTTTAGGGTTCTTCAAAGAATTTGATATTCTGACAGTGTTGTGGTAATGTTTTTTCCTCTTCTGGTTTGTGTGAAAAGAATGTGATTATATAATGGAAATTAGGGTAAAGAAAATGGGCTTTGAATGTGCAATTGGGCCTCCAATGTTCTCTTGAGTTCGTCACTTTCCAAGCTAAATAGAAGGGACTTAAGTGCAATTTTTGAAGTTGAAATGTGAAAACAAAATGTAGCCGTTATCGAGAACTAACTCCTGTCCGAAAATTGGCTTAATTGGATAAACGGTGAATTAGTTATGAATTTTTGAAGTTTCAGCTCAGACAAACTTATTTTGGGCTCCAGTGTCGACTCTGACACGTTCTTCAATAAAAAACTGGTATTGATCGGAGCATAATACGGTCTCAACTTTTGAAGAAAAGTTGTAGATATTTAAGTCAGTAACCTTGTGTAAAAATATGAGCCCAATCCGATAAAAATTGACCGAGTTATGAATTTTTGAAGTTTCGGTCCAGATGAAATAATATTCAGCATTCAGGATTTTCAGCGTGTCACGCACTCTGAGCAAAAAACGAAGGCCTTTTGAATACGTTTGAACTCAATACCTTATGTGAAAATGTAGCCAACTCAATTTGTGAAATGTTTGCGCCAGAACCAGCTCGATACGATGAAAATCGACCAAGTTATGATTTTCTGAACATGACGCAAATAAACTTTTGTCACAAATTTTCTGTACGAAAATACTTGATAAATCCACATTTTTGAAGACCTTCTGATCGAAATTGGCTTCTAGCCGTGAGAGATGAAAACGTAGATAATGTCAAGACGGAATTTGGGCCACCGGAACGGGTTCAAAACGAGTCACGATCTTCAAGTTATGAATTTTTTAGCGCGTAAAAACTGCACTTTCAACACACTTCTTCACCATATTTCTTCGAGAAAACTCACACATTCGGATACCTTCTTTAAAGAATTGACTCTTGAGCCGAACCTGAATTTGAGAATACGTTATCAGAGATATCTTGGCGAAAGAACACCTGAAACTGACGCGCCGGGTTGGACTTGTGAATTTTTCTTGAAATGTTTTGAGAAATATGGGAGGGAAAATTTTGGGGTACAACAGTTGCCCCTGTTCAATCTTCTTAAACCTGAGGATGTAGATTGGATTGCGTGCCTTTCGTGATCCGAAGGTGGAAGATGATTGAACACTAAAGTGCCCAGAAATTTGCACTCGCATGGTGTAGTATCAGCAATGTAATGTCGGGAATGGGCTTACAGATGCCATTTGGAGAGATGATGGATAGGAGGATGGGCTTATAGATGCCATCTGGAAATGTAATGGATAGTTGTGGAGATGGGCTTAAAGATGCCATCCAGGGGTGTCGATCGCGTAAGATATTCCTTAGCGAGAACTTGCGTACCTGAGAAAGAAAGATAATTTCCTGGCCTATTACAGGGGTTGATCTTCAAACTCTTCATGCAGATATGCCCTGGCTAGATACATGTATCGAATCTACAATCAATTGCTCACAGATATGCCATGGCTAGATACAGGTATCGAATCTGGAATTGGTCGTCTACAGATATGCCCTGGCTGGATACAGGTATCGAATCTGGAATTTCAAAAGGTTGGTAGAGATAACTTTCCTGGCTGGATACAGGCGTAGACCTCTGACCTGAGAATGAAAGATAATTTCCTGGCCTGTTACAGGTGTTGATCTTCAAACTCTTCATGCAGATATGCCCTGGCTAGATACAAGTATCGAATCTACAATCAATCGCTCACAGATATGCCCTGGCTAGATACAGGTATCGAATCTGGAACTTCAAACTCTTCATGCAGATATGCCCTGGCTAGATACAGGTATCGAATCTGGAACTTCAAACTCTTCATGCAGAAATGCCTTGGCTAGATACAGGTATCGAATCCACAATCAATCGCTCACAGATATGCCCTGGCTAGATACATGTATCGAATCTAGAATTTCAAACTCTTCATGCAGATATGCCCTGGCTAGATACAGGTATCGAATCCACAATCAATCGCTCACAGATATGCCCTGGCTAGATACAGGTATCGAATCTGGAACTTCAAACTCTTCATGCAGATATGCTCTGGCTAGATACAGGTACCGAATCCACAATCAATCGCTCACAGATATGCCCTGGTTAGATACAGGTATCGAATATGGAACTTCAAACTCTTCATGCAGATATGCTCTGGCTAGATACAGGTATCGAATCCGGAGTTAGTCATCCACAGATATGCCCTGGCTAGATACAGGTATCGAATCCGGAATTAGTCGTCCACAGATATGCCCTGGCTGGATACAGGTATCGAATCTGGAACTAGTCGTCTACAAATATGCCCTGGCTGGATACAGGTATCGAATCTGGAAACTCCTCATGCAGATATGCCCTGGCTGGATACATGTATCGAATCTACAATCAATCACTCACAGATATGCCCTGGCTAGATACAGGTATCGAATCTGGAATTAGTCGTCTACAGATATGCCCTGGCTGGATACAGGTATCGAATCTCTAAACTCTTCATGCAGATATGCCCTGGCTGGATACAGGTATCAAATCCACAATTAATCGCTCACAGATATGCCCTGGCTAGATACAAGTATCGAATCTGGAATTAGTCGTCTACAAATATGCCCTGGCTGGATACAGGTATCGAATCTCTAAACTCTTTATGCAGATATGCCCTGGCTGGATACAGGTATCGAATCCATAATTAATCGCTCACAGATATATCCTGGCTAGATACAGGTATCGAATCTGGAATTAGTCGTCTACAGATATGCCCTGGCTGGATACAGGTATCGAATCTCTAAACTCTTCATGCAGATATGCCCTAGCTGGATACAGGTATCGAATCTACAATCAATCACTCACAGATATGCCCTGGCTAGATACAGGTATCAAATCTGGAATTAGTCGTCTACAGATATGCCCTGGCTGGATACAGGTATCGAATCTCCAAACTCTTCATGCAGATATGCCCTGGCTGGATACATGTATCGAATCTACAATCAATCACTCACAGATATGCCCTAGCTAGATACAGGTATCGAATCTGGAATTAGTCGTCTACAGATATGCCCTGGCTGGATACAGGTATCGAATCTCTAAACTCTTCATGCAGATATGCCCTGGCTGGATACAGGTATCAAATCCACAATTAATCGCTCACAGATATGCCCTGGCTAGATACAGGTATCGAATCTGGAATTAGTCGTCTACAAATATGCCCTGGCTGGATACAGGTATCGAATCTCTAAACTCTTCATGCAGATATGCCCTGGCTGGATACAGGTATCGAATCTACAATCAATCACTCACAGATATGCCCTGGCTAGATACAGGTATCGAATCTGGAATTAGTCGTCTACAGATATGCCCTAGCTGGATACAGGTATCGAATCTCTAAACTCTTCATGCAGATATGCCCTGGATGGATACAGGTATCGAATCTACAATCAATCACTCACAGATATGCTCTAGCTAGATACAGGTATCGAATCTGGAATTAGTCGTCTACAGATATGCCCTGGATGGATACAGGTATCGAATCTCTAAACTCTTCATGCAGATATGCCCTGGCTGGATACAGGTATCGAATCTACAATCAATCACTCACAGATATGCCCTGGCTAGATACATGTAACGAATATGGAATTGCGAAAGTTGATGGTAATCGTCTTTTGATTGATGTTTTCCTGAAAAGGCAAAACATCAGTTTTATGCAATGTCATGATGTATGAAATGCATGATGTCATGATGTTCAGAGATAGTGTAGTATGCACTTTATCATGTATGTAAGCAGGATGTATAAAATGTCACATGTTTATGAATGTATTTTCGTCTAGGAAAATAAATCCTTGATGAGTGCCGGGAGTTTGTTGAATCCCGGGCTGATGTTGAAGAGAGTTCTTCGTTTCTGCTGGGGATGAAGATTGCAAGAATGAACCGGTAGGAGAAGATGACTCCGTTGGGGAATAAACTTGATGAAGAGATTACTCTGCGGGGAATTACTCTGTAGGAAGAGATACTTCGCTGAGATTTTGGTGATAACTCCGCTGGGGATTCTGTTGATGAGTTTTGTTGGGGAATTTGATGAACTCCGCTGGGGGATAGGAAGAACTTCGCCGAGGACGATCTTTTCGTGGTAATTAGCTGAGGATAACCCAGTTAGACCCTAGTGGGGAATAACCTTTGAACATGGTCGAGGAGAGATGCATGTACTCTGCAGGGGAACAAGCTTCCAGAATCTACTGGGGATAAGCTTCCAGAATCTACTGGGGATAAGCTTCTAGAGTCTACTGGGGAGGATGATTCAACTCTCCTGGGGAAACTTTTGAGACTGCACTGGGGAATGGCTCCACTGGGGTGTCTTGTATTCCGCCGGGGAACCATCTTATATTAAGACTGCCGGGGATGCTTGCTGAGGAATATTAAGATCTTCTGGGGGTACCCAACTTTCCAGGACTGATGGTAGACCAACTCTGCTCGGGGGAGAGTATTGCTGACTTGCTGGAGATACTGTGCCTTTTAGGGATGACGGGGGACCAACTCTACTTGGGGAGAGCATTGCTGAATCTTGTCTTACTCTGCGGGGAGTGAAGGTATTTTGGTTATAGTCTTCAACTGAATCTACCTTGTACCTGGAGGACATAGCAGCTTGTACGGTTCAGACAATTCTTAATGCCCCAGTTTCTGCGGGAGAAGGTGCCTGTGGAGGCGCTTGATGACTGCCGATTGACAAATCTTCTTCTGGTAGGCGAGTGACGAGATGACGGGACATAGTCGTACGCTTTGATCCCTAATTTTTGCCTGGACCGCCCTTTCGGGTTTTCAGTCCATCGGGATACCCCTTTTTGCCCAAGCCGCCTTTTCAGGTTTTCGACTTGCCGGGTGTACAAATTTTTTCATTTTCATCCCTTATTTTTGACTGAACCCTTTTGGTTCGTCGAGAAGCCCTTATTTTTGCCTAGGTGTGTCAACCTAGCGGGTCCTTGATGATGCGTAGTATTTTTTCGACTATGTCCATGCTCTCAGAGTGCAGGGAGTTGTCACCGTCGGTAGTGTTGTGTTGTCATATTATCAGAAGATGTTTGATCGTACCAGATTTGTTGCTGGAATCTACCTAATGCCCCAAGTGACTCAGGCGGAGATTTGCCCCTGGCTATTTGGCATCTTTGAGAGATTCTCTGAATCTTGACTTAACTGCCCCAGATGACGGATAATGATCATGCCGTGCCCCTTGATTGGAAGTGTTTCTTCCATTTGAGGTGACCTTTGTATTGAGAAGGTTTTTGTTCATTAGATATTCGTCGTGCGAATTTCTCTGCTGTTCGAACAAATAGTCATATGCAAACAATGTTATTTTAAGAATGCAAAGCTTATGTCTGTCTTGAAAATTTTGAAAATGCATTTTTTGTAAAACCAGCGAATTTTTGTAAAATGTGATGTCAACTCAGTATTTTACAGCAAGCCTTAAGGAGTCAGGATACCTTTGGTAACAATATGCTTTCGAACTAACCCATGCTTCAGCTAGTACTTTTAAGGGTTATAACGTGGCCTGGTTCACGGTTTAAGAAACAAGGTATAAAGGCTCAAAGTATATTTGTACCCACCCGCTCTTCGTGATGTTCTCCGATCCTAAACTCAGCTAATCGTGCACTAGATCTTGTTTGAGTCTTTGTCCTGATATTCCAGTGATGGTTCGAATGTTGATAGTTTATTTTGACCAGGCAGTCATTTTTTTTGGTTGAGGGTTTGTAGGACCTCTTTCTTTTTGATTTCGTTATCCCTGTTTTTTGCCTGAACTGTTTCTTTTGTGATTACAGTCAGCGGGATTCCCCAGTTTTGTAAGTCTCCTTCATAGGTTTTGACTTAATGGGCTTTTATTTTGAGAAATAATGACTGCCTGTCTTTATGATTATTCGGAACCATCACTGTCTTTTGTTTTGGAAGTACTCCTTTGGTGCCATTCATTGTGCACCTGGATCAGCTGAGAGAACTACCCTACCCCAGGTTATGATTAAGGGTTTTAATTTTTGAAAAGAAAAACTCTGACTTCTTTGGCTCAAAGGGGTTTACGAGGGATTATCTTCCTTATAACTCCACTGTTTAGGGTTTGAAACAATGCCTGTACCTCATCAGCGGGGTCTGTTCAAAAGCATACCGTAAAGCTCGTGGTATCATTTTCGTCATCCTCCCTCAAAAGGCTTAGAATTTTTAATCGAGAGTTGAACATCACAAAAAATGAAAGCAATTTGAATATAGTGAATACGAATGGATTGATTCTAAACAGACATATGCAATGCATTGATGAAATAAAAAAGTTTGCCATGACATTAATTGTTTGAATAAGCAAAGAAAGATACAACTTGAACATTCGAATGAACAAAAGTCTCTTAGTTTAAACTAGTCATCTCAGATGGAGAATTCTCAGCGGAAGATTTTCATTTCGCCATCCGGCATGAACTCTAGCACCCTCCCGTCAATCAGGTCTTGGATCTTGTTCTTCAGAGACCAACAGTCGTCGGTGTCATGTCCCGGACTTCCAGAGTGGTATGCACACCTTTCATCAGGGTTATACTTTGTGGAGGCTGTGTTGGGATTCTTAGGAGGGTCCTTTAAAACAACCAGATTGACCTCCAACAAGCGTTTCAGTATGAACGATGAGGGGATATCAGTCTCAGAGAAATGTCTTCCAGACGTATTTCACTTACGCCGATTACCCTGCTGATGCTGGCGAGGTTGATGCTGAATTTGTGACCCTGACGCAAGTTGAGGAGCTTTTCCCTTGTCTTTTTTCCCCAAAGGTGGTTGAATGATGGCTGGATCTTCAACCCTAGTTGTCTGCCTCACTGGGTTATTTTGAAGCAGCTTGCTGACGAGGACCCTGAGCTCTTCTTGTCTTTGAGCTAAGTCTTGAATGAGAGTCATCTGCCCCAGCATCTGGGTTCTCATTGTATCTACCTCAGCTTGCAGATGTTTCAGCCGCTCGTCCTTATCGTCCTCAGGACTGTTCCTGACCAAAGTCCCCATGAGGAGTGTTCTCAATTCTTCCTGCCCCTTGGATAGATTTAGGAGGATCTCCCTGAACCGAGTCTCTTGAGCATGAAGATCCTGGTTGTCTTGTTGGGAAGCCATTGCTGAAATAAACAGCGAAGAAGGTAAGTGACCTGTAACCAGGGTACCTGTTATGCAATGATGTGTATGTATGCATGCAATGTTTTCAAGGATCTCGCGGGGTAAACAAGAAAATTGTTAGGATTTGAATTTTGTAGCTTGATGGAAGGCACTGCATATTGTTGAGAGTCCTTCTTCAAGAGTCAAGGCTCACCATATCGAGTGGGTCATAGCCCCTGACTCAAGTCATTAACCTTGGCTAGAGGAAAATAAATCCCCTTTACCCCTTGCTAGACATTTGATTCATCATGACCTGCATCACAAACCCTTGAGATCCTTGAAGTGGATTAGTCCTTATGTAGGATGTATGCAATGGTATGATGGTATGATGTTATGATATGCGTGGAGTGATGTAAGTAAACCCTGTTATGAGCCCAGATTAAGGACTGTAAACAAAACCTGCAAGGAACTTATGTGTCAGATAACAAAAATGTGCAAGTAGTTCAAGCTTGAAGGCACACAAGTCACACAAAAGAGCCCTTAGAGTTTAGGCCAGCATGAAGTTTGGGGTACTACCCTCTTGAAGTTGGTTGGCTCAAAACCTGTCCTATCAAAAGTAACCGGGTTCTAAGGAGCTCAATATCATTGGGTTGTTTTCTATGTTCATTGTTTTGATTTAGCCACTGAACTGGCGATCAAAATATTCCAAGAAAACAACCCTCAATGAGTGTAGTATCGAGTATCTACCAACATCGGACTGCACCAAAGTCGGTCATCTCACTACCCCTAAAGAGGCCAAGATGGTCAAGTAAGGTTCTAAGGTCAGTTGATGCTTCACGAAACCATGCGGCGGCCCCGTACTCTCCTTGACTTGACTCAAGGGTTACCGGTACTCACCAAAGTGCCACATCAATGTAGCAACTGCTTCAACCATGTCGGTATACCCCGCACAGTTCCCTCACGGTTTGTTGCTACTTCAAAAAGGTATCCCCCAGATCCGGGTTAGGATCTATGAAACCCCAAGACAAGCCCACAATATTAAATCAAACAAAGCAAGCAATTGAAAACAAGAGTGGTCTAATCCTAAGGTACACCTCACTTTTATAAATCTCCCCAGCAGATTCGCCAGTTCTGTGATCGGTGGAAATAGAACTGACTGTTTTGGAATGTTGGTTCGCGAAATGTCACGGTAAGCAAGAGTCACCACCGTCTTTTATTTTCTCCAACAAGGAAAGGACAAAAGCACAGCAAAATTCCTTTTCGAGAATGCTTCTCGGTTCGGGAGGTAGATTATAGAAAGGGAAGGTGTTAGCACCCTTTCTATCCGTGGTTATCCACGGGCTCTTAGTTACTTGCTCTTATGTTTTCAAAATTTGTTTGCTTTTCAAGTGTGTGTGGGTTTTGAAAAAAAGTTTCGTTTGAAAAATTTCTAAGTAACTCTTGTATCTGTCCTCAAGAGTGTATGAAAAATTTGTTGCAAACTTTTGAAAGTGTCAGTGTGAAAAGATGTTTTTGTTTGTTTTTGAAAAGAGCAAGTACCCATGAGAATCTACCTACTCTAAGGAATTAGGCTGTGTAAGAGTCCTTTAAACAGTGCTACCCCACTATTGAGAAGTAGGAAGCACCGTCGTTGGAGGTATTCGGGTCAATTCGATTAAGGGACAGTGTGGTCACCGAAGCAATAGTAGGACACCTTAGAAGTAACCCTAATGTCCTAGATCCTTTTTATCCGAGGCAACCGTTTCGAGGCAACTGGATCTTTAGACAGGAGGGCGACCTCTAAAACACCCTATACTTGACGACCACGTCGAGGCAACCAAGTGAGGCGTACCCTAGGAGTGGCATGTGCTTGTGTGTTGTTTCAGTTAATGTTTATCTTTGATCATGCATTTGTGAGCTACGGATTAATTTTATTTGGCATACAGTCTTGCAGGCATAAGAGTGTGGAAAATAAAGTACGGAAATATGAATCTACGCTATTACAAGGCGCGGGTCTATACATCGCCAAAAACAAACCCTTTAATTTAAATTGCGGAAAGTAAAATAAAGCAATAAATAAATAAAGTCCTAATTAAAGTTATTACATTCCGGAAGCAAGTACAATAATATGGAAAAATGGATCGCGTGCGGGAAATTAAATTGGATGCGAGTTTTTTGGGTTTTGACCCTTTTTTGAAAGAAAGTGATTTTTTTGGTTATTTTTGAATTAAATGAAATTAAATAATGAACATATTTTTGGATTTTTGAGTTTTTAAAGAAATAAAATAAATTGAATTAATGCTAATAAAAACCTAATATTCTAAATTGATTTTAAATATTGCAAAAAATATTAAAAGTTAAATCTAATTAAAGCTAAAATGATTAAATTAATTTATTTACAAAAATAAAAGTGATGAAGTTAATTTTAATAAATAAAATATTTT
The DNA here is from genome assembly GCA_948472305.1 of Vicia faba. Classification (NCBI taxonomy): domain Eukaryota; kingdom Viridiplantae; phylum Streptophyta; class Magnoliopsida; order Fabales; family Fabaceae; genus Vicia; species Vicia faba. Next base: position 1,296,940,695 of record OX451736.1, read on the forward strand.
TTGTGTTTTTTGATTTTATTAGGAAAAAATGTTAATTGGTTAGTGATTAATAAAAATAATAACGATTAATTAATTAAAGGAACATAATATAAATAGAGAGAAAGTTTAGGAGTATACGAGCCTGATTGGAGGGGTGAAACAGCTATTGGCGTCATGTGTAAACTGTTTTGTTTTGGCCATTTGTATTTTGGCTTTTGGCCATTTGTGTTCTGGCTTTTGGCAGGATGTCTGTCTCGTCATGTATTGGTGTCATGTGTAAGCTGTTCTGTTTTGGCCATTTGACTTTTGGCTTTTGGCCATTTGTGTTTTGGCCTCAACGTTCCTTAATGAACCTGCATGGGATCCTGTCTAAATCTGCAGTGTTGAATCTCATGAACACATTAAATAAATTACTATATATCATAAAATACAAATAAAACCAATATATGAAGAAATTTAATGTTTAGGTCAATATGGCATGTATGAATGATTATACCCTTTTGATCATGGAGATCAAATCAACCTTACCCTTACTGGAAAAGTAGTGACATGAATGCTTTTATTCCCTTTTGATCATGGAGATCAAGCCAGCCTTACCCTTACTGAAGAAGTAGTGAGATGTTGGTTTGTAACTGAGATGGCTTGTTTGTAGTGAGAGAGAGATTTGTAATAAGGATTTCAAGGTTTTAGGGTTCTTGAAAGAATTTGATATTCTAACAGTGTCGTGGCAAGGTTTTTTTTTCCTCTTGGTTTGTGTGAAAAGAATGTGATTATATAATGGAAATTAGGGTAAAGAAAATGGGCTTTGAATGTGCAATTGGGCCTCCAATGTTCACTTGAGTTCGTCACTTTCCAGGCTAAATCGCAGGGACTTAAGTGCAATTTTTAAAGTTGAAATGTCAAAATAAAATGTAGCCGACATCGATAACTAACTCCTGTCCGAAAATCGGCTCAATCAGATAAACGGTGAATTAGTTATGAATTTTTGAAGTTTCAGCTCAGACAAACTTATTTTGGGCTCCAGTGTCGACTCTGACACGTTCTTCAATAAAAAACTGGTATTGATCGGAGCATAATCCGGTCTCGACTTTTGAAGCAAAGTTGTAGATCTATGAGTCAGTGACCTTGTGTAAAAATATGAGCCCAATCCGATAAAAATTGACCGAGTTATGAATTTTCGAAGTTTCGGCCCAGATGAAATAATATTCAGCATTCAGGATTTTCAGCGTGTCACGCATTCTGAGCAAAAAATGAAGGCCTTTTGAATACCGTTTGAACTCAATACCTTCTGTGAAAATGTAGCAAACTCAATTTGTAAAATTTTGGCGCCGGAACCAGCTCGATACGATGAAAATCGACCAAATTATGATTTTCTGAACATGACGCAAATAAACTTTTATCACAAATTTTCTGTATGAAAATACTTGATAAATCCACATTTTTGAAGACCTTCTGATCGAAATTGGCTTCTAGCCGTGAGAGATGAAAACATAGATAATGTCAAGATGGAATTTTGGCCACTAGAACGGGTTCAAAACGAGCCATGATCTTCAAGTTATGAATTTTTTAGCGCGTAAAAACTGCACTTTCAGCACACTATTTCACCATATTTCTTCGAGAAAACTCACACATTCGGATACCTTCTTTAAAGAATTGACACTTGAGCCGAACCTGAATTTGAGAATACGTTATCAGAGATATCTTGGCAAAAGAACACCTGAATATGACGCGCCGGGTTGGACTTGTGAATTTTTCTTGAAATGTTTAGAGAAATATGGGAGGGCAAATTTTGGGGTACAACATATGGCATATGATGGATAAACGTAAATAATATATGATTGAAGAAGCCTAAATCATAAGCAAATGATTAGCTCAAAGGGATAATAAAATATTACATCTTATCCTCAAAGAACCACAGTTTATTAATGATGTAATGACAAGATATCAAGTCAAGAGGACTTACCTTTGGGCTGCACTGGTTGTTTTAGATCTGAATACTTTTCCAAATGTTGTGATGACTTTGTGAGTTTTCAGAAAGATGCTCTGGACTGCTGGAACCGAGTTGGACTGTATTGTAATATTTTTGGTATTTTTGATGGTGAATATGAATAGCACTACAAGGATTATTTTTATGTTTGGCCAAACTTTGTATGTGATGAAGTGTTTGGCTTATGGAGAGTTTGTATGGTGGAATAGAGGATTGGGTTTCTGTTTTAAACAAGAACATATTTGGTTTTTTGAATGAATGAGATTTTGAGGGTTTATCAATAAAACTTCTGGCTTTTTCTCTCTATTTTTTCTAACCTCTTTGTCTTGCAAATGCTTCTTCTATTTATAGGCAAAGGACCTATGAACAAAGGTCGAATATGTTTACAACACAACATGTTATGGTTTGGTTGGGATGTAAGTATCAAACTATGTCAAGTACTCCATGGTTCCAAGATAAAGTACCAAAGTTGCTGGTTTAGAGGGATTGATTTCCATGTTTTATGGTGGAGTAAAATCAGAAACCAACAAAGTATGGGCTCAAGACAAATTTTGTACAAAAAGCTTGCTTTTCAAGAATAGCAATGGTGCCTTTATGCCATAAATGGAAAGATATTTTGGACAATGGCTCAAACATTTGGGTAATAGCTCAAGCTCTTGTGTAAACATTAAATTATGTAGAGATTTGCAAGTCACAAGGCCTGCAAAGTAAGATTATGCAGCATAGCATAAGGGTTTTGTTGTGTGTTCTTCAATAGATTGACTTGTAAATCAAGGGTGGATGCCCAACTTCATACCCTTGAATCTCCTAGCTCAAGTATGATAAATTCACGCTCTTGAATGTTTTGGAAAGATTGAAACACCCTCTATAACTTTCATGTTGGCCATTTTGACAAAATCATCTTAGAACTATGTGAAAAATGCCAAGAAGTTGGGATAAAATCCTGCACAAAATCTGTTGAAAATTTCTCTAAGTGTTAAATGAAAATGTCACGACTTCATGAATTTATAACATGAAATACAAGCATATTTAGGAGAAGTTGTGTAAAGAAATTTTGTAGATATCATGGTGATCTACAACTTTCATGTTGGAAGTTTCTCTTGAATCATCTTGCATCATGGTGAAAGAATGACATGAAGTGATGAAATTATCATGTATAAGAACACTTAGAAAATTTCTAAGTCTTGGAAATCTTGACTTTTCAAGTTGACTTTTGACTTTCTTGACTTCTTGATGATTAAGCTTGATATTCTTGAATGTCTTAATGAAATTTGATCTTTGAAATGTAATGTTGACCAAAAAGTCAAAGTTTTACTTTTCAGTATGCAATTGACCATGTTGCCCTTGTGCCAATTTCAAGCCTAAATTGATGTATCAGTGCTGCAAACTTGATGTCATAAAAGAGCTTGTGAGAAAATCCTTGAGAAATGAGAGGGCAAATTTTGGGGTACAATAAGCTCCTAAAAGAGGGATAAACAAGATATTCATCTTGGGACGCGCACATCACTGTCGTAGCTCCCAAATACCCTAATCAGCTCATAAACTCTCTCTGGTAGGCTCTCCCTAGTTACCTCATGGGAAGTCGCCCGGATATTTATTCTACACATGAATATTGGCGCCCACCATAGGGCCTTGGTAAAATTATTCCTAGGCTACACCTCAACTTACCCCCTGCAGAATGACATCACCTGAAGATCCCGCAGACATGGCACAACTACTTGCCATGGTGGAGGCCCTCAGGTGGTAGAATGAAACTTTGTATGATAGAATTACAGACCTACAATAAAGAATCATAGGGGATGACGATTCGAAAGAGGAGCTTCTGGAGCCTCAACCTCTATCACAAGCTATATGGGACGACCAAGTCCCAAAGAATTTCAAATCACCATCATTGACAACATATGACAACAAGACTGACCCTCAAGAGCATGTTATTGCTATCAACAACCAAATGGCGATAATCGGATCTACCAATTCATTGAAATGTAAACTAAAGGCCGGCACCTTCAAGGACATGGCCGTGTGCTTGTACATGAGCTTACCACGATTATCCATGGAAAGCTACGCGAATTAACGAAGAAACTAATCTAACACTTCTCTGCTAATAAACATGATAAGGTGTCCATGAAATCCCTATTTAATGTCTGACAAGGTCAGGCAGAATCTCTCTAAGAATACCTGGCTTGGTTCAACAAAGAGACAATCAAAGTGTCTCACCAAAACCAAGAGCTGTTCATGGGAGCATTCTAACATGGACTTTGAGCAGGATAGTTCAATAAGTCCTTAGCCAATAAGCCTGAGTCTGACATGAATGAAATCATCACTATGGAGGAATACTACATAAAGGGCGAGGAGAGCAATCTGGAAAAATGGTCCAGAGATGCTCCGAAAAGGAACAAGACCAAAGAAGAGGGACTGAGAAAGAAACATGAGTCTTCCCGACCGAACTCAAGAGACAGGCCCTAGGAACGCACGACTCAAAGGTCCAACTAACACAAGAGTAACAGACACAGGAACAGTCGGAGCTTCAGTAGTAAACTTCGTCTGTTGAGGTTGAACACTCGGTGGCTAATTCTGAGCAGCCACCAAAGATTCCATTAGAGCAGTGAGATTAGCCATGCCGGCCTTCAGAGTAGAAACTTCCTCGCACAGCTCGCGATTCTCTTGTTCTAAGTTGTCCATCTTCCTTCTGAAATTAGCTCGGGTATTGTACTTGTGAGACAGCTTGCTGAACGAAGTAAAGAAGCTTGGTAAGACACCTGGTGTGATGCGGTGGGAGAACTGACTTGAGGTTTTGCGTTTGTGTTTGCAAAATGTTGCGATTTAGCAAGAGTCGCCACCGACTTTTATTTTATCCAAAAGGAAAGGTAAAAAAGCACAGGAAAGACCTTTGAGATTGTTTTTGGGTTCGGGGGGTAGATTATGAAAAGGGAAGGTGCTAGCACCCTTTTCATCCATGGTTTTCCATGGGCTCTTAGTTACTTGTTTAGATCACTTGCTTTTGCTTTTGCAATTGTTTGAAATGGTGCTTTGTGTGGTTTTGAAAGTATTTTGAAAAGAGGCATTTGTTTAGGAAATCTTTGTAATGATTATTGTTTGTAAGAATGTATATAAAGATCTTTGTCTTTTGAAAAATGTTTCAATGTTTTGAAAGTTGTTTGGAAATGTGTTGAAATGTGTGTGTTTGTTTGAAAATAGCAAGGATTATTTGCAAATTGATCAAGTAACTAGAAGCTTATCTACCTACTCAAAAGTCTTTCTTGTACATTTTTATTCCTTTGATATTGTTGACCTACCATTGTTTTGGTAGACAACCCTATTGTGATACGGTGGGAGAACTGACTTGAGGTTTTGCGTTTGTGTTTGCAAATATTTCGGTTTAGCAAGAGTCGCCACCGACTTTTTATTTTATCCTAAAGAAAGGTCAAAAAGTACATGAAAGACCTTTGAGATGTTTTCTTGGGTTCGGGGAGTAGATTATGAAAAGGGAAGGTGCAAGCACCCTTTTCATCCATGGTTATCCATGGGCTCTTAGTTACTTGTTTAGATCACTTGCTTTGCTTTTCCAATTGTTTGAAATGGTGCTTTGTGTGTGGCTTTGAAAGATGTTTTGAAAAGAGGCCATCGTTGTGGCAACCTTTGTAATGATTCTTGTTTGAATGTTTGATTTGGATAATGTTTTGAAATTGTGTTGTGAAGTGTGTTTGAAAATAGCAAGGATGTTTTTTTGCAAGCTTTTTGATCAAGTAACTAAGAGCTATCTACCCTATTTTACTCAAAGATCTTTCCTAAAGTTTTTAACCCTTTTGACAGTGTTGTTTCACCATTGCATTTGGTGAACAACCTTGTGTTAGGATGTTAAACGGGACAGGCGCGGGTCATCGTATAGACCATGATAGCAATTGTGTCAAGTATCTTTGGCAATTTTTTTGAGGGACCTGATCATTTTTGTTTAGGCAACCAAGATAGCGTCATCGAGGGACTATAATCTTTTGTTTTGTTTTTGTTTTGCCAAAGTACCCAACATGCACAACATGGCCCATTTTTGAAGGCAACAAGTGGATTGTAACCCTAGGGGTGCAAGTGTGCATTGTGTTTGATTTTCATGCATATTTGTCTTTGATTAGGTCAAACTACTTGTTGATTTGGATTTTTGCATACAAACCCTAATCTCTAGTCATGGCATATTTGAAAGCGTAAAGTGCGAGAATTAAAATTCTAAGCTATTACAATATGATTATAGGGATGGGGGTACAATCTTTGAATGAGGGGGTGTTTGACAAGAAATGCAAACCCTAGTTTACTATTACATCCAAATTGAATTTAATTACATGAATAATAAATGGATAATATTTAAATAAACAAAAAAGACAAATATATCAAATAATATGAAATATGCAAAAAAAAAAAGAGTTTTTGTTCATTGATGTATGTAAAATATTTAATATAAAAAATAAAGGAATAAAAGATTTATTTTATTTGTTTAAGGGTAAAACCCTAATTTCTTTAAGAAAATAAATACATTATATTATTTATATACAATAAAATATATTAATATATGTAAAAATAAAATATACTTAGAAAAAAGTTTTTTTTTAGTGTAAATAAAAATAAAAGTAAAAATGTAATATTTTATATTTTTATTCTAAAGTATTTAATAAAATAAAAGTATATATGTATATATATGTATATTAAATATATTTAAATATGTATAATATAAAATAAAATATGTACAAAAATAAACTATATTTATAATAATATTTTCAGTGTGAATAAAAATAAGAAATAAAAATAAAAGCATGATTTACATATTATTTTCAAGTTTAAATAAATAATATAAAAGTATTTAAATGCTTTTTATGTTAGAAAAATTAAAATAAAATGCCAAATAAATGTGAAAAAAATATGGAAATATTTTTGAGCATTTTTTATATTTGGAAATAAATAAACAAAATCAGAAATGAAAACAAAAATGCAAAAATATAAAAATACAAGAAATTGGGCCAGGGGGTGCAAAAAGAAAAAAAAGGGTGTCAAGAGTGAGTCAGGCCAAGCCCAGCCCACCACTTCATCTTCTACCTCCAGCATTTGAAAAAACACGCGCGCCTGTACAAACTTGGACATCCTGCATATGAGCTCTATTGCAAAAACTCACAACATCAAACTTGTAGAGAATTTCAAGACGATTCCAACCATATAAACAACTTGTCTTAACTCTCAAAGACCAGAGAGAATTTCTCTGACCCTAAAATCTGACCTAGTTTTTTCAGCATGTTCATGGATGAAATTCTCTTAGCACACTTAATATAAATGAAAACTGAGCATATGTACAACTTCATGGCAATGAACACTGCATTTTTTATTCACAAACCTAAGGCTAAATGTTCCTAAATAGAGAGATAGAAAGTGGAGAAAAACCTGTTTCAGTTGGATTCATGTAGGGCAATGTAGTGCTTTTCAACAAGGCTAGAGATGTCTGGTAGCTTGCTTGAACTTCACTTGACCTTCTTCAATAGCTAGCTTGCCTCGAATGTCCTTGAATCAGCCTATAGAACTCAACCTGCACAAGCTCAAAATGAAAATGGTGAACACTGTAAATGGAGTTACAGTTGGTGTTTGAGGTTTGGGATAGCTTGGGTGAGTTGAATGGAAGGTGTTTGAAGCAACTTGGGGCAAAACGCACGAGCCAAATGAGCTATGGAACTCAAGTTGCAGAACCTGCCCTGTTTTGCCAAAGGAATGTGATTTATGGCTATGGGGTGTTTAGAGGCTCAAGCAATCATGTTTCTTGATCAAAGGGGTGTGAGAAAGATGTTCAAACTGTTTGTGTAAGTTAACATTGGCTGGTTTTCAAGTTCTCAAGTTTTGGACAAAATTCTTATTTTTGAAGTAAGAACGTGGAAGTGAAGTTACAGGCCTGTACAGGCTATCAAATATGCTTGCATACATTTCTCTTGGCCCCTCTGATTTGTGGATTTGTTTTTCTGCAAGAGATCTTGGACCAATGCTCAAGGGATATTGGTTTGACATAAAGCACATTATGGCAAAAATGGAAATGTGCCTTTTTCTACTTAGGGCTTAATCTTGTGTATAATGTCCAAATGACCAAAACAGAAGCTTAGAATGATGGATTTGCATTTAATTATAGAGTGTGAAGTGGTTTATAGGCCTGTAAACTAGTGTAAGGCATGCTGATTTGAAAATGCAACTTGTATGAACATGAATATGCCATGGATGAAAAGTGAGTTTTTGCCAACTTCAAGCCTTCGATTCTCCCTAACCACAAATGTGTTTGAGGAGTTCTTGGATAATTTGGAAAGCTTGCAACATGCTATATAATCAATATTTGAAATGCAACTTGAGACTCCAAGTGTAACTATGTGAAAAATGGCCAAGAAGATAGGTCAAAATCCTGCCTAAACTAGGGCAAAATTTCACTAAGTTAAAAATTTTAGGGACCCTTGTTCCAAAAATCATAACTTGAGATACAAGCTTCTTTTGAGAAAATTTTGTGAATCAAAGTTGTAGAATTTGTGGAGGACTACAACTTTCATGTTGGAGGTTTTGCTTGAATCCATTTGCATCATGGTGAAAATATGGGGTAAAGTTAGGAAAAATTAAGAAAATTTCATAACTTAGAAAATTTATGAAAATTTTCAACTTTAAACTCTAATTTGCAATTTTGGGTTTCTTGATGAACAAGTTTCATAATTTGACACATCTTGATGAAAAATGACCCTTGGCACTTGATTTTGACCAAAAAGTCAAAGTTTGACTTTTCAGTGTACAGTCAAATTTTGATCAGTTGACTGAAAAATTCTTCTGTCAATCCCATGCATTTGAGATCTTTTGAACTTGTTGAATAAGTAAAGATGATGTAATTGAGTCCATGGTTAAACCTAATTTGCCATTGGCTAGGTCAAAAAGTCAGAAATTGCCTTTGTACAGTCAAAACCCTAAAAATGACCATTTTGCCCTTTTGGTGATCTGATCAAATTTCTTGTGGAGTTGTGGTCCAAACTTGATCCAATGGTTCATATGAGTTCATAATGTTGATGTGGGTCAAAATTCATGAGGTTTGACTGTAAATTGGCCACATTTGACTTTTTCCCCAAATATAGTTGATTTCTAGGTCAACTATCCAATTGACTGGGCAAAACTTTGATTCAAGGCTTGAAACTTGGTAGAGGCAATCTTATAGGTCCAACATGAAGTATGAAAGTCAATTTGAGCATTGAAGGTCCAAAAATCCCTATGAAAACTCAAACCCTAATTTTGGTCATCAGTGCAAGGAGATGTCCTGAGCAGAGCAAACCCTAGCTTGATCTTGAGTTCCAAGAGCCTTGTGATGAGAAATGTTGATAAAATGAGAGGGAAAATTTTGGGGTACAACACCTATCTTTGGATGTTAAACGGGACGGGCGTGGGTCATCGTATGACCATGATAGCAATGGTGCCAAGTATCTTAGCAAGTTTTGAGGGACCAAGATCATTTGTTTTTAGGCAACCTTATCCAGCGTCATCGAGGGACTATGATCTTTTGTTTTGTTTGATTTTTCCAAGATACCTAGCATGCATACCATGGCCATGTTTTAAGGCAACCAAGTGGGTGAAACCCTAGGGGTGCTTGTGTGCGATGTGTTGTCATTTTTCATGCATTTTTGTTTGTCTTGAATTAGGTCATGTCTATTTGTTTGATTTTTGTCTTATCATACAAACCCTAATTTACTAAAATGCGATAAATTGCATAAAGTAAATCTAAGCTATTACAACAATATTATGGGAGGGGGGATACAAGTTTTGAATGGGGATATTTGCACAAAATAAAACCCTAATTCACTATTACAACCCAATTGAATTTATTGTACAAATAAATAAATAAACAATTATTTAAATATGCAATAAAATGTATTTATGCAAAAATGTTTTGTAATTGTTTTATGTATGAGAAAATAAAATTATCTAAGTCCTAAAAATAAGAAGAAAAAAAATATTATTATTTTTGAAAGGGGAAACCCTAATTTTGTTTTAAAAGAAAATATGTTTTACATTTTTCATTTTATTCATTTATGTACAAGAAATAAAATAAATAAAATAGTTTACAAATATTAGAAATTAAAAATATATGTAAAAATAATATTTTATGTGTTAAATAGTAAAAATAAAAATATATAATATTTTAAGGTATTTACAATTTATTTTAATAAAATAATTCCTATTTCACTTAAACTAATCAATATTTTGTGCAAAAAAATAAGATAAAAATAAAATAAAAATGCAAAAAATATTAAGAAAATATTTTTGGGATTTTTTATGTTTCAGAAAAAAATATTAAAGCAATAAATATAAAAAATGCAAAGAAAATATGAAAAAGAAAACAAAATACGCAAGGGGTGTGGATAGTGGATCAGGGGGTGTAACAAGTAGAAGCAGCAAGCCCAAGCGCGCCAGGCCCAGGCTGGCTTCATCCCTGTCCTCCAACCAAACAATTTCGCGCGTTCTGCCTTCAAATCTTGTTCTTGCTCATGCTTGCATAAAATCAAAAACTCATAACATAAAAAGTGTAGCTTGTAAACTCACGATTCCAATGATATAAAGTTTGTGACCTAACACTCAAAGATCAAGGAGAATTTTATCACCCCTAATTTCTGACCTAAAATTTTCATGAACTTCAAGCTTCAAATTCTCACTACTCAGTTAATATAAATAAAAACTATGCATATGTACAGCTTAAGCAAGTTAAGGACTATATTTTTGCTTCACAAATCGTGACCTAAAGATGGCTAAATAGAGAGATAGAAACTTGAAAAATACCTTGTTCAGTTGAGTTTGGATATGGCAATGTGGGAACTTTGAGTGAGGCCTGAAGATCGTGTGAGCTTCCTTGAAGTTCCCTCAAGCTTTTCCAATGCTCAGCTTGCCTTGTAGATGCTTGAATCTCCATGTAGAAGTCAACCTACAAACCTTAAAAATGAAAATGGTGAAGCTTGAAATAGGGCACACGGTTGCAAGACAAAGGCATGGATAGTTTAGGTAGGATGTATGTAAAGTGTTTGAGGTGTTTCAAAGCAAAACGCACGAGCAAGTTTCAAGTTGGCAAGAAATTTTCAGAGGCTGCCCTGTTTGGGCAGAAAATGGTGTTTTTTTTGTGTTTGAGGGTGTTTGGGAAGTTATGCACTCGTGTTTTTGCTTGAGACAAGTTTCTGAAGTTGTTTGAAATGATACTAAGGCTTCTCTTTATCAGATGCACAAGCTTCCTTGACTTTTGCAAGTTTGCTTGCTTTTGAAGAAAGTTGGAAGTGACAATGCAAAAGCTTGTACTTGCTAGCTTATGGACTGCATAGAGTTGGTACAAGTTGCCTAATGTTTATGGATTTTGTTTGCAACCAAAGATCAGGTCCATGGCTCAAGAAATGTAAAGTTGGAAAAAGCAAGCTTTATCAAAGTAGTATTGTGAACTTTATGCCATTTTTGGATTAATTCATTGTGCAATGCTTCAAAAGTCAGAACAAGGCCATTATCCAATGTGTTAGCATTCAATTATGGAGTGTAGAAGGGATTAGGACCTGTAATACCAAGTACAAGCATGTTTGAAACTGATTTGCAACTTGTAACATTGTGAAAATGCCTTGAACAAAAGTGATAAATTGCCATTTTCCTTTCTTCGATTCTCCCTAACCATGAATGATCTTGGAGAGTTCTTCGACATTTTGGAAAGCTTATAACATGCTTTACAATCCATCTTTGAAATGAATTTTGAGATACCTCTTGGAACTAGATGAAAAATGTCCATGAAGTTAGGTCAAAATCCTGCCTAAACTAGGGCAAAATTTTACTAAGTTAAAAAGTTTATGGACCCCTATTCAAAAAATCGTAACTTGAGATACAAGAATCTTTTGGGAAAACTTTGTGAATAAAAGTTGTATATTTCATAGAGGACTACAACTTTCATGTTGGAAGTTTTCTTTGAATCCAATTGCATCATGGTGAAAAAGTTGTGGAAAGTTAGGGAAAAAAAGAAAATTTCCATACTTAGAAATTTTCTAAGTTATGAAAAAATTTCAAATTAAAACCCTAATTTGCAAAATTGGTTTTCTTGATCAACAAGTTTCATATTTTGACATATCTTGATGAATTATGACCCTTGGAACTTGATTTTGACCAAAAAGTCAAAGTTTGACTTTTCAGTATACAGTTGATTTTTGATCAGTTGACTGCAAAATTCATCTGTCAATCCTATGCATTTGAGATCTTTTGAACTAAGTGATTAGGTCAAGATGATGCAATTGAGTCTTTGAAATCATGCTTGAACCCAATTGGTCATTGTCTAGGTTAAAAATCAGAAATTTCCCTTTCTCAGTCAAAACCCTAATTTTGACCATTTTGCCCTTTTGATGATCTAATCAAATTTCTTGAGGAGTTGTCATCCAAACTTGATCAAATGGTACATAGGAGACTAGAATGTTGCTGTGAATAAAAAATTATGAAGTTTGACTGTAAATTGGCCATGGTTGACTTTTTCCCCAATATAGTTGATTTTTAGGTCAATTGTCCAATTGACTGGGCAAAAATGTGATTCAAGGCTTGAAACTTGGTATGGACAATCTTAGGGGTCCAAGATGGTATATGAAAGTCACATGAAGCATTGATGGTCCATGTTGTACCCCAAAATTTTCCCTCTCATATTTCTCAAAACATTGCAAGGAAAATCTTCAAGTGGCTCAAGATTGCTCAAGAGTTGGACAGTCAAGCTATCTCCTAAGGCAGTCAACCCCAAATTAGGGTTTTGTGTTGCATCAAGATCCTTGAGTACAAATGACTTCAAGTTATCCCCAATGTCCTAATATGTTCTCAAGGTCATCCATGTCAAGTTTCAAGCCTTGCAGAGGAAGTTTGCTCAGTCAATTGCTCAAAGGGTCCAAAAATCGACTGTGCTAGGGCAAAAGTCAACTGTGACCCAAATACAGTCAAACTTCAAGATTTTTTGTCAACATTCTCATTTTGAAAGATATTTCATCATTTGATCAAGGGTTAATCATGATTCATCAAGGATTGCTCAAAATTCATCAAGATTCAAAAGTTGCTAAATTAGGGTTTTGTAGGAAAAGTCAACTAAACTTTGACCAAGCATAACTTTCTCATACGTTATGCGAAATGACCCATCCAAAGCTCATTTTGAAGAGGATGAAATTCCCTACAATCCATCTTCATACCCCAAGATCATAAAATTCACTCACAAAAAGTTATAAATTTGGACATTATAGGTCATTTTTGAAAGTCAACAAAAACACCTTTTTTGTCAAAGCTTATAACTTGAGAATGGAATATTAAAATGGGATTATACCAAAAGCGTTGGTTAGAGGACATATAAATCTTTCTAAAAAGTCCAAGAACACTTCCAAAAGTTCAAAATTGAAGAAGTTATGCATTGTTGAAGTTGGGCATTTTTGCAAAATTGCCAAAAGTCAACTATCCCCAAAACTTCAAATTTTGTCAAATGGGCCCATTCTTTTCCACTTGATTTGAGTTTTCCACATTGCACACGTGTCCTAGCTTCAGCCTTGAGATCATATTTCTTTTTTTATTATTTTATTTGATTTTTTTATTGAATTATTTCACTTTAAATCAAATAAAATCATATAAAATCAAAAGTATTTATAACTCATGATTTTTTGGTTGATTTAGGCTTTGAATACAACTATTATGTGAGTCAAATTCGCATCAAGTGCATTGGTTACAAGAAGATATGATTTAGGCCAAATTTGGAAGGTTGTAATAGTGGAATCAAATCCAATTCATGAGCATTGATATGGAGAGATTTGCACCAAGTTTCTTACCCTAATGCAATATACATTACATAAGGAAGGCAAAGGCACGAAAATAAAGGTTGGAGGCTGCAGGAAGAGGCAGAACAAAAGTTTGAAAAAGTGGTAAAAAGCTTGAATTCAAGATCATAACAAGAGGCGTTTTCAGAAGCCAAAAGCTATCCCAATCGCTTCCTGGGTGTTCACTCAACCTTCCTGGATCAAGAGCAAGCGTTCTCACATACCACAAAGCACTGTAAGTATCACGAAAATCACCTTGGTTCTTGAATTCGTGATTCATTATTCTTGCATCAGTTGAACAAATTGATTGCATATTCATAACCCTCATGACATTTGTAAAATTTTTGCATTATTCAATTTGGTTTATAGGCGCTGTAACCCCAAAAAACCATAGCTAGGGTTGCGTCTTTGTTTTTAGGGCTTTCTTTTTCAAGAAAAATCAGGACTCAAGAAGGACATAATGTTAATCAGGAAGCCAAGACGAACTCAGCCATGTTTTTGGAATTGATTTATGTGGCCTAGAGAAGATTTTAGAGCAAGCTTGCGTATTTAGCTGCGGATCCAAATCCGCGGGTAATATTTGCCGGATTTGGAGGTAGAAGACGACGAGCTGTCGTTCTCCCATTGGTAAATTCAAATTAATTTTCGCGCATTTTTATTTTCTGGCATATAATTTGTTTTGTTTATATTATAATTTCTTTGTATTTTACTAACAATAGAATTAAAGCAGTGCAATGGCAAGCGTGCAAGCATATCACTTTCAGGACCTGGGTTCGAATCCCAGGTCCCCCACTTTCTTTGTTATTTTCCTTCTTTAGGTAATCACATGTACATCCAAGCATGCAGCGCACCATACGCCTTCACACATCCAACAGCCAGATGGCCAAAGGCCAGATCTGGTGATCCAGGCTGAGAGTCCACCATGGAGTCAAGTCCAAGTGCGCACACGAAATCCTAAAAGTCAAACCAGGCCAGCGCTTAATGGGCCTCAGCATTGCTATATGCACCACAAAATTCAGGCCCAAACCTCTCTCTCTCTTTATTTTATTTATTTTGTTTATTAATTGTTTTTATTATTTTTGTTTTTAATTCTAACCAATCATTAAAATTCTTTTAAAAAAAAAATAAAATCACACCAAAATATTTTTATTTAATCAAATTCTAACTTTTATTTTTATTAATAAACATTAATTAAATTAATTTAGGTTTTAATGTTAGAATAATTTTAACCCTTTTTGCAAATAATTAAAATTAACTAGACTTAATTAGGTTTTACTAATTCAATTAATTTTTATTTTCTTTCTTTAAATAACCAAAAATCCAAAAATCCAAAAATAACTTTTTTCATTTAATTAATTAATTTATTTAATTTAGTAATTAATTTAGATTTATTTCTTTCTTAAAATAAAAAAAAACAACAAAAAAAGATACTTTCTCTCAAAAAGGGTCAAAACCCTATTTGCGCTCGATTTAATTTCTCGCACGCGATTTATTTTCTTTTATATCATAATGTATTTGTTCCCGGTTTGTAATAGTTAATAGGACCTTTATTTATTTTTTATCACTTTATTTATTTTTACAAAGGGTTTGTCTTTGGCGATGTAAATACCCGACGCCTTGTAATTTAAATTCCGCTTTTATTTCCCGCAAAATATAACTGTTAGATGTTTGATAATAGGAATGCATGACAAGAATGAATGTTTAACCTAAAATCAACTTAGATCACCCTTAACATGTACAAAGATAAAATTAACTGAAAACGACACACTTGCACATGCGCACTCTTAGGGTACACCCCCACTTGGTTGCCTTCGTACGCGGTCATTGAGTATAGGTCACTTTAGAGGTCGCCCTCTTGTCCAAAGATCATAGTTACCTCGAAACAGTTGCCTCGGATATTGTCGCCTCAAAACAAATGATCTAAGACATTAGGGTTACCGCTAAGGCATCCTAACATTGCTTTAGTGACCGTACGTCCCTCATTCGAATTGACCCTTAAACTCCAACGACAGTGCTAACTACTCATCAATAGTGGGATAGCATTGCCTAAAGGAAGATAGCATAGAACGATTCCTTTTTCGAGTAGTTAGATGGTTCTTAAGTACTTGCTCTTTCAAAAAACAAAATATTTTTCACACTTACATTCCTTTTCGAACAAAGTTTTCAAAACACTTCATACGCTCTTGAGGACAGAAGCAAATCGAAGTTTTCAAACAAAAACTTTTTTCAAACCCACAAGCACAAAGAAAGCAAAATTTTGAAAACAATTCAGCAAGTACCTAAGAGCCCGTGGATAACCACGGATAGAAAGGGTGCTAACACCTTCCCTTTCTATAATCTACCCCCCGAACCCGAGTAATATCTCGAAAAAGGAATTTTTCTGTGCTTTTTTCCTTTCCTTGTTGGATAAAATAAAAGTCGGTGGCGACCCTTGCTTACCGCGACATTTTGCGAATACAAACGCAAAACGCAAACCAGCATTCCAAAAAACAGTAAGTTCTTCCCACCGTATCACAGAACTGGCGACTCTGCTGGGGACGCTTAATAAGTGGGGTGTACTTTAGGAATAGTTCATAATGTTTTCAATTGCTTGACTTGTATGCTTTATCTTTGTGGGTTGAATCGGAGTTACTATAGATCCTAACCCGGATCTAGGGGACACCCTTTAGGTAAGTAGCAATAAACTGTGAGGGAACTGTACGACGTAGACCGATACGGTTGAAGCAGTAGCTACGTTGGTGTGTGTTGGCTGAAGATTTTGATAATGTTATTAGAAGCCAAATGAATTAAGCGTTTCGATCAAAATGAGGTAAAGAGCCATGTTTCGAAGTAGCAGAAGCAGTGTTTCGAATAAGTATGTCAAAGCTTAGAGCTTCGAGTGGCAATTATGGGAACATATCTAAAGAAGTCTCGAAATAACAACAAGGCTGTGTTTGGGAAGAGCGTTCGAAACAGAGAAGTACCAAAGCATTTGAAATTCAAATGGAAGCGGGACATTCGAAGTTTGAAAGTTATGTGCTGGAGCATTTGGGGACACGTGGAAAGAAGAAAGAGGCACTGTTCTGCATGTTCTGAACGTGGCATAATCCTATAGCAAGACCGTTATGGTCAAATTAGTATAAATAGAAGTCTTAGTATTAGGGTTTCATGTGTCATATCTATTATACAAAATACTCAGTAATATTCAAACTACCACATGGCAAGGGAAACGAATGCAAGAGAAATGTATGTATGATAGCACCATGTATTTCTGATTTAATGAAAACCTTTTACCATTTCCAGCACTTTCTTTTATCCTTTTGTCAAATAACATTTACAAGTTTTCTCATTTACAGTCTTTTCCCTTCGAAATCTCTTCTTCAAAGTTTTACATTTTAATGCTTTCTTCATATTTCAAGCACTTTATATTTCAGAAAACTGTCATATTTTCCATACATTTACCTTCAAGTCTTATCCTTCGAACGCATATTTTTACTTAAAGTCATTTACAGATTTCTTACATTAAACGCTTTCTTCATATTTCAAACCTTTTACGTTCCAGAATTTCTTTACATTAATTGTTTCATAATTCGAAACCATTTACTTGACTTTTATGCAATTGCACATGTCTTTACAATTAACATTTATTCATGCAACTTAGTTTCACACACACATTTTGATTACATCCTTAGACTTTTAGAGAGAGAGATCGAAATAAGCCAAACACTCAAATATCAACCATGAGTATCTGTTCGATCGTGAGAGTAACCTTAATATCCAAGGAGTCCTAGGATCAATCTAGTCGATCCTGTGAGTTACCAGAGGAATTGAATAACAGTCAGAAAGATTATTTGGTAGTTTGGAAGACTAGCGGTTGTTTACCAGAAATCACTGGAAACAAATTGGCACACCCGGTGGGACCAATAATTGGATATTAGAAACAAAGGATTGTTGAGACATAACCATTACAAAAAACGTCGGAACCTAAGAAGTTTGCTGTTTTATGAACCTGAGAAGTGGTAAGATAACCAACAGCAACCAACCTTTATCCAGAAGAAAACGTTTGGACAAAATGTCTAATTTTGACAATCAACAAGGGGACCAAAATGGCCCACATACAACAGGCACTAATGCGTCCACTTCGATCAGAACATCTAATGTAATCCCTTCGAACGCACAGTCTGTTGCATCTTCAACCAGTAACGTAGCCACCAATGGAGTAAGTGGCATATCAACTAATAGTTCGATCTTAGGAAATACTGGAACCATTGGTTACCCTGGGGGATTCGTCCCACCATCAGGGACACAATCCCATTTCGCCACTCCATTAACTAGACCACCCGATTTCGATGGGAATATAACCAGAAATTCCTCTTATGGAATGCCAACATCTTTTATGGCAGGTTTACACAATTCCACATCGAATTCATCTCCACAACTAGGGTCTGGGTCTGGGGCGAATCAGTTTATGACAAATAACCAAGGGTCAGTGGGTTATAGCATAATGCCTATCTTAACCACAGACAACCAGTTAGCTTTTAGGCAATTGATGGATGACAGTAACCATAATATGATAAGGGTGTTAGCACAAACCATGCAGGAGATATTTGCCCCAATAGTGCAAAATGTGACTGTGACAAACAGAGAAAACACTGACAATATGAGTCGAATAGCAGATTTTTTTGCTCCCCCAGAAAGGCGTAGGCAGAATCAGGCGGGATTTCGAGCAAACATGCCTGTTATAGAACAAATTGCTAACGACCCAATTTATAGACCACCCAGAGAAGAAGTTAACTTGGGGGCCAAGGCACCAAGGTTAGAAGCCCCAATAATCCCTGGCCCACAAAGAGAAATTATGGAACCAGGGGCAAGGGTCGAAAGGCTAAAAGCCCCGGAGTTTCGAGAAGAACAACCTAGGGGAGTTGTTTTGGTTGGTCGAAATCAAGATGCCGATGCTGTCGTTCATAGAGTTCGAAACGATAACATCTTGGAAGAAAACAACTTAACCACCATGATAGAGAGAGTCATGGCCCAGAATGGCCTCAACACAGGAATGAGAAGGCCAAATTATGCTTCTCCTATATTGGATTGCATAATGCATACTGATTTACCAAGGGGATATAAAGTCCCTAAATTTACAAAGTTTGCTGGGGATACCAATGAGTCAACAGTCGAACACATAGCGAGATATCTAACTGAAGCGGGAGATATAGCCAATAATGAAGATCTCAGGATCAAATACTTCCCAAGTTCCTTGACAAAAAACGCCTTCACATGGTTTACCACTTTGCCTCCTGGGTCCATTGACACTTGGGCTCTCTTAGAAAGATTATTCCATGAACAATTTTACATGGGACAGTCGAAAATAAGTTTTTAGGAATTGGCCAGTGTTAAGAGAAAGTTCACCGAACCCATAGATGATTATCTGAATAGATTTAGGCTTTTGAAATCCAGATGTTACACAGTAGTGCCTGAACATGAGTTAGTCGAAATGGCCGCTGGTGGCTTGGATTATTCTATTCGAAAGAAACTAGACACTCAATATTTGAGGGATATGGCTCAGTTAGCCGATAGGGTTCGACAGGTCGAAAGACTAAAGGCCGAAAAAGCCAGAGTCTTTAAGAATAGCAAGAAAGAAAGGATTTCCTATGTTGGGATTGAGGAAGCAGAAGAATATCCTGAATTCGAATTCGAAGAGGTCGAAATCGACCTCGCTGAATTAAAACAGGCCCCGCCTTATTCCTGCAAATTGTTAGTTCCCACAAAAGGGAAAGACATTGTTGAAAATGAGAAAAGTGACAAATTTCCAAAGAAGGTTTATACCTTCGATGTCACTAAATGTGACGAGATTTTTGACTTACTTGTCAAAGATGGCCAACTAATTGTGCCATCAAATGTCAAAATACCTCCTTTGGATCAGAGAAAGAAGAGAGGATTTTGCAAATATCATAGTTTCCTAGGCCACAAAACCTCACAATGTTTTCTTTTCAGGGACCTGATTCAAAATGCGATCAAAGATGGCAAACTAAAGTTTGCTGATAAGGTGAAGATGAAAGTGGACGAAGATCCCTTGGACGTCGCAGACACCAACTACTCCGAGCCTGCATGCATTGGAGAGGTCAACATGGTGGAAACTGATCAAAGCGACGCCCTAACAGGAGAGAAGGGTGCTGAAGTTGAAAACTGGGTGATGGTTGAAGTCAGTAAGGAGGTCACTGAAGACATCCAGAATACGCCAGAGACTTCGATTGCCGCACCTGTAGCTGTTACAAGGGAAACCCAGGCTACTGAAGGCCAGGGAAATCAAAACCAAGAACTAACACAAGTCACTGAAGGCTTGAGGCTGGAATTGGAGAAAGTCCAAATCACGCAGCCAATTTCCCCTCAGAAGGAAATATGGGACACTCTAGGGGAACCCAGTGGAAAATTTGACTATTTGGTCAAATATTCTGCCCCAGAGAGTTCGAAGGTTCAGATTAAGGATATAAAGCCCACAGGATGGGGCGATGATGAAGCTAAGGGGGAAGATGTTGAAATAAATATGGTGGATATGGAAAGACCTCGCTCTGAGATGGAGGAAGTAGAAAAATACTTAGAAAAAGAAAAGTATAGAATGCTAGTCTCAAAGATTATCTCATGACATGCCACAAAGGAGATTCAGGCATGATATTGTGCCATAGGTGCAGCATCCTCTGTAATCAAAGAATCACTGCGAATTTCGAAAGGGTACAGAGGACTCGAACTGGTAACAATTGGCGCCAGGATAACCAGCTTTTTAGGTGTTATCCCAAGGCTGGAGAAAGTTTGCTGGAATTTGTGTTTCGCTGCTACAAAGGGGCAACCAAGTGCTTGATTTGCCCAAGGTGTTCTGCTGTGTATGACCAAAGCATGGCCAAGGCTTTCGAAACGATTCCCTTCGCCCCTTGCTGGAACCATCAAGAAACTGTCCAGATGGGCCCACGTTTCGACAGCAGACACAAACAGTGAAGGCCTGATAGCCCTCACCCCAAGGCTGCTCGAAGAGTGACTTTCAAACTCCCTGCTGAAGTGCCAACCGATAGATGGTTACAGGTCAGAAATGACAAAGGCAAAGATAGATGGAGAAACGCTGAACGAAATGCACGCCATGCTGTGACATACAGGAGGCAATTCAACACAGCAAAAAGGGAGGAGGTGAGATTGGAAAATTACAAAGGAAGGAACCCCATGTCAAGATCCCAGTGGCGCAGGCAGCAAAGGATTCGAAAGGCTGAGAGAGAAGCTGTGGCGAACAAAGGGGTTACTTCAACAAAAAACCAAGGTGAATCTAGCACCAACAAACCAAAAAATCAAACTGAAGACAAACCTCCAGTCAATAGGAGGCTCTTCTCTGAAGAACAACGCGATGAACCAAAGGAATACACTCCAGGCCCGGAAGAGGAAGAAGATATGATAACAGATAACTTCGAATCGAAGGGGGAGTCTTCATTTAACCTGAACTGTAACGTGGTGTCTGTGCTTCCCTGCAAATTTGGGTAGGAAACTGAAATCAATGAATATGAGGAGGAAGACACCACAGATCTGATGAAACATAGGCCTGTGTGCTACTATGTGATGGACAATGGGGCTGTTGAGGAACAAAATGCGTTCTTCGAACGTCCAGAACCTGCAATGAAGAACCATCTCAAGCCACTTTTTATTCGGGCGAAAGTTGGTGTCCATGGTGTGAACAAAGTTCTAGTGGATGGGGGTGCTGCAGTCAATTTGATACCCCACTTCATGCTAAAAAGATTAGAGATTCGTGAAGGAGACATCAAGCCCCATAATATGGTTCTGTCCAATTATGAAGGAAAAGTTGGCAAAACACTGGGAGTGGTCCAGTTGGAATTGACAATAGGCTCAAGCTGTAGGCCCACCATGTTTATGGTGATCGAAGCCAAGGCCAAATATAACTTACTGCTGGGAAGGGAGTGGATCCATGGCGTGGGGGCAGTTCCTTCGTCAATGCATCAGCGACTAGTTCTATGGAGAGATGATGGGATCGTGGAAAACATCGAAGCAGACCAGAGTTACTTTATGTCAACTGTCAATTTAGTTGACAAGAGGGATTATGATAAAAATCTGGCAAAGATTGCTCCGTGTGTTCCAAATGATGAGATTAATGAAACTAGAAACGCCCACTACTACATGACCCTTCGTCATGATGGTCTTTACTGGGATAGAACAATAATCAGTGAAGAGGAGGGAGTCGAAAGCACTATACAAAAACGGCCAGCAGGCTGGGACTTCGACAACCTTATCCATGACTGAGTCTACCTTTTTCGAAAGGATTTCGGCCTATATGGCTGAGAACGAATCAAAAGCGGCCTTAGAGGCTGAAATAAATAAATCAACTATAAAGATGAACGAAGTAAGTGGGGATGGTTCGAAATGCTCACCCTTTGAAGAGTTTGAGATGGATCAAAGGTTGGATGCCATCTATGATAAATAAACCTTAGGCTTCGAAAGGGAACCCATAAACTCAGGTGCCAAAATGTTGGCACAAGATCCACTTGAAGAAGTTAACTTAGGGGATGAAAAAACGAAAAGAGTAACCTACATAAGTGCTAAACTTAGCCCAGGCCTCAAGAAGGAAGTGATCGAAGTCCTCAAGGAAAACAAAGATTTCTTCGCATGGGATTATGACGAGATGCCTGGTTTAAAGAGGGAGTTGGTCGAACACAGACTGCCAATCAAAGATGGCAAGAGGCCCATCAAACAAACTCCCAGAAGATTCGCACCAGCGGTTCTCACAAAAATTAAAGCTGAGATCGAAAGGTTGCTTCGTTGCAAATTCATCAGGACAACAAGGTACGTCGAATGGTTAGCAAACATAGTACCTGTTATTAAGAAAAATGGTTCTTTAAGAATTTGCATAGATTTTAGGGATTTAAACACTGCAACCCCTAAAGATGAATATTCCATGCCTGTGGCAGAAATGCTAGTAGATTCTGCTGCAGGGTTCGAATACTTGAGTATGTTAGATGGATACTCTGGGTATAACCAGATTTTCATTGCTGAAGAAGATGTTGCAAAGACAGCATTTTGTTTCCCAGGAGCCTTAGGCACCTACGAATGGGTGGTGATGCCTTTTGGTTTAAAGAATGCTGAGGCAACTTATCAAAGGGCAATGAATTCAATTTTTCACGATTTCATTGAAACCTTCATGCAGGTGTATATTGACGATATAGTCATCAAATCTATATCTGCAGAAACACATTTGCATCATTTAAGCCAATCATTCGAGCGAATGAGAAAACATGGCTTAAAGATGAATCCCCTTAAATGTGCATTTTTTGTGCAGGCTGGAGATTTTCTTGGTTTTGTGGTTCACAAAAAAGGAATTGAAATCAACCAGAACAAAACCAAAGCCATAATGGAGACAAAAGCACCTACGTCAAAAAAGGAGTTGCAATCTCTGCTAGGGAAAATTAACTTCCTCAGAAGATTCATTTCGAACCTAAGTGGAAGAACCCAAGCTTTCTCTCTGTTACTTCGTCTAAAGCAAGGCCAAGCCTTCGAATGGAACGAAGCTCACCAGGAGGCATTTGACAGGATAAAAGAATACCTTTCTCAGCCTCCTATTTTGTCTCCACCTTCATGGGGGAAGCCCATGAGATTGTACATCTCTGCCTCTGAAGTTAGTATAGGTAGTATGCTAGCACAAGAAGATAGCAATGGCATCGAAAGAGCCATATACTATTTAAGTAGAGTGCTAAACGATGCAGAGACCAGATATAGCAATTTAGAAAAGCTATGTCTCTGCTTGTATTTCTCTTGTATGAAACTCAAGTATTATATAAAACCTGTTGATGTTTATGTTTCATCTCATTTCGATGTCATTAAACATATGCTTTCAAAACCAATAATGCATAGCAGAGTTGGCAAGTGGGCTTTAGCCTTAACAGAATATTCGTTGACTTTCATGCCTTTAAAAGCTATGAAAGGTCAAGTGATTCCTGACTTCATTGTGGACCATTCTTTGGTTGAGCAGACGGTCATGAGTTACGTCGAAATGCAACCATGGAAATTGTACTTTGATGGTTCAACCCACAGGAATGGAAGTGGTGTTGGAGTCCTTCTGATTTCTCCTGAAGGAATTCCAACAAAATTCAAGTATAAATTAGATGGTCCTCGTTGTTCTAACAACGAAGCTGAGTATGAAGCGCTCATTGTTGGACTTGAAGCTTTGTTGGAATTGGGGGCAACCAGAGTCGAAATTAAAGGGGACTCTGAATTAGTGGTCAAACAAATCACAAAGGAATACAAGTGCATAAAGGAAAATTTAATGGTATACTTCGTCATAGTCAATAGGCTATTGAGGAAATTTGAATACATGGATATTCAACACATACCAAGAATAGAGAACCAAGAAGCAAATGACTTAGCGCAGTTGGCTTCGGGTTATAAAGTGGCTACCAAGAACTTCAAGGATTTGGTCGAATTAAGGGGAAGAGTTATGACTACTAGATTCACACCATCGGATCTGGAAAGTATGAGATTGGGATATGCTGAGAAACAGGGATTTGAAATATTAGCCATAAACACTTTGTCAGATGCAGATTGGCGAAGTCCACTGAAGAGTTATTTAGCAGACCCAACGCTAAATGTGGATAGAAAGACAAAATATAGAGCATTGTCATATCTCCTCATGGGGAACGAATTGTTTAAAAAGACCCAAGAGGGTGTATTATTAAAATGCCTAGGAGAAAGTGAGGCATATTTAGCATTGTCTGAAGTCCATAATGGGGCATGTGGGGCACATCAAGCAGGCCATAAAATGAAATGGTTGTTATTTCGATACGGCTTGTATTGGCCTAGCATGCTCAAAGATTGCATAGACTTTGCTAAAGGATGTGAGGAATGTCAGAAACATGCAGGAATTCAACATGCCCCTGCAAGTGAGTTGCATTCGATCATCAAACCATGGCCATTTAGAGGATGGGCATTGGATTTGATAGGAGAAATAAATCCTGCTTCGTCCAAAGGACAGAAATACATCTTGGTGGGAATAGATTATTTTACCAAATGGATCGAAGCTATACCACTGATAGTTGCTGATCAAGAGGCTATTATTGAATTTATACAAAAACACATTATCTATAGGTTTGGATTGCCAGAGAGCATAACCACAGACCAAGGCTCTGTGTTTACGGGCAGAAAGATGCAAGGATTTGCCCAAGAAATGGGGTTTAGATTGCTAACATCAACGCCATATTACGCTCAAGCAAACGGACAAGTCGAAGCAGCAAATAAAGTAATAATAGGATTAATCAAGAAGCATATTGGCAAAAAGCCAAGAAACTGGCACAAAACTCTGGACCAAATATTATGGGCTTGTAGAACATCTCCTAAGGAAGCTACTAACACTACGCCTTTCCAACTCACATTTGGTCATGATGCAGTGTTGCCAGTAGAAATTCATCTACAATCAGTTCGAATTCAGAGACAAAACGAAATCCCAGCTGCATTATATTGGGAAATGATGATGAATGAATTAGTTGAGTTGGACGAAATTAGATTACATGCATTGGAAATTTTGATGAGGCAAAAAGAAAGAGTGGCCAGAACATACAATAAAAGGGTGAAGAAAAAAGTATTCATTATTAATGACTTGGTTTGGAGAGTCATATTGCCTATGGACAAGAAGAATAAAGCGTTAGGTAAATGGTCACCTCATTGGGAAGGACCTTTTCGAATATTAAAAGTATTCTCAAACAATGCATACGAAATCGAAGAACTCATGAATGATAAACGTATCCTAAAGGTTAATGGGAAATATTTAAAGAAATATAAGCCAAGCCTGCATGAGATTCGAATAGTAACAACGTAAACAAGATGTTATAAAAAGCCAAGATGGCAAGATAAAATGCCAAAATGGCGTTGTTCGAATATTACATGTAAGAAACCAAATGTATGTGTCAAATAAACATCAAAATCTAGAAATAAGAATTATTTTTCAATCGATTAAAGGTGCTTCGAAATGATTCAAGTTTCTGCTGAGCGAACCGCCTGGCTCCTTCCAAGGTTGCCACTTCTCCTTTAAGTTGTTCTGCAGTCTCCATTTCCGCAAGCCCCTGGTTGAGAAGCTCTTCGAATTGGTTACCAGCAGTATTGGTTTCGAAGGCTAGTTATTGCTCTTTAGCCTCCTTAACCTTCTGTTGAAGTTCCAGAATCTGCCTTTCCCAAAGAAGTATGGACTCAGCTCGAGCCTCATAATCAGTTTTCGCCTACTTCAGATGCATAGCTTGATCCTTAGCTTCTTAAGAGAGTTTCGAAGCTTGTTCATAAGCGGCATCCATGGCAATGCGTTTCTCGTGAACCTTCTTGGCAGCAGATTCGTCTTGGAGAAGGTAACCAGTTACGTTGTCCAGCAAATTCTGAAGATCGAACAAGAGAGTACTAACTGGCAAGGAGCAGGTGGAAAGATTGACCTTTGTGAGCAGCTCCTTCATAGTATAGCAAGCAGTACTATCTTGCTTAAGCACTTCGAATATATCCACATTGAGAATGGTTTTCCTAATTTTATTAAGAAGAACAATTCTTTCGTCTGTGGGAAGAGGATAGCTGGTCGAACTTGTGCCAGCCCTAGCAAGTGGGACGTCCCTCTGAGCCAACTTTGCCTTCATGTACCCAATAGGGTCATTTCGTCTCAGAAGTGCCAGTTCCTCGTCAGTCATTCGACACAGAGAGGATTGAGGGAGTTCCACACGTAGGGGAGCCACGTCCATTTCAACCTCTATGGGTTCCTTGGTTGCATTACCATCCCCTTCATTCGTTTCGTGCTCTTGGTCTTCTTCATCCTCATCCAAGTCCACCACTTCGATACCATCCCTTTCACTGCTATTTGCATTGGACTCCGTCCCAGCAGTCGAACCGTCATTGGCATTCTCCTCCTCAGATTCTTCGTCTGCAGATTCTTCGGCTCTTTGCCCGGAATCAGCTTTCTCTTCTTCAATTTGAGTGTCCTTTGGGTCCTCTTGAAGAGTTTCAAGAGGGGACTTTTGAAGAGAAGCCCTTTGCAAATCCTCTGCAGACGTTTGAAGTGTTGTTTCGTTTATCTCTTTCAGAGGAATGGAGGTACCTTGATCATCCTGCTGTTCAGAAGTTCCATCCAGAACCGCCATATTGGAGGAACCTTTATTTTGAACCAGGTTGCTGGAATCTCCTTGAGGAGAGGAGTTGAGCGGAGCAGCGACTCTGGATGGTGAGTTCGAAATAGTGGAAGCTGGATTCAAGATGTTCTGCAAAGAACAACAGAATGTTAAGAAAAACATTCACCAAGGTAATAAGAAGTTAATATTGTAAAAAATTTAAAGGTTCAATTTACCTGTGGACTCTCGGAGGAGAGGTTACTAGCTATGCGTTCCAACGTTGGGTTGGAGGTCGAAGGTGGATTTTTGGATTTGGGTGAGGGAGCAGCATCCCTGGAATCAAGTCTAGAGACACTAGTTGGAACGGTACTTTTCGAAATGTCTTTCTTTTGCTTCTTCTTCGAAGCAGTATTTAAGTTTCCTCCAGCCTTGGGATCTTCCCCAATGGTGCTTGATTTCCGCTTCTTGGGAGTAGTAGGAGGAAGCTTGTTGGTCTGAAAAAAGTTTTAAAGGAAGAGTCAGATGCAAACCATAAAGCATGAGTGAATTCGAAACATCAAGGCTAAGTGATTACCGTTGGAATTGGAACACCGGTTGTTGTTGGTATTATTGTTGTTGTTGTGGTTGCAGCAATAGTGGTTGTTTCGGAAGGAGTCACTTTGTCAGTAGTTTCGATGGAGGCTTGAGAGGCGCTCCCTTCCTTCGACTTCGAGGCAGCTGTCTTTATCCTGATGGCTGAAAATCGAAACAATTAAAGCAAAGGTTAAATATATGGAAAATAAAAGACATTCAGGATTTTCCCAAGCATTCGCACGTGTGCCTTGATCAGATTTAATTGACATGGCAGAAAGGTCGTATCGAAGGTGTCCTGGGAAATCATGAAGCCAGTATCGAGCCCATGTCACAGTCTCAGATGGCTTTGGTTTCCTTTAAAGATATTTGAACATCTCTTTGCAAGTAAACCACCAAGGATATGGGGGAAACCAAGCCAGAGCCAGTTCTGAGGTAGGTAATCTGGGAAATTTAGGTGGATGCATTTCGAATGCCAACCTATACCTATCCTCAGGTGACATCCCTGAAGGAAGTTTTAACTTAGAAACTTTTTGTTTAAATTTTTCCTTCAAGGTCTCAGCTGCTTGATGCACAGTGGAGTCCAAGCACGTGGGGTCGTAAGTAGTTTCAAAATAATTTTGGAAAGCTTTAATCTCTTTGGCATGAGTAAACATACCTTTCTTTGTTGGTACCTGCACATCGAAGGCATCAATTAGTTTCTGTTGAATCGTAAGTGTATCGAACATATAAGTTTGATAAAACTTGGTCCACCATTCCAGAAACCCTTTAGCTGTGAGATGGGTAGGTTCGAAGGTTATCAGCTTGAATTGGGCAAAGCCTTGATATTGTTCTTGCTGTATTTTGGCTTCCCGTGCCTTGAAAGTTCGTCCAGAAGTGATGGCACTCTCAGTTTGGAATAAAGGTTCAGGAATCAGTTGGCATAATCCAAACTGCCTCGAAACAAAGTTTGGTTGGTAAGCAAAGAGAAAAATCTGGTTCTTGGCTGGAGTTATTCTTGAAGAAATGAGTTTAGGCAGCAAAAAAGCTCTCCATACATCCTGAATCTCCTTGCTCTTGATAGCTTCTGAGAGAGCCATGGTGAACCAAGAAGGTCCATGAGCCCTCGAAGCAAAAGGCGCCATGCTCTCTTCAAACTTGTGCCTGTTGGAGAATATCATGATGTACTTTGAGAATTGGACTTTGAAGTCATCTTTGTCGTCATTGGGAGTTAATCTTCGAAGCCTAGTGCCTTCGACTATCCTATCATTTATCTCAGAATCTTGCTCATCAATGGTGTTGCTGGTTGATAAGGAGGGTTCGAACATGGCATTTAGCCATAGTTGAAGCAACCAAAAAGGGCCAACCAACAAAATATTTTTAGAGGTGTGGGATTTGAGGCTCGAAACAGCTGACCTCAGGCTTTCATAAAGGTCAACTAAGAGCAGTTCACTTAGGCACACTTTTCGATTTTCATGCAAGTCCCTAGCTAGAGGAATGAACCTACTAGCTACCTGTAGGGATCTACTGCAGAAAACGTATCTTGACAGCCAAAGGGTTAAGAAAGCAATGTGCTCTACGTCAGACACATTGTCCCCCTCAGCATGGTAATGACTGATAAACTTGGAAAAACTGGCTAGCTTGACTTTGAAGTCAATTATGCTTGAATGTTCTTCGTTGTCGGGTACATAAGTTTCTCCCACTGGCGATAGCCCAGTGATGGCCGCTATGTCGAAGAAGGTTGGGGTGATCATTCCACCTGGGAGATGGAAAGTGTTATAGGTACTGTCCCAGAAATAGAGGGACGCGAATAGCAGAGGGTGGCTGTAGGTGAAACCAGGCTTCGATAGCTTAATCAGGTTATAGATGCCTAATTCT
Organism: Vicia faba; assembly: GCA_948472305.1. NCBI lineage: Eukaryota > Viridiplantae > Streptophyta > Magnoliopsida > Fabales > Fabaceae > Vicia > Vicia faba. The sequence goes on from OX451736.1 coordinate 1,296,970,004, forward strand.
TCCCATTGCTGGGATTTCTTAGCTTCTACTTTCTTGAACCAATTTTGATAAGCAATATCAGAGGTGGGGCAAGATCGAAATGGCTTAAAATTACTTTTTACATAATCCAAAACAAAGGGGTCCTTAGCAGAAACAGTTGGGGTTTCTATGGTATTTGAACTAGAAGATTCTACTGCCTTAGGGGCGTCCATTTTGTTAAATAAGGGTTTAAAACTGTAACAAACTGGGAAAATCGTCCTGGTGTCTTTTAATATTTCAAAAACCGTAAGAGGGCCATTTAAAGCTAACCTCTTACCAGCAACATTGGTAGGAATGAGTACCTGTGACGCATATAGCATTTCTTTTTCCTTTGAAATCATCTGAGGGGCAAGAACGGATTGACCTTGGTGAGTGATGATTTTACTTTCCATGGTAGCTCCTGCAATTTTTCCTTTCTTCTTGGAGACTTTCTTGAGTTGGGATGAAGTAGAAGAAGACATTTTTGAAAGATGTTGAAAGCTTGGGTTTTTTGACGAGAGAAGGAGGGTAAAAGATTTAGAGTGTGAAGAGAAAAGAAAAAGATTAAGTTGGTGATGTTTTATAATGGGGAAGTTTAAGCATCCACCGAATAAGGGTGTGATACGTGGAGATCATGGGTTGGTGTGATGAAGAGGTGGCGTAAAGTTAACATGGGTAATAGGCGTGATTTAAAGATAATCATTATTTGTAACTGCACCATGCTGTGAAGTGGCTCCAGGCGGTTAAGGAATCCAAAAGGTGCTATGATTGACGTGACTGGAGTCAAATGCATTAAATGTTACGATGATTCGAAAGTCCCATCAAAATCTTGTGTAGGTGTTTAAAATAGGTATTTCTCAGAGGAATCGAAATACATATTTTAAAGGGGCAATTTGTTGGCTGAAGATTTTGATAATGTTATTAGAAGCCAAATGAATTAAGCGTTTCGATCAAAATGAGGTAAACAGCCATGTTTCGAAGTAGCAGAAGCAGTGTTTCGAATAAGTATATCAAAGCTTAGAGCTTCGAGTGGCAATTATGGGAACATATCTAAAGAAGTATCGAAATAACAACAAGGCTGTGTTTGGGAAGAGCGTTCGAAACGGAGAAGTACCAAAGCATTTGAAATTCAAATGGAAGCGGGACATTCGAAGTTTGAAAGTTATGTGCTGGAGCATTTGGGGACACGTGGAAAGAAGAAAGAGGCATTGTCCTGCATGTTCTGAACGTGGCATAATCCTATAGCAAGACCGTTATGGTCGAATTAGTATAAATAGAAGTCTTAGTATTAGGATTTCGTGTGTCATATCTATTATACAAAATACTCAGTAACATTCAAACTACCACATGGAAAGGGAAACGAATGCAAGAGAAATGTATGTATGATAGCACCATGTATTTCTGATTTAATGAAAAACTTTTACCATTTCCAGCACTTTCTTTTATCCTTTTGTCAAATAACATTTACAAGTTTTCTCATTTACAGTCTTTTCCCTTCGAAATCTCTTCTTCAAAGTTTTACATTTTAATGCTTTCTTCATATTTCAAGCACTTTATATTTCAGAAAACTGTCATATTTTCCATACATTTACCTTCAAGTCTTATCCTTCGAACGCATATTTTTACTTAAAGTCATTTACAGATTTCTTACATTAAACGCTTTCTTCATATTTCAAACCTTTTACGTTCCAGAATTTCTTTACATTAATTGTTTCATAATTCGAAACCATTTACTTGACTTTTATGCAATTGCACATGTCTTTACAATTAACATTTACTCATGCAACTTAGTTTCACACACACATTTTGATTACATCCTTAGACTTTTAGAGAGAGAGATCGAAATAAGCCAAACACTCAAATATCAACCATGAGTATCTGTTCGATCGTGAGAGTAACCTTAATATCCAAGGAGTCCTAGGATCAATCTAGTCGATCCTGTGAGTTACCAGAGGAATTGAATAACAGTCAGAAAGATTATTCGATAGTTTGGAAGACTAGCGGTTGTTTACCAGAAATCACTGGAAACAGTGTGGCACTTTAGTATGTATCGATATCCCTTGTGGCGCAACGAGGAGAATATGGGTCTGCTAAGGGGTCATTAAGCACCAACTGACCTTAGAACCTTTAAATTGACCAACTTGGCCATAGAACAGTAGCAGTATGCTACACTCATTGAGACCAAACTCTTGCGATGATTTCGGCTGCAAGAAAAGGTTGCTAAACTGGAATTATGACCGATCGAGGGTGGTCAGTGATATTGAGATCCTCTAGAACCCGATTACTATTTCTAGGACAGGTTGAACCAACTAAACTGAAAGAGGGTAATACCTAAACTCCATGCCAGCCTAAACTTAAGGCTGTTTGTGTGACTTGTGTGCCTTCAAACTTGAACTACTTGCACATTCTTGTTATCTGACAACATGAGTTCCTTGTAGGTTTTGTTTACAATCCTTATCCAATAATTTGCATTTATTACAGGGTTTACTTACATCACCTCATACTTTTGCTTAAACGCATAGCATACACATCATAACATCATGCCTTAACATTTCCTTAACCATTTCAAGGATCTCAAGGGTTTGTGATGCAGGTTATGGTAAATCAAATGTCTAGCAAGGGGCAAAGGGGATTTATTTTCCTCTATCCAAGGTTATCTAGAAATCAAAACACGATAACTTGAGTCAGGGGCTATGACCCACTCGATATGGTGAGCTTGACTCTTGAAGAAGGACTCTTAACAACATGAAGTTTCTTCAATCAAAGCTGAAAAATTCAAATTCTAACAAGTTTCTTATTTACCCCGCGGGATCCTTGAAAACATTGCATACATACATATCATTGCATAACAGGTCTCCCAGTACAGGTCTCTCATGTTCTCGCTGTTTATTTCAGCAATGGCTTTCCAACCAGACAACTAAGATCTTCAAACTCGAGAAGCTCAGTTCAGGGACGTATTCCTAAACCTATCCAAGGGGCAGGAAGAGTTAAAAACACTCCTCGTTGGGAACTTGGTCAAGAAAAGTCCTGAAGACAATAAGGACGAATGGCTGGAACAACTGCAAGCTGAGTTCAGTGCCATGAAAACCCAGATGCTGGGGCATATGGCTCTTATCCAAGGCTTAGCTCGGGAATAAGAAGAGCTGAGAACCATTATCAACCAGCTTCATCAAGATACATACAACAACATGAAGGAAACAGTCAAGGTCGGGGACCAAGTCATTAATCAACTTCTGAGAAGTCAAAGGTTTGGTTTGATGAAGAATAGACCTCTCCAAGTTGCTACTACCTCACGGGTCCAACAACAACCTTTCCATAAACAACGGGTTGATCAGAGTAAGCCAAATATGCCCAAAAGGCAATTTACCAAGCTCAACATGTCGCTGTTTCAGGCTTTACAACACCCGTTGAGATTGAATCTGGTGACGTTAAGGGACCCTCCTAAGAATCCCAACATAGCCTCCCCAAGGTATAATCCTGATGCAAGGTGTGCATATCACTCCAACAGCCCGGGGCATGATACTAACATCTGTTGGGCGTTGAGCAACAAAATTCAAGACCTGATTGATGAAGGAGCATTGGAACTCACACAAGACGGTCAGATTGAATTTTTTTGCCATCCCCCCAAGGTTCACCATTTGAAGTGACAAGTACTGAGACGAGAAGACTTTTTGTTCATTAGAATTTTCAAGTTGTAATTTTCTTTTGATTGTTCGAACATTTATTCATGTCAAACTTTATTACTTTATCAATGCATTGCATATGTCTGTTTTGAATCAATCCATTCGTATTTCACTATATTCAAATTACTTTCATTTTTTGTGATGATCAACTCTCGATTAAAAAATTCTAAGCCTTTAGAGGGAGGATGACGAAAATGATATCAAAATCTCTACAATATGCTTTTGAACAGACCCCGCTGACGAGGTACAGGAATTGTTTCAAATCCTAAACAGTGGAGTTATAAGAAAGATAATCCCTAGTCAACCCCTTTGAGCCAAAGAAGTCAGAGTTTTTCTTTTAACAAATTAAAACCCTTAATTATAACCTGGGGCAGGGTAGTTTTCTCAGTTAATCTAGTTGCACAATGAATGGCATCAAAGAAGTCTATCCGAAACGAAAGACGGTGATGGTTCCCTATAATCGTCAGGACAAGCTGTCATTATCTCTCAAAAATCAAAGCCCATTAAGTCAAAACCTATGAAGGAGACTTAAGAAAAAAATGGGGCATCCCACTGACTGTAATCACAAAAAGAAACAGTTCAGGTAAAAGACAGGGATAATGAAATAAAAAAGAAAGAGGTCATACAAACTCTCAACAAAAACGACTGCCTGTTCAAAATAAATTGTCAGTATCCGAACCATCACTGGTATATCAGAGTAAAGACTCAAACAAGATCTAATGCATGATTGGCTTAGTTTAGGATCAAAGAACATCATGAAGAACGGGTGGGTACAAATAAAATTTGAGCCTTTATCCTTTGTTTATTAAACCGTGAACCAGGCCACATTATAACCCTTAAAAGTCCTAGCTGAAGCATGGGTTAGTCCGAAAGCATACTGTTACAAAAGGTATCCTGACTCCTGTAGGGCTTGCTGTAAATCCTGAGTTGACGTCACATTTTACAAAATTTTCCTATCTTACTGAAAAAATGCATTTTCAAAAACTTCAAGACAGACATAAGTTTTGCATTCTTAAAATAACATTGTTTGCATATGACTATTTGTTCAAACAACAGAGAAATTCGCACGACGAATATCTAGTGAACAAAAACCTTTTCAATAAAAAGGGTCACCTCAAGTGGAAAAAACACTTCCAACCAAGGGGCACGACATGAGCATTGTCCATCATCTGGGGCAGTTAAGTCAAGATTCAAGGAATCTCTCAAAATGCCAAATAGCCAGGGGCAAATCTCCATCTGAATCAATTGGGGCATTGGACATGAATTCCAGCAACAAATCTTGCATGATCAAACAAAGATCTTCTGGTAATATGACAACACAACACTACCGACAGTGACACCTCCTTACATCCTGAGAGCGTGGACATAGTCAGAAAATAACGCGCATGAATAAAGACCCGCTAGGTTGACTGGCCTAGGTAAAAATAAGGGCTTCCCGGCGAACAAAAAGGGTTCCGGCAAAAATTAGGGATGAGAATGAAAAAGTGTACACCCTGCAAGTCGAAAACCTGAAAAGGCGGCTTGGGCAAAATAGGGTATCCCGGTGGACTGAAAACCCGAAAGGGCAGTCCAGGCTAAAAATTAGGGATCAAAGCGTACGACTATGTCTCGTCATCTCATCACTTGCCTACCAGAAGAAGACTTGTCATTTTGACCAAAAGATACCAAGCACCTCATAGGTGGGGATAATACTCGATCCACAGGGCCTCCACAGGCACCTTCTCCCGCAGAAATAGAGGCAAAAAAGTCTCGATGCAAGCCATCGTCATATCCTTAGCACGCGTCCCAGTAGCATTCACTCCCCGCAGAGTAAGACAGTAATGACAACTCTCCCCAGCTGAGACTTGCAACTGTGAATGAATCGGTAATATCCTCCCCAAGCAGAGTTTATCTACCATCAACACTGAAAAGGCTTAATATCCCCAGCAGTCTTAATATTCCCCAACGGAGTATAAGAATATTCCCCAGCAGAATACAAGATATCCCCAGTGGAGTTTAAATTTTCCTAGCACAGTCTGAAAAAGCTTCCCCAGTGGAGTTGAAGAATCATCCCCAGTAGACTCTGGAAGTTCGTCCCTGGAGGAGTATAAAAATAAATATCCTCAGTCGAGTTCAAAGGAAGACTCTCCCCAGCAAAGCTCAAAGGATTGTCCCCATCAAAGCTCAAAGGATTATCCCCACAAGAGTATAACAGGTTATCCCCAGTGAAGTCGCAACTGAAAGATCATCCCCAGTGGAGTTCTTTCCTTTCACAAACAGGAATTCAATCCCCAACATGATTCAGTATCACCAGCAACGGTAATTCATCCCCAGCGGAACCTATTGGTTGAATCCTCAACAGATCATCTCCTCCCCACAGAGTAATCTCCTCCTCAGTTTATTCCCCAATGGAGTTATCCTCTCCTGCAGATCTATTCTCACAATCATCTTCGTTCGTCATCCCCAGCGGAAGCGAAGAATTCAACTCTTTTCTCCAGCAGCTATCCGTGATTTACTTTCCCCAGCTAAAACATTACATTTCCATACATCATGACACATGCATATACGCATCATACAATACAATCTCATTTATTTTGAGAACATCATTGCTTGATATATATCATGCATTGCATACGGCTGACCTTTACTTTTCAGGAAAGATACAGTTAAAGTTCTCAGCCATGTCGAAGACCTGACCGGTTCTTAAATCTCAACTGAATTATCCTCGGTTAAATTTCAGATAAGGTTCTCAATCTCAAAAATTTTCCTCCGTCATAGTGTGGATGAGTTCTACAATCTCAACAGTATACTCTGTTGAAGACCAGACAGTTCCTAGATCTTGATGAAGATGTTTCCTTCAGTCGAAGACCTGACCGGTTCTTAAATCTCAACTGAATTATCCTCGGTTGAATTTCAGATAAGGTTCTCAATCTCGACAATTTTACTCCGTCATAGTGTGGACGAGTTCTACAATCTCAACAGTATACTCTGTTGAAGACCAGACAGTTCCTAGATCTTGATGAAGATGTTTCCCTCAGTCGAAGACCTGACCGATTCTTAAATCTCAACTGAATTATCCTCGGTTGAATTTCAGATAAGGTTCTAAATCTCGACAATTTTCCTCCGTCATAGTGTGGACGAGTTCTACAATCTCAACAATATACTCTGTTTAAGACCAGACAGTTCCTATATCTTGATGAAGATGTTTCCCTCAGTCGAAGACCTGACTGGTTCTTAAATCTCAACTGAATTATCCTCGGTTGAATTTCAGATAAGGTTCTAAATCTCGACAATTTTCCTCCGTCGAAGTGTGGACGAGTTCTACAATCTCAACAGAATTATACTCCGTTGAAGACCAGACAATTCCTAGATCTTGATGAAGATGTTTTCCTCCGTCATAGTGTGGACGAGTTCTACAATCTCAACGGTATACTACATTGAAGACCAGACAGTTCCTAGATCTTGATGAAGATTTTTCCCCCCGTCATAGTGTGGACGAGTTCTACAATCTCAACGGTATACTACGTTGAAGACCAGACAGTTCCTAGATCTTGATGAAGATGTTTTCCTCCGTCATAGTGTGGACGAGTTCTACAATCTCAACGGTATACTACGTTGAAGACCAGACAGTTCCTAGATCTTGATGAAGATGTTTCCCTCTGTCATAGTGTGGACGAGTTCTACAATCTCAACGGTATACTACGTTGAAGACCAGACAGTTCCTAGATCTTGATCTTTTCCTCCGTCATAGTGTGGATGAGTTCTACAATCTCAACGGTATACTACGTTGAAGACCAGACAGTTCCTAGATCTTGATCTTTTCCTCCATCATAGTGTGGACGAGTTCTACAATCTCAACGGTATACTACGTTGAAGACCAGATAATTCCTAGATCTTGATGAAGATGTTTCTCTCCGTCATAGTGTGGACGAGTTCTATAATATCAATGGTATACTCCGTTGAAGACCAGACAGTTCCTAGATCTTGATGTTTTCCTCCGTCATAGTGTGGACGAGTTCTACAATCTCAACGGTATACTACGTTGAAGACCAGACAGTTCCTAGATCTTGATGAAGATGTTTCCCTCCGTCATAGTGTGGACGAGTTCTACAATCTCAATGGTATACTCCGTTGAAGACCAGACAGTTCCTAGATCTTGATGTTTTCCTCTGTCATAGTGTGGACGAGTTCTACAATCTCAACGGTATACTATGTTGAAGACAAGACAGTCTCTAGATCTTGATGTTTTCCTCCGTCATACTGTGGACGAGTTCTACAATCTCAACGGTATACTATGTTGAAGACCAGACAGTTCCTAGATCTTGATGAAGATGTTTCCCTTAGTCGAAGACCTAACCAATTCTTGAATCTCAACTGAATTATCCTCGGTTGAATTTCAGATAAGATTCTCAATCTCGACAATTTTCCTCCGTCATAGTGTGGACGAGTTCTACAATCTCAACGGTATACTACGTTGAAGACCAGACAGTTCCTAGATCTTGATGAAGATGTTTCACCCCAGTTGAATTATGGACAAGTTCTTAAAACTCAGCAGAGATGTTCTCTCAGCTGAGGTACAGGCAAGTTCCTAAATCTCAACAAAAGTTAGAGTTCCCCAGCGGAATCTTCTACAACAACAGGTATGCGAGTTCTCGCTAAGGAATCTCTTATGCGACCGAATCTACTACAGATGGCATCTGTAAGCCCATCCTCCTACCAACAATCTCCAAATGGCATCTGTAAGCCCATTCCCAACATCACCATGCTGATACCACTTCATGCGAGTGCAAATTTCTGGGCACTCTAGTGTTCAATCATCTTCCACCTTTGGATCACGAAAGGCACGAAAGCCAATCTACATCCTCAGGTTTAAGAAGATTGAACAGGGGCAGCTGTTGTACCCCAAAATTTTCCCTCTCATATTTCTCAAAACATTGCAAGGAAAATCTCCAAGTGGCTCAAGATTGCTCAAGAGTTGGACAGTTAAGCTATCTCCTAAGGCAGTCAACCCCAAATTAGGGTTTTGTGTTGCATCAAGATCCTTGAGTACAAATGACTTCAAGTTCTCCACAATGTCATAATATGTTCTCAAGGTCATCCATGTCAAGTTTCAAGCCTTACAAAGGAAGTTTGCTCAATCAATTGCTCAAAGGGTCCAAAAATCGACTATGTTAGGGCAAAAGTCAACTGTGACCCAAATACATTCAAACTTCAATATTTTTTGTCAACATTATCATTTTGAAAGATATTTCATCATTTGATCAAGGGTTGATCATGATTCATCAAGGATTGCTCAAAATTCATCAAGATTCAAAAGTTGCTAAATTAGGGTTTTACAAGAAAAGTCAACTCAACTTTGACCAAGCATAACTTTCTCATACTTTATGAGAAATGACCCATCCAAAGATAATTTTGAATAGTATGCAATTCCCTACAATCCATCTTCATATCCCAAGATCAGAAAATTTACTCACAAGAAGTTATAAATTTGGACATTATAGGTCATTTTTGAAAGTCAACAAAAACACCTTTTTTGTCAAAGCTTATAACTTGAGCATGGAATATCAAAATGATATGAGACCAAAAGGGTTGGTTAGAGGACATATCAAGATTTCTAAAAAGTCCAAGAACACTTCCAGAAGTTCAAAATTGAAGAAGTTAAGCATTGTTGAAGTTGGGCATTTTTGCAAAATTGCCAAAAGTCAACTATCCCCAAAACTTCAAATTTTGTAAAATGGGCCCATTCTTTTCCACTTTATTTGAGCTTGCCACATTGCACACGTGTCCTAGCTTCAGCCTTGAGATCATATTTCTTTTTTATTATTTTATTTGATTTTTTATTGAATTACTTCACTTTAAATCAAATAAAATCATATAAAATCAAAAGTATTTATAACTCATGATTTTTTGGTTGATTTAGGCTTTGAATACAGCTATTATGTGAGTCAAATTCGCATCAAGTGCATTGGTTATAAGAAGATATGATCTAGGCCAAATTTGAAAGGTTATAATGGTGGAATCAAATCCAATTCATGAGCATTGATATGGAGAGATTTGTAGCAAGTTTCTTACCCTAATGCAATATACATTACATAAGGAAGGCAAAGGCACGAAAATAAAGGTTGGAGGCTGCAAGAAGAGGCATAACAAAAGTTTGAAAAAGTGGTAAAAAGCTTGAATTCGAGATCATAACAAGAGGCGTTTTCAGAAGCCAAAAGCTATCCCAATCGCTTCCTGGGTGTTCACTCAACCTTCCTGGATCAAGAGCAAGTGTTCTCACATACCACAAAGCACTGTAAGTATCACGAAAATCACCTTGGTTCTTGAATTCGTGATTCATTATTCTTGCATCAGTTGAACAAATTGCTTGTATATTCATAACCCTCATGACATTTGTAAACTTTTTGCATTATTCAATTTGGTTTATAGGCGCTGTAACCCTAAAACACCATAGCTAGGGTTGCGTGTTTGTTTTTAGGGCTTTCTTTTTCAGGAAAAATCAGGACTCAAGAAGGACATAATGTTAACCAGGAAGCCAAGACGAACTCAACCATGTTTTTGGAATTGATTTATGTGGCCTAGGGAAGATTTTAGAGCAAGCTTGCGTATTTAGCCGCGGATCCAAATCCGCAGGTAATATTTGCAGGCTTTGGAGGTAGAAGACGACGAGCTGTCGTTCTCCCATTGGCCAATTCAAATTAATTTTCGCGCATTTTTATTTTCTGGCATATAATTTGTTTTATTTATATTATAATTTCTTTGTATTTTACTAACAATAGAATCAAAGCAGTGCAGTGGCAAGCATGCAAGCATATCACTTTCAGGACATGGATTCGAATCCCAGGTCCCCCACTTTCCTTGTTATTTTCCTTCTTCAGGTAATCACATGTACGTCCAAGCATGCAGCGCACCATACGCCTTCACACATCCAACAGCCAGATGGCCAAAGGCCAGATCTGGTGATCCAGGCTGAGAGTCCACCATGGAGTCAAGTCCAAGTGTGCACACGGAATCCTAAAAGTCAAACCAGGCCAGCGCTTAATGGGCCTCAGTATTGCTATATGCACCACAAAATTCAGGCCCAAACCTCTCTCTCTCTCTCTCTCTCTCTCTCTCTCTCTCTCTCTCTCTCTCTCTCTCTCTCTTTATTTTATTTATTTTGTTTATTAATTGTTTTTATTATTTTTGTTTTTAATTCTAACCAATCATTAAAATTCTTTTTATTTAAAATAAAATCACACCAAAATATTTTTATTTAATCAAATTCTAACTTTTATTTTTATTAATAAACATTAATTAAATTAATTTAGGTTTTAATGTTAGAATAATTTTAACCCTTTTTGCAAATAATTAAAATTAACTAGACTTAATTAGGTTTTACTAATTCAATTAATTTTTATTTTCTTTCTTTAAATAACCAAAAATCCAAAAATAACTTTGTTTATTAAATTAATTAATTTATTTAATTTAGTAATTAATTTAGATTTATTTCTTTCTTAAAATAAAAAAAACAACAAAAAAAGATACTTTCTCTCAAAAAGGGTCAAAACCCTATTTGCGCTCGATTTAATTTCTCGCACGCGATTTATTTTCTTTTATATCATAATGTATTTGTTCCCGGTTTGTAATAGTTAATAGGACCTTTATTTATTTTTTATCGCTTTATTTATTTTTACAAAGGGTTTGTCTTTGGCGATGTAAATATCCGACGCCTTGTAATTTAAATTTCGCATTTTATTTCCCGCAAAATATAACTGTTAGATGTTTGATAATAGGAATGCATGAAAAGAATGAATGTTTAACCTAAAATCAACTTAGATCACCCTTAACATGTACAAAGGTAAAATTAATTGAAAACGACACACTCGCACATGCGCACTCTTAGGGTACACCCCACTTGGTTGCCTTTGTACGCGATCATTGAGTATAGGTCACTTTAGAGGTCACCCTCTTGTCCAAAGATCATAGTCGCCTCGAAACGGTTGCCTCGGATATTGTCGCCTCAAAACAAATGATCTAAGACATTAGGGTTACCGCTAAGGCATCCTAACATTTCTTTAGTGACCGCACGTCCCTCATTCGAATTGACCCTTAAACTCCAACGACGGTGCTACCTACTCATCAATAGTGGGATAGCATTGTCTAAAGGAAGATAGCATAGAACGATTCCTTTTTCGAGTAGGTAGATGGTTCTTAAGTACTTGCTCTTTCAAAAAACAAAATCTTTTTCACACTTACACTCCTTTTCGAATAAAGTTTTCAAAACACTTCATACGCTCTTGAGGACAGAAGCAAGAGTTAAATCGAAGTTTTCAAACAAAAACCTTTTTCAAACCCACAAGCACAAAGAAAGCAAAATTTTGAAAACAATTCAGCAAGTACCTAAGAGCCAGTGGATAACCACAAATAGAAAGGGTGCTAACACCGTCCCTTTCTATAATCTACCCCCCGAACCCGAGAAATATCTCGAAAAAGGAATTTTTCTGTGCTTTTTTCCTTTCCTTGTTGGATAAAATAAAAGTCGGTGGTGACTCTTGCTTACCGCGACATTTTGCGAATACAAACGCAAAACGCAAACCAGCATTCCAAAAAACAGTCAGTTCTTCCCACCATATCACAGTCCAAAAATCCTTGTGCAAACTCAAACCCTAATTTCAGGTCATCAGTGCAAGGAGATGTCTTGAGCTGAGCAAACCCTAATCCTGTCTGGAGTTCAATAAATCTTGTGAGGAAAATCTCGATAATATGAGAGGGCAAATTTTGGGGTACAACAGCTGCCCCTGTTCAATCTTCTTGAATCTGAAGAGTTAGATTGGCGAATTTGCCATTTGTGACTCGAAGGTAAAAGATGATTGGACACTAGAGTGCCCGTAAATTTGCACTCGTCAAAATGTAGTTGAGGAAATAGGCTTAAAGATGCCATTTGGAGATGTAATGGAATCTTGTTGGAGATGGGCTTGTAGATGCCATCCGAGAATGTTTGTTGAATTGTATGTTGTAAGTCAGGAGAACAAGTATCAGAATGGTATCCGCGTCTGGAACGTATCTGAACTGTTTCTGGAGACTTGTACATAGAAACAGAATAGCATCTGTGTCTGGAGCATCTCTGAGCTGTATCTGGTAGTTGGAATCTGAATGATCAATGGAATGGCGTCCGTGTCTGGAGCGTATCCGAGCTGGGGAAAATCATAATAAGTGACAGAATAGCAACCGTGTTTGGAGCGTCTCTGGGCTGTATCTGAAGTTTGGATCTGAATGAGCAACATAATGACTTCTGTGTCTGGAGTGTATCCGTACTGTATCTGAATCGGAAAATTGAATAAGGGCCAGAATGGCATCCGTGTCAGGAGCGTATCTGAACTCGAATCTGAATAAGTGACATAATGACTTCTGTGTCTGGAGTGTATCTGAACTTGGAATTGATAGTTGAATCTGAATGAGAAATAGAATGGCTTCCGTGTCTGGAGCGTATCTAATCTGTATATGATAGTTGAAATCTGAATAAGTATCAGGACAACATCCGTATCTGGAGCATATCTGAACTGTATCTGAAATCTGAATCTGAATGAGTAACAGAATGACTTCCACGTCTGGAGTGTATCTGTAGTGTATCACGATTGTATACTGTTAATGGTAGCTTGTTAATCTTATCCTGAAAAGGGTAAAATGTTAGTTGAAACACAAAGTTATGTTGCATGAAATGTATGATACAATATATGTATTTTATCAATATTTATGATATATGAATGTAATGTATGCGCATGTAAGCTGATTAGCTGTATTGCTGAGGAAAATAAATCCTTGACAGTTGGGGATAAAAAACTCTTGTGCTACCGGGGAAAATAAATCTTTGACTGCTGAGAGTAAGAAATCCTTGGACGACTGTTGGGGATAGAAAATTCTTGACAACTTATGTGGGGATGTGAGGATCCTTCATGTCTTGAAGTTGGAGTATTGAAAAAAATTCTGTTGTGAGAGTAATGCCATATACTGCTTGAGAGATCTGCTTGGGGAGTCCAGAGAATTTTGACAACTTCTTCTGGGGGTTATACAAAGGAAATCCTTACTCTGGTGGGGAATAGGGAGAACTCTGATGACTTCTACGGGGAACTAAGAATGAGAATCTTCATTCTGTTGAGGAGTAATGAAAACTTTGGTGACTTCACTAGGGAATTGAGAATGAGAATCTTCATTCTGATGGGGAGTAAAAACTCTGTGGGGAAGAAGGCTTACTGCTGGAGAGTAAGTTTAGGAGTTTTTGGTCGTCTACCACTCTACTGGGGAATTCCCTAGGTTGGGGATAAGACAAGAGTTAACTATTATCCGGTTGATTTCCAGGTTTGAAGATAACTTGCTGGGGAATTTGGAGAAACTAGATGGTTTCCGTTGGGGATTGATAAAGGAATTTTGGCTCCGCTGGGGAAGAAGGTTTCAGCTCTGCTGGGGATCTGTAATTCAAAGTTTTGGCTCCGTTGGGGATTGGGAGTTTGAAGTTTTAACTCTGGTGGGAATTAAGGGTTTGAAATTATAACTCCGCTGGGGATATGTATTTCAAGGTTTTAGCTCTGCTGGGGATCTAGATGATGTACTGTAGGGATTTCTCCTGGAATAGCCTAAAGACGTTTTCCTATCCTTTCAGTATGTCAGTAATTGTTCTTTTCCATCCTGTTTATTTGTAAACAGTAATTATGTTCAAATGCATATGTCCATCAATGAATCATTGGACGTTTTTGCAAATAAAAACACAAGTGTAAAAGAAAAAGGCAAATAGTTTTCTGTACTTTGAAAGAGATATCTTTGTATTAACTTTGAGTAAGTGTTTTGTACAAAGGAGACAAACATCCTAGTAAGAGGATGGTGTCATAAAAGTAAGAAAATTTTATACAAATAAAGATAGCTATGTGTGTAAAAATCCCATGGGGTTCCCATTCCGCTATAGCCTTCATAACTCCGAATATCTTGTCCATCCGCTGCTTCGTTCGAAGATGATTGGATTGATTAGAAGTTCCAGGTTTGTCAGTGAACATATTATCCTTAAAGTGATCCCACGAGACACAGTCATACGCTTTAATTCCCTAACTTTTGCCTGGACCGCCCTTTCGGGTTTTCAGTCCACCGGGATGCCCTTTTTTTCCCAAGTCGCCCTTTCGGGTTTTCAACTTGCCGGGTCTACATTTTTTTTGTTTATCCCTAATTTTTGCCTGAACCGCCCTTTCGGGTTTTCGATTCACCGGGATGCCCCTTTTTTTTCCTAGGTGTGTCAACCTTCCTAGGTCCTAGATGTTCTTGATTACAAATGGTCCTTTGTAGGTAGGAGTCCATTTGCCCCTGGGATCACTTTGTGGCAAAATGATGTGCTTGATTACCAGATCCCCGACTTGATATGCCTGGCGTCTGAATTTCTTGTTGAAAACCTTGATCATTTGTTTTTGATACGTCTGACTATGGAAAACAGCAGTAAGTCGTTTTTCATCAATCAAGTTTAGTTGATCAAGCCGAGTCTGAATCCAATCGTCTTCACTCAAACCAGCATCCTTCATGATTCTCAAGGAGGGAATCTGAACCTCAATAGGTAAAACATCTTCCATGCCATATAGCAAGGAATATGGTGTTTCCCCAGTTGATGTGCATGCCGTGGTGTGGTACCCGTGAAGAGCAAACGGTAACATCTCATGCCAGTCCTTTTAGGTGACTGTCATCTTTTGTATGATCTTCTTGATATTTTTTTTCGCAGCTTTGACTGCACCATTCATCTTTGGCCGATAGGGGGGTGAATTGTGATGTTGAATCTTGAACTGCTCGCACAAAGCAGTGATCATAGTATTGTTAAGGTTTGTACCATTATCAGTGATGATCCTTTCGGGGATATCGTACCGGCATATGAGATTCTGCTTGATAAAGCGGGCAACAATATTCTTAGTAACGGATGCGAAGGAAGCTGCTTCGACCCACTTGGTGAAGTAATCAATGGCCACCAGAATGAAGCGGTGTCCATTGGACGTTGTAGCCTTGATCTCTCCAATCATGTCGATTCCCCACATAGCGAATGGCCAAGGAGCTGTTAAGACATTTAGAGGAACTGGAGGCACGTGTACCTTATCCGCATAGATTTGACATTTGTGACAGGTGCGAGAGTGTTGATAGCAGTCAGCTTCCATGGTAGACCAGTAGTAGCCTATCTGTAGAATCTTCTTAGCCATCATATGCCCGCTAGAGTGAGTGCCAAAGGTGCCCTCATGCAATTCAGCCATGATTCTTTCAGCTTCGGCTTTGTCCACACAACAGAGCAGAACAGAATCATGATTGCGCTTGTATAGGATGCCATTAATTAAGAAGAACTTTGCCGAGAACCTCCTTAAGAACTTTTTGTCATTGACTGAAGCTCCTTCAAGGTATTCTTGAGCCTCGAGATACCTTTTGACTTCGTGAAACCACGGACGGTCCACTACTTCCCCAGTATTAATCTCGTAACAATGTGCAGGTTCGACCATCCGCTCAATGGTGATTTGGGGAGCCTCATTATCCCAGTTAAGTTTAAACATGGATGACATTCTAGCTAGAGCATCCGCTAGCTGATTTTCTTCTCGCGGGAAGTGCTCGAAGGTAATCTGCTCGAAATATGGTAACAATGTCAAGACATGTTCTTTGTAAGGGATGAGGTTTGGATGTTTAGTATCCCACTATCCTTTGATCTGAATGATGACCAAAGCTGAGTCCCCAAACACAATCAAAGATTTGATTCCCAAGTCTATGGCGGCCTTGAGTCCAAAGATGCAAGCTTCATACTCTGCCATTTTGTTCGTACAGTTGAAGCAAAGTCGGGCAGTGAAAGGTGTATGGAAACCTTATGGAGATATGAGTACCGCGCCGATACCGTTGCCAAGTGCATTGGAGGCCCCATCAAAGTACAGGGTCCATCGGGATCCTTGTTCAGGTCCATCATATGGTCTGAATTCTTTAACGTTGTCCAATGTCATGATATCTTCGTCAGGGAAGTCGAACCTCATGGATTGGTAATCTTCGACAGCTTGATGGGCTAGATGATCAGCTAGCACACTCCCCTTTATAGCTTTTTGGGTCGTGTACTGAATGTTGTATTCCGTTAGGATCATCTGCCATCTAGCTATTCTTCCAGACAGAGCAGGCTTCTCAAAGATGTACTTGATTGGATCCATCTTAGATATCAGCAGAGTGGTATGAGTCAACATGTACTGCCTTAGCCGGCGAGCAACCCATACCAAAGCGCAACAAGTTTTCTCGAGCAGTGAGTATCAGGTCTCACAGTCGGTAAACTTTTTGCTAAGGTAATAAATGGCATGCTCTTTTCGGCCAGACTCGTCATGTTGGCCCAGTACGCACCCCATTGAATTCTCTAGGACGGTCAGATACATGATTAGCGGTCTTCCCTCGACGGGTGGCATCAGGATAGGAGGTTCTAGCAAATACTCTTTGATTTTATCGAAAGCAATTTGACAGTCATCATTCTATTTAACTACCTGATCTTTCTTCAACAACTTGAAGATTGGTTCACAGGTAGATGTTAGGTGAGAGATGAACCTAGAAATGTAGTTTAGGCGTCCCAAGAAACCGCTGACCTCCTTCTCAGTGCGAGGAGCAGACATTTCTTGTATAGATTTGACTTTGGCAGGATCAACCTTGATGCCTTTGTTGCTGACAATGAAACCTAAGAGTTTACCGGACCGGACTCCGAATGTGCACTTGTTTGGATTCAATCTGAGCTTGTACTCCTTCAACCTGACAAACAGCTTTTACAAGTGATCCAAGTGTTCTTCTTCAGTTTGTGATCGGGATATCATGTCATCTACGTAGACCTCTATCTCATGATGTATCATATCATGAAACAAATCTACCATGGCGCGTTGATAGGTTGCCCCGGCATTCTTTAGTTCGAATGGCATCACTTTGTAGCAGAACGTACCCCACTGTGTAACAAAATTAGTTTTCTCCATGTCCTCAGGTGCCATTTTGATCTGGTTATAGCTTGAGAATCCATCCATGAAAGAAAATACTTTGTGCTGAGCTGTGTTGTCGACCAGGATGTCAATGTGCGGAAGTGGAAAGTCATCTTTAGGGCTGTCCCTGTTTAAATCTCTATAATCTACGCATATTCTCACTTTGCCGTCCTTTTTAGGCACGGGCACAATGTTAGCAACCCATTGTGGATAGGAAGTAACAACCAAAAATCCAGCATTGAAATGCTTCATAACTTCTACTTTTATCTTCTAAGACATGTCAGGTCTCGTGCGGCGGACCTTTTGTTTCACCGGTGGACAGTCTTCTCTTGTGGGGAGACGGTGTACCACAATGTCTGTATCGAGTCCCGGCATGTCTTCGTATGACCAGGCGAAGATCTCAACATAATCATGTAGTAGCTGAATTAGGCGCTCTTTGACACTCGGCTCTAGATTGGCACCTATCTTGATTTCCTTTTTGTCATCCTCAGTTCCCAAGTTGATTGTATCCAACTGCCCTTGATGAGGCTGAATTGCTCTTTCCTCTTGCTGTAGAAGTCTGACCAATTCCCCTGGCACCTCACAATCTTCCTCACCTTCGTATTCGGCTTGGTTGATCAGATCTTCAGAGTCACTGAAGGCTATAGCAGTATCGTTACCCATGGGTTCCGGATAGGGATGTCAGTTTGGACCTGTTAATGGGGATCCCCGCGGGGAACGCCCCGTTCGGGGCCCCAAAGATGGGGAATTTTCCCCCGTGGGGGCGGGGATGGGGAGAAAAATTCCCCCGAGAGCATTTCGGGGACGGGGACGGGGAATACACCCCCCGCCCCGCGGGGACCCCGCCCCGCCTATTATTTTAATATAGTTAATTTAATATATATATTTTAGATTAGGTTTTTTAGTCATTTCCTTTATGTTTATTTATAAAAATAAATAAATAAATATTCATGTATTTATTAAGAGAGAGAAATGTAAATAATAAAAAATAAATAAATGTCAAATACTAGTATTTTTTAATAACATAATAAATATGTGAATTCTTTGTGCTTTTTATTTTTATAGAAAATATAAACATTTTAAAAAAATAAAATATTAATGAATAAATGTAGGATCTATGGGGATCCCCGCGGGGAACGGGGATCCGCGGGGAACGGGGATGGGGATAGAAATTCCCCCGTGACGGAGATCGGGGACGGGGACGGGGAATGAATTTGATGGCGGGGAAAAAGATGGGGAAGTGTCCCCCCGGCCCCGCCCCGCCCCATTGACATCCCTAGTTCCGGAATGGAAGGGTACCTGCATTTGTAAGTGTGGGTGTGTGTAACGGACATAGCCATCTTAAAACAACAAAATGTAAAAGAAAGACAATGAGCAAAAAGGTTTAAATATGAAAAGCGTCCATGATTCATTAAAATGACATATGAAAATGAAATAAGAACACTTACAAATGGACCTATGTGCCTCGGGTAAGACACAAGGTTGAAAAAGTACGAATTGTTTGTGAATTATTATAGTCCAACAGAAATGGAAAAGATAAATTATTGCGGTATGAAAGTAATCGGAACAAAGTCTTTTGCTTCCCAGTTGCACAGCCCTCCGTCAATAGTAGGGAAAATCCAGTCTTCTAAGCTACCCTCTTCTTCACTGTGCTCTAGCGCATTAACCCCTCAATGGCTGATCTTCACAGGTGGCCCTCCGGCACGGGAGTGGCGCACGACCTTCTGACTAGTTGAAGTAAATCCCAAGCCGAATTTGTCTGTTTTGAAAGGAAAGTCTGGAAGCTGCCCCCAGATTGTGCTTCCGCCTTCTTCCACAACTGCCCTAGCATCCTTGAGAGACGACATCCTAGGTGGTGGTATTGTGATCACAGGAGTTGAGGACACCGCTTTAGTCACTGCTATTTCCTGAGAAACTTCCTCAAAGTGTTGGAAAGGGGTCTCGATGAATTCTCCATCCAATTCTACATAACGAAAAGAATTAAGATGACTGATCATGTATTCCTCTTCGCCATGAACAGTTATAATTTTCCCCTGGACAGGGTACTTGAGCATTTGACGCAGAGTAGAAGTGACGGCTCCAGCATGGTGGATCCAAGGTCTTCCCAGCAGGCAAGAGTAGGAAGGACGGATGTCCATCACATAGAATGTGGAGTTGAAGGTTTTAGTTCCCACCTTAATCGGGATGTCCACCTCTCCATGGACCATCCTCTTAGAACCATCAAAGGCTCTGACAATTATATTGCTGGGTTTCAGGGTTAGGCCTTCACAATCCAACCTATCCAAGGCTTTCTTTGGCAAGACATTTAAAGACGAACCAATGTCTACCAGTATGTGTGCTAGGGTTGTCCCTCTGCATTCCACCGAGACATGCAAACCATCATTATGTTTTCTCTACATCGGAGAATCCTAGACCATTGTCGGCTGTTAAACTAGCTACACATTCCTGGAATTGATCAGTGGAGGTTTCTTGTGGCACATGGGCCGTCTTCAAAAATCTTATCAGAGCCTTGGCATGAGCTTCTGAACAAAGCAACAGGGCCAACATGGAGATCTTTGAGGGGGTTTGCCCCAGTTGTTCCACCATATTATAATCACTTTTCTTGATTATTTTCAAATTTTCCTCCATTTCTTTTTGAGAGGTCTCAGGGATAACTAGTGACTGAGCCTTCGTCAAGACAGGCTCCTCTTGAACATTCTTTCCTTTGTCAGCGAAAGCAGGGGTAAGAATTGCATCGTCATTGTTGGAGGGTACACTTGCAGGTGCAGTTACTGGTATAGGTGTAATCTTCGGGATGGCTGCGGGTCCAAAGACTGTTGTTGGAGGAGCAATCTCTGGAGAAAAGATTCTCCCACTACGAGTAATTTTGCTTGTTCCGGCAATGTTACTGATGTCGGGATTTTCTTCCTTAGAGCTTTGTTCTTCAATGGTCTGTTCAATCTGTTTGACACCATGATAGTAGATTTCTCCACCATAGTTCCATGGTACCATTTTATCAGTTTTGTACGGGGTTGGCCCGGGCATTGTCATCTTCAATGGAGTAGTCACTAGATCGGATGTAATCCTAACGGATTTTTTAGGAACCCTGGAAGGATTGGCGTATATGGTTATTATTGAAACTTCTGGAACTGGAATGGGTGAGACAGGAGCTTTCTCAAACAAAATTTCCTTGTTATCAATCAATTGTTGGATTCTTTTCTTCAATAGAGGATAGTCAAATGGGGAGGACAGGCAAGCACAACAATCTTGGTCACAACCTGGGAACACCCCAGCCTTCAACAAATTCAAATTGATGGTTAGGAGAGGAGTTGACAGTTCATCCACAGTAGAAACAAACAGATCTTCTTCCACAACATTGGTATTGTGTCCATGCCTCGGCATTGGTGCGGAGATAACATTCGGATTTTTGGGAGCTTCAAATTCAACTTCCTTTGCATCAATTAGATCATGAATCTTGTTCTTCAGGGCCCAACAGTTGTTGGTGTCGTGCCCTGGACTTTCTGAGTGGTACGCGCATCTGGCGTTGGGATGGTAGTGTGGAGAGGTAGTGTTAGGATTTTTAGGGGCCTCCTTTAGCATGGCCAGGTTTAACTTCAAGAGATGGGGTAGGACTTAAGCAAGAGTCATGTTTATCTTGGTGAATTGCCTTACAGGCCTTTCCACCCTTTGCTGGTTATTTCTCGGCTGGTCATTTCTCGGCTGACTGTTTCTCGGTTGGTCTGACACAGACTTCTGAATCATAACGGCCCCCACTGTTGATCATCGTTCGGTTCTTCCCTGATTTCTCTGGGTACAGGCAGCAGACACCTCCTTCTTTCTAGTGAAAGGCTTTTTTGCAGCAGCAGAGGTAGATGCATCTTTCTGAATTTTCCCGCTTCTAATATCGGCTTCCACCCTTTCGCCAGTTAGAATAAACTCAGTGAAACCTGCAGAGGAGCTTCCAATCAGGTGATTAAAGAAAGGACCTGACAGAGTCCCCAAGAACATGTCCACTAGCTCTCTTTCAGATAATGGTGGTTGCACTCTTCCGGCCAAGTCCCTCCAGTTTTGGGCGTAGTCTTTGAAGCCCTCATTGGTAGCCATAGCCATACTATGCAGCTGAGTACGGGTTGGCGCCAAGTCGGTGTTGTATTGATACTGTTTATAGAAGGCGGCTGCCAAGTCTTCCCAATTATGCACATCATACCTCTCCAACTGGTAAAACCAATCCAGCTGCGTCCCTGATAAACTGTCTTGGAAAAAAGTGGACCCACACGTCTTTGTCAGAAGAATGTGGTTGAATTTTCCTGACATAAGATCGTAGGTGCATCTTTGGGCAAGACACCCCATCATACTTAGAAAATAGAGGTACTTTAAATTTAGGAGGGATTACAATTCCAGAAACCAACCCTAACTCCTCAAAATCCAGCCCAGGCACTCTTTGTATCTCCATAGCAGCTAGACGCTCTTCCAAGTTCTTGTATTTGTCATCGGCCGGAGGGTACTGCTGTTCAGAGTAGTCCTCATCCTCTTCTTCTTCAGCTTCAGAATCAGATGGCACTGCAGTTCCCTTTCCTTTTCCTTCCCCCTCTTCAGATGTTGATGGGAATTCCAAAGTCCATCTGGCTTGTCCTTCAAACCTTCTGCCTAAGATAGCCACACCAGCTCTCTTCTTCTTCTTTTTCTCTTTTTCCTTCTCTAGTAGAGTCTTGAGCTCCTCCAGCCCCTTGGCTAGGGTCAAGAGTAGCTGTTGAAATTGTGAATTATGAGCTTGTAAGTCTTTGACCGTTTGTTCAATATCCATCTTGCTGAAATAAACAGCAGAGAGATGAGGAAACTTGGTGTGAAGAGCTGCTTATGCATATGATGAATGATATGTATTCATGTAATGCTTTCAAGGATTCATAAATTCAAATTTGTTTTAAACAAAAAAATAAACACACATCATATTAATAAGATATAATTTTTTAGTACATCAATGCCCCATGGGCAAAATAATACAAAATTATAAGGTAAAAAGACGTTGCGCATCCTCTTTGGTGCAATGTAGGTGTTGAGAGTCTGCTCTTCGTGAAGTAGCCGAGTGAGTTCTAAAACCTTCTTCTCGCTTGCGTATAATTGGGCTTCGAAAGTATCGCGCTCTCCCTTGAGCTGTATCCAACTCCTTTGTAGATCTTCGAGTGATGTTGTCATGTCAGGATGTAGGAGGGTGTATGGAACCTCTCCTTCCATAACAGGCTCTATAATCACAGGGAGAATGTAAGGGTAAGGCATCATAAGACTTTGGGCACGGGTTCGTACCCACTTGAGGTAAGGCTCAAAGGGGATGGAATTCTTGTGTCCCAAGGTCTTACTGTCCACCTTGTTGAGCATTCTCCAAGCTCGGATGAACCTTTGTCGGAGTCCTTGGTTGTCGTTGTCGAAGTCGAAAACCAAACCTTGAACTAGCATGTCATGTGGGCCATCCCTTTGGGCATAACCAAACTGTCTCAGAGCCAAGCAGGGGTTGTAGGTGATGCCTCCCCTAATGCCTAGTAGAGGGACATTAGGGAATTCCCCACAATGGTCAATTATAATAACATTCTCTTTTGATAGAGAACACCAATGAATATCTGAATGGGTAAGAGTCATCAATCGTTGTGACCACCTCAAACCTTGCTCATTCTTCAAAAATGATTGGGGAAGATGAGAAATAAACCATCTTTCCAGTAGAGGAGTGCAACACATGAGAACACTTCTTTTCCTCATGGTACGAGTGTGAAAAGAGTGGAGGATATCCCCAAGCAATGTAGGCACCGAGTTGTGAGTCATGAAGATTTTGACAGCACTCACATCTATAAGTTGGTCAGGATTAGGGAACAAGACCATATCATAGATGAGAAGAGCTACAATCTCCTCAAAATCTTGCAAGTCTAGATAATTCCATCAACTTTGGGCCTTCTCAAACAAAAACTTTGACAAGAAGCCTTTGACACCACTTCTAGTTTCCCAATATGTTGTGACATCAGATGAGTGCAAGTGTAGGGCTTGAGCAATCTCTTCTGGCTTTGGATCTCTTTCCGTACCGTTGAAGGGTAGTTGATTGAGAATAGAAATCCTCAAGAGTTGAGAAAATTCCTCCAAAGTAGGTACAAGTTGGTAGTCAGGAAATGTGAAGCAATGATGCAAAGGGTCAAAGAACTAGAAGAGAACTTTCAACATATCCTCCTCAATGTTGGCAGTGACCAAGTTGAGTAGACGACCATGTCTCTCGGTGAATGGAGAATTCTCAGGAATCCTTGAAGCTAGCTCCTTGAGTTGAGGAGGAATTCTTACAAGGTTAATTTGGACAGTTTTCCTGTGAAGTAATTCCATAACCTACAAAACAGGAACAAAGATGAAAATCCAAAATCCTTGAAATGGTTAGTGGATGCATATGATGCTTCATGATGTCTATGATGTTATGCACAAGTATATATGTACAAACAAATCACACAAGTTCCTAGTTTAGGCTTGCATGGGGTTTCATAGGTAAGTACCCTCTTGAAGTTTAGTTGGCTCAACCTGTCCTAGAAATAGTAACCGGGTTCTAAGGAACTCAATATCACTGGATTGTTTCCTTGTTCATTGTTTCAATTCATCCTCTTTACTGGCGACCGAAATATTCCAAGGAACCAACCCTCAATGAGTGTAGTATCGAGTATCTACCAACTTCGGACTGCACCAAAGTCGGTCATCTCACTACATCCTAAAAGGCCAAGTTGGTCAAGTAAAGGTTCTAAAAGTCCATTAGTGCTTCATGACATCACTCAGCGGCCCCGTATTCTCTTTGATTGACTCAAAGGCTACCGGTACCCACAAATATGTTGCACTAATATAGCTATTGCTTAGACCATGTCGGTATACCCCGCACAATTTCCATAACGTATTGTTATTTACCTATGAATGTTCCCCAAATTCGGGTAGAGGATTCAAACCCAAACAATAGAACCAAAGTGTAAAGCAAACAAGTCAAGCAAGATAAGCATGTAAAGGTGATCTAAAACCCTAAGGTAACCCCACTTTTATAATATTCCCCAGCAGAGTCGCCAATTCTGTGATGCGGTGGGAGAAATGACTTGAGGTTTTGCGTTTGTGTTTGCAAATGTTGCGGTTTAGCAAGAGTCGCCACCGACTTTTATTTTATCCAAAAGGAAAGGTAACAAAGCACAGGAAAGACCTTTGAGATTGTTTTTGGGTTCGGGGGGTAGATTATGAAAAGGGAAGGTGCTAGCACCCTTTTCATCCATGGTTTTCCATGGGCTCTTAGTTACTTGTTTAGATCACTTGCTTTTGCTTTTGCAATTGTTTGAAATGGTGCTTTGTGTGGTTTTGAAAGTATTTTGAAAAGAGGCATTTGTTTAGGAAATCTTTGTAATGATTCTTGTTTGTAAGAATGTATACAAAGATGTTTGTCTTTTGAAAAATGTTTCAATGTTTTGAAAGTTGTTTGGAAATGTTTTGAAATGTGTGTGTTTGTTTGAAAATAGCAAGGATTGTTTGCAAATTGATCAAGTAACTAGAAGCTTATCTACCTACTCAAAAGTCTTTCTTGTACATTTTTATTCCTTTGATATTGTTGACCTACCATTGTTTTGGTAGACAACCCTATCTTTGGATGTTAAACGGGACGGGCGTGGGTCATCGTATGACCATGATATCAATGGTGCCAAGTATCTTAGCAAGTTTTGAGGAACCAAGATCACTTGTTGTTAGGCAACCTTGTCTAGCGTCATCGAGGGACTGTGATCTTTTGTTTTGTTTGATTTTGCCAAGATACCTAGCATGCATACCATGGACATGTTTTAAGGCAACCAAGTGGGTGAAACCCTAGGGGTGCTTGTGTGCGATGTGTTGTCATTTTTCATGCATTTTTGTTTGTCTTGAATTAGGTCATGTCTATTTGTTTGATTTTTGTCTTATCATACAAACCCTAATTTACTAAAATGCGATAAATTGCGTAAAGTAAATCTAAGCTATTACAACAATATTATGGGAGGGGGGATACAAGTTTTGAATGGGGATATTTGCACAAAATAAAACCCTAATTCACTATTACAACCCAATTGAATTTATTGTACAAATAAATAAATAAACAATTATTTAAATATGCAATAAAATGTATTTATGCAAAAATGTTTTGTAATTGTTTTATGTATGAGAAAATAAAATTATCTAAGTCCTAAAAATAAGAAGAAAAAAAATATTATTATTTTTGAAAGGGGAAACCCTAATTTTGTTTTAAAAGAAAATATGTTTTACATTATTCATGTTATTCATTTATGTACAAGAAATAAAATAAATAAAATAATTTACAAATATTAGAAATTAAAAATATATGTAAAAATAATATTTTATGTGTTAAATAGTAAAAATAAAAATGTATAATATTTTAAGGTATTTACAATTTATTTTAAGAAAATAATTCCTATTTCACTTAAACTAATCAATATTTTGTGCAAAAAATAAGATAAAAATAAAATAAAAATGCAAAAAAAATTAAGAAAATATTTTTGGGATTTTTTATGTTTCAGAAAAAAATATTAAAGCAATAAATATAAAAAATTCAAAGAAAATATGAAAAAGAAAACAAAATATGCAAGGGGTGTGGATAGTGGATCAGTGGGCGTAACAAGTAGAAGCAGCAAGCCCAAGCACACCAGGCCCAGGCTGACTTCATCCCTGTCCTCCAGCCAAACAATTTCGCACGTTCTGCCTTCAAATCCTGTTCTTGCTCATGCTTGCATAAAATCAAAAAATCATAACATAAAAGTGTAGCTTGTAAACTCACGATTCCAATGATATAAAGTTTGTGACCTAACACTCAAAGATCAAGGATAATTTTATCACCCCTAATTTCTGACCTAAAATTTTCATGAACTTCAAGCTTCAAATTATCACTACTCAGTTAATATAAATAAAAACTATGCATATGTACAACTTAAGCAAGTTAAGGACTACATTTTTGCTTCACAAATCGTGACCTAAAGATGCCTAAGTAGAGAGATAGAAACTTGAAAAATATCTTGTTTAGTTGAGTTTGGATATGGCAATGTGGGAACTTTGAGTGAGACCTAAAGATCGTGTGAGCTTCCTTGAAGTTCCCTCAAGCTTTTCCAATGCTCAGCTTGCCTTGTAGATGCTTGAATCTCCCTGTAGAAGTCAACCTGCAAACCTCAAAAATGAAAATGGTGAAGCTTGAAACAGGGCACACAGTTTCAAGACAAAGGCCTGGATAGTTTAGGTAGGATGTATGTAAAGTTTTTGAGGTGTTTCAAAGCAAAACGCACGAGCAAGTTTCAAGTTGGCAAGAAATTTGCGAAGGCTGCCCTGTTTGGGCAGAAAATGGTGTTTTTTGTGTTTGAGGGTGTTTGGGAAGTTATGCACTCGTGTTTCTGCTTGATACAAGTTTCTGAAGTTGTTTGAAATGATACCAAGGCTTCTCTTTATCAGATGCACAAGCTTCCTTGACTTTTGCAAGTTTGCTTGCTTTTGAAGAAAGTTGGAAGTGACAATGCAAAAGCTTGTACTTGCTAGCTTATGGACTGCATAGAGTTGGTACAAGTTGCCTGATGTTTGTGGATTTTGTTTGCAACCAAAGATCAGGTCCATGGCTCAAGAAATGTAAAGTTGGAAAAAGCAAGCTTTATCAAAGTAGTATTGTGAACTTTATGCCATTTTTGGATTAATTCATTGTGCAATGCTTCAAAAGTCAGAACAAGGCCATTATCCAATGTGTTAGAATTCAATTATGGAGTGTAGAAGGGATTAGGACCTGTAATACCAAGTACAAGCATGTTTGAAACTGATTTGCAACTTGTAACATTGTGAAAATGCCTTGAACAAAAGTGATAAATTTCCATTTTCCTTTCTTCTATTCTCCCTAACCATGAATGATCTTGGAGAGTTCTTGGACATTTTGGAAAGCTTGTAACATACTATACAATCCATCTTTGAAATGAATTTTGAGATACCTCTTGGAACTAGGTGAATGTCCATGAAGTTAGGTCAAAATCCTGCCTAAACTAGGGCAAAATTTCACTAAGTTAAAAAGTTTATGGACCCCTATTCACAAAATCATAACTTGAGATCCAAGCATATTTTGGGAAAACTTTGTGAATAAAAGTTGTAGATTTCATGGGGACTACAACTTTCATGTTGAAAGTTTTCTTTGAATCAAATTGCATCATGGTGAAAAAGTTGTGGAAAGTTGGGGAAAAATAAGAAAATTTCCATACTTAGAAATTTTCTAAGTTATGAAAATTTTTCAAATTAAAACCCTAATTTGCAAAATTGGTTTTCTTGATCAACAAGTTTCATATTTTGACATATCTTGATGAATTATGACCCTTGGCACTTGATTTTGACCAAAAAGTCAAAGTTTGACTATTCAGTGTACAATTGATTTTTGATCAGTTGACTGCAAAATTCATCTGTCAATCCTATGCATTTGAGATCTTTTGAACTATGTGATTAGGTCAAGATGATGCCATTGAGTCCTTGAAATCATGCTTTAACCCAATTGGTCATTGGCTAGGTTAAAAATCAGAAATTGCCCTTTCTCAGTCAAAACCCTAATTTTGACTATTTTGCCCTTTTGATGATCAGATCAAATTTCTTGAGGAGTTGTGATCCAAACTTGATCAAATGGTACATAGGAGCCCAGAATGTTGTTGTGGATCAAAAATTATGAAGTTTAACTGTAAATTGGCCATGGTTGACTTTTTCCCCAATACATCTGATTTTTAGGTCAACTGTCCAATTGTCTGGGCAAAAATGTGATTCAAGGCTTGAAACATGGTATGGATAATATTAGGGGTCCAAGATGGTATATGAAAGTCACATGAAGCATTGATGGTCCAAAAATCCTTGTGCAAACTCAAACCCTAATTTCAGGTCATCAGTGCAAGGAGATGTCTTGAGTTGAGCAAACCCTAATCCGGTTTGGAGTCCAAGAAGTCTTGTGAGGAAAATCTTGATAATATGAGAGGGAAAATTGTGGGGTACAACACCTGGATATGCATAATAAATGCAAGAAATATGTGCAATATGATGCATGATATGCAATGCACATGATTTATTTTATTAATATTTCAAGGGACTTAAAGATTTATAAACACATTGTAAATATCAAAGTAATAACACATTTGAAATACTGGAATTTTTTATTATAATAACTTCAAAATGGATTACAAGTTTCAATAATCCAAGTACAAGATGAAAATAAAGTCTAAAACCCTAAGAAGTAAAGCTGATGGAGATCACTTTATACGATGGCGCTTCCATGTAAGCCTGGCAATCTGAGCTTTCAACCTCTAGTTTTCTTCCGCATATCTGGTGGCAACCTCCTTCCAATCACCTGAATTAGGAAGTGAGAAACTAGCATCTGACTGAGGCTTAGGAGAAAATAAATCCCCTTGCCTCTCCATTGTCTCTACATCTCGACTCTCAAGAATCTCAATCAAGTCATCTTTCTCCTTCAAGTCTGCTCTATAGGAAATCTCTAAAGTTTGGCACTTATTCTTCCAAGCTTCCTTTTCCTGTTGCATCCTGACTAAAGCAAGTTGTATCTCTTCCACATCATCCAATAGGAGAGGAGTGGTCTTCACAAACAAATCAGGCATAGGTGCTTCTCGGGAATACGGCATCTTCAACTGAATAGCTCTCGTTTGGACCCACTGAAGATAAGGCTCCAAAGAAACATCCCCCTAGGTCCCAAGTCTTTCCTACTCTTACTTTGAATGTGACGCCGGGCCTTCGCAATCTGCTCCCTAGCTTCCTTATGGTCTTCTCCCTCCTTCATGAAGAAACTACTCAAATGAATACTATTTGGTTTATCCCTCATCGGATAACCAAGCTGTCGTCGTGCAAGAATAGGGTTATAATTAATTCCTCCCTTTGTACCAAAAAGAGGTACATTGGGGAAACTACCACAACTATGGACAATCTCTACATCATGGTAAGCCCGATGATACCAATCAATATCTGAGTGAGTAAGTGCCATGATCTTAGGGGCCCAACGGGGTTCCTTCCTGATCGTACCTGATCATAGTTGGACCGTCACAGTTGGCTTCGGGCTGGATTTAAAGGAGATGAGGGGGTACCTGCAGGACACTCCGATGGCAAAGTTAGATACGAAATGAGCAAGCAAGTATGTATGTAGGTGTGAATGAATGAATACCTGACCCTCTCGAAATAGAGGGTATTTATAGCCCCAAGCGCTGGGCCAAGGTCTCTTTAATTGGCTGATCAAGCAGGCCCAACAAAGAGACTTCCAGGTTCTACGTGAGTAGCGGGGACCTGCACGTGCCCCCCTACCTGGATGACGCCCTCCGCAGGACAGGGAGGATAAAGACGCGATCTTCTCGGGACCATGAAGACTCTGCGAAATCCGGAGAGGTTGAAAGTTAGCCCTACGAGGAGGGTGCTCGGTGGGAGCATGCGCTCATCGGGGATATTCCTCGCGGGCACCGGCGAGAAGCAATCGTAGCCGACCAAATACCCATGATCAAGGTGTGCTCGAAGGGTATACTACTCAGAACAATATGTTGACAAGCTTGGATTGGGCCTCACTGGTGATTGGGCCACGGGCAGGCCCAGTCCAGAACAGGAGCCCCCCAAGTCGTTGCTCCTGGTACGGGAGTTATGACTTGATTCAAGTTTGCCCCTTCGCGAGACTCGCTTGCGCGACACATGGGTTTTCAATCGGGGATGTGAGACATCGCCCAGTTCGTGATTTACCCCATGCAGCGATCGAGAAGTGTTCGAGGAGCACTCGTGGGGAGGTGGTGATGCACCAGTCAGACACGTGGCACGACTCTTAGAAACCATAATGCCACCCTAGGGAGTAGAGTCATCATTGTCTACGCGAGTAGGCATCGAGGATGGAGGCGGTTTATGGTTCCCCGATGCGACGTTTCATATTCCACATCATCTCTATAAATAGGGCTTCAAGGTCCATAGTTTGTTTTCACATCTTCACGCTCTCATATTTTCTCTGCTTTCAATCACCGTGCGTTTTCCTAGTGTCACTAAGACCGCCACACCGTTTGCCGTGTGTTCATCTCCACCACCGTCGCTCCTCACTCTTCTCCCAAGCAAGTGTTCTTTTCCTTTGATATCTCATGTTGTAGATAGATTTTGATGGTGTTTAGTGGTAGAATTTCGTGTCTGGGGATTGTGCCCGAGAAATTTAAGCACCCTAGGCGCTTGATTCATGATTACGCCTGCGACATTCATAGGTTTAGGCATACGGTTTACGATTGTTCCCGTGATACTCAAATGTTTAGCTAGTAGATTTATGAACTTGGTCGGGAGATTCATCCTTTCGTTAGTATGTAGGCTAGTTTTCCCCGTAGTATTCTTGTATCTGGCCAGCAACATTATGAACTTGGTTGCAAGATTCATCCTTTGCTCGCGATATTCATGCTATGCTCGTGACATTCATGATTGATATACGTCTGCCTCTAAGGTCGGTGTTTGGTCGAGGTCTACGTGTTCCCCGTTTTCATATGAATGGTCGTTGACTCGGTCTGAGTGTTGCTTACTTCTCCCCGTCTTTGTGGCAGAAAAGCGGATTTGTTGTCGGATTCACCGGTTTCCTATACTTTGCAGGTAAATAACCGATATTCCTGAGTCCTCGGGGCGTAATGATGTCGAGGAAATAAGCACTGCCGATGAAAGCATTAATCTGGTCGACACCGTCGACGACCCCACTCTGGATTGGGTTGGTGTTGAACCCAGGGGAATAACTTCGATCTATAGCTATTCCGGTAAACAAGTTTACACTGTCGTCAAATATGGCGGCGGCCAGGAGGGATTTCAGAGAAACTTTAAGATTATGAGGCCGACGAGGGATGTCCGTATCTGCTTGGAGTTTACACAGGATAACTTTCCCATGTACGAGATCATATTTAAAGATCTCGGGCTCCGGTTGCCCTTCAATGACTTCCAGGTGGGATTGTTCAACCACCTGAACCTGCCCCCTACCAGATTCATCCTAATGCGATTGCCTTTATTCGGGCATTCGAACTCACCTGCCGCTTCCTGAGGATTGGGGCAACGATTCCTCTATTCTTTAGGGTTTTTCATCTGCAACGGTAGTCCCGAGGAGGGAAGCATAACTGGGTGTCCCTTAAGCAGTCAAAGAGACTGTTTAGGATGTATATGGATTTTGTGTGAGATTTTAAGGATAAGTGGTATATTTTGCAACCGTCTACCCAGACAGCCGTAGATTCGCTGTTCGAACCAGCCGTTGTGGTGGACGAGGACGGGGAGCCGTGTTTAGATGATAAGGGTAATCCTGAGATTGGGAAAGTCTCAAAGTTTCCCATCCACTAGTGTTCAGGCCATTACGACCATGGACCCAGATACTACCACACTCCTGCTGGCAGTATGAGCGCTGAGGACGAGGAAGCTTATGGTGTCCTGAACAAGTTTGTCGATGGCTTCTTTCCTGCTCAGTGGGTTACGAGGGAAGGGGACGACGTTCTTGATGAGGATGGTGAGCCGACGTTCGAGGCGCGTATGATTAACACCAAGGCGCTCGTCGAGTGCCAGTCTTACGGGCAGGCCGTAGCCTCTTAGGTTTCTTGATTTTCTCTATTGACATTCCTCTTTATTTGTTTTCTTCAATGTATATGGCTAACCCAAGTACACTTCCTTTGCAGATCACATGGCGGAGCGTCGCGAGAGGTTGCTGAAGCTAACTCAAGACAAGAAAATCAGCAAGAGGTTAGTTAGGCGCAACAAGCCACGCGGATGGGCCCGACCCCTGAATCGGGAAGGGAAGGATCTAGTGGGTCCTTGGGTTCCCCGGACACCGAGCACCAATCTGCTTTGATCAGCAAGAAACAGAGTCGACCAGATGATGGGGTCGAAGTGACCGATGGAGGGGCGGGTGCCCGGTGTGATAAAGTGGCAGAACCGACTATTTTGAAAAAATGCTGGATTGCATTTTGCGTTTGTGTTCGCAAAATGTCGCGGTAAGCAAGAGTCGCCACCGACTTTTATTTTATCCAACTGGAAAGGAAAAAAGCACAGAAAAATTCCTTTTTCGAGATATTCTGAGTACGGGGGTAGATTATAGAAAGGGAAGGTATTAACACCCTTTCTATCCATGGTTTTCCATGGGCTCTTAGGTACTTGCTCATCTTTTAAAACTGCTTATGTGTGTTTGTTTTGAAAAGTTTTTATTTTACTTCATTTTAACCCTTGTTTCTGTCCTCAAGAGTGTTACAAAGTGTTTTTTGAAAACTTTGTTTGAAAAGTGTTTGGTGTGAAAAGTTTGTTTGATTTGAGCAAGTACCTACTAGCATCAACCTACTCGAAAAAAGATTGTTTCTGTTCTTGTTTCCTTTAGACAGTGTTATCCTACTATTGAGAAATAGGTACCACCGTCATTGGAGTTGTAAGGGTCAATTCGAAAGGGATGTACGATCACGAAAGTAATGTTAGGACGTCTTAGTAATAACCCTAGTGTCTTAAGATCATATTCGAGGCAACATTTCCGAGGCAACATTTCCGAGACAACATTTCCGAACGGGACTTTTGATCTTTGTTTAGACAGGAGGGCCACCACTAAGACACCTTATACTTAATGACCGTTTACCGAAGGCAACCGAAGTGAGAGTATACCCTAAGAGTGCGCATGTGCGAGTGATTTGATTTCAAGTTATTATCTTTGCACATTAGGGTTTTCTAGCCATTTTAAAATTATCATGCAATCTTGTCATACAATCCTATTAACATACATCTAACAGTTAATACTTGCGAGAATTAAAATGCGAGAAATAAAACCTACGCTATTACAAGGCTTCGGGGTAGGGATTAGTTACATAGCCAAAAACCCGTAAAACGATAAAGAAAAGAAAATCCTAATTAAGCTATTACATACCGTGAGCAGTTACATTAATATTGCAAAAAACATAAACGCGCGCGATGAATCGAAAACGGGAGATTTAGGGTTTTGACCCCAACTACCTAAATGTAATTTAAAAGAAAAATCATTTTTGTGGTTTTTGATTATTTTGAGAAAACAAAGTTTAATTGAATAAATAAAAAAACCTAATTACTAATTAATTTAAACTTAAGAAAAATAATTAAATTAACCTATTTTTTGTATTTTTTTTATCTTGAGAAAGAAATAAAAATTAAGTCAAAATCAAACTCTAATTTTTTTCTAATTGATTTTAATTATATACAAAAAGTTAGATTTACCCTAAATTAAATTTAAACTAATATTAATTTAAATTTTATAAAATAAAATAAATAGAAAAAACCTAATTCTAAATTTGTGAGACTTGATTTTATGATTTTTGTGAAAAATAAATTAATTGTGGTAAAAAAAACTAAACTAATTGAATTAAACAAAAGAAAATAAAAAAGAATGAATAAGAATGGGCCTGATATTTGCAAAAGGGGGGGTGTTGTTTATAATTCAAGCCCAACAAGCTCGGGCCCTTGTTGACTTCGTCTAATCCCCCGCACCTGCTTGACTGGGGCGTATTGTGGACCTTCAAGGGATGGCCTTGGATCTGGAGTGTTGATGGATGGGATGATTAGATGCTGATGATGCATGGTGAGTCTTTTGCCATGTGGTACATTGAATCATCCTGAAAATATTAAGAAAATAAAATGCACACGCTTGGGATCGAAAGCAGGACGTGTGCATCAAAGACCAATGGCTTTACCACAACGCGATTCTGAGTGTGAGGAAACTTGATAGTGGTTGCAACAAGATCCTTGGATGTCCAGCAAACGATTAGTGTGACTAGAATGGCTTGAGAGGGTCTGAAACTTGAAAATTAGTTTACACTTTTTCTTGAATTTTTTGCAATTTAGTCTCTCTCTTGCACGCCTCCAACCTCCTTGTTTTTGGTCTGCAATTGTTCCTTATGTATCCAAGAATGAATTAGGGTTGCCAT
Source organism: Vicia faba (assembly GCA_948472305.1). Classification (NCBI taxonomy): domain Eukaryota; kingdom Viridiplantae; phylum Streptophyta; class Magnoliopsida; order Fabales; family Fabaceae; genus Vicia; species Vicia faba. Next base: position 1,297,004,558 of record OX451736.1, read on the forward strand.
TTGTTTCAAATCTTCTCCAATTATGATTATTGATTCATGATTTGATCCTTGTGCAAATCTTTCCAAATCAAGCAAAATGCAATCTTTTTGCATCCATATGAGCCATGCACGATTTGATCTTGTTTCCAGCTGTGTAATGATCCTAAACATGCACAAAATCTCAAGATTTGATTAGCTTTTGATATTTTTACTATTTTATTTTGATTTTATTTGATTTAAATGAAATAAAATCAAAATAAATGACAAAAATAATAGAATGACAAGTGGAAGATCTCACGGGTCGTGGGTCACATTATAAACTCAGTTCAAGCATAAAAAGTTAGGCCCATTTGACAAAAAATGAAATTTTGGACACTTTTGACTTTTGGTAATTTTACAAAAAGGGTCAACTTGGACAATGCATAACTCTCTCAATTTTGACCCTAGAGATGTGTTCTAGGACTTTTTAGAAAGCTTAATATGTCCTCTAAGAAACCCTTTTGGTCTTATCTTAATTTAATCTTCCATGTTCATGTATGAAGCTTTGACCCAAAATGTGTTTTTGTTGACTTTTCAAAATGACCTATAATGTCCAAAATCATATCTTCTCGTGAGTGCATATTTTGAACTTAGAAGATGAAGGTGAATTGTAGGGAATTGCATCCTCTTCAAAATGAGCTTTGGATGAGTCATTTTTGATAAAGTATGAGAAAGTTATGCTTGGTCAAAGTTGAGTTGACTTTTCCTACAAAACCCTAATTTAGCAACTTTTGGGTTTTGATGAATTGTGAACAATCCTTGAGGAATCATGATCAACCTTTGATCAAATGATGAATAATACTTCAAAATGATAATGTTGACCAAAAATCTTGAAGTTTAATTGTATGTAGGACACAGTTGACTTTTGCCCTAACACAATCGATTTTCAGGCCTTTGAGCAATTAACTGAGCAAACTTCCTCTGCAAGGCTTGAAACTTGACATGGATGATCTTGAGAACATATTAGGATAATGGTGAGAATTTGTGATCCTTTGGACTCAAGCACCTTGATGAAAAATGAAACCCTAATTTGAGGTAGACTGCCTTAGGAGAGAGTTTGTCTGGTAAACTCTTGGACTTCCTTGAGCAATTTGAGGACCTCACTTAAAATGTATTGAGAAATATGGGAGGGAAAATTTTGGGGTACAACACCCGGGACTTCGGCCTGCCACCCTGTTTTTTGGAAAAGGATTTCTTCGAGGGGTTTCCCTTGTCGGTATCCGATAACAAGGCCGACATCATCAGGCGGCTCGATAAGGAAGGTCGTAGGAAACACCTCGCTGTCAGCATGGTCGGGGTGGTAAAAATGGCCGAGATGGCGGTTGTCCTCGCGGGAAAAAGGTCAGACTCCTTGGATCAGGTCAAGGAGCTGGAGTCGGAGAAGGCAACTCTTGTGGCCAAATCCCGCAAACTGAAGGCTACCCTCGAACGCGCTGAGGAAATGTTTGGTGAGCAATCTGACGTGTTGTCAGGGGAGAAGTAAAGGGCCGACAGAGCTCTCGAGGAAAAAGACTGCCTCCAGCTTGATAAGGAGCGGTTGGAGAGTGACAACCAACGACTTTTGAGAGAGGCCGAAGACCTGAAGGCTGTTATGCTGCCCGCTGAGGACGAGCCATAAGGGATGGCCGACTTATGCACATGCTCTGACTTTATCGCTCGTATTCAACTCCTGGAGTCGGACCGTGTTGGCGCTTTAGCTGATGGCTTTGAGTCTACGGTGAGTCAGTTGTCCGTGCTAAATCCGGGTTTGAATACCGAAGGGGCTGGGGTTCTGTCCCAGATCGTGCCATTCTCACCCTCTCACTCAACAAACAGTCGCCTGCATATTGACTTGGTTGGATCATTTTAGCAAGTTTCAACGAAAAATAAGGATTGGAAAAGTTTTAGTGAAGTCTCAGCAATCTCATAAGATCATCACATTGCATCTGGAACAGCTAGAAGAAGCTTTGAATTTTCTCCAAAGAGGTAAAAAACTCAAACTGTGATATCCATATACACACATCATTTGCTTTCAATTTCAAAAGATAAAATGTAGATATGATCGCCCTAAAACTAACCATTGTAAGTTCAGAGAACGCCTAAGAGGGGGGAGGGGGGTGAATTAGGTTCTTTAAAAGTTTTACCGGTTTTTGTTAAACATATAAAGTATTTTTTTGGTTATGATGGTGTTAGGAAATGGTAAAGTGCAGAAAGTAAAAAAGACACATCGATATATACTGGTTCCCCTCACAGACCAAGAGTACTCCAGTCCCCTTACACAAGTAAGAGATTTCACTATAGTTAGAATGATTGTACAGCCTATTCACACTAATGGTGATGCTTACTATCTAACCTATAGGGAGATAGAAGGCTCTTAAAACCTTTAATATCTAAACCACTAAGTGCAAGAAGAATAATCCTCTTCAATGCACAACTTGTTTCCAACAATCTTGGATAACAAATATATAATAAGTGTATTTGATTTTTACAAGAGTTTGGATAAATGTGAATAATGAATCAATCACTTGATTGATCTTCTCTATCAAATATGAAAATCAGAAACAATTACTCTCCTTTGTGCTCAAGAAAACTTTCAATATGCAATGAAAATTATGTTCATAAATCTGAATATAGAAAGATTCTTATTAATGTTTTGTAGAGAGTTTTTCTAAATTTGAAAGAGGTTATTTGATTTTGAAAAATCAGAAACAATTTATAGTGAAGTAATACCTTTTCAAAAATTATGGCAAAGGTTGGAGAGATTCTGAATAATTGAAGGTGAAAAGATACAAGTGTTGCCATGAAGAGATGTTTCTCAAAAGGTGCAAGAAAATACTGGTTTTTCAAAATCGGCGAGCATACAATCGATTGCAGTAATGATACAATTGATTGTATCATTTTAACATTGTAAAAATTTGAAAAAGTTAACTATGACAATCGATTGTCATATGGATGCAATCAATTGCATTAACTACAAAATCATTTTCTTCATGTTTTTCTAAGTGTACAATCGATTGATGAAAGGTGCAATCGATTTCACTAGATCAAAAATTTAAAAAATATTATTTTTAAAATGTAGCACTTTAAGTTTTCTCATTTTTTCACCAGAATCTTTATATGCATGATTAAAAATATTTTTTAGCCCTAAGATTATAAAAGTTTGGATTTTCATATACCGATGTAAAAGTTGAAATCATGAGCTTGACTTAGATCTTTTGCTTTTAAATATCTTTGTCTTCAAGATATTGAGAATTTTGTCGTCATCAAAACATATGTAGATCATTTGAAGAGCTTGACTTCACAACCATGTCCTTAGTTTTCATTAATGTTGTCTATGTGTTTAGAATTTTGCCTCAGACCAGTTAGGGTTCATTTTTGGTACCAATAGAAATTCTTGGTAATCTTTGAGTGTTAGTAAAAATAGTGGCATGGTAGGATTCATGGTTAAATTTCAAGCAAGTTTGGTGTTTACGTTTTTTAAAATGGTGGAGAAATGAAGTTTCTACATGATTGACAATGGAGTCTGTTGTTATTGTTGTTACGGGGAAGAAGAAGAAGAAGGGTGGCGCGAAATCAAATTTCAAAATATGAGTTTATAATATATTGGCTGGGGGCGTTTCATAACCGGATGAAACAACCACCCCAATGGTAAAACAAGCGTGCATGTACTAGAGGGATCTGGATTCGAGCTCCATCGGTACCCTTTTATTTTTCACATATTTGTTTCTTTCAGATTCAGTGTGAGAAGGTCCAGCGCGCATACCATGCATCTTCATCCCTCAACCACTTGATCTCAACCAATCCAGATCTGATGTTACTGGAAATTTCCCCGACGGTGCACCCCATTGAGCTATCCACACTGGATCATATAGGCACTTGGGCTTAAGGTGTTTGGGCCTGGCAAATTTCTGATTCCATACCCCCCATTCTGCTTAAACAGGCCCATTAATTTTATTTTCTTTTGTTTATTTTAATTTAATTCTTTCCTTTTTTAATTTCATTTTTTATTTAAACAACAAAAATCATAAAATCATAAAAAATTTAGATTTATGTTTTTAATTAATTAATTTAATTTTTAATTAATTTAATTTAATAACCTTGTTTTATTTTAAATGATTAATTTGTAAGTTAACTAAGAATTAGGTTTTATTTTTATTAATCACTTCCAATTTTTTCTAAATAAAACACCAAAAATATTTTCTAAATACTTAGAATTCTTTAGGTTTTAAATATCTTCCCCTTTTTCACCACCTTCGTGCACTTTACTTTCACATTAATATTTTCCAATATTGTAATTGTTAACGGTATATAATAGATAATTAGGTTTACTTTACTTTTCCTCCCTAGTTTATGGTTTGTACTCTCCATCCCCGAAGCATTGTAATAGCATAGGACATTTAATTTTCACAATTTATCGCTTTCCTTATTACTATTAGTTTAATAGGATTGTATGGCAAGACTAAAAGCAAACATTAGAAAACCTAATCTCAAAAAAAATACTTGAAATCAAAACACTTCGCACACGTGCACCTCTAGGTTGACCCTCACTTACTGTCTCGGATAAAACAGCTATGTCCCTCGAATGTGGGACGCTTTAGCAAAGACCCTAGATTAAAAGATCGTAGTCTCTCGATGACCCTTTGATGCTGTCTTCGGTAAACGATCTTAGTCCCTTACAAAAATTTCTAAAACGTCCTACAAGTTGCCTTCTATGACCGTACGGTGACCCAGGCCTGTCCCTCACATCCAATGATATGGCTTCCTACTAACTAATGATAGGGTAGAACTATCTAAAGGAGGAGGAAAAGAACGAAGACTTTTTTAGTAGGTAGATTTCTCGTAATCGCTTGCTCACAAAAACAATTTTCACACCTCACACTTTCCAAAACAAATACTTTCTTTCACAAATATTTTCAAAACAAACATTTTATATACATTCTCAACGATACGGGAATCATTACAAAATTTCCGCACTTAGGCATTTTCAAAATATTTGCAAACATACACAAAACACAAAGCATTTTCAATGTGAGATAGCAATTAAGAGCCCATAGGTAACTATGGATGAAAATGGTGCTAACACCTTCCTTTTTCATAACCTACCCCCCGAACTCAGAAAATTCTCAAAAGGTATTTTCTGTTATTTTCCCCTTTCCTTTATTGGATAAAAGAAAAGTCGGTGGCGACTCTTACTATCCGCAACGTTTGCAATAAAATGCAGAACCCAAAATTCAGTTCTCCCACCATATTACACCTTCCTATTGGGGAAATCGCGATAAATGAATCCTAAACAGATGATTCCTTTTACTCTAAGGTCCCCTTACAATACCAATGTGTTAAATAAGTGACTTCAAGCATAATAAGGTGGGGGGTGAATTATGGTATTTAAAATTCACAATTACTTTTATATAATTCTCGATTAATATCGTGTTAGTAGTTTCTTAAGAGTGAATAGCAGTAGAAATAAAATAGTAAAAGTAAATAGCAGGAATCAAAATGAAAAGGTTAGAGAGATTTCACCAAATACTTGTACAAGATTGACCGAACATTGGCATATTTGTGTCCCCGACAGGTATTTTGTGCACACTAACCTTTATACAAGCTAATCTTGATATTTTTAGAGGCTTATCCCCAACCAAAAACATGGTTTTTATAAGATAATCTTGATATCTTAATCTCATAACTAAAAGCATAATTTTTTGCCGACAAAGGTCAATAAATTAGAACAGAGATTTTAAGAGGGTTTATATCACGAACCAAACTCAATATTCTCAAGAGTATCACACTCTTAAGAAATAAACAAACAACACAACCACTTACAACTTCTTTCGTACAAGAAAAGGTTCACTCTAAAGCACTATTGCAACTTTAAGTGAAAGAAAAATATTTTTAGAAAGCGAATGAGAGAAAATAGAGATATAAATTCCAATGAAAATGTAAATCTTTAGAAAGTGGTGTGAAATGAAGAGGAGGCGGGTCTCCTTGGATGTAGAAAAATCTGAAAAGGAAATAATCTATGGGATGAGACTTTCAGCCCTATGATGAAACCTGTGACCATTCACATTATTCTCACCATTGCTCTCTCCAAGTCTTAGACCATTTATCAGTTAGATGTTCATAATTCCTTTCTACATGGTGATCTTCATGAAAATATCTATATGCATCAATCAATGGGTTCTTGTGATCCTTATCTTCTATATTATGTGTGTCGCTACAGAAATCTCTCTATGGTTTAAAGTAAACACATTGTGTTTGGTACTAGCTCTCTGCTGACTTTGTCTCTGATAAGTGCGAATTGTAGTTATTTTTGTATATACTTTTTGTTGCACTTATCGACTTTTTGTTGTTAATATCGTTGAATAAACCTGACTTTTGTGCAAATATGTATAGTTTGTGTTTATTTGTGTTTTTGTGTACATAATGTACCGTTTGGTGTTTTTCCATTCATTTTGTAGGAATTTGTTTCATTTTGGACCATTGAGGAATAAAGTGTTGAAGGCACGGCTCCTGATGCACATTTTTGGAATAAAAGACCAGTTTTAGGAAATTTTGTCTAGGAGAGCCCGCTTAGCGCGCATGAGGCTGCTCAACGTGAGTGCGCTCAGTGCATTTTATAGTGCGCTGCTTGTGTTTGACAATTTGGCAGAACCAATGTTTTAAAGCCCTCTTAGCACAGATAGCGTGCTTAGCATGGTTTAAGGAGCTTTAGTGTGTAAAATAAGGAAGTCAAGCTTAGCGCGCCAGGCACGCTTAGCGCGGTCTGTTGAGATTTGTTTTAGGTTATGGTTTTGGGGAAGTTTTTACTCCCAACTCCATCAACCTTCAAATTTGTTAGGATTAGCTTAGATAACAACTATGCAGCTTGCATACGGATGATCCGGGGTGGATTGCTCTTTGATCGACGCTGACAAACCGATAGATTTGCGGTTCATTTCTCTTTTTATCTATGTAATCTCTATTGGTTGGGTTTGTATGTATATTTTCTTTGTACTGATGTATATTTATCGCCCTTGGCGTTATATAAAACTTGCTTTATGAATCTTTGTGGATTGTTGTCTTAGATTTTTTCTCTGTGCTAGGGATTTGAGTTGTTATAGACATATACTACTTATATTCTTATCTAGCATGATTATCTAATAGTGTCTGAATTCTAGAGATAGATTTAACGTTGTTATTCACTTAGGGCGTATGTGATTAATGCCTCTGTGTTGTTTGTGTCGCTCTGAGAGATCGTCGATGCAAGCAAGCACATTTGACTTTTGTGTTGTTGAGGTGGTTGAGAGATCGCTACCGAGGTGATGCAGTTGGCCTCTCAATTTGAGTTAGAAATGACTTAGGTTATGTGTGACACGTGATGACATTGATGAATATTGTAGGTTGAGTATAACTGGTCGATAGGTTTAAGTATGTGAGAAGTAGCATATATGCATCCTTAATAAGTTATTCCTTTTTCCTTTTTATACATTTATTTTTTGTTGATACTTTTACTTTTAACCCATTTATCCCCAAACTCATTAATGACAGAATTTCCGAACGACAAATAAATAACCAATCTCTATGGACACGATACGATATAACCTAAATATGACTCGATAAATTAATAACTTAATTTTTTCTTTCTGCTCTACAGCAACACCAAAATGGCGTTGTTGTCGAAGATTGGTGTTTATTGTTTTTGCATTGCGATAATTCTTTTGTTTTTGAGTTTTATAATTAATGTATATGTTGTATAGAATGTGTACATAAACTAGTCTATTTTTACTTGTACATGTTTTGTGTTTACTTTCCATACTTGTGCATATATGTGTTTTTCTTTGTTTTCACGTATTGTTGTGAATTATCTCGTTTTTGTAACGTTTGTTGTGTGGATGTTAGGAAACTTTCTTTAGGTTTGTATGGTGTGATAATACCATGGTATGACGAGAGGAGGTTACTAGCTCGCACAATAAAGGCGTCGAGCTTACGACGTAAAACAAACATGTTTTGTTTGTATTCGTTTATGTATGTGTTGACTTCTGTTTTAAACAAGTTCAAATTGGACATGTTTTAAATTCTCAAATTTTCACTTTTCAACTTGTTAATTCACTTTCACCCATTTGTTTTGTTATGTAAATTTGTGTTTTTCCGCAATCTTGTCGTGTTTAGCTTGAGGAAGTTTGTATGTTATGAATATTCTGTACATTGAAATTGTGTAGGTGATTGTGGAGCTTGCATAGCAGCTGCACCAGTTTTTGTCCTATTTTTCTACAACTGGTGTAGCATACTAAGCGCGCTCTGTGCCGCTTAGCACGCTCTGCTGTGCAGAACCAGTGAATTCTTTTTAATTTTTCACTTGGTTTTTCTTTTTCCCACTTCCACCTAGGCTTTAAATAGTAAATAATATTAGTATAATTAATTATTTTATTGTTGTTTGGACTCAATTTTGGTTCGATAGCTTGAAGTCGCATTTGGTGATTTTCCAATTTTGAGTGTGTCAACTTGTGAATGCATAATAATGATTGTGTTAATGTTTTGTACATGTTCAAGGTATGTGTTTATCGCTTTCTATACTTTAGCATATTCATGATACTTAGAATTCTTGAAATTTTCATGTCATTCATTATTTTATATACTTGTTCATTTGTGAATCACTTTAGTTCCTATCCTTTTTGTGAGGTAGCTTTCCATTGTTCACATATGCTGGAGACCGCAACTCTTGTTTTAACTGGATTTTATTATGTTTAATATTTTGTTTGTGTTGATTGTATGAAAGCATGAACATGGTCAAGTCATTTTTTGCTCCATTTTGAGCACAACTACCTTGGACAAATAGTTAATTCACCTTGTGAGTGTGTGAACTTTTGTTAACCCCTTTGAGCTTTTTGTCGATATCCATGTTGTATTTGCTAAATGTTTTTCTTTTGTTTTCTTGAATCCTCAACTATGTTTTTTAGTTGAATTTTTACTTTGTCTTAGAAAGTAGGGAGTATTCACATTATGATGATAGTTGAATTCAAGTTGCCGAGAGCAATGTTTATGTACTTAAGTTGTGTATTACTATGAGGCTGAGAAAGAAAGAAAAAGAAAGAAAAAAAAAGTGAAAAAGAAAGAAAATAAAAAAAGTGAAAATAAAAAGAAAGAAAAAATTGAAAAAAGCTTTGAAAAATAAAAAAAATAAAAATTAATTTGGAATAATGTTGTGCTAATAAGTGATATGTGTTGGTTTGAAATTTGGAATGAAGAAGAAGTTTGATTGAAATTATTTTGCATGATTCTTTGTGAGTTGATCACTTCCTTAGGTTAGGCAAGTTTTTGTTTCGATTAGCTTTAGTATTTATCCCTTGTTTGTTAACCAAGCCACATTACAACCTTGAAAAGCCCTTGAGATTCTTGCCTTTGTATTTTCAATATGAGTTTTTGGATGAATGCATAATTTAGTATATTGTTTGCAAGATTATGGATGAGTGAAAATACCTTATTTTGTGTGTTTTCCATCTATCTATGATTGATTTTTCTAGGTGTGATTCATTTGTGGACTAGTATTATTTTAGAATGTTTGGCATGTTCTTTGTATTTAGCATTCGTTTCATATTTATGTTATCGTCGTAGTTTAGTGGTAAGTATATTTCTTCCTGTGTAGCGTTTTTCATTTGAGCCATTGCATTTGTTTTCCATTTTCAAAATTTGTTGATTCATGATAAATTGGTTGATTACTTTTGGTTCTTTGAGTTGTTTGACCTTGTTTGAGGACAAACAAGTTCAAGTTTGGAAGAGTTTGATAAGTGCAAATTGTAGTTATTTTGTTATATACTTTTTGTTGCACTTATCGACTTTTTGTTGTTAATATCGTTGAATAAACTCTACTTTTGTATAAATACGATTAGTTTGTGTTTATTTGTGTTTTTGTGTACATAGTGTATCATTTGATGTTTTTCCATTCATCTTGTAGGTATTTGTTGCATTTTGGAGCATTGAGGAATAAAGTGTCGAAGGCACGGCTCCGGATGCGTGTTTTTGGAATAAAATACTAGTTTTGGGAAATTTTATCCAGGAGAGTCTGCTTAGCGCGCAGGAGGCCACTAAGAGCGGTTTAAGGAGGTTTAGTGTGTAAAATAAGGAAGTCGCGCTTAGCGCATCAGGCCCGCTTAGCGCGGTCTGTTGAGATTTGTTTTATAACTTCATTTCATCCATTTATTAGGTTATGGTTTTGGGGAATTTTTTGCTCCCGACTCCATCAACCTTCAATTTTGTTAGGATTAGCTTAGATAACAACTACGAAACTTGCATACTGATGATCCGAGGTGGATTACTCTTCGATCGACATTGACAAATCGGTAAATTTGCGGTTCATCTCTCTTTTTCTTTGTGTAATCTCTATTGGTTGGGTTTGTATGTATATTTTCTTTGAACTGATGTATATTTGTCGTCCTTGGTGTTATATAAAACTTGCTCTACGAATCTTTGTAGATTTTTGTCTTAGATTTTTTCTCTGTGATAGGAATTTGAGTTGTTATAGACATATACTACTTAGATTGTTATCTAGGATGATTATCTAATAGTGTATGAATTCTAGAGATAAATTTAGAGTTGTTATTCACTTAAGGTGTCTGTGATTAATGCCTCTGTGTTGTTTGTGTCGCTCTGAGAGATCATAGACGCAAGCGAGCACATTTGACTTATGTGTTGTTAAGGTGGTTGAGAGATTGCTATCAAAGTGTTCCAGTTGGCCTCTTAATTTGAGTTAGAAATGACTTAGGTTGTGTGTGACACGTGATGACATTGATGAATATTATAGGTTGAGTATAATAGGTTGATAGGTTTAAGTCCGTGAGAAGTAGTTTATATGCATGTTTGATAAGTTATTCCCTTTTCCTTTTTATACATTTATTTTATGTTGATACTTTTACTTTCAACCCATTTATCTCCAAACTCATTAACGATAGAATTATCGAACAGTGAATCAATAACCAATATCTGTAGATACGATACGATATAACCTATATATCACTCGATAAATTAATAACTTACTTTTTGCTTGCCGCTCTACAGCAGCACCAGTCTCCACCAATGGATTTCATCACAACACCTCAGAGCACTCTCTCTTCATATACCGGAGTGGCTCTGATATGGCTTTCATCTTACTTTTTGTTGATAACATCATCCTCGTAAGTTCCTCTCATAACGTACACAAATATATCATGGAGCTTCTTGCCTCAGAATTATCTATGAAAGATCTTGAACCACTGAGCTATTTTCTAGGTATTTCCATGACCATACTGTGGAACTTTATTTTACAGGTGATATACTTTTAACAAGGATATTAACTTTTTATGATGATAACTAATATCTTATGGAAAGTCAAGAATAAACAGTTAAGAGGATAAAGATGCAAACCTAATCATTAGGGTTTGATTGACTTGACTATCCAGTGATGGCAATCAAATGTAATGTAACTAAAGCCTCATATCAAGCTACTAAAATAAAGGTCTACAAAATAGAAATCATATGGAAAAGTCTTGAAGTGCTAAGAACCCTCCTAATTTAGTAGTGAGTGAAACAATTGTAATACAAAAGGGTTTTATCATGAAAATGCATGGCTAAAGCACACACACTAAAATATATTTTCAAACTGTTTTTACTAAAGAGAATATCCTCAAAAACATCTTGAAGAGAATATAATCAAAAATATATTTTCCTTTATTTTTTTAAACTTACAATTGTTATATTTCAAACTTCTAAGCAGTTATAAACATGTGCCAATCGATTAGATTGTCATGAAATGCATTTATTTGAAATTCCTTTTTGAGCCAATCTCTAACCTATAAATAGAGGTCCCTTCCCTCATTTCATTTCATCCATAATAGTGTTTTGACATAACTCTATCCCTCTCTAATCATTTTGTTTACTTTTTCTCACTAATATTTTAGTTGTAGTGCCTTTGTGAGAAAAGTCATTTTATAAGTGAGGATATTTTTTAATTCTGGAAGGGTAGAATTGTAAATTCACCAAGAGAATATTTTGTATACACATTGGTTGAATATTATCTAGTTAGGGATTTTTTTGGTTTAGAAGTAAACCTGTGAAAGGCTTTGGTTTAAAGATTGTGAGATTCAGTCTCTATTTAGGTTCAAAAGTCTAGCACGTATAAAAGATTTCATCAAGTTCTTAGTTACTCTGATATAAAACCAAGATTAGGTTCGAGATTAGTCTGGTATTAATATATCACAGGTTATTGGTTAGCCCGTATAAAACCAATGTTTAAGGTTCGTGAGCTCAGCCAGTGTAGCAAGGTTTAGGAACTTGAAGACTAACCGCTCCAAGGTCCCTGTTTGTGGAGAAAGGACTAACCGCCTCAGTCCAATTTTTGGAAGAGATGACTCAAACTGCCATATTGTAAGTCTTGTATTATTTGGTTGGAGATCAACCGTCATTTTCTTGTATAAGGGGGTTTGTGAGTCTTTCCTACTAAAAGCTCTCAACATTTATTGGAAACTCTCAAGATCAATTCTTGGAGAGAGAAGTAAGTCCTTTTTTTAAACTGATTTTATTTTCGAAAGATTTTCAAAATTAACTTTTTTGAACCCCGCAATTTACCATCTCTTGTGGGTGAAGTCTCAAATCCAACACAGACATGCAAAAGTACTTACGCCAATGACATTATTGCTTGAGCCGACATGACCTCATTCAAACCTTCCACTACTGAAGTTTACACCAAACATAAGCTCAATACCTTTGATGATACCCCATAAGATGATCCTACATTATATTGGAGTCATGGCGGTGCTTTACAGTATCTCACATTTACCCGTCTTTACATCTCTTATATTGTCTAGCAAGTGTGTCTTCACATGAATGCTCCATGCAGCGACCACATGAATGCTCCACGGTTGCATCTCTATCATTCTCCCATCGAGAAACTTGTTTCCTACACAAGTGTTAATTGGGGTGGATGTCCTGGCACCTTTCAATCTACTTTTGGTTATCGTATTTTTCTTGGTGACAACCTAATTTCATGGTCTTTCAAGAGACAACACACACTTTTTCATTCCAGAGCTGGGTATCGGGACATTGCTAATGTGATTTCAGAATCATGTGGGCTCAGTAACCTTCGTTTGGAGCTTCATTTTTCTCTTTTCTATACTACTTTGGTGTACTGTGATAATATTAGTGCTATCTACTTATCCAACAACCTTCTCCAACATCAGCGTACTAAAGATATTTAAATGGACATTCACTTTGTTTGGGAGAAGGTCGCTCGTGGTCATGCACGCGTTCTTTATGTTCTTTTCCGGCACCAGAGGGCTAATATATTCACCAAAAGTCTTCCTAGAATTCTTTTTGATGATTTTCAGATTATTCTTAGTGTTCGTCGACCTTCCGCTTCGACTGCAGGAGTGTGATAAAATTTGTATTTATTTATAATTATCTATAGTTATGATTTACGTGTAATTATGCCAAATTAGATCAACCCTTATGTACTATATATACTCTTTATTAATAATGAGAAAAGACACAGAAAACTAATTATATTACATATTCAAAAAGGTTAAAAACCTCCTTTAAAATTGAAGGAGACTTGTGAAAGATGGGGAAACGAAGGGTTTGGTCGGTATTATTAAACTTTACCAAAGATGATTAACATGCACTTGTAGAAGAACGTTGATGATGAATTCAAGAAGGGTGGAGTTGTGTTTTTGAGTATTATTGAACGTGAAGTTAAATTTTGGAATATGAGGCGGGGAAATCAGTATTGTATGTATGTGTAAAAAAAATCTTGTTCATGATGTTTAGTGTGAATCTTTGTAGCTTAAGGTATTGTATGGAAAAAATGTCTAGCTAAGGTATGGAAGTTATTTTTATATGTTTGGTGGGAGTTGAAAAGAAGCAATTTTAACACTACGGAGTATTGGGATTTTGAAAAAATAAAGTTTATGATCTACAAGGTCAAGGTTGTTTTTGAAGGGTAGGTAATGATAAAATCATAAAATTAATTTTAGACAAGTTACATACTTAGTAAGTTAGAAGAAAATTTACTTTAGATGAACTTTTGTTTTAGTTGAATTATTTTGTCTTTAGCCTTTTGTTTTGCTACCCACATCAACATTATATGTATTTTCATTAATATGAAATTATCAATAAATAAAAATATCATTTATTTTCTCTTAAGAATTTTATAATATTTTCCCCTTTTTATTATAAAACCTTTAATTTCTGAGTTTTCATAGCAATTATAAACACTCATTGAATGTTTAGAATGTTAACAAAATTCTCTTTTTATATTTAAAAAAATAATAATAGAATATCCGTGCATCCGCACGAATTCTGTCATTTGTAATTTTAATTAAAATTTATAATTGTAATGATAGAATATATAAGTAATTAAATGTGAAATAATAGCAAATTTTGACTAAAATGATATATTCATGAACAATATAAACAATATTAATGTCAATATCTACATGAAATAATGAGTTTTATAATTAGTATCAACAAAAGAAGATACTTTTTTGATATATTATAGAAAAATCATACCTCAAAAAAAATAATAAGTAGGAAAGGAAAATTCTCAAAATAATTCGACCATAATAGGACACCGTTTCTTGAAGTATTTTCTGACTTCCCTGTAAGTAATAAGAAAAATAATTAAATATATGAGAATTTATCGACAAAAGTATAGTAAGATTATAAAATTAAGGATAATCCAAGTTAAATAATATATATAGTGAAAAGACTCCCAGAAAGAAATTAAAGAAGGGAGCAATACATAGATTAAAGTTAAAAAATAGAATAGAGAATACTTAGACAACATTGTTGAATACCTCTTTAAAGACCATATTAGTTGTATGAGATAATGGTAACTTGTCTTTGTCATGAATTAAGATATTCAAATTAGTTTTGCTTTTGACTCTTGACATGACAACATATAACTGTATGTGACTGAAGACGTCTTTTAACAAATATAAACCAACAAAATGTAATGATTGACCTTGTGAATTGTTTATTGTCATGGCAAAAAGAGACAATAATAGAGAATTTCCTTATAATAAGCTTGAATGATCAAGAAGATTGAGGAGACAAGGACATCATTAGAATGTAAATATTGTTACCTACATGGATACCTGAAATAATCTTAGCTTCGATGACATGATTCGCTAGCCTTGTTACCGTCAATCTTGTACCATTGCAAAGACCTTCAAATTGATCCAAATTCCTTATCATCATTATAATTGTGTCAATATTTAATTTCAATAAATGGTTTGGTAATCCTGAAATTTTCAAACAGCTTAAGAATTCAGGTGTCAAATGTTTGAATGCTTCATTGTCACTAGCTTCTGATCTGTCAATAGAATTACTACTCAAATACTCATCATCTAAATGTAAAAATGAGTATTATTAACATGAATATAATAATAATTTAGAATATTAAATTAATTGAAGTACATGGCTAAGTAATACTAACTTGGAAGTAGATTAGTAATGTAATCATTAATTTCATTCACTACCTCTATAGTTGATGTTAAAATAGCTCTACTCTTTAGGAAATCTAATTTGTGTAATTTTAAAGAAGATTAGGATAAGTACTTGTAACAATCTTCTCAATTGGGTCCACATAATCTAAAAGAATGAACTCATGTGAAATAAGAATTTCAACATATACATCATTTGATTATGATATTTTCTATCTCCCACTTCTAATAACCATTTTGAGAAATTCTCAATATCTTCTCCATTGTTTGAATGTGACCCAGTTTCCAAACACATATTTTTAGTAAGCGCTAGAACCTTGCAATGCTCCCATATATATGAGGCATTAATTATTGAATGCACTATATTAGACCTGGTTCTTCTTGGTACAATTGGTAGAATTTGTCTAAAATCACCACTAAAGACAACTATCTTGCCTCCAAAAAAATTGTTACAAAAAACATTATCATAACCCATGATATTTTTCAAAGACTTGTCAAGAGATTCAAAACAAAACTTATTTTCCATTGGAGCATCATCCCATATTATCAACTTTGTTATTTGCAAAAGGCCAACAAGGTCCGACTTTTTCTCAATATTACAAATAGATGATTCTAAATATGGAACTGTAATATTAAATCTAGAATGTGATGTTCATGTAATAGCAAACTTGATATCCCACTTAATACGATATTCAAAACAATATCATGGTTCGAACAAAAAACTGTTGAATGTGTTTTCCACATAAAAGTCTTTGCAATTCCACTATTACCATATAAAAATACTTCTCTTTTTTGTTCACTCACAACCGGCGTAATATCATTGAATATTTGTAGTTGTTCATCTATGTCAAGACAAAAATATTGAGTTAATGAGTAATGGAACAGAAAATAGCATAATATAAAGTATATAAGTATTTTTTAACTTACAATGTAAGAATTTTTTTTTTGAATAACTAAGTATTAAAAAAAAAATTCGCAAATAACCACGTTTCAGAAAAAATTACGCAAATAACCTTGTTTCAGATGACTCCCCAAAGGAGGAGCCATCTCACTTGGCGCCTACACCCATTATTTAAGGGGAGGTGCCATCTCACTTGGCGCCTAGGTGCTTAGGGCATGCCCTAAGCCAAGTGAGATGGCGCCTAAGTGCAATTCTAGGGCAAATTTCGCATTTTTTTTCGGTCCGGTGCGTTGCGTATTGGATACAGGATCAACAAAATTGACTTTTTATTAAAAAAATAATAATTACATCCATATGTATTACATTAAAAAAACAGATAAAAAAAACAGATAAATCAGTGATCCCCCGGAACCCGGTAATGACCCCCGGTTCCGCATCCTCGTCCTCGCCTTTCCTGTGCTGGGTGTCATCGCGTTTCCTGCTGTGGCAGGGTCGATGGCCCAGCGAAGTCAATGCGTTCCGAATCCATGAAATCAGTCAGATCTCCATATCTAGAAGATCCGCTTTGGTACAGTCGGTTACCCATACCCTCAAAGTTTGGTCGTGTTGGCGGTGGGTGGGGTTCCATGGTGGGTCTGTAGCATTGATCGTCTGAGTACGGGGGGTAGAAAGGAAATGGATCTTGGGGTGTTTGGTATTGAGGATGTTGGGTGGTTTGGTGATACTGTGGTTGATGGTAAGCTGGGTCGGTTGGTTCGTAATCTTCCGACATTCTCAGATCAGGGCTAAGGCTGGATGTTGAGGGGCCCATATTGAGATATACGGAAGACTGAAATTGTGTATGGGGTATGCGGGTGTGTTGGTATTATGATTGGTATTGCGGTTGAGTGTGAGGCATATGGGGGTATTGGTACTGAGGTGGTGATTGTGGTTGGTTGTGGGGCATTTGGGTGTAATTGTATTGTGGTGGGGACTGTGGTTGGGTGTTTGTGGTTCTGTTTCGTCTGGGGGGTTGGTGGGAGGTTGATGTGTGTTGGGTTTGTTGTTGGGGAAACGAGGGATGTGCCCATTGTGTTTGTGGGTCAACCAAATACCTTGGATGAGACACGTGCATTTCAAGGTTACTAACCGACCTGTACCAAGATAAATATTGATTCGTGTGTCGTATATTACCATGATTGAGGAAAACCAGGAATTGCAAGACATATCGGTGATGCCTCTGCCACATCTTACACCATTCTGGAGCAAAGTCTTTCCAGTTGGTAAGACCCCACTAAGCGTCGACCCTTTTGAGATGCCACGAGGACAAACAAGTCGGATCACTTGGTATCTGTTGATGCATTCCGAACTGCATCTTCACACGGTCGCTGTGGTGCATCTCCATAATATTGAACCGTATGATTGCAGTCTTGGCGCTCCAAATTGCTGCATCCACGGGGTTTGGTTCATGGCGCAAACCCAAATATGGTCTCCAGACAAACTGCGAAAAAAATTAAATCAGGTTAATGAAAACGTAATATATAAATAATTTAAATGAAGAAAAGTTTAAAGGTACGACGTACATCATCCGGGCCTAGGTGATCCAACAGATTGCGGTATAGTGCGACATTGAATCTTGGATTCTTGCCGTAATCCATACCCCTCACGCAATACCTAAAGGAAATGAAAAACATTATATTTTTAGCATATATTTGATGAAGAGATGAATAGTAATAAATGATATAACTTGATGACTTACTTTGTTGCGTACGAGAAAACAAAAGTGTTGTTGTTGACGTGGTTTAAGGACTCCATCCTCCACCAACCCCAGGCTTGTAGTAAAAAAGCGCAGCCATAAAATGTACATTTTTCCTTGACTGCATTTTTGCACAAGGAACTGTATAGGTGGGCTAAAACTGCAGAACCCCAACTATACTTTCTTGTTTTTTCAAAATCTCTAAGTAAATGTAAATACATAAAATTTACACTATTTCCCGTACTTTCGGGAAATAAAAAGGTTCCAAATAGTATCATTAAATAAGTTCTGGCTTTTAATACCCTATCTTGCTCGGAGGAATTTTCGTTTAATTCCAAACTTGCATAATGATTTTTAAGCTCAGTGAGTAGTATACCATGACCTCTCGCACCACCACCTTCAACCATATCACTGCCCAACAATTCTTCACACTGAAAATTGGGTTGTTGAATCGACCAGTTAACAGCCTTACCGCCGACAGGGAGACCCAGTAACATGTACACATCCTCTAGCATAACGTTACATTCACCTATTGGTAGGTGAAATGTATGGGTCTCTGGTCTCCACCTTTCCAACATTGCAAGAATGAACTTCGAATCAATTGTGCAGTTGGAGATCTTTATAACATGTCCGAAACCTGCGTATTCTAGATATGGTATGATGAATGGGTCGGGAGCCAGGTAGTTGTGAGACCGGATTCTGAATCTTTTGGTATCCTGAGTTAATAATGTAAAAGGGGTAAGATTAAGTAAGATGAACAAAGCATTACATGAAGTATAAAAAATGTATAACCAAAATAGAAACTTACAAATGCGGCAATGTTGTCCCTTGTGCTTCTGTGAGAATCGCCCATTGTTAGAAGAGCCATTGTTGAAAATGCCTGAGATTATGAAAGACTTAGAAAGTGTAAGATATTATGAAAGACTTCGTAGCAGAGAGTGAGACGAGTGTGAGTGTGAGAGAAGTATGATATGGTCTGTATTTATAGGCAAAAAAATTTCATACAGTAAGTAAGGTGGTAGCTGGTGCATGCATGCATGAGAAGTGTCACTCTTGCAGAGTAGGCGCAAGCTAGGTGGCAGCCTAGGGGGTTACATATCTGCATGCATGTAACACGATTGGACATTAAGGGGGGCGCCATTGGACTTGGCGAAAGAGTACAAAAATGAAAGGTGTCGCCATCCCCATTGGCGAATAAAAGGTGTCATGGGTTACAGAGTAGGCGCAGGCTACGTGACAGCCTTTGGGATGCCATGCCTGAATGCATGTAACACTATTGGAGGTGATGGGAGGAGACTTACAAGTTACAGTGTAGGTGCAGAGTAGGCGCAAGCTAGGTGGCAGCCTAGGGGTTACAATCTGCATGCATGTAACACGATTGGACATTAAGGGAGGCGCCATTGGACTTGGAGAAAGAGTACAAAAATGAAATGTGTCGCCATCCCCATTGGCGAATAAGAGGTGTCATTGGTTGCAGAGTAGGCGCAGGCTACGTGACAGCCTTTGGGATGCCGTGCCTGAATGTATGTAACACTATTGGAGGTGATGGGAGGAGACTTACAAGTTACAGTGTAGGTGCAGAGTAGGCGCAGGCTAGGTGGCAGCCTAGGGGGTTACATATTTGCATGCATGTAACACGATTGGATATTAAGGGAGGCGCCATTGGACTTGGCGAAAGAGTACAAAAATGAAAGGTGTTGCCATTCCCATTGGCGAATAAGTGGTGTCATTGGTTGTAGAGTAGGTGCAAGCTACGTGACAGCCTTTGGGATGCCATGCCTGAATGCATGTAACACTATTGGCAACCTTGGGGGTTACATCCTTACTTAATTCAAATTCAGTATGACCTATTTAGTCTTACATTTATCATAACACTGATTCACTTAATCTGTCAAACCTTCCAACCTTCAAACGTTCATACAATCAAACCTTCAAACCTTCAAACAATCAAACATACAAACCTTCGAATAACTCATAAACATCAAACATTCCAACCTTCAAACCTTACAACCTTCAAACCTTACAACCTTCAAACCTTCATACAATTAATAAACTTCAAACATACAAACCTTCGAATAACTCATAAACTTCAAACATTCCAACCTCCAAACCTTCAAACAACCCTACGCAATGGCCTCTGCACCACAATATGTCATCAATGCACATTTCAACGGTGAAACATACATTTGTCCCACCTCTGGGTTTTTGTTTTGAGACACAGACAACATCCGATTTCTTTTAAACGGGAAAGCCAATCTCTCGTACTTCAAAAAATGATTAGAGGCCAAACTTGGACGAGGCCTGGTGACACAGATATTTTATCAGAATCCAGTTTTTTTTGGAAACAACCAAATAATTTTTTATAAGGTTGAGGTTCAAGATGACGAGGATCTCCAGAATATGTTTTCCAGCCATGTGTATTCTGGGTACGACTCTATTGAGTTGTACATTATGCTGCGAGAGCCTCAGGTGACACAAGTGGTTGATCCTTTGGAGAACGAACAAGCTGAGATAGATGCAGTTGATGAAGAAGAATAAGATGACGAGTTAGAGTTTGATGAAATGGTGAATGATGATTCTGACGATGATGGAATACCTAGTATTCCTGCAAATGAGATCTACACACCACCTCCGCACATGACAAACTTCAACATGGGCGGAGATTAACCGTCTACTGATTTATTTTTCAATCCGTATATGCAGTCAGATGAAAACTTAAAAGAGAAGGACAAGTTTCGTAACAGAGAGGAATGCATCAGAGCCATAAAAAAATTCCACATGCTCAACTCGGTCGATTTTAAGGTGGACCATGTCAACCCAGAAAGGTACAAGATCAAGTGTGTCCACCCTAACTGTATGTTCAAGCTCACTGCATCATACATATTAAGAGGTGATTGCTGGGTCATAGGTTCCATGACTACCCACACTTGTGTAAGTTCTACCTGTGATACGGTGGGAAGAGAACTGACTGTTTTGGAATGCTGGTTCGCGAAATGTCGCGGTAAGCAAGAGTCGCCACCGTCTTTTATGTTCTCCAACAAGGAAAGGACAAAAGCACAGCAAAATTCCTTTTCGACATGTTTCTCGGGTTCGGGAGGTAGATTATAGAAAGGGAAGGTGTTAGCACCTTTTCTATCCATGGTTATCCACGGGCTCTTAGGTGCTTGCTCACTATGTTTTCAAAAATGTTTGCTTTTCTTGTGTTTGTGGGTTTTGAAAAAAGTTTGTTTGAAAACTTCGTTTTAACTCTCGTATCAGTCCTCAAGAGTGTATGAAGTGTTGTTTGAAAACTTTTGTCAGAAAAGTGTAGGTGCGAAAAGTATTTTTGTTTCGAAAGAGCAAGTACTTGAGAACCTCTACCTACTCAAAAGAAATTAAGCTGTGTAAATGTCCTTTAGACAGTACTATCCCACTATTGAGAAGTAGGTAGCACCGTCATTGGAGTTTTCGGGTCAATTCGATTATAGGGACATGTGGTCACTAAAGCAATGGTAGGACGCCTTAGCGGTAACCCTAATGTCTTAGATCATTTTATCCGAGGCAACTGTTTCGAGGCAACTTATGATCTTTGGACAAGAGGACGACCTCTAAAACTTCCTATACTCAATGACCACGTCGAGGCAACCAATGAGGCGTACCCTAGGAGTGGCATGTGCATGTGTGTTGTTTCAGTTTATATTTATCTTTGAACATGTTATTTGTGAGCTACGGATTAGTTTTATTTGTCATACAAGTCTTTCATGCATATTAACAGTTAAGAGTGCGGAAAATAAATTGCGGAAATATGAATCTACGCTATTACAAGGCGCGGGTCTATACATCGCCAAAAACATAACCCGTTTGGAAAATAGATGCGGAAAAGTAAAGAAAGCAGTAAAACCTAATTAACTATTACATTCTTGGAAACAGATACATAAATAATCAAAAATAAGAATTAAAGCGCGAAAGAAATTAAATCGGGAACGTCCTTAGGGTTTTGACCCTTTTGAGAAATAAAGAAATTTTGGTCCTTTGCATTTAATTAAATATTAACCCTAAACTAATTAATTAATTAATTAAAAGAAAAATGTTTTTTGTGTTTTTTATATTTTAATGAAAATCAAATAAAAGGGAATTAAAAGTCAAAAGAAAAAAACCTAATTCTAAGCTTGATTTTATTTATTGTAAAAAGAATCAAAATTGAACCCACTTTAAACTAATTAATTTGTTAGTATTTTATTTACAAAATAAATTAATAAATAAGAATAATAATAATTAATAAAAATATTTACATTTTTATTCTCTGAATTTATTATGAAAAAATATTAATTTATTAATTAGATAATAATAATACTAATTATAAAAATAGAAATTATAAAAGAAAAGAAAAATAAAAGGAATAACAAAACCAGTGGGGGTGTTGACCCAAGAATGGAGGTTAGGCCTGGAATTTCTGGCCCATTAAGCCAAGCCCTTCTGACTTTTGGAATTGTCTAGTGCGTTGATTGACCAGGGACATGGTGTGCTTCCATCCTGACCGTTGGATTGAGCCTTGTGGCCACTTGGCAAGCTGAAGCGTGAGGTATATGGTGTTCACTATTTGGAAGCCTGCATAGGAACACATTAGAAAAAATATGAACAAGCGTTTGGGTGGACCTGGGAATCGAACCCAGGTCCCAATGGTTAATAGACAGCGCATTCTCCACTGAGCCATGTGCCTGTATTTGATAATATATTAATGAGTAAATATAATATACAAAGAACAATCATATGCTGGAAAAAAAAACACACGCGCTCCTTTTATTTGAATTATCCAGTCACGCTCTTCCACGTATTGTCTTCTTCACTGAACGCCTGTAAATAGTAAACAATTAGCGGGGGTTTTTAACCCCCACAACCTGCATCAAGAGAAAATAGCGAATAGGCGTGTGATTATCATAAATTGTTCGCGAGGGTCTCAATGTCTTCGTCTCATTCAGACGGTTTCAACCATGGGTATGAGGGGTTCTGATTTTACTTGTGTAGCAAAGCCCTAATTTTGAAACTTGGAAACCCTAAAATCCAACAATGGCAATTTGTGTTTCAGGGCATCTCAATGCAATTAAATTGTACCAAAAGCTTCGTACAGTCCCTATGAACACAAAACAATCCACAAAATACGTTAATGATGCATGAATCAAAGTATGCATTTATGAAAAAAATTCAAACCGTGAAACTGTTATCTCAGGATTCCTTGAGTGTTAGCGTGTGATTTTGATTGCAATATGTTCCTTACACCTCCAGCAATGTATTGGAATCACTCTAAGGCTTTGAATTGGTCTGAAATATGAAAAACAGTTTTTGAGTTTTATTTGATTTTTTCAATATGGCAATGGTGTTTTTGCATCAGCTTGCACGTTCAAGGCTTTAGGGTTTGGTTATGCTCTTATAGTAGAATGGAATTAGGGTTCAATCTTGGCCAAGAATCCATTGCATTCATGTTTCAATATTTGATTTTCAATCAAATCTTTTTGCATATTTTTGATTGATAAAGCTTGCCAAACATGGAGATTTTTGCCTCTTTGATGGATGCGCGAAATTTCCAGCTTGCCCTGAGCCTATTTGCTTCACAAAAGATTTGAAAAAAACATATCTTGGTATTTTCCTACATTTTAATGAATTAAATGAATTAATAATCAATTGAAAATCCAAATAATTAATAAAAATAAGAAAATAATTCAATTTAATCTCAATGGGTCGTGCATAGGCCTTGGGTAAAGATTCAAGAAGGAATTTGGGGCCCATTAGCAAAAATGAGGTGTTTTGAGCAAAGTTAACTTTTGCAAATTCCCAAAAATTTCCCAACTTCTCCAATGCATATCTTGCTCAATTTTGATCATATGAACATGTTAATTGACATTTTGGAAAGGTCTTGAAGTCCTCTAACCAATACCTTTGGTCCCATGTCATTTGGATTTACCAATCTCAAGTTATGGTCTTTGACTTAAAATGCATTTTTGTTGACTTTTGAAATTGACCTATAATGTAGAAATTGATAACTTTTTGTGAAAGCATTTCTTGGACTTGGAATGTGAAGATGAGTTGTAGGAAATGTCATTCCCTTCAAAATGAGAATTGGATGGGATTTTTCTGATGAACCATGAAAAAGTTATGCCTTGGTCAAGTTACAGTTGACTTTTCAACTTTCCAAAAATAGAAACTTTTGCATCTTTGATGATTTTTGAGCCATTCTTGTGGAATCATGATCAAGACTTGATCAAATGATGATTTTGGCTTCAAAATAAGATGTTGACCAAAATTTTTGACTTTTGACTGTAAAATGACCATTTTACCCACTACAGTTGATTGTGAACCAAATAGGGCTTTTGACTGTGCAATTTTGATGCTGTGAGTCTTGAAACTTGGTATGTAGATGCTTGACAATGTATAGGGGCACATGGGACTTGATTGGACCATTGAAAACCACAAATTCCTTGCAAGAGCCAAAACCCTAATTTTGACTGGCTTAAGAGGATGTTTGATTGGGCAATCTTTAAGGAGTCTTGAACCAATTGAAGATGATTCTTGACAAACTTGAAGAATATGGGAGGGAAAATTTTAGGGTACAACAGTTTCCCCTGTTCAATCTTCTTATACCCGAGGATGTAGATTAGCTTGCGTGCCTTTCGTGATCCGAAGGTGGAAGATGATTGAACACAAAAGTGCCCAGAAATTTGCACTCACATAGTGGAGTATCGGCAATGTGATGTCGGGAATGGGCTTACATATGCCATTTGGAGATAGGATGGATAGGAGGATGGGCTTATAGATTCCATATGGAGGTGTGACAGAACCTTGTCGGAAACGGGCTTATAGATGCCATTTGGAGTTGTGTGTCGATCGCGTAAGAGATTCCTTAGCGAGAACTTGTATTTTTGAGAAAGAAAGAAAATTTCCTGGCCTGTTACAGGGGTTGATCTTCAAACTCTTTATGCAGATATGCCCTGGCTAGATACAGGTATCAAATCTCTAAACTCTTAATGCAGATATGCCCTGGCTGGATACATGTATCGAATCTACAATCAATCATTCACAGATATGCCCTGGCTAGATACAGGAATCGAATCTGGAATTGGTCATCTACAGATATGCCCTGGCTGGATACAAGTATCGAATCTCTAAACTCTTCATGCAGACATGCCCTGGCT
This sequence comes from Vicia faba, assembly GCA_948472305.1. Classification (NCBI taxonomy): domain Eukaryota; kingdom Viridiplantae; phylum Streptophyta; class Magnoliopsida; order Fabales; family Fabaceae; genus Vicia; species Vicia faba. Next base: position 1,297,029,803 of record OX451736.1, read on the forward strand.
GGATACAGGTATCGAATCTACAATCAGTTACTCACAGATATGCCCTGGCTAGATACATGTATCGAATCTGGAATTGGTCGTCTACAGATGTGCCCTGGATGGATACAGGTATCGAATCTCTAAACTCTTCATGCAGACATGCCCTGGCTGGATACAGGTATCGAATCTACAATCAGTTACTCACAGATATGCCCTGGCTAGATACAGGAATCGAATCTGGAATTGGTCGCCCACAGATATGCCATGGCTAGATACAGGTATCGAATCTGGAACTCTTCATGCAGATATGCCCTGGCTAGATATAGGTATCGAATCTACAATCAATCACTCACAAATATGCCCTAGCTAGATACAGGTATCGAATCTGGAATTAGTCGTCTACAGATATGCCCTGGCTGGATACAGGTATCGAATCTCTAAACTCTTCATGCAGACATGCCCTGGCTGGATACAGGTATCGAATCTACAATCAGTTACTCACAGATATGCCCTGGCTAGATACAGGTATCGAATCTGGAATTAGTCGTCTACAGATATGCCCTGGCTGGATACAGGTATCGAATCTCTAAACTCTTCATGCAGACATGCCCTGGCTGGATACAGGTATCAAATCTATAATCAGTTACTCACAGATATGCCCTGGCTAGATACAGGTATCGAATCTGGAATTGGTCATCTACAGATGTGCCCTGGCTGGATACAGGTATCGAATCTCTAAACTCTTCATGCAGACATGCCCTGGCTAGATACATGTATCAAATCTATAATCAGTTACTCACAGATATGCCCTAGCTAGATACAGGAATCGAATCTGGAATTAGTCGCCCACAGATATGCCCTGGCTAGATACAGGTATCGAATCTGGAACTCTTCATGCAGATATGCCCTGGCTAGATACAGGTATCGAATCTACAATCAATCACTCACAGATATGCCCTGGCTAGATACAGGTATCGAATCTGGAATTAGGTCGTCTACAGATATGCCCTGGCTGGATACAGGTATCGAATCTCTAAACTCTTCATGCAGATATGCCCTGGCTAGTACAGGTATCGAATCTACAATCAGTTACTCACATATATGCCCTGGCTAGATACAGGAATCGAATCCGGAATTAGTCATCTATAGATATGCCCTGGCTGGATACAGGTATCGAATCTCTAAACTCTTCATGCAGATATGCCCTGGCTGGATACAAGTATCGAATCTACAATCAGTTACTCACAGATATGCCCTGGCTAGATACAGGAATCGAATCCGGAATTAGGTCGTCTACAGATATGCCCTGGCTAGATACAGGTATCGAATCTCTAAACTCTTCATGCAGATATGCCCTGGCTGGATACAGGTATCGAATCTACAATCAGTTACTCACAGATATGCCCTGGATAGATACAGGAATCGAATCCGTAATTGGTCGTCTACAGATATGCCCTGGCTGGATACAGGTATCAAATCTCTAAACTCTTCATGCAGATATGCCCTGGCTGGATACAGGTATCGAATCTATAATTAATCGCTCACAGATATGCCCTGGCTAGATACAGGTATCGAATCTGGAATTGCGACAGTTGATAGTAATCATCTTTGGATTGACCTTTTTCCTGAAAAGGCAAAACATCAGTTGTATGCAATGTCATGATGTATGAAATGCATGATGTCATGATGCTCAAAATGAGATAGTGTAGTATGCACTTTATCATATATGTAAGCAGGATGGGTGAAATGTCTATGAATGTATTTTCGTCTAGGAAAATAAATCCTTGACGAATGCCGGGAAGTTAAATCCAGGGCTGATGTTGAAGGGTAGAGTTCTTCGTTTCCGCTGGGGATGATGATTGCAAGAATAAACCGGTAGAAGAAGATGACTCCGTTGGGGAATAAACTTGATGAAGAGATTACTCTGCGGGGGAATTACTCTATGGGGAGAGATACTTCGCTGAGGTTTTGATGAGAACTCCGCTGGGGATTCCATTGATAAGTTATGTTGGGGCATTTGATGAACTCCGCTGGGGGATAGGAAGAACTTTGCCGAGGACGATCTTTCCGTGGCAATTAGCTGAGGATAACCCAGTTATAAGCTCTGGTGGGGAATAACCTTTGAATATGGTCGGGGAGAGATATGCACTCTGCGAGTGATAAGCTTCCAGAATCTACTGGGGATAAGCTTCCAGAATCTACTGGGGAGATTGATTCAACTCTCCTGGGGAGATTTTTGAATTGTACTGGGGGAATGGCTCCACTGGGTGTCTGATATTCCGCCGGGGAACAATCTTATATTAAGACTGCCGGGGATGCTTGCTTAGGAACATCTGTATACTCTGCTGGGGAATATTGAGATTTTCTGGGGATACCCAACTTCCTTAAGGCTGACTGTAGACTAGCTCTGCTTGGGGAGAGTATGGCCGACTTGCTGGAGATACTGTGCCCCTTCAGGGCTGATGGGAGACCGACTCTGCTCGGGGGGAGTGTTGCTGAACTTGTCTTACTCTGGGGGGAGTGGAGGTAACTTGGTCATGTTCTTCAGCTGAACTTACCTTAGCACCTCGGTGGACAGAGCAACCAGATCGCTTAGACAATTCTTATTGCCCCAGTTTCTGTGGGAGAGGGTGCTTGTGGAGGTGCTTGATGACTGCCGATTTACGAATCTTCTTCTGGTAGGCAAGTGACGAGATGTCGGGACATAGTCGTACGCTTTTGATCCCTAATTTTTGCCTGGACCGCCCTTTTGGGTTTTCAGTCCATCGGGATACCCATTTTTGCCCAAGCCGCCTTTTCAGGTTTTCAACTTGCCGGGTGTACAAATTTTTCATTTTCATCCCTTATTTTTGCCCGAACCCTTTTGGTTCGCCGGGAAGCCCTTACTTTTGCCTAGGTGTGTCAACCCAGCGGGTCTTTGATTATGCGTAGTGTTTTTCCGACTATGTCCATGCTCTCAGGATGTAGGGAGGTGCCCTTGTCAGTAGTGTTGCGTTGCCAGACTGCCAGAAGATCTTCGTTTGATCATGCAAGATTCGTTGCTGGAATTCATGACCAATCCCCCAAGTGACTTAGGCGGAGATTTGCCCCTGGCTGTTTGGTATTTGAGAGATTCTCTGAATCTTGACTTAACTGCCCCAGATGATGGATAATGATCATGCCATGCCCCTTGATTGGAGGTGCTTTTGTTCATTAGAAATTCGTCGTGCGAACCTCTATGCTGTTCAAACAAATAGTCATATGCAAGCAATGTTATATTAAAAATGCAAAGCTTATGTCTGTCTTAAAATTTTTTGAAAATGCATTTTCAATAAAACAAGCAAATTTTGTAAAACGTGATGTCAACTCGTTATTTTACCGCAAGCCTTAAGGAGTCAGGATGCCTTTCGTAACAGTATGCTTTCGAACTAACCCATGCTTCAGCTAGGACTTTTTAAGGGTTATAACGTGGCCTGGTTCACGGTTTAAGAAACAAAGGATAAAGGCTCAAATTTTATTTGTACCCACCCGTTCTTCGTGATGTTCTTCAAACCTAAACTCAGCTGATCGTGCGTTAGACCTTGTTTGAGTCTTTGTCCTGATATTCCAATGATGGTTCGGATATTGACAATTTATTTTGAATAGGCAGTCATTCCTTTTTTGGTTGAGGGTTTGTAGGACCTCTTTCTTTTTGATTTCGTTATCCCTGTTTTTTGCCTGAACTGTTTCTTTTGTGATTACAGTAAGCGGGATGCCCCAGTTTTGTAAGTCTCCTTCATAGGTTTTGACTTATTGGGTTTTTATTTTGAGAGGTAACGACTGCCTGTTTTGACGATTATAAGGGAACCATCACTATCTTTTCTTTTGGAAGGAATTCTTTGATGTCGTTTATTGTACACCTAGATTAGCTGAGAAAATTACCCTGCCCCAGGTTATGATTAAGGGTTTTATTTTTTTGTGAAAATAAAAACTCCTACTTCTTTGGCTCAAAGGGGTTGACGAGGGATTATCTTCCTTATAACTCCAGTGTTTAGGAATTGAAACAATGCATGTACCTCATCAGCGGGGTCTGTTCAAAAGCATACTGTAAATGTCATGGCATCGTTTTCGTCATCCTCCCTCAAAAGGCTTAGAATTCTTAATCGAGAGTTGAACATCAAAAATGAAAGCAATTTGAATATAGTGGATACGAATGGATTAATTCAAAATAGACATATGCAATGCATTAATGAAATAACAACGTTTGACATGAATAAATGTTTGGACAATCAAAGAAAAATACAACTTGAACATTCGAATGAACAAAAGTTTTCTTGTCTCCGGACTTGTCACTTCAAATGGTGAACCTTGGAGGGATGGTAGAAGAACTCAGCCTGACCATCTTGTGTGAATTCCAATGCTCCTTCATCAATCAGGTCTTGGATCTTGTTCTTCAGAGACCAACAGTCGTCGGCGTCATGTCCTGGACTGGAAGAGTGGTATGCACACCTTTTATTGGGATGATAGGTAGGAGCTGAGGTGTTGGGATTCCGGGGAGGAGCCCTTAATGTGATCAGATTCAATCTCAACAGGCGTTGTAAAGCTTGAAACAACGACATGTTGAGCTGGGTGAATTGCCTCCTGGGCTTGTCTGGCTTGCTCTGATCAACCCATTGTTCTTGGTGAGGTCGTTGTTGGACTTGTGAAGTAGTAGCAGCTCAGAGAGGTCTATTCATCAAACCAAACCTTTGACTTCTTGGAGGCTGAGTGCCGGTTTGGTCCCCAACCTTGACTATTTGCTTCATACTGTCTTGCTGAAGCTGGTTGATCACAGTTCTCAACTCTTCTTGATCCCGAGCTAAGCCTTGGATAAGGGCCATCTGCCCCAGCATCTGAGTCCTCATTGCATCTACCTCATCTTGCAGATGTTTTAGTCGTTCGTCCTTATCGTCCTCAGGACTGTTCCTGACCAAAGTCCCCATGAGGAGTGTTCTCAACTCTTCCTGCCCCTTGGATAGGCTTAGGAAGATCTCTCTGAATTGAGTCTCTTGAGCATGAATATCCTGGTGGTCTTGTTGGAAAGCCATTGCTGAAATAAACAGCGAGAGAGGTAAGTGGCCTGTAACAAGGGTACCTGTTATGCAATGATGTATATGTATGCATGCAATGTTTTCAAGGATCTCGCGGGGTAAACAAGAAAATTGTTAGAATTTGAATTTCGTAGCTTGATTGAAGGAACTTCGTGTTGTTGAGAGTCCTTCTTCAAGAGTCAAAGCTCACCATATCGAGTGGGTCATAGCCCCTGACTCAAGTTATCAACCTTGGCTAGAGGAAAATAAATCCCCTTTGCCCCTTGCTAGACAGTTGGTTCATCATGACCTGCATCACAGACCCTTGAGATCCTTGAAATGGGTTAGTCCTTATGCATGATGTATGCAATGATGGTATGATGTTATGCTATGCGTGGAGTGACGTAAGTAAACCCTGTTATAAGCCCAGATTAAGGACTATAAACAAAACCTGCATGGAACTCATGTTGTCAGATAACAAGAATATGCAAGTAGTCAAGTTTGAAGGCACACAAGTCACACAAGACAACCCTTAGAGTTTAGGCCAGCATGAAGTTTAGGTACTACCCTCTTTCCGTTTAGTTGGTTAAGACCTGTCCTAGAAAATAGTAACCGGGTTCTAGAGATCTCAATATCACTGACTACCCTCAATCGGTCATAACTCCATCGTCGCAATCTTTTCTTGCGGCCAGAACCATCGCGAGAGTTTAGCCTCAATGAGTGTAGCATACTGCTACTGTTCTATGGCCAAGTTGGGTCAATTTAGGGTTCTAAGGTCGGTTGGTGCTTAATGACTCCTCAGAAGACCCATATTCTCCTCGTTCCAACAGAAGGGATATCGGTACAGACCAAGGTGTCACACCAATGTAGCCACTGCTTCACCTGTGTCGGTCTACGCCGGACAGGTCCCTCACAGCTTATGCTACCTAAAGGGTATTACCCAGATCCGGGTTAAGATCTATGAAACTCTGATGCAAGCCCACAATATTAAAGCAAACAATACATACAATTGAAAACATAAGAGTGGTCTAATCCTAAGGTACACCTCACTTATCAATGGTATCCCCAGCAGAGTCGCCAGTTCTGTGATACGGTGGGAAGAGAACTGACTGTTTTGGAATGCTGGTTCGCGAAATGTCGCGGTAAGCAAGAGTCGCCACCGTCTTTTATGTTCTCCAACAAGGAAAGGACAAAAGCACAGCAAAATTCCTTTTCGAGATGTTTCTCGGGTTCGGGAGGTAGATTATAGAAAGGGAAGGTGTTCGCACCCTTTCTATCCATGGTTATCCACGGGCTCTTAGGTACTTGCTCACTATGTTTTCAAAAATGTTTGCTTTTCTTGTGTTTGTGGGTTTTGAAAAAAGTTTGTTTGAAAACTTCGTTTTAACTCTCGTATCAGTCCTCAAGAGTGTATGAAGTGTTGTTTAAAAACTTTTGTCAGAAAAGTGTAGGTGCGAAAAGTATTTTTGTTTCGAAGAGCAAGTACCTGCGAACCTCTACCTACTCAAAAGAAATTAAGATGTGTAAATGTCCTTTAGACAGTACTATCCCACTATTGAGAAGTAGGTAGCACCGTCATTGGATTTTTCGGGTCAATTCGATTATAGGGACATGTGGTCACTAAAGCAATGGTAGGACGCCTTAGCGGTAACCCTAATGTCTTAGATCATTTTATCTGAGGCAACCGTTTCGAGGCAACTTATGATCTTTGGACAAGAGGACGACCTCTAAAACTTCCTATACTCAATGACCACGTCGAGGCAACCAGTGAGGCGTACCCTAGGAGTGGCATGTGCATGTGTGTTGTTTCAGTTTATATTTATCTTTGAACATGTTATTTGTGAGCTACGGATTAGTTTTATTTGTCATACAAGTCTTTCATGCATATTAACAGTTAAGAGTGCGGAAAATAAATTGCGGAAATATGAATCTACGCTATTACAAGGCGCGGGTCTATACATCGCCAAAAACATAACCCGTTTGGAAAATAGATGCGGAAAAGTAAAGAAAGCAGTAAAACCTAATTAACTATTACATTCTTGGAAACAGATACATAAATAATCAAAAATAAGAATTAAAGCGCGAAAGAAATTAAACCGGGAACGTCCTTAGGGTTTTGACCCTTTTGAGAAATAAAGAAATTTTGGTCCTTTGCATTTAATTAAATATTAACCCTAAACTAATTAATTAATTAATTAAAAGAAAAATGTTTTTTGTGTTTTTTATATTTTAATGAAAATCAAATAAAAGGGAATTAAAAGTCAAAAGAAAAAAACCTAATTCTAAGCTTGATTTTATTTATTGTAAAAAGAATCAAAATTGAACCCACTTTAAACTAATTAATTTGTTAGTATTTTATTTACAAAATAAATTAATAAATAAGAATAATAATAATTAATAAAAATATTTACATTTTTATTCTCTGAATTTATTATGAAAAAATATTAATTTATTAATTAGATAATAATAATACTAATTATAAAAATAGAAATTATAAAAGAAAAGAAAAATAAAAGGAATAACAAAACCAGTGGGGGTGTTGACCCAAGAATGGAGGTTAGGCCTGGAATTTCTGGCCCATTAAGCCAAGCCCTTCTGACTTTTGGAATTGTCTAGTGCGTTGATTGACCAGGGACATGGTGTGCTTCCATCCTGACCGTTGGATTGAGCCTTGTGGCCACTTGGCAAGCTGAAGCGTGAGGTATATGGTGTTCACTATTTGGAAGCCTGCATAGGAACACATTAGAAAAAATATGAACAAGCGTTTGGGTGGACCTGGGAATCGAACCCAGGTCCCAATGGTTAATAGACAGCGCATTCGCCACTGAGCCATGTGCCTGTATTTGATAATATATTAATGAGTAAATATAATATACAAAGAACAATCATATGCTGGAAAAAAAAACCACACGCGCGCCTTTTATTTGAATTATCCAGTCACGCTCTTCCACGTATTATCTTCTTCACTGAACGCCTGTAAATAGTAAACAATTAGCGGGGGTTTTTAACCCCCACAACCTGCATCAAGAGAAAATAGCGAATAGGCGTGTGATTATCATAAATTGTTCGCGAGGGTCTCAATGTCTTCGTCTCATTCAGACGGTTTTAACCATGGGTATGAGGGGTTCTGATTTTACTTGTGCAGCAAAGCCCTAATTTTGAAACTTGGAAACCCTAAAATCCAACAATGGCAATTTGTGTTTCAGGGCATCTCAATGCAATTAAATTGTACCAAAAGCTTCGTACAGTCCCTATGAACACAAAACAATCCACAAAATACGTTAATGATGCATGAATCAAAGTATGCGTTTATGAAAAAAAATTCAAACCGTGAAACTGTTATCTCAGGATTCCTTGAGTGTTAGCGTGTGATTTTGATTGCAATAGGTTCCTTACACCTCCAGCAATGTATTGGAATCACTCTAAGGCTTTGAATTGGTCTGAAATATGAAAAACAGTTTTTGAGTTTTCTTTGATTTTTTCAATATGGCAATGGTGTTTTTGCAGCAGCTTGCACGTTCAAGGCTTTAGGGTTTGGTTATGCTCTTATAGTAGAATGGAATTAGGGTTCAATCTTGGCCAAGAATCCATTGCATTCATGTTTCAATATTTGATTTTCAATCAAATCTTTTTGCATATTTTTGATTGATTAGGCTTGCCAAACATGGAGATTTTTGCCTCTTTGATGGATGCACGAAATTGCCAGCTTGCCCTGAGCCTATTTGCTTCACAAAAGATTTGAAAAAAACATATCTTGGTATTTTCCTACATTTTAATGAATTAAATGAATTAATAATCAATTAAAAATCCAAATAATTAATAAAAATAAGAAAATAATTCAATTTAATCTCAATGGGTCATGCATAGGCCTTGGGTAAAGATTCAAGAAGGAATTTGGGACCCATTAGCAAAAATGAGGTGTTTTGGGCAAAGTTGACTTTTGCAAATTCCCAAAAATTTCCCAACTTCTCCAATGCATATCTTGCTCAATTTTGATCATATGAACATGTTCTTGGACATTTTGAAAAGTTCTTGAAGTCCTCTAACCAATGCCTTTGGTCCCATGTCATTTGGATTTACCAATCTCAAGTTATGGTCTTTGACTTAAAGTGCATTTTTGTTGACTTTTGAAATTGACCTATAATGTAGAAATTGATAACTTTTTGTGAGAGCATTTCTTGGACTTGGAATGTGAAGATGAGTTGTAGAAAATGTCATCCCCTTCAAAATGAGCATTGGATGGGATTTTTCTGATGAACCATGAAAAAGTTATGCCTTGGTCAAGTTACAATTGACTTTTCAACTGTCCAAAAATAGAAACTTTTGCATCTTTGATGATTTTTGAGCCATTCTTGTGGAATCATGATCAAGACTTGATCAAATGATGATTGTGGCTTCAAAATAAGATGTTGACCAAGAATTTTGACTTTTGACTGTAAAATGACCATTTTATCCCTGCAGTTGATTGTGAACCAAATAGGGCTTTTGACTGTGTAATTTTGATGCTGTGAGTCTTGAAACTTGGTATGTAGATGCTTGACAATGTATATGGGCACATGGGACTTGATTGGACCATTGAAAACCACAAATTACTTGCAAGAGCCAAAACCCTAATTTTGACTGGCTTAGGAGGATGTTTGACTGGGCAATCTTTGATGAGTCTTGAACCAATTGAAGATGATTCTTGACAGACTTGAAGAATATGGGAGGTCAAATTTTGGGGTACAACACTACCCAATCACAGGACCACCGAAAACTTAATTACGATCTCATCTGTCAAGAAATCCTACCACTGGTCAGCAACGACCCATCTTTGAAGGTGAAAACAATCATCTCCCACATCACCACAGTTTTTAACTATACTCCGTCTTACCGTAAGGCGTGGTTAGCAAAGACTAAGGCGATTGAAAAGGTGTACGGAAACTGGGAGGAGTCATACCAAGAACTTCTTCGCTACCTAAATGCACTCAAGACGTATTCTCCGGGTACTGTTTATGTTCTGGAAACAGTGCCAGCATACGCCCAAGATGGTAGTCAACTAAACGGCAACGGAATATTCAGTTGAGTGTTTTGGGCATTTCAACCTTGCATCACAGGGTTTGCATCATGCAAATCAATTATACAAATTGATGGGACTTGGTTGTATGGGAAATACAAAGGCACGCTACTGATGGCAGTTGCACAAGATGGCAACAACAACATTTTCCCCATTGCCTTTGCCATAGTTGAGGGGGAGACCGGTGGTGCTTGGAGCTTTTTTCTGAAAAACCTGCGAACACACGTGGCTCCTCAACCAGATCTCTGTTTGATCTCAGACAGACATGCCTCCATTGAAAGTGCCTACAATAATCCTGCAAACGGTTGGCATGACCCTCCTTCTACGCATGTCTATTGCGTTAGGCATATCGTCCAAAATTTCACGAGGGAGATCAAGGACAAAACACTAAGGAAAGCGGTTATGAATGCGGGATATGCATTGACATAACCCACATTCAAATATTACCGCAGCGAGATCCGTTTCTCAAATCCGGAAGCCGGTAGGTGGATCGACAATATTCCAGTGGAAAAATGGACTAGGTCATACGACAATGGCCAAAGATGGGGGCACATGACAACGAATCTTATTGAATCGATGAATGGGGTATTCAAAGGCATACGAAACCTCCCGATCACTGTATTGGTAAAATCTACGTATTTTAGGATGACTTCGTTGTTTGCCAAAAGAGGTGAAATGTGGAATGCGGTGTTGCAATCTGGACAACTAAGGAGTGAAAGCTGCATGAAGTATATTAAGGCAGAAAGTGCCAAAGCCAACACTCATATGGTTATACGGTTTGACCGACACAACCATAACTTCATTGTGAAAGAAACAATCGACCACAATGAAGGCCTGCCAAGACAAGAATATAGGGTCATACTACCTTCTTGTTGGTGCGATTGTGGCATGTTTCAAGCATTTCGTATGCCTTGCTCTCATGTCATTGCCGCTTGTGCTTATACCCATCAAGACGCGCTGCAACTTCTGTCACACATTTACAAATCTGAAACGTTGCTCAACGTTTACAACAACAACTTTCCTTTGGTAGCAAAATCAGATTATTGGCCTGGATACGACGGCGAAATAGTGTGGCAAAATGACCAAATGCGAAGGAACAAGAAGGGTCATCCCAAAAGTAAGGGCATCACAACAGAAATAGACGATCTTGACAAGCTGGAAAGAAAGTGTGGTTTATGCCGTCAGGTCGGACACAATCGCAAAAATTGTCTGAATCGGGCGTTTGCCTCGACCACATAAAAATTGTAATACATAAAATCTTTCCTTAATTATGTTGTAAACATTATGGTTTTTCGTTAACAGTTTTTGCTACAATAAATATTGCGCGTACAAGAAAAATACATGATATTCCGTCTACGAAATTACAACTGTTAACACAATTTCATCTGACCCATGCATCATCAACATTACATCGCTGTATGTTTTGACTTCCTCCAACCATACATTAGGTCTTCCTGTCGCATGTGAGGTTGTTGTTCGTCTTCGCTGGATCCTTCGAATTTTCCCCCCTCCGCAATGTCTCCCTCTAGCCATCATATCAACTCCCGCTTCAGACGCTCCATGGAGTGAATGTGCCAGAATTTCATTTTCATCGCAGGTTTCGTGGCGGAGAAGATAACGTAACCATCTCTGGTAAAAATCATGGGCGATGTCATGACGCAAATAACAGAGTAAAAAATAACAAAACAGTGCGAGAAAGTGTGAGAAACGACGGAGAAACGGACAAATTATTTATAAAAACAGCATTTGCCCTAGTTTTGCCCTAGGAGTCAAGTGAGATGGCGCCTCCTCTCACTTTTAAAGTGCATGCGCCATCTCACTTGGCTAAAAGTGAGAGGAGGCGCCAAGTGAGATGGCGCCTAGGGCAAAACCCTAGGTGGAGGCGCCAAGTGAGATGGCTCCTCCTTTAGGGAGTCATCTGAAACATGGTTATTTGCGTAATTTTTTTCGAAACGTGATTATTTACAATTTTTTTTTAATACTTAGTTATTCAAAAAAAAAAAATCACAATGTAACACATGTCTAAAACTATGCATTAATGTTTGATTTACTATGTTATAAAAATTTAAGTAATTTGCTAAAAATCTAATGTAGGGCAGAACTTTTGGTCACAATCTTCATTTTTACATTTGTATAGTAATTAATAGATCCATGAAATGCCATAATTATGTGATTGGTACAATTTATATAATGAAATAGTGTTAATTTTAAATAGTGTGAAAAAATATTTTAAAATCTCAATAATAACTTTGAACTTATTGGTGTAATTGCTTACATTAAAATTTTTCACAAATTATTATACGAATAAACCAAGTATATTATGCTATCATATCTTTAAATGAATAACATTTACAGCTGTAATATAACTAATGTTTTTTAAATGACAAAACCAATGACATTCTTACTTTAAAGAGCATTGCAAGTGTAATTGTTTAACGTTTTATATATTTCTTGGGCTGATACACGATTAATTATACTTGGCCCACATGAGAGTAATTTTCCATAATTTGCATTCTATAAAAAGGGTGGCGTGTTTACTTCTGTTTACAACACATAAGTATCAATGCATGCTCTTTGGAAGAAGAACAATGGTGGAACCAAGACCTATGTCATTCTCTCGTATCTCTATATCGTCTAATAGCAGGTAGCTCCCTTATTCATTCAATGATCTTGTTTACTTTCAGTTTTTGCATGTCATTTCTAAACTATGGATTGAGCTTGTTTCCATTGATCTTTTATGTTTTATGTTTTATTTTAGTTCTTCAGATTTCTGATATGAGGATAATGACATATTCAGGTTGCTTCCTTCATCTTGTGAAAAAGTTGTAAATACTGAATGATATTTGAAATGATTTTGAATGAGCTTATTCATATTTTAATGTTTTATTGATTGCATGTCATATATAAAGCATGCATTGAGTAAATTTGAACATATATTTTTATTTTCTTTCTTATTTTCAGTTATAGAAAAGAGTCGTCGGAGGGTTTTGAAAGTGATGATGGATACAACACTGATGGAGACTACAACTGGGAGGTGACTATTAGGTCTGGACAAAGGGGTAGAAGAAATGTGTTTGTAAGTTCCCTCTTAGACTTTGCATGCAAGTTTGTATAATATTTCTAATAATCTAACATGCAAAGTTTTCAGCATTTTCCTAGGAAGGTATCTGAAGAGGTTCTATTGAGGGACCAAACTGAAATTGAAATGGTAGATCAGGACGTTGGCAGAAGATATTGATGTCAGATAATGAGTGTCCAGAGGAATGTGTTTAAGATGTATATTGGCAGAGTATGGTATGCTTTTGCTAGGCTCAAGATACTGAGTGCGTGTGATGTTTTGGGCTTCACAATTATGAATCCTCCGAATAGGATGTATGTGGAGTTGATTAATCATCATTGAAAGTTAAATCTCTGTGGTGTTATGTTGAATTTATACATCCTTGTTTTAGACATCAGGTTGTAGGAAGTTCATGTTATAAAGAAGCAGACTTCGTTATTTGTTTTATTTTGAGAAAGAGATAAACTTTTCTATATATCTTGTTAAATAAAATACACTCTTGGTCCTTATATAGACCCAATGACTTTTACAATTCAGAAAATATAACTGCTACTAATAAAAACTATCATAATTTACTAACTTTTGACCTTTCAAATTGCATTGGTTCTTAATCTTCCTACTACCTTATTTAATATGAAAACTTATTACTAATGACATTAAAGTTTACTCAACAAAATTCCTCTGTAAACTTAAATGTTTCTTCCATCCAGCATTTCTATCATCTTCTTGTCTCTGTCGAAGATCTCTTTCGATAGTGGTTTTGTGAAAATATCCGCTCCTTGGTTTTTGCTTGCTACATACCTCAATTCGACACTTCCCTTCTTCACATGTTCACAAATGAAGTGAAATCGATCATCAATGTGTTTGCTTCGTTCATGATTCACTGGATTCTTTGCCAATTTGATAGCTGATTTATTGTTCACTTGTATTATTGTTGGACTTTCCTATTTTAGCTCCATCTTGCTTATCAACCTTCTGAGCCATACTGCATGACAGACGCACCAAGATGCTGCCACATATTCAGCTTCACACGTCGAAAGTGTTACTAAAGGTTGCTTCTTTGATAGCCAAGTAAATGTTGTGTTTCCCATGAAGAACACATATCCAGAAGTTCTCTTTCGATCGTCTATGTCTCTGCACCAGTCACTGTTAGAATAACCAACTAACTTGTAGTCTTCTGTTTTTGAATAAAACATTCTTAGTGATATTGTTCCTTGGATGTATCTTAGAATTCATTTCAGTACCTTCCAATGTGTGTGTACTGACTCCTCCATGAATCGACTTACAATACCAACACTTAGTGAAATGTCTGGCCTTGTGCATGTGAGATATCGAAGGCTACCTACCAAGCTTCAAAATTTTCTTCCTTCAACTCGTTCTCCTCCATCAAACTTTGACAGTTTTGCACCTGGCTCCATTGGCGTCGAAGTTGGATTGCAATTCTTCATCTTATAATTTTCTAGGATTTCCTTTGCATATTTTTCTTGTGAGATAAAGATTCCAGCTTCTTCTTGTCGAACCTCCAGAACAAAAAAGAATCTCATCAGACCTAAGTTTGTCATTTCGAATTCGCCTGTCATGGTGCTCTTGAAATCTTCGATCATCTAAACATCACTGCCTAGAAAAATAAGGTCATCAACATAGAGAGCAACAAGTAATACATTACTTCCATTTTTCTCCACATAGAGGGCAGGTTCATAAGGACATTTCTCGAATCCATTCTCTTTTAAATATGTGTCAATGCGTGTGTTCCATTCCCTAGGTGCTTGCTTCAACCCATACAGCGCTTTCTTCAATTTAAACACCTTCTTCTCTTCTCCAATTCTCATATATCCAATTGGTTGTTCGACATAGATTTCTTCTTGGAGCACACCATTCAAAAATGTTATCTTGACATCCATTTGAAATATTGGCCATTTGAATTGAGCAACTTGAGAAATGAGTAATCGAATTGTCTCCATTCTTGCAACAGGCGCAAACACTTCGTCATAGTCAATTCCTGCTTTCTGTTTGTATCCCTTCGTAACCAGTCGTGCTTTGAATCTTTCAATTTCTCCTTGAGCATTCATCTTTTTCTTGAATACCCACTTTACACCAATGGGTTGACTACCTTTTGGCAATTTGACTAGCTCCCAAGTGTTGTTGCGTTCAATTGCTCTAATCTCTTCGTCCATGGCACTTTTCCACTTCTTGTCTCGTAACGCTTCTTCGACACTGATGTTTTCAGCATCTTCCAGAAGGCATACAAGATGCACCTCACTTGTTGAATCATATAAATCTTATAAACTTCTCATTCTGGATTGTAGAGGTTCATCTTCATCTTCAGTTTCTTCATGTTCTGTTGGAATACTTATTGGTACAACTATAGTTGTTTCTTCGACTGCATCAATAACCTCTGTCGAATTGTTCCCGTCCCACTTGCTTACTTCGTTTATTTGAACGTCTCTACTCACGATCACTTTCTTGCTTATGGGATCGAAGAGCTTGTACCCTTTCATCTTCTCATCATATCCAATGAATATGTACTTATGACTTTTGTCTTCAAGCTTTGTTCTTCGTTGATCTGGTACACGTGCATAAGCTACACTACCAAATACCTTGAGATGAGAGATTGTTGGATTCTGTCCACTCCTTGCTTCTTGTGGTGTTTTGTATTCTAACCTCGAATATGGACATCTATTCTGAACATAAACAACACATTGTACTGCTTCTGCCCAAAATTCTTTTGACATGTTCTTGCTTTTGAGCATTGATCGAATCATGTCAAGAATAGTTCGATTCTTCCTTTCAGCCACACCACTTTGCTGAGGTGAATATGGTGCAGTTAGGAATCTCCTCATTCCTTGTTCTTCACAGTACTTCACAAAGGCCATCGAAGTATACCCAGCTCCTCTATTAGATCGAATTGTTTTGATGTGTCTGTCTGTTGTCTTCTCCACCATTACTTTGAACTTTTTGAACACCTCTAATACTTTAGATTTTTCTTTCAGGAAGTAAACCCAGGTCTTTCTTGAGAAGTCATCAATAAAAAAAATGAAGTACCTTTTTCCACTGAAGGATTCTGGAGTGATTGGCCCACACATGTCAGTATGTATCAATTCGAGAATATGTTTAGCTTGATATTCTGCCTTCTTTTGAAATGAGGTTCTTGTTTGTTTGCTTAGCACACATTCTTCACAAAACTTTCCTTCGTAGTCCATGTCTGGTAACCCATGCACCATGTTTCTTTTTGCCAACCTTCTCAAACCAACATGATGTAGATGACCAAAGCGCATATGACATAGTCACACTTTGTCTTGCAATTCGATTTGAAGACATTTCTCTTGAACGTTCCTCAGGTTAAGTTTGTACATTTGATTTCTTTCCATTTCGACACGGGCAATCAAATGTCCTACTTTGTCCTTCAAATGCAGTGTTCGATCTTTCATAAGTATCGAAGCAACTTTTTCTGTATGTTGTCCCAGACTCAATATGTTGGTCTTGAGATCTGGTACATAGTAAGCATCTTCGATTGATCCAATCAATCCATCCTTCTGCAAGTAACTGGTTGTGCCCTTTCCTTCGACCTTCACTTTCGATGCATCTCCAAAAGACACATTACCATCTTCAATTCTCTTCATATCTTTAAATTTGTAACCACACATGTGATTACTTGCTCCTGAGTCAAGATACCAAACATTATCATTATTGGTGTTGATTTCATTTTGAGCCATCAGGAGAAAGCCTTCATTTGATTCAGCTTCCAAGGCTAGGTTGGTTGTTTCTTCAATCTTCTTTTCGATTCGAAAGTCTTTTGCAAGATGTCCCACTTTGTCAGTTGTAACACTTGTAGGAGTTGTAATCCTTCGCGTAATGACCATACTTCCCACACTTGTAGCATTCGAAGTTGGAATGATTCGAATGACCACCTCTTTGACCATGTCCTCTGCCACGCCAATTCTGTTAGCTCGATTGTCCTCTTTCGAAGTTTCTACCTCTACCACTTTGACCACTGTCACAACCTCCACGTCCACGTCCTCTTCCTCGAAAGTTTTGAGAAAAGAGTACCTTTTCGTCTTTGTTCGATTCCCTGGTTTGATTTTCTTCTTCGACTGCTTCTTCTTTCTTTTTCATCTTTCATTGTTCATGTGCTTCGAGAGAACCAGCGAGCTCTTCGATTGAGAGCGTCGAAAGGTCATTCGACTCTTATATTGCACACACAATATTCTCAAATTTGTATGTTAAAGATCTCAAGATCTTTTCAACAACTCGTGCATCAGTTACTGTCTCTCCATTTCTGGTGAGTTGATTCACCACCTTTTGCACACGTGTGATGTAGTCAGATACAGTTTATGTATCCTTCATCTGTATCCTCTCCAATTCACCACGAAGAGTTTGGACTCAAACTTGCTTCACTCAATCTACTCCTTTGAACACTTTTTCTTACGTGTCCCACACTTGCTTTTACGTAGTCGAACCAGCAATTTTTTCGAAGCCTGATTCATCTACAACCCTGAACAACATATATAATGTTGTTTTGTCCTTCGATCGCGTCTCTTTCAACGCCCTCGTTTGAGCTGCTGTATATCCCCCAACTTCTGTTGGTTCTTCAAACCCTTCATGGGTCACATCCCACGCGTCTAGAGATCCAAGAAGAGCTTTCATTTGGATACTCTAGTTTTTATAATTTGACTTCATTAGCCGTGGCAACGACATTTGATTCATCATGTTTGCCATGAGCTCTGATGCCAAATTATTATAAAGAAGCAGACTTCGTTATGTGTTTTGTTTTGAGAAAGAGGAAAACTTTTCTATATATCTTGTTAAATAAAATACATTTTTTATCCTTATATAGACCCAATGACTTTTACAATTCAGAAAATATAACTGCTACTAATAAAAACTATCATAACTTACTAACTTTTGATCTTTCAAATTACATTGATTCTTAATCTTTCTACTACCTTATTTAATATGAAAACTTATTACTAATGACATTAAAATTTGCTCAACAGTTCAGTGGTATCTTGAAGCGGGTTTAATAGTTGGTAGTTATGTATGTTAAATTGTAGTATGTGTGTTAATATATGTTTTTATGTATGTTTAATTATGTTAAGGTTTGCATTTTGTTGATATAATTGTTAGACTATGACGACTTATCTAGAGGGGGAGAATAGATCCCCAATTAAAAATTACCTTTCAAACATAGGCATTTAAAACTTATTTAAAAAACAACATTGAGCGGAAGGTTTTTGACCTAGATCAAAATAGTAGTCTAAATGAACCTACTTATTAGAAACTTGGATATCCACAAGCTGTATGGAATTAAGATAATGATAAAATCAATCAACATAATAATATCTGAATTGACAATTTAATATCAAACACAATGGTGTCCTATTTACAATGGAATTAAACAAAAATATCGAACAATACAATTTGTCAAACACTTGGTGTGTGAACAAATTTTCAGAATTTTTTCTTGAGTTGTGTTGATATGAAAAAGCACTTATAATAAAAGTGATTATAATCTAATCAACAACTAATTCAAAACAAAAACAGCCACATAAATTTTTTTACGAGTTGATCGATCAATCAATGTTATTTAACAAATTGCTTAATGAAAAGTAAAGCAAGTAAAGAGATAAGAGAGAGCAATACAATGATTTTTTTATGAAATTCACCATTCTTCCTCTCTATGGCTACATCTCCCCCCAATTCCATATTTGAATTGAGATAAATTTCTTACTTTGTGTGATACGGTGGCAGAACCAGATTGTTTTAGGAAAATACTGGTTTGCGTTTTGCGTTTGTGTTTGCAAAATGTCACGGTAAGCAAGAGTCGCCACCAACTTTTATTTTATCCAACTGGAAAGGAAAAAAGCACAGAAAAATTCCTTTTTCGAGATTTAGAGTACGGGGGGTAGATTATAGAAAGAGAAGGTATTAACACCCTTTCTATCCGTGGTTTTCCACGGGCTCTTAGGTACTTGCTCATTATTTTAAAAATTGCTTCCGTGTTTGTGTGTTTCGAAAACTTTTTGTTTTACTTCGATTTAACCCTTGCTTTTGTCTTCAAGAGTGTTACGAAGTCGTTTTGAAAACATTGTTTGAAAAAAGTGTAAGTGTGAAAAAAGTTTGATTTGAGCAAGTGTGATACGGTGGGAGAACTGACTTGAGGTTTTGCATTTTATCGCAAATGTTGCGATTTAGCAAGAGTCGCCACCGACTTTTCTTTTATCCAAAAGGAAAGGTAAAAAAGCATAGGAAAGATCTTTAGAGATGTTTTTGAGTTCGGGGGGTAGATTATGAAAAGGGAAGGTATTAGCACCCTTTTCATCCATGGTTTTCCATGGGCTCTTAGTTACTTTCTAGATCACTTGCTTTTGTTTGAATGTGCTTTGTGGTGTGTGTTTTTGAAAGTATTTTGAAAACGTCTTTGTAGCAGTTCTCGTCTCTATAAGAACGCGTACAAAGTGTTTGTTTGGAAAATAGTTCAAAGGAGTGTTTGTGAAATGTGTTTTTGAAAGTGATTTTGAAAATGGAACTTCGTAATGGTTATCGTTTCTATAAGAACGCATACAAAGTGTTTGTTTCGAAAATGTTTCAAAATGGAAGTGTAGGTGTATAAAATGTTTTTATTGTGAGCAAGCGAGTAACTGAGAGCGAACCTACCTACTCAAAAGGTCTTAGATGTGCTTTTCCTCCTCCTTTAGATGTTGCTATCTCACCATTGATTTGGTAAGAATCCCTATCATTGGATGTGAAGGGACGGGCATTGGGTCATCGTATGACCATGATAGCAATATTGTGAGATAACTTAGCGCTTTTCCTTTAGGGACTAAGATCATTTTGAAAGGCAACTTTGATAGCGTCATCGAGGGACTATAATCTTATATTCGTTTGCGCTAAGACATCCCACATGCATAACATGACCATTTTTATAAGGCAACAAGTGGAATTACCCTAAGGGTGCATGTGTGCAACTGTGTTTGATTGCATGCATTTAATCTTGATTATGGTTGTCTATTTTATTGATTTTATCTTGCCATACACACCTAATTACTATACAGTATAAGGAAAATAATAAATTGCGGAAAATGAAATTCTACGCTATTACAATATTTAGGTGATAGGGGTACATATGTACGAATGGGAATTGCAAGTAAAAATAAGTCCTAAGTTAATTATTACAACCATATTGAAGTGCATAACATAAGAAAGAAATGGACTTGTTTTAAAAGAATGTTTTTTGTCTTAAGGAAATAAATTAAAAGGAAATTATTTCTATGTTTTTATGTTAATATATAAAAAATGGAAAGGAAAATAAATGCAAGGTGGAAACAGCGTGTTGTTGTAAGAAATAAAACAAGGATCAGAAGTTCTGAAGTCAGTCGTGTGGTGACTCAGAAGGAAGCATCTGTGGGCATCAGAGGTTCTGGATTGCCATACTCTGAAATCCTGCAAGACACGTTAGAGGGAAAACACAGAGGTTCTGGATGGTATGCAGCTAGTAAACCAAAAGTCATAAGTTTTGTATTACACTAAAACAGTGAGCAAACGTCAGCAGTTCAGTGTATTTGACATGTAAGGAGAACTCATAAGTTTTGTGCTGTGTTTGAACAGTGAGTGAGTCATCAGAAGTTCAGTGTTATGCTGAACCAGTGAATGAACCTTGGCAGTTCAGTGTTGTGTTGAACTAGTGAATGAACCTTGGCAGTTCAGTGTGTTATCAGCATGTAAGAATCAGAAGTTTAGTGTGTGTTAATAGTGAGAAACAAACATAAAATTTCTGTGTTTTATCAGCATGTGAAAATCATAAGTTCTATATTACATTTCAACTCTTTTCTCATATTAATCAGCACGTCAACAACTCATTCCTTTTTGGAAAACAGCAAATCATAAGAATAACAACACAACAGTTCATAGAAGTTCTAATCCTAAGTCTGAGCCTAGCATTATTCTAGAAGTTTTGATCCCTAGTTTCCAGTTCATGCAATGATATGTACAACGTTAATACTATGATATTTACATGTTAATGATGTTCAGAATGAAAAGCAAGTAAAGTCAGAAAGACTTACCTGGAACGTGCTTGGAGCTTTGAGTGGCTGCCTCTAGATGTTCTGAGTCAGCAAGAGAGACGGAAAAGTGGTTGTGTCCTTTTGTTCAAAGGGAAGAACAAAGGTTTGTTTTTGTGTATGAGAAATCTGGATTTTTATGAAGGTTTCACAACTTCCTTTTCCCTTTTTTTTATGGTTCTTTCTTTTCAAAAGCCAGCCCCTTGAACGTGTGATGGAGCCAAGTATTTATAGATGAATTTGCTGTGACTTTGGGGGGAAAAACAAATAGGATTTGAACCCGTTTTGGTATCCTATTCCTTTGCTTTTTCATCATAGTTTTCGTATGCTAGTTTGGTGTAATCATGAGATGCAGACGTAGGCTGAGCCAGTTGTTGGTTATAGGTCTGCAGCAAGTTGTATAAGCAATGTTTTGGGATTTGGTCAAGTTCTGACCAAAGCATTGAGAATAGCCTTCATGTGCTGAAGCGTTGTCTTGTCTTTTAAGCAAGCATGGTGGCTGTCAGCAGGATTTAAGGAAAAGCAAAAGCAAAGTTTCTATCCCAAGACAGTAGAGGTACACGTGGTGAAAATCCTTTGGATAAAGACTCAGAAGGTAGTTGTGTGCATTAAATGAGCATTAAATGAATGATGAGACTTATCACAACCAGAAATCCTGCAACGTGATACTCTATACCAAGGCTTAGTTCTGGATCATAAGTTCTGCTTCAGCGTAGCATCCATCCTCTTATCTTTGTATCTTTTGGCTCCATCATGTTCTGAAGGAGCTTTCAGACTTTCTAGAAAGCTTGCAGCACGCTCCTTAACCTTCTTTGCATTACCTTAACAAACTCTGACTGAACTCGCGTAGATGCTGAAGAGCCATGTTCTGACTGGAGACTATGTGCTGAACCATGTTTACAACTTTTGACCGCATCTTCCTGGGGGCTGGCTCAGAAGTTCTGAAGTGTCATTTTTCTTAAATACTTAGAAAAATACCAAGTATTT
This sequence comes from Vicia faba, assembly GCA_948472305.1. Taxonomy (NCBI): domain Eukaryota; kingdom Viridiplantae; phylum Streptophyta; class Magnoliopsida; order Fabales; family Fabaceae; genus Vicia; species Vicia faba. The sequence continues at coordinate 1,297,051,967 of OX451736.1, forward strand.
AGAAATTTGGCTTTTCCATAGTAAATTTGACTTTTGAACTTTTTGATGATACAAACTTCATATTCCAACATGTCTTGATGAAATATGATTCTTGAAGCTTGACTTTGATCCAAAAGTCAAAGTTTGACTTTTCAACATGCAAATGACCATTTTGCCCTTGGAAGTGATTTCCTCGGGAAAATTGATAGTTTAAGGCCTGGAAACTTGATAGAAGCAAACCTAGGATCCAGGGTGATCCCTTATGAAATGAGAGGGAAAATTTTATGGTACAACAGCTGCCCCTGTTCAATCTTCTTACACCTGAAGATTTAGATTGGTAATTCTACCATTCGTGTCTTGAAGGTGGAAGATGATTGAACACTAGAGTGCCCAGAAAATTTGCACTCGAAGATGTGTTAGTTGATTATGTGGGGAATGGGCTTAAAGATGCCATTTGGAGAGATGATGGATAGTTGTTGGAGATGGGCTTAAAGATGTCATCTAGAAATGATTGTTGAATTGTAATTGAAAGTTGAAAGAATGTGTATCAGAATGGCTTCTGTGTCTGGAGCGTATCTGGAATGTATTTGAATGAGTGACAGAATGAAATATGAATATGGATCATATCTAGACTGTATTTGAAAGAATCTGGAATAAGTATCAGAATGTCAGCCATATCTGGATCGCATCTGAACTGTTTCTGAGAGTTGAATCTAAATGAGTATCAGGATGGCATCTGTATCTGGAGCGTATCTGAATTGTATCAAAAGGTTGAATATGAATGAGTATCAGGATGGCATCCATATCTGGAGCGTATCTGAACTGTATCTGAAAGGTTGGGTTGTTTAAGCTGGTCGAGTAGATAGTTGTCCTGTCTAGTTTTAGGTATTAATCTCTGACCTGAGAAAGAAAGATAGTTTTCCTGGCTTGCTAGAGGTATTAATCTTCAATCTCTTCATGTAGATAGTTTTCCTGGCTTGTTACAGGTGTTAATATGGAACTTGAAAAGGTTGGTCGACGAGATAGTTGTCCTGTCTGGTTTCAAGTATTAATCTCTGACCTAAGATAGTTTTCCTGGCTTGCTACAGGTATTAATCTTCAATCTCTTCATGTAGATAGTATTCCTGGCTTGTTACAAGTGTTAATCTACAATCAGTCATCCACAAATAGTTTTTCTGGCTTGCTACAGGTATTGATCTGGAACTTGAAAAGGTTCGTCGATGAGATAGTTGTCCTGTCTGGTTTCAGGTATTGATCTCAGACCTGAGAAAGAAAGATAGCTTTCCTGGCTTGTTACAAGTGTTAATCTTCAATCTCTTCATGTAGATAGTTTTCCTGGCTTGTTACAGGTATTAATCTACAATTAGTCGTCCACATATAGTTTTCCTGGCTTGCTACAGGTATTAATTTGGAACTTGAAAAGATTGGTCGATGAGATAATTGTCCTGTCTGGTTTCAGGTATTGATCTATACCTGAGAAAGAAAGATAGCTTTCCTGGCTTGCTACAGGTATTAATCTTCAATCTCTTCATGTAGATAGTTTTCCTGGCTTGTTACAGGTATTAATCTACAATTAGTCGTCCACAGATAGTTTTCCTAGCTTGCTACAGGTATTGATCTGGAACTTGAAAAGGTTGGTCAACGAGATAGTTGTCCTGTCTGGTTTCAGGTATTGATCTCAGACCTAAGAAATAAAGATAGCTTTCCTGGCTTGTTACAGGTGTTAATCTTCAATCTTTTCATGTAGATAGTTTTCATGGCTTGTTACAGGTATTAATCTATAGTTAGTCGTCCACAGATAGTTTTCTTGGCTTGTTACAGGTATTAATTTGGAACTTGAAAAGGTTGGTCGATGAGATAATTGTCCTGTCTAGTTTCAGGTATTGATCTCAGACCTGAGAAAGAAAGATAGTTTTCCTAGATTGCTACAGGTATTAATCTTCAATCTCTTTATGTAGATAGTTTTCCTGCCTTGTTACAGGTATTAATCTACAATTAGTCGTCCACAAATAGTTTTCCTGGCTTGCTACAGGTATTTATCTGGAACTTGAAAAGGTTGGTCGACGAGATAGTTGTCCTATCTGGTTTTAGGTATTGATCTCAGACCTGAGAAAGAAAGATAGATTTCATGGCTTGTTACAGGTGTTAATCTTCAATCTCTTCATGTAGATAGTTTTCCTGGCTTGTTACAGGTATTAATATACAATTAGTCGTCCACAGATAGTTTTCCTGGCTTGTTACAGGTATTAATTTGGAACTTGAAAAGGTTGGTTGATGAGATAATTGTCCTGTCTGGTTTCGGGTATTGATCTCAGACCTGAGAAAGAAAGATAGTTTTCCTGGCTTGCTACAGGTATTAATCTTCAATCTCTTCATGTAGATAGTTTTCCTGACTTGTTACAGGTATTAATCTACAATTAGTCGTCCACAGATAGTTTTCCTGGCTTGCTACAGGTATTGATCTGGAACTTGAAAAGGTTGATGGTAACCACCTGTTGATCGATCTTTCCTGAAAAAGGTAGAATGTTAGTTGTATGCAATGTCAGGATGTATAAAATGCGTGATGTCATGATGTTCTCAAAATAAATGAGATGGTGTCGTATTCACTTATCATGTATGTGAATAGGATCTATAAAATGTGAAATGTTTAATGAATGTATTTTGTCTGGGAAAATAAATCCTCGACAAATGTCAGGGAACCGTTAAATCCTGGACTGCTATTGAAGAGTTGGTGTGTCTTCAAATTTTGCTTAGAATGTTTTCATTGGGGATTCCTATTTTGTTGTTTGAGGAGAAATCCGCTGGGAAGTATTGAAAACTCTGTGGGGAGTATGTTTATTCCTACTTGGGGAAAAAGTTCAGGAGTCTCGATTGTCCGTTGCTCTTACTGGGGAATCGAAGTTGAATTGATATCTGGTCGAGTCCAGGTTTCACAGTAACTTGCTGGGGATTGTAGAGTAGTCTACTGGGGAAGAGGAGTTGTGGTCCTTTGATTTGTAGTAGTCGGGGAGGCAAACTCGAGCTGGGAAATCATGTCGTTTGTTGGGGAAATAAACCCTGTTGTCGGTCTGCTTGAGAGGTGACGACTTCGTTGGGGGAAAGTCCTCGAGGATTCTCGAGGTTTTCCCAGCTGGGGGAAGGTTTTCAGAGATTAAACTCTTGTCGGTGAATCATCCTATGAGAAAGATTTTGGGGAGATTTGTCACTGCCCCTAGTAGCAAATGTTTGTGGTATTGCCAAAAATGTTTGATTGTACGTAACTCTTTGCTGAGATTGGCATTCAATGCCCCAAGTAATGGAGATGGAGACCTGCCCCTGGTTATTTTGTACTTCTTGAGAGATTTCCTGGAATCTTGACTGGACTGCCCCAGGTGTGCTAGATAGTGACATGTCATGCCCCCTTGTTTATAGGAGATTTGTCGTTGGAAGTTTCATCCCACTTGAAGTGATTTTGTTCACTGGGAGAGCTTTTGTTCATCGGATATTCATTGTGTGAATTCCTCCGCTGTCAAACAAATAGTCATATGCAAACAGTGATATTCAAGTAATGCAAAGTTTATGTCTGTCTTGAAATTTTGAAAATGCGTTTTAGTGAGTAAAGAAATTTTGTAAGAAAAATTCAAACTCAAGATTTAGAGTAAAGCCTTACAGGAGTCAGGATACCTTTTGTAACAGTATGCTTTCGAACTAACCCATGCTTCAATTAGGACTTTTGAAGGGTTGTAACGTGGCTTGGTTCACGGTTTAAGAAACAAAGGATAAAGGCTAAAATGTATTTGTACCCACCCGTTCTTCGTGATGTTCTTCAGTCCTAAGCTCAGTTAATTGTACGTTTGAACTCCAATCGAGTTTGGAATGACGTTTTGGTGATGGTTCAGACAGGTTAAGTTTGTCGGAAGGCAGTCATTTTTGCATCATTTTTTTCTTCTTTTTTTCATGTTGTTGAGGATTTGTAGTGACCTCTTTCTTTCGATTTGTTATCCCTAATTTTGCCTGACTGTTCCTATTTTGAGATTAGTCAGCGGGATACCCCAGTTTCTTAAGTCTCCTTTGTAGGTTTTGAATTAGTGGGATTTTCTTTTTGAGAGATAATGACTGCCTATATGATAGGGAACCATAACTGTCTTTTGATTCTAGAGGAATGTTTCTTGATGTCATTCGTTGTATTACGAGATAAGAGTTTGTGGCTAAACGCGCGTTTGAATCAACTGAGAGACTACCCTACCCCAGGTTTTGTTTAAAGGTTTTAATTTTGTGAAAAAGAAAAACTTCTACTTCTTTGGCTCGAAGGGATTGACTAGGGATTATCTTCCTTATAACTCTAGTGTTTAGGATTTGAAAGAAACGCATGTACATCGTCAGCAAAGTCTGTCCAAAAGTATACTGTATGAGATTATGGCATTCTTTTCGTCATCCTCCCTCTAAAGGCTTGTAACTTTTAGCAAGAGTTGAATGTCATAAAGAGAGTAAAAAGCAAGTTTAAATGTAATGAAAATGATTGGATCAAATCAAGACAAACATATGCAATGCATTAATGAAAACAAAGTTTGACATTAATAGATAATTGTTTGAATAACAAAAGAGATTACAATTGAAAATTCAAAATGAACAGAAGCCTCTTAACGATTCGTCATAGGAGCAGTGACTATGCCTGGAGTCTCCGAAGGGTTAAACTTGATCTCCTTGGCATCAATCATGTCTTGGACCTTGTTCTTCAGAGCCCAACAGTTGTTTGTGTCATGCCCTGGGCTATCTAAATGATAAGCACACCATACATCCAGGTTGTAGTTAGAAGAAGAAGTCTTAGGGTTCGGATGAGGAGCCTTTAACGTAATCAGCTCTTCCTTCAACATGTGTTGTAGCACTTGAGCTAGTTACATGTTGATCATAGTGTATTGTCTTTTAGGCGCGTCCTCCTTACGCTAATGCCGCTTCCTTTGTTGAGTAGGCATAGGATTAGAGATCAAGATTGCTCCTACGTGTTGGTCATGACGACTCTTTTGACCATACACAACATTAGACTCTTTCTTCCCATTGTGGGGCTTTTTCTGAGCATCAGAAGGTATGGCTTCTTGAATCTTCCCACTTTTAATGCCAGCTTCGACCCTTTCGCCGGTCAGTATTAGCTCGGTGAACCCGACTGAAGAGCTTCCGATCAAGTGTTTGAAGAAAGGCCCTGTCAAAGTTCCCATGAAGATGTCAATCAGCTCCCTATCAGTTAAAGGGGGTTGCACCCTACCAGCCAGATCTCTCCACTTTTGGGCATATCCTTTGAAGCTCTTGTTGGAACCCATGGTCATGTTTTGCAATTGCACGCGAGTTGGTGCAAGATCAGCATTGTACAAATACTTCTTATAGAAAGCAGCAGCTAAATCCTCCCATGTATGGATGCGAGAACTCTCCAATTGATATAACCATTCGAGTTGAGTCCCTACTAGGCTCTCTTGGAAGAAATGGATCCAAAGCTTTTGATCAGTTATGTATGGTTGAACCTTGCGGACATAAGACTTTAAGTGCATCTTAGGGTAAGAGACTCCATCGTACAGGGCAAAGGTGGGGACTTTGAACTTTGGCGGGATGACCACTCCAGAAACCAAACCTAAGTCTCCTAAATCCAAGAAAGGTATATGTTGAATCTCCATAGCATTGAGGCGATCCTCTAGCTGTTTGTACTTGTCATCAGTGGGAGGATATTGTTTCTCGGAGTAGTCAGCTTCAACTTCATCAATCTCCAAATTATGGTCTTCTTCAAGACTATCCCCTATGTTGGATGGAGTTGAAAGATCTAGGGCTTTAGGTCTTCTTCTCAAGTTCAGGACGCCTACTGTCTTCTTGGACTTCTTCTTCTTGTCTTTGAGAAGGAGAGCTTTCAGGTCCTCTTGCCCTTTACCCATAGCCAGAAGCATTTGTTGGAATTGAGCGTTTTGAGCTTGGAGACCTTTCACCGTTTATTCCATATCCATCTTACTGAAATAAACAGTAGGAAGATAAGGAGACCTGTATGGGAGAAACCTGTCATGATATGATGCATGATATATGGATGCATGTTTTCAAGGATCTCGCGGGGTAAACACAAGAAAAAGTTAGAGGTTGAACATCTTTGATTAGAGAACTTTATATCGGTGGATGTCCTTCCACGAGAATCAAACTCACCATGTCAAGTGGGTCATATCCCTTGACTCATGTTTGTTGTACTTGATCTTTGACGGCGTTTGATCAGAGGAAAATAAATCCCCCTGCCCCTTGCCAGATGTTTGGTTCATCATCACCTGCTTCAAAGACCCTCGGGATCCTTGAAATGGTTATTGAAAATGCTATGGTATGATGTTATGATGTTATGTACAAGTATGCGAGATAAGCAAGTGTATATACAAATAATCATATTCACATAAAGCAGACAAGTCCTTAGGTTTAGGCTTGCATGGAGTTTGTAGGTAAGTACCCTCTTGAAGTTTAGTTGGCTCAACCTGTCATAGAAATAGTAACCGGGTTCTAAGGAGCTCAATATCACTGGATGGTTCCCTTGTTCATTGTTTCAGTTTAGCCACTTTACTGGCGACCGAAATATTCCAAGAAAACAACCCTCAATGAGTGTAGTATCGAGTATCTACCCACTTCGGACTGCACCAAAGCCGATCATCTCACTACATCCTAAAAGGCCAAGTTGGTCAAGTAAGGTTCTAAATTCAGTTGATGCTTCACGACACCACGCGGCGGCCCCGTACTCTCCTTGATTCAACTCAAGGGTTACCGGTACCAACCAAAGTGCCACATCAACGTAGCTACTACTTCAACTATATCAGTATACCCCGCACAGTTCCCTCGCAGTTTATTGCTACTTACCTAAAAGGTGTCCCTAAATTTGGGTGTAGGATTTCAAACCCAAACAATAGAACCCAATGTAAAGCAATCAAATCATACTAAGTAAGCATGTAAATGTGATCTAAAAACCTAAGGTAACCCCACTTTTAGATACTCCCCAGCAGAGTCGCCAGTTCTGTGATACGGTGGGAGAACTAACTTGAGGTTTTGCGTTTTATCGCAAATGTTGCGGTTTAGCAAGAGTCGCCACCGACTTTTCTTTTATCCAAAAGGAAAGGTAAAAAAGCACAGGAAAGACCTTAAGAGATGTTTTTGAGTTCGGGGGGTAGATTATGAAAAGGGAAGGTTTTAGCACCCTTTTCATCCATGATTTTCCATGGGCTCTTAGTTACTTGCTAGATCACTTGCTTTTGTTTGAATGTGCTTTGTGGTGTGTGTTTTTGATAGTATTTTGAAAACGCCTTTGTAGCGGTTCTCGTCTCTATAAGAACGCGTACAAAGTGTTTGTTTGGAAAATAGTTCAAATGAGTGTTTGTGAAATGTGTTTTTGAAAGTGATTTTGAAAATGGAACTTCGTAATGGTTCTCGTTTCTATAAGAACGCATACAAAGTGTTTATTTGGAAAATGTTTCAAAATGGAAGTGTAGGTGTATAAAATGTTTTTGTTGTGAGCAAGCGAGTAACTGAGAGCGAACCTACCTACTCAAAAGTTCTTAGATATGCTTTTCCTCCTCCTTTAGATGTTTCTATCTCACCATTGATTTGGTAAGAAGCCCTATCGTTGGATGTGAAGGGACGGGCATTGGGTCATCGTATGACCATGATAGCAATATTGTGAGATGACTTAGCGCTTTTCCTTTAGGGACTAAGATCATTTTGAAAGGCAACTTTGATAGCGTCATCGAGGGACTATGATCTTGTATTCACTTGCGCTAAGAAATCCCACATGCATAACATGACCATTTTTATAAGGCAACAAGTGGAATTACCCTAAGGGTGCATGTGTGCAACTGTGTTTGATTGCATGCATTTAATCTTGATTATGGTTGTCTATTTTATTGATTTTATCTTACCATACACACCTAATTACTATACAGTATAAGGAAAACAGTAAATTGCGGAAAATGAAATTCTACGCTATTACAATATTTAGGTGATGGGGGTACATATGTACGAATGGGGATTGCAAGTAAAAATAAGTCCTAAGTTAATTATTACAACCATATTGAAGTGCATAACATAAGAAAGAAATGGACTTGTTTTAAAAGAATGTTTTTTGTCTTAAGGAAATAAATTAAAAGGAAAATATTTCTATGTTTTTATGTTAATATATAAAAAATGGAAAGGAAAATAAATGCAAGGTGGAAACAGCGTGTTGCTGTAAGAAATAAAACAAGGATCAGAAGCTCTGAAGTCAGTCGTGTGGTGACTCAGAAGGAAGCGTCTGTGGGCATCAGAAGTTCTGGATTGGCATACTCTGAAATCTAGCAAGACACATTAGAGGGAAAACACAGAGGTTTTGGATGGTATGCAGCTAGTAAACTAAAAGTCAGAAGTTCTGTATTACACTAAAACAGTGAGCAAACTTCAGCAGATCAGTGTATTTGACATGTAAGGAGAACTCAGAAGTTTTGTGTTGTGTTTGAACAGTGAGTGAGTCATCAGAAGTTCAGTGTTATGCTGAACCAGTGAATGAACCTTGGCAGTTCAGTGTTGTGCTGAACTAGTGAATGAACCTTGGCAGTTCAGTGTGTTATCAGCATGTAAGAATCAGAAGTTCAGTGTGTGTTAATAGTGAGAAACAAACATAAAAGTTCTGTGTTTTATTAGCATGTGAAAATCAGAAGTTCTATATTATATTTCAACTCTTTTATCATATTAATCAGCACATCAACAACTCATTCCTTTTTGGCAAACAACAAATCATAAGAATAACAACACAACAGTTCATAGAAATTCTAATCCTAAGTCTGAGCCTAGCATTATTCTAGAAGTTCTGATCCCTAGTTTCCAGTTCATGCAATGATATGTACAATATTAATACTATGATATTTACATGTTAATGATGTTCAGAATGAAAAGCAAGTAAAGTCAGAAAGACTTACCTGGAACGTGCTTGGAGCTTTGAGTGACTGCCTCTAGATGTTCTGAGTCAGCAAGAGAGACGGAAAAATGGTTGTGTCCTTTTGTTCAAAGGGAAGAACAAAGGTTTGTTTTTTGTGTATGAGAAATCTGGATTTTTATGAAGGTTTCACAACTTCCTTTTCTCTCTTTTTTATGGTTCTTTCTTTTCAAAAGCCAGCCCCTTGAACGTGTGATGGAGCCAAGTATTTATAGATGAATTTGCTGTGACTATGGGGGGGAAAACAAATAGGATTTGAACCCGTTTTGGTATCCTGTTCCTTTGATTTTTCATCATAGTTTTCGTATGCTAGTTTGGTGTAATCATGAGATGCAGGCGTAGGCTGAGCCAGCTGTTGGTCATAGGTCTGCAGCAAGTTGTATAAGCAATGTTTTGGGATTTGGTCAAGTTCTGAGCAAAGCATTGAGAATAGCCTTCATGTGCTGAAGCGTTGTCTTGTCTTTTAAGCAAGCATGGTGGCTGTCAGCAGGATTTAAGGAAAAGCAAAAGAAAAGTTGCTATCCCAAGACAATAGAGGTACACGTGGTGAAAATCCTTTGGATAAAGACTCAGAAGGTAGTTGTGAGCATTAAATGAATGATGAGACTTATCACAACCAGAAATCCTGCAACGTGATACTCTACACCAAGGCTTAGTTCTGGATCATAAGTTCTGCTTCAGCGTAGCATCCATCCTCTGATCTTTGTATCTTTTGGCTCCATCACATTCTGAAGGAGCTTTCAGAATTTCTAGAAAGCTTGTTGCACGCTCCTTAACCTTCTTTGCATTACCTTAACAAACTCTGACTGAACTCGCGTAGATGCTGAAGAGCCATGTTTTGACTGGAGACTATGTGCTGAACCATGTTTACAACTTTTGACTGCATCTGCCTGGGGTCTGGCTCAGAAGTTCTGAAGTGTCATTTTTCTTAAATACTTAGAAAAATACCAAGTATTTAGAAATTTGGCTTTTCCATAGTAAATTTGACTTTTGAACTTTTTGATGATACAAACTTCATATTCCAACATGTCTTGATGAAATATGATTCTTGAAGCTTGATTTTGATCCAAAAGTCAAAGTTTGACTTTTCAACCTGCAAATGACCATTTTGCCCTTGGAAGTGATTTCCTCGGAAAAATTGATAGTTTAAGGCCTGGAAACTTGATAGAAGCAAACCTAGGATCCAGGGTGATCCCTTATGAAATGAGCGGGAAAATTTTGGGGTACAACAGCAAGTACCTACTAGCATCTACCTACTCGAAAGAAAGGATGTTTCTGTTCTTGTTTCCTTTAGACAGCGTTATCCCACTATTAGTGAGTAGGTAGCACTGTCGTTGGAGTTGTAATGGTCAATTCGAAAGGGACATACGATCACTAAAGCAATGTTAGGACGTCTTAGTAATAACCCTAATGTCTTAAGATCATATTCGAGGCAACATTTCCGAACGGGACTTTTGATCTTTGTTTAGACAAGAGAGCGACCACTAAAATACCCTATACTTAATAACCGTTTAACGAAGGCAACCGAAGTGAGAGTATACCCTAGGAGTGAATATGTGCGAGTGATTCAATTTCAGTTATTATCTTTGCACATTTAGGGTTTGTTAACCGTTTTAAAATTTGCATACATTCCTGTCATGCAACCCTATTATCATACACCTAACAGTTACTATTTGCAAAAATTAAAATGTGGAAAATAAAGCTAAGCTATTACAAGGCTTCAGGGATTAATCACATAGCCAAAACCCCGTAAAATGATAAATAAACGAAAAAAAGGGTCCTAATTAATCTATTACATCCCATGAGCAATTACATCAATATTGTAAAAATAAGTAGACACGCGCGATGAATCGAGGACGAGCGAAATTAAGGTTTTGACTCCGTCTAACCCTAATTAAAAGAAAATATTGTTTTTGTTTGTTTTTGATTATTTTTAAGAAAATAAGGTTTTAAATTAAACGCAAACCTAATTACTAACTAAATTAAATTAAGAAAATTAATTATTTTTGACCTTTTTGTGTTTTTTTTTAAATAATTTTAGAGAAAAGAAAATAGAAGTTAAATTAAACAAAAACCCTAGTTTCTAATTTGTTTTAATTTATTTACAAAGACAAATTAGAGTTATCCTAAAATTAAATAAACTAATTAAATTAATTTTTTGATAAAAAAATAAAACCTAAATCTAATTTGATGAAAATTGATTTTATGATTTTATATAAAAAAGAATTAATTTGTTGTGTTAGTAAAACAATTTAAATGAATTAAATAAAGAAAATATAAAATAGAAAAGAAAAAGAAAATGGGCCTGGTAAACAGCAGTTTGGGGGGTGCCCTTAGATGCTTCTGGGCCCAAGATCCATTGGCCCACATTGACTTCCTTGATCCAATGTTTGCACATTGACTGGGATGCAAGGTTGACCCTCACGTGATGGCCTTCAGATCTGGCCTTCTGGAGATCTAATGATTGAACCTTGAGGGTACATGGCGGTCTTCATGCCTGTGCACACGCCTGATCACACAAGTAAAAATAATATGAAATACATGGGGGACCTGGGACTCGAACCCAGGTCCTATGGCTTTTTCATTCGCCTCAACACCAACTGAGCCAAGCGCTCTTGTTGTACATCAAACAACAATTAATCAATATATTAAAAACAAACAAAATAAAAATTATCAGCGCACGAAATACAAATGGAGCAATCAGGGCTTGCCACACCATCGTCTCTAACCTCTCTTCGTTGCTAAAAAGTCTAATGACTTTTACCTATGGAGCAGGAGCGTAGGTACAAACCAACGATTTTCCAAAACCACCCACAGGCATGATAAATGGAACCTGAAGCCATAAAACAAATCGCCTTGGCCTGGTGAGCATCATGGTGCCTTTATTTTGGGCCAATTTTACCTGTACAAAAAGATCCCAAAACGAGACAAAAAAACCTAACAATATCATATCTCTATAGGGTTAGCAAAAACGCAATTAACTGTTACCAATGGCTTACAAATTCTTCCAGGATTTAGAATATATACATGATTCATGCTACAAATGCTTAAACAATGATATTCGATTTCAAGAACATGTCAAATCCGTGAATCACTTACAGCGGGTTTTAGTGCACGAAAAGGCTTGCTTTTGATTGCTATGGCTTCCTTGAATGCCCAGGAAGCGAAAGGAATGCTTGGCAAGGCTTGAAAGCACCTGGAAATATGAAAACAGATCACCAATTCTTCTTGATTTTTTGAAGTTTTTCCTTCACTCTCCACGCCTCTAAACTCTGTGCCTTTGTCCACTATATACCAATGATCGAATTAGGTTTAAAAATATGCCTCCAATCTTTTTCAATTATGGTTTTTGATCATGATTTGATTCCCATGAAGATCTTTCCAAAATAAGCCAAAAATTAATCTTTTTATGCACAAACATGCCTTGCACGATTTGATTTTGTTGCTAGCTGTATAAGGGACCTGAAATATGCATAAAATCTTAATGCTTCAATGATTTTGATATTTCCATGATTTATTTTGATTTAATTTGATTTAATTGGAATAAAAAATCAAAATAAATGGAAAAAATAAAATAAGGGCAAGTGGTAAGGATCATTGGTCGTGGACCATGTTACAAACTCAAAATAAGTACAAAAGGTTGGGGCCATTTGACAAAAATTGCAATTTGAGGCATATTTAACTTTTGGCAATTTTGCAAACAAGGTCAACTTCAACAATGCATAACTCCTTCAATTTCGACTCTTTGAAGGTGTTCTTTGACTTTTTAGAAATCTTGAGATGTCCTATAAGCAATCTATTTGGTCTCATCTCAATTTATTCTTCCATGTTCATGTATGAAGCTTTGACAAAATAAGTGTTTTTGTTGACTTTTCAAAATGACCTATAATGTCAAAATTCATAACTTCTTGTGAGTGCATATTTTGAACTTGGGAGCTGAAGATTAATTTTAGGGAATTTCATCCTCTTAAAAATGATCTTTGGATGGGTCATTTCTAATAAATTATGAGAACGTTATTCCTGGTCAAAGTTGAGTTGACTCTTCCTGCAAAACCCTAATTTAGCAACTTTTGGGTTTTGATGAATTGTGAGAAATCCTTGATGAATCATGATCAACCCTTGACCAAATGATGAATAAAACTTCAAAATGAGGATGTTGACCAAAAATCTTGAGGTTTGACTGCATGTGGGCCACAATTGAATTTTTCCCTAGCACAATCGATTTTTAGGCCTTTGAGCAATTGACTGAGCAAATTTTCTCTGTAGGGATTGAAACTTGACATGGATGATCTTGAGAACATATTAGGACAATGGTGAGAATTTGGGATCCCTTGGACTCAAGTATCTTGATGCAACATGAAACCCTAATTTGAGGTAGTATGCCTTAGGAGAGGGTTTGTCTGGTCAACCCTTGGACTTCTTTGAGCAATTTGAGGATCTTACTTGAAATGTTTTGAGAAATATGGGAGGCCAAATTTTGGGGTACAACAGCTTCCCCTGTTCAATCTTCTTAAACCTGAGGATGTAGATTGGCTTGTCTGCCTTTCGTGATCCGAGGGTGGAAGATGATTGAACACTAGAGTGCCCAGAAATTTGCACTAGCATGAAGTGGTACTTGTCTTGCGATATCAGGAATGGGCTTATAGATGCCATTTGGAGGTGAATGACAGGAGATGGGCTTAAATATGCCATCCGAAGGGGTGTCGATCGCATAAGAGATTCCTTTGCAAGAGTCTGTATACCTGTTGTCGAGGAAGACTACGCTGGGGAATGCTGATCTCTGTCTTGGTAAAAGTTGAATTTTAGGAGCTTCGGTCATCCGTTATTCAACTGGGAAATCGTCTCTTAGTCGAAGAGGTGAAAATGAACTACTATCTGGTCGTGATCCAGGCTTCATAGTTATAAGATCGACTGCTATCTGGTCGTGCTCCAGGATTTACAGTGACTTACTGGGGAGATGAGATTGAACTTTCTATCCGGTCGTAATCCAGGCTTCGCAATTTCTCAATTCTTATCTGGTCGCACTCCATGCTTCAGAAGGAATTAAGTTATTATCCGGTTGCATTCGGGCTTCAACTTGAATTTAAGGCACACTAATATCCGGTCAACTCCGGGATTCTTAGTAATTGTCCAAGTAAACTGCTATTTGGTCAAAATCCAAGCTTCGCAGTGTCTTTTACTGTTATCTATTCGTAATCCAGGCTTCAGTCCTTTTATCGTTATCTGGTCGTAATCCAGGCTTCATGATGTTTTATACCATTATCTGGTCGAATCCAGACTTCATGGTGTCCTGTACTGCTATTTGGTCGTAATCCAGGCTTCACAATACCTTACTTCTTATCTGGTCATAATCCAGGCTTAAGAAGAAATCAAGTGGTTATCCGGTCGCATCCGGGCTTCATTTGACTTTTGGGCCTACTAATATCCGGTTGATTTCCGGGCTTCATAGTAATTGGCCGGGTAGACTGCTATTTGGTCGAAATCTATGCTTCACAATGTCCCTCACTGTTATCTGGTCGTAATCCAGGCTTCAGTGTCTCTTACCGCTATCTGGTCGTAATCCAGGCTTCGCGATGTCTCATACCATTATCTGGTCGAATCCAGGCTTCATGGTGTTTGGAAAATTCAAGATACTATCCAGTAAAACCCGAGCTTCATAACTTGTATTAAAGATATACCACTATCTGGTCGAATCCAGGCTTCATGGTGTCTTTGGCTGCTATCTGGTCGTAATCCAGGCTTCACAGAAACTTGTATTGCTATCTGGTTGTAATCCAGGATTCATAATAACTTGCTGAGCTGTTATCCGGTCGTAATCCGGGCTTCAGGGCTTGTGTTTATGACATACCACTATCTGGTCGAATCCAGGCTTCATGGTGTCTTGCACTGCTATCTGGTCATAATTCAGGCTTCACAGTATCTTGTATTGCTATCTGGTCGTAATCCAGGCTTCACAATACTTGCTGGGGATTAAACTATTATCCGGTCGAATCCGGGCTTCATAGCTTAAAGATAAACCATTATCTGGTCGATTTCAGGCTTCGCGGTGTTTTGATACTGTTATTCGGTCGTTCTCCAGGCTTCACAATATGATGGGAAAATCAAGATACTATATGGTCAGACCCGGGCTTCATAGCTTGAACTTTGTGAGAATTTGATTGTATCTTTTTCCTGAAAGGTAAAGAGTCAGTCGTATGTAATGCCATGATGTATGAGATGTATTGAGCAATGATGTTCTCAAAATAAATGAGATTGTGTTATGTGATGCATATGCACATGTCATGATGTATAGATATGTATGTTTTGATGATGTTCTCTAGCTGGGGGAAATAAATCCCTGATTGCTGCTGGAGAATAAAAGAGTTTCTCTCGCTGGGGATAACGACCGAAGGTGATTGGGAGAATAATCCTGCTGGAGAATAAACTGACGAGAAAATGACTCTGCAGGGAAGAGATACTCTGTCAGAAGATCCGCTGATTTGGAGAAATAACCTTGGCTGGTGATGAATTATCATTTCTGGCGATAACAAACTCTGTCGGGGATTGAATTTCTGCTTGGAGAAGAAATAAACTCCGCTGGGGGATAATCTTATATTGTTGGTGATATATGAACTCTGCTTGGGGAGAATTAATACCATTGTCTTGGGTATTTCCTACTCTGCGGGGGAGTGTATATATCTTTAGTCATATTCTCCAACTGGGTCTATCCCTGTACCTGGTACGTGGAGAAACTGCACGGTTTGGACATTTCTATTTTCCCCTGTTCCTGAAACTACGAGTAATCATCTTTTGTTTCGCACGTAAATATTTATGAGCAGCAATCATTGTCAAATGCATATATCAAAAATGAGTCATTGGAAGTTCTTGCAAAACAAAACAGAAAAAAGAAAAACAATTTGAAATTTCTTTGTGAAAATGAATTGTATTGATTTGAAGTTGGCCTTTAATAGGCGTTTTGTACAAGAGGCTAACGTCCTAGTAAGAGAACTCCGCCGAGAGAGCAGAGTTTATACAATTTGTGAAAAACAAAGAAAAACAGCTATGTGAACAATCCCACTGGGTTCCAACTCTGCTATTGCCTTTATATCTTCGAGCTTCTCATCACTTTGCTACTTGGTTGAAGGTAGATCAGATTTATTGGCGCCGTCCGAACTTGATAGTTGACACTGAAGTCTGGTTGTAAGATGATCCAATGAGACATAGTCTTACGCTTTGATCCCTAATTTTTCCCTGGACCGTCCTTTCGGGTTTTCAGTCCACCGGGATACCCTTTTTTGCCCAAGCCGCCTTTTTAGGTTTTCGACTTGCCGGGTATACATTTTTTTTCATCCCTTATTTTTGCCCGAACCCTTTTGGTTCGCCGGGAAGCCCTTATTTTTGCCTAGGCCAGTCAACCTAGCGGGTCTTTGATTACGCGTAGTATTTTTTCACTATGTCTGCATTGACGGGGTGAGGAAGGTCGTCACCATCCATGGTGGTTAGAATCATAGCTCCTCCTGAAAAAATGTTCTTAACCATAAATGGCCCTTCGTACGTAGGTGTCAATTTGCCCCTGGGATCGCCTTGCGGTAGTATGATGTGTTTGATCACCAGATCCCCAACTTGATACTCTTGTCGTCTGACTTTCTTGTTAAATGCCTTGATCATCCGCTTTTGATACGTTTGACCATGACAAATAGCAGTAAGTCTCTTTTCAGCGATTAAGTTTAGATGATCAAGCCAGGTCTAGATCCAGTCATCTTCGCTCAAACTTGCATCCTTCATAATACGGAGAGAGGGTATTTGGACCTCAATGGGTAAGACTGCCTCCATTCTATACACCAAAGAGTAAGGTGTTGCCCATGTTGACGTCCGCGCTGAGGTGAGGTACCCATGAAGAGCAAATAGTAACATCTCATGCCAGTCTTTGTAGGTGACTGTCATCTTCTGTATGATCTTTTTGATGTTCTTATTAGCCGCTTCAACAACCCCATTCAGCTTCGGCCGATAGGGGGAAGAGTTGTGATGCTGTATCTTAACTGCTTATAGAGCTCGGTGATCATTGTATTGTTGAGATTTGTACCATTTTCCGTAATGATCCTCTCTGGTACACCATATCGACAGATCAAATTATGCCGAATAAACCGCGCCACAATGTTCTTGGTTACTATAGCAAAAGAAGCTGCCTTAACCCACTTTATAAAGTAATCAATTGCTACCATGATGAAACGATGCCCTTTGGACACAGTAGGTATGATCTCTCCAATCATATCGATTCCCCACATTACGAAAGGCCAAGGAGCTGTCAAAACATTCAGAGGAACTAGAGGTACATGCACCTTATCAGCATAGACTTGGCACTTATGACAGGTCCGAGAATGCTGATAGCAGTCGGCTTCCATAGTAAACCAGTAATATCCTGCCCGTAGGATTTTCTTCGCCATGGTATGTCCACTGGAATGAGTTCCGAAAGTACCTTCATGTAATTCTGCCGTAATCCTTTCTGCCTCACATTTATTCACACATCGCAGTAAGGTTGAGTCATGGTTACGCTTGTAAAGGATACCATTACTGATGAAGAACTTTGCAACGAATCTCCTCAGAAACTTCTTATCATTAACAGATGCACCCTCGGGGTATTCTTGAGCCTCAAGATACCTCTTTACCTCGTGAAACCAGGGTTTATCTGCTATCTCTTCAGTCTCAATGTCACATTAATGTGCGGGTTCATCCAACCTTTCAATGGTAATCTGGGGAGCTTCATTGTCCCACCTGACCTTGAACATAGAAGACATGGTAGCTAGCGCGTCCGCTAACTGATTCTCTTCTCTTGGGAAGTGTTCAAAGGTTATCTCTTTGAAGTGCGGAAGCAAAGTCAATACATACTCTTTGTAAGGAATACGATTTGGGTGTTTCGTATCCCACTCGCCTTTGATCTGACTGATCACTAGAGCGGAATCTCCAAATACACTTAAGAACTTAATCCTTAGGTCAATAGCTGCTCGAAGGCCCATGATGCTCGCTTCATACTCCGCCATATTGTTGGTGAAGTTAAAACATAATCGGGCGGTGAATGGAGTATGACAGCCTTCAGGAGATATGATCACGACGCCAATTCCATTATCCAATGCGTTTGAAGCTCCATAAAAATACATAGACCATCAGGATCCTTCCTCAGGTCCTTCATCTGGTCCAGGTTCTTCACAGTCGGTCACCAACATGATATTCTCATCCAGAAACTCGAAATTCATAGACTGGTAATCATCCACGGCCTGATGCGCCAAATGATCTGCCAATACACTCCCCTTGATTGCTTTTTGGGTTGTGTGTTGGATGTCATACTCAGTTAAGATCATCTGCCATCTTTCTATTCTTCCGGACAAGGCATGCTTTTCAAAGATATACTTGATTGGGTCCATCTTTGATATCAAAAGGGTAGTGTGAGTCAGCATATACTGTCTCAGCCGGCGAGCAGCCCATGCCAAAGCGCAGCAAGTTTTCTCAAGCAGTGAGTATCGGGTGTCACAGTTGGGAAACTTTTTGCTAAGGTAGTAAATAGCATGCTCTTTTCGGCCAGACTCGTCATGCTGCCCCAGCACACACCCCATCGAATTGTCGAGTACTGTCAAGTATAAGATCAAAGGTCTTCCTTCAACTAGAGGCATCATAACAGGTGGCTCTTGGAGATATTCCTTGATCCTTTCGAAATCGGCCTGACATTCATCATTCCATTTTACCACTTGATCTTTCTTCAGTAGCTTGAAGATTGGTTCACAAGTAGCAGTCAGATGTGAAATGAATCGGGCAATATAGTTCAGACGTCCCAAAAAGCCTCTGACTTCCTTTTATGTTCGGGGAGCTGGTATCTCCTGTATAGCCTTCACCTTTGCGGGATCCACTTAAATACCTTTATCACTAACAAAGAAACCCATCAGCTTACCAGACCTTACCCCGAAGATGCACTTGTCCGGGTTTAACCTTAACTTGTACATCTTCAACCTGTCAAATAATTTCTGGAGATGGTCAAGATGTTCTTCTTCAGTCAGGGACCTTGCAATAATATCATCAACGTAAACCTCAATTTCATGGTGAATCATGTCGTGGAACAAAGCGACCATGGCGCCCTAATACGTTGCCCCAGCATTCTTCAAACCAAACGGCATGACTTTGTAGCAAAAGGTGCCCCACTGCGTAACGAAATTTATCTTCTCCATGTCCTCGGGAGCCATCTTAATCTGATTGTAACCAGAAAAACCATCCATAAAGGAGAAGATCTTGTGCTGCACGGTGTTGTCGACCAGAACATCGATGTGAGGCAGTGGGAAGTCATCATTGGGGCTCGCCCTGTTCAGATCCCTATAGTCCACACACATCTGTACCTTACCATCCTTCTTCGGCACCGGAACAACGTTGGCAACCCACTGTGGGTAAGAAGTAACAGCTAGAAATCCCGCGTCAAATTGTTTCATGACCTCAGCTTTGATTTTCTCAGACATCTCTGGGCGCATACGGCGAACTTTCTGTTTTACCGGAGGGCAGTCTTCTTTAGTTGGCAAGCGGTGTACCATAATGTCAGTGTCCAAACCAGGAATATCTTCATAGGACCAAGCAAAAATCTCAACATAGTCGTGTAGCATCTGAATCAACCGTTGCTTGACACTAGGCTCCAGATTTGCACCTATCTTGACCTCTTTCTTGTCTTCTTCTGTACCTAAATCACTGATTCCACTGGCTCTTCATGAGGCTGTATGGCCCTCTCCTCTTGTAGTAACAACCTAGCAAGTTCCCCAGGCACCTCACAATCATCCTCACCTTCGTCCTCGGCTTGGTTGATCAGATTTTCAAAGTCCTAACTGGAAGTAGCAGAGTCGTTATCAATGGGATCCAGAGTGGATGGGGATCTGCATTATGATATGTGAGTGTGTGTAAGACAATAGCTGTTTTGATAAAGTGCAAGATAGAAAAGAAAAACAAGGAGCGTAAAATTTGTAATGCAAGAAACGTCCAATGCTTTATTGATGGTATATGAAAATGACAAATAATAAGCCCTCACAAACAAAGCCAAGGTGCCTCAGGCAAGGCACCGGGCCGTAAAGTTTTAAATTGTCTGTTACAAATCTCAAAACAAAAGTCTATTACTGTATAATAAAAGAAACGGGCACGAAGTCTTTCGCCGTCCAATTGTTCAATCCACCGTCAGTAGTCGGGTAAATCCAACTGTCAATATCTAACTCGTCTTCATCATCCTCAATTGCATTCACTCCATGATTACTGATATGCAGGGGAGGTCTTCCAATCCGCGCGCGCTGAACAGCCCTTTGAGCCTCTGCAGTAAAGCCCAAACCAAACTTGTTAGTTTTGTGTGTGAAGTCAGGGAGTTGACCCCAATTTGCACACCCACCTTTTTGAATTACAGCCCTGGCATCCTTGAGGGAAGCCATCTTCATCGGAGGTTCTTCAACAGCAACTTCAGTCGACGCCAGAGTCTGGGGGACCTCTTCAAAGTTCTGACACGGGGTTTCGATGAACTCTCCATCCATCTCCACGTAACGGAAAGAGTTGAGATGACTCACCATATACTCCTCTTCTCCTTAAACCGTAACAATCTTCCCTTTACTGGATATTTCAACATCTGATGGAGCGTAGAAGTCACTGCCCCAGCCTTATGAATCCACGGGCGACCCCGCAAGCAAGAATAAGATGGTCGAATGTCCATCACATAGAACGTAGATGCAAAAATCTGAGAGCCAACTTTAACAGGGACGTCCACCTCCCCGTGCACCATCCTTTTTGATCCGTCGAAGGCCCTAACCACAATATTACTCGGCTTCAAAACCAAACCTTCATAGTCCAGACAGTCTAATGCTTTCTTGGGTAAAACATTCAATGAAGACCCAGTATCCACCAGTACGTGGGCCATAGTAGTGCCCCTGCACTTGATCGAGACATGCAGAGCATCATTGTGATTTCTTCCTTTAGCAGTCAGATCTACGTCGGAGAAACCCAAACCGTTATCGGTAGTCAAACTAGCTACACAGTCTTTGAATTGATCAGTAGAAGTTTCCTGCGGCACATGCGTAGTTTTGAGGAAAGCAATTAAATCCTTTGCGTGGGCTTCCGAACACGACAACAAGGATAACATGGAGATTTTCGACGGGGTCTGCCCCAGCTACTCGACTATGTTGTAGTCGCTCTTCTTGATAATCTTCAGAATTTCCTCTATCTCCTGTTTAGAGGTTTCTACAATGATATTTTTAGGTGCCTCCATCCGGGCAGGCTCACCTTTGACTTCTTTGCCCCGAGTGTCAGATGGCTCGGTGACAGGGGTGATAACTGGAATATGAACTGGGACAGTAGCTGATGTACTAGTAGATGGAATGGCAACAGGATTTTGAACAGTCAGAGGGGAAATCTCGGGAGAAAAGAGTCTTCCACTTTGGGTGACCTTGCTAGCTCTGACAATATTGCTGACATCAGCATCAGCTTCTTCAACCTTCAAATCTTGTTTGATCCCATGATAATACACATCGGCCCCATAATGCCACGGGACAGCCTTATCCGAAGTGTATGGGATAGGACCAGGAATAGTAATGATTAATGGAGCAACTCTTGGAACGGATGTAATCCTAATAGGCTTTCTCGGGAAAGCTTTGGAAGGATTGGCGGAGATGGTTATGATGGAAACATCTTCAACAGGAATTAACAGAATCAAAGTCCTCTCGAACATGATCTCTTTGTTATCCATCAGGTGTTGAACACCTGATTTCAATAAATGGCAACCAGCAGGTAGGATTAAACATAGGTGGCAACCTTCGCCACAAC
This sequence comes from Vicia faba, assembly GCA_948472305.1. Classification (NCBI taxonomy): domain Eukaryota; kingdom Viridiplantae; phylum Streptophyta; class Magnoliopsida; order Fabales; family Fabaceae; genus Vicia; species Vicia faba. The sequence goes on from OX451736.1 coordinate 1,297,073,691, forward strand.
CCAGAAATAAACCGACCGACAATAGGTTCTTCTTAACTGTCATCAACGGAGTAGAAATGTCTTCCACATAGGTCACAAATAAATCATCGCCCACAACATTTACTCCATGACCATGCTTGGGCATAGGAGCGGTCATGACGTTGGGCTTCTCCGGTGTGTCAAACTCAATTTCTTTAGCTTCAATCAAATCTTGCAACTTATTCCTCAAGGCCCAGCAATTGTTCGTATCATGCCCTGGGCTATCGGAGTGATAGGCACAGCGGGCGTTCGGATTATATAGCGGAGATGTGGTGCTGGGATTCTTCGGGGCTTCCCTCAGAGTTACCAGGTTGGTCTTCAATAACTGAGGTAGAATTTGAGATAAGGTCATACTGAGCCGAGTGTACTGTCTTTGCGGTCTCTCTATTCTTTGTTGATTGTTGCATCATGGAGCAACAGTGGGTCTTGATATTACTACCGCATTTACTGCTTGACGGTGCTCAAGTATACTTTGGCTCCTCGAGCCGTATACTGCACTAGCTTATTTTCTACTGGTGAAAGGCTTCTTTTCTGTACTTGATGAAGCACCTTTCTGTATCTTACCACTTCTGATACCAGCTTCTACTCTCTCCCCGGTCAAAATCAATTCAGTAAAACCAGATGATGAACTGCCGATCAGATGATTGAAAAATGTACCAGACAGGGTCCCCAGGAACATATCAACTAGTTCAATCTCAGACAAAGGAGGTTGGACTCTTCCAGCCAAATCTCTCCACTTTTGAGCATAGTCCTTAAAGCCTTTGCTTGCACCCATTGACATACCCTCAAGGTGAGTACGCGTGGGAGCCAGATCGGCATTATATTGGTATTGCTTGTAAAAAGCAGCAGCAAGGTCCTCCCAGTTTCATACATTAGCTCCTTCCAATTGATAAAACCATTCAAGCCGAGTCCCTGATAGACTATCTTGAAAGAAATGTACCCACAGATTTCTATCAGTAGTATAAGGTTGGATTTTTCTGACGTATGAGCGGAGGTGGAGCTTTGGACAGGATGCTCCATCGTACTTGGAGAAAACCGGAGCTTTGAATTTATGAGGGATCACCACCCCAGATGCCAGTCCCAGATCTCCGAAGTCTAAACCAGGTATCTTCTGAATCTCCATGGCACTCAGACGATCTTCAAGTTGTTTGTACCTATCCTCAGCAGGAGGATACTGTTCCTCATCAAAATCAGTGTCATTATCAGAGACCATAGGACTAGGACCCTTTTCTTCCTCTTGATTCTCTCCTCCTTTGGATGAATGAGATAGATCAGCTTCCTGTCGCAACCTATTCCCAAATATGTGACCCATATTCAGAAGAACCACCTTCTTCTTTTTCTTCTTCTTCTTCTTCTTCTCCTTCAGGATGAGAGTCTTCAAATCCTCTTGTCCTTTATCCAAGTTCAAGAACAACTCTTAGAATTGGGCATTCTGTGCCTGAAGAGCTTTGATGGCTTGATCGGTAGGTATTTCAGAAGACATTCTGTGCTGAAATAAACAGCGAAGAAGATGAGAAACCTGTAATGATACCTGTAATGAGGTGCATGATAATGGAATGCGTATGACATGATTTCAAAGATTTTTGGAGATTTAAATTTGCAAACCAAGAAATAAACAAACTTTATTAGATTAAACTTGTAAGAATGTTTAACAATGCCTTTAAGGCGTTACAAAAGAAATAGACTGAAAACAAATCTAAACTAGAAAAAAAGCAAAAAAAATCAGAAATTCCATGGACGCTTTCCCTTCGTGCTGACGTAGTCATTGATCGTCCTTTCATTCTCAAGTTGCCTCGTGAGCTTCAAGATCTTCCTCTCTTGCTCATGATACTTCTCCCGGTAAGTATCCCTTTCCTCTTTTAGCTGAATCCAGGATCTCTTCAATGCCTCCAGATCAGTAGGCATGTAGGGATAAAGGACTGTATAAGGAACACCTTCTTCATTAGTATGCTCCACAATCACTGATAACACAAATTCATAAGGCATCCCAAGCTTCTGAGCCCAAGCTCGAAACCACTGGAGGTAAGGTTGCATAGGGAGAGAAGTCTTTGGTCCTAGCTCTTGAGGGTCAGACCTGTTCACCATGCCCCAAGCTCGTATAAACCTTCGGCGATGCTCTTCAACATCCTCCTTATAGTCAAAGACAATATCTGTAAGAAGTAGCACATGAGGGCCGTCTTTCCGAGCGCGACCAAACTGTCGTAAAGCTAAACAAGAACTGTAGGTTATTCCCCCTCTAATTCCAAGCAACGGGACATTAGGGTATTCCCCACATCGATCAATGACAGCAACACCTTCCATATCCTTAGAACTCCAAAGAATGTCTATATGGGCAAGGGACATTATCCTATAAGACCATCCTAAACCTTCCTCATTCTTCAACACGGACTTGGGGAGGTGTGAAATAAACCACCTCGCCAACAGCGGCATGCAACACATGAGGGTCCATCTTCTTTGCACAGTACGAGTATAGAGGGCATGCAGAATATCACCTAGAAGAGTAGGCACATGATTGCGGGATAGGAAGATCTTAACCGCATGCACATCTATGAAGGAATCTGGATTCGGGAAAAGAACCAAATTATAGATAAGGAGAGCCAAGATGTCTTTAAAAGCTTTAAAGTCCAAATTATCCCAGAACAGTTGACTTGATCTACCAGGAACTTGGCTAAGAAACCTTCAACCCTGCTTCGTGTCTCCCAGTTGGATACTACATCAGCCCTTTTCAAATGTAAAGCTGAAGCAATGTTCTCTGGTCTAGGAGTCTCTTCCAAACCTGTGAAGGGAATCTGCTCAAGGATGGATATACCCAATAAGTGAGAAAACTCTTCCATAGTGGGAACTAGCTGATAATACAGGAAGGTGAAACAATGATGCACTGGATCAAAGAACTAGAAAATCACACTCATCATCTGCTCATCAAACTTTGAGCTAACCAAGCTAAGAAGCTGACCATGTCTTCTAATGAATGAATACGTATCATAAACTCTCGAGGCTAAATCCTTGAGTTGAGCAGGTATTTGCACAAAGTTAACTCGAATGGTGTTTCTGCGCAAGAAAGCCATAATCTGCAAAAGAGAACAAAGATAAATCCCCTCGGTCTTTGAAATGGTTAGTCTAATGAAGTATGCATGCTATGTTATGATGCATGATGTCATGATAAAACACACAACACGTATAGCAGATAACAGACATGGTAAAGGAAAACAAGTCACACAACAACCCTTAAGTTTCAGGTTTGCATGGAGTCTAGGTACTACCCTCTTGAAGTTCAGTTGGTTTCAACTTATCCTAATAATAGTAACCGGGTTCTAGAGGTTCTCAATATCACTGACCATCCTCCATCGGTCATGGTTTCAGCTTACGCAATCTTTTCTTGCAACCGGAACTATCTCGAGAGTATGGTCTCAATGAGTGTAGCATAGAGTATCAACAAGTTCTCAGCTTTACACCGAGGCCAGCTATCTCACTACTTTCTATGGCCAAGTTGGTCAATTATAGGTTCTAAGGTCAATTGATGCTTAACGACCCATATAGCAGCCTCGTATTCTCCTTGTTTCTCCACAAGGGATACCGGTACCAACCAATGTGCCACATCAACGTAGCTACTGCTTCAACCATATCGGTCTATGCTGTATAGTTCCCTCACATTTTATTCCTACTTACCTAATAGGTGTTCCCCAGATCTGGGTTAGGATCTATAGTAACTCCCGATACAAAGCCCTCAAAGGTAAAGCAAATAAATCAAACAATAGAAGCAATTGATGATGAACTAATCCTAAGGTATACCCCACTTATTACTTTCCCCAGCAGAGTCGCCAGTTCTGTGATACGGTGGCAGAACCAGACTGTTTTAGGAAAATGCTGGTTTGCGTTTTGCGTTTGTGTTCGCAAAATGTCGCGGTAAGCAAGAGTCGTCACCGAATTTTATTTTATCCAACTGGAAAGGAAAAAAGCACAGAAAAATTCCTTTTTCGAGATTTTGAGTATGGGGGTAGATTATAGAAAGGGAAGGTATTAGCACCTTTTCTATCTGTGGTTTTCCACGGGCTCTTAGGTACTTGCTCATTTATTTTAAAAATTGCTTCCTTGTTTGTGTGTTTCGAAAAGTTTTTGTTTTACTTCGATTTAAACCTTGCTTCTGTCTTCAAGAGTGTTACGAAGTCGTTTTGAAAACTTTGTTTGAAAAGAGTGTAAGTGTGAAAAAAGTTTGATTTGAGCAAGTACCTACTAGCATCTACCTACTCGAAAAAAGGACGTTTTTGTTCTTGTTTCCTTTAAACAACGCTATCTCACTATTAGTGAGTAGGTAGCACCGTCGTTGGAGTTGTAAGGGTCAATTCAAAAGAGACGTACAATCACTAAAGCAATGTTAGGACGTCTTAGTAATAACCCTAATTTCTTAAGATCATATTCGAGGCAACATTTCCGAGGCAACCTTTCCGAGACAACATTTCCGAACGGGACTTTTGATGTTTGTTTAGACAAGAGAGCGACCACTAAAATACCCTATACTTAATGACCATTTACCGAAGGCAACCGAAGTGAGAGTATACCCTAGGAGTGAATATGTGAGAGTGATTCAATTTCAGTTATTATCTTTGCACATTTAGGGTTTTCTAACCGTTTTAAAATTAGCATACATTCTTGTCATTCAACCCTATTATCATACATCTAACAGTTAATATTTGCAAAAATTAAAATGCGGAAAATAAAGCTAAGCTATTACAAGGCTTCGGGGATTAATTACATAGCCAAAAACCCGTAAAACGATAAATAAACAAAAAAAGGGTCCTAATTAATCTATTACATCCCATGTGCAATTACATCAATATTGTAAAAATAAGTAGACACGCGCGATGAATCGAGGACAAGCGAAATTAGGGTTTTGACCCCGTCTAACCCTAATTAAAAGAAAAGATTATTTTTGTTTGTTTTTGATTATTTTTAAGAAAATAAGGTTTTAAATTAAATGCAAACCTAATTACTAACTAAATTAAATTAAGAAAATTAATTATTTTTAACCTATTTTGTGTTTTTTTTTGTGATTTTAGAGAAAATAAAATAGAAGTTAAATTAAACAAAAACCCTAGTTTCTAATTTGTTTTAATTTATTTACAAAGACAAATTAGAGTTATCCTAAAATTAAATAAACTAATTAAATTAATTTTTTGATAAAAAATAAACCCTAAATCTAATTTGATGAAAATTGATTTTATGATTTTATATAAAAAAGAATTAATTTTTTGTGTTAGTAAAACAATTTAAATGAATTAAATAAAGAAAATATAAAAAAGAAAAGAAAAAGAAAATGGGCCTGGTAAACAGCAGTTTGGGGGGTGCCCTTAGCAGCTTCTGGGCCCAAGATCCATTGGCCCATATTGACTTCCTTGATCCATTGTTTGCACATTGACTGGGATGCATGGTTGACCCTCACGTGATGGCCTTCAGATTTGGCCTTCTGGAGATCTAATGATTGAACCTTGAGGGTACATGGTGGTCTTCATGCATGTGCACAAGCCTGATCACGCAAGTAAAAATAATATGAAATACATGGGGGACCTGGGACTCGAACCCATGTCCTATGGCCTTTTCATTCTCCTTAACACCAACTGAGCCAAGCGCTCTTGTTGTACATCAAACAACAATTAATCAATATATTAAAAACAAACAAAATAAAAATTATCAGCGCGCGAAATTCAAATGGAGCAATCAGGGCTTGCCACGCCAATGTCTTTAACCTCTCTCCGTTGCTAAAAAGTCTAATGACTTTTACCTACGGACCAGGAGCGTAGGTACAAACCAACGATTTTCCAAAACCACCCACAGGCACGATAAATGGAACCTGAAGCCATAAACCAAATCGCCTTGGCCTGGTGAGCATCATGGTGCCTTTATTTTGGGCCAATTTTACCTGTACAAAAAGATCCTAAAACGAGACAAAAAAACCTAACAATGGCATATCTCTATAGGGTTAGAAAAAATGCAATTAAATGTTACAAATAGCTTGCAAATGCTTCCAGGATTCAAAATATATACATGATTCATGCTACAAGTGCTTAAACAATGATATTCGATTTCAAGAACATGTCAAATCCTTGAATCACTTACAACGGGTTTTAGTGCACGAAAAGGCTTGCTTTTGATTGCCATGGCTTCCTTGAATGCCCAGGAAGCGAAAGGAATGATTGGCAAGGCTTGAAAGCACTTGGAAATATGAAAACAGATCACCACTTCTTCTTGATTTTTTTGAAGTTTTTCCTTCACTCTCCATGCCTCTAAACCCTGTCCTTTTGGTCTGCCTTTGTCCACTATATACCAATGATCGAATTAGGTTTACAAATATGCCTCCAATCTTTTTCAATTATGGTCTTTGATCATGATTTAATTCCCATGAAGATCTTTCCAAAATAAGCCAAAAATAAATCTTTTTATGCACAAACATGCCTTGCACGATTTTATTTTGTTGCTAGTTGTATAAGAGACCTGAAATATGCATAAAATCTTAATGCTTCAATGATTTTGATATTTCCATGATTTATTTTGATTTAATTTGATTTAATTGGAATAAAAAATCAAAATAAATGGAAAAAATAAAATAAGGGCAAGTGGGAAGGATCATGGGTCGTGGACCATGTTACAAACTCAAAACAAGTACAAAAGGTTGGGCCCATTTGACAAAAATTACAATTTGAGGCATATTTGACTTTTGGCAATTTTGCAAAAAAGGTCATCTTCAATAATGCATAACTACTTCAATTTTGACTCTTTGAAGGTGTTCTTAGACTTTTTAGAAAGCTTGAGATGTACTCAAATCATCCTTTTTGGTCTCATATGAATTGAGTCTTCCATGTTCATGTATGAAGCTTTGACAAAAAGGTGTTTTTGTTGACTTTTCAAAATGACCTATAATGTCAAAATTCATAACTTCTTGTGAGTGCATATTTTGAACTTGGGAGCTGAAGATGAATTGTTGGGAATTGCATCCTCTTCAAAATGAGATTTGGATGGTTCATTTATAATAAAGTATGAGAAAGTTATTCCTAGTCAAAGTTGAGTTGACTTTTCCTATAAAACCCTAATTTAGCAACCTTTGGGTTTTGATGAATTGTGAGCAATCCTTGATGAATCATGATCAACCCTTGATCAAATGATGAATAAAACTTCAAAATGAGTATGTTGACCAAAAATATTGAGGTTTGACTGCATGTGGGCCACAATTGACTTTTGCCCCAGCATAGTCGATTTTCAGGCCTTTGAGCAATTGACTGAGCACATTTTCTTTGTAGGGCTTGAAACTTTACATGGATGATCTTGAGAACATATTAGGACAATGGTGAGAAATTGGGATCCCTTGGACTCAAGTATCTTGATGCAACATGAAACCCTAATTTGAGGTAGTATGCCTTAGGAGAGGGTTTGTCTGGTCAACCCTTGGACTTCTTTGAGCAATTTGAGGATCTTACTTGAAATGTTTTGAGAAATATGGGAGGCCAAATTTTGGGGTACAACACTTTGTAAAAAGTATGATTAAGGGATAAGTGTTCAAGAGCAACCCTATATCTCCCAATGTATTTATCGAATCTTGCTTCTCCTTTGGGTACCAAACTCAAAATTTCTTTCGCGCATGATCAATTGTAATTATTTAATACAAGTAGTTTTAATTTAATTCGCCATTCTCTCGCTACCAAACTCAGAAGGATTTTCACTTGGTCGTAATCCTCTCTTGAAAGTCTTGAACAAAACTCCTAAATCCACCAAAAATCTTGGAGGACAAACCCTAGGTTTTTCTGGATGAAACCCCCCACAATTCTCAACCCAATATTTTCAGATACACAAAAACCTAATTGGATGTTATCAAACCTCGCCTAGATGGCACCCCGACAAAAGATGATTATGTGTTATTTATCACTGTGTATGCATAGGTTTAAAGTTGAAGTCGAAGAGCAATGGTGGTATGTGTTTATATTTTCATCAAGTTGGAATGATGCATGAATGATATATTTACAGTTGCGGAAATTTATGTGCAAAGAGGTAATTTTTGGAATTAAATAGAATTGAACAATTGACCCAATTAAACAGTATGTACCGACCTGAAATACGTATGTGCCGGCACATAAGTCAAAACTAACAGTATGTGCAGGTCTGAAAAGGCAGATGTGCCAGTCTATGCAATTTAATCGATACATGCTTTAATACTGCCTAGATGTGCTGGCCTGAAAATCATATGTGTCAGCATATAAAACTGAGAGTTACAGTATATGTCGGTCTATGTGATGCATGTGTCGGCCTATATCAAACAGAAGCTACATGCTTCATTATTAAGTTACATGTGTTAGCCTAAAACACGTATGTGACGACACATGCAAGAAAATTTTATGTAGAAAATTGATTTTCAAGATTTTGGTCAATTTAAAAATGGGTTTTAATGATTCCTAAGATCTCTAATGCAAGGGAGTGCCACATGACATAGAGATATTGTTCAATATACATAAATTCTAAGTTTTCCTAGTTTTGACATGATGTAAAACATCTAATGGTGAAGTTGCACTCACGGTAATGGTATTGTGGACTCTATGTTCTAAGATTTTACAAAGTATATGTTATTATGAGTAATGAAAGTTGGTGTATTATGGTGATATGAATTGTTATTTTATGTGATAATAGTGAGATATGTATAGTAAAAATAATATATCGTGCCAGTGATGATATTACTGTTAGAACAAGATTTCGATTTGTCTTTAAATATATGTGTTTTGATGATAACAATGCTTATATTGTATGAAGAACAATTTTATTTCTAATGGTTTTATTGAGTGTGCAGATAAGAAATTCTAATTGATTCAGGGTTGTTGTTTGGAGAATCAGAAATATGCCAAGCACATAAGAAAGACTGTTCACATCCACCTCTGAAGAAACACCAGTAGTTCAAAAGAATGCTGAATGTTTGCCAAGAATAAGATCACATGTGTGCTTCTCAACAAGATGTTGCTTTGGAAGTCACAAATCACAAGAAGAATGAACTTCTAACAAGTTTCTGCTTTGAGATAACAAAATAGATTGTACAAGAAAATAGGCTTCCCACGTAAAGTTCAGAAGTCAAGATTTGTTCATCAGAAGAGTTGCTGCTCACATTTCTGAAGACAATCAAGATTCTGAAGACTCGGCTAGTTCATGAAACATGCCCTTCAATTCAACATCAGAAGTATTCCATCAGAAGAAAGGATGAAAGAATGAAAGATCTTTTAGACTAAATTCTGATCAACATCATATAGTCCATCAGAAGCCAAGATGAAAGGATGATATCTTATCAAGCCAATCTACTCAACAAAAGAAACATTATGATTGTTTTTAAAGAAAAATCAGCAGTTCTAAGGAATGTTGAATGTTTATCAGAAAGGGAATCAAGTATGTTCTCAAGAAAACATTGATCTCAAGATATCAGAAACAAAGATCTCATATATTCATAGAAAAGAATTCAAGATCATAAACAAGATATAGCTGACATAAGTTGTTGCTTTCAGCTCAATCCAAAGATCAGAATTCAAGAGATCAGAAAGAAGGAATTTAACATCAAAATCAGATGTACTAATATAAGAGTCTGCTTCAGAAATCATACATTAGATATGCAGCTCAGAAAAATGGGTTATCAAATATCAAGACAAGATCAAGACAAAGTGGATCAGGAAAGCTTTCACTCAAAGAAATTTTTCCTCAGATAAGTTATTGCTTGTATATCTGAAGACAATGTTCAAATATCTGAAAGACTTTGACTCTACAACAAAGAAGAATCTTCTAGATCATTATCATTCCTCAATCAGAAATCAATCCAGCAAGAAAAGAATCAAAGCTCAGGAACTCAAAGAATTGAGAATCAGAAATACAATTGCCACAATATAAGATTTCAAGATCTAAACATCAAAAAAGCTTTTGATATCAACATTAGAAAATACTTGAGAATCAGAGACAAGTGATTGATCTCTTCCAAGCTTAATACTTTAGAATCAGAAGTACATTATCAGAAGATAAAGATCAAGAAACTTAGTCAAGAAGAATATAGTAATAAGAGTACAACACAAATTCCACTATCATGATATTGGTTGTACTATTCAAAGAAGTTGTCTCCCATGTTTTATGCTAACTATTGCAAGCAACAGGCTAAGGAAAGTGACGTTTCGCACTGTTCTAAAACTCTCTTGAATCTATCCAGTGGTAATCAACTGTTGAAAGTAGAAAAGACATTTATATCCTTACAAAAAATCTTTTTTGAAGACTATAAAAGGAGATCAATGAAATGAATAAAAGTTGCTGAAAAGCCATGGATGCAGATGTTGTGGGAGTTGTTACGCTGAACATGCTGAAGCAAACCAAAAAGAAAGAAATAAGATGAAGAAGAAGAATTCTACAAGATGATACTTAAATTCTTATCAAATACATATTGGTAGAAATATGAAGAAGAAAGTAGTTGTTTCTCATAGATTTCTTGTTGTACCCCAAAATTTTACCTCCAATTTTCACACAATACATACTCCTAGAGGTCCTCAATTGCTCAAGGTTGACCAAGAATTGATCAGACAAATTCTCCTCCTAAGCATTAGCCTTCCAACTAGGGTTTCATTTTTCACCAAGATGTGTAAGCTAAAAAGGTATCAAATATCTTCCATGATCCTAATATGTTTTCAAGATTATCCATGAAACATTTCATACCTTGCACTACAAGTTTGCTCAGTCAACTGTTCAAATGCTTGAAAATCAACTGTACTTGGTCAAAAGTCAACTGTGACCCAGTTGCAGTCAAACTTCAAGGTTTTTTGGTCAACATCAACATTTTTAAGTTATATCCATAATTTGATCAAGGGTTGGTCATGATTCCTCAAGAAATGCTCCTAATTCATCAAAAGTCAAAAATTGCTAATTAGGGTTTTTATAGGAAAAGTCAACTGAACTTTGACCAGCCATAACTTTCTCATACTTTATCAGAAAATTTTCCACCAAGGCTTATTTGGAAGAGAATCCAATTCCCTACAACTTCTCTTCAACGCTCAAGTTCAAGAAATGCACCATCGGAAAGATACAAGCTCATACTTTACATGTCACTTTCAGAAAGTCAACAAAAGACACTTTTTTCCAAGACCATTTACATCAAGATAATTTCTCCAAATGCAAAATTAGTCAACATAGAGGTTGTATGATACATCTTGAGATTTCAAAAAATTCAAAGATCATCTCTAACAGATAAAAATTGAGCAAGTTATGGCTTGCACAAGTTGGACAATTTGTGAGAAAGTGCATGAAGTGCAAATTGAGAAATATTGAACTTGTGGACTAATGGGCCTAGGTTTTAAGGTTTGAACGTGTTTACAACATGATTAAGAACCCCTAAACCGATCCATGCATTATTTTAATTTTTATTTCATTTATTTTTTATTTTATTCATTTAAACTCAAATTAAATCAAATAAAATGCAAGATTAATGCACAAGGCATGTATGGCTTAAGATTTGAATTTCTTAGGGTCCAAGTAGCTCATAGCAAGCTGTCAAAATCGTGAAAACAAAGCAAATATCATTAAGACAATATTTTCACAAGTTTGGAAAGTTTTTCAAATGAATTTTGGAAACAAATCAGCAATTGATGCCATGAGATTTCTTCCATTATTTTTTACTTAAATTCCTCCTCTATATAAACACAACACCCTCATACACTAGAGAGCACGAAATTGGCTGCCCAAGAACACTCTCTAAAAACCTCAAATTTTGTCAAAACTAGGACAAAATCAAACCAAAGATCCAGCCACTTTCAGTCCAAGCCATCAATTACAAATCATTCATGAGGTATATAAGGGTAAGAATAGGTCGAGAGTCATGGCCATTGATGCTTGAAACAAGCATACTCATCTTCTCTGATTTGCTTTTCTTTCAAACATTCATATAATTAATTTCATGCATTGCTAATGTTTATTAACTGCCCAAATGAGTTCATGTTGTTACGTAGAACAAATTTGAATCACAAATAATAGCTTGGCTTGGTGGATGAGGCGCCTGACCATGATCCAAGGGGCATGGGTTCAACACCCACCCCGTGCATTTTTCACTATTTTGACTATTTTCTTTTCTAACCCTTTTCATTTATTTGTTTTTCACTTAATTTGTTTTCTATCATTAATTTAATTAACATATAAAATCACAAAAAAATCATTAAATATTAGTTTTAGGCTTTTAATTAATTAAAATAATGTTTGACATAAAAGTTGTTTTGATTTAATAAATATTGATTTTGTTTCATAATTAACTTATAAATTAATCAGAGTTAGGTTTTTTAATTATTAATTCACACTTTTATTATTTTCCAAACAAAAAATAGCAAAAAATAAATTTTCTAACACTTAGAATCTTAGGTTTTAATTATTTTCTCAACATTTTTCTTATTTTTATTTCTATTCATTTGCTATTTATATTTATTAGACAAATTGTATAGGTCACATAATAATTGTAATAGCCATAGTTTAAATTCTCGCAGTTTCATTATTTATGTAACTGCACCAAAGCCTTGTAATAGCGTAGGAACTTTACTTCTCGCCTTTATATTTCTTGTAAACTTGTATATACTTAACTGCTAGTAATTAGGCATGTATGGCAAGATCTAAAAAGAAACAGTAGAAAACCCTAATTTCAAGATAAATATAACTGAATTGAACACACTTCTCACACTTGCACCTCTAGGGTAACCTCTTTCGTTGCCTCGAAAAACAATGGTCATGTCCCTCAAACATAGGGATACCATTAGCAAAGACCCTCGGTATAAATCATCATAAAAGATCATAGTCCCTCAATGTCCCTCGAAGTTGCCTACGGTATATGATCTTGTTATTCGATGTTGCCTACGAATATATGATGACGTCCTCCAAATTGCTAAAGATATCCCTACATGTTGCCTTCAATGGCCATAACAACGACCCTATGTTTGTCCCTCAAACATCCAACGACCAGGGCTACCTACTCACTAATAGTAGGATAGCACTGTCTAAAGGAAAAAAGGAAAGGAACGACCTTTCGAGTAAAGTAGATAGTTCATAGATGCTTGCTCAAAACTAAACCATTTTTCCACATACACATTTCAAAAAACAAATTTCAAAAACATTGCCTTATCAACACTCTTGAGGACTGATACAAGAGTTATCATAGAGAAAATAGCCACACTAAGGCATTTTTAAAACATTTTTCAAAAATACAAAGCACAAGGTATTTACAAAATGAGCTAAGAATCTAAGAGCCCATAGAAAACTACGGATGAAAAGGGTGATAACACATTCCCTTTCCATAATCTATCCCCCTTACTCAGAAAACTCCCGAAAGGTCTTTTTCTGTTCTTTTCACCCTTTCTTTTGTTGGATAAAAGAAAAGTCGGCGGCGACTCTTTCTTACCGTAACATTTGCGAATACAAATGCAAAACCAGTATAACAGTCGGTTCTACCACCGTATCACAGAACTGGCGACTCTGCTGGGGATATAAAAAGTGGGCTTACCTTAGAGTTTTAGTTCATAATTTTAAATTCTTTATTGTGTGTTTGCTTGCTTTATCTTTGAGGGTTTGTTGGGGTATTCTTGTAAAGATCCTACACTTGGATCTAGGGCACCTTTTAGGTAAGTAGCAATAAATCATGCAGGTTATACGACATAGATCGATACGGAAGAAGTGGTGGCTACGTTAGTGCGATACTCTGGATTGTACTAATATTACTTGAGTAAGTCAAGGATAACATTAGGCTTCCTCATAGTGTCACTAAGCGCTAACTGATATTTAGAACCTTTAATCCAATCATCCCAGCCATTAGGAAGTAGTGAGATAACCGGCTTTGGTTCCGACCGAAGATTGGTTGATACTCTATGCTACACTCATTGAGACTGGACTTTCGGGATTTTTTGGCTGCAATACTTCGGTGCGTGAGCTGAAACAATTCCTGATGGAAAGGTCAATGATATTGAGACTCCTTAGAACCCGGTTACTATTAATAGGACAGGTTGAGCCAATTGAACATTCAAGAGGGTACTTACCTACAAACCTCATGCAAGCCTAAACCTAAGGCTTCTTGTGTGATTTGTTTGCTTTCAACTTAAGCTAATTGCAGGGTTTTCATCTAACAACATGATCTCCTTGCAGGATTTGTTTACAGTCATTATCCAATAACCTAGACTTCTTAGACTCACTTGTCTTCATCACCTTACACTTTTGCTTAACACATAGAATACACATCATAACATCATGCAATAGCATTTCCTTAACCATTTCAAGGATCTCAAGGGTTTGTGATGCAGGTTATGATAAATCAGACGTCTAGAAAGGGGAAAGGGGATTTATTTTACTCTAGCCAATACCATCAAAAGATTAAAACTCAACAACTTGAGTTAGGGGCTATGACCCACTTGATATGGTGAGCTTGACTCTCGTAGAAGGACACTCAACGATACGAAGTTCTTCAATCAAAGCTGCAAATTTCAACCTCTGGCATTTTCTTGTTTACCCCGTGAGATCCTTGAAAACATTGCATGCATGCCATTTCATAACAGGTCTTCCAGGTACAAGTTTCTTATCTCTTCGCTATTTATTTCAGCAAGAAGAAATGGCTTTTGAACAAATAGTAAAAGACCTTCAAGCTCAAAATGCTCAGTTTCCACAAATGTTCATGGCTTTTCCCCATGGGCAGGAAGAACTGAAAGCTCTCGTCATCAAAGAGAAGAAGAAGAAGGCAAAGAAATCGACTGACATCCTGAATATGGGAAGAAGACTCAGAGGACTGATTAAAGGAGCTCTAGATATTTCAACTCCATCAAATAAGGGGGATAATCATGAAGAAGATAACAACCCGAGGATTGATGAAGACGAAGTTGATTATTCTGAGGAGCAATATCCTCCTGCTGATGATAAATACAAACGGCTGGAGGATCGACTCAATGCCATGGAGATACAAAGGGTGCCCGATCTGAATTTTGAAGAATTAGGTTTGGTTCCAGGGATGGTCATCCCACCTAAGTTCAAGGTCCCTATCCTTGCAAAATATTATGATGTTTCTTGTCCCAAGATTCACTTGAGGTCATATGTCAAAAAAGATCCAGCCTCACACTGCTAACCGGAAGCTATTGGTCAATTTCTTCTAAGAAAGTTTGGCTGGCACTCAACTGGATTGGTTCTATCATCTAGAAGGAACTGAAATCTATACTTGGGAAGACTTGGATGCTGCTTTCTACAAGAAGTACCAATACAATGTTGACCTGGCACAAACTCGAGTGCAACTAAAGAATATGTCCATGAGCTTAAGAGAAGGCTTCAAGGAATATGGCCAGAAATGGAGAGATCTAGCTGGCATGGTACAACCTCCTCTTAATGATCCGGAAATGGTAGACATTTTCATGGGCACTCTTACAAGCCCTTTCTTTAATCTGCTGATTGGGAGTTCCTCATCCGGGTTCACAGAGATGGTTCTGACTGGAGAAAGGATCAAAAGTGGTATCAAGAGTGGGAAGATCCTGATGGCTGTATCTTCTAATGCTGAGAAGAAGCCATTTGTGGTAAGATGGAAGCCAATGTTGTGTATGGCCAGAAGGGTCGTAATAAGGTAGACTACCACCAATCTGTAGGGGCAGTGCTGGTCTCTAATTCGGCACGCGTGCAACGACCAAAACAATGGGGTAATCAGTGAAGGCAAGACGAGCCTAAGAGACAGTTTACCCAGATCAACATGCCACTGTCACAAGCATTGCAACATATGTTAAAGATGAATCTGATTACAGTGATAGGCCCTCATCCAAACCCTAAGACTTCTTCTCCTAACTACAATCCTGATGCAAGGTGTGTCTATCATTCTAGCAGTCCTAGGAATGAGACTAATGATTGTTGGGCACTGAAATACAAGATTCAAAATATGATTGACGCCAAGGAGATTGAGTTCGACACTCCTGAGACTTCCAATGTGACCACTGCTCCCATTCCAAATCATGGTCAGGATTGAGAGCATTTTTGTTTATTTGAATTCTCAAGTTGTAATTTCTTTGTTTGTTCAAACAATTATTGTCATGTCAAACTTTTGTTATTTCATTAATGCATTGCATATGTTTGTCTTGAATTAATTTGTTTTCATTATGCTTAAACTGCTTTCTTACTTCCTTTTTGTGATATTCAACTCTTGATTAAAATCTCTTACCCTTTAGAGGGAGGATGACAAGAACGATACCATAATCTCTACAATATACTTTTGAACAGACCCTACTGACGATGTACAGGCGTTGTTTCAAATCCTAAACAGCAGAGTTATAAGGAAGATAATCCCTAGTCAACCCCTTTGAGCCTAAGAAGTAGGAGTTTTCTTTTCACACAAATTAAAACCCTTAATCATAACCTGGGGCAGGGTAGTTTTCTCAATTAATTCAGATGTGCATTCTGTCACAAGCTTTCCCTTCATACACGACAAATAGTGTAGAAGATGCTATCCAAAAAATGGTGATGGTTCCACATAATAATTAAGAACAGGCAGTCATTATCTCTCAAAATAAAAGCCCATTAAGTCAAAACCTATGAAGGAGACTTAAGAAAAAACTGGGGCATCCCGCTGGCTGTAATCACAAAAGAAACAGTTTAGGCAAAATTAGGGATAACAAAATTAAAAAAGAGGTCCTACAAATCCTCAACAAAAAAGAAAAGGTTATAAAATTGATTGCCTTCTCAAACAAATGTTCAATTTCTGAACCATCACTAGAATATCAAGGCCAACATTCTAGAACTCAATTGGGATTCGAAATGCATAATTAACTGAGCATAGGACTAAAGAACATCATGAATAACGGGTGGGTATAAATAAATTTTGAGCATTTATCCGTTGTTCCTTAAACCATGAACCAGGCCACGTTACAACCCTTAAAAGTCCTAGTTGAAGCACTGGTTAGTTCGAGAGCATACTGTTACAAAGGTATCCTGACTCCTATAAGGTTTTCTATAAATCATGAGTTGATATCACATTCTTGTAAATTTTGTTTTACTACAAAAAATGCATTTTCAAAATATTTCAAAATAGAAAAACATTTCAAGTTGCTTTTATAGCATCACGATTATGTAACACAACATAATATAACTCCCGATGCCACACACGCGTATGCCTAGCATAGTGACAAGAACATGTTGCTACTAAAACCCAAAATGAAGATGTTTGTCATACCATGCATCCAACAATAAAAAAAACATTGCAAATTACACGCATACAATTAACTCAAGCATAAATGGAAGAAATAAGCTAAAAAAATTAAAACATATACTTGCACCACAAGAATAAACTTATACAAATGTGAAATAATTAACACATGAAGTCATTATAAGCATATAGATTAAGAACACACAATGGTTATCAATCAAAGATTTTTGGAAATGAACATTCATGGTTTTCATCGTTTGAGAGAAAATAAAGCATTTTTGGAAATTGAACAAGTAACATGCATTAAGGCAGATCTTACTTTCTAGAAGAAATTGAAACGATATTACCTCACTCTAGATAGAACAGAAGTTGCACTCACATGATATAGAATACTCAAACAAAGAGTTAGAGTGAAAGTATAAAGTGCAAGCAACAAGATAGGATTAAGAAACATTAGAGATATCAATGATCCCTAATTCCCCATGTATGTTGATAAATGGTTCGGTTGCAATGTTTAGTAAAAATATCGGCAAGTTGATTTTTACTATCAATGTGCTCGAAAGTAACATCCCATTTTTCAACATGATTGTGAAGGAAGTGGTGATGTATCTCAATATGTTTAGTGCGAGAATGTAGCACATGATTCTTGGTTAGATTAATAGCACTAGCGTTGTCACACATGATACGCATATGCGAAAGTTTAATATCAAAATCAAGCAATTGTTGCTTAAACCACAAAATTTGAGCACAACAACTACCGGCTGCCATGTATTCCTCCTCGGTCATTGATAAAGCAACAAAAAACTTGCTTTTTGCCATGCCAACTAACTAAGGATTTAGAAAACATGTGACAAGTTCCATTAGTACTTTTCCTATCCAATTTGCAACCGGTAAAATTAGAATCGGAGTAATCTACTAAGCTATAATTATTTCCCTTGGAATACCAAAGTCCAAACTTACAGTGTATCTAAGAATAAGCTTAACTGCTTTTAAGTATGATTCCTTGGGAGCCGATTGATATCGTGCACACATACAAACACTAAACATAATATCGGGCCTAGATGCGGTAAGATAAAGAAGATATCCAATAATACCTCTATTTTTTTAACCTCAACATCCTTAACCTTTTCATCTCTATCTAAGTTACCATCTGTCGCCATAGGTGTGTCAATTTCCTTTGTATCGTCTATACCGAATCTTATAAGTAATTTAAGACAATACTTGGTTTGACATACAAATGTTCCTTCATTGATTTGCTTAATTTGTAGTCGGAGAAAGTAGTTCAACTCTCCCATTAGACTATTTCAAACTCTCCCAACATAAGCTTAGAGAACTTCTTAACAAGATGCATGTTAGTTGATCCAAAAAGGATATCATCAACATAAATTTGAACAAGTAAAATGTGTTTTCCTTGACGTTCAATAAAGAGTGTAGTGTCTACCTTCCCTATAGAGTATCCTTGATCGAGCAAGAACTTGCTAAGTCGGTCATACCATGCCCTTGGGGCTTGTTTAAGACCATACAAAGCACTTTTTAGCTTTAAAATATGATTAGCAAACTCCTAATTTTCAAAACTGGGAGGTTGTGAAACATACACTTCTTCACTTATATATCTGTTAAGGAATGCACTTTTAACGCCCATTTGATATAATTTGAAGTTTTTAGAGCATGCATACGCTAATAAAAGGTGTATAGCCTCAAGTCGGGAAACTATAGCATAAGTCTCCTCATAATAAATTCCTTCCTATTGGTTATATCCTTGAGCCACAAGATGGGCTTTATTCCTTGTTATCACACTATGTTCATCAAGTTTATTCCTAAATACCCATCGGGTGCCTACAACTTAATGATTTTGTGGATGAGGGACAAGGTCCCATACCTCATATTTTTCAAATTTATTCAATTATTCTTGCATAGCCATAAGACAATTGTCATCAAGTAAGGCATCCTTAGCATTTTTAGGTTCAACTTGTGATACGTACGTGTGGTGATAACAAAAGTTACTTATCTTAGTGCATGTTGTTACCCCTTTTGTGATATCATTGATAATGTTTTCAATAGGATGATTCTTGGAGTTTCTCCACTCCAATGAAAGACCATCATATTATTTTGACTTTCATAATATTTCTTTTCTTGGTTGTTGTTTTCCTCTTTCTCAATTTCCATTGTTTTAGGTTGATCAACTCCTTTATCGGTTTCTTTGAGTATGTCTTTTGTAGAAGCACCTACACCATGAAAAGAAATACCTTTTCCAATACTATTTGGGAAAGTCTCATCAAAAGTAACATGAATTGAATCTTAAATAATAAATAATCTTTTGTTATAAACTCTATATTCTTTACTAGATTGTGAGCATCCAAGAAAGATACCTTCATCAGCTTTCGTGTCAAATTTTCCAAGATGATCTTTTCCATTATTTAACAAAAAATATTTACATCCAAAGACATGAAGATGCGATAAATTTGGTTTTCTACCTTTTAAAAGTTCATAAGGAGTTTTTTCAAGTATAGGACGAATAAGTATCATATTCAAGACATAGCAAGCCGTCCTAATAGCATTGACCCAAAAATATTTTGGTAGACCATAATTATTGAGCATTGTTCTTGCCAACTCCGCTAAAACACGATTTTTGTGTTCCACGACACCATTTTGTTGTAGAGTTATAGGAGCTAAAAAATCATGTTCAATACCAAATTTATCACAATATTCTTCAAAGAGGTGGTTTTCAAATTCACCTCCATGATCACTTCAAATGGCAACTATTTTCGAATTCAACTTGTTTTGAGATAACTTAGCAAAACGTGTGAAAGCTGAGAATGTTACATCTTTAATAAGTAACAAAATATTCCAAAAAACTCTTGAATAATCGTCTACAATAACAAAACCATAGTAATTACCACATATTCCTTTGGTCCATGAAGGTTCAACCAAATCCACATGAAGGAGCTCAAGAGGTCTCGATGTTGAAACAACATTTTTAGATTTAAAATAGACTCTTGTTTGCTTACCCTTTTGCATGTATCACATAGGTGATCTTTTGAAAACTTTATTTTAGGTAGATCAATTAATAAATCTTTTGAAACTATTTTATTAAGTAGACCAAAATTAACATGTGCCAAACGTCTATGCCATAGCCAGGAGTCTTCACTCATCGTAATAAGACATTGGCCATTATTCATGGAAACTTGTCTTAAGTAAATCATATAGATATTATTAACTCTCACACTATTAAACATACAATCCTTATTTTCATTATGTTCAATTAAGCAACAATCTTTGACAAAAGTCACCTTATACCTATTGTCACATAATTGACTAATACTAAGAAGACTATGTATAAGGCCTCCAAATAACATAATATTTGAGATAGTAATACTTGAGGGATTACCTATACTACCTTCTCTGAGTATTTCACCTTTGTTGTGATCATCGTAGGATACAAAACCTTTCTTCTTTGCCACAAATTTAGAGAATAGAGATATGTCTTCCATCACGTGTCTTGAACATCCAATATCAAGAATCCATTTTCCCGTCATAGTTTCAAGACAATCAACCTACAAAAATAAAACAAAAGTGATAGGTATCCAATTCTCATTGGGTCCTTAGGAGTGAGTGAAAGAATTATTGCATCTTGGCAACCATTAGAAATTGCCTTTAGGAACCAAAAAGTACCTAAATTTGCATTTTTTTTTTAATAGTATGGCCTTTTTTGCAACAATATTGACAAAACAACCTATGATGATTTTTACTTTTTCTATTTGAATCTCTTTTGCTCAAATTATTATTTTTGTGAGGCTTTTCAACCATTGGAGAATTAATAGCAAAAATATCATAAGGTTGTTATGCCTTGTCCACTTGGGCTTTAAGAGTACTCACTTCTTGTTACCGAATTTGACAAGTTTCACAACCGAACTGACAAGGTTTCTCATCCTCATTTTCATAATTTTGACCATCTATAATAGATCACTTTAATGCTTCAAATTTATTATTGGTTTCTTCAACCTTAGCTTCCAAGTATGTAAAAACTTTTTCATTAGAATCAAGTTTCTTATAAGCATATAATATTTCTTTTTGTAGATTATCAAAAAAAATTAAGTCCATAAAAGACAACTTATCAACATTGGAATATTTAGAATGACTAGCTTTCTTTTTCTTGCTTTGACGTTGATTTTCCTTGAAATAATAGTTTTCCTCTTCATCACTATCACTTGATATTTCATCACTTGAGACATCGATATCACTATCCTAAGCAACATAGGATTTTATAGAGTTCCTAGAGTTGTTTCGTTGGTTCTTTCATTTCTTATTTGTAAGAGATGTACACTCCGATCTATAATGACCCGGCTTTCCACATTCGTAGCATATACTTTTTCCCTTATCTCTTTTGTTGTCTTCATCTTTAGAGGATGTGGATTGTCTTCTAAATTTCACAATATTATTGTCAGAGTGTTTGACACCATTCTTTTGAATGTATCAATTGTATCTCCTCACAAATAATCCCATTTGTTCATCATCTGAATCTTCTTCATCACAAGAATCATTATCATTAGTGTGATCATCCTTTAGGGATTTTTAACTTAAATCCCTAAAAGCTTTAGACTTCAATCCTTCCTCCTTATTGGTGTCTTTATCCTTTTTCTTCTTTCTCTCAAGCTTACTTTCATGTTTTTCCAAGAAATTGAGTTCTTGTCGTGTTCTTCTAACTTTCCTAACAAAGCGGTGAGATCAAATGTTGCAAGATTATTGGTTTCCTTAATCATGGTGATATTTGATTTCTAATTCCTAGTAAGACATATCAAAACCTTGTTAGTTGCAATAGCATTGGAAATAAGATTACCTAGAAAATTTGAACGATTAATAAGATGTGAGAACCGCTTTTACATTTGAGCAATGGTTTCACCATGCTTCATGCGAAAGAGTTTAAACTCTTGATTAAGTTTATTAATCCTTGCTTGTTTGACCTCATTAGTTCCCTCATAAGTAACTTTAGATTATCCCACATAGCTTTAGTGGTCTCACAATGAGAAATGCGATAAAACTTATCAACACCAAGAGCGGATATGATAATGCTTTTAGCTTTCCAATCATGTCACCATTTTTTATTATCATCCTCATTCCATGAGTTTTTTAGTTTAGGTGTAACAACACCATCAACCTCATATGTCACCGGTGTTGGACCATTTTGAATAGCTTCCTACACACCTTTTTCATATGAGTTTACATGAATTTGCATACAAGCTTTCCAATAACTATAGTTTTCTCCCATGAAAACTGGGGCTCTTTATAATCCCCTTTAGGTCTGTACGCCCTTTTCTAATAAGTTTTGAAGACGGAATGAACCAAGATCTTGATGCCACTTGTTAAACGATAATGCCTTATCTATAGGGGGTGAATAGATCACCAAGCCAAAAATTCCAGATAAAAATTCTGGTTTTAAAATTGTTTAATAAAAGAGTGCAAGCGGAAGTTTTTTAAAATATGTCATTGTTGTACCCCAAAATTTTCCCTCCCATTTCCTCAACATTTTCTCACCACAAGACCCTTGGAGCTCAAGGTCAAGTTAGGGTTTACTCTGCTCAGAACTCCTCCTTGCACTGTTGACCCAAATTAGGGTTTGAGTTTGCACAAAGATGTTTTGACCTAAAATGCCTAGGATGACTTTCATGCTTCATATTGGACTCCCAAGTTTATCCATACCAAGTTTCAAGTCTTGATTCCAAACTTTGCCCAGTCAATTGGACAGTTGACCTAGAAATCAGCTGTATTGGGAAAAAAGTCAACTGTGGTCAATTGACAGTCAAACCTCATGAAATTTTACCCTCATCAACACTATGAACTCATATGAACCATTTAGTCAAGTTTAGATCACAATTCCACAAGAAATTTGATCAGATCACCAAAAGGGCAAAATGGTCATTTTTAGGGTTTTGACTACACAAAGGCAATTTTTGACTGTTTGACCTAGCCAATGGCAAACCAAGCTCACATATGGACTCAAGGACCCAATGGCATTTGTCTTGACATGTTCAAACAAGTTCAAAAGATCCCAAATGCACAAGATTGACAGATGAATTTTCCAGTCAACTGAGTCAAATTTGACTGTATACTGAAAAGTCAAACTTTGACTTTTTGGTCAAAATCAAATGTCAAGATTCATTTTTCATCAAGACATGTCAAATTATGAAACTTATTTATCAAGTTATGAAAGTTCCTAATTTTTTCCTAACTTTGTCCCACTTTTTCATCAAGATACATTTGGATTCAAGGAAAACTCAAAACATGAAAGTTGTAGTCCATTGCAAAATCTACAACTTTTATTCACAAAGTTTCCTCAAAAGAAGCTTGTAGCTCAAGTTATGATTTTTAGAACAAGGGTGCAAAACATTCTTAACTTAGAAAATATTTGACCTATTTTAGGCAGGATTTTTGCCTAACTTCATGGCCACTTTTCACATGCTTCCACTTGGAATTTCAAATTGCATTACAAATATGGATTGTAGTACACATTCCAAGCTTTCCAAAATGTCCAAGAACTCATCAAACACCCTTGTGGTTAGGGAGAATCGAATTTGTCAATATGGGCAAAACTCACTTTGTTCATGAGCCATTTCCATGTCCATAACTTTGCATTTTTGAACTCAGCATGCTCTAAGCTAGATTACAGGCCTTTTATCTCATCCACACTCAATAATTTAATGCAAAACCTTTGTGTCCTAGCATTATCTTGTCCATTAAGCCATTACACAAAAGATTAACCTTAATATGGAAAAAGCAAATTATCCATTTTTGAAAAGTATGGCTTTATGTCAAGTTTGCAAATCATGAAGTACAATGCAAATCCTTTTGGCACAAGTTCAGGGATATATCCCACTGATCAAGACAAAGCTTTGCAGCATATTTGAGGGGCCTGCATAAGCCTAGAAACCAACTTGTCATTTTTTGCTTAAGTTAGAAGAAACTTGGCATATTGATATCCAACTCTCATTGCTGTAAGAACTAGCTTAGACAAACTTGTTAGACACATCCCAAACAACATAACTGAGCTAAGGCACGACCAAAACACCTTCCAAACCTCATCATTCATCAAAACACCATCCTACTGCAGAAAACAGAGTCACCTCTACAGTTGGACTTCCATAACTCAATCCACTCGTGCATTTTTGCTAAAACCAGTTCATACACACTCCATACCACATATACAAACTATCCCAAGCATTGGACACGACCTGTAACACCTCTAACCAACTTCACCATTTTCACTTTTTCTGTTTTGCAGGTTGATTGCCATAGCTTGATTCACTTGGTTTCAAAGCAAGCTAAAGGTTGGAGAAGCATCCCTGACCTTCAAGCAAGCTGTACAAGTCCTCACATTGCACTGAAAGTACCTCCATTACCAGACACAATCCAAGCTGAACAGGTAAGTTCATGGACTTCTATCTCTCAATCTAGGAAGAGTTAGCTTTAAGTTTATGAATGAAAAATGCATTAATCATGGCCCTGAAGCTATACATATCCTCACTTTCCATTTATATTGCATGTGCTGAGAGAATTTGGAACCTGAACATTAGAAAAAACTTAGGTTAAGAATTAGGGATGGAGAAATTCTCTCTCATTTCTGAGAGTTAGATCAAGTTCTTGGTATGTATGGAATCGTGGCTTGATGCTTGACATTTTTCATGTTGTAAGTTTGTGCTAAAAGTCCAAGAATCAGGATGTTTGAACCAGGAGGGAAGGGCGCGCGTTTTTGACATTTTTTATCTGGAGGTTGAAGACAACCTCTCTTGGGCTGGGCCTGAGATATTTTTCCTTTTTGCACTTTCATTTTTCACATACACCCCCCTGGCCCATTTTGAGATATACTTGTCATTTTTTATTTTTTCCTTTTGATTTTGTTTCTATATTTTTATTTAAGCATGAAAAAATATTAAAATTATTTTCCCCACATTTTTTGCATTTTAATTGATATTTATTTGGTTTCATTTAGTTTTGTACATAAATAAACATAAATATACTTTTATTTAAAATAACTAAAAATAATATAAACACTTTTATTTTCTGATTTTTATTTTATTTTACCTTTGAAAACATGTTATAAAAAATATACTTTTTTTTGTTGTAAATATTAAATATTTTATTTTTGTATATATTTAATATATTTAATAAATAATATAGATACTTATATATTTATTAGTCTATTTAGGTTAAAAACATAAAAATAATACATTTTTATTTTTTATTAATATTTAACTTAAAAAATCAATTTTTGACAATATACTTTCTTTTTATTTATTTTTTACACATAATTAATAAATATTGCATACATTAAATAATTAATACTTTTATTTAGCAAATTAGGGTTTTGCCTTAAATACATAAAAATACCAAAAATTAATCATTTTTATTTTTGTTTATGGGACACATAAAAAACACTTTTTACATACATATAAAAAATCATTTTTTACATCTTGCATATTTATTATATTTTATTTAATTATTGTATATTAATTAATTTGTATAATTCAATTTGGATGTAATAGTTAGATTTTAATTTCTTGCTAAAATATCCCCATTTGAACATTTGTACCCCCCATCCCATAATTTGTGTTGTAATAATTTAGGACCTTTAAATTTCGCACTTTAAAGCTTTCTAATTATGCCATGATAGAATTAGGTTTTTGTATGCAAATCAAAAACAACAAGTAGTTTGACCTAAATTCAAGATAAACAAGCATGAAAATGGACAACTCTAATCACACTTGCACCCCTAGGGTACTCCACTTGTTGCCTTCAAAATAATGGGCCATATTGCATGTTAGGTATCTTTGGCAAAAACAAAACAATCAAATGATCATAGTCCCTCGATGACGCTTTCAAAAGTTGCCTAAAAATGATCAAGTCCCTTAAAGGAAAAATTGCCCAAAGATACTTGGCACCATTGCAATCATGGTCCAAATGATGACCCGCGCCCGTCCCATTCACATCCTAACACAAGATTGTCCATCAAATACAATGGTGGAACAAAATTGTTAAAAGGTTTAAAACATAGCAATGATCTTTGAGAAATTTAGAATAGATTAGCTCTTGGTTACTTGCCAACTTGCAAAACAAAAACACTTGCCTATTTTTCAAAACCATACATCACAACACATTTTCAAAACAACTTTCAAAAACATTGAAAACTTTTCCAAAAGACATACACTTTTGTATACATCCCAACATGGATCATTACAAAGGTTGCCACCACATTGGCCTCTTTTCAAAACATTTTCAAAACCCACACACACAAAGCACCATTTCAAACAATTGAAAATCAAGGCAAGTTGATCTAAGCAAGTAACTAAGAGCCCATGGATAACCATGGATAGAAAGGGTGCTAATACCTTCCCTTTCTATAATCTACTCCCCGAACCCAAGAAAACATCTCAAAGGTTTTTGCTGTGCTTTTTAACCTTTCCTTAGGATAAAATAAAAAGTCAGTGGCGACTCTTGCTCAACCGAAACATTTGCGAAAACAAATGCAAAACCTCAAGTCAGTTCTCCCACCGTATCACAGAACTGGCGACTCTGCTAGGGAATACTTAAAAGTGGAGTAACCTTAGGGCTTAGATCACCCTCTTGCATGACTAATTGTTTGTTTTGATTGCTTTACATCTTGGCTCTCTTGTTTGGGTTTGCAATCCTACACCCGGATTTGGGGAAACATTCAAAGATAGCAATACGTTGTGGAAACTGTGCGGGGTATACCGACATGGTTGAAGCAATAGCTATATTAGTGCGACATATTTGTGAGTACCGGTAACCCTTAAGTTCAATCAAAGAGAGTACGGGGCCGCTGAGTGATGTCACTAAGCACTAATGACCTAGAACCTTACTTGACCATCTTGACCTTTCATTAGGGGTAGTGAGATGACCGGCTTTGGTGCAGTCCGAAGTTGGTAGATACTCGATACTACACTCATTGAGGGTTGTTTTCTTGGAATATTTTGGTCGCTAGTTAAGTGGCTAAACCAAAACAATGAACATGGAAAACAATCCAACGATATTGAGCTCCTTAGAACCCGATTACTATTTATAGGACAGGTTTTTAAGCCAACTACACTCAAGAGGGTACTTACCTATGAAACCCCATGCAAGCCTGAAACTAGGGTTTGGTGTGAATTGCTTGTACATATGTTTTGTGCATACATCATGAACATCATAAAACATCATATGCATTCACTAACCATTTCAAGGGTTTAGATCTTCATCTTTGTTCTTGTTTTGTAGGTCATGGAAATTCCTCGCAGGAAAACCATCCAAGTCAACCTTGTGAGAATCCCTCCTCAACTCAAGGAGCTCACATCAAGAATTCCGGAAAACTCTCCCTTCAGTGAAAAACATGGTAGACTGCTCAGCCTAGTCAACATCAACATTGAAGAAGACATGATGAAGGTGTTGTTCCAGTTCTTTGACCCCCTTCACCACTGTTTCACTTTCCCCGACTACCA
Source organism: Vicia faba (assembly GCA_948472305.1). Lineage (NCBI taxonomy): Eukaryota > Viridiplantae > Streptophyta > Magnoliopsida > Fabales > Fabaceae > Vicia > Vicia faba. Next base: position 1,297,101,375 of record OX451736.1, read on the forward strand.
GTTGGTGCCCACTTTGGAGGAATTTTCTCAACTCCTGAGAATTCCAATCCTTAATCAACTACCCTACAACGGTACGGAAAAGGAACCAAAGCCTGAAGATGTTGATCAAGCACTACATCTACAGCCATCTGACATCAAGGGGCATTGGGAAACTAGAAGCGGTGTCAAAGGCTTCTTGGCAAAATTCTTGTTTGAGAAGGCACAAGAGTGTTGGAATTCATTGGATCTACAAGCCTTTGAAGAAATTGTGGCACTCCTTATTTATGGGTTGGTCCTGTTCCCAAATCCTGACCAGCTTGTAGATGTCAACGCCGTCAAGATCTTCTTATCCAGAAATCCAATACCAACATTGCTTGGTGTGATACGGTGGGAGAACTGACTAGGGTTTCGCGTTTGTTTTCGCAAATGTTTCGGTTGAGCAAGAGTCGCCACCGACTTTTTATTTTATCCTAAGGAAAGGTTTAAAAAGCACAGCAAAAACCTTTGAGATTTTTCTTGGGTTCGGGGAGTAGATTATAGAAGGGGAAGGTATTAGCACCCCTTCTATCCATGGTTATTCATGGGCTCTTAGGTACTTGCTTAGATCAACTTGCCTTGGTTTTCAATTGTTTGAAATGGTGCTTTGTGTGTGGCTTTGAAAATGTTTTGAAAAGATGCCTTGTATTAGGCTAACCTTGTAACAATTCTTTACTCGAATGTTTTACAAAAGGTGTTTTATCTTTTAAAAGATGTTTCAAGGGTTTGAAAAGTTGATTTTTGAAAGTGTTTGTGAAGTGGGTTTTGAAATTAGGCAAGTGTTTTCTTGGAAAGTTGGCAAGTACTTAAGAGTTTATCTACCCTAAAGTTTTCTCAAAGACTTTTGTCATGTTTTAAACCTTTTGACAATTTTGTTCCACCATTGCATTTGGTGGACAATCTTGTCTTAGGAGATGTAAGGGACAGGCGCGGGTCGTTGTTTAGACCATAATTGCAATATTGTTAAATGTCTTTGGGAAATTTTCTTTAAGGGACTTGATCATTTGTTTTTGTTTGCTTTGAAAAGTTTTATCGAGGGACTATGATCATTCAAATTGTTTGCTTTGCCCAAAGAAGTTCAACATACAATATGGCCCATTTTTGAAAGGCAACAAGTGGAATACCCTAGGGGTGCAAGTGTGATATGTGTTGTTTATTTTCATGCTCATTTATCTTGTATTAGGTCCAACTATTTTGTTCATTTTTATTCGCATACAAAACCCTAATTCTAGCATAGTATGTTAAAAAGCGATAAAAGTGCGAAATTTAAATTCCTACGCTATTACATCACAATAATATAGGGAGGGGGGTACAATGTTTCAAATGGGGGTTATTTGGACAAGAATTTAAATCTAAGCTATTACATCATTTTGAATATTTGCAAGGTAATTTAATTGCACAATTAAATAGAAATGAGATAAATATGAATAATGCTAAAAGAAAGTTTTTATATGTATGAGAAAAGTATTGTTTATGTAAAATAAAATAAGAAAATAAAAAGGTATTATTTTTGGAGTATTTTCATACTTAGGGCAAAAACCCTAATTTTAATCAAAATGAATATTAATTAATTAATCCACATAATATTTATTATTTACATACAAGAATAAAATAAAATATGGTATATTTGTAAAAATGGCATTTTTTAGTATTAAATATAAAAAAATATAATATGTACATTATTTGATATTTTATTCTAAATATATTAATAAATATGTTTTTATATTTACATTATTTTAAATATGTATTATGAATAAGTAATAATAATATTTAATATTTTTTAGAAAATGATATTTTTTATATAAAATATTTTCAGAGGGTAATATAGAGAATAAAAATGAAAATAAAAATAAAAATGTATTTACACTATTTTTCCATTTATTCTAAATGATAATATATATTTATTTATGTATAAATCAAAAGAAAATCAAATAAATACCAAATAAAATCAAAAAATGATGAGAAAAATATTTTCAAAAATTTATCATGCTGAGAAAAAATAAATGAATCAAATAAAAAAAGAAAATGTCAAAAATCATAAAAAATAAAGCAAATGGGCTTGGGGGGTATGAACATGGAAATAGGGTGTGAAAAGAAAATAGTTCCAGGCCCAACCCAGACCACTTCTTCTTCAACCTCTGTACAACAAAACGTGCGCCTGCAAGCTTCGTTTGAAATCCTGATTCTTTGATTTTTTGAACAAACTTCCAACACAAAAGATGTTAAGCATGAAACCACGATTCCAAATATGTAAAGAACATCTCCTAACTCTCAAAAATGAGAGAGAATTTTAGTGATCCCAAATCTTAACCTAAGTTTTCTGTCATTTTCAAACTCTAAATTCTCTCTACTCAGGCAAAAGAAATGAAAAGTAAAGACATGGACATGTTCAGTGGCATGAGTATGACATTATTTCTTCACAAACTTAAGACTAATGATGCATAATAAGAGAGATACGAATTCAAACTTTTACCTATTCAGTTGAACTTCTATCTGGAGATGTAGGAACTTTCAGTGCAAGGTGGTGATTGGAAAAGCTTCCTTGAGGTTCAGGGATGCTATTTCAATGTCTACTTTATCTTGAAAGCTTCTGAATCAAGCTGTAGAACTTCACCTGCAAGTCAAAGATGTGAAAATGGTGGAAGTGGTTAGAGCAATTACAGATCATGCCTTAGCTTCTGGATAGCTTGCATAGGTTGTAAGGAAGGTAGAGGAACAAGTTTGGACAAGAATGCTTGAAGGGATTGAGAGATAGCACTCAAACTGCAGGCCTTGCCCTGTTTGAGCAGTTTGATGGTGTTTCTGAGATGGAGAGTGTTTTAGAGGTCAAGGATTCGTGCAAAAGCTTGGTTGGGATGTTTGGAATGTGTCTACAATATTTGCTTCTGTGTTCTTAGGCTGAGATGGAAGTTCTTACCAGTTATGCCACTTTTCTTCTTTCTTAAGCAACAAAAGCAAGTTGGTGTTTCTAGGTCAGTAGAGGACCCCCTAATGAGCTGCATAAGCTTCTCTTGATCAGAGTGTTATGCCCATAATCTTGTGCTAGAGAGATTTGATCTGTACCTCCTTGATTTACCAATTGACATAAAGCAAACTTTTGCAAAAATGGAAAGAATGCTTTATCTAAATTGGGATTAAACCTTCATACAATGCTTGCACTCAAAGAACAACACCTTAACACATTGAATATGCATTAAATTATGGAGTGTAACTTGGTTTAAGGACCTGTAATCTTGCCTAAAGCATGCTGAGTTCAAATGGTAAGGTTATGGACATGGAACTTGGTCATGAACAAAGTGGTTTTTTGCTATATTGTGAAATTCGATTCTCTCTAACCATGAGGTTGTTTGAGAAGTTCTTGGACATTTTGGAAAGCTGGGAATGTGTACTACAATCCATCTTTGAAATGAAAATTGAAATTCCAAGTGGAAGTGTATGGAAAATGGCCTTGAAGTGGGGTAGAAAACCTTGTCAAAATAGGTTAAAATTCCACTAAGTTAAAAATGGTTTAGTGCCCTTATTCAAAAATTTGTAACTTGAGATACAAGCTTCAAATGAGAAAACGTTGTGAATCAAAGTTGTAGATTATGCAACAAGCTACAACTTTCATGTTTTGACTTTTGTTTGAATCCAAATGGATCTTGGTGAAAAGGTGGGGCAAAGTTGGGAAAAAATTAGGGTTTTTCATAACTTAGAAAAATTCTAAGTTATGAAAAATTCCATTTTCTAACCCTAATTTGCATTTTGTGATTTCTTGGTGAACAAGTTTCATAAATTGGCATGTTTTGATGAAAAATGAATCTTGACTTTTGATTTTGACCAAAAAGTCAAAGTTTGACTTTTCAGTATACAGTCAAAATTGATCAATTGACTAGGAAATTCAACTGTCAATCTTGTGTACTTGGGATCTTTTGAGCTTGTTGAGAATGTCAAGACAATTCCATGGGGTCCTTGAGTCCATATGTGAGCTTGGTTTGCCATTGGCTAGGTCAAACAGTCAAAAATTGCCTTGGTACAGTCAAAACCCTCAAAATGACCATTTTGCCCTTTTGGTGATCTGATCAAATTTCTTATGTAATTGTGGTCCAAACTTGATCAAATGGTTCATATGAGTTCATAATGTTGATGTGGGCCAAATTTCATGAGGTTTGACTGTCAATTGGCCACAGTTGACTTTTTCCCCAATACAGTTGATTTCTAGGTCAACTGTCCAATTGACTGGTCAAAACTTGGAATCAAGGCTTGAAACTTGACATGGGTAAGCTTGGGAGTCCAATATGAGGCATGAAAGTCATCTTGGGCATTTTGGGTCAAAACATCTTTATGCAAACACAAACCCTAATTTTGAGTCTACAGTGCAAGGAGAGGTCTTGAGCAGATGAAACCCTAACTGGATCCTGAGCTTCAAGGGCTTTGTGATGAGAAATCAATGAGAAGTGGGAGGGCAAATTTTGGGGTACAACAGTTGCCCCTGTTCAATCTTCTTGAATCCGAAGAGTTAGATGGGCAAGCTTGCCTTTCGTGACTCGAGGGTAAAAGGAGATTGGACACTAGAGTGCCCGGAAATTTGCACTCGTCAAAGCAACGGATACGGGAATGGGCTTAGAGATGCCATTTGGAGATGGGCTTAATGATGCCATCTGGGAGAATGACCAAAATCTTGTCGGGGATGGGGTTAGAGATGCCATCTGGAAGGGAATATCAGGAAGGTGTCCAGGCTTGGGACCATCTCTGAACTGGGGGTCTGAATAAGCAATAGATTGACATCCGTTGTTGGGAGGAATCTGTAAACTGTTTTCAGTGGTTTGGCGAAGACACTGAACAAGCGATAGGTTAACATCCGTTTACTTGGAGAACCCGGGAACTGTTTTCAGAAATCTTGAAGTTGAATAAGCAATAGAACAACATCCGTTGTTGGGAAGCGTCCGTAAACTGTTTTCAAAAGTTGCATCTGAACAAGTTGATAGATTAACATCCATTGTTGGGAGGAATCCATAAACTGTTTTCAGAAGTTTTGAAGAAGAATCTGAACAAGTGATAGGTTAACATCCATTTACTTGGAGAACCCGTGAACTGTTTTCAAAAATCTTGAAGTTGAATCAGCAAAAGAGACGCATCCGTTGTTGGGAAGCGTCCGTAAACTGATTTAGAAACGCATCTGAACAAGCTGATAGATTAACATCCGTTACTTGGGAAGAATCCATAAACTGTTTTCAGAAGTCTTTGAGAAGAATCTGAACAAGTGATAGGTTAACATCCGTTTACTTGGAGAACCCGTGAACTGTTTTCAGAAATCTTGAGATTGAATGATTTTAGTCTGTCGACTGATCTTTCCTGAAAAGGTAAAGAGTTAGTTGTATGCAATGTTATGATGCATGATGCAATATACGTGACATCAATGTTTATGACATGAATGTGATGAATGTGCATGTAAGCTGATGAGCTATCTTGCTGAAGATAAATGAATCTGAAGTGGTTGACGATTCAAGCATCTGGACTGCTGCCGAGGAAAATAAATCCTTGGCTGCTGTTGGGGAAGAGAATTCCTGACGACCTCTACTGGGGAGCATCAATCTAGTAGACTCATGCTGGGGAGGTAAGATTGAGAATTTTCAACTTGATGGGAAGTAACTCTGGTGATCTTACTGGGGAACTCGAGATTTCTTTTTCTGAGGCTCTGTGGGGAGAAGGCTCATTAGTCCGGCTCCGCCGGGGATAGGTTTGAAGTTTTAGATCTGCTGGGGATACTGAAACTTAAACTCTGAGGGGAAACGAGTTCTGTAGGATCCTCTGGCTGGGGATAACAAGGACAAGCTCCTCTGGGGATCACATTGATACATTGTGTTGGGGAACTCCTGATGAATTCCGCTGGGGATAGGGAGAATTCTGCCGAGGGCGATCTTCTGTGGTTGTTTAGCTGAGGATAACCCAGTTATAAGCCTTTGTGAGGAACAACTTTGAATAAAACTCGGGGGAGACGTTCGTGCTCTGCGGGGAAATATCTTCCAGAACCTTACTGGGGAAAGGCTTCGAGGGTCTGCTGGAGATAAGCCTCAGGGTTTGCTAGGGATGTAGATTCCAAATCTCCTGGTGGGGTTTCCTTCGAGAGGGTGTCAAGATATTCATCTGTACCTTCATCCTATCAGTAATCCTTTTTCTTAGGTTCATTTAGGAAGTGATTTATGTTTCAAATGCATATGCCTATTTAACAAAACATTGGACGTTTCTCAAAAATAAAACAAATAGTGCAAAAGAAAAAGGGAAATGACACAAAATTTTGGGAAGAGTATTTGTATTGATTTTCGTTGAGTATATTTGTACAAAGGAGACAATCATCCTAGTAAGAGGATTTTGTCGTAAATATTGAAAAATTTATACGAAATAAAGGATGGCTATGTGAAATAATTCCATGGGATTCCATTCTGCCATAGCTTTCACAACTCTGAATATCTGCCCGTTCAGTGCTTCGTTTGACGATGACTGGATTGATCAGAAGTTTGGAATTGGTTGATGAAGAGATTGTCTTTGAAGTGATCCGACGAGACATAGTCATACGCTTTAATTCCCTAACTTTTGCCTGAATCGCCCTTTCGGGTTTTCGATCCACCGGGAAACCCCTTTTTGCCCAAGCCGCCCTTTCGGGTTTTCAACTTGCCGGGTGTACAGATTTTTTTTTGTTTTTATCCCTAATTTTTGCCTGAACCGCCCTTTCGGGTTTTCGGTTCACCGGGATGCCCATTTTTGCCCAAGCCGCCCTTTCGGGTTTTCGACTTGTCGGGTTATTTTATGCGTAGTATCTTTTGACTATGTCTGCATTCGCAGGGTGCGGCAAATCTTCGCCGTCCATAGTGGTTAGAATCATTGCGCCACCAGAAAATATGCTTTTGATCACAAATGGTCCTTCATATGTAGGAGTCCATTTGCCCCTGGGATCACTTTGCGGCAGGATAATTCGCTTGATTATGAGATCTCCGACTCGATACACTTGACGTCTGACTTTCTTATTGAAGGCCTTGATCATCCGTTTTTGATACGTCTGACCATGGCATATAGCAGCAAGTCGCTTCTCATCGATCAGATTGAGTTGATCAAGTCGGGTCTGCATCCAATCCTCTTCATTCAAACCTGCATCCTTCATAATCCTTAGAGAAGGGATCTGGACTTCCATAGGCAAAACAGCTTCCATGCCATAAACCAAAGAAAATGGGGTTGCCCCAGTTGAAGTACGTGTCGTCGTACGGTATCCATGTAGAGCGAACGGTAACATCTCATGCCAGTCTTTGTAAGTGACTGTCATTTTCTGAATGATCTTCTTAATGTTTTTGTTCGCAGCTTCAACAACACCGTTCATCTTCGGTCGATAGGGAGATGAATTGTGATGATAAATCTTGAACTGTTCGCATAATGCAGTGATCATTGTGTTATTCAGATTTGTACCGTTGTCCGTGATGATTCTGTCTGGAACACCATACCGACATATGAGATTTTGCTTGATGAAGCGGGCAACCACATTTTTGGTGATAGAAGCGAAGGAAGCTGCTTCAACCCATTTAGTGAAGTAGTCAATGGCAACCAGGATGAAGCGATGTCTGTTGGAAGCTGTGGGCTTGATCTCTCCAATCATATCAATGCCCCACATTGCAAAGGGCCACGGAGCAGTCAGGACGTTGAGGGGAACCGGAGGAATATGAACTTTGTCAGCATAGACTTGACACTTGTGACAAGTTCGGGAATGTTGATGGCAGTCAGCTTCCATGGTAGACCAGTAATAGCCTGCCCTTAGGATCTTCTTAGCCATTGTATGCCCGCTCAAGTGAGTGCCAAATGTGCCGCTGTGTATATCAGTCATGATCAGCTCTGCTTCAGCTTTATCCACACATCGGAGTAATACACAATCATGGCTTCGTTTGTAAAGGATACCGTTGCTCAAGAAAAACTTAGCAGCGAATTTCCTTAAGAACTTCTTGTCATTTACGGAAGCTCCTTCAGGATAATCTCTAGTCTCGAGATACCTCTTGATTTCATGGAACCAAGGTTGTTCCACTACTTCTTCGGTATTAATCTCGTGGCAATGTGCCGGTTCATCCCTTCGCTTGATGGTGATTTGGGGAGCCTCGTTATCCCAGTTGAGTTTAAACATGGAGGACATTGTGGCTAGAGCATCGGCTAGATGATTCTCTTCTCGCGGGAAATGCTCGAAGGTAATTTGCTCGAAATGAGGCAACAATGTCAGGACATGTTCTTTGTATGGGATAAGATTAGGATGCTTGGTATCCCAGTCTCCTTTGATTTGGCTGATGACCAAAGTCGAGTCCCCGAATACGATCAAAGATTTGATCTCCAAGCCTATAGCAGCCTCGAGACCAAAGATGCAAGCTTCATACTCAGCCATGTTGTTTGTGCAGCTGAAGCAAAGTCGGGCCGTGAAAGGCGTGTGACAACCTTCCGGAGAAATGAGTACGGCTCCAATACCGTTTCCAAGTGCATTTGAAGCACCATCAAAGTATAGGGTCCATCGGGATCCATTCTCGGGTCCGTCATACGGTCCGTCACTTTCAATGCTGTCCAAATTCATGATGTCCTCATCCAGGAAGTCAAATCTCATGGGTTGATAGTCTTCGATAGCTTGATGAGCCAGATGGTCAGCTAGTACACTCCCTTTTATAGCTTTTTGGGTGGTGTACTGGATGTCATACTCGGTTAAGATCATTTGCCATCTAGCTATCCTTCCAGATAAAGCGGGCTTCTCGAAAATATACTTGATAGGGTCCATCTTGGAAATTAATAAGGTAGTATGGGTCAACATATACTGTCTTAGTCGGCGAGCAGCCCATACCAAAGCGCAACAAGTTTTCTCGAGCAGTGAGTAGCGAGTCTCACAGTCGGTAAACTTTTTACTAAGGTAATAAATAGCATGCTCTTTTCGACAAGACTCGTCATGCTGGCCCAAAACACACCCCATCGAGTTATCCAAGACAGTTAAGTACATGATCAATGGTCTTCCTTCGACAGGTGGCATCAGAATAGGAGGTTCTAGCAAATACTCCTTGATTCTATCAAAAGCGGCCTGGCAGTCGTCGTTCCATTCAACTACCTGATCTTTCTTCAAGAGTTTGAAAATTGGCTCACAGGTAGAAGTCAGATGTGAGATGAATCTGGCAATATAGTTTATGCGCCCCAAGAATCCTCTGACCTCTTTTTCAGTACGGGGAGCAGGCATCTCTTGTATTGCTTTTACTTTTGCCGGATCGACTTCAATGCCTTTGTTGCTTACAATGAATCCTAGGAGTTTACCAGACCTAACTCCAAAAGTGCATTTGCTTGGATTCAGCCTTAACTTGTACTCTTTTAACCTGGCGAACAGCTTTTCCAGATGTTCAAGGTGCTCTTCCTCTGTTTGTGATCAAGCTATCATATCGTCTACGTAGACTTCGATCTCATGATGTATCATGTCATGAAATAAAGCTACCATGGCGCGTTGATAAGTTGCCCCTGCGTTCTTCAGCCCGAACGGCATCACTTTGTAACAGAAAGTGCCCCATTGCGTGACAAAAGTTGTTTTCTCCATATCTTCGGGAGCCATTTTGATTTGATTATAGCCCGAAAATCCATCCATGAAGGAAAACACTTTGTGTTGAGCTGTATTGTCTATCAAGATGTCAATATGAGGTAGCGGGAAATCATCTTTAGGGCTGGCCCTATTCAAATCCCAGTAGTCCACACACATTCTGACTTTGCCGTCTTTCTTTGGTACTGGCACAATGTTAGCGACCCATTGAGGATAGGACGTAACAGCCAGAAAGCCAGCGTTGAATTGTTTCATTACTTCCGCTTTGATCTTCTCGGACATGTCAGGCCTCATTCGGCGAACTTTTTGCTTGATTGGTGGACAATCCTCTCTTGTGGGGAGACGGTGAACCACGATGTCTGTGTCTAGACCCGACATGTCTTCGTAGGACCAAGCGAAGATTTCAACATACTCATTCAGCAACTGTACCAAGCGCTCCTTGACTTTTGGTTCCAGGTTGGCACCCACTTGCACTTCCTTCCGATTCTCTTCGGTTCCCAAGTTAACAGTTTCCAATGGTTCTTCATGTGGCAAGATGGCCCTTTCCTCTTGTTGCAGAAGTCTGGCTAGTTCCCCGGGTACTTCGCAACCTTCGTCATCCTCATACTCGGCTAGATTGACCAGATCTTCAGAGTTATTGAAAGATACAGCAGAATAGTCACCCATGGAATCCGGAGTGGATGGGTACCTGCATTGGTGAGTGTGGGTGTGTGTAAGGGATAGCCATCCTTAAACAAAAATGCAAAAAGAAAAGAAAATGAGCATAAGCAGTTTATCAAATGAAAAACGTCCAATGAATCATTAAACATGGCATATGAATATGAAAAATAGTCAAAACCCTTACAAGTGGACCTGCATGCCCCGGGCAAGGCAGGAGGTGAAAAAGATAGTGTACAGATTGTTTGAAAGTAAAATATTACAGACCAAATAGGAAATGTTCGATAGATAAATTAATGAGGAATAAAAGTGATGGGGACAAAGTCCTTAGCCTCCCAATTGCTCAATCCTCCTCTGACAGTTGGATAAATCCACTCTTCAATGTTGCTTTCCTTGTCTTCATCTTCCAGGGCGTTGATTCTGTAAGGAGAAATTTTGACCGGCGCTCTTTCAATCTTTGACTGGCGCATAGCTTTCTGGCCAGCAGCTGTGAAACCTAACCCAAACTTATCAGTCTTATGCAGAAAATCGGGTAACTGCCCCCATGCTGAATTCTTCCCCTCTTTAACTGCAGCCCTTGCATCCTCCAGAGATGCCATCCTGGCCATCTGTCTTGGTGCCTCAGCTGCCAACTTAACCACTGCTACTTCAGGAAGAACTTCTTCGAAATGTTGAAACGGCGTCTTAATAAACTCTCCCTCAACCTCCACATACCGGAAGGAATTTAAATGGCTAATCATGTACTCTTCTTCGCCGTGAACAGTAATGATTTTTCCCTTTACAGGATACTTCAGCATTTGATGCAAGGAGGAGGTGACTGCCCCAGTATGGTGAATCCAAGGTCTACCCAGCAGGCAGGAGTATGATGGACAGATGTCCATCACATAGAAAGTGGATTTAAACACCTCGGCACCTATCTTGACAGGAATCTCAACTTCTCCATGGACCATCCTTTTCGACCCATCAAAAGCTCTGACGACAATATCACTAGGCTTCAATTCCAACCCTTCGCAATCTAGCCGGTCCAAGGCCTTTTTAGGCAAAACATTCAGCGATGAACCGGTATCAACCAAAACATGTGCAAGGGTGGTTCCGCGACACTCGATTGAAATATGCAACGCATCATTGTGATTTCGGCCCTTCGGGGTTAGGTCGGCATCAGAAAAGCCTAATCCATTGTCCGCAGTCAGGCTAGCCACGCAATGTTGAAATTGATCTGCAGAGGTTTCCTGGGGCACATGAGCTGCCTTTAGAAACTTAATCAAAGCCTGAGCGTGCGCTTCTGAGCAAAGCAATAGTGCCAGCATGGAGATCTTGGAGGGGGTTTGCCCCAACTGTTCCACCACATCGTAGTCACTTCTCTTGATTATCCTCAAAATCTCGTCCATTTCTTTCTTGGAAGCTTCTGGAATCCCCAAGGGTTGAGCCCTCGTCCTGACGGGCTCGTCTTGTATTCCCTTCCCTTTATCAGCAATGGTAGGAGAGACAACATTAGGAACAACAACCTCTTCGATCGAAGGAGTTCTAGCGGAGAGTTTTACTGGTGTGGGGATGACTTCTTTAGCTGATGAGGGTCCAGAGACTGCTCTTGGAGGAGCAATCTCTGGAGAAAATATCCTCCCGCTCCTGGTGATTTTGCTGGTGCCCGCAATGTTACTAATGCTGGCTTCTTCATCATCTGAATTCTCTTCAACTATTTCAACTTGCTTGATACCATGGTAATAGATGTCACCACCATAGTTCCAAGGTATCGATTTCTCAGAAACATAGGGAACAGGCCCTGGCATGGTTATCTTCAAAGGTATAGACTTTGTAGCTGGTGTAATCTTAACAGGCTTTTTGACGGCCTCAGAAAGATTGGCGTGAATGGTTATAATTGAGACATTTTCGACTTGAACTGGAACAGCGGAAACTTTTTCGAACAAAATTTGTCGGCTATCCATAAGGCCTTGGATGCCTTTCTTCAATGGCGGACAATCAAACGGCAGAGAGTGGCAACAGTAACAGTCTTCTTTACATCCCGGGAAGATCCCGACCCTCAACAAATTCAACTTAATGGTTAGCAGTGGAGTAGTCAGATCACTAACGTCGGCAACATACAGATCCTCTTCAATGGCATTGACATTCCGACTGTGCTTCGGCATAGGTGCAAATATCACATTGGGTTTTTCTGGAGCGTCAAACTCTACCTCCCTAGCCTCTATCAGGTCTTGGATCTTATGCTTGAGTGCCCAACAATTATTGGTGTCGTGTCCAACACTGTCTGAATGATAGGCGCACTTAGCATCGGCATGATAATGTGGGGAAGACGTATTCACATTCTTTGGTGCCTCCTTGATGGTGGCAAGATTCAACTTCAATAGATGGGGAAGCACCTGCGCCGGAGTCATATTAATACGGGTGAACTGCCGTTGTGGCCTTTCCACCCGTTGCTGATTTGGTCTGGTCTGGTTATAGCGAGGCTGCTCACTCGGGGTGTTTTGAATCATTACGGCCCCTACAGTTGGCCGACGCTCCATCTTCCCTGTTCTTCTCTGAGAATATACCATAGTTGTCTCCTTCTTAAACGGCTTCTTCTCAACACTTGCAGCCACACCCTTTTGAATCTTTCCTGACTTGATGCCAGCTTCTATTCTTTCGCCTGTTAAGATCAAATCGGTAAACCCCGCGGAAGAGTTACCAATTAAATGATTGAAGAATGGCCCAGATAGGGTCCCAAGAAACATATCAACGAGTTCACGGTCGGTTAAAGGAGGCTGCACCCTGCCAGCCAAATCCCTCCACTTTTGTGCATATTCCTTGAATCCCTCACTTGTTCCTAGTGACATACCCTGAAGTTGGGTACGAGTAGGAGCAAGATCAGAATTATACTGGTATTGTTTGTAGAAAGCGGTGGCCAAATCTTCCCAATTTCTGACACTGGTTCCTTCTAACTGATAAAACCATTCCAACTGAGCTCCCGACAAGCTATCTTGAAAGAAATGAATCCAGAGATTTTTATCTGCCGTATAGGGTTGAATCTTTCTCACATAAGACCTGAGATGCATTTTGGGACAGGACAGCCCATCATACCTCACAAACACTGGCACTTTGAATTTCGGGGGAATCACTATCCCGGCAACCAAACCCATGTCTTCAAAATCCAAACCCGGTACCCTTTGCAATTCCATGGCAGCCAATCTGTCTTCTAAACCTTTATATTTGTCATCAGCTGGAGGATACTGCTGGTCAGAATAATCTTCATCCTCTTCAACTTCTTCCTCTTCCGCATCAGACTCAGAAGGTGCTGCAACCCGATCTCTTTTACTAGTCCCCTCATTAGAAGTAGGAGGAAATTCAAGCACTCTCCGAGCTTCTCTGTCAAATCTTCTCCCCAAAGTAGCCACTCCGACCCTCTTTTTCTTCTTCACTGGGTCCTTGTTCTCCAAATGAGCCTTGATGTCTTCTTGACTCTTAACCAAAGTCATCAAGAGTTGCTGGAACTGTGCATTCTGAGCCTGTAGATCTTTGACTGTTTGCTCGAGATCCATCCTACTGAAATAAACAGCAGATAGATAAGGAAACCTGGAGTGAGACCTGCTTATGCACATGATGAATGGTATGTTGATGCATGTAATGCATTCAAGGGTTTAGGACATTCAAAATTGTTTCAGACAAAGAAGAACGCACGTCATATTAATAAGAAGAAATTTGTTAGTACATGAATGCCCCATGGGCCAAATATTACAAAATAAACTTCTTAAGGTAGAAAGACATTGTGCATCCTCTTTGGTGCGATGTAGGTATTGAGGACCTCTTGCTCGTGGAGTCGGCGGGTAAGCTCTAGAACCTTCTTTTCACTGGCGTAGTAGCTAGCTTCAAAAGTGTTCTGTTCCTCCTTGAGCTGAATCCAGCTTTTCTACATTTCCTCCCACGATGTAGGCATGTCTGGGTGTAGGATGGTATAGGGAACCTCTCCTTCATTGACGGGCTCTTTAATCACTGGGAGTACATGAGGATAAGGCATCATTAGACTTTGGGCTCGGGCTCGTACCCACTTGAGATAGGGCTCAAGAGGGATGGAGTTCTTGTGTCCCAGAGTCTTGCTATCGACCTTGTTGAGTTTTCCCCAAGCTCTGATGAATCTTTGGCGAAGTCCTTGCGCATCGTTGTCGAAGTCAAAAACTAGGCTAGGAATCAACATGTCATGAGGGCCATCCCTCTGTGCATATCCAAATTGCCTCAAAGCTAGGCAAGGGTTGTAGGTGATACCTCCTCTAATTCCCAGTAAAGGAACATTAGGAAATTCTCCGCAACGATCGACGATGATGACATTTTCTCTGGACCGAGGACACCAATGCACATCAGAATGAGTGAGAGTCATCAATCGTTGGGACCACCTTGTACCTTGGTCATTCTTCAAGACAGATTGTGGAAGGTGCGAAATAAACCACCTTGCAAGGATAGGAGTACAGCACATGAGAACACCCCTCTTTCTCATTGTTCGTGTGTAAAATGAGTGAAGGATGTCCCCAAGCAATGTTGGTATGGGATTTCTGGACAAGAAGATTTTGACGGCGTTGACATCTACCAATTGGTCAGGATTTGGGAACAAGACCAACCCATAGATGAGAAGAGCTACAATCTCCTCAAAAGCTTGTAGGTCTAGAGAATTCTAGCATTCTTGTGCCTTCTCAAACAAGAATTTTGCTAAGAATCCTTTGACGCCGCTTCTGGTTTCCCAATGCCCCTTGATTTCAGATGGTTGTAGATGTAGTGCTCGAGCAACATCTTCAGGCTTTGGTTCCTTCTCCGTACCGTTGAAGGGTAGTTGATTAAGGATAGGGATTCTTAGGAGTTGAGAAAACTCCTCCAAAGTGGGAACCAACTGATAATCAGGGAAAGTGAAGCAATGGTGAAGAGGGTCAAAGAACTGGAATAGCACTTTCATCATGTCTTCTTCAATGTTGGTGTTGACTAGGCTGAGCAGTCTACCATGTCTTTCACTGAAGGATGAATTTTCCGGAATTCTTGAGGTGATCTCCCTGAGTTGAGGAGAGATTCTCACAAGGTTGACTTGAATGGTATTTCTGCGAGGGATTTCCATGTCCTACAAAACAAGAACAAAGATGAAGATCCAAAACCCTTGAAATGGTTAGTGAATGCATATGATGTTTTATGATGTTTATGATGTTTATGATGTATGCACAAAACATATGTACAAGCAAATCACACCAAACCCTAATTTCAGGTTTGCATGGGGTTCCATAGGTAAGTACCCTCTTGAGTGTAGTTGGCTTAAAAACCTGTCCTATAAATAGTAACCGGGTTCTAAGGAGCTCAATATCACTGGATTGTTTTCAATGTTCATTGTTTTGGTTTAGCCACTTAACTAGCGACCAAAATATTCCAAGAAAACAACCCTCAATGAGTGTAGTATCGAGTATCTACCAACTTCGGACTGCACCAAAGCCGGTCATCTCACTACCCCTAATAAAAGGCCAAGATGGTCAAGTAAGGTTCTAGGTCATTAGTGCTTAGTGACATCACTCAGCGGCCCCGTACGCTCCTTGATTGAACTCAAGGGTTACCGGTACTCACAAATATGTCGCACTAATATAGCTATTGCTTAGACCGTGTCGGTATACCCCGCACAGTTTCCACAACGTATTGCTATCTATGAATGTTTCCCAAAATCCGGGTGGAGGATTGTAAACCCAAACAATAGAGCCAAAGTATAAAGCAAACAAATCAAACAATTAGTCATGCAAAGGGGGTGATCTAAGCCCTAAGGTTACTCCACTTTAAAATTATCCCCAGCAGAGTCGC
This sequence comes from Vicia faba, assembly GCA_948472305.1. Taxonomy (NCBI): domain Eukaryota; kingdom Viridiplantae; phylum Streptophyta; class Magnoliopsida; order Fabales; family Fabaceae; genus Vicia; species Vicia faba. Next base: position 1,297,117,423 of record OX451736.1, read on the forward strand.
CAGTTCTGTGATACGGTGGGAGAACTGACTAGGGTTTCGCGTTTGTTTTCGCAAATGTTTCGGTTGAGCAAGAGTCGCCACCGACTTTTTATTTTATCCTAAGGAAAGGTTTAAAAAGCACAGCAAAAACCTTTGAGATTTTTCTTGGGTTCGGGGAGTAGATTATAGAAGGGGAAGGTATTAGCACCCCTTCTATCCATGGTTATCCATGGGCTCTTAGGTACTTGCTTAGATCAACTTGCCTTGGTTTTCAATTGTTTGAAATGGTGCTTTGTGTGTGGCTTTGAAAATGTTTTGAAAAGATGCCTTGTATTAGGCTAACCTTGTAACAATTCTTTACTCGAATGTTTTACAAAAGGTGTTTTATCTTTTAAAAGATGTTTCAAGGGTTTGAAAAGTTGATTTTTGAAAGTGTTTGTGAAGTGGGTTTTGAAATTAGGCAAGTGTTTTCTTAGAAAGTTGGCAAGTACTTAAGAGTTTATCTACCCTAAAGTTTTCTCAAAGACTTTTGTCATGTTTTAAACCTTTTGACAATTTTGTTCCACCATTGCATTTGGTGGACAATCTTGTCTTAGGAGATGTAAGGGACAGGCGCGGGTCGTCGTTTAGACCATAATTGCAATATTGTTAAATGTCTTTGGGCAATTTTCTTTAAGGGACTTGATCATTTGTTTTTGTTTGCTTTGAAAAGTTTTATCGAGGGACTATGATCATTCAAATTGTTTGCTTTGCCCAAAGAAGTTCAACATACAATATGGCCCATTTTTGAAAGGCAACAAGTGGAATACCCTAGGGGTGCAAGTGTGATATGTGTTGTTTATTTTCATGCTCATTTATCTTGTATTAGGTCCAACTATTTTGTTCATTTTTATTCGCATACAAAACCCTAATTCTAGCATAGTATGTTAAAAAGCGATAAAAGTGCGAAATTTAAATTCCTACGCTATTACATCACAATAATATAGGGAGGGGGGTACAATGTTTCAAATGGGGGTTATTTGGACAAGAATTTAAATCTAAGCTATTACATCATTTTGAATATTTGCAAGGTAATTTAATTGCACAATTAAATAGAAATGAGATAAATATGAATAATGCTAAAAGAAAGTTTTTATATGTATGAGAAAAGTATTGTTTATGTAAAATAAAATAAGAAAATAAAAAGGTATTATTTTTGGAGTATTTTCATACTTAGGGCAAAAACCCTAATTTTAATCAAAATGAATATTAATTAATTAATCCACATAATATTTATTATTTACATACAAGAATAAAATAAAATATGGTATCTTTGTAAAAATGGCATTTTTTAGTATTAAATATAAAAAAATATAATATGTACATTATTTGATATTTTATTCTAAATATATTAATAAATATGTTTTTATATTTACATTATTTTAAATATGTATTATGAATAAGTAATAATAATATTTAATATTTTTTAGAAAATGATATTTTTTATATAAAATATTTTCAGAGGGTAATATAGAGAATAAAAATGAAAATAAAAATAAAAATGTATTTACACTATTTTTCCATTTATTCTAAATGATAATATATATTTATTTATGTATAGATCAAAAGAAAATCAAATAAATACCAAATAAAATCAAAAAATGATGAGAAAAATATTTTCAAAAATTTATCATGCTGAGAAAAAATAAATGAATCAAATAAAAAAAGAAAATGTCAAAAATCATAAAAAATAAAGCAAATGGGCTTGGGGGGTATGAACATGGAAATAGGGTGTGAAAAGAAAATAGTTCCAGGCCCAGCCCAGACCACTTCTTCTTCAACCTCTGTACAACAAAACGCGCGCCTGCAAGCTTCATTTGAAATCCTGATTCTTTGATTTTTTGAACAAACTTCCAACACAAAAGATGTTAAGCATGAAACCACGATTCCAAATATGTAAAGAACATCTCCTAACTCTAAAAAATGAGAGAGAATTTTAGTGATCCCAAATCTTAACCTAAGTTTTCTGTCATTTTCAAACTCTAAATTCTCTCTACTCAGGCAAAAGAAATGAAAAGTAAAGACATGGACATGTTCAGTGGCATGAGTATGACATTATTTCTTCACAAACTTAAGACTAATGATGCATAATAAGAGAGATACGAATTCAAACTTTTACCTATTCAGTTGAACTTCTATCTGGAGATGTAGGAACTTTCAGTGCAAGGTGGTGATTGGAAAAGCTTCCTTGAGGTTCAGGGATGCTATTTCAATGTCTACTTTGTCTTGAAAGCTTCTGAATCAAGCTGTAGAACTTCACCTGCAAGTCAAAGATGTGAAAATAGTGGAAGTGGTTAGAGCAATTACAGATCGTGCCTTAGCTTCTGGATAGCTTGCATAGGTTGTAAGGAAGGTAGAGGAACAAGTTTGGACAAGAATGCTTGAAGGGATTGAGAGATAGCACTCAAACTGCAGGCCTTGCCCTGTTTGAGCAGTTTGATGGTGTTTCTGAGATGGAGAGTGTTTTAGAGGTCAAGGATTCGTGCAAAAGCTTGGTTGGGATGTTTGGAATGTGTCTACAATATTTGCTTCTGTGTTCTTAGGCTGAGATGGAAGTTCTTACCAGTTATGCCACTTTTCTTCTTTCTTAAGCAACAAAAGCAAGTTGGTGTTTCTAGGTCAGTAGAGGACCCCCTAATGAGCTGCATAAGCTTCTCTTGATCAGAGTGTTATGCCCATAATCTTGTGCTAGAGAGATTTGATCTGTACCTCCTTGATTTACCAATTGACATAAAGCAAACTTTTGCAAAAATGGAAAGAATGCTTTATCTAAATTGGGATTAAACCTTCATACAATGCTTGCACTCAAAGAACAACACCTTAACACATTGAATATGCATTAAATTATGGAGTGTAACTTGGTTTAAGGACCTGTAATCTTGCCTAAAGCATGCTGAGTTCAAATGGTAAGGTTATGGACATGGAACTTGGTCATGAACAAAGTGGTTTTTTGCTATATTGTGAAATTCGATTCTCTCTAACCATGAGGTTGTTTGAGAAGTTCTTGGACATTTTGGAAAGCTGGGAATGTGTACTACAATCCATCTTTGAAATGAAAATTGAAATTCCAAGTGGAAGTGTATGGAAAATGGCCTTGAAGTGGGGTAGAAAACCTTGTCAAAATAGGTTAAAATTCCACTAAGTTAAAAATGGTTTAGTGCCCTTATTCAAAAATTTGTAACTTGAGATACAAGCTTCAAATGAGAAAACATTGTGAATCAAAGTTGTAGATTATGCAACAAGCTACAACTTTCATGTTTTGACTTTTGTTTGAATCCAAATGGATCTTGGTGAAAAGGTGGGGCAAAGTTGGGAAAAAATTAGGGTTTTTCATAACTTAGAAAAATTCTAAGTTATGAAAAATTCCATTTTCTAACCCTAATTTGCATTTTGTGATTTCTTGGTGAACAAGTTTCATAAATTGGCATGTTTTGATGAAAAATGAATCTTGACTTTTGATTTTGACCAAAAAGTCAAAGTTTGACTTTTCAGTATACAGTCAAAATTGATCAATTGACTAGGAAATTCAACTGTCAATCTTGTGTACTTGGGATCTTTTGAGCTTGTTGAGAATGTCAAGACAATTCCATGGGGTCCTTGAGTCCATATGTGAGCTTGGTTTGCCATTGGCTAGGTCAAACAGTCAAAAATTGCCTTGGTACAGTCAAAACCCTCAAAATGACCATTTTGCCCTTTTGGTGATCTGATCAAATTTCTTATGTAATTGTGGTCCAAACTTGATCAAATGGTTCATATGAGTTCATAATGTTGATGTGGGCCAAATTTCATGAGATTTGACTGTCAATTGGCCACAGTTGACTTTTTCCCCAATACAGTTGATTTCTAGGTCAACTGTCCAATTGACTGGTCAAAACTTGGAATCAAGGCTTGAAACTTGACATGGGTAAGCTTGGGAGTCCAATATGAGGCATGAAAGTCATATTGGGCATTTTGGGTCAAAACATCTTTATGCAAACATAAACCCTAATTTTGAGTCTACAGTGCAAGGAGAGGTCTTGAGCAGATGAAACCCTAACTGGATCCTGAGCTTCAAGGGCTTTGTGATGAGAAATCAATGAGAAGTGGGAGGGCAAATTTTGGGGTACAACACTTGGGGACATTCTTCACTCATTTTACACTCGAACAATGAGAAAGAGGGGTGTTCTCATGTGCTGTACTCCTCTCCTTGCAAGGTGGTTTATTTCGCACCTTCCACAATCTGTCTTGAAGAATGACCAAGGCTTAAGGTGGTCACAACGATTGATGACCCTCACTCACTCTGATGTACATTGGTGTTCTCGGTCCAGAGAAAATGTCATCATCGTCGATCGTTGTGGAGAGTTCCCTAATGTTCCATTACTTGGCATTAGGGGAGGCATTACCTACAACCCTTGTCTAGCCTTGAGACAATTTGGATATGCACGAAGAGATGGCCCTCACGACATGTTGATTCCTGACCTAGTTTTTGACTTCGACAATGATGCGCAAGGACTTCGCCAAAGATTCATCAGAGCTTGGAGGATGCCTAACAAGGTAGACAGCAAGACACTGGGGCACAAGAACTCCATCCCTCTTGAGCCTTATCTCAAGTGGGTACGAGCCCGAGCCCAGAGTCTAATGATGCCTTATCCTCATGTTCTTCCTGTGATTAAAGAGCTCGTTAAGGAAGGAGAGGTTCCCTACACCATCCTATATCCTGACATGCCTACATCGTGGGAGGAGATGCAGAAGAGTTGGATCCAACTCAAGGAGGAACGGAACACTTTTGAAGCCAGATTCTACGCCAGTGAGAAGAAGGTTTTGGAGCTTACCCGCCGACTCCACGAGGAAGAGACCCTCAACACCTACATCGCACCAAAGAGGATGCGCAATGTCTATTTACCTTGAGAAGTTTTTGTAATATTTAGCCCATGGGGCATTTATGTACTGACACATTTCTTCTTATTAATATGACGTGCGTTCTTTTTGTTTGCAACAATTTTGAATGTTCTAAATCCTTGAATGCATTGCATACATAAGCATATCATTCATCATGCGCATAAGCAGGTCTCCACACCAGGTTTCCTTATCTTTCTGCTGTTTATTTCAGTAAGATGGATCTCGAACAGACGGTCAAGGACTTGCAGTCTCAGAACTCACAGTTTCAACAACTCCTGATGACCTTGGCTAAGGGTCAGGAGGATCTAAAGGCCCTGCTGGGGAACAAAGACCAAGTGAAAAAGAAGAAGAAGAGAATCGGGGTGGCTACCCTAGGAAGAAGGTTTGAGGGTGAAGCCAGAAGAGTGCTTGAATTTCCCCCTACTTCTGAGGAGGGAACCAGTAAAGGGAATGCGGCTGCAGTACCTTCCGAATCCGAGGTTGAAGAAGAGGAGGCTGAAGAGGACGAAGACTACTCTGATCAACAATACCCGCCCTCTGATGACAAGTACAAAGGCTTAGAAGACAGGTTTGCAGCTATGGAGCTGCAGAGAGTTCCCGACTTAGATTTCGAAGATTTGAGATTAGTTGCTGGAATTGTGATCCCCCCGAAGTTCAAAGTGCCCGCTTTTGCAAGGTATGACGGGCTATCCTTCCCGAAGATGCATCTCAGATCATATGTAAGGAAGATCCAACCTTACACTGCCGACAAGAACCTTTGGATCCATTTCTTTCAGGATAGCCTTTCTGGGGCTCAACTCGAGTGGTTCTATCAGCTGGATGGAGCCAGTATCCGAAACTGGGAAGATTTGGCTACCGCATTTTATAAACAATATCAGTATAATTCTGACCTCGCTCCTACGCGTACCCAACTTCAGGGTATGTCACTGGGGACGGGCGAAGGATTCAAGGAGTATGCGCAAAAGTGGAGAGACCTGGCTGGCAGGGTGCAGCCACCGCTAACTGACAGTGAACTTGTTGACATGTTCCTAGGGACCCTGTCTAGTCCGTTCTTCAATCATCTGATTGGTAATTCCTCAGCTGGGTTTACAGATTTGATCTTGACTGGTGAAAGGATAGAAGCTGGTATCAAGTCAGGGAAGATACAGAAAGGTGCCGCTGCGAGTACTGAAAAGAAGCCCTTCAAGAAGGAAGCTAGTGCTGTTTATGGTCCCAGAAGACAAGTTAAGCCGGAACGCCGCCAAGTTGTCAATGCATTGGTAATTTCAAAGCCTGCTGCTGCTCCTCAGCAGTATAATCAACAAAGGGGTGAGAGACCCAAAAGGCAATACACTCGGCTCAGTATGACCCTGTCTCAGATGTTGCCGCAACTACTGTCAACCAATCTGGTAACTGTCAAAGAAGCTCCAAAAGTAGTGAACACATCTTCTCCAAAGTACAACCCCAACGCCCGTTGCACTTATCACTCTGATAGCCCCGGGCATACTACGGACGATTGCTGGGCTCTGAGGAATAAGGTTCAAGACCTTATTGACGCTAAAGAAATACAGTTTGAGGCGCCCGAAAGACCCAATGTTGTAACTGCTCCCATGCCCCAGCATGGAGTGAATGTTGTGGAAGAAGACCGATATGTAGCCTCCGTGGAAGAGATTGTTACTCCGTTATCGACCGTTAAAAGGAATCTGTTGCTAGCCAGTATAATTCCAGGATGTGGTGAAGATTGCCTTCTATGTGCTGTTTCGCCTTTTGGTTGTCCTTTGCTGAAATCAGGTATCCAAAGCCTGATGGATAGCAAGGAAATCTTGTTCGAGAAGATTGTTGTTCTTGCTGTCCCTACTGAAGAAGTTTCTATCGTCACTATTTTCAACAAACCCCCCAAGGATCCTTCAAAGAAGCCTGTCAAAATCATGTCCACTCAGAAGATTGCTCCCATCATCATCACTATTCCAGGGCCTCTCCCTTATACATCCGACAAAGCTGTCCCATGGCACTATGGGCCAGATGTTTATGTGCTTGGAGTGAAGCAAGAGTTTGATACAAGTACCGGTATCAGCAACATCACCGGGCCTGCCAAAATTACTCGCAGTGGTAGGTTGTTTTCACCAGATATTTCGCCACCAGCTATTCAGAAACCCCTTATCATCACACCTGCAAGTGTGCATGTTCTACTTCCTAATCAAGTTCCTGTTTCTACCCCTGCTGCCGAGTCCTCTGACGCTCGGGGCAAAGGGATTGCTACTGATTTGCCTGCCCTGACGGAGGCGCCGAAGACAACCACTGTTGAAGCCTCCCAGCAAGAGATGGAGGAGATCCTCAAGATTATCAAGAAAAGTAATTTCAATGTTGTCGAGCAGTTGGGGCACACCCCCTCTAAAATTTCTATGTTATCACTGTTATTGTGTTCAGAGGCCCACGCCAAGGCCCTGATCTCCTTCCTGAAGACGGCCCATGTGCCACAAGAAACATCTGTTGATCAATTTACTGATTGTGTGGCTAACTTGACTGCTGATAACGGGTTGGGCTTTTTTGACGCTGATCTGACTGCAAAAGGAAAGAACCATAATGACGCCCTGCATGTCTCTATTGAATGCAAGGGCACTACTCTTGCCCATGTGTTGGTAGACACCGGTTCTTCACTAAACATATTGCCCAAGAAGGCCCTAGACAGATTGGATTGTGAGGGTCTGGAGCTCAAGCCCAGTAACATTGTTGTCCGAGCCTTTGACGGGTCGAAAAGGATGGTACATGGTGAAGTTGACATTCCAATCAGGGTTGGTTCTCAAGTTTTTGATTCTACTTTCTATATGATGGACATCCGTCCATCCTACTCTTGTTTGCTGGGTCGTCCATGGATCCACAAGGTTGGAGTTGTGACCTCCACACTACATCAGAAGCTGAAGTACCCAGTTAGAGGGAAAATTGTTACAGTTCAGGGGGAGGAAGAGTATATGGTCAGCCACCTCAACTCGTTCCGGTACATAGAGATGGATGGGGAGTTCATTGAAACCCCCATTCAACACTTTGAAGAGGTGCCTCAGACGTTGGCATCAGCTGAAACTGTGATTGAAGACCCTCCTTTGAAGATGGCTTCCTTAAAGGATGCCCGGGCTGTGATTGAGAAGGGTGAGTGCGCAAACTGGGGCCGACTTCCTGACTTCACTCCGAAGACCGACAAGTTTGGTTTAGGCTTCACTACAGAGGCTCAGAGGGCTGTTCGCAAAGCGAGGATTGGAATACCTCCTGTGTTTGTCACCAACCCAGGAGTGAATGCTATTGAAGACGACATGGAGGAATCAGAATTTGACAGCTGGATCTACCCAACAACCGACAGTGGACCAAGCAACTGGACTGCCAAAGACTTCACACCTATTACTTTTGTCACTCAGTAATGAACTCTTTTGTTTTCAATTTGTAACAAACAATATGTTGAAACTTTTATGGCTCGGAGTCCTACCCGGGGCACCGTGGCTCCATTTGTGAGGGCTTTTGTATGACATTTTCATATATCATTAATCAAAACATTGGACGTTTGTTGCATTTCAAATCTTTTGCTCCTTTTCTTTCTTTATTATATATTGCAAAACAGCTATATTTACACACACTTACTTATACAGATTCCAATCCACTCTGGATCTCACTGGTAACGACTCTGATACTGCCAGTTATGACTTCGAAAGCCCGATCAACTTAGCCGAAGACGAAGGGGAAGATGATTGCAAAGTGCCTGGTGAACTTGCAATACTGCTACTCCAGGAAGAGAGGGCCATTCAGCCACATGAAGAGCCAGTGGAAACGGTAAATCTGGGTACTGAGACAGACAGAAAGGAAGTCAAGATTGGTGCAATCTAGAGCTCAGTGTGAAACAACGGTTGATTCAGATGTTGCATGACTATGTGGAAATATTTGCTTGGTCTTACGAAGACATGCCTGGTTTGGATACCGACATTGTGGTTCATCACTTGCCTACCAAGGAAGACTGCCCTCCGGTAAAACAAAAGGTCCGTCGTATGCATCCAGAGATGTCCGAGAAAATCAAAGCTGAGGTTATGAACAGTTTGATGCCGGATTTCTAGCTGTGACTTCTTACCCTCAGTGGATCGCCAACGTGGTTCCAGTGCCGAAAAAGGATGGTAAGGTCCGGATGTGTGTTGATTACAGGGATTTGAACAGGGCGAGCCCTAAGGATGATTTCCCTCTGCCTCATATCGACGTTCTGGTTGACAACACTGCTCAGCATAAAGTTTTCTCCTTCATGGACGGCTTCTCCAGTTATAATCAGATCAAGATGGCTCCTGAAGACATGGAGAAGACCACTTTTGTCACTCAGTGGGGCACCTTTTGCTACAAGGTCATGCCTTTTGGGTTGAAAAATGTTTGGGCAACCTACCAACGTGCCATGGTTGCTTTATTTCATGACATGATCCATCATGAAATAGAAGTATATGTCGACGATATGATTGCAAGGTCCCAAACTGAGGAGGAACACCTTGACCATCTACGGAAGCTGTTTGACCGTCTAAAGTTGTACAAGCTGAGGTTGAACCCAAACAAATGCACCTTTGGGATGAGATCTGGAAAATTACTAGGTTTCGTCGTAAGCGACAAAGGCATTCAGGTAGACCCTGCCAAAGTAAAAGCCATACAAGAGATGCCAACTCCTAAGACAGAGAAAGAAGTCAGAGGCTTTCTAGGACGGCTGAACTACATTGCCCGATTCATCTCGCATCTAACTGCTACCTGTGAACCAATCTTCAAGCTACTGAAGAAAGATCAAGTGGTACGTTGGAACGATGAGTGTCAGGCTGCTTTCGAAAAGATCAAAGAGTATCTCCAAGAACCACCCATTCTTATGCCGCCGGTGTAAGGGAGACCTCTAATACTATACTTGACAGTACTTGACAACTCAATGGGGTGTGTGCTGGGGCAGCATGACGAGTCTGGCCGAAAAGAGCACGCTATTTATTACCTGAGCAAAAAGTTTACCGACTGTGAGACTCGGTACTCACTGCTCGAGAAAACTTGTTGCGCTCTGGTATGGGCTGCTCGCCGACTGAGACAGTATATGTTGACTCACACTACCCTGTTGATTTCAAAAATGGATCCAATCAAGTACATATTCGAAAAGCCTGCCTTGTCCGGAAGAATAGCAAGATGGCAAATGATCTTGACAGAATATGACATCCAGTACACGACTCAGAAAGCAATCAAGGGAAGTGTATTGGCAGACTATTTGGCACACCAACCGGTGGACGATTACCAGTCGTTGAACTTTGAATTTCCAGACAAGGATATCATGGTAGTGACTGATTGTGAAGTACCTGGACCGGATGAAGGACCTGAGGAAGGATCCCGATGGTCTATGCACTTTGACGGAGCCTCGAACGCTTTGGGTAATGGAATCGGCGCTGTGATTATATCCCCCAAAGGCACTCATACTCCACTCACCTCCCGGCTATGTTTCAACTGCACCAACAACATGGCAGAATATGAGTCATGTATCATGGGTCTTCAAGCTGCAATCGACTTAAGGATTAAGTTTCTGAGTGTCTTCGGAGATTTCGCTCTCGTGATCAATCAGATCAAAGGCGAGTGGGATACGAAACACCCAAATCTTATTCCTTACAAGGAGTATGTGCTGACATTGCTTCCCCACTTCGAGGAGATAACTTTTGAACACTTCCCAAGAGAGGAGAATCAGTTAGCGGACGCGTTGGCTACAATTTCTTCTATGTTCAAAGTCAAATGGGACAACGAGGCGCCTCAGATCATTATCTGGAAGTTGGATGAACCTGCACATTGCTGCGATCTCGAGACTGAAGAGGTAACAGAAAAACCCTGGTATCATGAGGTGAAGAGGTACTTGGAAGCTCAAGAATACCCCGAGGGTGCATCCGTTAACGACAAGAAGTTTCTGAGAAGGTTCGCAGCAAAGTTCTTCCTCATCAACGACATTCTGTACAAGCGAAACCATGATTCGACCTTACTGCATTGTGTGGATAAGACTGAAGCAGAAAAGATCATGGCAGAGCTACATGAAGGTACCTTCGGGACGCATTCCAGTGGATATACCATGGCAAAGAAAATCCTTCGGGCAGGATATTTCTGGTCCACAATGGAGGCCGACTGTTATCAGCACTCACGAACCTGTCATAAATGCTAGATCTATGCTGATAAGGTGCACATTCCTCCGGTTCCTCTGAACGTCTTGACAGCACCTTGGCCTTTTACAATGTGGGGCATTGATATGATCGGCGAGATCCGACCTACGAAATCCAACGGGAATCACTTCATCCTAGTCGCGATTGATTACTTTACGAAGTGGGTTGAAGCGGCTTCCTACGCCACCGTAACCAAGGGCGTCGTGGCACGTTTCATTCGGCACAACCTGATCTGTCGATACGGTGTACCTGAGAGGATCATTGCAGATAATGGTACCAATCTTAACAACAAGATGATCACTGAGCTCTGCGAGCAATTCAACATACAGGACCACAACTCTTCACCTTATCGGCCGAAGATGAATGGGGCTGTAGAAGCAGCAAATAAGAATATCAAGAAGATTGTGCAGAAGATGACAGTGACCTACAAAGATTGGCACGAAATGTTACCGTTTGCTCTTCATGGTTACCGCACCTCAGCACGGACGTCAACAAGGGCAACTCCCTTTTCCTTGGTCTATGGCATGGAGGCGGTCTTGCCTATTGAAGTCCAGATACCCTCTCTCCGGATAATGAAGGATGCAGACTTGAGCGAAGATGACTGGATCCAGACTCGGATTGATCAGTTAAACCTAATTGACGAAAAGAGACTCACTGCTATTTGTCATGGTCAGACGTACCAAAAACGGATGATCAGGGCATTTAACAAGAAGGTCAGACGACAAGAGTATCAAGCCGGAGACATGGTAATCAAGCGCATCATTCTCCCTCAAAGTGATCCCAGGGGCAAATGGACCCCTACGTACGAAGGACCATTTGTGGTTAAACATATCTTCTCAGGAGGAGCTATGATTCTAACCACCATGGACGGTGACGACCTTCCTCACCCCGCCAATGCATACATAGTAAAAAGATACTACGCATGAATCAAAGACCCGCTAGGTTGACACACCTAGGCAAAAATAAGGGCTTCCTGGCGAACCAAAAGGGTTCGGGCAAAAATAAGGGACGAAATGAAAAAAATCTGTACACCCGGCAAGTCGAAAACCTGAAAAGGCGGCTTAGGCAAAAATGGGTATCCCGGTGGACTGAAAACCCGAAAGGATGGTCCAGGCAAAAGTTAGGGATAAAGCATAATACTATGTCTCATTGGATCACCTTGCATCCAGAATTCGGCATCAACTATCGGGCTCAGATAAATTCAATCAATCAGCTTCATTTTCAACTAAGCAGCAAAGGGATGAGACGCTTGAAGACATAAAGGCGATAGCAGAGTTGGAACCCAGTGTGATTATTTTGCACATAGCTGTTTTGTTTCCTTTTCACAAAATTGTATAAACTCTATTTTGCTCGGCGGCGTTCTCTTACTAGAATGTCAGCCTCTTGTACACAAAAACACCTATTTACAGGCAAATTTCAAAATCAATACAAGTTCAATTTTTTAGACAAATTATCCATTGTTTTTCCTTTTTTCTGTTTTGTTTTGCGAAGAACGTCCAATGTTCATTTTTGATATATGCATTTGACATTAATTGCTAATCACGAATAGTTGCATGCGAAACAAAGGATTAATTACAGAGGACATCAGAAACAGGGGCAATTTAGATTTGTCTAAGCGATCTAGTTGCTTTGTCCACCAAGGTACTAAGGTAAGGTCAGCTGAAGAACGTAACCAAGTCACCTTCACTCCCCACAAAGCAAAACCAGATTTCATCAATACTCTCCCCAGGAAGAGTTGGTCTCCCCTCAGCCCTGAAAAGACACATTGTTCCCCTAGCAAGTCAGCGATACCCTCCCCAAGCAGAGTTTAGTATACTGTCAGCCTTAAGGAAGTTGGATATCCCCGGAAGATCTAAATATTCCCCAGCGGAGTATAGACATTCCTCAGCAAGCATCCCCGACAATCTTAATATAAGATTGTTCCCCGGTGGAGTACAGATATCCAGTATAGCCATTCCCCAGTACAATTCAAAAATGTCCCCAGGAGAGTGGAATCCACATCCCCAGTGAAGTCGCCGATAGATTCTGAAGCTTATCCCCAGTAGATTCTGGAAGCTTATCACCTGCAGAGTACAAACGTCTCTCCCAGACTTTATTCAAAGGTTATTTCCCCACCAGGGTATAACTGGGTTATCCTCAGCTAATTACCACGGGAAGATCGTCCTCAGCGAAGTTCTTCCTATCCCCAGCGGAGTTCATCAAAATTCCCCAACATAACTTATCAGCAGAATCCCAAGCGCAGTTTATCGTTGAAATCCCCGACGGAGTCTATCGTGGAAATCCCCAGCAGAGCTCTCATCAAAACCTCAGCGAAGTATCTCTTCCCACAGGGTAATCCCCCACAGAGTAATTTCTCCAACAAGTTTATTCCCCAACGGAGTCATCTTCTCCTACCGGTTTATTTTTGCAACCGTCATCCCCAGCGGAAACGAAGAACTCTACTCTTCAAACATTAACTCAGGATTTGATTCCCCGGCCAATCGTCAAGGATTTATTTTCCTAGACAAAAATACATTCATAAACATTTCACATTTCATACATCCTGCTTGCATACATGATAAAGTGCATACAACACTATCTCATTTTGAGCATCATGCACATCATGACATTGCATACAACTAATGTTGTGCCTTTTCAGGAAAAGTCAATCCAAAGATGATTACTATCAACTATCGCAATTCCATATTCATTCCTGTATCTAGCCAGGGCACATCTGTGAGTGATTGATTGTAGATTCGATACCTGTACCTAGCCAGGGCATATCTGCATGAAGAGTTTGAAGATCAACCCCTGTAACAGGCCAGGAAATTATCTTTCATTCTCAGGTCAGAGGCTTACACCTGTATCCAGCCAGGAAAGCTATCTCTACCAACCTTTTGCAATTCCAGATTCGATTCCTGTATCTAGCCAGGGCACATCTGTGAGCAACTAATTCCAGATTCGATACCTGTATCCATCCAGGGCATATCTGTAGACAACAATTCCATATTCGATACCTGTATCCAGCCAGGGCACATCTGTAGACAACAGTTCCAGATTCGATTCCTGTATCTAGCCAGGGCACATCTGTGAGCAACCAATTGTAGATTCGATACTTGTATCTAGCCAGGGCATATCTGCATGAAGAGACTGAAGATTAACACATGTAACAAGCCAGGAAAACATCTTTCTTTCTCAAAATACGCAAGTTCTCGCTAAGGAATCTCTTATGCGATCAACACCTCCAAATGGCATCTATAAGCCCATTCCCGACAAGGTTCTGTCACGTCCCCAGATGGCATCTGTAAGCCCATCCTCCTATCCATCCTATCTCCAAATGGCATCTATAAGCCCATTCCCACCATCACATTGCTGATACTCCAGCGTGCGAGTGCAAATTTTCGGGCACTCTAGTGTCCAATCTCCTTTTACCTTCGAGCCGCGAAAGGCAAACTTGCCAATCTAACTCTTCAGGTCTAAGAAGATTGAACAGGGGCAACTGTTGTACCCCAAAATTTTCCCTCCCATTTCCTCAACATTTTCTCACCACAAGACCCTTGGAGCTCAAGGTCAAGTTAGGGTTTACTCTGCTCAAGACTCCTCCTTGCACTGTTGACCCAAATTAGGGTTTGAGTTTGCACAAAGATGTTTTGACCTAAAATGCCTAGGATGACTTTCATGCTTCATATTGGACTCCCAAGTTTATCCATACCAAGTTTCAAGTCTTGATTCCAAACTTTGCCCAGTCAATTGGACAGTTGACCTAGAAATCAACTGTATTGGGGAAAAGTCAACTGTGGTCAATTGACAGTCAAACCTCATGAAATTTGACCCTCATCAACACTATGAACTCATATGAACCATTTGGTCAAGTTTAGATCACAATTCCACAAGAAATTTGATCAGATCACCAAAAGGGCAAAATGGTCATTTTTAGGGTTTTGACTGCACAAAGGCAATTTTTGACTGTTTGACCTAGCCAATAGCAAACCAAGCTCACATATGGACTCAAGGACCCAATGGTATTTGTCTTGACATGTTCAAACAAGTTCAAAAGATCCCAAATGCACAAGATTGACAGATGAATTTTCCAGTCAACTGAGTCAAATTTGACTGTATACTGAAAAGTCAAACTTTGACTTTTTGGTCAAAATCAAATGTCAAGATTCATTTTTCATCAAGACATGTCAAATTATGAAACTTATTTATCAAGAAATCAAAAATCACAAATTAGGGTTTGAAATGAAGAAATTTCATAACTTAGAATTTTTCTAAGTTATGAAAGTTCCTAATTTTTTCCTAACTTTGTCCCACTTTTTCATCAAGATACATTTGGATTCAAGGAAAACTCAAAACATGAAAGTTATATTCCATTGCAAAATCTACAACTTTGATTCACAAAGTTTCCTCAAAAGAATCTTGTAGCTCAAGTTATGATTTTTGGAACAAGGGTGCAAAACAGTCTTAACTTAGAAAAATTTTGACCTATTTTAGGCAGGATTTTTGCCTAACTTCATGGCCACTTTTCACATGCTTCCACTTGGAATTTCAAATTTCATTACAAATATGGATTGTAGTACACATTCCAAGCTTTCCAAAATGTCCAAGAACTCATCAAACACCCTTGTGGTTATGGAGAATCGAATTTGTCAATATGGGCAAAACTCACTTTGTTCATGAGCCATTTCCATGTCCATAACTTTGCATTTTTGAACTCAGCATGCTCTAAGCTAGATTACAGGCCTTTTATCTCATCCACACTCAATAATTTAATGCAAAACCTTTGTGTCCTAGCATTATCTTGTCCATTAAGCCATTACACAAAAGATTAACCTTAATATGGAAAAAGCAAATTATCCATTTTTGAAAAGTATGGCTTTATGTCAAGTTTGCAAATCATGAAGTACAATGCAAATCCTTTTGGCACAAGTTCAGGGATATATCCCACTGATCAAGACAAAGCTTTGCAGCACATTTGAGGGGCCTGCATAAGCCTAGAAACCAACTTGTCATTTTTTGTTTAAGTTAGAAGAAACTTGGCATATTGATATCCAACTCTCATTGCTGCAAGAACTAGCTTAGACAAACTTGTTAGACACATCCCAAACAACATAACTGAGCTAAGGCACGACCAAAACACCTTCCAAACCTCATCATTCATCAAAACACCATCCTACTGCAGAAAACAGAGTCACCTCTGCAGTTGGACTTCCATAACTCAATCCACTCGTGCATTTTTGCTAAAACCAGTTCATACACACTCCATACCACATATACAAACTATCCCAAGCATTGGACACGACCTGTAACACCTCTAACCAACTTCACCATTTTCACTTTTTCTGTTTTGCAGGTTGATTGCCATAGCTTGATTCACTTGGTTTCAAAGCAAGCTAAAGGTCGGAGAAGCATCCCTGACCTTCAAGCAAGCTGTACAAGTCCTCACATTGCACTGAAAGTATCTCCATTACCAGACACGATCCAAGCTGAACAGGTAAGTTCATGGACTTCTATCTCTCAATCTAGGAAGAGTTAGCTTTAAGTTTATGAATGAAAAATGCACTACTCATGGCCCTGAAGCTATACATATCCTCACTTTCCATTTATATTGCATGTGCTGAGAGAATTTGGAACCTGAACATTAGAAAAAACTTAGGTTAAGAATTAGGGATGGAGAAATTCTCTCTCATTTCTGAGAGTTAGATCAAGTTCTTGGTATGTATGGAATCGTGGCTTGATGCTTGACATTTCTCATGTTGTAAGTTTGTGTTAAAAGTCCAGGAATCAGGATGTTTGAACCAGGAGGGAAGGGCGCGCGTTTTTGACATTTTTTGTCTGGAGGTTGAAGACAACCTCTCTTGGGCTGGGCCTGAGATATTTTTCCTTTTTGCACTTTCATTTTTCACATACACCTCCCTGGCCCATTTTGAGATATACTTGTCATTTTTTATTTTTTCCTTTTGATTTTGTTTCTATTTTTTATTTAAGCATGAAAAAATATTAAAATTATTTTCCCCACATTTTTTGCATTTTATTTGATATTTATTTGGTTTCATTTAGTTTTGTACATAAATAAACATAAATATACTTTTATTTAAAATAACTAAAAATAATATAAACACTTTTATTTTCTGATTTTTATTTTATTTTACCTTTGAAAACATGTTATAAAAAATATACTTTTTTTTTTTGTAAATATTAAATATTTTATTTTTGTATATATTTAATAAATAATATAGATACTTGTATATTTATTAGTCTATTTAGGTTAAAAACATAAAAATAATACATTTTTATTTTTTATTAATATTTAACTTAAAAATTCACTTTTTGACAATATACTTTCTTTTTATTTATTTTTTACACATAATTAATAAATATTGCATACATTAAATAATTAATACTTTTATTTAGCAAATTAGGGTTTTGCCCTAAATACATAAAAATACCAAAAATTAATCATTTTTATTTTTGTTTATGGGACACATAAAAAACACTTTTTACATACATATAAAAAATCATTTTTTGCATCTTGCATATTTATTATATTTTATTTAATTATTGTATATTAATTAATTTGTATAATTCAATTTGGATGTAATAGTTAGATTTTAATTTCTTGCTAAAATATCCCCATTTGAACATTTGTACCCCCCATCCCTTAATTTGTGTTGTAATAATTTAGGACCTTTAAATTTCGCACTTCAAAGCTCTCTAATTATGCCATGATAGAATTAGGTTTTTGTATGCAAATTAAAAACAACAAGTAGTTTGACCTAAATTCAAGATAAACAAGCATGAAAATGGACAACACTAATCACACTTGCACCCCTAGGGTACTCCACTTGTTGCCTTCAAAATAATGGGCCATATTGCATGTTAGGTATCTTTGGAAAAAAACAAAACAATCAAATGATCATAGTCCCTCGATGACGCTTTCAAAAGTTGCCTAAAAATGATCAAGTCCCTTAAAGGAAAAATTGCCCAAAGATACTTGGCACCATTGCAATCATGGTCCAAACGATGACCCGCGCCCGTCCCGTTCACATCCTAACACAAGATTTTCCACCAAATACAATGGTGGAACAAAATTGTTAAAAGGTTTAAAACATAGCAATGATCTTTGAGAAATTTAGAATAGATTAGCTCTTGGTTACTTGCCAACTTGCAAAACAAAAACACTTGCCTATTTTTCAAAACCATACATCACAACATATTTTCAAAACAACTTTCAAAAACATTGAAAACTTTTCCAAAAGACATACACTTTTGTATACATCCCAACATGGATCATTACAAAGGTTGCCACCACATTGGCCTCTTTTCAAAACATTTTCAAAACCCACACACACAAAGCACCATTTCAAACAATTGAAAATCAAGGCAAGTTGATCTAAGCAAGTAACAAAGAGCCCATGGATAACCATGGATAGAAAGGGTGCTAATACCTTCCCTTTCTATAATCTACTCCCCGAACCCAAGAAAACATATCAAAGGTTTTTGCTGTGCTTTTTAACCTTTCCTTAGGATAAAATAAAAAGTCGGTGGTGACTCTTGCTCAACCAAAACATTTGCGAAAACAAATGCAAAACCTCAAGTCAGTTCTCCCACCGTATCACAGTCATCTATACGAACCATGTTATTGGAAGTCAGATATGCAAATATAAAATTGGATATGGAATGAATACAATAATCTGAATTAAGTATACTGCAATCAAGTAATAAGTTATCAGTCATTTATAGCAAGTTGCTATAAATACTATTTCCAATGGCAATTATCAAAATAACTATCAAAATAGTTTGTCGAACACTTGGTGTGAAATTGAATTTTATGAATTTTCCTTTGATGTGTGTTGATATAAAAAGCACTTATAATTAAAAGTGTTTATAAGCAATATTAAGACTTGATTCAAAACAAAAACAATTCGAAAAAAATCCTATGATTCAATCGATTACGCAATGCTATTAGATAAATTGATTGATGAAAAATAAAGAAAGAAAAATAATACGAAAAAGAGACACGAGGATTTGTCTTCATAGTTCCCCACTTTCATCCTCACGTGTGGGTACGTCTACGCCTAATTCCAATGGAATTAAGATAGTTCTTACTATGCAAAAAGTTTGATACAAGAGTAGTGTTCCAAGAGAAACTCCACAAACCCTAATGTTTGTTGTTTATTCAACCCATTATCTTCCTTTTATATTGATAAATATCAAGACACAATAGCTGCAAATTGATTATCAAGATCTTGCTACTCCTTTGCATACTTTATCTCCAAAGCTTTTGCGCACCACCAATTTTAACTACTGTAAGACAAGACTTTAATTTCATTCGCCATTCTCGCACTACTTCCTTTACGTTACTTATATCCTAAGGATACTTTGTGTTCTTTATCTCCAAAGGCTTTCACTAGGCCGCAATCCTCTTTTGAATGTCTTTCACGAAAACCCCCAAATCAATTAATGATATTGGAGGAAAAACCTGTGGTTTTTCCAGATGAAGACCCCTACACATCTCAACCCAATATTTTTGGCTACACAAGAACCTAATTGGACATTATCAAACCTTGTCTAGGTGGAAACCCAACAAAAGATTATTATGATGATTTGTTAGTGCGTATGCATAGGTTGGAGGTTGAAGATGAAGAGCAACCATAGGAAATTTTTATGGTGTAAGTGTTGTACCCCAAAATTTTCCCTCTCAATTTCTTAAGAATTCTCTCACAAGATCTCTATTAATTCAACACTGCACAAGGTTTGATCAGCTCCATACACCTCCTCGAGCACTAATGACTCAAAATTAGGGTTTGAGATTATACCAGGACAATTGGACTTTTAATGCTTCATATGACTTTCATGGATCATTTTGGACTCCCAATATTTCTCATGTCAAGTTTCAAGTTTTGGATCACATTTTTGCTCAGTCAACTCATCAGTTGAGCTAAAATCAACTGTATTGGGGAAAAAGTCAATAGTCAATTTACAGTCAAACTTCACAATTGTTGGTCCACATCAATATTATGAACTCATGTATTTCAATTGATCAAGTTTGGATTATAATTCCTCAAGAAATTTGATCAGATCACCAAAAGGGCAAAATGGTCAAAATTAGGGTTTTGACTGAAGAGGCTTAATGTTTGACTGTTGGCCAAATGCATGATTTGTTGATTTTAGACATGATATCCATAATCCAAATGCATCATTTTGACCTAATGGCATGGTTCAAAACATTTCAAATAATCAATTGATTGGTAGTTGAAATTTGATCAACTGATTAAAAAGTCAATTGTACACTGAAAAGTCAAACTTTGACTTTTTGATCAAAATCAAGTTTCAAAAATCATATTTCATCAAGACATGTCAAATTATGAATATTGTTCATCAAGAAATCAAAAGTCAAGATTATTTTGAAAAAGTCAAAGTTCTAAACACTTAGAAATTTTTCTAAGTGTTAAGAAAAACATGATAATTTCATAACTTTGTGCCAAATTTCCACTATAATGCAAGATGATTCAAGAAAACTATCAACATGAAAGTTGTAGATATAAATGAGATATAAAACTTTTTAGTACATGACAAGTTCTAAAAATTCTTGGATTTCAAGTTATAAATTCATAAAGACATGTCCATGAAACAAAAACACTTAGTGAAATTTTTCGCTAGTTAGGCAGATTTTTGACCTAACTTCTTGGCCAAGTTTCACATAGTTCCAAAGTGATTCTTCAAAAATGTCAAACATAAAGGTTGTAGAGGATATTACAAGATTTCCAAAATGTCCAAGAATTGATTAATATCATTCTTGAGAAAATAGAATCGAAGGCAAGAAGTTAGGGTTTCAAACTTAGTTTACAAGGCAGAATTTTTGTGATGAACATGATCCAATCTTCAAGCATGTTGTACAAATCCCACTTTACAGGCTTCTAACATTCATTTTACTCCTTAATTAAATGTTTACACAAGTTTTATAGCTTTGATCCAAGCATTTGATACATTGTCCAAGTGGTTATTCCATTTTTGGCACAAAGTCACCACTTCCATTTTGGAAAAGTAACTTTAATCACAATGTCAACTCTTCTTGAGCCCATACATTGTTGCTAATGACTCAAAAACACTTCAATGCAAGAAGCAACATATCTAAAACTTTCTAACCACCCTACAAATCCTTGTACTTCACATTGAAAACATGTTTATCAACTTTGCTTCAAAATCAAGTAACGAAGCCATAACATGTGATTTCAAATTTTGAGTTGTTTCAAGTCCTCAAACCTCTTGCCTGTAAATTAGGACAACATTTGCAACCTAAGGGACGAGTTCACAAGCCCTCAAACACCCTGAAACTCCTCAAAGTCAAAATTTTCATTTCAAATCTCCATTGTTGCACATTCTGACCTTAAACACCAAACTCATAATCTACTCGTGTGTTTCCTCTCCAAGTCAATCCTAAAGCTCCCTAACATCAAACATAACTCATCCTTGTCCCTGTTTTGAAACTGTGACACCTCCATCACCATCCTCCATAACCAAAAACAGAGCTTTGCATATTGACTTCTCCAGCACGATTCAACCATCCTCAACACAAACTAATCATTGTATTAGTTTCATGGAGGTTCACTGAAGCTAACTGGATCATCATAACACGTTGAAAGGTCCTATAACTCTAAACATGATCTTCAACTGCAATGTGAGTTTTTTGACTTTTCATCTCATTATTTAGGCATTTTTAAGCTTGCATTTTCAAAGACAAAATGTAGATATCATTACCCTGAAATTGACCATTTCCTTAGAATTCATTTATATTGCTTGAGTAGAGATAATTTTGGACTTGAACTTTCTAAAATTTAGGTTAGATTTGGTACCATTCAAAATTCATACTTATATTTGATTTATAGTTTTAATTAGTTACATTTATGAATTCGTGATGAAATTTGCCACAAGTTTCATGTTTACATTTTTTATTTTGGTTGAGAAATGAATGAGATACAGTTGGTCTGGTTGGGCGTGAGGTTGAAGATGAAGTACATGCCTAGGAATGGATTTGCAATATATATTTATGGTTTTCTTTAAGTTAACGAATGTATAGCCACCCCAGTGGTAGAGAGCGCGCGCGTAAGGCTTTGATGTTAAGGGTCCTGGGTTCGAGCCCCAGGAGCACCTTTTTTTTATTTCTTAACACTTTTTTGTTTCATTTTTGTTTGACATCATGTGTTAGGCCTCCCATTCAATGGACCTTGACTCGTTCACTCAGTCTCACCCTCATTTCACTTTTTCAACACAGGCCCAATTATTTTCTTTAGTTTTTTTTATTTCTTTTTCTGTTTATAAAATCACTAATGGGCTAGGCCTAACAAACCATACAACTGTTTCACTTCGAAAACACCCCAAACCTGTCTCTCACCCCCTTGACCAAATTTTTATTACTTTTTATTTTCTTATTTCTATTTTTTTATTAATATAACTATGATTTCTATTATTAAAAAAGGACAAAATATTTTATTTTATTATTCATACTATATACATATACTTATATTTTTTTTTCCTTTCAAGACAAAAAGACAACATATTTTCTTGTACAAACTTAATCTTTTTTTAATTAATTAATAATTAGGCTAGGCTTTAACATATTTTCTTCTAATTAAAATTAAATTAGAACTTAAGTTTTCTTTTAATTAATAAATTTTTACTAGTTTAATTATTATTCAAAACCTTTTCATAAAAAAAACCCTAAAAAATGCTCCTTTGTTTAATTTCATTTCTTTTCATTTTAAACTTAGTTCAATTTTCCCATTTTAATTAATTATTCTCTTTTAGTTAATTAGGTCAAGAAATTTTTTAACAAAAAACAAACAAAAATCTATTTCTATTTTTATCCTTGTACATTATATTCATTTCATTTCTTGTATATTTATCAAATTCAATATGGTTATAATAGATAATTAGGGTTTAATTTCTTGCAATTCCCATTTGTAAATTTGTATACCCCATCCCAAAAATGATGTAATAACATAGAACATTTATTTTCCGCAATATATCACTTTCATATAAATGCTATAAATTAAGGATTGTATGGAAAGATAAAATCAATACTTAGAAAACTCTAATTCAAGATAAATTAAGCATGAAATACAAAACACTTACACACTTGCACCTCTAGGGTTAAATCCACTTTGTTGCCTTAAAAATGTTCATGTTACGCATGTGAGACATCTTAGCACAAACAAACAAAATACAAGATCAAAGTCCCTCGATGACGCTATAAATGTTTCCTTACAAATGATCTTAGTCCCTAAAGAAAAATGCTAAGATATCTCACAACATTGCTATCCATGACTATACAATGATCCACGCCCATCCCTTTACATCCAAAGATAGGGTTACTTGCCAATCAATGGTGAGATAACAATATCAAAGGAAGGGAGAAATGAAAAAAAGACTTTTGAGTAGGTAGAACGTTCTTAGTTGCTTGCTCACAATCCATCTTCAAAACAAGACATCTTTCCAAAATACACCAAACACTTTCAAAACATGAAATATTTTCAAAAAGTCCAACACTTTGTATGCATTCTTATAGAGACGATAAACATTACAAAGTTTGCCTAAACGAAGGTGCTTTTCAAAAATACTTTCAAAACCCATCACAAACACATTTCAAACAAAGAAATTTCAAAAGTGATCTAGCAAGAAACTAAGAGCCCATAGATAACTATAGATGAAAAGGGTGCTAACACCTTCCCTTTTCATAACCTACCCCCAAACTCAAGAAAATATCTCAAAGGTCTTTCCTATTCTTTTCACCCTTTCCTTATTGGATAAAATAAAAGTCGGTTGCGACTCTTGCTATCCGCAATAATTGCGATCAAACACAAAACATCCAAGTCAGTTCTCTCACTGTATTACAAAACTGACGACTCTGCTGGGGACATACTTTAAAGTGGGGTTACCTTAGAGTTAGATCATATTTAATTGCTTTCATTGTTTGACTTT
This sequence comes from Vicia faba, assembly GCA_948472305.1. NCBI lineage: Eukaryota > Viridiplantae > Streptophyta > Magnoliopsida > Fabales > Fabaceae > Vicia > Vicia faba. Next base: position 1,297,141,437 of record OX451736.1, read on the forward strand.
CTTGCTTTACATTTATGGGTCCTTGTTTGGGTTTGTATTGATCCTCTACCCGAATCAGGGGAACACCATTAGGTAAGTAGCAATAGATTGTGGAAATTGTGCAGGGTATACCGACATGGTTGAAGTTATGGCTACGTTAGTGTAACACATTTATTGGTACTGGTAGCCTTTGAGTTTAGTCAAGGATAATACAGGCCCGTTGTGTGGTGTCATGAAGAACTAACTGACCTTAGAACCTTTAATTGAACAACTTGGCCATTAGGAAGTAGTGAGATAGCCGGCTTTGGTGCAGTCTAAAGTTGGTTGATACTCGATACTACGCTCATTGAGATCAGACTTTCGAGATATTTCGGTAGCCAATAAAGAAGCTTGCACTGAAAGAATGTCCGATGAAGAAAGATCAATGATATTGAGATTCCCTAGAATCCGGTTACTTTATAGGACAGGTTGAGCCAACTAAACTTCAAGAGGGTACTTACCTATGAACCTCATTCAAGCCTAAACCTAAAGACTTGTTTGCTTTGTGTGTATATTTGTTTGTACATTACATTATGACATCATACAAAGACCTTTAATTCCAATACTTTTTTCCAATAAAAGAGGGATTGAAGTATACATCTTGGGCTTTCCAAAAAGTCCAAGATCATCATTGAAATTCTGGCTGCAGATACTCAATGTCACGTTCAATGTTATGACACCGTATCTGACTTACTATATGACAGTAAATACAAAAGCAATAAAGAACACAGTCAATTGTTTACCCAGTTCAGTGTGCAACAACACCTACTCTGGGGGCTACCAAGCCAGGGAGAGAATCCACTATAAGAGATGTTAATTCAGGAATAAACCAACCAGTTTATCTCCTTCACTTAAGACCTACCCAATGTAATTCTAATCTAAGTACAACTTAAACCTGAGTTCCTACTCACTCCCCCTCAATCACAGCAGTGATACATAAACCAATTTGACTTAAGAATTGATGAAGACACTCTTCAAAAACACACACTTGATTAAGCTTCACAGCTTTTTAATCAAGCAACACAATCACTCGTGCTTCACAGCTTTGAGTGATGCATACAACTAACTTGACTCTGCTTCACAGCTTTGGTCAAGGAACATTCAAACACTCTTGCTTCAAAGCTTAGAGTGCTACACAACCCTTACAATTTTAAACCTATTCCAAGACACTTATCACAATGATAATAGCTTGGAGTACAATAAACAAATCTATACAGATTACAAATGATCTTCTAATCAATCAGCAGGGATTCTTGAAAAACAGCAGCTCTGTTGAATATATAGCAGCTGCAACTTCAGTTAGGGTTTCCAAAAACCTAGGGTTAATTCCGTTTGACCTAAAGACCAGGTCACAGGACTTTATTAACCAGGTTAGGGTTGAGCTAGGTTATCCCTCAGAAAACGCAGGATTCTGTTCAGAAAGGACTGAGTTATTTCCTGAAAAAACTCAGACTTATCCAATCCTTCAAACCTGTTAGTTCAGAACAGGATGTCATAACATCTGTTATGACATCTGAGAAAACCTGTCTACTGATTTAGCAAAATGTGATCATTTTGCAAAAATGCTCAGATACACACTTATAAACATCAGTATTTGAATTACAATATTTTTCTGCAAATGTACCTAATGAGTTAGTACAACCTGAACTAGAATGTTATGACATCAGTCATGACATTCACACATACACTTGGGATTTACCAAAAATGCAAGCCAATACCTAAACACCTACAAACTCCCCCTTTGGCAGATTTTTGGCTAAAGACCCTAAAACAATCAGAGATAGATAGCAGCAGAATTAAGTGACAGCAGCAGAAAAATATCACACAGAATGTCAAGTACTAATTGAGCAAGTACCAAAATATTCTCCCCCTCTTTAGCCACAAATGGGCCAAAGATACATGTTCATAAAATTTTACAGTTATCCAAAACAAAATAATAAGATCAGCAGCAGACAACAGCAGAACACACTTCCAAACTCCACCAGCAACACCACCAAGCAGCAATCAACCTTCAAGCACTGTCATCAGACTCAGAGGATTCAGGATTCTTTCTTTTCTTGTGAGCAATGTCAGCATTCTTCTCTTTGTTTGATGTCTCAACATTCTTAGAGACATTTGGATTTGTTTCAGCATTTGAGCTTTCTTGGTTCAGAGGAACAGAAATGCCAGGGACTGAGTGGTTCTCGTTCAGAATTCTTGAAACAATTTTTGCTATTGCTTGATTAACATAGGCTGTCCCTTCCCTATTTGCAATTTCAGGGGGAACTGAAGAGGAAGGATGAGATGGATTACCTGCACGTCTTGTTCTCAACTCTTTGGCCTTGGTGGGGTTAGTTTTATGAGAACAGATCTCCAGAACGTTAGAGTTCAGACAGGAAGAGATTGTCCCAGAATCTTGATCAGAGGAAGAGGTTGAGATGGTCGTATTGGATGATGATGGTGTTTGAGACATTTTGTCAGTTTTGAAGGACCAACAACAAATGAGGAGAAATTTCTGATTGAGAGACTGGGTTTTGATGAGGAGACGAGAGAAGAGGGAAGCAAAGGAGTGTCTATTCAAATTCTTAAAAGAATTGTAGGAAATGAGAAAATACAATTTTAAACCAATCAGAACAGGCATAAGTCCTTTGGTCTTTGTTTTAAGCAAAATTAATTGCTACAATTCCTCATGTTGGCAAATACCCAGCTTACCCCTTAAGTTTTCAAATTGGTTTGCATCCAAAGCCTTGGTAAAAATGTCAGCCAGCTGTAGCTCAGTGGCAACATGTTCCAATTTGATTGTCTTCTCTTCTACAAGGTCTCTAATAAAGTGATGTCGTATGTCAATATGTTTGGTCCTGCTATGCTGAATGGGATTCTTGGATATGTTGATTGTACTTAGATTGTCACAGTACAATGTCATAACATCTTGTGTGACATTATACTCAGTGAGCATCTGTTTCATCCATGTCATTTGAGAGCAGCTACTACCAGCTGCAATATATTCAGCCTCAGCAGTGGAAAGAGACACACAATTCTGTTTCTTGCTGAACCAGGAAACCAGATTACTTCCCAAAAAGAAACATCCTCCAGAGGTGCTTTTTCTATCATCAGCACTACCAGCCCAATCAGCATCACAGTAGCCAGTCAGAGCTGGTTCACAGCCATGAGTATACAACAATCCATAGTTGTAAGTACCACTTACATACTTCAAAATTCTCTTCACTTGATTGATATGTCTGACTTTGGGATCAGCTTGGTATCTAGCACAAACTCCAACTGCAAAGGCAATATCAGGTCTGCTGGCAGTTAAGTACAACAAGCTTCCTATCATGCTTATGTACAGACTTTGATCCACCTTAACCCCACTTGAATCTCTGGAAAGCTTTAGATGAGTAGGAGCAGGAGTTCTTTTGTGACTTGCATTCTCCATACCAAACTTCTTTACAATATTCTTAGCATACTTGCTTTGAGATAAGAAGATTGAGTCCTCCATCTGTGAGACTTGTAGTCCAAGAAAATAAGTTAGTTCTCCCATGAGACTCATTTCAAATTCAGCCTGCATCTGGTCAGCAAAGTGTTTAACCATATGTTCTGACATTCCTCCAAACACTATGTCATCAACATATATTTGGGCAACCATCAACTTCCCTCCTTCAGTTTTGACAAATAGAGTTTTGTCCAAGCCTCCTTTTCTGTAGCCTTTGTCTGAGAGAAACTTTGTTAACCTGTCATACCATGCTCTAGGAGCTTGTTTCAGCCCATATAGAGCTTTTCTCAATTTGTAGACATGATCAGGATGGGTTGGATCCACAAAACCTTTAGGTTGTTCCACATAAGCTTCCTCATTTAAGTACCCATTTAGAAAGGCACTTTTCACATCCATCTGAAATAACTTGAACTTCAGAAGACAAGCAATTGACAACAGGAGTCTGATTGACTCCAACCTGGCTACAGGTGCAAAGGTTTCATCAAAATCAACCCCTTCAACCTGGGTGTATCCTTGAGCAACAAGTCTTGCCTTATTTCTGGTGACAACTCCTTCAGCATCTGACTTGTTCTTGAATATCCATTTTGTCCAAATGATGTTAGTTCCTTCAGGTCTAGGAACCAGTTCCCAAACTTCATGTTGCTTGAATTGGTTCAGTTCATCTTGCATTGCACCAATCCAATATTCATCAGTTAAGGCTTCCTTGACATTTCTTGGTTCCATTTTGGACACAAAACAAGAATTTGAGATGATTTCTCTAGATATTGTGATGACTCCACTATTGGGATCTCCTATGATGAGCTCTTTTGGATGATCCTTCTGAATTCTGATGGAAGGAGTCTTGCTAGCTTCCTTTGATTCAGATTCTGTTGAGGTGGAGTTGGGTAGATCATCCTGTTGGGTTGAAGTCTCAAAGAATGTCTCAACAGTACAAGGAACATCTATTTCTTCATGATTGTCATCAATTATAACATTTATTGATTCCATCATGGTTTTGGATCTGGAGTTGAATACTCTATAAGCTCTGCTGTTTGATGAGTATCCTAGAAATATGCCTTCATCACTTTTGGAGTCCAGTTTTCTTCTTTGTTCACGATCAGATAGGATATAGCATTTGCTGCCAAACACATGGAAGTACTTCACAGTTGGTTTTCTTCCTTTCCAGAGTTCATATATGGTGGATGAGGTTCCTTTTCTCAAGGTGACCCTGTTATGAACATAGCAAGCTGTATTCATAGCTTCAGCCCAAAAATACATAGGAAGTCTTTTGGCATGTAACATTGCTCTGGCAGATTCTTGTATGGTCCTGTTTTTTCTTTCCACAACTCCATTTTGCTGAGGTGTTGTGGGAGAAGAAAACTCATGACTGATTCCTTCTGAAGCACAGAAGTCATCAAACTTGCTGTTTTCAAATTCCTTGCCATGATCACTTCTGATTCTGACAATACATCCTTCCTTTTCTCTTTGAATTCTCTTGCACAGTTCTCTAAAAACTTCAAATGCATCTGATTTTTCCCTAATGAAATTAATCCAGGTGAATCTGGAAAAATCATCCACAACCACATAGGCATATCTTTTACCACCAAGACTCTCTACTTGCATTGGTCCCATCAGATCCATATGGAGGAGTTCTAGAACCTTAGAGGTGGTCAGATGTCTTGACTTTGGATGTGACATCCTAGTCTGCTTACCCACCTGACATTCACCACAAACTCTTCCTTCATCAATTTGCAGTTTTGGAATCCCTCTGACTGCCTCCAAGGAGATAATCCTCTTCATACCCCTTAGATGAAGATGGCCAAGTTTTTGGTGCCACAGTTTCACCTCTTTTTCTTCGTTTGCAATGGAACACACAGATGAGAAATTGGTGTTCTCAGCCTTCCACAAGTAACAGTTGTCTTTGGATCTGACTCCTTTCATTACTATCTCTTGTTTGTCATTGATTACAAGGCATTCAGATTTTGAGAAATTGACCTTGAATCCTAGATCACACAGTTGACTGATACTAATGAGATTAGCGGTCAGTCCTTTCACCAGCAGTACTTCATTCAGACTTGGAACTCCAGGGTAGTCCAAATCACCAACTCCTTTGATTTCACCTTTAGCCCCATCTCCAAAGGTCACAAAACTGGTGGAGTGAGGCTTAACATTATTGAGGAGGTTCTTGATTCCAGTCATATGTCTGGAACATCCACTATCAAAGTACCAGTCTTCCTTTGCAGAGACCCTCAGGGAAGTGTGAGCTATCAGTGCAGTAGCCTTTTTCTTCCATTGAGGAGCATGTGGTACCTTTTTAGACTTAGGTTTGACACCTGAGTTCTGATTAGGGTATCCATGTAATCTGAAGCAGAAGGGCTTTATGTGGCCATATCTACCACAATGATGACATTTCCATCTTTGGTACCTTTTCCTCATGTGTTTCTGTTCCTGATGTCGAGAGTTGTGTTGAGACATCTGTTTTGACATTTGCCTACCAGAACCAGATTTCGTTGCTTTCATAAATCCTAGACCAGATTTATTTCCCACATTTTGTCCAACCTGTAGGATCTCTTCCAATTTGTCAGTTCCATTTGTCAACATCTTGATAGATTTGGTCATTTGATTCAGTTGTGAGTTCAGCAATTGAACTTCTCCTTCTAGATGACTTATAGTTTCAAGGTTTGCCCGTTTTTCAGCCTCCATCTTTATGATGAGTTTTGATTGTTTCTCATTCTGCACACAGACTTCAGTACTTCTGATACACAATTCCTTGTACGTATCAGCCAGTTCTTCAAAAGTCACCTCTTCATCACTGATGTCACTTTCAGAGGTACAAACACCAGTTAAAGTAGTAACTCGTTTGGCAGTCTCTTCTTCAGAGTTACTTTCTGAATCACAGTCAGACCAAGTAACTGTCATTCCTTTTTGTTTCTTAAGAAAGGTAGGACATTCAGCTCGAATATGCCCATATCCTTCACAACCATGGCATTGAATTCCTCTGCCTTGAACTCCCTTCTCATCTGACCTTGGTCTTCTGCTGGAACTGTCAATGTTAGAGGAAATGTTATGAACATTAGACCTTGACTTTGGATCTATTCTTTTGATGAGTTTGTTGAACTGTCTTCCGAGCATGGCTATAGCTTCTGAAATGTTTTCTTCAACATCAGTGTTGGACATAAGTGTTATGCTCTTGTTCTTTTTGACATCATCATTAGTGATTCCCATCTCAAAAGTCTGAAGAGACCCAATAAGTTCATCCACTTTCAACTTGCTAATGTCCTGGGCTTCCTCTATGGCAGTCACCTTCATTGCAAATCTTTTAGGCAAGGATCTGAGAATCTTCCTCACCAGTTTTTCTTCTGACATTTTTTCTCCCAGTGCTCCTGAGGTGTTGGCAATCTCCAAGATGTTCATGTGAAACTCATGAATGGTTTCATCTTCCATCATTTTTAGATTCTCAAACTTAGTGGTCAACATCTGAAGCCTTGACATTTTTACTTTGGAAGTTCCCTCATGAGTAGTTTTGAGAGTGTCCCAAACTTCCTTGGCCAGTTCATATTGATGAACTAATCTGAAAATGTTTCTATCAATTCCATTGAACAAGGCATTTAGAGCTTTGGAGTTTCCCAGGGCTAACTCATCTTCTTCTTTACTCCAATCTTCCTCAGGCTTCAGACTGATTGTCCCATCTTCCTCAGTTATGGTGGGATGAATCCATCCTTTGTCAGCAGCTCTCCAAGCCTTTTTGTCCAGAGATTTTAGGAAGGCAATCATACGAGGTTTCCAGTAGTCATAATTAGTTCCATCCAGAATGGGTGGTCTATTTCCAAAAACTCCTTCTTTGTCCATAGTGCCAGAAAGTAATATCCCTAGATCTCACCCAGTAATACAGGCAGGGTGCCTGCTCTGATACCAATTGAAATTCTGGCTGCAGATACTCAATGTCACGTTCAATGTTATGACACCGTATCTGACTTACTATATGACAGTAAATACAAAAGCAATAAAGAACACGGTCAATTGTTTACCCAGTTCAGTGTGCAACAACACCTACTCTGGGGGCTACCAAGCCAGGGAGAGAATCCACTATAAGAGATGTTAATTCAGGAATAAACCAACCAGTTTATCTCCTTCACTTAAGACCTACCCAATCCAATTCTAATCTAAGTACAACTTAAACCTGAGTTCCTACTCACTCCCCCTCAATCACAGCAGTGATACATAAACCAATTTGACTTAAGAATTGATGAAGACACTCTTCAAAAACACACACTTGATTAAGCTTCACAGCTTTTTAATCAAGCAACACAATCACTCGTGCTTCACAGCTTTGAGTGATGCACACAACTAACTTGACTCAGCTTCACAGCTTTGGTCAAGGAACATTCAAACACTCTTGCTTCAAAGCTTAGAGTGCTACACAACCCTTACAATTTTAAACCTATTCCAAGACACTTATCACAATGATAATAGCTTGGAGTACAATAAACAAATCTATACAGATTACAAATGATCTTCTAATCAATCAGCAGGGATTCTTGAAAAACAGCAGCTCTGTTGAATATATAGCAGCTGCAACTTCAGTTAGGGTTTCCAAAAACCTAGGGTTAATTCCGTTTGACCTAAAGACCAGGTCACAGGACTTTATTAACCAGGTTAGGGTTGAGCTAGGTTATCCCTCAGAAAACACAGGATTCTGTTCAGAAAGGACTGAGTTATTTCCTGAAAAAACTCAGACTTATCCAATCCTGCAAACCTGTTAGTTCAGAACAGGATGTCATATCATCTGTTATGACATCTGAGAAAACCTGTCTACTGATTTAGAAAAATGTGATCATTTTGCAAAAATGCTCAGATACACACTTATAAACATCAGTATTTGAATTACAATATTTTTCTGCAAATGTACCTAATGAGTTAGTACAACCTGAACTAGAATGTTATGACATCAGTCATGACATTCACACATACACTTGGGATTTACCAAAAATGCAAGCCAATACCTAAACACCTACAATCATCATGATATAAAAATTAAGCAAGTTATGGCTTGCCCAAGTTGGGAAAATTTGGGAAATTTCAAGAAATATGCATTGAGCAAATTTGAGCTTTTAAGGCAATAGCTCATTTTTTTTGGACTTCAAACATCTTCCTAAGAGTATAGAGGACTCTTAAAACCATTTTTGCATAGTCTTGATTTTATTTGCATTTTATATTAATTTTATTTAATTAAAAAACAAATAAATTAAAATTATTGCAAATTATATGGATCAATATGGTTAAAGCTTGTTTTAATGCATGGAGGGGTCCCAATTTTCGTGTACAGCAGGGCCAACATGTCCACATTCATGCAAGTTTGAAAATGGACAAGATCCCACACTTTTGGCCAAGGTTACATATTAGTATTTAAGGCATTCAAATGTTTGTCTATGGTTATTACAAGCATTACTTTTCATGTCTCATCACTCCTCTCTATATAAAGAAGGCATTAGCAAGCATCAAAGACAGATACACAACCTGGAAAACCTCTGAAAATTTTGCAAAAAAACATCAAAGTTATCAATTTCGAATTTCTGTTTCCAGCCTTCCTTAGTCCAAACCAAGGATCCTAATCCACTCCTGGAGGTCCCTTGAAGCATTTACCATCGCTACCAAGCCTTGCAGCATCATAAAACCTCATAACTAGACTTACGGTTTGCTTCTTTTCTCAAATTCATTTTGCTCGAATTATGCAATATAAATGCATTTTGATCAAACATTACTGATTATTGGAGTGTTTGCATGCTTTTTGCATAGTTAGATTGCAGTTTTGATGCATGTATCGTGATTTACCATCTCTAGGGTTTGAACTCTAGAATTGGGGTTTTTCGCAATAGCCAAAATTAGACCCACCCAAGGGTACCATTGTGCTCAGAAGGTTGAGGCCAATCAATCCATGGCCTCACATTGAATTTATTTTTTGTATCGTAGATTTTCTGATTTGCAGGTGCTATAGTGACAGACAAAAACTGTCACTATAGATCCCCTTATCTAAGACGACGGATGGAGGAAGGGGACGAAGTTTGGCAGTGTCCCATTGTCTAGTTCAAATAAAGCACGCGTTTTTTTATTATAATATATCTGATCATTTTTCTTATATTATATTATTATTCTATTTTATGTAACGAATAAATTGGCAGCTCAGTTGGTAAGGGGAGACGCATGCATTGGAAAGGACCTGGGTTCGATACCTAGGTCTGATGTTTTGTTTTTCTAACAATTATTAAATGCAGATTTGGTGCATGCATTAGCCAGGGGTTCACCATGCACCCTACCATTAGCACCATCAGATCATACTCAACCTGGATCCAGTGCCTCCAACAAGTAGTCCATATCATGGACTCTCCAGACGTGCCCACACAGGATCAAGTGTTGGTTTGGGCCTTCACATCCTGAGCCTAACGCAAATTCAACTTGGCACCCCTTGTTCTACTAAATAACCCCTAGGCCCATTTAGCATTTCTTTTTTGTTTTGTTTTAATTTCTTTTATTTTCTTTATTTAATTTAAAAAATAATAATAATAAATCACAAAAATAATAGGTTACACTATGCCAGAAATAACCTACGAAAGCGCTTTTTTTGGGCTTTAAAAGCGCTTAAAAGCGCTCTCGTAGGTGGCGCTGCTAAAGGTTTTAGCAGCGCTTTTTATTCAGAAAAAAGCGCTCTCGTAGGCCTACCTATGAAAGCGCTTTTTGGTAAAAAGCGCTTTCATAGGTAGGCCTACGAGAGCGCTTTTTTCTGAAAAAGCGCTTTCATAGGTGTATTCAGAATGCGTGTCAGGCAATCTAAAGTAGGCCTATAAGAGCGCTTTTTGTTCAGAAAAAAGCGCTATCGTAGGCCTACCTATGAAAGCGCTTTTAATCAAAAAGCGCTTTCATAGGTAGGCCTACGAGAGCGCTTTTTTCTTAAAAGCGCTTTCATAGGTTTTCTACTGAAAAATCTAAAATTTAAAAAAATTCTAAACCTGCATTTTTTTGCAGCAAACCTGTAATTCTTAAACCGGTATTTTAAAATCTAATCTAGAAATACCAATATATATTAGTTTTAATCCAAATACCAAATGTAATTCAAATACCAAATATTATATATATATATATATATATATATATATATATATATATATATATATATATATATATATATATATATATATATATATATATATATATATATATATATATATATATATATATATATATATATATATATATATATATATATATATATATATATATATATATATATATATATATACACAAATACCATTATAATCAATTCATATCCAAAATATATATACACCATGGTAATTCAATATTAACATGTTTTTAAACGTAACAAAATACACCCTAAGAAATCAGCTATATAACACTAAGTAAATCAATCCTAATCTACATATATATCCAAGGTCCTGATCCTGCAATATGAACATAATAACACGGTCAGTGTTGTATACACAAAACAATATATTCATAATTAACCAATTTTCACACAACAATGTATTCGTACCTTATTATAAGATTCTTAGCTCAATAAAATATTGGCACAACTCCTCTTTGAGTTCTTCCAATTGACGTGGCGAGTAATATGGACAATTGTATTGATCAAAATACTACATTACAAAACAAAATATATGCATGATTTAGTTTAATGTAATAAATTATATGCAAAATCCGATAAGTAATAAAACAAAGTATAAATCCATACCGTGATTGGAATCTCGATTTCATTCATTTGAATGATTTCTTTGATAAACTTCAAAACGAAGTATCCGCAATCTATGCCGTTTTGTTGTTGAGGGCACTACATAGAAAAATAAATAAGATTATACACATCTATTGATTTATCAAGTAGCATAAATATTATAAGCAAAATTGTTGAAATTTATATACCTGTACTTTGATGCAATTAATGTTGTTTGATTTAGACCGTGGTACTCGTGCTTCCCTTTGACATCGGAATACTTGTATTGAACTGATGACAAAATTAAAATATTTATTTAGAACAATGACATTGAAATAATTAAATATATAAACACAAACGAATATTTAGAATAATGTCACTTACGTATCAATCAGTAGCTTCATTTCTGGATAATTTTTCACTAACATCTCTTTCTTTTCTTGGTAGGAATATGTTCTACTCGTCTCTTAACAACGCGGACGGTTGGATTGATCCAAATACCCTCATTATGATCATTTCTAATGCATGATTCATTCTCATTTTGATCATTTCTGGTAAAAGATTCAATGTCAACACCAGTATCGCCTTGGTCTCCAATCTTTTCATCAATTACTTTGTTAGAGAAAAGCACTATAGACCATTTCGTACTTGTCGGATCAGTGACATAAAACACTTGTTTAGCTTGAGAGGCTAGAATGAAAGGCTCATCTTTGTACCCCGCCCTGTTAAGATCCACTTGCAAAAATCCTGACTTATCCATCCGTATACCATTATTATTTTCAACCCACTTGCAACCGAATATAGGAATCTGAAATTTCTCGTAATCAAAGACCCAAATGCGCTCGATAACCCCAAAATACGACAGATTTGAAAATTTCGGGTTTAAGTCCTTCACACTAGATATGTGCATTGCTTCAGCTACCAAGGTGACACCACTATTTTGCACAGTACTTTTATCATCTTGTTCTTTGGTATAAAATGTGTATCCATTAATTGCGTATGCGCTATAAGAAAACGCAACCAAACTTGGACCATATGCTAAACATCTCAACCTTTCTGTCACTGAGGCGGGATCTGAACGATACTTTGAATAAATATGTTCCTTAAACCATGGTATGAAACTTCGATTGTGCTCTCGTACAATCCAATCAAGAAAATGTCTTACGTACAAAGATTTCCAATATGGCAATTCAAAAAAAATCGACCTCTTCTTCCACCCACCTGTGACAACTTTATGTGCAAAAGGCTTGCCAAACTGAATATTCACATCTTTCACCTTTTCAAAAATTTGATCACCTGTCAAACCAGGCGGAGCTCTACGTTGTTCGGTATCTCCGTTGAACGCTTTTCTCCATCCACGATACTGATGTTTAGAAGTTAAGAATCTACGATGACTGAGAAAGACATTCTTCTGACAAAGTTTCAATCACATGGTATCGGTTCCGTCTTCACAAACAGGACACACTTTTTCACCTTTAGTGCTATACCCGGATAGATTGCCGTATGCTGGAAAATCGTTAATTGTTCCAAACAACATCGCCCTCAAGTTGAAACTTTCTTTCCTATAACCATCATAAACCTCCACACTGTTCTCCCACAAAATCTTCAAATCTTTGATTAATGGTTCCAAGTATACGTCTATGTCATTTCCTGGTTGTTTAGGCCCAGAAATTAACATAGACAACATCATGTACTTACGCTTCATACATAGCCATGGAGGTAGGTTATAAATCATAAGAATCACAGGCCATGTGCTATGCGAGATACTTTGAATACTGTGTGGGTTCATTCCATCAGTAGACAATGCCAAGCGAAGGTTTCTTGCTTCTTTTCCAAATTCAGGATAATCATTATCAATTTTCATCCACTGTGGAGAATCTGCCGGATGTCGAAATTTTCCATCAATAATTCTTTCATCTGAATGCCAAGTCAAGTGTCTTGAATCGGTTTCACTACGATACATCCGTCTAAATCTCGGGATTATAGGAAAATACCATAAGACTTTTGTCGGAGACAACTTTTTCTTATATCGAGGGGCACCGCATTTAGGACACTCATTTAACGATGCATACTCGTTTCGAAACAAAACGTAATCTTTTGGACACGCATGTATCTTATCATAGCTCATGCCAATGGAGTACAACATCTTTTTGGCCTCATACGTTCGATTGGGAAGAACATTATCCTCTGGTAGCATATCTTTCATAAGGGCTAATAACTCTGTGAAACTTTTATCCGACCATCCATTGCCGGCTTTTAAGTTGTACAACTTTAACACCGCAGACAATCTTGTGAATTTTGTACAACCATTATACAACAGTTTCTCTGCATCGCTTACCAACCTCTCAAACATTTTGGGACAATCGTTAAGATCTTCTTCAAGCGCTTCTACAATTTCTTCGACTCGATCATAATCGTATGTATCTGTGCAATCATCATTTGAAACATAGGTCCTTGCATACCCTGATTCAACATTCGCGTTACTTTTCTCACCATGCATATTCCAACATGTATAACTCCTATCAATTCCATACCGAATTAAATGCGATGCCAACTGAACTGCGTCAACCCGGTTCCCATAACAGCAATACAAACAGGGACATGTCATACGACTGGGGTCTTTAACGTGCGCAACAGCAAACTTAACAAACTCGGAAACACCATTCTCGTAGTCTTTCGACAATCGATTGGAATACATCCATGTCTTATCCATATCAACTAATTAGTGCACAAAACAGTAGTATACTGCGTTTCTGTCAAAACACAAAGTATACACGGAATGAATCCGTATCAAGAAAATGCAACATACGAAAGATAATTTAAGACAAATTCATCACAATATATACCAGTAATTTGAGGAAGAAAGTTACCTCTCAGATGTTTCGAACTCTAAGAAACGCGGAGAATGAGCGTCGTACGTCGAACTAGGCCGGGAAACGCTGCGAGGAAGAAGAATGGAAATTCTTAGTTTAATTCACAAAAAATGTAGTGGTTATAGTTTTACACATTAGGTGAGTTGTGAACTCATTCTCATATATATTATTTGACGCCATTCGGTTTTTGTAGGTGAATCTCATACATAGGTAGAATAACTTCTGATTTCTAAAGTTGGAATTCTACTCATTCTTATTTCTTTTTCTCTTCTTCATTTACAACCTTTCACAACCTTTATTTTCTGCTCAATATATTCACAAGTTAATTTTCAATTTTTTTTCTCTATAATTTGCTTGTTAATATATTATCATCATGATGTTAATTAGACTAATATAAACATGATGGATCAATTAAATTGTTAATTGTTATTATTATTTTCTTTAAGAATTTAATTTAAAAACTTGTCATTCTAGTTTAAATTGTTGGTACTGTGATATCATTGATGGGAGAGTCCAGCTACTAACAGTCCAGCTATTTATTATTAACAATCCAACTACTAACAATCCAACTATTAACAGTCCAACTATTTAACTACTAACAAAGTTTTAACTTATTGCCAAAGCCAATTTAACTACTAACAGCCCAACTATTCACTCTAACAGAAAATTAACTAATTGTTCTCAATTTCATAACTAACATCAACACTTCAACATAATTTGAACACCGATATTAGCCAAACTCTATTATTCAAAATCAATACGGATAAAGTGACATCGACATCAAAATATCACTCGAGTTAAACTCAAACTTTATGGTATTGAAACAAAAAACTCACTCAAATTAATTCAAATCAAGTAGTATTTCTCATAAGAAAAATAGCACACAAAATACTCCTAAGAATGGTGCTGACATCATAAGATATCACCTAAAGCCCGCATTCTAATAGGAAACAAACTTCCATACACATATAGAGATTATTTCAAAAACAATTTGAAATCAGATTAACACAATTACTATTCAGAATCTCATTCATATTCACACAACCATAAAAGAAAATACTAACACTGATATGAGTATCAATCATATTTAACACCAATAACAACAATGTTAGCAACAAGTCCTCATTCAGGAAAATAGCATGGCTTACATTAAACTATTAACCTAATTTCATTATTTTTAATTCAACATTAACACCTTAAAACAAAATCAGCACCAACAGTATCATGAAAATACCAAAAGAAACTCAAAAGAAAGATGATAGTGATGCTTACAACGACTGGTGTCACGGTGAAGATTGTTGGCTGGAGCAGGAAGTCAGGATGGAGCTAGTTGTATGTTGTGACGAAAGAAGCACAGAGGGAGTACGTTGTCGCTGAATGGTGTGTTGGTTGTTGTTCGTGAACAGATAATGGAAGAAGAAACGAACGAATAGGAACAGGAACGTCGGCAGGAATGAGAGAACGGCGGCAGGAACAGGAACAGGAACGGCGGCAAGAAACGAACAAACAGGAACAGGAAGACGAAGAAATGAACAAGTGAGGGCAAATTTCGTATTTAGGGAAACAACCTACGAAAGCGCTTCTAAAAGCGCTTTCTAAGACCCATATATGAGAGCGTTTCTGAGGTAAAAAGCGCTTTCATATGTCCCCCATATAAGAGCGCTTTAGAAAGCGCTTTCGTAGGTCCCCCTTTCAGAGCGCTTTTCAAAAGCGCTTTTATAGGGCCACCTATAAGAGCGCTTTTCAAAAGCGCTTTCGTAGGTTAGATATTTCAAATACCTATGAAAGCGCTTTCTGAAAAGTGCTTTCGTAGGAAACCCTATAAAAGCGCTTTTTTTTTAAGCGAATTTTTTTTAAAGGCTACGAAAGCGCTTTCTCTTAAATTTATTTTTTGTATCGTAGATTTTCTGATTTGCAGGTGCTATAGTGACAGACAAAAACTGTCACTATAGATCCCCTTATCTAAGACGACGGATGGAGGAAGGGGACGAAGTTTGGCAGTGTCCCATTGTCTAGTTATAAAGCACGTGTTTTTTTATTATAATATATCTGACCATTTTTCTTATATTATATTATTATTCTATTTTATGTAACGAATAAATTGGCAGCTCAGTTGGTAAGGGGAGACGCATGCATTGGAAAGGACCTGGGTTCGATACCTAGGTCTGATGTTTTGTTTTTCTAACAATTATTAAATGCAGATTTGGTGCATGCATTAGCCAGGGGTTCACCATGCACCCTACCATTAGCACCATCAGATCATACTCAACCTGGATCCAGTGCCTCCAACAAGTAGTCCATATCATGGACTCTCCAAACGTGCCCACACAGGATCAAGTGTTGGTTTGGGCCTTCACATCCTGAGCCTAACGCAAATTCAACTTGGCACCCCTTTTTCTACTAAATAACCCCTAGGCCCATTTAGCATTTCTTTTTTGTTTTGTTTTAATTTCTTTTATTTTCTTTATTTAATTTAAAAAATAATAATAATAAATCACAAAAATAATAGGTTAGTTTCTTTTTTTTAATTAAACTAATTTTCGAAATTAATTATTACTTCAACTTTAATTTTTTCTTTAATTTAAAAATGAGTTAGAATTTAGGATTTAACTTATGTTTTAATCATTTTCTTTTCATAATGAAAACCAAAAAGAACATAAACTATATTTCTTAATTAAATTTATTTTTCTAATTAAATTTTAGGATAGTTTAATTATTTTCTTAAATAAAACAAATACAAAAAAATGTTAGGTTTTTGTTTAGAATTTAACTTTGATCAATAACTTTCTTTTATTTTAATTAATTAAATATAGGTTTAATTTAATTTAGCATTTTCCTAAATAAACAAAAATAATCAAAAGATTTTCACTTAGCATTTTCTTAGTTTTTCTTTTAGACGTAATATTTATTTTGCGCGTATTATTTTTATTCTCGCATGTTATATAATAATGTAATTGATTATGGATTGTAATAGCCCTAATTAGGATTTTTTATTTTCTGCACTTTATATTTTAGTCAGATATAACTGTAACTGTCCCGAAGCCCTCTAATAGCTGTAGGACTTTATTTCTCGCTTTTTATCTTCTTATATGCTTTATATAATTGCTAGTAATTAGGTGTGCATGACAAGATAAAGTCAATTAATCGTTAGATCACTAACCTCAAGATAATATAAGTGGAAAAAAACACTTCTCATACTTGCATCCTTAGGGTATTCCTCACTTGGTTGCCTCGGAAAATAATGGTAATGTCCCTTAAACGTATGGATATCTTAGAAAAGACCCTCGGTACTAAAATCATCAAAAATATTATGGTCCCTAACGTCCCTCGAGTTGCCTACGAGAAATGATCTTGTCCCTCGATGTTGCTTATATGATGATCGTCCCTTCGAATGCTAAGATATCCTTACATGTTGCATTCAATGACCATAGTGTCCCTTTCGATAGTCCCTCAACATCCAACGATAGGGATACCTACTCACTAATAGTAGGATAGCACTATCTAAAGGAAAGGAGGAAAAGAACGTCCTTTTTCGAGTAGGTAGATGACTCTTAAGTACTTGCTCAAACCTAAGTTCTCACACTTACACACTTTACAAAAATCTTTTCAAAAATGCTTTATCACACTCTTGAGGACTGATACAAGAGTTAGCATAAAGCAAACAAAAACTTTCAAAACACACAAACAGTTTTCAAAATGAGCAAGTACCTAAGAACCCGTGGAAAACCACGGGTGGAAAGGGTGCTAACACCTTCCCTTTCCATAAATCTCCAAAAGGGTCTTTTTCTATTCTTTTCACCCTTTCCTTTATTGGATAAAAGAAAAGTTGGTGGCGACTCTTGCTTACCGCGACATTTGCGAACAAAAAATGCAAACCAGTATATAATAGTCGGTTCTGCCACCGTATCACAATTAACATCACATTGTTTTACCAAAATTGCTGCCAACAAACACTTAGACATACCATTAGTTAGTAGTTAATCCTATCTATTAGATGTGAAGGGACAAGTGTTGGGTTATCGTATGATCATCGAAGGCAACATGTAAGGATACTTTAGAAATTATGTTGAAGGGACTATCATCATTTTTCTTGTAGGGTCATCGAAGGGACTAGATCATTTTGTAGGTAACTCGAAGGGTCATCGAGGGATTAGATCTTTATTTAAAAGGGACCATGATGATATTGTATATTGAGGGTCTTTTGCTAAAGTATCCCCATTTTCGAGGGACATGACCAATATTTGTAAGGCAACAAGAGAGGTTACCCTAGAGGTAAAGCATGTAAAGTGTATTATCTTCAGTTATTTAATCTTGAAAATTAAGGTTATCTATATTACTTTTAGTAGTCTTGCCATACAAATCCTATTTTACTAGCAATTAAATATGTACAGAAAATTAAAGTGTTGAATGTAAAATTCTACGTTATTACATGTCTTTGGGGTAGATACATAATAGGAAAATGAGAGAAAATAAATATATGCTATTACAATTGAGAGTGTGATCTATACACTTGATCTATGAGTTTAAATAGCAAAAGATGAGAAAAAGAATGTTAGAAAAATGTTAAATGCCCTAAAAATTCTATGTGTTAGAAAACATATTTTTGGTGTTTTTGTAGAAAATAATTTGAGTGTTAATAAATAGTAATTAAAACCTAATTCTAATCAATTTTAATATTAAGAAAAGGCTAATTAACTTAATTAATTAATAAATAAAAGTATGTTAAAAATTAATTACTAAATAAAAATCCTCAATCCTAATTTGTTATGGTTTTGAAAAAAAAAAGTTTAAGGTTTGTTAATGGTTAATTAGAAAGTAATTAGTAAAATGGAATAAAAAACTAGGGTTAGTAAAATAGGAAAAAAAAACAAAATGCATGGGGTGGGAGTTGAACCCACCCCCTTGATCTCAAAGGTATGCCCTTCTATCCACTTTACCATGGTGTTGTTTGTGATATGGAATAGGAACCAATCAATCTATTATAAACCTGCGTGTTATCCTGAAAAAAGCAAAATTATTTGACAAGAGGAGGGATTAAACTAATGCCTCTATAGTTAACGCACATCACACTTACCACTCGTCCATCAGTTGTTACGCGTTTATAACATGATAAGTAAACATTATATAGTAAACATAAGTATTAAAATCAGAAATCAAATAAAACACAAAACGCACGTAGGAGGTGGCCCTGGAAATATTAAATGAGCCAATGGAATGGTGACACGCCTAGGTCACCTGAGTCAAGAGAGTCAAACCACTGTGGAGGGTGGTCAACTTCATCTTCTCTGATGAATGGGTTTTGAAAACCTACAAAAACAGATGAAAATGAAAGATCTAATAACTCAGATCTACTAGTTAGCGTGCTGCGAGTTTAATGGCATGGTTATTTTGGCCTGAAAATGCATGTAGCACAAAATACGAAGCTCAATCGAAGCTTTGCCCTAACAGTGGTAAATCTTCATCCCTGTATAAAACCTCATAAATAATGATTCTAAATTTTTCCAAACATCATTATGAACATGTATGAGTTCATCAAATTATTCAACAATGCATATATAAAAAGTTTGAGATTAGAGAAGGTTACCAAATTAATGATACTTCGTTGGTGAGTTCTGGCGTGCTTCAAGCTTGAGTAATGATTGGTATGAACTCCTGGGACCTTCAAGAGGCTAGTGTGATGCTTGAAATCGATTGAGAATGGTTGGAGATCAGAGTTTCGAGTTGCCCTGGTTTTGAGAAATTTAAGATTTTCAGGTTGCTTCTTGGAGGTAGCATGCATGTTTTTTGAGGTCTGAATGTGTTGTGTATTTATAAAGGAAGAATTGGGTTAACAAAAGTGGGAAAAAATTTGTGTGATCATGGTGTAATATTTAATTTGGGATTTGCATGAAAAGTCTCTTTTTTAAGCTCAATCTTGTGCCAATCAGCCTCACACGGTTTCTTAAGCATCAACGTGAATTTTTGGGCCTCCATGTGATTAAAATCAAAAACCTTGCGCCTTAATCCATTAGTTTTATATTTTATTTGATTTATTTTGAATTTAATTGAATAAAATCAAAATAAAAAGAAATAAAAATCACAAAAATATATGAATGGATTTAGAGGTCTAATATGAGGTCATGAACACGTTTGCAACTAAAAACTTAGGCCTATTACCCAAAAATTCAACTTTGCTCAAAGTGGATTTCATGCATTTTCTCAAAATTGCTCAACTTGAACCAATCATAACTCTCTCAATTTTTAACATATGAAGTTGATATTTGACTTTTTGGAAATCTCAAGATGTCTCCTATTACTTTCATGATGGTCATTTTTTCATTTGAAGTCTTTAACTTGATGTAAATTGCTTTGACAAAATATGTCTTTTTGTTGAACTTTACAATGACCTGTAAAGTTTTGGCTCATATCTCTCAAATGAAGTATTTTTAGCCTTGAGCTTAGAGAGAAAAAGTTGTAGATAATTTAATTTTCCTTCAAGATAGGCTTTGTTTGAGGAATTTTTGATGAAGTATGTGAAAGTTGTGCTTGGTCAAAGTTAAGTTGACTTCTCCTTAAGAAAACCCTAATTTAGTAAGTTTTGACTTTTGATGAATCTTGAGTTTTCTTGATGAGGCATGATCAACCCTTGATCAAATGATGAATGTGACTTCAAAATCTTGATGTTGACAAAAAATCTTGAAATTTGAATGTAGATTGGTCAAAGTTGACTTTTTATCCAATACAATTGATTTTCAATCATCTGATCAATTGAATGAGCAAAGTTGTACTGCAAGGCTTGAAATTTGGTATAAGGATTATTTTAAGCATGTGAGAAACCATGAAGTCCATTTGAGTCAATAGAAACTCAATTTCCTTTGAGAGAAGCAAAACCCTGGTTGTAGGTTAATTGCTTAAGAGGAGAGTCCACCTGATCAATCCTTGATAAGTCTTGAGTGTTTGAGACCTTCATGAGCACGAGGAGGTATCTTGAACCATTTTGTCTTAATAATGGAAGGGAAAATTTTGGGGTACAACAGTAAGGTACTTGTTAAAGGTGATTAAAATGCAGATGTGAAGGTGTAGTTTAATAAACCCTATATGTATAGAATAATTGTTGTACCCTAATTTTTTATTTAATATCCTACCTCCTTTTGCATCATTAAATAACATCAAGGGATCATGTCATTCATCTTTGCATCACTAACCTCGTATAAGGGGTTTGCCTTGTTTGCTTGTTATTTGTACAAAACAAGTGTGTTGGATTAAGGAGCTAAAGTAGTTGATTGATCAAAGGCATATGTGTTCCTCAATGATTCAAACTTATCATACATGATGGTAATCATCTTCATCAAAATCTCATCACATTAGGGTTTCATCATGGATTCATCAAATCCTTGAAGGGAATTAGGGTTTTTGGCACCCTGAGTTGAAAATCAGGAATTAAGGTTTTGAAGGTTGATCTCCATTGTACATTGTAATACGGTGGGAGAACTACATTGGGTGTTTTGTGTTTTGATCGCAATTGTTGCGATTTAGCAAGAGTTGCCATCGACTTTTCTTTTATCCAACAAAGGAAAGGTTGATAAGAACAGGAAAGACCTTTTTAAAGATTTTGAGTTCGAGGGTAGATTATGGAAAGGGGAGGTATTAACACCCTTTCCATTCGTAGTTATCTACGGGCTCTTAGTTGCTTGCTAGATCACTTGCTTTTGTTTGAAAATATGCTTTGTGGTGTGGGTTTGAAAATATTTTGAAAACGTCTTTGTAACGATTCGCGTCTCTATAAGAATTCATACAAAGCGTTGGTTTTGAAAATAGTTCAAAAAGGTGTTTGTGGAAGATGTTTTTGAAAGTGATTTTGAAAAGTGCCTTTGTAATAATTCTCGTCTCTATAAGAATGTGTATAAATTGTTTTAACTTTTTTAAAATGTTTCAATTCAAAGTGTTGGTGTGAAAATGGTTTTTTAGTCATGAGCAAGCAAGCAACTATGAGCATCCTACCTACTCAAAAGGTCTAATATTCTTTTCCTCCTCCTTTAAATGTTGCTATCTGATGTACCCCAAAATTTACCCTCTCATTTTTATTCAATATACTATCCTAGTTCTTCTCGAATA
Organism: Vicia faba; assembly: GCA_948472305.1. Classification (NCBI taxonomy): domain Eukaryota; kingdom Viridiplantae; phylum Streptophyta; class Magnoliopsida; order Fabales; family Fabaceae; genus Vicia; species Vicia faba. The sequence continues at coordinate 1,297,163,590 of OX451736.1, forward strand.
CTCAATTTGGCTCAGAAGTTTGATCGGACAGATTCTCTTCCTAGGCAGTAAGTCAACAATTAGGGTTTGAAGTTTCTCAAAGAAAATTGATTCTTAAAGGGTTCAAATGGTCTTCATAGATCTTCATATCTCCTCAAGGATGTTCATGCCGAGTTTCGAACCTCGCGTCACAAGTTTGCTCAGTCAATGGTTCAAACGACTGAAAATGACTCCGTTAACCCAAAACTGACCTTTTGCGAGACCAAGTTCAAGCGACTGTAATTTATTCATTATTCGATATTTTTGAGCGGTTCTTATTGCGCATGACTCTCCCCGGTGTTATCTCCAATTTCTCTTCACAAATCAAGAGCTGATTACGTGTAGAAAATCACCAAAATTCGAATGCGTTAAAGGTCACTTCTTGGATTTTGACCTAATCTTAAATAACTGTCTCCTGATTTCTAAGATTTATGATTTCCTCAAATTACGAGATCTTGAGACGATTATTTCTACATATGGTCATAGGTGATGTTGCACACGAGTTTATCTTCAAAGATTGAAAGAAAATTGCATTGGGAAGACTTTGAAAGTCATCGAATCGTCGCAAGTCATTTGTTTGACTTCAAGTGTTCTTAATCATCATTGATCTTGAAATTTGTTAAGGTTGATGTTAGTTCTCAAAGCATGATTGTTTGGCAATGAAGTTCCGTTTTTTATCAAGCATGGCGTGCAAGTTTCATTTTGAATGCAAATTTGGTGTGGACAAGAGGCGAAGATTAAGACTGTCATTTAGATGACCATGGATTTGGGTTTGAATTAACCAAGTTAGAATTGAATTTTTAAACATTTATTTTGTTTAGAAATTTGATTGGAGTACAAGATGCATTGGTTATTTGATTATTTTGTGATTGCTTGAAATCCAAGTTACCAAACCAAGATGTTTTAATCCAAAACATTCAATTGAGAATTGCAAAGTTTAAGTAAATTCAAGTTTTGAACAATAAATTTCATTACACCAAATTTATTCAAGGCTTTGTATTTATTACATTTATAAATGAAATAATTTACAAGATTTTGTTTTGTTTATAAAGAATCACAAATTTTTTGTCTACAAAGAGAGAACATTTATTTTGTTTATTCAAGTCTCCGTTGCTTCATCTTCAAGCAATCCTCGCTCGCCATCCATGCCTCATGTTCATGAAACAAAGAAGAGAAAATTAGCAATTCAAGAAAGGCGGTATGTAAAGAAAAGAAAAGAAAAGAGAATTTCATCACTAGGGTTTGTATATAGGAATTAGATTTTTAAGTTTGTTTTGTTTTATCATAATCTCTCTTCTCCCATCCTTGCAAATCACAAGGTTGGACCTTGGTTCACACGAAGGAAAAAGCAAACAAAACAAGCATATAGCAACAAGAACATGCTGCAAAACTAGCAAGCAAAGCAAGCATAAGCAGGCTGCCAAACAGCAGGCTGTTATATAAGCATCAAGCAATAACAAAATGAGTAAACAAAGCAAGCATAGCAGCAAGTCCAAGGCTACAAAAGAGCAAGCTGCCATAAAAGCAGCAAGCAACAACAAAATGTGAAAACAAACAAATATAGCAGCAAGCCTAAGGCTGCAAAAGAGCAAGCTGCCAAGTCCAAGGTCAAACTGCAAGCAAAGTAGCAACACGGCAAAACATAGCAAGCAAGGCAGCATAGGCTGCCAGGATGACAGAAGAAGGTGGCAGTAAGTAAAACAAAATGGAATAAGGCAAAGCATAACTAGTTTTCTTAGCTCAATAAACAAGTTATCATCATTTTTCAGAAATTACACAAACCCTTCAGAATTTTTCATAGAAAGAAAAGCATAGTAGCCTTATATTTTCATTGAATAAAGAGAAAAAAGATTAGGCTTGGAAATATGTCACCTAGCAATAACAGTCCCTAAACTAGCATAAGATTACCCACAACCTGCTGCACTTACTGTCCAAGCAGTTCAAGTACAAGAATCCACAGGCTGTTATACCTCAGTCCAAAACCTGGACAAACTTGCACCAAAATAGACATGCCTTAAACTACACTCAAAAGGCAGCAAGTCAGCATTCTAAAAATAGTCCAACATTCTGCACCCAAAGGCCACAAAGTCAGCTAACCCAAAAATATTCAAAGTTATCTGATTCCCCCTCCCCAAAACGCAATGGGACTGTATATTAGAAAGAGATCTGTTAGCCAGCAAAAGGGGGCAAGATACAAAACAACACAAAAACCATAGTCAAAAAAGCACCAAGAGCCAAAAAACCAGAAAACGGGCTAAGACAATACAGAACCAGAAAAACCAAGCCAAGAATAATAGAAAACACAAACTCATACAAATATATACTCCCTTTATCCCTTCAACATACAATCTCCCTCTGTCAAACAAAAAATAGAGTTATCTTCTACCTACTGCTACCAACAACAATCTTCCTCTTCTCCTATTCACCCACCACATATGCCTCTCATCTCTCTCCATCCAACCAACAAACTTACCGCCACTACCATAGCAAAAAAAACATTGCCTTACCAACCAAAAACAATTTTGTCAACCATCTTATTCCCACAACCACCATTATCACAACATCTCCTCCCCTGTTTGAAAAAAAATCACTCCTAATCTTTTGCAGAAATTCTGCAGGAGCACTCACACAACTCTCTCAACCAAAACCTTCATAAACCTCACTCAGTCTAACACCATACTCGCTGAAAAACAGACACACATCCATAACAATAGTCCTAACACAAGCGACAAAAAAAAGAGAATTAGAAGAAGAAGAAGACTGAGACAGAAGCGCATACCAGACTCAGATTGTCCTTGGATTTCTCATCATCAGCTTCGGAGTGCCAAACTCATCTCTGTTAGGTAAACACCCTTCAGTCTCTTCTTCAAGCGTGTGATGCATGTTATTATTTGTTTTGTTAGAATCGCGAAATAATGAACATCAAAGTGAGACGGAGCTTCGAAACAGAGGCGCGACAAAGAAGAGTGACCGGAGGAAGAAGATGGTGAACTTGCGAGAGAGAGAGAGGAGGGGCATATGGTCGTTTAGGGTTTCTTCAACCCTTTTCCTTTCTGCTAAGATAAATGGACTTAGGTCTGGCCCGACCCGGTCCAAGCCCAACCCATTTCCCTTTTTTTTAAACCCAACATTTATCCTTTTTTTTTTTGCAATTTGTTTTGTTTTTTTTAATTGGGCTTTGATGTGTCAATTCCTTCTAAGCCCAATCTTTTTTTTCTTTTTTTCACACCTTCAGCGTACTTTACCCCTTAATTTTTATAATTATTTTAGTTTAGGTTTAAGTTAATAATCTTAGGTTTAATTTAGCTTAGGTTTAAATTAGTAATTTTAATTTAGTTAATAATTGTAGATTCCTTTTTTAATTTAGTTATATTTAATTTAGAAATTTTAGAACTTTAACTTAATTTTAGGATTAACTTAGTTATTTAGAATTTTAAGTTTAGTTTAGAATTATCTTAATAATTTTAGTTTAGATTTAATTTAATCTTTGGTTTTAATTCTAGATTCATAAATTTTGAATTATTTAATCTTCTCAGTTAGTTTAGTTAGCAATTTTTTGTGAACAATTTAGCTAATTAACTTTTTAGTTAACATTTCTTTTTACAAATTGTTTAATTTCTTCTTGATAAACAAAATTTCAAAATAATAATAATAGAATAGATCTTTATTTTCTTTTCAAATTTCCTCACAAACAAAAAAATAAGAATTTTATTTCCTTATCTTTATTTTGTTAATTAATTTTACTTCATAAACTTGTTGTAATTTCGATTAATTGCTTGATTTGATTTGGTTGTATTGTTTGCCTATTTGGACTTTTAATCGCATTATTCCATCCCCATTTGTAAAATTGTACCCTGTGATACGGTGGGAGAACTGACTTGAGGTTTTGCATTTTGTTTTCGCAAATGTTTCGGTTGAGCAAGAGTCGCCACCGACTTTTTATTTTATCCTAAGGAAAGGTTTAAAAAGCACAGTAAAAACCTTTGAGATGTTTTCTTGGGTTCGGGGAGTAGATTATAGAAAGGGAAGGTATTAGTACCCTTTCTATCCATGGTTATCTATGGGCTCTTAGTTACTTGCTTAGATCACTTGCCTTTTGTTTTCAATTGTTTGAAATGGTGCTTGTGTGTGTGGGTTTGAAAATGTTTTGAAAAGAAGCCAATGTGGTGGAAACCTTTGTAATGATCCATGTGGGGATGTATACAAAGATGTATATCTTTTGAAAAGGTTTTCATTTGTTTTTTGAAAGTTTGTTTTGAAAGTGTTGTGAGGTGTGTTTTAGAAAATAGGCAAGTGTTTTGTTTTTGCAAGTTTGATTCAAGTAACTAAGAGGTTATCTACTCCTAAATTTCTCAAAGTTTATTGCTATGTTTTAACCCTTTTAATAAGTTTGTTCCACCATTGTATTTGATGGACAATCTCATGTTAGGATGTGAAAGGGACGGGCGTGGGTCATTGTTTAGACCATAATTGCAATGGTGCCAAGTATCTTTGGGCATTTTCTTTAAGGGACTTGATCATTTGTTTAGGCAACATTTTGAAAGTGTTATCGAGGGACTATGATCATTTGATTTGTTTGTTTTGCCCAAAGAGACCTAACATGCAATATGGCCCAATTTTGAAAGGCAACAAGTGGAATACCCTAGGGGGTGCAAGTGTGATTTGTGTGTTCATTTTCATGCTTGTTTATCTTGAAATTAGGTCAAAACTATTTTTCGTTATTTTTCGCATACAAACCCTAATTCTAACATGGTATAATTAGAAAGCAATAAAGTGCGAAAATAAATTTACTAAGCTATTACAAAACCATATATGGGAAAGGGGGTACAAATGTTCGAATGGGGATTTTGACAAGGAATTTAAACCTAAAACTATTACATCAATATTGAATTATTTACAAGGTGATTAATTTGAATAAATTAAATAAAATAGAACAAATGTGCAAGATGCCAAAAATGGTTTTTATATGTATGAAAAAAGGTATTTTTACATGTCAAAAAGAAAGTATTATATTTTTTTTTAAGTTTTTCATATTTAGGGTCAAACCCTAATTCTATAAAAATGTATTATTTATTCAATATACACAATATTTATTATTCATATACAAAAATAAAATAAAAATAAAGTATATTTGTAAAAAATGATTTTTTTAGTGTTAAATATTAATAAAATAAAATATGTATATTTTTAGTATTTTTATCCTAAGTGTATTAATATATATATATATATATATATATATATATATATATATATATATATATATATATATATATATATATATATATATATATATATATATATATATATATATATATATATATATATATATATATATATATATATATATATATATATATATATATATATATATATATATATATATATATATATATATATATATATATATATATATATATATATATATATATATATATATATATATATATATATATATATATATATATATATATTAGTAATATTTAATATTTAATAAAAAAAGTATTTTTTTCTATAAAATATTTTCAGAAAGTAAAACAAAATAAAAATATATAAAAAATATATTTACACTATTTTAGTATTTTAGATAAAAGTATATGTATTTATTTATTTATGTACAAACTAAAAGAAAAATCAAATAAATGCCTAATAAATTCAAAAATGGTGAGAAAAAATATTTTTATATTTTTAATATCATGAGAAAAAATAAATGAGTCAATCAAAAAAAGAAAAAGTCAAAAAATATTAAAAATAAGCCAAATGGGCTCAGGGGGTTCAGAAGCAATTGTGTGGTGTGAAAAGGAAATGCAAAGCAAGCCCAGCCCAGTTGACCTTTCTTCAACCTCTGGCCAGAAAGTATCAAAAAACGCGCGCCTTGTTCCTCCATTCAAACATCTTGATTCCTGGCTTTTTAATGAAAACTCATAACATAAAAAATGTTCAGCATCAAGAGACGCATCTAACCATATGCAGAACTTGTCTTAACTCTCTAAGATGAGGGAGAATTTCTTCTCCCCCAAATCCTGACCTAGATTTTCTTCCATGTCCAGACTCAAAATTCTTGCAACACACATAATATAAATAAAATCTAATTATATGGGCATGTTCAGGGCAATGATTATGACATATTCTCTTCACAAACCTAAAGCTAACAATGCCTAATAAGAGAGATACGAATTCAAAAAATTACCTGTTCAGTTGAAGTTCTATCTGGCAATGGAGAAGCTTTCAGTGCAAGGTGATGATTGGGATAGTTTCCTTGAGGTCCAGGGATGTTATTCCAAGCTTTACTTTGTCTTGAAAGCTTTTGAATCGAGCTAGAGCACTTCACCTGCAAATCAGAAAAGTGAAAATGGTAGAACCAGTTAGAGGGATTACAGGTCGTGTTTTAGGTTTTGGTTAGCTTGCATAGATAGTATGGAAGGTGTGTGAACTGGTTTGGGCAAGAAAGCTTGAGAGGAATGAGAGATGGCACTCAAACTGCAGGCCCTGCCCTGTTCTTGCAGTTTGAAGGTGATTCTGAGAATGGGAGTGTATGAGGGATGATAGGGTCGTGTATTAGCTCAGTTGGTATCTCTTGAATGTGTTTTGCAAGTTTGCTTAAGTGTTTGTAAGCTGATATGAGAGTTGGTACAAGTTATGCTATGTTTCTTCTTTCTTAAGCAACAAAAGGCAAGTTGATCTTCTAGACTGATGCAGGCCCCCATAACATGTTGCAATCCTTTGCCTTGATCAGTGTAATGTGTCTCATAACTTGTGTCTAGAAGATTTTGACTGTACCACTTGGATTTGCAAAATGGACATAAAGTTCTACTTTTTCAAAATGGAAATAATGCTTTATCTATAAATGGATTAATCTTCTAGGCAATGCTTGAATACACAAAACATGGTCTTGGCACAAAGGTTTGGCATTAAATTTATGAGTGTCAAAGGGTTTTAGGACCTGTAATGTAGCACAAACTATGCTGACTTGAAAATGGCCTAAGTTATGAACATGTTCATGATCCATTCAAAAGTGAATTTTTTCCATATTATGAAATTCGATTCTCTCAAGTTATGAGGTTGTTTGATGAGTTCTTGGACATTTTGGAAATCTTGGAATGGGTACTACAATCCATCTTTGAAATGCAAATTGAAATTCCAAGTGGAAGTGTATGGAAAATGGCCTTGAAGTTAGGTAGAAAACCTTGTCAAAAAGGTCAAATTTTCACTAAGTTAAGGATGGTTTAGTGCCCTTATTCAAAAATTTGTAACTTGCGATACAAGCATCATTTGGGAAAACTTTGTGAATCAAAGTTGTAGATTATGCAACAAGCTACAACTTTCATGTTTTTACTTTTGTTTGAATCCAAATGAATCTTGGTGAGAAAGTGGGGTAAAGTTGGGAAAAAATTAGGGTTTTCCATAACTTAGAAAAATTCTAAGTTATGAAAAATTCCCATTTCAAACCCTAATTTGCATTTCTTGGTTTCTTGGTGAACAAGTTTCATGATTTGGCATGTTTTGATGAAAAATGAATCTTGACTCTTGACTTTGACCAAAAAGTCAATGTTTGACTTTTCAGTATACAGTCAAATTTGGCTCAGTTGACTGGAAAATTCATCTGTCAATCTTGTGCATTTGGGATCTTTTGAGTTTGTTGAGCATGTCAAGATAATTCCATGGGGTCCTTGAGTCCATATGTGAGCTTGGTTTGCCATTGGCTAGGTCAAACAGTCAAAAATTGCCCTTGTGCAGTCAAAAACCCTAAAAATGACCATTTTGCCCTTTTGGTGATCTGGTCAAATTTCTTGTGGAATTGTGATCCAAACTTGATCAAATGGTTCATGTGAGTTCATAATGTTGATGTGGGTCAATTTTCATGAGATTTGACTGTCAATTGGCCACAGTTGACTTTTTCCCCAATGCAGTAGATTTCTAGGTCAACTGTCCAATTGACTGGGCAAAACTTGGAATCAAGACTTGAAACTTGATATGGATAAACTTGGGAGTCCAATATGAAGCACGAAAGTCATCTCAGGCATTTTAGGTCAAAATCTCTTTGTGCAAACACAAACCCTAATTTGGGTCAACTGTGCAAGGAGAAGTCTTAAGCAGAGGAAACCCTAACTGGATCTTGATCTCCAAGGGTTTTGTGATGAGAAAATGTTGAGGAAATGGGAGGGCAAATTTTGGGTTACAACATACCCCCATTCCCGAAAACTCTGTAATAGCGTAGAATTTCAGTTTCCACAATTTACTATTTTCCTTATATTGTATAGTAATTAGGCGTGCATGGCAAGATTCAAAATCAATCGCTAGATAACCTAATCAAAGAACAAAATAACTTGAATTAAACACACTTTTTCACACGGGCACCTCTAGGGTAACCTCGCTCGTTGCCTCGGAAATACAGTCATGTCCCTCAAATATGGGATGCTTTAACAAAGACCCTTTGATAAAAAAGATCGTAGTCCCTCGATGTTGCCTTCGGTAAAACGATCTAGTCCCTTACAAAAATTGCTAAAGTGTCTCACAAGTTGCTTTCTATGACTGTACGAACGTCCCGCGCTTGTCCCTTCACATCCAACGATGGGCTTCTTACCAAATCAATGGTAAGATAACAACATCTAAAGGAGGAAGAAAAGAACATTTAAGACCTTTAGAGTAGATAGATTCGCTCTTAGTTGCTCGCTTGCTCACAACCAAACATTTTACACTGATACTTTCACATTAAAACCTTTTTCAAAAGACAAACTTTTTGTATACGTTCTTATAGAGACGAGACACATTACAAAAAACATCTTTTCAAATTCACCTTCAAAAAACACAATACACAAACACCTCTTTGAACTATCTTTCGAAACAACACTTTGTATGCGTTCTTATAGAGAGGAGAACCATTGCAAAGAAATTTTCAAAATACTATCAAAACCGACACCACAAGCACATTCAAACAAAAGCAAGTGATCTAGCGAGTAACTAAGAGACCATGGAAAACCATGGATGAAAAGGGTGTTAACACCTTCCCTTTTCATAATCTATCCCCAGAACCCGGGAAGTAATCTCGAAAGGTCTTTCCTGTGCTTTTTTTACCTTTCCTTTTGGATAAAAGAAAAGTCGGTGGTGACTCTTGCTAACCGCATAATTGTGATAAAACGCAAACGACCCGATTTAGTTCTTCCACCGTACACCACTATCTTATCATTGACTGATAAGAAGCCCCATCGTTGGATGTGAAGGGACGGGTGTGGGTCAATTGTATAGTCATATAAGGAAACCTATGGGACGTTTTAGCAATTTCGTTAGGGACTAGATCGTTTACCAAAGGCAACATCGAGGGACATCGATGGACTATGATCTTTTATCGAGGGTCTTTGCTAAAACGCCCATGTTCGAGGGACATGACTATTTTCCGAGGCAACAAGTGAGATTATCCTAGAGGTGCATGTGTGTGAATAGTGTGTTTGATTGAATGCACTTTTGTCTTGAGTTAAGGTGGTCTAAGTATTGTTTTTATCTTTCCATACACACCCTAGTATTAGCATTTTATATAAAGCGGTAAATTGCAGAAAATAAATGTCCTACGCTATTACAACCCTATTGAATAGAAATAAAATATTAAAAAAAACAAAACAATAAAAGAGGGGAAAATAAGTTCTTCGATCCAGGAAATAGGCACCCTTCGATTCAAACCTTTTCTTGCTTCTTTCGATTAGGCCTGGAAGTCAGTATGAGCATGCACCCTTCGATTCACCCTTCCTGCCCTTTGTTTGGACTTGCAAAGCAGCATGAGTATGTACCCTTTGATCACACCCTTTTTTCTGCTTCCTTTTGTTTGGGCCTGCAACCAGTGTGTATCGAACCCTGCATCCTTCGATTCACACACCTTTATTTTCATTTTCTTTCATTTGGGGTTACATAGCAGTATGGGGCGAAGCCTAAGGCTACGATTCACACAACCTTATTCATGTTTTCTTTCATTTGGGATTAAATGGCAGCATGGGACGAAGCCATGCTAATATGGCATGTACAGGTTAGTCTCTAACATATATGTTTGGACAAGAAAAAGAAAACAATTGAAAGGGTATAAATAAAAGATATGCAAAAGGTTATTTTCATGTTATGCTTGAAATGAAAAGGCTCACAGTTAAGGAGACTTACCTTGAATCTGGAGTTGGTGTTTTGAACCTTGAGTTGCTACCTTGAATACTCTTTGATTCGAAGGGAGGAAAGAATCTATTCGAAGGACCATGAAACTTGGGGTGAAAAGAAAGAACAAAGGTATATGTGATACGGTGGGAGAACTGACTTGAGGTTTTGTGTTTGTTTTCGCAAATGTTTCGGTTGAGCAAGAGTCGCCACCGACTTTTTATTTTATCCTAAGGAAAGGTTAAAAAGCACAGCAAAAACCTTTGAGATGTTTTCTTGGGTTCGGGGAGTAGATTATAGAAAGGGAAGGTATTAGCACCCTTTCTATCCACGGTTATCCATGGGCTCTTAGTTACTTGCTTAGATCAACTTGCCTTGATTTTCAATTGTTTGAAATGGTGCTTTGTGTGTGGGTTTTGAAAATGTTTTGAAAAGAGGCCAATGTGGTGGCAACCTTTGTAATGATCCATGTTGGGATGTATACAAAGGTGTATGTCTTTTGAAAAGTTTTCAATGTTTTTGAAAGTTGTTTTGAAAGTGTGTTGTGATGTGTGGTTTTGAAAAATAGGCAAGTGTTTTTGTTTTGCAAGTTGGCAAGTAACCAAGAGCTATCTACCCTAAATTTCTCAAAGATCTTTGCTATGTTTTAACCCTTTTAACAATTTTGTTCCACCATTGTATTTGGTGGACAATCTTGTGTTAGGATGTGAACGGGACGGGCGCGGGTCGTCGTTTAGACCATGATTGCAATGGTGCCAAGTGTCTTTGGGCAATTTTTCCTTTAAGGGACTTGATCATTTTTAGGCAACTTTCGAAAGCGTCATCGAGGGACTATGATCATTTGATATTGTTTTGTTTTGCCAAAGACACCTAACATGCAACATGGCCCATTATTGAAGGCAACAAGTGGAGTAACCCTAGGGGTGCAAGTGTGATTGGTGTTGTTCATTTTCATGCTTTGTTATCTTTGAATTAGGTCAAGCTATTGTTTGGTTGATTTTTTGCATACAAACCCTAAGTATATCATGGCATATTTAGAAAGCTTTTAAAATGCGGAATTTAAAGGTCCTAAATTATTACAACACAAATTATGGGATGGGGGGTACAAATGTTCAAATGGGGGATATTTTAGGAAGAAATTAAAACCTAAGCTATTACATCCAAATTGAATATACAAGTTATTTAATCGTACAATAATTAAAAATAAAATAAATATGCAAGATGCAAAAAAAATGATTTTTATATGTATGTAAAAGTATTTTTTATGTGTCAAATAAACAAAAATAAAAAGGATTAATTTTTGGGTATTTTTATGTTTTTAGGGCAAACCCTAATTTACTAAATAAAAATGTATTAATTATTTATTATATGCAATATTTATTAATTATGTACAAAAAATAAATAAAAAGAAAGTATATTGTAAAAAGTGATTTTTTAAGTTAAATATTAATAAAAATAAAAATGTATTATTTTTATGTTTTTATCCTAAATATTCTAATAAATATATAAGTATTTCTATTATTTACTAAATATATTAAATATATATAAAAAACAAAATATTTAATATTTACAAAAAAAAAAGTATATTTTTTATAAAATGTTTTCAAAAGATAAAACAAAATAAAATCAGAAGATAAAAATGTATTAGTATTATTTCTAGTATTTTAAATAAAAGTATTTATATATTTATTTACATCTAAACTAAATGAAACCAAATAAATACCAAATAAAATGCAAAAAATGTGAGAAAAATATTTTTAATGTTTTTTCATGTTTGGATAAAAATATAAAATCAAAATCAAAAGGAAAAAAAATCAAAAATGACAAATATATCTCAAAATGGGCCAGGGGGGTGCAAGTGGAAAATGAGTGATGCAAATAGAAAGTCAAACTCAGGCCCAGCCCAAGAGGAGTTGTCTTCAACCTCCAGACTGGTTTGAACAACAACACGCGTTTCCTAACTCCTGATTCCTGGACTTTCAAGCAAAACTCATAACACCAAAAATGTAGAGCATCAAGAGACGAATCCAGACATATAAAGAACTTAACTTAACTCTAAGAAACGAAAGAGAATTTCTTCATCCCTAATTCCTGACCTAAGTTTTTTCTAATATTCAGGTTCCAAATTCTCTCAACACACATAACATAAATGCAAAGTAATTATATGTGTAGCTTCAGGGCCATGAGTAGAGCATTTTTCATTCATAAACCTAAACCTAACTCTTCCTAGATTGAGAGATAGAAGTCCATGAACTTACCTGTTCAGCTTGGATCGTGTATGACAATGGAGGTACTTTCAAGGCAAGGTGAAGACTTGTACAGCTTGCTTGAAGTTCAGGGATGCTTCTCCAATGCTTGGTGTGCTTTGAATCTTGCTGTATCAAGCTACAGAAGTCAACCTGCAAGAGAGAAAAGTGAAAATGGCAAAACTGGTTAGAGGTGTTACAGTTCCAGTTCAATGCTTGGAATAGCTTGTATGGATGTTATGGAAGGTGTATGAAGTGGTTTGGATGAAAATGCACGATGGAAATGAGTTGTGCCACTCAAACTGCAGGGATGCCCTATTTTGTGCAGCAAAATGGTGATTTTATGTATGAGGAGGGATCAAGGGTTAAAGGCTCGTGTTTTAGGTCTGTTAGGGAGTATGGAAAGTGTGGAGAAAGTTTGTCTTGGCTTGTGGTTGCAGCAATGTGATATGTTGTTCTATTTGCAAAGTTGCTTCTATCTTAAGTCAAAAATGCCAAGTTGAGTTACAAGCTTATGCAGGCCCCCTAAACATGCTGCAAAGCTTTGTCTTGATCAGTGGGATATGTCCAATAACTTGTGCCTAGAAGATATGCATTGTACCTCTTGGATTGCAAACTTGACATAAAGTGCCACTTTACAAGAATGGATAATGTGCTTTTTCTAATTATGGACTAATCCTTCATGTAATGACCAAATGCATAGAATAATATCTTGGCACAATGGTTTGGAATTTAATTATTGAGTGTAAATGAGATTAGAGGCCTGTAATGTAGCTTGCACATGCTGATTTCAAAAATGCACAAGTTATGAACATGGAAATGGCTCATGAACAAAGTGACTTTTGCCCATATTGACAAATTCGATTCTCCATAACCACAAGGGTGTTTGAGAAGTTCTTGGACAATTTGGAAAGCTTGGAATGTGTACTACAATCCGTCTTTGTAATGCAAGTTGAAATTCCAAGTGGAAGCATGTGAAAAGTAGCCATGAAGTTAGGCAAAAATCCTGCCTAGAATAGGTCAAAAATATTTCTAAGTTAAGAATGTTTTGCACCCCTATTCCAAAAATTGTAACTTGAGCTACAAGCTTCTTTTGAGGAAACTTTGTGCATCAAAGTTGTAGATTTTGAAATGGACTATAACTTTCATGTTTTGAGTTTTCCTTGAATCCAAATGCATCTTGATGAAAAAATGGGATAAAGTTAGGAAAAAATTAGGGATTTTCATAACTTAGAAAAATTCTAAGTTATGAAAATTCTTCATTTCAAACCCTAATTTGTGATTTTTGATTTCTTGATGAACAAGTTTCATGACTTGACATGTTTTGATGAAAAATGAATCTTGACACTTGATTTTGACCAAAAAGTCAAAGTTTGACTTTTCAGTATATAGTCAAATTTGGCTCAGTTGACTGGAAAATTCATTTGTCAATCTTGTGCATTTGGGATCTTTTGAATTTGTTGAACATGTCAAGACAATTCCATTGAGTCCTTGGGTCTCTATGTGAGCTTGCTTTGCCATTGGCTAGGTCAAACAGTCAAAAATTGCCTTTGTGCAGTCAAAACCCTAAAAATGACCATTTTGCCCTTTTGGTGATCTGATCAAATTTCTTGTGGAATTGTGATCCAAACTTGATCAAATGGTCCATATGAGTTCATAATGTTGATATGGGTCAAAAATCATGAGGTTTGACTGTCAATTGACCACAGTTGACTTTTTCCCCAATACAGCTGATTTCTAGGTCAACTGTCCAATTGACTGGGCAAAGATTGGAATCAAGGCTTGAAACTTGGTATGGATAAACTTGTGAGTCCAACATGAAGCATGAAAGTAACTTTGGGCCTTTTGGGTCAAAACATCTTTGTGCAAACACAAACCCTAAATTGGGTCAACAGTGCAATGAGGAGTCTTGAGCAGAGCAAACCCTAACTTGATCTTGAGCTCCAAAGGTCTTGTGATGAGAAAATGTTGAGGAAATGGGAGGGCAAGTTTTTGGGTACAACAATTGCCCTTGTTCAATCTTCTTAGACCTAAAGAGTTAGATTGGCAAGTTTGCCTTTCGCGACTCGAGGGTAAAAGGAGATTGGACACTAGAGTGCCCGGAAATTTGCACTCGCATGCTGGAGTATCAGCAATGTGATATCGGGAATGGGCTTATAGATGCCATTTGGAGATAGGATGGATAGGAGGATGGGCTTATAGATGCCATCTGGAGACGTGACAGAACCTTGTCAGGAATGGGCTTATAGATGCCATTTGGAAGTGTGGATCGCGTAAGAGATTCCTTAGCGAGAACTTGCGTACTTTGAGAAAGGAAGATGGTTTCCTGGCTTGTTACAGGTGTTGATCTTCAGTCTCTTCATGCAGATATGCCCTGGCTAGGTACATGTATCGAATCTACAATTAGTTGCTCACAGATGTGCCCTGGCTAGATACAGGAATCGGATCTGGAACTTCAAAAGGTTGTTTACAGACGTGCCCTGGCTAGATACAGGTATTGAATCTCTAAAGTGTTCATGTAGACGTGCCCTGGCTAGATACAGGTATCGAATCCACAATCAAACACTCACAGATATGCCCTGGCTAGATACAGGAATCGAATCTGGAAGTGGTCGTCTACAGATATGCCCTGGCTGGATACAGGAATCGAATCTGGAATTTGTCGTCTTCAGATATGCCCTGGCTGGATACAGGTATCGAATTTGGAATTGGCGTCTTCAGATATGCCCTGGCTGGATACAGGTGTCGAATCTGGAATTTTCAAAAGGTTGGTAGAGATAGCTTTCCTGGCTGGATACAGGTGTAAACCTCTGACCTGAGAATGAAAGATAATTTCCTGGCCTGTTACAGGGGTTGATCTTCAAACTCTTCATGTAGATATGCCCTGGCTAGATACAGGTATCGAATCTATAATCAATCGCTCACAGATATGCCCTGGCTAGATACAGGAATCGAATCTGGAATTGTGATAGTTGATATTAATCATCTTTAGATTGAACTTTTCCTGAAAAGGCAAAACATCGGTTGTATGCAATGTCATGATGTATGAGCTGCATGATGTCATGATGCTCAAAGTGAGACATTGTTGTATGCACTTTATCATGTATGAAATGTGAAATGTCTATGAATGTATTTGCGTCTAGGAAAATAAATCCTTGACGAGTGCCGGGAATTTGTTGAATCCTGGGTTGATGTTTTGAAGAGTAGAGTTCTTCGTTTCCGCTGGGGATGATGGTTGTAAGAATAAACCGGTAGGAGAAAATGACTCCGTTGGGGAATAAACTTGTTGGAGAGATTACTCTGCGGGGAATTACTCTGTGGGAAAAGATACTTCGCTGAGGTTTTGATGAGAACTCCGCTGGGGATTCCACTAATAAGTTATGTTGGGGAATTTGATGAACTCTGCTGGGGATAGGAAGAACTTTGCCGAGGATGATCTTTCTGTGGTAATTAGCTGAGGATAACCCAGTTATAAGATCTGATGGGAAATAACCTTTGAATGAAAACGGGGAGACGCGTTCGTACTCTGCAGGGGATAAGCTTCCAGAATCTACTGGGGATAAGCTTCAGAATCTACTGGGGAAACTTTTGAGATTGTACTGGGGAATGGTTCCACTGGATGTTCGTATTCCACCGGGGAACAATCTTATACTAAGACTGTCGGGGATGCTTGCTGAGGAATGTCTGTATTCCGCTGGGGAATGTTGAGATCTTCTGGGGATACCCAACTTCCTTAAGGCTGACAGTAGACTAACTCTGCTTGGGGAGAGTCTTGCTGACTTGCTAGGGGAATATTGTGCCATTTCAGGGCTGATGGGAAACCAACTCTACTTGAGGAGAGTATTGTTGAATCTGGTCTTACTCTGTGGGGAGTTGAGGTAACTTGGTCACGTTCTTCAGCCGAATTTACCTTGGTACCTTGGTGGACAGAGCAACTGGACCACTTGGACAATTCTAAATTGCCCCTGTTTCTGATGTCATCTGTAATTAGTCCTTTGTTTCGCATGCAAATATTTATGAGTTAACAATTAATGTCAAATGCATATATCAAGAATGAACATTGGACGTTTTTCGCAAAACAAAGCAGAAAAAGGAAAAACAATGGATAATTTGTCTGAAAAATTGAACTTGTATTGATTTTTAAATTTGCCTGTAAATAGGCGTTTTATGTACAGGAGGCTGACATCCTAGTAAGGGAACGCCGCCGAGCAAAACAGAGTTTATACAATTTTTTGAAAAGGAAACAAAACAGCTATGTGAAATATAATCCCACTGGGTTCCAACTCTGCTATCGCCTTTATGTCTTCAAGCGTCTCATCACTTTGCTGCTTAGCTGAAGATGAAGTTGATTGATCGATGTCGTCTGAGCCCGATAATTGATGCCGAATTCTGGATGCAAGGTGATCCAATGAGACATAGTATTACGCTTTATCCCTAACTTTTTCTTGGACCGCCCTTTCGGGTTTTCAGTCCACCGGGATACCCATTTTTGCCCAAGCCGCCTTTTCAGGTTTTCGACTTGCCGGGTGTACAGATTTTTTTCATTTTCATCCCTTATTTTTGCCCGAACCCTTTTGGTTCGCCGGGAAGTCCTTATTTTTGCCTAGGTGTGTCAACCTAGCGGGTTTTTTATTCATGCGTAGTATCTTTTTACTATGTCTGCATTGGCGGGGTGAGGAAGGTCGTCACCATCCATGGTGGTTAGAATCATAGCTCCTCCTGAGAAGATATGTTTAACCACAAACGGCCCTTCGTACGTAGGGGTCCATTTGCCCCTGGGGTCACTTTGAGGAAGAATGATGCGCTTGATTACCAGGTCTCCGAATTGATATTCTTGTCGTCTGACCTTTTTGTTAAATGCCCTGATCATTCGTTTTTGGTATGTCTGACCATGACAAATAGCAGTGAGTCTCTTTTCATCGATTAGGTTTAATTGATCAAGCCGAGTCTGGATCCAGTCTTCTTCTCTCAAACCTGCATCCTTCAATATCCAGAGAGAGGGTATCTGGACTTCAATAGGCAAGACTGCCTCCATGCCATAGACCAAGGAAAAGGGAGTTTCCCCTGTTGACGTCTGTGCTGAGGTACGGTACCCATGAAGAGCAAACGGTAACATTTCGTGCCAATCTTTGTAGGTCACTGTCATCTTCTGCACAATCTTCTTGATGTTCTTATTTGCCGCTTCTACAGCCCCGTTCATCTTCGGCCGGTAAGGTGAAGAGTTATGGTGTTGTATCTTAAATTGCTCGCAGAGCTCAGTGATCATTTTGTTGTTAAGATTGGTACCATTGTCCGTAATGATCCTCTCAGGTACACCGTATCGATAGATCAGGTTGTGCCGAATGAACCGTGCCACGACGTTCTTGGTTACCGTAGCGTAGTAGGCTGCTTCAACCCACTTTGTGAAGTAATTAATTGCTACTAGGATAAAGCGATGCCCGTTGGATGCCGTAGGTCGGATTTCGCCGATCATATCAATGCCCCACATTGCAAAAGGCCAAGGTGCTGTCAAGACGTTTAGAGGAACCGGAGGAATGTGCACCTTATCAGCATAAATCTGGCATTTATTACAAGTTCGAGAATGTTGGTAACAGTCGGCTTCCATTGTGGACCAGAAATATCCTGCCCGAAGGATTTTCTTTGCCATGGTGTGTCCACTGGAATGTGTTCCGAAAGTACCTTCATATAGCTCTGCCATGATCCTTTCTGCTTCAGTCTTATCCACACAACGCAGTAAGGTTGAATCATGGTTTCGCTTGTAGAGAATGACGTTGCTGAGGAAGAACTTTGCCGCAAACCTTCTCAGGAACTTCTTGTCATTAACGGATGTGCCTTCGGGGTATTCTTGAGCTTCCAAGTACCTCTTCACTTCATGATACCAGGGTTTTTTAGTTACCTCTTCAGCCTCAAGATCACAGCAATATGCAGGTTCGTCCAATTTCCAAATAATGATCCGGGGAGCCTCATTGTCCCATTTGACTTTGAACATAGAAGACATCGTAGCCAATGCGTTCGCTAACTGATTCTCCTCTCTTGGGAAGTGTTCAAAAGTTATCTCCTCGAAGTGGGGAAGCAATGTCAGCACATACTCTTTGTAAGGAATAAGATTTGGGTGTTTCATGTCCCACTCGCCTTTGATCTGATTGGTCACGAGAGCGGAATCTCCGAAGACACTCAGAAACTTGATCCTTAAGTCAATTGCAGCTTGAAGACCCATGGTACATGCCTCATACTCCGCCATGTTGTTGGTGCAGTTGAAACATAACCGGGCGGTGAGTGGAGTATGAGTGTCTTTAGGGGATATGATTACAGCGCCGATACCATTACCCAAAGCATTCGAGGCTCCGTCAAAGTGCATAGACCATCGGGATCCTTCCTCAGGTCCTTCATCCGGTCCAGGTACTTCACAATCAGTCACTACCATGATATCCTCATCTGGAAATTCAAAGTTCATCGACTGGTAATCGTCCACTGCCTGGTGTGCCAAATGGTCTGCCAATACGCTTCCCTTGATTGCTTTCTGAGTCGTGTATTGGATGTCATATTCCGTCAAGATCATCTGCCATCTTGCTATTCTTCTGGACAGAGCAGGCTTTTCGAATATGTACTTGATTGGATCCATTTTTGAAATCAATAGAGTAGTGTGAGTTAACATATACTGTCTCAGCCGGCGAGCAGCCCATACCATAGCGCAGCAAGTTTTCTCGAGCAGTGAGTACCGAGTCTCACAGTCAGTAAACTTTTTGCTCAGGTAATAAATGGCGTGTTATTTTCGGCCAGACTCGTCATGCTTCCCCAGCACACACCCCATTGAGTTGTCAAGTATTGTCAAGTATAAGATTAGAGGTCTCCCTTCAACCGGTGGCATAAGAATGGGTGGTTCTTGGAGATACTCTTTGATCTTTTCGAAAGCAGCCTGACATTCATCATTCCAACGTACTACTTGATCTTTCTTCAGCAGCTTGAAGATTGGCTCACAGGTAGCAGTTAGATGCGAGATGAATCG
The DNA here is from genome assembly GCA_948472305.1 of Vicia faba. NCBI lineage: Eukaryota > Viridiplantae > Streptophyta > Magnoliopsida > Fabales > Fabaceae > Vicia > Vicia faba. The sequence goes on from OX451736.1 coordinate 1,297,182,988, forward strand.
GGCAATGTAATTCAGACGTCCTAGAAAGCCTCTGACTTCTTTCTCTGTCTTGGGAGTTGGCATCTCTTGTGTGGCTTTCACTTTGGCAGGGTCCACTTGAATACCTTTGTCGCTTACAACAAAGCCTAGCAATTTTCCAGATCTCACGCCAAAGGTGCACTTGTTTGGGTTTAACCTCAGCTTGTACAACTTCAGACGGTCAAACAGTTTCCGTAGATGGTCAAGGTGTTCCTCCTCAGTTTGGGACCTTGCAATCATATCGTCGACGTATACTTTTATCTCGTGATGGATCATATCATGGAATAAAGCAAACATGGCACGTTGATAGGTTGCCCCAGCATTCTTCAACCCAAAAGGCATGACTTTGTAGCAAAAGGTGCCCCACTGAGTAACAAAAGTGGTTTTCTCCATGTCTTCAGGAGCCATCTTGATTTGATTATAACCGGAGAAACCATCCATGAAGGAGAAAACTTTATGTTGAGCAGTGTTGTCAACCAGGACGTCGATATGAGGAAGAGGGAAATCATCCTTGGGGCTGGCCCTGTTCAAATACCTGTAATCAACACACATTCGGACCTTACCATCTTTCTTCGGCACTGGAACCACATTGTCAATCCACTGAGGGTAAGAAGTTACAGCTAGAAACCCGGTATCAAATTGTTTCATAACCTCAGCTTTGATTTTCTCGGACATTTCTGGACGCATACGGTGGACCTTTTGTTTAACCGGAGGGAAGTATTCCTTGGTAGGCAGGTGATGAACCACAATGTCGGTATCCAACCCAGGCATGTCTTCGTACGACCAGGCAAAGATTTCCACATAGTCATGCAGCATCTGAATAAACCGTTGTTTCACACTGAGCTCTAGATTGGCACCAATCTTGACTTCCTTTCTGTCTGTCTCAGTACCCAGATTTACCGTTTCCACTGGCTCTTCATGTGGCTGAATGGCCCTCTCTTCCTGGAGTAGCAGTCTTGTAAGTTCACCAGGCACTTCGCAATCATCTTCACCTTCGTCTTCGGCTAAGTTGATCGGATTTTTGAAGTCATAACTGGCAGTAGCGAAGTCGTTACCAGTGAGATCCAGAGTGGATTGGAACCTGTATAGGTGAGTGTGTGTAAATATATCTGTTTTGCAATATATAATAAAGAAAGAAAAGGAGCGCAAGATTTTGAAATGCAACAAACGTCCAATGTTTTTATTGATGATATATGAAAATGACACACAAAAGCCCTCACAAATGAAGCCACGGTGCCCCGGGTAGGACACCGAGCCATAAAAGTTTCAACATATTGTTTGTTACAAATTGAAAACAAAAGAGTTCATTACTGAGTGACAAAAGTAATAGGTGTGAAGTCTTTGGCAGTCCAGTTGCTTGGTCCACTGTCGGTTGTTGGGTAGATCCAGCTGTCGAATTCCGATTCCTCCACGTCGTCTTCAATAGCATTCACTCCCGGGTTGGTGATGAACACGGGAGATTTTCCAATCCTTGCTTTGCGAACAGTCCTCTGAGCCTCTGCAGTGAAACCCAGACCAAACTTGTCGGTCTTTGGAGTGAAGTCAGGAAGTCGGCCCCAGTTTGTGCACTCACCCTTCTCAATCGCAGCCCGGGCATCCTTTAAGGAAGCCATCTTCAAAGGAGGGTCTTCGATCACAGTTTCAGCTGATGCCAGTGTCTGAGGCACCTCTTCAAAGTGTTGAAAGGGGGTCTCAATGAATTCCCCATCCATCTCTATGTACCGGAACGAGTTAAGGTGGCTGACCATATATTCTTCTTCCCCTTGCACTGTCACAATTTTCCCTCTGACCGGGTACTTAAGCTTCTGATGTAGTGTGGAGGTCACTGCTCCAGCCTTGTGGATCCATGGACGACCCAGCAAACAGGAATAGGATGGATGGATTTCCATCACATAGAAAGTTGAATCAAAAACTTGAGAACCAACCCTGATTGGAATGTCAACTTCACCATGTACCATCCTTTTCGAACCGTCAAAGGCCCGGACAACAATGTTACTAGGCTTGAGCTCCAAACCCTCACAATCCAATCTGTCTAGGGCCTTCTTGGGCAATACGTTCAATGAAGAATCGGTGTCTACCAACACATGGGCAAGAGTAGTGCCCCTGCATTCGATAGAGACATGCAGGGCGTCGTTATGGTTCTTTCCTTTGGCGGTCAGATCAGCGTCAGAGAAGCCCAAACCATTATCGGCAGTCAAGTTGGCCACACAATCGGTAAATTGATCAGCAGACGTTTCTTGTGGCACATGAGCCGTCTTCAGAAAAGATATCAGAGCCTTGGCGTGGGCCTCTGAACACAACAACAGTGATAGCATAGAAATCTTTGATGGGGTGTGCCCTAACTGCTCAACTACATTGAAATCACTTTTCTTGATAATCTTGAGGATATCCTCCATCTCTTGCGGGGAGGCTTCAATAGTGGTTGTCTTCGGCGCCTCCGTCAGGGCAGGCAAATCAGTAGCAATCCCTTTGCCCCGAGCGTCATATGACTCGGTAGCAGGGGTAGAAACAGGAACTTGATTAGGAAGGGAAACAGGCACACTTGCAGGTGTGATGATGAGAGGTTTCTGAATAGCCGGTGGCGCAATATCTGGTGAGAACAGCCTACCACTGCGAGTAATTTTGGCAGGCCCGGTGATGTTACTGACGCCGGTACTTGTATCAAACTCTTGCTTAACTCCAAGCACATAAACATCTGCCCCATAGTGCCATGGGACAGCTTTGTCGGATGTATAGGGGAGAGGCCCTGGAACAGTGATGATGATAGGAGCAATCTTCTGAGTGGACATGATTTTGACAGGCTTCTTTGAAGGAGCCTTAGGAGGTTTGTTGAAAATAGTGACAATAGAAACTTCTTCAGCAGGGACAGCAGGAACGGAAATCTTCTCGAACAAGATCTCTTTGCTATCCATCAGGCTTTGGATACCTGATTTCAGCAAGGGACAACCAACAGGTGAAATAGCACATAGAAGGCAACCTTTACTACATCCCGGAAATAAATCGGCTAGCAACAGGTTCCTTTTAACAGTCAATAACGGAGTAACAATCTCCTCCACGGAGGCTACATACCGGTCTTCTTCCACAGCATTCACTCCATGCTGGGGCATGGGAGCAGTCACAACATTGGGTCTTTCGGGCGCCTCAAACTGTATTTCTTTAGCATCAATAAGGTCTTGAACCTTATTCCTCGGAGCCCAGCAATCGTCCGTAGTATGCCCCGGGCTATTAGAGTGATAAGCACAACGGGCGTTGGGGTTGTACTTTGGAGAAGCTGTGTTCACTACCTTCGGAGCTTCTTTGACAGTTACCAGATTGGTTGACAGTAGTTGCGGCAATATCTGAGACAGGGTCATACTGAGCCGAGTGTACTGCCTTTTGGGTCTCTCACCCCTTGGTTGGTTAAACTGCTGAGGAGCAGCGACAGGCTTTGAAATTACCAACGCATTGACAGCTTGGCGGCGTTCCGGTTTAACTTGTCTTCTGGGACCATAAACAACACTGGCTTCTTTCTTGAAGGGCTTCTTTTCAGTACTTGCGGAGGCACCTTTCTGTATCTTCCCCGACTTGATACCAACTTCTATCCTCTCACCAGTCAAGATCAAACCTTTAAACCCATCAGAAGAATTACCAATCAGGTGATTGAAGAACGGACCAGACAGGGTCCCTAGGAACATGTCAACAAGTTCACGGTCAGTCAAAGGTGGCTGCACCCTGCCATCCAGGTCTCTCCACTTTTGCGCATACTCCTTGAATCCTTCGCCCGTTCCCAGTGACATACCCTGAAGTTGGGTACGCGTGGGAGCAAGGTCAGAATTGTACTGATACTGTTTATAAAATGCGGTAGCCAAGTCCTCCCAGTTTTGGATACTGGCTCCATCCAGCTGATAGAACCACTCGAGTTGAGCCCCTGAAAGGCTATCCTGAAAGAAATGGATCCAAAGGTTCTTGTCTGCAGTGTAAGGTTGGATCTTCCTTACATATGATCTGAGATGCATCTTCGGGCAGGACAGCCCGTCATATCTTGCAAAAACTGGCACTTTGAACTTCGGGGGGATCACAATTCCAGCAACTAATTCCAAATCTTCTAAATCTAAGTCGAGAACTCTCTGCAGCTCCATAGATGCCAACCTGTCTTCCAAGCCTTTGTACTTATCATCGGCGGGCGGGTATTGTTGATCAGAGTAGTCTTCATCCTCTTCAGCCTCCTCTTCTTCAACTTCGGATTCGGAAGGTACTGCAGCCGCATTCCCTTTACTGGTTCCCTCCTTAGAAGTAGGGGGAAATTCAAGCACTCTTCTGGCTTCACCCTCAAACCTTCTTCCTAGGGTAGCCACCCCGATTCTTTTCTTCTTCTTTTTCACTTGCTCTTTGTTTCCAAGCAGGGCTTTCAGATCCTCCTGACCCTTTGCCAAGGTCATCAGGAGTTGTTGAAACTGTGAGTTTTGAGACTGCAAGTCCTTGACCGTCTGTTCGAGATCCATCTTACTGAAATAAACAATAGAAAGATAAGGAAACCTGGTGTGGAGACCTGCTTATGCGTATGATGAATGATATGCTTATGTATGCAATGCATTCAAGGATTTAGCAAATTCAAAATTGTTGCAAACAAAAAGAAACGCACGTCATTTTAATAATAAGAAATTTGTCAGTACATAAATGCCCCATGGGCCAAATATTACAAAAAAAAAAACTTCTCAAGGTAAAAAGACGTTGCGCATCCTCTTTGGTGCGATGTAGGTGTTGAGGGTCTCTTCCTCGTGGAGTTGGCGGGTAAGCTCCAAAACCTTCTTCTCACTGGCGTAGAAGTTGGCTTCAAAAGTGTTCCGTTCCTCCTTGAGTTGGATCCAACTCTTCTGCATCTCCTCCCACGATGTAGGCATGTCCGGATATAGGATGGTGTAGGGAACCTCTCCTTCCTTAACGGGCTCTTTAATCATAGGGAGAACATGAGGGTAAGGCATCATTAGACTCTGGGCTCGGGTTCGTACCCACTTGAGATAAGGCTCAAGAGGGATGGAGTTCTTGTGTCCCAGTGTCTTGCTGTCTACCTTGTTTGGCATCCTCCAAGCTCTGATGAATCTTTGGCGAAGTCCTTGCGCATCGTTGTCGAAGTCAAAAACTAGGTCAGGAATCAACATGTCGTGAGGGCCATCCCTCCGTGCATATCCAAATTGTCTCAAAGCTAGACAAGGGTTGTAGGTAATGCCTCCTCTAATGCCAGGTAATGGAACATTAGGGAACTCTCCACAACGATCGATGATGATGACATTTTCTCTGGACCGAGAACACCAATGTACATCAGAGTGAGTGAGGGTCATCAACCATTGTGACCACCTTAGGCCTTGGTCATTCTTCAAGACAGATTGTGGAAGGTGCGAAATAAACCACCTTGCAAGGAAAGGAGTACAGCACATGAGAACACCCCTCTTTCTCATTGTTCGTGTGTAGAATGAGTGAAGAATGTCCCCAAGCAATGTTGGTATTGGATTTCTGGATAAGAAGATATTGACGGCGTTGACATCTATAAGCTGGTCAGGATTTGGGAACAAGACCAACCCATAAATGAGGAGTGCCACAATCTCTTCAGAGGCTTGTAGGTCCAATGAATTCCAACACTCTTGTGCCTTCTCAAACAAGAATTTTTCCAAGAAGCCTTTGACACCACTTCTAGTTTCCCAATCCCCCTTGATGTCAGATGGTTGCAAGTGTAGGGCTTGAGCAACATCTTCAGGCTTTGGTTCTTTTTCGGTACCGTTGTAGGGTAGTTGATTAAGAATAGGAATTCTCAGGAGTTGAGAAAATTCCTCCAAAGTGGGCACCAATTGATAGTCGGGGAAAGTGAAACAGTGGTGAAGGGGGTCAAAGAACTAGAACAACACCTTTACCATGTCCTCTTCAATACTGGTGTTGACTAGGCTGAGCAATCTACCATGTCTTTCACTGAAGGGAGAGCTTTCCGGAATTCTGGATGTGAGCTCTTTGAGTTGAGGAGGGATTCTCACAAGGTTAACTTGGATAGTTTTCCTGCGAAGAATTTCCATGACCTACAAAACAAGAACAAAGATGAAGATCCAAAACCCTTGAAATGGTTAGTGAATGCATATGATGCTTTATGATGTTCATGATGTATGCACAAAACATATGTACAAGCAATTCACACAAAACCCTAGTTTCAGGCTTGCATGGGGTTTCATAGGTAAGTACCCTCTTGAGTGTAGTTGGCTTAAAAACCTGTCCTATAAATAGTAACCGGGTTCTAAGGAGCTCAATATCATTGGATTGTTTTCCATGTTCATTGTTTTGGATTAGCCACTTAACTAGCGACCAAAATATTCCAAGAAAACAACCCTCAATGAGTGTAGTATCGAGTATCTACCAACTTTGGACTGCACCAAAGCCGGTCATCTCACTACCCCTAATGAAAGGCCAAGATGGTCAAGTAAGGTTCTAGGTCATTAGTGCTTGGTGACATCACTCAGCGGCCCCGTACTCTCCTTGATTGAACTTAAGGGTTACCGGTACTCACAAATATGTCGCACTAATATAGTTATTGCTTCAACCGTGTCGGTATACCCCGCACAGTTTCCATAACGTATTGCTATCTATGAATGTTTCCCCAAATTCGGGTGTAGGATTGCAAACCCAAACAAGAGAGCCAAGATATAAAGCAATCAAAGCAAACAATTAGTCATGCAAGAGGGTGATCTAAGCCCTAAGGTTACTCCACTTTAAAAGTTTTCCCCAGCAGAGTCGCCAGTTCTGTGATACGGTGGGAGAACTGACTTGAGGTTTTGCGTTTGTTTTCGCAAATGTTTCGGTTGAGCAAGAGTCGCCACTGACTCTTTATTTTATCCTAAGGAAAGGTTAAAAAGCACAGCAAAAACCTTTGAGATGTTTTCTTGGGTTCGGGGAGTAGATTATAGAAAGGGAAGGTATTAGCACCCTTTCTATCCACGGTTATCCATGGGCTCTTAGTTACTTGCTTAGATTAACTTGCCTTGATTTTCAATTGTTTGAAATGGTGCTTTGTGTGTGGGTTTTGAAAATGTTTTGAAAAGAGGCCAATATGGTGGCAACCTTTGTAATGATCCATGTTGGGATGTATACAAAGGTGTATGTCTTTTGAAAAGTTTTCAATGTTTTTGAAAGTTGTTTTGAAAGTGTATTGTGATGTGTGGTTTTTAAAAATAGGCAAGTGTTTTTGTTTTGCAAGTTGGCAAGTAACCAAGAGCTATCTACCCTAAATTTCTCAAAGATCTTTGCTATGTTTTAACCCTTTTAACAATTTTGTTCCACCATTGTATTTGGTGGACAATCTTGTGTTAGGATGTGAACAGGACGGGCGCGGGTCATCGTTTAGACCATGATTGCAATGGTGCCAAGTGTCTTTGGGCAATTTTTCCTTTAAGGGACTTGATCATTTTTAGGCAACTTTCGAAAGCGTCATCGAGGGACTATGATCATTTGATATTGTTTTGTTTTGCCAAAGACACCTAACATGCAACATGGCCCATTATTGAAGGCAACAAGTGGAGTAACCCTAGGGGTGCAAGTGTGATTGGTGTTGTTCATTTTCATGCTTTGTTATCTTTGAATTAGGTCAACCTATTGTTTGGTTGATTTTTTGCATACAAACCCTAAGTCTATCATGGCATATTTAGAAAGCTTTTAAAATGCGGAATTTAAAGGTCCTAAATTATTACAACACAAATTATGGGATGGGGGGTACAAATGTTCAAATGGGGGATATTTTAGCAAGAAATTAAAACCTAAGCTATTACATCCAAATTGAATATACAAGTTATTTAATCGTACAATAATTAAAAATAAAATAAATATGCAAGATGCAAAAAATAATAATTTTTATATGTATGTAAAAGTATTTTTTATGTGTCAAATAAACAAAAATAAAAAGGATTAATTTTTGGGTATTTTTATGTTTTTAGGGCAAACCCTAATTTACTAATAAAAAATGTATTAATTATTTATTATATGCAATATTTATTAATTATGTACAAAAAATAAATAAAAAGAAAGTATATTGTAAAAAGTTATTTTTTAAGTTAAATATTAATAAAAATAAAAATGTATTATTTTTATGTTTTTATCCTAAATATTCTAATAAATATATAAGTATTTCTATTATTTACTAAATATATTAAATATATATAAAAAAACAAAATATTTAATATTTACAAAAAAAAGTATATTTTTTATAAAATGTTTTCAAAAGATAAAACAAAATAAAATCAGAAGATAAAAATGTATTAGTATTATTTCTAGTATTTTAAATAAAAGTATTTATATATTTATTTACATCTAAACTAAATGAAACCAAATAAATACCAAATAAAATGCAAAAAATGTGAGAAAAATATTTTTAATGTTTTTTCATGTTTGGATAAAAATATAAAATCAAAATCAAAAGGAAAAAATCAAAAATGACAAATATATCTCAAAACGGGCCAGGGGGTGCAAGTGGAAAATGAGTGATGCAAATAGAAAGTCAAACTCAGGCCCAGCCCAAGAGGAGTTGTCTTCAACCTCCAGACTGGTTTGAACAACAACAACACGCGTTTCCTAACTCCTGATTCCTGGACTTTCAAGCAAAACTCATAACACCAAAAATGTAGAGCATCAAGAGACGAATCCAGACATATAAAGAACTTAACTTAACTCTAAGAAACGAAAGAGAATTTCTTCATCCCTAATTCCTGATCTAAGTTTTTTCTAATATTCAGGTTCCAAATTCTCTCAGCACACATAACATAAATGCAAAGTAATTATATGTGTAGCTTCAGGGCCATGAGTAGAGCATTTTTCATTCATAAACCTAAACCTAACTCTTCCTAGATTGAGAGATAGAAGTCCATGAACTTACCTGTTCAGCTTGGATCGTGTATGATAATGGAGGTACTTTCAAGGCAAGGTGAAGACTTGTACAGCTTGCTTGAAGTTCAGGGATGCTTCTCCAATGCTTGGTGTGCTTTGAATCTTGCTGTATCAAGCTACAGAAGTCAACCTGCAAGAGAGAAAAGTGAAAATGGCAAAGCTGGTTAAAGGTGTTACAGTTCCAGTTCAATGCTTGGAATAGCTTGTATGGATGTTATGGGAGGTGTATGAAGTGGTTTGGATGAAAATGCACGATGGAAATGAGCTGTGCCACTCAAACTGCAGGGATGCCCTGTTTTGTGCAGCAAAATGGTGATTTTCTGTATGAGGAGGGATCAAGGGTTAAAGGCTCGTGTTTTAGGTCTGTTAGGGAGTATGGAAAGTGTGGAGAAAGTTTGTCTTGGCTTGTGGTTGCAGCAATGTGATATGTTGTTCTATTTGCAAAGTTGCTTCTATCTTAAGTCAAAAATGCCAAGTTGAGTTACAAGCTTATGCATGCCCCCTAAACATGTTGCAAAGCTTTGTCTTGATCAGTGGGATATGTCCAATAACTTGTGCCTAGAAGATATGCATTGTACCTCTTGGATTGCAAACTTGACATAAAGTGCCACTTTACAAGAATGGATAATGTGCTTTTTCTAATTATGGACTAATCCTTCATGTAATGACCAAATGCATAGAATAATATCTTGGCACAATGGTTTGGCATTTAATTATTGAGTGTAAATGAGATTAGAGGCCTGTAATGTAGCTTGCACATGCTGATTTCAAAAATGCACAAGTTATGAACATGGAAATGGCTCATGAACAAAGTGACTTTTGCCCATATTGACAAATTCGATTCTCCCTAACCACAAGGGTGTTTGAGAAGTTCTTAGACAATTTGGAAAGCTTGGAATGTGTACTACAATCCATCTTTGTAATGCAAGTTGAAATTCCAAGTGGAAGCATGTGAAAAGTGGCCATGAAGGTAGGCAAAAATCCTGCCTAGAATAGGTCAAAAATATTTCTAAGTTAAGAATGTTTTGCACCCCTATTCCAAAAATTGTAACTTGAGCTACAAGCTTCTTTTGAGGAAACTTTGTGCATCAAAGTTGTAGATTTTGCAATGGACTACAACTTTCATGTTTTGAGTTTTCCTTGAATCCAAATGCATCTTGATGAAAAAATGGGACAAAGTTAGGAAAAAATTAGGGATTTTCATAACTTAGAAAAATTCTAAGTTATGAAAATTCTTCATTTCAAACCCTAATTTGTGATTTTTGATTTCTTGATGAACAAGTTTCATGACTTGACATGTTTTGATGAAAAATGAATCTTGACACTTGATTTTGACTAAAAAGTCAAAGTTTGACTTTTCAGTATACAGTCAAATTTGGCTCAGTTGACTGGAAAATTCATCTGTCAATCTTGTGCATTTGGGATCTTTTGAATTTGTTGAACATGTCAAGACAATGCCATTGAGTCCTTGGGTCTCTATGTGAGCTTGGTTTGCCATTGGCTAGGTCAAACAGTCAAAAATTGCCTTTGTGCAGTCAAAACCCTTAAAATGACCATTTTGCCCTTTTGGTGATCTGATCAACTTTCTTGTGGAATTTTGATCCAAACTTGATCAAATGGTCCATATGAGTTCATAATGTTGATATGGGTCAAAATTTATGAGGTTTGACTGTCAATTGACCACAGTTGACTTTTTCCCCAATACAGCTGATTTCTAGGTCAACTGTCCAATTGATTGGGCAAAGATTGGAATCAAGGCTTGAAACTTGGTATGGATAAACTTGTGAGTCCAACATGAAGCATGAAAGTCACTTTGGTCCTTTTGGGTCAAAACATCTTTGTGCAAACACAAACCCTAAATTGGGTCAACAATGCAAGGAGGAGTCTTGAGCAGAGCAAACCCTAACTTGATCTTGAGCTCCAAAGGTCTTGTGATGAGAAAATGTTGAGGAAATGGGAGGGAAAATTTTGGGGTACAACAGTATAGTGTTTCTTTTTTGATTTTGGGTTGAATAATGTATAAAGGGGTTTGAGACTTTTGTTAGAGTTTGAAAGTTTGAGAGTTTGAGAGTTTGAGAGTTTGAAAGTTTGAGAGTTTGAGAGCGTTTAATGATTTTTAACACAACAAAAGTTTCCTTAGCTACTTAAAAGACACCCTAAGATGTGTGATGGAACCTCTTATTTATAGATTAGTTTGGCTGGGGTTTGGGAGGGAAAACAAAATAAATTTGAAAATATTGGGTATGTTGTTCTTGTAGTCTTTGAGGTGCAGTTTTTATATGCCAATTTAGTGCAAATATGGGAGCAGCGTAGCAGGACTGCTTTATAGAAGTTTTGGAGTGTTGTGGCCAGTGCAGCAGGCTTGGGCTTGGCAGCACATAGGACTCTGGCCAGCAAGCATCTTGAATACTTCACCATTTCATTTTGACCATATAGGTTCAACCTTCGACTAAACTCCTCTTCAGACAACAATATTTGTTTCCACCCAAAGTGTGTCCTTCGAGTAGATCATATGTGCATCTTTTGAAGGGGCCCAAATATGTGTCCTTCGGTTTAAACCATGTGTGTGTTCTTTTGAAGGGACCACATGCCCCACTTGTGTGCATCACTTGCAATTCTTCGAATGTGCCACCAAGGTATATCCTTCGAATGGAACACCCATGTATGCCCTTCAAATCCACCAATACATGTCCTTCGAAGGGAGAAAATGTATGTCCTTCGAATGGATCATATGCATATCCTTTGAATGCGCTAGTTGTGTGTCAAAGTGTAGAAACTATGTGGAATTGAAATAAATAGTTTCCAAGGAAGATATTACCCAGTCGAAGCTAGCGTAAAAATAGCCAATGCTTTATGGGTGCTAGCATGAGGGAAGTTCCTTCCTTGTGAATTGAAGCAAACAAGAAAGAGGCATTTGCTTCCTGAATCAAAACAAACATTGTAAGAGGCCATTGCTTTGTGAACCAAAAGCAAGCTTGTAAGGGGTCATTGCTTCAATCGAAGCTTGCATGTAGGAGGCCTCTTACTTTAGGGGCGCTAGCATGAAAGGAAGCCATTGCCTTGTGCATTGAAGGTAAGCACAGAGAAAGCCATTTCTTTATGGGTCGAAAATAAGCATAGAGGAGGCACTTGCCTTGTGGATTAAAAGAAGGCATGAAGGATGTGTTGCTTGTATATCGAAACAAACATGCAGGAGGCTAATGCTTGTGAATCGAAGAATGTATATAGGAGGTTTCTGCTTGTGAATCAAAGTATTGATGTAGAAGGCTACTACTTGAATGAAGCTTGTGGACCAAAGGATACATGAAGGGGACCAGAGTTGGATTCGAAGTATGTTGCTTCGAAGGAAACCAATACTCCAACGAAGCTTTGTGTGAAGGAGTCCAAATGTCCAATCGAAACCTCTGAACTTGACTTGCCTCGAAGGAGGCCCAAATGTCCACTCGAAGCTTATGAATTAAACCCGCTCGCAGGAAGTTAAATGCCCAATCAAAACCTCTGGATCGAAGCAATCTACTTTTCTTCAATTTTGTCAAAAAAATCAAATTTATATGCTTTGCTCTTTCAATATTTTCCTCTTTGACTTGATGCTTGAAAATCCAATATGATCTAATTGTACTTGTGCAAACTTGAACTAGTATAAATTTTGTGAGAAATATCTTGAGAAATGAGAAGGAAAATTTTGGGGTACAACAGTTGCCCCTGTTCAATCTTCTTAAACCTGAAGAGTTAGATTGACGAGTCCGCCATTCGTGACTTGAAGGTAGAAGATTATTGGACACTAGAGTGCCCAGAAATTTTCACTTGATGATGTGTTAGTTGATTGTGTAGGGAATGGGCTTAAAGATGCCATTTGGAGATGTAACGCGGTGGGAGAACTGACTTGGTTATTTTGTGTTTTATCGCAAATGTTGCGGTTAGCAAGAGTCGCCACCGACTTTTCTTTTATCCAAAAGGAAAGGTTGAAAAGAATAAGAAAGACCTTTGAGATGTTTTCTTGAGTTCGGGGGGTAGATTATAAGAAGGGAAGGTATTAGAACCCTTTTTATTCATAGTTATCTATGGGCTCTTAGTTGCTTGCTACATAACTTGCTTTTGTTTGAAAATGTGCTTTGCGTGGTTTTTGAAAATATTTTGAAAAGGCGCCATCGTTTAGGCAAACTTTGTAATAATTCTCGTTCGTAAGAATGTATACAAAGTGTTGATCTTTTGAAAAAAATTTCAAGTTTGAAACATGTTTTGAAATTGTTAGTGTTTGTTTTTGAAAATAGCAAGGATGTTTTGGTTTGAAAATGAGCAAGCAACTAGGAACATTATACCTACTCAAAAGTCTTTCTTGTTTATTTCCTCTTTCCTTTGACATTGTTATCTTACCATTTATTTGGTAAGAAACTCTATCTTTGGATGTAAAGGGACGGGCGTGGGTCATCGTATAGCCATGATAGCAATGTTATGAAATATCTTAGCAATTCTCTTTGAGAGACTAAGATCATTTTGAAAGGCAACTTTAATAGCGTCATCAAGGGACTATGATCTTGTATTTTGGTTTGTTTTTGCTAAGATACCCCACATGCATAACATGGCCATTTTATAAGGTAACAAAGTGGATTTACCCTGAGGGTGTAAGTGTGCAAGTGTATTGATTTACATGCATTGTTTTGTATTTGAATTAGGGTTTTCTAAGCATTGATTTTATCTTTCCATACAAACCCTAATTTACTAGCATTTATATATAAAGCATTAAATTGCGGGAAATAAAAATACTAAGCTATTACATCAATAGGGGAGGGGGTGTACAAATTTAGAAATGGGGATTTTGCAAGAAAATTAAATCTAATTAACTATTACAACCATATTGAATATTGTACAAAATTTAAAATAAAAATACAAGAATGTAAATGGAAAAAAGAAATGATTTTGTTTGTTTTTTTATGAAAGGGTTTAATCTTGACCTAATTAAAAAATGATTAAGGACAATTAAATAAAATTAACTTAAACTAAATAAGAAAAGAAAAGAACTAAAAAAGGATTTTTTTAGGGATTTATTTATAAAAAGGTTTTAAATTAATAAAAATAATATGGATATTGTGATATGGTGGGAGAACTGACTTGAAGGTTTTGCGTTTGATCGCAAATATTGCGGTTAGCAAGAGTCACCACCGACTTTTCTTTTATCCAAAAGAAAAGGTGAAAAAAGCACAGGAAAGACCTTTGAGATTATTTCTTGAGTTCGGGGGGTAGATTATGAAAAGGGAAGGTATTAGCACCCTTTTCATCCATGGTTTTCCATGGGCTCTTAGTTACTTGCTATATTACTTGTTTTTTTGTTTGAAGTTGTGCTTTATGTGGTGTTTTGAAAGTATTTTGTAAAGAGGTCATTGTTTAGGCAATCTTTGTAATGGTTCTCGTTCTTAAGAATGTATACAAATATGTTTGATCTTTTTAAAATGTTTTCAATTTTGTAAGATGTTTGAAAGTGTATGTGATTGTTTTGAAAAGACCAAGGATGTTTTTTTTGAAATGGAGCAAGTAATTAGGAGCATTCTACCTACTCAAAAGTCTTTCTTGTACATTTCCTTTTCCTTTAACATTGTTATCTTACCATTGATTTGGTAAGTAACCCTATCTTTGGATGTAAACGGGATGGGCGCGGGTCATCGTATAACCATGATTAACAATGTTGCAAGGCATCTTAGCATTCTCTTTTAGAGACTAAGATCATTTGTAAGGCAACTTAGATAGCCTCATCGAGGGACTATGATCTTGTATTAGTTTGTTTTTGCTAATATACCTCACATGCGTAATATGGCCATTTTGTAAGGCAACTGTTGTACCCCAAAATTTGCCCTCCCATTTCCTCAACATTTTCTCACCACAAGACCCTTGGAGCTCAAGATCCAGTTAGGGTTTGCTCTGCTCAAGACTCCTCCTTGCACTGTTGACCCAAATTAGGGTTTGAGTTTGCACAAAGATGTTTTGACCTAAAAGGCCCAAAGTGACTTTCATGCTTCATGTTGGACTCACAAGTTGATCCGTACCAAGTTTCAAGCCTTGATTTCAATCTTTGCCCAGTCAATTGGACAGTTGACCTAGAAATCAACTATATTGGGGAAAAAGTCAACTGTGGTCAATTGACAGTCAAACCTCATGATTTTTTACCCACATCAACATTATGAACTCATATGAACCATTTGGTCAAGTTTGGATCACAATTCCACAAGAAATTTGATCAGATCACCAAAAGGGCAAAATGGTCATTTTTAAGGTTTTGACTGCACAAAGGCAATTTTTGACTGTTTGACCTAGACAATGGCAAACCAAGCTCACATATGGACTCAAGGACCCCATGGCATTGTCTTGACATGTTCAACAAGTTCAAAAGATCCCAAATGCACAAGATTGACAGATGAATTTTCCAGTCAACTGAGCCAAATTTGACTGTATACTGAAAAGTCAAACTTTGACTTTTTGGTCAAAATCAAGTGTCAAGATTCATTTTTCATCAAGACATGTCAAATTATGAAACTTGTTCATCAAGAAATCAAAAATTACAAATTAGGGTTTTAAAATGAAGAATTTTCATAACTTAGAAATTTTCCAAGTTATGAAAATTCCTAATGTTTTCCTAACTTTGTCCCATCTTTTCATCAAGATACATTTGTATTCAAGCAAAACTCAAAACATGAAAGTTATAGTCCATTGCAAAATCTAAAACTTTGATTCACAAAGTTTCCTCAAAAGAAGCTTGTAGCTCAAGTTATGATTTTTGGAATAGGGGTGCAAAACATTTTTAACTTAGAAAAATTTTGACCTATTCTAGGCAGGATTTTTGCCTAACTTCATGGCCATTTTTCACATGCTTACACTTGGAATTTCAAATTGCATTACAAAGATGGATTATATTACACATTCCAAGCTTTCCAAATTGTCCAAGAACCACTCAAACACCCTTGTGGTTAGGGAGAATCGAATTTGTGAAGATGGGCAAAAGTCACTTTGTTCATAAGCCATGTACATGTTCATAACTTGTGCATTTTTGAAACCAGCATGTGCAAGCTACATTACAGGCCTCTAATCTCATTTACACTCAAAAATTAAATGCTAAACCATTGTGCCAAGATGTTATTCTATTCATTTGGTCATTACATGAAGGATTAGTCCATAATTGGAAAAAGCACATTATTCATTCTTGTAAAGTGGCACTTTATGTCAAGTTTACAATCTATGAGGTACAATGCAGATCTTTGAGGCACAAGTTCAGGAACCAATCCCACTGATCAAGACTAAAAGGTGCAGCATGCTTGGGGGGCCTGTGGTAGCCTAGAAACCAAGTTGACAAACTTTACTTACATTAGAAGCAACTTTGCAAACACAACAACTCACATTTTCTGTCAAGACAAGCCTAAGCAAACATTGTGAACATCTTCCAAACAACAAACCAGACCTAAAACACGAACCAACCAAGTTTCAAACCTTCTCATTCATCAAAACACAGTTTTGTGGCAAAATAGGGCACCTGCTGCAGATTGAGGTCCACAACTCAATCCTTTCGTGCGCCTTGGCCAAAACCAGGTCAAACACACTCCCTACCACCTATACAAACTATCCCAAGCATTGGACACGAACTGTAACATCCCTAACATCATTTGCCATTTTCACTTTTCTCTCTTGTAGGTTGACTTCTGTAGCTTGATTCAGCAAGATTCAAAGCAAGCTAAGCATAGAGGAAGCATCCCTGGACCTCAAGCAAGCTGTACAAGTCCTCACATTGCACTGAAAGTAACTCCATTGTCATACACGAATCAAGCTGAACAGGTAAGTTTTTGAACTTCTATCTCTCTATCCAGGCATAGTTAGGTTTAAGTTTGTGAAGAAAACATGTTCTAATCATAGCCCTGAAGCCATCCATATAGTTACTTTTCATTTATATCATGTGTGCTAAGAGTATTTTGAATCTGAACATCTGAAAAAAAACTAGGTCAGGAATTGGGGGAGAAGAAATTCTCTCTCATTTCTGAGAGTTAGATCAAGTTCTTGGTATGTATGGATTCGTGGTTTGATGCTTGACATTTTTTATGTTATGAGTTTATGCTAAAAATCAAAGAATCAGGAGTTGTTGTTGAAGCAAGGAAGCGCGCGAATTTTCAAACAAAACTGTCTGGAGGTTGAAGACAACCTCTTTGGGCTGGGCCTGTGTTGTTCTTTCTATTTGCACCACTCATTTTCCACTTGCACCCCCTTGGCCCATTGTGTTATTTTTTAATCATTTTTGACTTTTTCTTTTTTATTCTGACTTGTTATTTTTTGACAAAACATAAAAAATATTCAAAACTTTTTTTCAACTATTTTTGCATTTTATTTGAGTTTTATTTGTTTTATTTGAAGTTTATACATATAAATAACATATATATCCTTTTATTTAAAATACTAAAAATAATACTAATACATTTTTATTTTCTGATTTTTATTTTATTTTATCTCTTGAAAACATTTTATAAAAAATATACTTTTTTTTGTAAATAATAAATATTTTATTTTTGTACATATTTAATATATTTAATAAATAATATAAATACTTATATATTTATTAGAATATTTAGGGAAAAAACATAAAAATAATACATTTTTATTTTTATTAATATTTGACCTCAAAAATACCTTTTTTACAATTTACTTCCTTTTTATTTATTTTTTGTATATAATTAATAAATATTGTATATATTAAATAATAAACACCTTTTATTTGCAAAATTAGGGTTTGCCCTAAATTGAAAAATACCCAAAAATTATCCTTTTTATTTTTGTTTATTTGTCACATGAAAAACCCTTTTTACATACATATAAAAATCATTTTTTGCATCTTGCATATTTTATCTTATTTTATTTTATTATTGTATATTAAATAATTTTATATTCAATTTGGATGTAATAGTTTAGATTTAATTTCTTGCTAAAATATCCCCATTTGAACATTTGTACCCCCCATCCCATAATTGTGTTGTAATAATTTAGTATTTTATTTTTCGCATTTAAAAGCTTTCTAAAAATGCCATGTTAGACTTAGGGTTTTGTATGCAAAAATCAACCAAAAATAGCTTGACCTAATTCCAAGATAAAAGCATGAAAATGGACAACACCAATCACACTTGCACCCCCCTAGGGTTACTCCACTTGTTGCCTTCAATAATGGGCCATGTTGCATGTTAGGTGTCTTTGGCAAAACAAAACAATTCAAATGATCATAGTCCCTCGATGACGCTTTCAAAAGTTGCCTAAAAATGATCAAGTCCCTTAAAGGAAAAATTTCCCAAAGACACTTGGCACCATTGCAATCATGGTCTAAATGATGACCCGCGCCCGTCTCGTTCACATCCTAACACAAGATTGTCCATCAAATACAATGGTAGAACAAAATTGTTAAAAGGGTTAAGACATAGAGAAAACCTTTGAGAAATTTAGGGTAGATAGCTCTTGGTTACTTGCCAACTTGCAAAACAAAAACACTTGCCTATTTTTCAAAACACACATCACAACACTTTCAAAACAACTTTCAAAAACATTGAAAACTTTTCAAAAGACATACACCTTTGTACACATCCAAACATGGGTCATTACAAAGGTTGCCACCACATTGGCCTCTTTTCAAAACATTTTCAAACCCACACACAAAGCACCATTTCAAACAATTGAAAATCAAGGCAAGTTGATCTAAGCAAGTAACTAAGAGCCCATGGATAACCATGGATAGAAAGGGTGCTAATACCTTCCCTTTTTATAATCTACTCCCCGAACCCAAGAAAACATCTCAAAGGTTTTTGCTGTGCTTTTTAACCTTTCCTTAGGATAAAATAAAAAGTCGGTAACAACTCTTGCTCAACCGAAACATTTGCGAAAACAAACGCAAACCTCAAGTCAGTTCTCCCACCGTATCACAGAACTGGCGACTCTGCTGGGGAAACTTTTAAAGTGGAGTAACCTTAGGGCTTAGATCACCCTCTTGCATGACTAATTGTTTGCTTTGATTACTTTATATCTTGGTTCTCCTGTTTGGGCTTGAAATCCTACACCCGGATTTGGGGAAACATTCATAGATAGCAATACGTTGTGGAAACTGTGCGGGGTATACCGACACGGTTGAAGCAATATCTATATTAGTGCGACATATTTGTGAGTACCGGTAACCCTTGAGTTCAATCAAGGAGAGTACGGGGCCGCTGAGTGATGTCACTAAGCACTAATGACCTAGAACCTTACTTGACCATCTTGGCCTTTCATTAGGGGTAGTGAGATGACCGGCTTTGGTGCAGTCCGAAGTTGGTAGATACTCGATACTACACTCATTGGGGGTTGTTTTCTTGGAATATTTTGGTCGCTAGTTAAGTGGCTAAACCAAAACAATGAACATAGAAAACAATCCAATGATATTGAGCTCCTTAGAACCCGGTTACTATTTATAGGACAGGTTTTTAAGCCAACTACACTCAAGAGGGTACTTACCTATGAAACCCCATGCAAGCCTGAAACTAGGTTTTGTGTGATTTGCTTGTACATATGTATTGTGCATACATCATGAACATCATAAAGCATCATATGCATACACTAACCATTTCAAGGGTTTGGATCTTCATCTTTGTTCTTGTTTTGTAGGTCATGGAAATTCTTCGCAGGAAAACTATCCAAGTCAACCTTGTGAGAATCCCTCCTCAACTCAAAGAGCTCACATCAAGAATTCTGGAAAGATCTCCCTTTAGTGAAAGACATGGTAGACTGCTCAGCCTAGTCAACACCAGCATTGAAAAGGATATGATAAAGGTGTTGTTCCAGTTCTTTGACCCCCTTCACCACTGTTTCACTTTCCCCGACTACCAATTGGTGCCCACTTTGGAGGAATTTTCTCAACTCTTGATAATTCCTATTCTTAATCAACTACCCTACAACGGTACGGAAAAAGAACCAAAGCCTGAAGATGTTGCTCAAGTACTACACTTGCAACCATCTGATATCAAGGGGCATTGGGAAACTAGAAGCGGTGTCAAAGGCTTCTTGGCAAAATTCTTGTTTGAGAAGGCACAAGAGTGTTGGAATTCATTGGATCTACAAGCCTTTGAAGAAATTATGGCACTCCTCATTTATGGGTTGGTCCTGTTCCCAAATCCTGACCAGCTTGTAGATGTCAACGCCGTCAAAATATTCTTATCCAGAAATCCAATACCAACGTTGCTTGGGGACATTCTTCACTCATTTTACACACGAACAATGAGAAAGATGGGTGTTCTCATGTGCTGTACTCCTCTCCTTGCAAGGTGGTTTATTTCGCACCTTCCACAATCTGTCTTGAAGAATGACCAAGGCCTAAGGTGGTCACAACGGTTGATGACCCTCACTCACTCTGATGTACATTGGTGTTCTCGGTCCAGAGAAAATGTCATCATCGTCGATCATTGTGGAGAGTTCCCTAATGTTCCATTACTTGGCATTAGAGGAGGCATTACCTACAACCCTTATCTAGCTTTGAGATAATTTGGATATGCACGGAGGGATGGCCCTCACGACATGTTGATTCCTGACCTAGTTTTTGACTTCGACAATGATGTGCAAGGACTTCGCCAAAGATTCATCAGAGCTTGGAGGATGCCTAACAAGGTAGACAGCAAGACACTAGGGCACAAGAACTCCATCCCTCTTGAGCCTTATCTCAAGTGGGTACGAACCCGAGCCCAGAGTCTAATGATGCCTTAACCTCATGTTCTCCCTGTGATTAAAGAGCCCGTTAAGGAAGGAGAGGTTCCCTACACCATCCTGTATCCTGACATGCCTACATCGTGGGAGGAGATGCAGAAGAGTTGGGTCCAACTCAAGGAGGAACAGAATACTTTTGAAGCCAGCTTCTACGCCAGCGAGAAGAAGGTTTTGGAGCTTACCCGCCGACTCCACGAGGAAGAGACCCTCAACACCTACATTGCACCAAAGAGGATGCGCAACGTCTTTTTACCTTGAGAAGTTTTTTGTAATATTTGGCCCATGGGGCATTTATGTACTGACAAATTTCTTCTTATTAATATGACGTGCGTTCTTTTTGTTTGCAACAATTTTGAATTTGCTAAATCCTTGAATGCATTGCATACATAAGCATATCATTCATCATACGCATAAGCAGGTCTCCACACCAGGTTTCCTTATCTTTCTGATGTTTATTTCAGTAAGATGGATCTCGAATAGACGGTCAAGGACTTGCAGTCTCAGAACTCACAGTTTCAACATCTCCTGATGACCTTGGCAAAGGGTCAGGATGATCTAAAGGCCCTGCTTGGGAACAAAGAGCAAGTGAAAAAGAAGAAGAAGAGAATCGGGGTGGCTACCCTAGGAAGAAGGTTTGAGGGTGAAGCCAGAAGAGTGCTTGAATTTCCCCCTACATCTGAAGAGGGAACCAGTAAAGGGAATGCGGCTGCGGTACCTTCTGAATCCGAAGCTGAAGAAGGAGAGGCTGAAGAAGACGAAGACTACTCTGAGCAACAATACCTGCCCGCCGATGATAAGTACAAAGGCTTGGAAGACAGGTTGGCAGCTATGGAGCTGCAGAGAGCTCCCGGCTTAGATTTCGAAGATTTGGGATTAGTTGCTGGAATTGTGATCCCCCCGAAGTTCAAAGTGCTAGTTTTTGCAAGGTATGACGGGCTGTCCTGCCCGAAAATGCATCTCAGATCATATGTAAGGAAGATCCAACCTTACACTGCAGACAAGAACCTATGGATCCATTTCTTTCAGGATAGCCTTTCAGGGGCTCAACTCGAGTGGTTCTATCAGCTGGATGGAGCCAGTATCCGAAACTGGGAGGACTTGGCTACTGCATTTTATAAACAGTATCAGTACAATTCTGACCTCGCTCCCACGCGTACCCAACTTCAGGGTATGTCACTGGGAATGGGCGAAGGATTCAAGGAGTATGCGCAAAAGTGGAGGGACTTGGCTGGCAGGGTGCAGCCACCGCTGACTGACCGTGAACTTGTTGACATGTTCCTGGGGACCCTTTCTGGTCCATTCTTCAACCATCTGATTGGTAATTCTTCTGCTGGGTTTATAGATTTGATCTTGACGGGTGAGAGGATAGAAGCTGGTATCAAGTCGGGGAAGATACAGAGAGGTGCCTCCGCGAGTACTGAAAAGAAGCCCTTCAAGAAGGAAGCCAGTGCTGTTTATGGTCCTAGAAGACAAATTAAGTCGGAACGCCGCCAAGCTGTCAATGCGTTGGTAATCTCAAAGCCTGCTGCTGCTCCTCAGCAATACAACCAACCAAGGGGTGAGAGACCCAAAAGGCAGTACACTCGGCTCAGCATGACCCTGTCTCATATTTTGCCGCAACTACTGTCAACCAATCTGGTAACTGTCAAAGAAGCTCCGAAGGTAGTGAACACAGCTTCTCCAAAGTACAACCCCAACGCCCGTTGCGCTTATCACTCTGATAGCCCGGGGAATACCACGGACGATTGCTGGGCTCTGAGGAATAAGGTTCAGGACCTTATTGATGCTAAAGAAATACAGTTTGAGGCGCCCGAGAGGCCTAATGTTGTGACTGCTCCCATGCCCCAGCATGGAGTGAATGTTATGGAAGAAGACCGGTATGTAGCCTCCGTGGAAGAGATTGTTACTCTGTTATTGACTGTCAAGAGGAACCTGTTGCTAGCCGGTTTATTTTTGGGTTGTGGTAAAGGTTGCCTTCTATGTGCTGTTTCACCTGTTGGTTGCCCTTTGCTGAAATCAGGTATCCAAAGCCTGATGGATAGCAAAGAGATCTTTTTCGAGAAGATTGTTGTTCATGCGGTCCCTACTGAAGAAGTGTCCATTGTCACTATTTTCAACAAACCTCCTAAGGCTCTCTCAAAGAAGCCTGTCAAAATCATGTCCACTCAGAAGATTGCTCCTATCATCATTACTGTTCTGGGGCCTCTCCCTTATACATCCGACAAAGCTGTCCCATGGCATTATGGGGCAGATGTTTATGTGCTTGGAATAAAACAAGAGTTCGATACAAGTACCGGCGTTAGCAACATTATCGGGCCTGCCAAAATTACTCGCAGTGGTAGGTTGTTCTCACCAGATATTGCGCCACCAGCTATTCAGAAACCTCTTATCATCACACCTGCAAATATGCCTGCTTCCCTTCCTAATCGAGTTCCTGTTTCTACCCCTGCTGCCGAGTCATCTGACGCTCGGGGCAAAGGGATTGCTACTGATTTGCCTGCCCTGACGGAGGCACCAAAGACAACCACTGTTGAAGCTTCCCAGCAAGAGATGGAAGAGATCCTAAAGATTATCAAGAAAAGTGATTTCAACGTAGTTGAGCAGTTGGGGCACACCCCATCAAAGATTTCTATGCTATCACTGTTGTTGTGTTCAGAGGCCCATGCCAAGGCCCTGATTTCCTTCCTAAAGACGGCTCATATGCCACAAGAAACGTCTGCTGATTAATTTACCGATTGTGTGGCCAACTTGACCGCTGATAATGGTTTGGGCTTCTTTGACGCTGATCTGACCGCCAAGGGAAAGAACCATAACGACGCCCTGCATGTCTCCATTGAATGCAGGGGCACTACTCTTGCCCATGTGTTGGTAGACATTGGTTCTTCATTGAGCGTATTACCCAAGAAGGCCCTAGACAGGATGGATTATGAGGGTCTGGAGCTCAAGCCTAGTAACATTGTTGTCCGAGCCTTTGACGGTTCGAAAAGGATGGTACATGGCGAAGTTGACATTCCAATCAGGGTTGGTTCTCAAGTTTTTGATTCAACTTTCTATGTGATGGACATCCGTCCATCCTACTCTTGTTTGCTGGGTCGTCCATGGATCCACAAGGCTGGAGCTGTGACCTCCACACTACATCAGAAGCTTAAGTACCCAGTTAGAGGGAAGATTGTGACAGTTCAGGGGGAGGAAGAATATATGGTCAGCCACCTAAACTCGTTCCAGTACATAGAAATGGATGGGGAATTCATTGAGACTCCATTCCAGCACTTTGAAGAGGTGCCTCAGACATTGGCATCAGCTGAAACTGTGATTGAAGACCCTCCTTTGAAGATGGCTTCCTTAAAGGATGCCCGGGCTGTGATTGAGAAGGGTGAGTGTGCAAATTGGGGCCGGTTTCCTGATCTCACTCCAAAGACTGACAAGTTTGGTCTGGGTTTCACTGCAGAGGCTCAGAGGGCTGTTCGCAAAGCAAGGATTGGAAGACCTCCTGTGTTCATCACCAACCCGGGAGTGAATGCTATTGAAGACGACGTGGAGGAATATGAATTCGACAGCTGGATCTACCCAACAACTGACGGTGGACCAAGCAACTGGACTGCCAAAGACTTCACACCTATTACTTTTGTCACTTAGTAATGAACTCTTTTGTTTTCAATTTGTAACAAACAATATGTTGAAACTTTTATGGCTCGGTGTCCTACCCGGGGCACCGTGGCTTCATTTGTGAGGGCTTTTGTGTGTCATTTTCATATATCATCAATAAAAACATTGGACGTTTGTTGCATTTCAAAATCTTGCGCTCCTTTTCTTTCTTTATTATATATTGCAAAACATCTATATTTACACACACTCACTTATACAGGTTCCAATCCACTCTGGATCTCACTGGTAACGACTATGCTACTGTCAGTTATAACTTCGAAAATCCGATCAACTTAGCCGAAGACGAAGGTGAAGATGATTGCGAAGTGCCTGGTGAACTTGCAAGACTGCTACTCCAGGAAGAGAGGGCCATTCAGCCACATGAAGAGCCAGTGGAAACGGTAAATCTAGGTACTGAGACAGACAGAAAGGAAGTCAAGATTGGTGCCAATCTAGAGCCCATTGTGAAACAACGGTTGATTCAGATGCTGCATGACTAAGTGGAAATCTTTGCCTGGTCGTACGAAGACATGCCTGGGTTGGATACCGACATTGTGGTTCATCACCTGCCTACCAAGGAAGAATGCCCTCCGGTAAAACAGAAGGTCCGCTGTATGCGTCCAGAAATGTCCGAGAAAATCAAAGCTGAGGTTATGAAACAATTTGATGTCGGGTTTCTAGCAGTGACTTCTTACCCTCAGTGGGTTGCCAATATGGTTCCAGTGCCGAAAAAGGATGGTAAGGTCCGAATGTGTGTTGATTACAGGGATTTGAACAGGGCCAGCCCCAAGGATGATTTCCCTCTGCCTCATATCGACGTCCTGGTTGACAACACTGCTCAGCATAAAGTATTCTCCTTCATGGACGGCTTCTCCGGTTATAACCAGATCAAGATGGCTCCTGAAGACATGGAGAAGACCACTTTTGTTACTCAGTGGGGCACCTTTTGCTACAAGGTCATGCCTTTTGGGTTGAAAAATGCTGGGGCTACCTACCAACGTGCCATGGTTGCTTTATTTCATGATATGATCCATCACGAGATAGAAGTATACGTCGACGATATGATTGCAAGGTCCCAAACTGAGGAGGAACACCTTAACCATCTACGGAAGCTGTTTGACCGTCTGAAGTTGTACAAGCTGAGGTTGAACCCAAACAAGTGCACCTTTGGGGTGAGATCTGGAAAGTTGTTAGGCTTCATCGTAAGCGACAAAGGCATTCAAGTGGACCCTGCCAAAGTGAAAGCCATACAAGAGATGCCAACTCCTAAGACATAGAAAGAAGTCAGAGGCTTCCTAGGACGATTGAACTACATTGCCCGATTCATCTCGCATCTAACTGCTACCTGTGAACCAATCTTCAAGCTGCTAAAGAAAGATCAAGTAGTACGTTGGAACGATGAATGTCAGGCCGCTTTCGAAAAGATCAAAGAGTATCTCCAAGAACCACCCATTCTTATGCCACCAGTCGAAGGGAGACCTCTAATCTTATACTTGACAGTACTGGACAACTCAATGGGGTGTGTGCTGGGGCAGCATGACGAGTCTGGCCGAAAAGAGCACGCTATTTATTACCTTAGCAAAAAGTTTACCGACTGTGAGACCCGGTACTCACTGCTCCAGAAAACTTGCTGCGCTTTGGTATGGGCTGCTCGCCGGCTGAGACAGTATATGTTGACTCACACTACTCTGTTGATTTCAAAAATGGATCCAATCAAGTACATATTCTAAAAGCCTGCTCTGTCTGGAAGAATAGCAAGATGGCAAATGATCTTGACAGAATACGACATCCAGTACACGACTCAGAAAGCAATCAAGGGAAGTGTATTGGCAGACCATTTGGCACATCAGGCAGTGGACGATTATCAGTCGATGAACTTTGAATTTCCAGACGAGGACATCATGGTAGTGACTGATTGTGAAGTACCTGGACTGGATGAAGGACCTGAGGAAGGATCCTGATGGTCTATGCACTTTGATGGAGCCTCGAACGCTTTGGGTAATGGAATCGGCGCTGTGATCATATCCCCTAAAGGCACTCATACTCCACTCACCGCTCGGCTATGTTTCAACTGCACCAACAACATGGCGGAGTATGAGGCATGCATCATGGGTCTTCAAGCTGCAATCGACTTAAGGATCAAGTTTCTGAGTGTCTTCGGAGATTGCGCTCTCGTGATCAATCAGGTCAAAGGCGAGTGGGATACGAAACACCCGAATCTTATTCCTTACAGGGAGTATGTGCTGACATTGCTTCCCCACTTCGAGGAGATAACTTTTGAGCACTTCCCAAGAGAGGAGAATTAGTTAGCGGACGCATTGGCTACGGTGTCTTCTATGTTCAAAGTCAAATGGGACAACGAAGCTCCCCGGATCATTATCTGGAAATTAGATGAACCTGCATATTGTTGCGATCTCGAGACCGAAGAGGTAACGGAAAAAACCTGGTATCATGAAGTGAAGAGATACCTTGAAGCTCAAGAATACCCCGAAGGTGCATCCGTTAATGACAAGAAGTTCCTGAGAAGGTTCGCGGCAAAGTTCTTCCTCAGCAATGGCATTCTCTACAAGCGAAACCATGATTCAACCCTACTGCGTTGTGTGGATAAAACTGAAGCAGAAAGGATCATGGCAGAGCTACATGAAGGTACCTTCGGAACACATTCTAGTGGACATACCATGGCAAAGAAGATCCTTCGGGCAGGATATTTCTGGTCCACAATGGAAGCCGATTGTTATCAGCATTCTCGAACTTGTCATAAATGCCAGATCTATGTTGATAAGGTGCACATTCCTCCGGTTCCTCTGAACGTCTTGACAGCACCTTGGCCTTTTGCAATGTGGGGCATTGATATGATCGGCGAAATTAGACCTACGGTGTCTAACGGGCATCGCTTCATCCTGGTAGCGATTGATTACTTCACAAAATGGGTTGAAGCAGCTTCCTATGCTACGGTAACCAAGAACGTCGTGGCACGGTTCATTCGGCACAACCTGATCTGTCGATACAGTGTATCTGAGAGGATCATTACGGACAATGGTACCAATCTTAACAATAAGATGATCATTGAGCTCTGCGAGCAATTCAAGATACAGCACCACAACTCTTCACCTTACCGGCTGAAGATGAATGGGGCTGTAGAAGCAGCGAATAAGAACATCAAGAAGATTGTGCAAAAGATGACAGTGACCTACAAAGATTGGCACGAAATGTTACCGTTTGCTCTTCATGGGTACCGTACCTCAGCACGGACGTCAACAGGGGAAACTCCCTTTTCCTTGGTCTATGGCATGGAGGCAGTCTTGCCTATTGAAGTCCAGATACCCTCTCTCCGGATAATGAAGGATGCAGACTTGAGCGAAGATGATTGGATCCAGACTCGGCTCGATCAATTAAACCTGATTGACGAAAAGAGACTCACTGCTATATGTCATGGTCAGACATACCAAAAACGGATGATCAGGGCATTTAACAAGAAGGTCAGACGACAAGAGTATCAAGTCAGAGACCTGGTAATCAAGCGCATCATTCTTCCTCAAAGTGATCCCAGGGGAAAATGGACCCCTACGTACGAAGGGCCATTTGTGGTTAAACATATCTTCTCAGGAGGGGCTATGATTCTAACCACCATGGATGGTGACGACCTTCCTCACCCTGCCAATGCAGACATAGTAAAAAGATACTACGCATGAATCAAAGACCCGCTAGGTTGACACACCTAGGCAAAAATAAGGGCTTCCCGGAGAACCAAAAGGGTTCGGGCAAAAATAAGGGATGAAATGAAAAAAATTTGTACACCCGGCAAGTCGAAAACCTGAAAAGGCGGCTTGGGCAAAAATGGGTATCCCGGTGGACTGAAAACCCGAAAGGGCGGTCCAGGCAAAAGTTAGGGATAAGGCGTAATACTATGTCTCATTGGATCACCTTGCATCTAGAATTCGGCATTAATTATCGGGCTCAGACGGAATCGATCAATCAACTTCATATTTAACTAAGCAGCAAAGTGATGATACGCTTGAAGACATAAAGGCGATAGCAGAGTTGGAACCCAGTGGGATTATTTTCACATAGCTGTTTTGTTTCCTTTTCACAAAATTGTATAAACTTTATGTTGCTCGGCGGCGTTCTCTTACTAGGACGTCAGCCTCCTGTACATAAAACGCCTATTTACAGGCAAATTTCAAAATCAATACAAGTTCAATTTTTCAGACAAATTATCCAATTATTTTTCCTTTTTCTGTTTTGTTTTGCAAATGAAATTCTGGCTGCAGATACTCAATGTCACGTTTAATGTTATGACACCGTATCTGACTTTCTATAAGACAGTAAATACAAAAACAATAAAGAACACAGTCAATTGTTTACCCAGTTCAGTGTGCAACGACACCTACTCTGGGGGCTACCAAGCCAGGGAGGAAATCCACTATAAGAGATGTTAATTCAGGAATAAACCAACCAGTTTATCTCCTTCACTTAAGACCTACCCAATGCAATTTCAATCTAAGTACAACTTAAACCTGAGTTCCTACTCACTCCCCTCAATCACAGCAGTGATACATAAAACAATTTGACTAATGAATTGATGAAGACACTCTTCAAAAACATACACTTGATTAATCTTCACAGCTTTTTAATCAAGCAATACAACCACTCTTGCTTCACAGCTTTGAGTGATACACACACCTAACTTGACTCTGCTTCACAACTTTAGTCAAGAAACATACAAACACTCTTGCTTCAATGCTTTGAGTGCTACACAACCCTTACAATTAAAAACCTATTCCAAGTCACTTATCACAATGATAATTGCTTGAAGTACAATAATTAACCTATACAGTTTACAAATGATCTTCTGACCAAAAAGGGATTACTTGCAAAACAGCAGCTCTGTTGAATATATAGCAGCTGCATCTTCAGTTAGGGTTTCCACAAAAAGATAGGGTTAATTCCATTTGACCCTAAGACTAGGTCACAGGACTTTACCAACCAGGTTAGGGTTGAGCTAGGTTAACCCAAAGAAAACGCAGGATTCTGTTCTGGAAAGACTGAGTCATTTTCCTGAAAAAAACTCAGAATTAACCAAACTGCAAACCTGTTAGTTCAGAACAGGATGTCTTAACATCTGTTATGACATCTGAAAAACCTGTCTACTGATTTAGGAAAATGTGATCATTTTGCAAAATGCTCAGATACACACTTATAAACATCAGTACCTGAATGACAATATTTTTCTGCAAAGGTACCTAATGAATCAGTACAAACTAAACTAGAATGTTATGACATCAGTCATGACATTCACACATACACTTGGGTTTTACCAAAAATGCAAGCCAATAACTAAACAACTACAAACTCCCCCTTTGGCAGATTTTTGGCTAAAGACCCTAAGTAATCAGAGATAGATAGCAGCAGAAAGAAATGACTGCAGAAAAATAGAATTTCTAATTAAGTAAGTACCAAAATATTCTCCCCCTCTTTAGCCACAAATGGGCCAAAGAAACATGTTCATAAAAATTATACAGTCATCCAGAAAAAAGTAATAAGAGCAGCAGCTAAAAACTGAACACACTTCCAAACTCCACCAGGTATCACCACCACCAATCAGCAACACCACCAAACAGCAACCAACCTTTAAGCACTGTCATCAGACTCAGATGAGCTAGTTTCTTCAGTATTGAGATAACCTTCAGCTTCTACACCTTCTTCCCTTCTGTTTCCTTCAGCTTCCTCCTTTTCTAACCTGGCAATTAGGATTTCTAGGGTCTTTTTCCTAGCTTCCAGCTCTTTGCAGGTCTCTTTTAAAACAGCTATGACATCAGATGTCTTGGACTGGGTCTTCACAGACGATGTCTCAGCTGATGTTATGACAATATCTGGAGCATGGGATCCCTGAAACAGTTTGTAGTGCAACCCAAGGGCAGGAGCTCTTTTGCAGGCTGTATCTCTTGCCACCAGGATATCAGGGTATTGTGCAAGGATAATTCCACAAAGGAGGGAGGGAAAGGCAATTGGTCCTTTGACAGCATAACTACCAGCATGTTTTAAAGTTTGTTCAAAAATATACCTGCCATAGTCAAAAGCAGTCTTGGTTCCCACATCATAAATAAATCTCCCCAATCCTGTGGAGATAGTTGATTTATGGTTTGTAGGCACCCAGTTGGCTGCACCAATCTTGTGCAGGATGGCAAATTTCATGCTGAGTTTGCTGGCATTCAACTTGCCTTTCAAGGGCCATCACTTCACTTGCCTTGTTGTGATGGTTTAACAAACTTCATTGTCAGTGACCTCTAGATCAGGACAATCCTCATTTGTTCTTCCCAGAAATTTGTTAATTTCTGATGGAGAGAACTTGACCCTTCTTCCTCTAACAAAAACACTTTCAAAGTCAGCTGACCTTCCATCAGCACAATCATTAGAAAAGTTCACTATAAACTCCCTGACCAGATTAACATAACACTTATTAAATTTTATCACTGTCTTCATCAGTCCAGCATTCTTGATCAGGTCCATGATGTCTTTGCACTCCATGGCATCATTGTTGAGTTCTCTTTCTAAAGCTATTCTCTTTAAGCAAACATACTTCCATCTGTTTGCATTGTCAGGATGATGAAAAGAGATGTTGTTTGTTGGGACTTCAGGAACTCTAGCAATTTTGCTGGAGGGGAGCTTCCTTCTGATAGGAATTTCTTCAGCATCAATCTCAAATTCTGATTCCTCATCAGAATCAGAAGATTCAAGTTCTTTTCTCTTCTTTGAAATTGGTTTTCTAGCAGTATGCACCTGGGCCTTCTTTCCTTTGGTCTGAATAGTTTTCACAGATTCTACCTCAGCCATGCCTTCAGCCTTGGATTTCTTAACAGCAGGTTTATCTTTGGACACACATTTTGCATCATTCTGATTACCCTTTCTTTTCATCAATCTCCTAGCTATGCTAGGGTTTACATTGGCAATCAGATCATTATCTGAGTAATCCTCATCCTTATCAATGATAGGTGGATCATCAGTCTTTTCTGAAGGGTTCTGAATATTGTCATTTTGTGTCACAACATTCTCAGAGACATCTACATTCTCAGAGAGGTCCACATTTGGGCTTCCTGATTGATTTAAAGGGACAGAAATCCCCGGTACAGGTTGGTTTCCGCTTAGTATACTAGTAACAAGCCTAGCAATAGCTTGATGAACTTGAACTGATACTTCTCTATTTGGTACAGAAGAAGAAGGATGAGAAGGATTACCAGAGGCTGCAGCTTGAGCTCTTCCTGCATGTCTAGTTCTTAGCTTTTTGACTTTGGCGGGGTCAGTTGCCATCTCTCTGAGAGGAGTGACCTCAAGAACTTCAGATTCTATGCATGTGGTGATTGCTCTAGAGTCTTGGTCAGATGATGAAGATGATGAGGATGATGAAGTCGCCTTGGTTGAAGATGATGTCTGAGACATTTTGATTGACTTAGAGCACCAGTAGCAATTTGATAAAAAACTTTGATTGAGAGGAGGGAACAGGTTGCAAAGATGAGAGAGGTAGGAGGCAAAAGAGAGTCTTTTCAACTTCTTAAGGATTTTGAAAGAATTGGGAAAACATATGATTAACCCACTAAAAATAGACTTAACAAAATTAACTCCTTCAACCCTTGTTTTAAGCAAAATTAATTGCTATAATTTCTCATGTTGGCAAATACCCAACCTGCCCCTCAAGTTTTCAAGTTTATTTCCAACAAGAGCCTTGGTAGAAGAATCAGTCAGCTGAAGCTTAAAGATACCATGTTCCAGTTTAAATGACTTCTTCTCTACAAAGTCAATGTGCTTGGTCCTGTTATGCTGAATAGGGTTCATGGAAATATTGATTGTATTCAGATTGTCACAACATAATGTCACAACATCTTGTGAGACATTATACTCATTGAGCATCTGTTTTGACCAGATATTTTGAGAACAGTTATTCCTAGCAGCAACTATTTCCGCACAGAGTTGGGAAGGCATTCTTTTGACATGAATCATAGTTCTGGTTGATTCTTGAATGATTTTCTTTTTGTCCACTCCATTTTGATGGAGAGTTATAGGAGAGGAGACTTCACGCCTCATTTCTTCAGGGAAACAGAATTTATTAGACTTGTTGTTTCCAACATCCTTGTCATGATTACTTCTGGTTCTGACAACACATCCTTCTTCAAGTTTATTTACCACATCATAGACATTATCAACCTGTAGTTTTGGAGTCCTTCTGACTGCTTCCATAGAGATAGCTCTTTTCATTCTTCTTAGATGAAGATGACCAAGCTTATGATGCCACAGTTTCATCTCTTTTTCTTCTTTGGTAATTGGACACATAGTGGAGTTATTAGTGTTCTCAGGCTGCCACAAGTAGCAGTTATCTTTGGATCTGATTCCTTTCATTACAACTTCTAGTTTTTCATTAATTACTAGACATTCAGATTTTGAGAAGTTGACCTTGAATCCTATATCACATAATTGACTGATACTAATGAGATTAGCAGTCAGCCCTTTTACCAGCAAGACTTCACTCAGGCTTGGAACTTCAGGGCAGTCCAAATTACCAACTCCTTTGATTTCACCTTTAGCACCATCTCCAAAGGTCACATAACTAGTGTTGTGAGGTTTGACATGATTGAGAATGTTCTTTATTCCAGTCATGTGTTTAGAGCACCCACTGTCAAAGTACCAGCCTTCCTTTGCAGACACTCTCAGGGAAGTATGGGCTATCAGGGCAGTAGCCTTTTTCTTCCAATGAGGAGTATGTGGTACCCTTTTTGGCTTAGGTTTAGCACCTGAGTTTTGATTAGGGTATCCATGCAATTTGAAGCAGAAGGGCTTTATGTGTCCATACCTCCCACAATGATGACATCTCCATCTTTGGTATTTTTTCTTCATGTATTTCTATTTCTGATGTTGAGAGTTGTGTTGAGACATCTGCTTTGACAATTGTTTAACATGCCTGATCTTCTTGTCTGCACCAGATTTCTTAGCTTCCACAAATCCTAGACCAGATTTGTTTCCCACATTTTGTCCAACTTGAAGAATCTCTTCCAATTTATCTGATCCATTGGTCAGCATCTTGACAGATTTTGTCATTTGGTTCAGTTGTGAGTTCAGTAATTGAACTTCCCCTTCTAGGTGACTTATAGTTTCAAGATCTGCCCTTTTTTCAGCCTCCAGCTTTATAATGAGTTTTGATTGTTTCTCATTCTGCACACAGACTTCAGCACTTCTGATACACGATTTCTTGTAGGTATCAGCCAGTTCTTCAAATGTCACTTCTTCATCACTAGTGTCACTTTCAGAGGTACAAACACTAGTTAGAGCAGTAACTAGTTTGGCAGATTCTTCTTCAGAATTACTTTCTGAATCACAGTCAGACCAAGTAACATTCATTCCTTTCTTTTGTTTCTTAAGAAAGGTAGGACATTCAGCTCGAATATGTTCATATCCTTCACAGCCATGGCATTGAATACCTCTGCCTTGGTTTCCCTTTTCTTCTAACCTTGGTCTTCTGCTGGAACTGTCAATGTCAGAGGGAATGTTATGAACATTAGACCTTGACTTTGGATCCATTCTTTTGATGAGCTTGTTGAACTGTCTTCCAAGCATGGCAATAGCTTCTGAAATATTTTCTTCTTCATCCTCCTTGTTTTCAACATCAGTGTTGGATACAAGTGTTATGCTCTTGTTCTTCTTGTCACCATTATCAGTGATCCCCATCTCAAAAGTCTGAAGAGACCCAATAAGTTCATCCACTTTCAACTTGCTGATGTCCTGGGCTTCCTCTATGGCAGTTACCTTCATTGCAAATCTTTTAGGCAAGGATCTGAGAATCTTCCTCACCAGTTTTTCTTCTGACATCTTTTCTCCCAGTGCTCCTGAGGTGTTGGCAATCTCCAAGATGTTCATGTGAAACTCATGAATGGTTTCATCTTCCATCATTTTTAGATTCTCAAACTTGGTAGTCAACATCTGAAGCCTTGACATTTTTACTTTGGAAGTGCCCTCATGAGTAGTTTTGAGAGTGTCCCAAACTTCCTTGGCCAATTCATATTGATGTACTAGTCTGAAAATGTTTCTATCAATTCCATTGAACAAGGCATTTAAAGCTTTGGAATTTCCCAGGGCTAACTCATCTTCTTCTTTACTCCAATCTTCCTCAGGCTTCAGACTGATTGTCCCATCTTTCTCAGTTATGGTGGGATGGATCCATCCTTTGTCAGCAGCTCTCCAAGCCTTTTTGTCCAGAGATTTTAAGAAGGCAATCATACGAGGTTTCCAGTAGTCATAATTAGTTCCATCCAGAATGGGTGGTCTATTTCCAAAAACTCCTTCTTTGTCCATAGTGCCAGAAAGTGATATCCCTAGATCTCACCCAGTAATACAGGCAGGGTGCCTGCTCTGATGCCAATTGAAATTCTGGCTGCAGATACTCAATGTCATGTTTAATGTTATGACACCGTATCTGACTTTCTATAAGACAGTAAATACAAAAACAGAAAAGAACATAGTCAATTGTTTACCCAGTTCAGTGTGCAACAACACCTACTCTGGGGGCTACCAAGCCAGGGAGGAAATCCACTATAAGAGATGTTAATTCAGGAATAAACCAACCAGTTTATCTCCTTCACTTAAGACCTACCCAATGCAATTTCAATCTAAGTACAACTTAAACCTGAGTTCCTACTCACTCCCCTCAATCACAGCAGTGATACATAAAACAATTTGACTAATGAATTGATGAAGACACTCTTCAAAAACATACACTTGATTAAGCTTCACGGCTTTTTAATCAAGCAACACAACCACTCTTGCTTCACAGCTTTGAGTGATACACACACCTAACTTGACTCTGCTTCACAGCTTTAGTCAAGAAACATACAAACACTCTTGCTTCAAAGCTTTGAGTGCTACATAACCCTTACAATTAAAAACCTATTCCAAGTCACTTATCACAATGATAATTGCTTGAAGTACAATAATTAACCTATACAGTTTACAAATGATCTTCTGACCAAAAAGGGATTACTTGCAAAACAGCAGCTCTGTTGAATATATAGCAGCTGCATCTTCAGTTAGGGTTTCCACAAAAAGTTAGGGTTAATTCCATTTGACCTTAAGACTAGGTCACAGGACTTTACCAACCAGGTTAGAGTTGAGCTAGGTTAACCCAAAGAAAACGCAGGATTCTGTTCTGGAAAGACTGAGTCATTTTCCTGAAAAAACTCAGAATTAACCAAACTGCAAACCTGTTAGTTCAGAACAGGATGTCTTAACATCTGTTATGACATCTAAAAAACCTGTCTACTGATTTAGGAAAATGTGATCATTTTGCAAAATGCTCAGATACACACTTATAAACATCAGTACCTGAATGACAATATTTTTCTGCAAAGGTACCTAATGAATCAGTACAAACTAAACTAGAATGTTATGACATCAGTCATGACATTCACACATACACTTGGGTTTTACCAAAAATGCAAGCCAATAACTAAACAACTACAGCAAAGAACGTCCAATGTTCATTTTTGATATATGCCTTTGACACTAATTGCAAACTCATAAATACTTGCATACAAAACAAAGGACTAATTACAGGTGACATCAGAAACAGGGGCAATTTAGAGTTGTCTAAGCGACCTAGTTGCTCTGTCCACCAAGGTACCAAGGTAGGTTCGGCTGAAGAACGTAATCAAGTTACCTCTACTCCCCAAAGAGTAAGACAAGATTCAGCAATACTCTCTCCAGGAAGAGTTGGTCTCCCATCGGCCCTAAAAAGGCACATTGTTCCCCTAGCAGGTCAGCGGTACTCTCCCCAAGCAGAGTTAGTCTACTATCAGCCTTAAGGAAGTTGGGTATCCCCAGAAGATCTCAATATTCCCCCAGCGGAGTATAGGTATTCCTCAGCAAGCATCCCCGGCAGTCTTAACATAAGATTGTTCCCCGGCGGAATACGGACACCCCAGTGGAGACACTTCCCCAGTACAGTCCAAAAGTTTCCCCAGGAGAGTTGAATCTTGTCCCCAGTAGATTCTGGAAGCTTATCCCCAGTAGATTCTGGAAGCTTATCACCTGCAGAGTACGAACGCATCTCCCCGGCGTCATTCAAAGGTTATTCCCCACCAGAGCTTATAACTGGGTTATCCTCAGCTAATTACCACGGAAAGATCATCCTCGGCGAAGTTCTTCCTATTCCCCAGCGGAGTTCATCAAGTTCCCCAACATAACTTATCAGTGGAATCCCCAGCGGAGCTCTCATCAAAACCTCCACGAAGTATCTCTTCCCACAGAGTAATGCCCCGCAGAGTAATCTCTTCACCTATTTTATTCCCCTCAGAGTTATTCCCCGCAGAGTAATCTCTCCAACAAGTTTATTCCCCAACGGAGTCATCTTCTCCTACCGGTTTTTTCTTGCAACCATCATCCCCAGCGGAAACGAAGAACTCTACTCTTCAAACATCAGCCCAGAATTTAACAAGCTCCCGGCATTCGTCAAAGATTTATTTTCCTAGACGAAAACACATTCATAAACATTTCACATTTTATACATCCCGCTTACATACATGATAAAGTGCATACAACACTATCTCATTTTAAAACATCATGACATCATGCATCTCATACATCATGACATTGCATACAACTGATGTTTTGCCTTTTTAGGAAAAAGGTCAATCCAAATATGATTACTATCAACTATCGCAATTCCAGATTCGATACCTGTATCTAGCCAGGGAATATCTGTGAGCGATTGATTGTAGATTCGATACCTGTATCTAGCCAGGGCATATCTGCATGAAGAGTTTGAAGATCAACCCCTGTAACAGGCCAGGAAATTATCTTTCATTCTCAGGTCAGAGGTTTACACTTGTATCCAACCAGGAAAGCTATCTCTACCAACCTTTTGCAAATTCCAGATTCGATTCCTGTATCCAGCCAGGGCATATCTGAAGATGACAAATTCCAGATTCGATACCTGTATCCAGCCAGGGCATATCTGTAGACGACAAATTCCAGATTCGATTCCTGTATCCAGCCAGGGCATATCTGTAGACGACCAATTCTGGATTCGATTCCTGTATCTAGCCAGGGCACATCTGTGAGCGTCTAATTATGGATTCGACTCCTGTATCTAGCCAGGGCATGTCTACATGAAGAGTTTGAAGATCAACACCTGTAACAGGCCAGGAAACCATCTTCCTTTCTCAAAGTACGCAAGTTCTCACTAAGGAATCTCTTACGCGATCAACACTTCCAAATGGCATCTATAAGCCCATTCCCGACAAGGTTCTGTCACGTCTCCAGATGGCATCTATAAGCCCATCCTCCTATCCACCATTTCTCCAAATGGCATCTATAAGCCCATTCCCGACATCACACTGCTGATACTCCAGCATGCGAGTGCAAATTTCAGGGCACTCTAGTGTCCAATCTCCTTTTACCTTCGGATCACGAAAGGCACGTAAGCCAATCTATATCCTCAGGATCTAAGAAGATTGAACAGGGGCAACTGTTGTACCCCAAAATTTACCCTCCCATTTCCTCAACATTTTCTCACCACAAGACCCTTGGAGCTCAAGATCCAGTTAGGGTTTTCTCTGCTCAAGACTCCTCCTTGCACTGTTGACCCAAATTAGGGTTTGAGTTTGCACAAAGATGTTTTGACCTAAAAGGCCCAAAGTGACTTTCATGCTTCATGTTGGACTCACAAGTTGATCCATACCAAGTTTCAAGCCTTGATTCCAATCTTTGCCCAGTCAATTGGACAGTTGACCTAGAAATCAGCTGTATTGGGGAAAAAGTCAACTATGGTCAATTGACAGTCAAACCTCAAGTCAGTTCTCCCACCGTATCACAGCAACCAAGTGGATTTTATCCTAGGGGTGCTTGTGTGCAAGTGTATTGTTTTCATGCTTGTTTTTATCTTGAATTAGGGTTTTCTATTTGATTGATTTTATTCTTTCCATACAAATCCTAATTACTAGCATGTGAATATGAAGCATTTAAATTGTGGAAGATAAAAATACTAAGCTATTACATTATTTGTGGGAAGGGGGTGTACAAAGTATAAATGGGGATTGCAAGAAATTAAACCCTAATTAATCTATTACAACCATATTAAATTGAATAAATAAATATACAAAATATGAAAAGGAATAATGTATAAAGTAATGAATAAAAAAAATAATGGATTTTATTTGGTTTTGTCCTTGTTAAAAAAAAGTTTTTATTTCTTAACCTAATGAACTAAAAAAAATGCTTAATAAAAAAAATAAACTAATTTAATTTAAAAGAGAAAATATTTTTAAGTTTTATGAAGAAGATTTTAAAATTAAACTAAATAGTATGAAAATTAATTAAATTAGGAAAAGTATAAATTCTATGTTTATTTTAAGAAAATAAAATAAGCCTAAATATATTTAATTAAAAAAAGTTAAGTTTGTAACAAAAATATTTTTGATGTTTTAGTCTAGAAAATAAAATAAATGCATATAGTATACATAAAAATATTTTTTTTTATCTTTTTTTTTGTCAATAAAATAAATATTAATATTAATATTAATAAATAAAAAGAAAAAGAAAATAAAATAAATAAAAAGTCAGGGGGTTCATTAGTAAACAAAAGAGTATTCATGAGCAAAAATAAACTAAGTCCAATGAAGAGTCCAAATGCGGCCAAAAAAGAACAAAAAAAGAGCCAGAAAACGTAAAAATAACAAAATGGTCACGCTGGGGCTTGAACCCAGGACCAGGGGGTGAACAGGCACGCGCTTTACCACTGAGGTGGCTATACATCCGTTAACTTGTATGAAATGATAAATACATAACACAAAACACGCCCTGACTGTACTTTATCTTCGACCTCCAGCCAAAGGATTTGTAACTTGCTTATTTCTCAACCATTTGCAAAAATGTAAACATGAAAATTGCTCCATTTTGTCACACGAATCCAACCATATAAATATCATAAACTATAAATCAAAGATGAATGAGAATTTTTAAAAGTACCAAATTCTGACCTAAATATTTCAGAAAGTTCAAACTCAAAATTCTCATAGCTCAATCAAAATAAATGAAATCTATGGACATGTACATCTTCAGGGCAATGATGTCTATATTTTATCTTCACAAATACAAGTCTAACAATGCCTAAGTAATGAGATAGAAGTTTAAGAAAAATACCTCAAAATTGGAAATCGTGAAATACATTTGAGCTTGTTTCAGGTAGTGCTGATGATCAGGTTAGCTTCCTTGGACCTCTAGGAAGCTAATGCAATGGCTGGCTTGAGCTGAGGGTGGCTGGAATGGTCTGGAGAAGTCCAACTGTGATGCTCTGTTTTTGGTTATGGAGGACAGGGAAAATGGTGTTACAGAAGTGAAACGGGTACAGGGATGAGTTACCCTTGATGCAAGGAAGCTTTAGAAACTAAAAGGCCAAGAAACGCACGAGGGAAATGTGAGTTTGAGGTTCAAGGTCAGAAACTGTGCAACAATGGAGTTTTTGGGAAATTTATGATTTGAGATAGTTTTGGTGTATTTCAGGGTGCTCAAGCTTGTCCTCTAGATCACAAATAGTGCCTCTATTTATAAGCAACAAGTTTGGAGACTTGTTGTTGATCAGAATTCAAAATCACAAGTTTATGCATAACATGTGATTTTTGAGAATTTCAAGTTTCCAAGCATTGTGTACTTTCTAAGTTAGAGTGGTTATGCTTTAAACAAGCTTGCTTATGACTTTGTGGATGGAGTGTGATCAGAGGGAACAAGTTAGAGGCTCAAGAATTGACTTTACACAAAAGATTGCTTTCTAAAATGAAAGTGTTTACTTTGTGCCATTAATGGAAATGCGGATTGGATAAAGCTTAAACCACTTGAATTAAAGCTCAAAAGTTTGTGTAATCCATTAATGATAGATAGATACACAATTTAGGAGGCCTTAAAAGCAAGATTATGCAGCCTAGGTTTGAAATTGGATTCTTGTTCATCACAAAATGCCTTGTAATTCAAGTGACAAAACACCAACTTTATCTCTTCGATTCTCCCTACTCAAGAATGAACTCAAGGAGTTGTTGGCCATTTTAGAAAGCTTGAAATGTTCTCTACAACCCATATTTGAATTGCTTTTAAAGATTCACCTTGGAACTATATGAAAAAGTGCCATGAAGCTGAGTCAAAATCCTGACCAAATTAGGGCAAAATTTCACTAAGTGTTTAGTTTTATGATCCTATGTTCTTGAAATTATAACTTGAGATCCAAGCACTTTTGGAAGAAGTTGTGTGAAGTAAAGTTTTATATTTCATGGATATATTCAACTTTCATGCTGGAAGTTTCTCGTGAATCATCTTACATCATGGTGAAAATTTGGCTCAAAGTTATGAAAAAACATGAAATTTCCAACACTTAGAAAAATTTCTAAGTTTAGAAATTTTGACTTTTCAAAATGAAATCTTGACTTTTTGTCTTGATGAATAAGTTTCATATTTTGACATGTTTTGATGAATTATGATTTTTGGCACTTGAATTTGACCAAAAAGTCAAAGTTTGACTTTTCAGTATACAATTGACTTTTGATCAATTGACAGCAAAATTCATCTATCAACCCAGTGGATTTGCAATGTTTTGAACTATGTCAATAGGTTAAAATTATAAAATTGGACTCTTGAGATCATGCCTTGAACCAATTGACCATTTGCTGGGTAAAAAATCAAAAATTGCCATTTCCCAGTCAAAACCTTAATTTTGACCATTTTGCCCTTTTGGAAATTTGATCAAATTTCTTGAGGGATTATGGTCCAAACTTGATCAAATGATACATATGAGTTTAAAATGTTTATGTGTATAAAAAATTATAAGATTTGACTGTAAATTGGCCATGGTTGACTTTCTCCCCAATACAGTTGATTTTTAGGTTCACTGTTCAATTGACTGATCAAAAGTGTGATCCAAGGCTTGAAACTTGACATGAGTAATCTTGGAGGTCCATAATGGTCCGTGAAAGTCATATGAAGCATTGATAGTTCAAAAATCCTTGTGCAAACTCAAACCCTAATTTTGGCCATCAGTACCTAAGGAGGTGTCTTGAGTTGATCAAACCCTAGTGCAGTCTTGAGCCCAAGGAGATCTTGTGAGCAAATTCTTGATAAGTGAGAGGGAAAATTTAGGGGTACAACAACTGCCCGTGTTCAATCTTCCTAAACCTGAAGAGTTAGATGGGCATGTCTTTCCATTCATGACTCGAAGGTGGAGATGATTGGACACTAGAGTGCCCAGAAATTTGCACTCGGCGATGTGATGGTAGAGGGAATGGGCTTAAAGATGCCATTTGGAGAGGTGATAGAAAGTTATATGAGATGGGCTTAAACATTACATCTAAAAGTGATTGTTTGTGTTGTAATTTATAAGCTAAAAGAATGAGTATCAGAATGGCGTTCGTGTCTAGAGCATATCTGAACTGTATCTGGGAGCTGATGTTGAATGATTATCAGAATGGAATCCATATCTAGAGTGTATCTAAATTGTATCTGAAAGATGGTTTTGAATAAGTGTCAGAATGGCATCTGTGTCTGGAGCGTATCTGAACTGTATCTGAGAGTTGAATTTGAGTGAGTATCAGAATGGCATCCGTGTCTGGAGCGTATCTGAACTGTATCTGAGAGTTGAATCTAAATGAGTATCAGAATGGCATCCATGTCTGGAGCATATTTGAACTGTATCCGAGAGTTAAATCTGAATGAGTATCAGAATCGCATCCGTGTCTGGAGCGTATTTGAACTGTATCTGAGAACTCTGAACATTGTTAATGATAGTTGCTAATCTTATCCTGAAAAGGGTAAAATGTTAGCTAAAATGCAGGGTTATGTTTTATGAAATGTATGATATAATGCATTCGTTTTATTGATGTTTATGATATACGGATGCAATGTACGCGTATGTGAGCTAGTCTATTACGCTGTTTGTTGGATTGGGGAAAATAAATCCCTGAATGTTGATGAGGATATGTAAGTCTTCATGTCTTGAAGTCGAAGTGTTGATGAATTTCTGTTTATAAAAATAAACTCTATTGTAAGGGAAATGCCTGGTACTGCTTGAAAAATCTGTTTGGGGAATCTGGAGAAATTGGATGATTTCTACCGGGGATTGATAATTGGAAGTTTTGTTCCGCTGGGGATTAAACTGTACACTGCAGGGATTTTTTATGGAAAATAACTTGGAGAGATTTCCCTACCCCTTAAAGCCATTAGTAATTGTCTTTTATTTTGTTTATTTGTAAACAGTAATTATGTTCAAATGCATATGTTCAACAATGAATTATTGGACATTTTTGTAAACAAAACACGAGAGTAAAGAAAAACAGATAGTTTTGCACTTTCAAAGGAATATCTTTGTATTGACTTTGAGTAAGTATTTTTATACAATGAGACAAATATTCTAGTAGGAGAACGCCGTCGTAAAAAATGAAAATTTTAATACAAAGAAAAGATAGCTATATGTAATCATCCCATGGGGTTCCCATTCTGCTATAGCCATTGTATCTCAGAGCATCTTGTCTATTTGTTGCCTTGTCCAAAGATGATTGAATTGGTCAAAAATGTCGAGTTTTCAAGTTGTCTGTAAGGTGATCCAATAGGACATAGTCATACACTTTAATTCCCTAACTTTTGCCTGGACCGCCCTTTCGGGTTTTCAGTCCACCGAGATACCCTTTTTTGCCCAAGTCGCCCTTTTGGGTTTTCAACTTGCCGGGTGTACAGATTTTTTTGTTTTATCCCTAATTTTTGCCCGAATCTTTTTGGTTCGCCGGTATGCCCTTGTTTTGCCTAGGTATGTCAACCTAACGGGTCTCTTATAGTATCTTTTGACTATGTCCATGTTTGCAGGGTGCAGCAGGTCGTCGCCATCCATGGTGGTCAAGATCATTGCCTCATTAGAGAATATGTTTTTGATCACAAATGCTCCTTCATAGGTAGGAGTCCATTTGCCCCTGGGATCGCCTTGTGGCAGTATGATGCGTTTGATCACTAGATCCCCAACTTGATACACTTAGCGTCTGACTTTCTTATTGAAATCCTTGATCATTCGTTTTTGATACATTTGACCATGGCAAACAGCAGTAAGTCTCTTCTCATCAATCAAGTTCAGTTGATCAAGTCGGGTCTGGATCCAATCGTCTTCGTTCAGCCATGCATCCTTCATAATCCTCAAAGAGGGGATCTGGACCTCGATAGGCAAGACAGCCTCCATGCCGTAAACCAGAGAATAGGGTGTTGCCTCGGTTGATGTGCGAGTTGTGGTACGATACCCGTGGAGAAAGAATGGTAGCATCTCATGCCAGTCTTTGTATGTGACTGTCATTTTCTGTATGATCTTTTTAATGTTCTTATTTGCAGCTTCGACAACACCATTCATCTTCGACCGGTAAGGAGAAGAATTGTGATGTTGAATCTTGAAGTGCTCGCACAAGGAGGTGATCATAGTGTTGTTGAGATTTGTACCATTGTCAGTGATGATCCTTTCCGAGATATCGTACCGGCAAATGAGATTTTTCTTGATGAAACGGGAAACAACATTCTTGGTAACGGAGGCGAAGGAGGCTGCTTCAACCCACTTTGTAAAATAGTCAATGGCCACTAGGATGAAGCGGTGTCCATTAGAGGATGGTGACTTGATTTCCCCAATCATATCAATTCCCCACATAGCAAAGGGTCAAGGATCCGTTAAGACATTCAGAGGAATCGGAGGTACGTGCACCTTATCAGCATAAATCTGACACTTATGGCAGGTTCAAGAGTGTTGATAACAATCTGCTTCCATGGTAGACCAGTAATAGCCTGCCCGTAGAATTTTGTTTGCCATCGTATGCCCACTGGAATGGGTGCCAAAAGTGCCTTCATGCAATTCATCCATGATCCTTTCAGCTTCAACCTTATCTACGCACTAAATTAACACAGAGTCATGATTGTGTTTGTACTGGATGTTGTTACTAAGGAATAACTTAGTGGAGAATCTCCTTAAGAACTTCTTGTCATTAACTGAAGCTCCTTCTGGATATTCTTGAGCCTCGATATACCTCTTAACTTTGTGAAACCAGGGCTGGTCCCCTACTTCTTCAGTATTAATCTCGTGATAGTGTGATGGTTCATCCATTCGTTTGATGGTGATTTGGGGAGCCTCGTTATCCCATTTAAGCTTAAACATGGATGACATTGTGGCTAGTGCCCCTGCTAGATGATTTTATTCTCGCGAGAAATGCTCGAAGGTAATCTTCTCAAAATGTGGTAGCAATGTCAAAACATGTTCTTTGTAAGGGATAAGGTTAGGGTGTTTGGTGTCCCATTCCCCTTTGATCTGACTGATGACCAAAGCTGAATTTTTAAACACACTCAAAGATCTGATCCTTAAGTCTATGGCAGCTCTGAGACCAAAGATGCATGCTTCGTATTCCGCCATGTTGTTTGTACAATTGAAGCAGAGTCTGGAAGTAAAGGGAGTATGACACCCTTCCGGAGATATGAGTATATCACTGATACCATTGCCAAGTGCGTTAGATGCCCCATCAAAGAACAGGGTCCATCGGGATCCTTGTTCAGGTCCA
Source organism: Vicia faba (assembly GCA_948472305.1). Lineage (NCBI taxonomy): Eukaryota > Viridiplantae > Streptophyta > Magnoliopsida > Fabales > Fabaceae > Vicia > Vicia faba. The sequence goes on from OX451736.1 coordinate 1,297,227,873, forward strand.
TCATGTGGCCTGAATTCTTTACAGTTGTCTAACATCATGATGTCTTCATCCGGAAATTCGAACTTCATGGATTGGTAGTCTTCCACGGCTTAGTGATCAAGGTGATCAGCTAATACACTGCCCTTTATTGCCTTTTGGGTGGTATATTATATGTCATACTCTATTAGGATCATCTGCCATCTCGCTATTCTCCCAGAGAGAGCAGGTTTCTCGAAGATGTATTTTATCAGATCCATTTTAGATATCAACAAAGTAGTATGAGTCAGCATATACTGTCTTAGCCGGCGAGCAGCCCATGCCAGAGTGCGGCAAGTTTTCTCAAGCAGTGAATATTTGGTTTCACAGTAGGTAAACTTTTTGCTCAAGTAGTAAATAGCATGCTCTTTTCGGCCACACTCGTCATGCTGCCCCAATACACACCCCATTGAGTTTTCTAAAACAGTCAGATACATGATCAATGGTCTTCCCTCGACTGGTGGCATCAACATAGGAGGCTCTTGTAAGTATTCTTTGATTTTGTCAAAAGCAACTTGGCACCCGTCATTCTATTTGACTACTTGATTTTTCTTCAACAATTTGAAGATTGGCTCACAAGTAGCTGTCAGGTGAGAGATGAATCTGGAAATGTAGTTCAAACGCCCCAAGAATCCTCTGACTTCCTTCTCAGTACGAGGAGCAGGGATTTCTTGTATCGCTTTAACTTTGGTAGGATCGACCTCGATACCTTTGTTGCTGACGACAAAGCCTAGGAGTTTACCAGACTTTACTCCAAATGTGCATTTGTTTGGATTCAACCTTAGCTTGTACTTCTTCAGTCTCTCAAATAGTTTTTGTAAGTGATCAAGATGCTCTTCTTCTGTTTGAGATATGGTTATCATATCGTCCATGTAGACCTCTATTTCATGATGTATCATGTCATGAAATAAAGCTACCATGGCACGTTGATAGGTTGCCCCAGCATTCTTTAGTCTGAATGGCATCACCTTATAGCAGAAAGTACCCCACTGCGTGACAAACGTTGTTTTCTCCATGTCCTCAGGCGCCATTTTTATTTGGTTGTAACCTGATAATCCGTCCATGAAGGAAAACACTTTGTGTTGTGCCGTATTGTCAACTAGGATGTCAATGTGGGGAAGTGGGAAATCATCCTTAGGGCTTGCCTTATTCAAATATCTGTAGTCCATGCACATTCGTACCTTGCCGTCTTTCTTGGGCACGGGAACAACATTGGTAACCCATTGCAGATAGGAGGTGACGGCCAAGAATCCAGCGTTAAATTGTTTCATGACTTCTACTTTAATATTTTCTGACATATCAGGCCTCATGCGGCGAACCTTTTGCTTTACTGGTGGGCAATCCTCTTTTGTAGGCCGATGATGTACCACAATATCTGCATCAAGTCCCAGCATGTCTTCATATGACCAGGAAAAGACCTCAACATACTCGTGTAGCAACTGAATCAGATGCTCCTTGACACTCAGTTCCATATTGGCACCCACCTTGACTTCTTTTTTGTCTTCTTCAGTACCCAGGTTGATTGTGTCCATGGGTTCCTCATGAGGCTGAATGGTTATCTCTTCTTGCAGTAGTAATCTGGAAAGTTCCCCTAGTACTTCACAATCTTCCTCACCTTCGTCTTCGGCTTGGTAGATTATATTTTCAGAATCACAAAAAGCCATAGCAGAACCGTTACCCATGGGATCCTGAATGGATGTAGACCTGCATTGTGAGTGTGAGTGTGTGTAAGGGTATAGCTATCTTTGAAAGAAATGAAAATGTAAAAAGCAAAAACAATGAGCACAAAGTTTATATGAAAAACGTCCATGATTCATTGATGTCATATGGAAATGAGATAATAACCCTTACAAATGGACCATTGTGCCTCGGGTAAGACACAAGGTTTTAAGAGTTTGAATTGTTTTAATATTACAGATCCAACAAAATGTAAAGACAAATTACTGTGGGATAAAAGTGATCGGGACAAAATCTCTAGCCTCCCAATTGCTGAGCCCTCCACTGACAGTTGGGAAGATCTGATCCTCCAGGTTGCAACCATCTTCATCATCCTCTACCATGTTGACTTCACGGTTGTTGATCTTCATGGGTGGTCCTCCAGCACGAGCGTGGCGTACAGCCTTTTGAGCACTTGAAGAGAAACCCAAATCGAACTTATCTGACTTGTATGGGATATCCAGGATTTGTCCCCAGATAGTTCACCCACCTTCTTCTATTACTTCCTTTGCATCCTTCAAAGATGACATCCTGAGTGGAGGCCTTGTGATCTTAGGAACAACTTTGGTTACTTCCACATCTTGCGTGACTTCTTCAAAGTGTTGGAATGGAGTTTCAATAAATTCACCATCTAATTACACATATTTGAAGGAACTGAGATGGCTGATCATATACTCTTCTTCTCCATGAACGGTGATAATCTTCCCTTGAATTGGATACTTCAGCATTTGGTGCAACGTAGAAGTGACAGCACCAGCACTGTGAATCCATGGTCGGCCTAGCAAGCAAGAATATGAGGGACGGATATCCATTACATAAAAAGTTGAATCAAATGTTTGGGTTCCAACCTTTATGGGGATATCCACTTCCCCATGTACCACCCTTTTCGAGCCGTCAAAATCCCTTACTACTATGTTACTTGGCTTCAATGTAAATCCCTCACAGTCAAGCCTATCAAGAGCTTTTTTAGGCAATACATTCAGAGATGAGCCACTGTCCACCAAAACATGAGCCAAGGTTGTGCCCCTACATTCAACTGAGACATGCAATGCCTCATTATGCTTCCTTCCTCTTGGCGTTAAATTAGCATTTGAAAAACCTAGACCATTATCTGCAGTTAAGCTAGCTATGCAATCTTGGAACTGATCGGCAGATGTCTCTTGGGGGTACATGAGCAGTTTTCAGGAATTTTACCAAGGCTTTTGCATGTGCCTCGGAACATAGTAGTAAAGCTAGCATGGAAATTTTAGATGGAGTTTGCCCCAGTTGCTCAACTACATCGCAGTCGCTTCTTTTTATGATTTTTAGAATTTCCTCCATCTCTTTCCGGGAGATCTCAGGGATAGCCAATGATTGTGTCTTCGTCTTGACAGAATCAACCAGAACACCTTTTCCTTGAGTCTCGATTAACTCGGCAGCAGGAGTGTTAGTAGGAATGATAACAGGGATTGTAATAGTTTGTCAGTTGGAGTATTAGTGGAGACGATTGTAGTACTGGGAATAGCCTTCGGGGGAGCAACAACAGGAATGATTACGGGTCCAGAAATTGCTTTTGGGGGAGCAATTTCTGGAGAGAATATCCTTCCGCTTCGGGTAATCTTGCTAGTTCCTGCAATATTGATGATGTCGGAGTTGACTTTATCGGAACTCGAATCTTCGACGGTTGGCCAATCCTGCTTGATATCGTGGTAGTAGACATCCCCTCTATAATTCCATGGTATGGTTTTGTCTAAAGAATAAGGGACTGGTCCAGGCATTGTAATTATCAAAGGAGTTGCTTTTGGAACTGATGTAATTCTAACGGGTCTTTTGGTGGAGACCCTAGAAGAATTGGCGGAAATGGTAATGATGGAAACATCTTTAAAAGGAACAGGTGGAACAGAAGTCTTTTCAAAAAAAAATTATTTGTTATCTATTAGGCATTGAACGCGTATTTTCAACAAAGGACACCTAGTTGGTGAGGACAAACAGAATTGACAGCCTTCATCACAGTCCGGGAACACAACGGCATTCAACAAGTTCACTTTAATAGTCAGGAGTGGGGTCATAAGTTAATCAACTGAAGTAACAAACATTTCTTCTTCAATGCCATTGGTATTATGGCCATGTTTAGGCCTAGGGGCAGAAATGACATTTTACTTTTCTAGTGCATCGAATTCAATCTCTTTTGCTTCAATGAGGTCTTGTATTTTGTTCTTTTGAGCCCAACAGTTATTAGTGTCATGGTCGGGACTCTCAGAGTGGTATGCACAGCGGGCATTAGGATGATAGTGAGGAGATGTTGTATTAGGATTCTTTGGAGCTTCTTTCAAGGTCACTAGGCTGGATCTTAATAGATGTGGCAATACTTGAGATAAGGTCATGTTAATTCTGGTGAATTGTCTGACTGGCCTTTCCATCCTTGGTGTTGTTTCTCTGCTGATCAGCCACATGTTTAGGAATTATAACAACCCCCACCATTGGACGACGTTCGGCCCTATCTTGATTTCTCTGAGGATAAATAGCAACCACTTCTTTCTTTATGATAAATGGCTTTCTTATAGCAGCAGAGGATGTATCCTTTTGAATATTTCCACTCTTTATCCCGGCTTCTACCCTTTCTATGGTCAATATCAGTTCAGTAAAACCTGCCGATGAACTCCCAATTAGGTGATTAAAGAAGGGACCAGACAAGGTGCCCAAAAACATGTCTACTAATTCTCTTTCAGATAGGGGAGGTTGAACTCTTCCAGACAAGTCTCTCCATTTTTGTGCATAGTCCTTGAAACCTTCATTGGAAACCATGGCCATACTCTGGTGTTGAGTACGGGTAGGCGCAATATCAGCATTGTATTGGTATTGTTTGTAAAAGGTTGCAGCAGGATCTTCCCAGTTATGAACATTGGCTCTTTCTAGCTGATAAAACCAATCAAGTTGAGTTCCAGACAGACTGTCTTGGAAGAAGTGTACCCATAAATCTTTGTCAGCGGTATAGGGCTGGATTTTCCTCATGTAGGACCGGATATGCATTTTGGGGTATGAGACTCTGTCATATTTGGAGAACACGGGTGCTTTGAATTCGGGAGGAATTGACAATTCCTGACACTAACCCCAATTCCTCAAAGTCCAAGCCAGACACTTTTTGGATTTCCATCGCACTCAACCGCTCTTCGAGATGTTTATACTTTTCATCAGCTGGAGGGTATTGTTCTTCAGAATATTCTTCTTCTTCCTCTTCCTCTTTTGATTCTGATGGGACAACTTTTTCCTTGCCTTTCCCATCTTGATTGTCTCTCTCACCGGATGTTGTTGCAAAGTCTAGGGTCCTTCTTGTCTACCCATGAAATCTTCTTCCCATGTTTAGGACTCTAGTTACCTTCTTTGTCTTCTTTTTCTTTTCCTCAGCTAGCAAAGTTTTCAACTCTTCTTGTCCTTTGGCCAGAGTTAAGAACAATTGTTGAAACTGTGCATTCTGAGCTTGGAGATCCTTCACCATTTGCTCGAGATCCATCTTACTTAAATAAACAGTAGAGAGATGAGGAGACTTGTTGCAAGAAACCTGCTTATGTTATGATGAATGATAAATGCGTATGCAATTATTTCTAGGATTTTAAGATTCAAATTCATTTTAGACAAAAAAGGAAACACACGTTATATTAATAAAATAAAGCTTTTGAGCACATCAATGCCTTCTTGGGCAAAACAAATACAAGAAACTCTAAGATAAAAAGGTAGTGTGCATCCTCTTTGGTGCAATGTAGGAATTTAGAGTCTGCTCCTCATGAAGTAGCCTAGTGAGTTCCAAAACCTTCTTCTCGTTTGCGTAGAATTGGGCTTCGAAGGCATATCGCTCTCCCTTGAGTTGTATCCAATCCCTTTTTAGGTCTTCAAGAGAGGTAGGCATGTCAGGATGTAGGTTAGTGTATGTAACATCTCCTTCCATGACAAGCTCAATGATTACTGGGAGAATGGAGCGGTAAGGCATCATAAGACTCTGAGCACGAGTTCATACCCATTTGAGGTAAGGCTCAAGAGGGATGGAATTTTTATGCCCCAAAGTCTTGCTATCTACCTTGTTTAACATCCTCCGAGCTTGGATAAATCTCTGGCAAAGACCTTGATCTTTGTTGTCGTAGTCAAATACCAAACCTTGAATCAGCATCTCGTACGGGCCATCCCTTCGAGCGTAACCAAATTGTCTTAAGGCTAAGCAGGGGTTGTAGGTGATACCTCCCCTAATGCCAAGTAAAGGGACATTAGTAAATTCTCCACAACGGTCGATAATAGTAACATTCTCTATAGATCGGGAGCACCAATGAATGTCTGAATGTTTGAGCGTTATCAACCTTTGTGACAACCTTGAACCTTGCTCATTCTTTAATATAGATTGGGGAAGATGCGAAATAAACCATCTTGCCAATAGAGGAGTGCAACACATAAGAACACCTCTTTTCCTTACTGTGCGAGTATGGATAGAGTGTAGGATATCCCCTAGTAATGTAGGCACCGGGTTGCGGGATATGAAGATTTTGACGGCGTTCACATCTATGAGTTGATCAGGATTTGGAAATAACACCATACCATAGATGAGGAGAGCCACAATTTCCTCAAAGGCTTGCAGATCCAAGGAATTCCAACAACTTTGGGCTTTCTCAAACAGGAACTTTGCTAGGAAACTCTTGACACCACTCCTTGTTTCTCAATGAGTTTTGACATCAGATGAGTGCAAGTGTAGAGCTTGAGCAATCTCTTCTGGCTTGGGGTATCTTTCCATAGAAAGGTAGTTGATTAATAATGGGAATCCTCAAGAGTCGGGAGAATTCTTCCAAAGTAGGCACAAGTTGATAGTCGGGAAATGTGAAGCAATAGTGTAAAGGATCAAAGAACTGAAAGAGCACCTTCATCATGTCCTCATCTGTGTTGGAGGTGACCAAGTTGAGTAGGCGACCATGTCTCTCGGTGAATGGAGAGTTTTCAAGAATCCTTGAAGCTAGCTCCCTGAGTTATGGAGGGATCCTTAAAAGATTGACTTGAATAGTTTTCCTGCAAAGTGAATCCATATCCTACAAAACAAGAACAAAGATGAATCCCAAAATCCTTGAAATGGTTAGTGGATGTATATGATTTTTATGATGTTCATGATGTTATGTACAAGTATGTATATAAAAACAAAACAAACAAATCCTTAGGTTTAGGCTTGCATGGATTTTTATAGGTAAGTACCCTTTTGAAGTTTAGTTGGCTTAAACCTATCCTAGTAATAGTAATTGGGTTCTAAGGAGCTCAATATCACTGGTTTGTTTCCTTGGTCATTGTTTCAGCACAAGCCTCTTTAATGGTGACCGAAATATCCCAATAAACCAAACCTCGATGAGTGTAATATCGAGTATCTACCAACTTTGGACTGCACCAAAGTCGGTCGTCTCACTACATCCTAAAGGCCTAGTTGGTCAAGTAAAGGCTCTAAAAGTTCATTAGTGCTTCATGACATCACTCAGTTGCCCCGTATTCTCTTTGATTAACTCAAAGGCTATCGGTACCCACAAATATGTCGCACTAACATAGCTATTTCTTAGACCATGTTGGTATACCCTGCACAGTTTCCACAACGTATTGCTACTTACCTATAATGTATCCCAAATCCGGGTAGATGATTCAAACCCAAACAAAGAACCATAATGTAAAGCATACAAGTCAAACAATGTAATCAAGTAAATGTTATCTAACCCTAAGGTGACCCCACTTTTAGAATTTTCCCCAGAAGAGTCGCTAGTTCTGTGATACGGTGGGATAACTGACTTGAAGGTTTTGTGTTTGATCGCAAATGTTGCGATTAGCAAGAGTCATCACTGACTTTTCTTTTATCCAAAAGGAAAGGTGAAAAAAGCATAAGAAATACCTTTGATATTATTTCTTGAGTTCGGGGGGTAGATTATAAAAAGGGAAGGTATTAACACCCTTTTCATCCATGGTTTTCCATGGGCTCTTAGTTACTTGCTAGATCACTTGCTTTTTTGTTTGAAATTATGCTTTGTGTGGTTTTTTGAAAGTATTTTGTTAAGAGGCCATTTTTTAGGCAATCTTTGTAATGATTCTCGTTCGTAAGAATGTATACAAATATGTTTGATCTTTTGAAAATATTTTCAATTTTGTAAGATGTTTGAAAGTGTATGTGATTGTTTTGAAAATAGCAAGGATGTTTGTTTTGAAATGGAGAAAGTAATTAGGAGCATTCTACCTACTCAAAAGTCTTTCTTGTACATTTCCTTTTCCTTTGACATTGATATCTTACCATTGATTTAGTAAGTAACCCTATCTTTGAATGTAAACAGGACGGGCGTGGATCATTGTATAACCATGATTAGAAATGTTGCAAGGCATCTTAGCATTCTCTTTTAGGGACTACGATCATTTGTAAGGCAACTTAGATAGCGCCATCGAGGGACTATGATCTTGTATTCATTTGTTTTTACAAAGATACCTCACATGCAAATATGGCCATTTTGTAAGGCAACCAAGTGGATTTTACCCTAGGGGTGCTTGTGTGCAAGTGTATTGTTTTCATGCTTGTTTTTGTCTTGAATTAGGGTTTTCTATTTGATTGATTTTATTCTTTCCATACAAACCCTAATTACTAGCTTGTGAAAATGAAGCATTTAAATTGCGGAAATAAAAATACTAAGCTATTACATGATTTGTGGGAAGGGGGTGTACAAAGTATAAATGGGGATTGCAAGAAAGTAAACCCTAATTAATCTATTACAACCATATTGAATTGAATAAATAAATGTACAAAATATGAAAAGAAATAATGTATAAAGTAATGAATAAAAAAAGAATGTATTTTATTTGGTTTTGTCCTTGTTAAAAAAAGTTTTTATTTCTTAACCTAATGAACTAAAAAATGCTTAATAAAAAAAATTAATTAATTTAATTTAAAAGAGAAAATATTTTTAAGTTTTATGAAGAAGATTTTAACATTAAACTAAATAGTATGAAAATTAATTAAATTAGGAAAAGTATAAATTCTATGTTTATTTTAAGAAAATAAAATAAGCCTAAATCTATTTAATTAAAAAAAGTTAAGTTTGTAACAAAAATATTTTTGATGTTTTAGTCTAGAAAATAAAATAAATGTATATAGTATAAATAAAAATATCTTTTTTTTATCTTTTTTTTTGTCAATAAAATAAATATTAATATTAATATTAATAAATAAAAAGAAAAATAAAATAAAATAAATAAAAATTCAGGGGGATTCATTAGTAAACAAAAGAGTATTCATGAGCAAAAATAAACTAAGCCCAATGAAGAGCCTAAATGCTGCCAAAAAAGAACAAAGAAAGAGTCAGAAAATGTAAAAATAACAAAATGGTCATGTTGGGGCTTGAACCCAGGACCATGTGGTGAACAGGCGCGCGCTTTACAACTGGTGTGGCTATACATCCGTTAACTTGTATGAAATGATAAATACATAACACAAAATACGCTCTGATTGTACTTCATCTTCAACCTCCAGCCAAAGGGATTTGTAACTTGCTCATTTCTCAACCATTTGCAAAAATGTAAACATGAAAATTGCTCCATTTTGTCACACGAATCCAACCATTTGCAAAAATGTAAACATGAAAATTGCTCCATTTTGTCACACGAATCCAACCATATAAATATCATAAACTATAAATCAAAGATGAATGAGAATTTTTAAAAGTACCAAATTTTGACCTAAATATTTCAGAAAGTTCAAACTCAAAATTCTCCTAGCTCAATCAAAATAAATGAAATCTATGGACATGTACAGCTTCAGGGCAATGATGTCTACATTTTATCTTCATAAATGTCAGCCTAACAATGCCTAAGTAATGAGGTAGAAGTTCAAGAAAAATACCTCAAAACTGGAAATTTTGAAATAGATTTGAGCTTGTTTCAGGCAGTGCTGGTGATCAGGTTAGCTTCCTTGGACCTCTAGGAAGCTAATGCAATGGCTGACTTGAGCTGAGGGTGGTTGGGATGGTCTGGAGAAGTCCAATTGTGATGCTCTGTTTTTGGTTATGGAGGACAGGGGAAATGGTGTTACAGAAGTGAAACAGGTACATGGATGAGTTACCCTTGATGCAAGGAAGCTTTAGAAACTAAAAGGCCAAGAAACGCACGAGGAAAATGTGAGTTTGAGGTTCAAGGTCAGAAACTATACAACAATGGAGTTTTTGGGAAATTTCTGATTTGAGAGAGTTTTGGTGTATTTCAGGGTGCTCAAGCTCGTCCTCTAGCTTACAAATAGTGCCTCTATTTATAAGCAACAAGTTTGGAGACTTGTTGATCAGAATTCAAAATCACAACTTTATGCATAACATATGATTTTTTAGAATTTCAAGTTTCCAAGCATTGTGTACTTGCTAAGATAGAGTGGTTATGCTTTAAACAAGCTTGCTTCTGAATTTGTCGATGGAGTGTGATCAGAGGGAACAAGTTAGAGGCTCAAGAATTGACTTTACACAAAAGCTTGCTTTTCTAAAATGGAAGTGTTTACTTTGTGTCATTAATGGAAATGTGGATTGGATAAAGCTTAAACCACTTGGATTAAAGCTCAAAAGTTTATGTAATCCATTAATGATGGATAGATACACAAGTTAGGAGGCCTTCAAAGCAATATTATGCAGCCTAGGTTTGAAATTGGATTCTTGTTCATCACAAAATGCCTTGTAATTCAAGTGACAAAACACCAACTTCATCTCTTCGATTCTCCCTACTCAAGAATGATCTCAAGGAGTTGTTAGACATTTTGGAAAGCTTGAAATGTGCTCTACAACCCATATTTAAATTGCTTTTGAAGATTCACCTTGGAACTATATAAAAAGTGCCATGAAGCTGAGTCAAAATCCTGACCAAATTAGGGCAAAATTTCACTAAGTGTTTAGTTTTATGATCCTATGTTCTTGAAATTATAACTTGAGATCCAAGAACTTTTGGAAGAATTTGTGTGAGGTAAAGTCATATATTTCATGGATATATTCAACTTTCATGTTGGAAGTTTCTCTTGAATCATCTTGCATCATTGTGAAAATTTGGCTCAAAGTTATGAAAAAACATGAAATTTCCAATACTTAGAAATATTTCTAAGTTTAGAAATTTTGACTTTTCAAAATGAAATCTTGATTTTTTGAATTCTTAATGAATAAGTTTCATATTTTGACAAGTTTTGTTGAATTATGATTTTTGGCAATTGAATTTGACCAAAAAGTCAAAGTTTGACTTTTCAATATACAGTTGACTTTTGATCAATTGACTACAAAATTCATCTGTTAACCCAATGGATTTGCAATGTTTTGAACCATGTCAATAGGTAAAAATGATGAAATTGGACTCTTGAGATCATTCCTTGAACCAATTGACCATTTGCTGGGTAAAAAATCAGAAATTGCCCTTTCCCAGTTAAAACCCTAATTTTGACCATTTTGCCCTTTTGGAGATTTGATCAAATTTCTTGATGGATTGTGGTACAAACTTGATCAAATGATACATATGAGTTTAAAATGTTGATGTGGATCAAAAATTATGATATTTGACTGTAAATTGCCCATGGTTGACATTTTCCCCAATATAGTTGATTTTTAGGTCCACTGTTCAATTGACTGATCAAAAGTGTGATCCAAGGCTTGAAACTTGACACGAATAATCTTGGAGGTCCATAATGGTCCATGAAAGTCATATGAAGCATTTATAGTTCAAAAATCCTTGTGCAAACTCAAACCCTAATTTTGGTCATCAGTACCTAAGGAGGTGTCTTGAGCTGATCAAACCCTAGTGCAGTCTTGAGCCCAAGGAGATCTTGTGAGAAAATTCTTGATAAGTGAGAGGGAAAATTTTGGGGTACAACAGATATTAATTAATTTAAATAAACCTAAGTTCTAAATTAATTTTAATTGCAAGAAAATAATATAATAGTTAAACTTAAACTTAAATATTAATTATTAAGAAAGAAATTGATTTATTAAGAAAATGTTTTTGTTCTTTTAATTTTATAAAACAAATAAACTAAATAAGTGTAAAAATAATAAATAAAATATTTTTGGATTTTTATTAATAACAATAAAAATATTATTAATAATAATAAAGGAAAAAATAAATAAAATAAAATAAGAAAAAGAAAATAATAATGAAAATTGGGCCAGGGGGTGCTGAAGTAAGTCAGGGGTTAGTAAAAGAAAAAAAAAATAATCAGGCCTAAGTTGGAGGCCCCACACCTGTTCAAACAAAAAAAAAAGAAACAAAAAATATGACAAAAAATGGCAAAACGGACGCTGGGGCTCGAACCCAGGTCCAAGGGGTGACAGGCGCACGCTTTAACCACTGGGGTGGTGATACATTCGTTAACATTGGCACAACAATAAATACATAACACATATTTTACCCTGACTGTACTTCATCTTCAACCTCCATCCAAAGGATTTCAAACTTGCTCATTCCTCAACCATTTTAAAAAATGTAAACATGAAACTTGTGCATTTTTCCAACACGAATCCAACCACGTAACTAATTTAAGCTAACATTCAAAGATAAGGATGAATTTATGAAAGTACCAAATTCTGACCTAAACGTTTCAGCAAGTTTAAACTCAAAATTCTCCATGCTCAAGCAACATAATGAAATCTATGGACATGTATAGTTTCAGGGTAATGATATCTACATTCTATCTTCACAAATGTAAGCCTAACAATGCCTAAATAATGAGATAGAAGTTTAAGAAAAATACCTCAAAACTGGAAATCATGAAATGAGTTTGAGTTTGTTTCAAGTGATGGTGATGATCAGGTTAGCTTCCTTGGACCTCTAGGAAGCTAATGCAATGGCTGGCTTGAGCTGAAGGTGGTTGGAATGGTCTGGAGAAGTCCAACTGTGATGCTCTATTTTTGAACTTGGAAATGGGTGAATATGGTGTTACAGTCGTGTAATAGGGACAAGGATGGCTTATGTATGATGTTTGGAAGCTTTTGGAAGCAAAAGGCCAAGAAATGCACGAGTAGTTTTTGATTTTGGGATTTCTGGCCAGAATATGCAACAATAGAAGTCTGAGATGCAGTTCTGAGTTTTTATGAGTTTTGGAGCTTGTGTATTTTTGGTTTAGCTTGCAAATAACTTGTGCATAAGTATGGAAACGGTTCTCGCACCTGAGAGGGTCAGAAGTACAAGATATAGAGTTATGGCTCTCTTACTTAATTTTGAAGAAAAGTGGAAATATAGTTTCAAGGAAAAGTACAAGCATGGGTTGAGTTCAAAGAGGCTTTATACAAGTTTCTTTTGGGTTATATGTTGTGTGTGATCAGAAGAAAACAAGTGCAAAGCTCAAGAACTGATTTTGTGCATAAAAGCTACTTTTCCAAAATGGCAATGTGCATTTTCTTCCCAAAATGGCATTAAGCATGGACAATGCATTGAATGCTTAGATTGAATCTTCTTACAGCTGTGCAAAACATTAATTATAGAGTTCCAAGCAAGTTTGAGGCCTGAAAAGCAAAGATTGTGCAGCCTAGCATGGATTTGAATTCTTGTTCATCACAAAATTCTGCCTTGTAAAACAACTTGAAACCCTAACTTCTGACCTTCAATTCTCCTTTCTCAAAAATGATCTCAAGGAGTTCTTGGACATTTTAGAAATATTTTAATGTGATATACAACCCCTCTTTGGATCACTTTTGAAAAATCCAATTGGAACTATATGAAACTTGGCCCAAAAGTTAGGTCAAAATCCTGACCAAAATGCTCAAAATTTCACTAAGTGTTTTAGTTTTATGAACATGGTTTCATGGATTAATAACTTGAAATACAAGCATTTCAAGGAGGAGTTGTGTAAATAAATGTTTTAGATATGATTTAGATCTACAAATTTCATGTTGAAAGTTTCCTTTGAATCATCTTGCATCATGGTGAAAAATTGGCTCAAAGTTGTGAAAAAATATGAAGTTTTCAACACTTAGAAAAAATTTTAAGTTTGGAAACTTTGACTTTTCAAAATGAAATATTGACTTTTTAATTTCTTGACGAACAAGTTTCATATTTTGACATGTTTTGATGAATTATGATCTTTGACACTTGATTTTGACCAAAAAGTCAAAGTTTGACTTTTCAGTGTACAATTGACTTTTGATCAGTTGACTGAAAATCAACTATCAATCAATTGATCTTGAGGGAAGTTTTGAGTCATACCATTAGGTCAAAATTATTCATTTGAAACATTGAGATCATGTCTCAAACCAATTAACCATTTTCTAGGTCAAAAATCAGAAATTTCTCTTTCTCAGTCAAAACCTTAATTTTGACCATTTTGCCCTTTTGATGATCTAATCAAATTTCTTGAGGAATTGTGATACAAACTTGATCAAATTACATATAGGAGTTCACAATGTTTATATGGATAAAAAATTATGAAGTTTGACTGTAAATTGGCCATAGTTGACTTTTTCCCCAATATAAGTGATTTTTAGGTCAACTGATCAATTGACTGAGCAAAAATGTGATTCAATACTTGAAACTTGACATGAGAAATCTTGAAGGTCCATAATGATCTATGAAAGTCATATGAGGCATTAAAAGTTCAATTATCCTTGTGCAATCTCAAACCCTAATTCCAGTCATCATAGCTTAAGGAGGTGTCTTGAGCTAATCAACCCTAGTGCAGTCTTGAACCAAAGGAGATCTTGTGAGAAAATACTTGATAAATGAGAGGGAAAATTGTTGGGTACAAAAGCTTACCCTATTCAATCTTATTAAACCTTAAGAGTTAGATTGGCGGATCCGCCATTCGTGACTTGAAGGTGGAAGATGATTGAACACTAGAGTGCCCAGAAATTTGCACTAAAAGATGAATTGTGAATGGGCTTATAGATGCCATTTGGAGGAATGGAGGAGATTTTCTGGAGATGGGCTTGTAGATGCCATCTAAAGGTGACTGTTGACATAAAGTGGACTAAGTCTGAACTTGACTTCAACTGGAAAAGAATCAGAACAAATCTTTGAAGTGATTTATTTGAAACTAGCAGCAGTCTTGTATGTTATTTGACTGGGAAGAATCAGAATAAATATTGGAGCGATTCAACTGAACCAGAAATGTTCATTTGGAAAGTACCAGGATAAATCGTTGAGAGGCTTAAACTGAACCAAAAGAGATCTTAAATATTCTTTAACTGGAGAGAATCAGAGTAGATCTTTGAGTGATTTATCTGAACCAGAGAAAGTGCCTACTAGGAAAGAATCAGAATAAACCGTTGAGGTAGTTATCTGAACCAGCGGGGATTTAGAGAAGAATCAGAATAAATTATTGAGAGATTTATCTGAACCAGAGAAGATGTCTGCAGGAAAGCATCAGAATATACCATTGAGAGATCTAAACAGAACCGGTGGGGATCTGGAGAAGAATCAGAACAAATCATTGAGAGATTCATCTAAACCAGAGAAAACGTCTGCGGGAAAGAATCAGAATAAATCGTTGAGAGATTTAAACTGAACCAGCAGGGATCTGGAGAAAAATCAGAACAAATCATTGAGAGGTTTATCTGAACTAAAGAAAATGTTTGCGGGAAAGAATTAGAATAAACCGTTGAGAGATTTAAACTGAACCGGCATGGATCTGGAGAAGAAATCAGAACAAATCATTGAGAGATTTATCTGAACCATAGAAAATGTCTGCGGAAAAGAATCAGAATAAACCGTTGAGAGATTTAAACTGAATCAGCAGGGGTTTGAAGTAAATATCCGTTATGTAGATGGTCGACCAGTCCTTTCTCGGGAATTGATCTATAATTGACTTGTTGAAAATTTTGACGATAATTTTCAGTTGATTGGTCTTTCCTGAAAAGGTGTAGGGTTAGTTGCATGCAATGCTATGATGTATGAAATGCATGGTATAATGATGTTTCTCAAAATAAATGAGATCGCGTTGTATGCATATGTGTTGCCAATGCTATGATGTATGGATGTAATGTATGGACACATTAATCGTTATGTCGCAATGTTGCTGGAGTTGGGGAAAATAAATCCATGAGTACTGCTGCGAATGTAAGTCTTCAATATTTTGAAGTTGAGGTGTTGATGAGTTTCTATTTGTTATAGAAATAAACTCTGTTGTGGAAGGGAAACACCATGCATTGCTTGTGGACCTCGTGAAATCCTGCTGGGGAATCCTGAGAAACTGGGCGATTTTCACTGGGGAATGTTTGGAGCGGTAACTGGAAGTTTTGTTCCGTCAGGGATGTGAGAGAACTTGATACCATTAGGTTGCATACTTGGAGATACATTAGCGATCCTGTAGTGGGATGTCCCTGCTTCCGCTCCTGCTGGAAAAGTACCTGCGGGGGATTTTGTGGAATAGTCTAAAGATATTATCCTATTTCTTAAAGCCATTAGTGATTGTCTTTCTATTTTCTGTTCCTCTTTTTTTTTTACTCCTTTGTAAACAGTAGTCATGTTCAAATGCATATGTTCAAAAATAATCATTGGACGTTTTTACAAACAAAACACGGAAGTAAAAGAAAAACAACTAGTTTTGCACTTTCAAAGGAATATCTTTGTATTAACTTGAATAAGTATTTTTGTACAACGAGACAAACATCCTAGTAAGGGAGTGTCGTCGTAGAAAATGAAAATCGATACAATGAAAAGATAGTTATATGAAATAATCCCATGGGGTTCCCATTCTGCTATAGCCTTTGTGTCTCTGAGCGTCTTGTCCACTTGCTGCTTTGTCTGAAGCTGATTGGATTGATTAGAACTGTTTGAGTTTGTCAGTCAATACTGAAGGTTATCTGTAAGGTGATTCAACGGGACATAGTCATACGCTTTAATTCCCTAACTTTTTCCTGGACCGCCCTTTCGGGTTTTCAGTCCACCGGGATACCCTTTTTTGCCCAAGCCGCCCTTTCGGGTTTTCAGCTTGCCGGGTGTACAAATTTTTTAATATTTTATCCCTAAATTTTTCCCGAATATTTTTGGTTCGTCGGGATGCCCTAATTTTTGCCTATGTCAGTCGACCTAGCGGATCTTTATTCATGCGTAGTATCTTTTAACTATGTCCACATTTACAGGGTGTGTAAGGTCGTCGCCATCCATAGTAGTTAAGATCATTTCTCCACCAGAGAATATGCTTTTGATCACAAATGGTCCTTCGTATGCAGGAGTTCATTTGCCCCTGGGATCACCTTGCGGAAATATGATACGCT
This sequence comes from Vicia faba, assembly GCA_948472305.1. Lineage (NCBI taxonomy): Eukaryota > Viridiplantae > Streptophyta > Magnoliopsida > Fabales > Fabaceae > Vicia > Vicia faba. The sequence goes on from OX451736.1 coordinate 1,297,244,795, forward strand.
TGATTACCAAGTCACCAACCCGATATACCTGACGTCTGACCTTCTTGTTAAAAGCTTTCATCATATGTTTTTGGTACATTTGACCATGACAGACAGCCGTAAGCCTCTTCTCATCAATCAAGTTCAACTGGTCAAGTCGAGTTTGAACCCATTCATCTTTATTCAGCCCTGCATCTTTTATGATTCTCAGAGAATATATTTGGACTTCAATTGGTAGGACGGCTTCCACACCGTATACCAAAGATAAAGGAGTTGCCCCTGTTGACGTTCGTGTCGTCGTATGGTAACCATGGAGAGAAAATGGTAACATCTCATTCCAGTCCTTGTAGGTTACTGTCATTTTTTGTATGATTTTCTTGATGTTCTTATTTGCGGCTTCCACAGCACCATTCATCTTTGGCCGGTAAGGAGAAGAATTATGATGTTGGATCTTGAATTGCGTGCATAGTATGGTGATCAAGGTATTGTTGAGATTCGTACCATTGTCTGTGATGATTATCTCTGGGATACCAGACTGTTGTACCCCAAAATTTGCCCTCCCATTTTCTCAACATTTTCTCATCACAAGACCTTTGGAACTTAAGATCAAGTTAGGGTTTGCTCTGCTCAAGACTCCTCCTTGCACTGTTGACCCAAATTAGGGTTTGAGTTTGCACAAAGATGTTTTGACCTAAAATGACCAAAATGACTTTCATGCTTCATGTTGGACTCACAAGTTTATCCATACTAAGTTTCAAGCCTTGATTCCAATCTTTGCCCAGTCAATTGGACAGTTGACCTAGAAATCAGTTGTATTGGGGAAAAAGTCAACTGTGGTCAATTGACAGTCAAACCTCATGATTTTTGACCCACATCAACATTATGAACTCATATGGACCATTTGATCAAGTTTGGATCATAATTCCACCAGAAATTTGATCAGATCACCAAAAGGGCAAAATGGTCATTTTTAGGGTTTTGACTGCACAAAGGCAATTTTTGACTATTTGACCTAGCCAGTGGCAAACCAAGCTCACATATGGACTCAAGGACCCAATGGAATTGTTTTGACATGATCAACAAGTTCAAAAGATCCCAATTGCACAAGATTGACAGATGAATTTTCCAGTCAACTGATCCAAATTTGACTGTATACTGAAAAGTCAAACTTTGACTTTTTTGTCAAAATCAAGTGCCAAGATTCATTTTTCATCAAGACATGTCAAATTATGAAACTTGTTCATCAAGAAATCAAAAATCACAAATTAGGGTTTGAAATGAAGAAATTTCATAACTTAGAAATTTTCTAAGTTATGAAAATTCCTATTTTTTTCCTAACTTTGTCCCATTTTTTCATCAAGATACATTTGGATTCAAACAAAACTCAAAACATGAAAGTTATATTCCATTGCAATCTCTACAACTCTGATTCACAAAGTTTCCTCAAAAGAATCTTGTAACTTAAGTTATGATTTTTGGAATAGGGGTGCAAAACATTCTTAACTTAGAAAAATTTTGACCTATTCTAGGCAGGATTTTTGCCCAACTTCATGGCCACTTTTCACATGCTTCCACTTGGAATTTCAATTTGTATTACAAATATGGATTGTAGTACTCATTCCAAGCTTTCCAAATTGTCCAAGAACTTCTCAAACACCCTTGTGGTTAGGGAGAATCGAATTTGTCAATATGGGCAAAAGTCACTTTTTTCATGGCCATTTTCATGTTCATAACTTAGGCGTTTTTTGAACTCAGCTTGCACAACTTGATTACAGGCCTTTTATCTCATCCACACTCAATAATTTAATGCCAATCCTTTGTGTTCAAGGCTTATTTTGTGTGTTTAACCATTGCATACAAGATTAAGCCAAAAATAGAAAAAGCATTTTATCTATTCTTGTAAAGATTAACTTTATGTCAAGTTTGCAATGCATGAGGTACAAAGCAAATCTCTGAGGCACAAAGGTATGGACATATCCCACTGATCAAGAGCAAAACTTTGCAGCATATTTGAGGGGCCTAGAGGAGCCTGTAATAGGACTTGGCATTTTTGACTTAGAAAAGAAGAAACTTGCATAACTGAACACAACTCACATTCCTGTCAAGCCAAGCCAAAACAAACTTCATGAGCATTTTCCAAACATCAAACCAAGCCTGAAACACGAGCCAACCACCTCCAATACCTCCTCAAACACAGAAACACCATCCTCTTGCAAAAACAGGGCACCTACTGCAGATTGAGGTCCCCAACTCAATCCACTCGTGCACTTTGGCTAATAACCTTGCAAACACATTCCATACCATCCCTTGAAACTGTTCCAAGCCCTAAACACCAGCTGTAACACTCCTAACCCCATCTGCCATTTTCATTTTTCAGTTTTGCAGGTGAACTTCCATAGCTAGTTTCAGTTAGTTCCAAAGCAAGCTAGAGGTTGGAGAAGCATCCTTGGACCTCAAGCAAGCTATACAAGTCTTCACTTTACATTGAAAGTACCTCCATTGTCATACATGATTCAAGCTGAACATGTAAGTTTTTGAACTTCTATCTCTCTATCCAGGCATAGTTAGGCTTAAGTTTGTGAAGAAAGCATGTTCTAATCATAGCCCTGAAGCCATCCATATAGTTACTTTTCATTTATATTGTGTGTGCTAAGAGTATTTTGAACCTGAACATTGGAAAAAACCTAGGTCAGAAATTGGGGGAGAAGAAATTCTCTCTCATTTCTGAGAGTTAGATCAAGTTCTTGGTATGTATGGATTCGTGATTTGATGCTTGACATTTTTTATGTTATAAGTTTGTGCTAAAAATCAAAGAATCAGGATGTTTGAATCAAGCAAGGAAACGCGCGTTTTTTGAAACAGAAGTGGCTGGAGGTTGAAGAAGCCTCTTTGGGTTGGGCTTGTGTTGTTCTTTCTATTTGCACCACCTTTTCACATTCACACCCCCTTGGCCCATTGTGTGATTTTTTAATCATTTTTTACTTTTTCTTTTTTTATTCTGACTTGTTATTTTTTGACAAAACATAAAAAATATTTAAAATATTTTTCCATACATTTTTGCATTTTATTTTGAATTTATTTGCTTTGTTTACATTTATACATATAAATAAATATAATGCTTTTATTTAAAACTTTAGAAATAATGTGAAAATATATACTTTTAGTTATTATTTTTATTTGCATTTTCTGAAAACATTTTCTAAAAAAATATACTTTTTTTTATAAATAATAAATATTTTTATTTTTGTATATATTTAATATATTTAGTAAATAATATAAATACTTATATATTTATTTAGAATATTTAGGATAAAAATACAAAATAATACATTTTTTATTTTTATTAATATTTAACCTCAAAAATACTTTTTTACAATATACTTCCTTTTTATTTATTTTTTGTACATAATTAATAAATATTGCACATATTAAATAATAAATACCTTTTATTTATAAAAATTAGGGTTTTTGCCCTAAACATGAAAATATCCAAATTAACTTTTTTTATTTATTTTTATTTCACTTGTAAATAAAACATACATTTGCACATACACATTTGTTTATTCTTGTACATTTGATACATTTTACATTTTTGCGATTAATTCGAGTTGATTGTAAATATTGGGATACCACTCTCCCATTTAAGTCTCATCCCCATGACTATTTTGTAATAACTTAGGACTTTAAATTCCGCATTTTAAAGCTTTCTAAATATACCATGATAGACTTAGGATTTGTATGCAAATCAAAAACAACAAATAGTTTGACCTAATTCAAAGACAAAAAAGCATGAAAATGGACAACACCAATCACACTTGCACCTCCTAGGGTTACTCCACTTGTTGCCTTCAATAATGGGCCATGTTGCATGTTGGGTGTCTTTGGCAAAAAATGAAACAATTCAAATGATCATAGTCCCTCGATGACGCTTTCAAAAGTTGCCTAAAAATGATCAAGTCCCTTAAAGGAAAAATTGCCCAAAGACACTTGGCACCATTGCAATCATGGTCTAAACGATGACCCACGCCTGTCCCGTTCACATCCTAACACAAGATTGTCCACCAAATACAATGGTGGAACAAAATTGTTAAAAAGGTTAAAACATAGAGAAAACCTTTGAGTAAATTTAGGGGTAGACAAACTTTTGGTTACTTGAATCAACTTGCAAAAACACTTGCCTATTTTTCAAAACCACACTCCACAACACTTTCAAAAACAACTTTCAAAAACATTGAAAAACTTTTCAAAAGACATACACCTTTGTATACATCCAAACATGGGTCATTACAAAGGTTGCCACCACATTGGCCTCTTTTCAAAACATATTTCAAACCCATACACAAAGCACCATTTCAAACAATTGAAAACACAAGGCAAGTGATCTAAGCAAGTAACTAAGAGCCCATGGATAACCATGGATAGAAAGGGTGCTAATACCTTCCCTTTCTATAATCTACCCCCCGAACCCAAGAAAACATCTCAAAGGTTTTTGCTGTACTTTTTAACCTTTCCTTAGGATAAAATAAAAAGTCGGTGGCGACTCTTGCTCAACCGAAACATTTGCGAAAACAAACGCAAAACCTCAAGTCAGTTCTCCCACCGTATCACAGAACTGGCGACTCTGCTGGGGAAAATCTTAAAAGTGGGGTTACCTTAGGGTTAGATCATTTACATGTTTTCAATTGATTGCTTTGTTTGCTTTTATATTTGTGGGCTTTGCATCGGAGTTTCATAGATCCTAACTCGGATCTGGGGAATACCCTTTTAGGTAGCATAAGCTGTGAGGGACCTGTCCGGCATAGACCGACATGGGTGAAACAGTGGCTACGTTGGTGTGACACCTTGGTCTGTACCGATATCCCTTGTGTTGCAACGAGGGGAATATGGGTCTTCTAAGGAGTCATTAAACACCAACCGACCTTAGAACCCTCAATTAACCAAACTTGGCCATAGAATGGTAGCAGTATGCTACACTCATTGAGGCTGAACTCTCGCGATGGTTCTGGCCGCAAGAAAAGATTACGATGCTGGAGTTATGACCGATTGAGGGTAGTCAATGATATTGAGATCCTCTAGAACCCGGTTACTTTTGATAGGACAGGTATTAACCAACAAAACTAAAAGAGGGTAATACCTAAACTTCATGATGGCCTAAACCCTAAGGGTTGTCTTGTATGACTTGTGTGCCTTATCATGTTTGCCTTTGTGAATACTTGTGGTGTGCTTTATCATAACATCATACCATCATACCATTGCATGCATCCTACATAAGGACTGACCCATTTCAAAGACAAGAGGGTTTCATCTTTGCTCTGTTTTGTAGGACATCATGATGCCCGTGCGTAGGAATACTATCCGGCTCAACTTTGTTCAACCACCTACTTTGCTCAAGGAATTGGCTGGTAGGATTCCAAACACTACTTCCTTCATCAAGAGGCATGGTTCTCTCCTTGGTTTAGTCACTTCAAAGTGGGACCAACAACTGATGAGTGTCCTGACCCAGTTTTATGATCCCCTGTATCATTGCTTCACCTTTCAAGACTTCCAGCTGGTCCCTACCCTGGAAGAATTCTCTGATTTGCTTGGTATCCCTGTTTTGGAGCAGACTCCATTCACTGGTTGGGAGAAGACCCTTAGGCCTGAAGAGATTGATGCAGCCCTTCCTTTGACCAAAGAAGAGGTAATGGCTAACTGGGAAACTAGAAGTGGAGTTAAGGGCTTTTTGGTTAAGTTTCTGGTTGGCAAAGCTAATAGTTTCTGGAATGACTTAGACTTCAAGGCGTACGAAGACATTATGGCTCTTTTAATCTATGGTCTGGTATTATTTCCAAATCCTGATACCTTTATTAATGTTGACTCCATAAGGATCTTCATCTCTCGGAACCCTGTACCCACTCTCTTGGGTGATATCCTGCAACAGCTCTATGCTCGTACTGCCCGAAGACGGGGAACTCCATGGTGTTGTGCTCCTTTGTTAGTGAGGTGGTTTATTTTGCACCTTCCTAAGTTCGTGCTGAAGAATGAAGAAGGAAAGGGTTGGGCTCATAGGTTAATGTCTCTCACTGATAAGGACATCATTTGGACTCTCATAGGTTTGGATGAAGTAGCCATTATTGATCGTTGCGGAGAATATCCTAATGTTCCATTGATCGGTACCCAGGGAGGAATCTCTTATAATCCATGTTTAGCTCTCCGTCAGTTTGGAAGAGCCAGAAGAGAAGGGCCTCATGAGATGTTGGTTCCTCACATCAGTTTTGAGTTTCAGGTAGACAGTGACGAGCTGCGTCGTAGATTCATCCAGGCTTGGGACAAAATTCACAAAGCTGACCCACATGAGTTAGGATCGAAGACTTCTCTACCAATGAAACCCTACTGCAGATGGGTCCGCATCCGTGCTCAGAAGTTAGGTATGCCATACGAAGCTGTCAGGCCTATCATTCTTGAATTTCCTGATGAAGACGGGGTTACTCCAACTGTCCTCCCTCCTCAGATACCCACTGATGTTGATACACTAAAGAGATCTTGGGCGCAGCTACAAGAAGAACGGGATTTTTATCGGGAAAAGTTCAACGAACCAGAACAGAAGATCCAGAAGCTGACTAAGCAATTGGAGGAAGAGCGGATCCTGAATGACTATATCCGTACTGAGAAGAGGAGGCCATGGGAGCACTGATGGGCTTTGGATGTTTCTTTTACAGCTTTTATTTCCTTTTCAGTATTTTCATTCTTGTAATGCCTAAAGGCAAATTGTTGAACAATTTAAAGTTTGAATCTAATGAAGTGTGTTTCCTTTTTGTCTACAAAGTTGAATCCCGATTGTCTTTGAAAACATAAAACATACGCATCTCATTGCATCATATGCATAACAGGTACCCTTCTTCTACAGGTTGCTTAATCTTCTTCGCTGTTTATTTCAGCACTCAATCATCATGTCTTCCGAGCCTACTACCGAACAAGCTATCAAGGCCCTCCAGGCCCAGAACGCCCAGTTCCAAGAGCTGGTCATGAGCTTAGCCCAGGTTCAACAGGAGTTGAAGACTCTGCTCTTGAAGAAGAAGAAGAAGAAGAAGAAGAAGAGGACTGTGTTGTTTAACACTGGATGGAGGTTTGGGAATACACTACATAATGAGGCTGATCAGGCTACTTCCTTTGCAGAGAAAGACAGACCCCAAGGGGGAAGGGCTCCTAGTCCTATGGTCTCCGATAACGAGACGGATTACAACGACGAACAGTACCCTCCTGCTGAAGACAGGTACAAGCAACTAGAGGACCTTTTAAGTGCCATGGAGATTCAAAATGTGCCGGGGCTGGATTTTGGAGATCTAGGTTTATCTTCTGGGGTGGTGATCCCACACAAGTTCAAGGCACCTGCCTTTGCGAAGTACGACGGGGCTTCCTGTCCTAAGCTGCATCTCAGATCATATGTAAGGAAGATCCAACCTTACACTGCAGACAAGAACCTGTGGATCCATTTCTTCCAGGATAGCCTTTCAGGGGGTCAACTCGAATGGTTCTATCAGCTGGATGGAGCCAGTATTTGAAGCTGGGAAGACCTGGCTACTGCATTCTATAAACAGTATCAGTATAATTCTGACCTCGCTCCCACGCGTACCCAACTCCAGGGTATGTCACTGGGGACGGGCGAAGGATTCAAGGAGTATGCGCAAAAGTGGAGAGACCTGGCTAGTAGGGTGCAGCCACCACTGACTGACCGTGAGCTTGTGGACATGTTCTTAGGGACCCTGTCCGGTCCATTCTTCAACCATCTGATTGGTAATTCTTCTGCTTGGTTCACAGATCTGATCTTGACTGGTGAAAGGATAGAAGCTGGTATCAAGTCAGGGAAGATACAGAAAGGTGCCTCCGCGATTACTGAAAAGAAGCCCTTCAAGAAGGAAGCCAGTGCTGTTTATGGTCCCAGAAGACAAATCAAACCGGAACGCCGCCAAACTGTCAACGCGGTAGTAATTTCAAAGCCTACTGCTGCTCCTCAGCAGTACAACCAACCAAGGGGTGAGAGACCCAAAAGGCAGTACACTCGGCTCAGTATGACCCTGTCTCAGATATTGCCGCAACTACTGTCAACCAATCTGGTAACTGTCAAAGAAGCTCCGAAGGTAGTGAACACAGCTTCTCCAAAGTACAACCCCAACACCCGTTGCGCTTATCACTCTGATAGCCCGGGGCATACTATGGACGATTGCTAGGCTCTAAGGAATAAGGTTCAAGACCTTATTGATGCTAAAGAAATACAGTTCGAGGCGCCCGAAAGGCCCAATGTTGTGACTGCCCCCATGCCCCAGCATGGAGTGAATGTTGTAGAAGAAGACCGGTATGTAGCCTCCGTGGAAGAGATTGTTACTCCTTTATTGACCGTCAAAAGGAACATGTTGCTAGCCGGTTTATTTCCGGGGTGTGGTAAAGGTTGCCTTTTATGTGCTATTTCACCTGTTGGTTGTCCCTTGCTGAAATCAGGTATCCAAAGCCTGATGGATAGCAAGGAAATCTTGTTCGAAAAGATTGTTGTTCCTGCTACCCCTACCGAAGAAGTTTCTATTGTCACTATTTTCAACAACCCCCCTAAGGCTCCTTCAATGAAGCCTGTCAAAATCATGTCCACTCAGAAGATTGCTCCTATCATCATCACTGTTCCGGGGCCTCTCCCCTATACATCCGACAAAGCTGTCCCATGGCACTATGGGGCAGATGTTTATGTGCTTGGAGTTAAGCAAGAGTTTGATACTAGTACCGGCGTCAGTAACATCACCGGACCTGCCAAAGTTACTCGCAGTGGTAGGCTGTTCTCACCAGATATTGCGCCACCAGCTATTCAGAAACCTCTTGTCATTTCACCTACAAGTGTGTCTGCTTCCCTTCCTAATCAAGTCCCTGTTTCTACCCCTGCTGCCGAGTCATCTGACGCTCGGGGCAAAGGGATTGCTACTGATTTGCCTGCCCTGACGGAGGCACCAAAGACAACCAATGTTGAGGCTTCCCAACAAGAGATGGAAGAGATTCTCAAGATCATTAAGAAAAGTGATTTCAATATAGTTGAGCAGTTGGGGCACACCCCATCAAAGATTTCTATGCTATCACTGTTGTTGTGTTCAGAGGCCCATGCCAAGGCCCTGATTTCCTTCCTGAAGACGGCCCATGTGCCACAAGAAACGTCTGCTGATCAATTTACCGATTGTGCGGCCAACTTGACTACTGATAATGGTTTGGGCTTCTCTGACGCCGATCTGACTGCCAAGGGAAAGAACCATAACGAAGCCCTGCATGTCTCCATTGAATGCAGGGGCACTACTCTTGCCCATGTGTTGGTAGACACCGGTTCTTCGTTGAACGTATTACCCAAGAAGGCCCTAGACAGGTTGGATTGTGAGGGTTTAGAGCTCAAGCCTAGTAACATTGTTTTCCGAGCCTTTGACGGTTCGAAAAGGATGGTACATGGTGAAGTTGACATTCCAATCAGGGTTGGTTCTCAAGTTTTTTATTCTACTTTCTATGTGATGGATATCCGACCATCCTATTCTTGTTTGTTGGGTCGTCCATGGATCCACAAGGCTGGAGCTGTGACCTCCACACTACATCAGAAGCTGAAGTACCCGGTCAGAGGGAAAATTGTGACAGTTCAGGGGGAGGAAGAATATATGGTCAGCCACCTCAACTCGTTCCGGTACATAGAAATGGATGGGGAGTTCATTGAGACCCCCTTTCAACACTTTGAAGAGGTGCCTCAGACACTGGCATCAGCTGAAACTGTGACTGAAGACCCTCCTTTGAAGATGGCTTCCTTAAAGGATGCCCGGGCTGTGATTGAGAGGGGTGAGTGTGCAAACTGGGGCCGACTTCCTGATTTCACTCTAAAGACTGACAAGTTTGGTTTGGGCTTCACTGCAGAGGCTCAGAGGGCTGTTCGTAAAGCAAGGATTGGAAAACCTCCTGTGTTCATCACCAACCCGGGAGTAAATGTTATTGAGGACGACGTGGAGGAATCTGAATTCGACAGCTAGATCTACCCAACAGCCGACGATGGACCAAGCAACTAGACTGCGAAAGACTTCACACCTATTACTTTTGTCACTCAGTAATGAACTCATTTGTTTTGAATTTGTAACAAACAATATGTTGAAACTTTTATGGCTCGGTGTCCTACCCGGGGCACCGTGGCTTCATTGGTGAGGGCTTTTGTGTGTCATTTTCATATATCATCAATAAAAACATTGGACGTTTGTTGCATTTCAAAAATCTTGCGCTCCTTTTCTTTCTTTATTATATATTGCAAAACAGCTATATTTACACACACTCACCTATACAGGTTCCAATCCACTCTGGATCTCACTGGTAACGACTCTGCTACTGCCAGTTATGACTTCGAAAATCCAATCAACTTAGCCGAAGACGAAGGTGAAGATGATTGCGAAGTGCCTGGTGAACTTGCAAGACTACTAATCCAGGAAGAGAGGGCCATTCAGCCACATGAAGAGCCAGTGGAAACGGTAAATCTGGGTACTGAGACAGACAGAAAGGAAGTCAAGATTGGTGCCAATCTAGAGCTCAGTATGAAACAACGGTTGATTCAGATGCTGCATGACTATGTGAAAATCTTTGCCTGGTCTTACGAAGACATGCCTGGGTTGGATACCGACATTGTGGTTCATCACCTGCCTACCAAGGAAGATTGCCCTCCGGTAAAACAGAAGGTCCGCCGTATGCGCCCAGAGATGTCCGAGAAAATCAAAGCTGAGGTTATGAAACAATTTGACGCAGGTTTTCTAGCAGTGACTTCTTACCCTCAGTGGATTGCCAACGTAGTTCCAGTGCCGAAGAAAGATGGTAATGTCTGAATGTGTGTTGATTACAGGGATTTGAACAGGGCGAGCCCTAAGGATGATTTCCCTCTGCCTCATATCGATGTTTTGGTTGATAATACTGCTCAGCATAAGGTATTCTCCTTCATGGACGGCTTCTCCGGTTATAATCAGATCAAGATGGCTCCTGAAGACATGGAGAAGACCACTTTTGTTACTCAATGGGGCACCTTTTGCTACAAGGTCATGCCTTTTGGGTTGAAAAATGCTGGGGCAACCTACCAACGTGCCATGGTTGCTTTATTTCATGACATGATCCACCATGAAATTGAAGTATATGTAGATGATATGATTGCAAGGTCCCAAACTGAGGAAGAACACCTTGACCATCTACGGAAGCTGTTTGACCATCTGAAGTTGTACAAGCTGAGGTTGAACCCAAACAAGTGCACCTTTGGGGTAAGATCTGGAAAATTGTTAGGCTTCATCGTAAGCGACAAAGGCATTCAAGTGGGCCCTGTTAAAGTGAAAGCCATACAAGAGATGCCAACTCCCAAGACAGAGAAAGAAGTCAGAGGCTTTCTAGGACGGTTGAACTACATTGCCCGATTCATCTCGCATCTAACTGCTACCTGTGAACCAATCTTCAAGCTGCTGAAGAAAGATCAAGTGGTACGTTGGAACGATGAATGTCAGGCCGCTTTCGAAAAGATCAAAGAGTATCTCCAAGAGCCACCCGTTCTTATGCCGCCGGTTGAAGGAAGACCTCTAATCCTATACTTGACAGTACTTGACAACTCAATGGGGTGTGTGCTGGGGCAGCATGACGAGTCTGGCCGAAAAGAGCACGCTATTTATTACCTTAGCAAAAAGTTTACCGACTGTGAGACCCGGTACTCACTGCTCGAGAAAACTTGTTGCGCTCTGGTATGGGCTGCTCGCCGGCTGAGACAGTATATGTTGACTCACACTACTCTGCTGATTTCAAAAATGGATACAATCAAGTACATATTCGAAAAGCCTGCCTTGTCCGGAAGAATAGCAAGATGGCAGATGATCTTGACGGAATATGACATCCAGTACACGACTCAAAAAGCAATCAAGGGAAGTGTATTGGCAGACCATTTGGCACACCAGGTAGTGGACGATTACCAGTTGATGAACTTTGAATTTCCAGACGAGGATATCATGGTAGTGACTGATTGTGAAGTACCTGGACCGGATGAAGGACCTGAGGAAGGATCCCGATGGTCTATGCACTTTGACGAAGCCTCGAACGCTTTGGGTAATGGTATTGGCGCTGTGATCATATCCCCTAAAGGCACTCATACTCCACTCACTGCCCGACTATGTTTCAACTGCACCAACAACATGGCAGAGTATGAGGCATGCATCATGGATCTTCAAGCTGCAATTGATTTAAGGGTCAATTTTCTGAGTGTCTTCGGAGATTCCGCTCTCGTGATCAATCAGATCAAAGGCGAGTGGGATACGAAACACCCAAATCTTATTCCTTACAAGGAGTATGTGTTGACTTTGCTTCCCCACTTCGAGGAGATAACTTTTGAACACTTCCCAAGAGAGGAGAATCAGTTAGCGGACGCGTTGGCTACGATGTCTTCTATGTTCAAAGTCAAATGGGACAACGAGGCGCCCCGGATCATTATTTGGAAGTTGGATGAACCTGCACATTACTGCGATCTCGAGACCGAAGAGGTAACAGAGAAACCCTGGTATCATGAAGTGAAGAGGTACCTTGAAGCTCAAGAATACCCCGAAGGTGAATCTGTTAACGACAAGAAGTTCCTGAGAAGGTTTGCGGCAAAGTTCTTCCTCAGCAACGACATTCTCTACAAGCGAAACCATGATTCGACCTTACTGCGTTGTGTGGATAAGACTGAAGCAGAAAAGATCATGGCAGAGCTACATGAAGGTACCTTCGGAACATATTCCAGTGGCCATACCATGGCAAAGAAAATCCTTCGGGTAGGATATTTTTGGTCCACAATGGAAGCTGACTGTTACCAGCATTCTCGGACGTGTCATAAATGCCAGATCTATGCTGATAAGGTGCACATTCCTCCGGTACCGCTGAACGTCTTGACAGCACCTTGGCCTTTTGCAATGTGGGGCATTGATATGATCGGCGAAATCAGACCTACGGCATCCAACGGGAATCGTTTCATCTTGGTAGCGATTGATTACTTCACAAAGTGGGTTGAAGCAGCTTCCTATGCTACCGTAACCAAGAGCGTCGTGGCACGGTTCATTCGGTACAACCTGATCTGTCGATATGGTGTACCTGAGAGGATCATTACGGATAATGGTACCAATCTTAACAACAAGATGATCACTGAGCTCTTCGAGCAATTCAAGATACAGCACCACAACTCTTCTCCCTATCGACCGAAGATGAATGGGGCTGTAGAAGCAGCGAATAAGAATATCAAGAAGATTGTGCAGAAGATGACAGTGACCTACAAAGATTGGCACGAAATGTTACCGTTTGCTCTTCATGGGTACCGTACCTCAGAACGGACGTCAACAGGGGCAACTCCCTTTTCCTTGGTCTATGGCATGGAGGCAGTCCTGCCTATTGAAGTCCAAATACCCTCTCTCCGGATAATGAAGGATGCAGACTTGAGCGAAGATGACTGGATCCAGACTCGGCTTGATCAATTAAACCTAATTGACGAAAAGAGACTCACTGCTATTTGTCATGGTCAGACATACCAAAAACGGATGATCAGGGCATTTAACAAGAAAGTCAGACGATAAGAGTATCAAGTCGGGGACCTGGTAATCAAGCGCATCATTCTTCCTCAAAGTGATCCCAGGGGCAAATGGACCCCTGCGTACGAAGGGCCATTTGTGGTTAAACATATCTTCTCAGGAGGAGCTATGATTCTAACCACCATGGATGGTGACGACCTCCCTCACCCCGCCAATGCAGACATAGTAAAAAGATACTACGCATGAATTAAGGACCCGCTAGGTTGACACGCCTAGGCAAAAATAAGGGCTTCCTGGCGAACCAAAAGGGTTCGGGCAAAAATAAGGAACGAAATGAAAAAAATCTGTACACCCGGCAAGTCGAAAACCTGAAAAGGCGGCTTGGGCAAAAATGGGTATCCCGGTGGACTGAAAACCCGAAAGGGCGGTCCAGGTAAAAGTTAGGGATAAAGCGTAATACTATGTCCCATTGGATCACCTTGCATCTAGAATTCGGCATCAATCAATCAGCTTCATCTTCAACTAAGCAGCAGGGTGACGAGACGCTTGAAGACATAAAGGCGATAGCAGAGTTAGAACCCAGTGGGATTATTTTTCACATAGCTGTTTTGTTTCCTTTTCACAAAATTGTATAAACTCTGTTTTACTCGGCGGCGTTCTCTTACTAGGACGTCAGCCTCTTGTACAAAAACGCCTATTTACAGGCAAATTTCAAAATCAATACAAGTTCAATTTTTCAGACAAATTATCCTTTGTTTTTCCTTTTTCTGTTTTGTTTTGCGAAGAACGTCCAATGTTCATTTTTGATATATGCATTTGACATTAATTGCTAATCGTGAATAGTTGCATGCGAAATAAAGGATTGATTACAGGTGACATCAGAAACAGGGGTAATTTAGAATTGTCTAAGCGATCTAGTTGCTCTATTCACCAAGGTACCAAGGTAGGTTCGGCTGAAGAACGTAACCAAGTCACCTCAACTCCCCATAGAGTAAGACCAGATTCAGCAATACTCTCCTCAAGTAGAGTTGGTTTCCCATCAGCCCTGAAAAGGCACAGTATCTCCAGCAAGTCAGCGATACTCTCCCCAAGCAGAGTTAGTCTACTGTCAGCCTTAAGGATGTTTGGTATCCCCAGAAGATCTCAATATTCCCCAGCGGAATATAGACATTCCTCAGCAAGTATCCCCGGCAGTCTTAATATAAGATTGTTCCCCGGCGGAATACAGACACCCCAGTGGAGCCATTCCCCCAGTGCAGTTTGAAAAGTTTCCCCAGGAGAGTTGAATCAATCTCCCCAGTAGATTTCTGAAGCTTATCCCCAGTAGATTCTGGAAGCTTATCCCCTACAGAGTACGAACGCATCTCCCCGGTTTCATTCAAAGGTTATTTCCCATCAGGACTTATAACTGGGTTATCCTTAGCTAATTACCGCGGAAAGATCGTCCTCGGCAAAGTTCTTCCTATCCCCAGCGGAGTTCATCAAATTCCCCAACATAACTTCTCAGTGGAATCCCCAGCGGAGTTCTCATCAAAATCTCAGCGAAGTATCTCTTCCCACAGAGTAATTCCCCGCAGAGTAATCTCTCCAACAAGTTTATTCCCCAACAGAGTCATCTTCTCCTACCGGTTTATTCTTGCAACCATCATCCCCAGCGGAAATGAAGAACTCCACTCTTCAACATCAGCCCAGGATTCCACAAACTCCCGACACTCGTCAAGGATTTATTTTCCTAGACGAAAACACATTCATAGACATTTCACATTTCATACATCTTGTTTGCATACAGGATAAAGTGCATACAACCCTATCTCATTTTGAGCATCATGACATCATGCATTTCATACATCATGACATTGCATACAACTGATGTTTTGCCTTTTCAGGAAAAGGTCAATCCAAAGATGATTACTATCAACTATCGCAATTCCAGATTCGATACCTGTATCTAGCCAGGGCACATCTGTGAGTGATTGATTGTAGATTCGATACCTGTATCCAGCCAGGGCATATCTGCATGAAGAGTTTAGAGATCCGATTCCGGTATCCAGCCAGGGCACATCTGTAGACGACCATTTCCAGATCTGATTCCTGTATCCAGCCAGGGCACATCTGTAGACGACCAATTCCAGATCTGATTCTTGTATCCAGCCAGGGCACATCTGTAGACGACAATTTTCAGATTTGACACCTGTATCCAGCCAGGGCACATCTGCATGAAGAGTTTAGAGATTCGATACCTGTATCCAGCCAGGGCACGTCTGTAAGCAACCTTTTGAAGTTCCGAATTCGATTCCTGTATCTAGCCAGGGCACATCTGTGAGCAACTAATTGTAGATTCGATACCTGTATCTAGCCAGGGCATATCTGCATGAAGAGTTTAGAGATTCGATACCTGTATCCAGCCAGGGCACGTCTGTAAGCGACCTTTTGAAGTTCCGGATTCGATTCCTGTATCTGGCCAGGGCATATCTGTGAGCGTTGGATTGTAGATTCGATACCTGTATCTAGCCAGGGCATATCTGCATGAAGAGACTGAAGATCAACACCTGTAGCAAGCCAGGAAACCATCTTTCTTTCTCAAGTACGCAAGTTCTCGCTAAGGAATCTCTTACGCGGTCAACACCTCCGAATGGCATCTATAAGCCCATTCCCAACAAGGTTCTGTCACGTCTCCAGATGGCATCTATAAGCCCATCCTCCTATCCATCATCTCTCCAAATGGCATCTATAAGCCCATTCCCGACATCACATTGCTGATACTTCATTATGCGAGTGCAAATTTCTGGGCACTTTAGTGTTCAATCATCTTCCACCTTCGGATCACGAAAGGCACGCAAGCCAATCTACATCCTCAGGTCTAAGAAGATTGAACAGGGGCAACTGTTGTACCCTAAAATTTTCCCTCCCATTTCCTCAACATTTTCTCATCACAAGACCTTTGGAACTTAAGATCAAGCTAGGGTTTGCTCTGCTCAAGACTCCTCCTTGCACTGTTGACCCAAATTAGGGTTTGAGTTTGCACAAAGATGTTTTGACCTAAAATGCCCAAAATGACTTTCATGCTTCATGTTGAACTCACAAGTTTATCCATACCAAGTTTCAAGCCTTGATTCCAATCTTTGCCCAGTCAATTGGACAGTTGACCTAGAAATCAGCTGTATGGGGGAAAAAGTCAACTGTGGTCAATTGACAGTCAAACCTCATGATTTTTGACCCACATCAACATTATGAACTCATATGGACCATTTGATCAAGTTTGGATCACAATTCCACCAGAAATTTGATCAGATCACCAAAAGCGCAAAATGGTCATTTTTAGGGTTTCGATTGCACAAAGGCAATTTTTGACTGTTTGACCTAGCCAATGGCAAACCAAGCTCACATATGGACTTAAGGACCCAATGTAATTGTTTTGACATGATCAACAAGTTCAAAAGATCCCAATTGCACAAGATTGACAGATGAATTTTCCAGTCAACTTATCCAAATTTGACTGTATACTGAAAAGTCAAACTTTGACTTTTTGGTCAAAATCAAGTGCCAAGATTCATTTTTCATCAAGACATGTCAAATTATGAAACTTGTTCATCAAGAAATCAAAAATCACAAATTAGGGTTTGAAATGAAGAAATTTCATAACTTAGAAATTTTCTAAGTTATGAAAATTCCTATTTTTTTCCTAACTTTGTCCCATTTTTTCATCAAGATACATTTGGATTCAAACAAAACTCAAAACATGAAAGTTATATTCCATTGCAAACTCTACAACTCTCATTCACAAAGTTTCCTCAAAAGAATCTTGTACCTCAAGTTATGATTTTTGGAATAGGGGTGCAAAACATTCTTAACTTAGAAAAATTTTGACATATTCTAGGCAGGATTTTTGCCCAACTTCATGGCCACTTTTCACATGCTTCCACTTGGAATTTCAATTGGTATTACAAATATGGATTGTAGTACTCATTCCAAGATTTCCAAATTGTCCAAGAACTTCTCAAACACCCTTGTGGTTAGGGAGAATCGAATTTGTCAATATGGGCAAAAGTCACTTTGTCCATGGCCATTTTCATGTTCATAACTTAGGCATTTTTTGAACTCAGCTTGCACAACTTGATTACAGGCCTTTTATCTCATCCACACTCAATAATTTAATGCCAATCCTTTGTGTTCAAGCCTTATTTTGTGTGTTTAACCATTGTATACAAGATTAAGCCATAAATAGAAAAAGCATTTTATCTATTCTTGTAAAGATTAACTTTATGTCAAGTTTGCAATCCATGAGGTACAAAGCAAATCTCTGAGGCACAAAGGTATGGACATATCCCACTGATCAAGAGCAAAACTTTGCAGCATATTTGAGGGGCCTAGAGGAGCCTGTAATAGGACTTGGCATTTTTGACTTAGAAAAGAAGAAACTTGCATAACTGAACACAACTCACATTCCTGTCAAGCCAAGCCAAAACAAACTTCATGAGCATTTTCCAAACATCAAACCAAGCCTGAAACACGAGCCAACCACCTCCAATACCTCCTCAAACACAGAAACACCATCCTCTTGCAAAAACAGGGCACCTGCTGCAGATTGAGGTCCCCAACTCAATCCACTCGTGCACTTTGGCTAATAACCTTGCAAACACATTCCATACCATCCCTTGAAACTGTTCCAAGCCCTAAACACCAGCTGTAACACTCCTAACCCCATCTGCCATTTTCATTTTTTAGTTTTGCAGGTGAACTTCCATAGCTAGTTTCAGTTAGTTCCAAAGCAAGCTATAGGTTGGAGAAGCATCCCTAGACCTCAAACAAGCTATACAAGTCTTCACTTTGCATTGAAAGTACCTCCATTGTCATACATGATTCAAGCTGAACAGGTAAGTTTTTGAACTTCTATCTCTCTATCCAGGCATAGTTAGGCTTAAGTTTGTGAAGAAAGCATATTCTAATCATAGCCCTGAAGCCATCCATATAGTTACTTTTCATTTATATTGTGTGTGCTAAGAGTATTTTGAACCTGAACATTGGAAAAAACCTAGGTCAGAAATTGGGGGAGAAGAAATTCTCTCTCATTTCTGAGAGTTAGATCAAGTTCTTGGTATGTATGAATTCGTGATTTGATGCTTGACATTTTTTATGTTATAAGTTTGTGCTAAAAATCAAAGAATCAGGATGTTTGAATCAAGCAAGGAAACGCGCGTTTTTTGAAACAGAAGTGGCTGGAGGTTGAAGAAGCCTCTTTGGGTTGGGCTTGTGTTGTTCTTTCTATTTGCACCACCTTTTCACATTCACACCCCCTTGGCCCATTGTGTGATTTTTTAATCATTTTTGACTTTTTCTTTTTTTATTCTGACTTGTTATTTTTTGACAAAACATAAAAAATATTAAAAATATTTTTCCATACATTTTTGCATTTTATTTTGAATTTATTTGCTTTGTTTACATTTATACATATAAATAAATATAATGCTTTTATTTAAAACTTTAGAAATAATGTGAAAATATATACTTTTAGTTATTATTTTTATTTGCATTTTCTGAAAACATTTTCTAAAAAAATATACTTTTTTTTATAAATAATAAATATTTTTATTTTTGTATATATTTAATATATTTAGTAAATAATATAAATACTTATATATTTATTTAGAATATTTAGGATAAAAATACAAAATAATACATTTTTTATTTTTATTAATATTTAACCTCAAAAATACTTTTTTACAATATACTTCCTTTTTATTTATTTTTTGTACATAATTAATAAATATTGCACATATTAAATAATAAATACCTTTTATTTATAAAAATTAGGGTTTTTGCCCTAAACATGAAAATATCCAAATTAACTTTATTTATTTATTTTTATTTCACTTGTAAATAAAACATACATTTACACATACACATTTGTTTATTCTTGTACATTTGATACATTTTACATTTTTGCGATTAATTCGAGTTGGTTGTAAATATTGGGATACCACTCTCCCATTTAAGTCTCATCCCCATTTGAACATTTGTATCCCCATCCCCATGACTATTTTGTAATAACTTAGGACTTTAAATTCCGCATTTTAAATCTTTCTAAATATACCATGATAGACTTAGGATTTGTATGCAAATCAAAAACAACAAATAGTTTGACCTAATTCAAAGACAAAAAAGCATGAAAATGGACAACACCAATCACACTTGTACCTCCTAGAGTTACTCCACTTGTTGCCTTCAATAATGGGCCATGTTGCATGTTTGGTGTCTTTGGCAAAAAATGAAACAATTCAAATGATCATAGTCCCTCGATGACGCTTTCAAAAGTTGCCTAAAAATGATCAAGTCCCTTAAAGGAAAAATTGCCCAAAGACACTTGGCACCATTGCAATCATGGTCTAAACGATGACCCACGCCTGTCCCGTTCACATCCTAACACAAGATTGTCCACTAAATACAATGATGGAACAAAATTGTTAAAAGGGTTAAAACATAGAGAAAACCTTTGAGTAAATTTAGGGGTAGACAAACTTTTGGTTACTTGAATCAACTTGCAAAAACACTTGCCTATTTTTCAAAACCACACTCCACAACACTTTCAAAAACAACTTTCAAAAACATTGAAAAACTTTTCAAAAGACATACACCTTTGTATACATCCAAACATGGGTCATTACAAAGGTTGCCACCACATTGGCCTCTTTTCAAAACATATTTCAAACCCATACACAAAGCACCATTTCAAACAATTGAAAACACAAGGCAAGTGATCTAAGCAAGTAACTAAGAGCCCATGGATAACCATGGATAGAAAGGGTGCTAATACCTTCCCTTTCTATAATCTACCCCCCGAACCCAAGAAAACATCTCAAAGGTTTTTGCTGTACTTTTTAACCTTTCCTTAGGATAAAATAAAAAGTCGGTGGCGACTCTTGCTCAACCGAAACATTTGCGAAAACAAACGCAAAACCTCAAGTCAGTTCTCCCACCGTATCACACATACCAACAAATGAGATTCTGTTTGATGAATCAGGCCACAACGTTCTTGGTAATATAAGCGAAAGAAGTTTCCTCGACCTACTTCGTGAAGTAGTCAATGGCCCCCAAGATAAAGCGGTGTCCATTAGAAGTTGTAGGTTTGACTTCTCCAATCATGTCGATGCCCCACATCGTGAATGGCCAGGGAGCAGTCAGGACATTTAGAGGAACTGGAGGCACATATACTTTGTCAGCATAGATCTGACATTTGTGACAGGTTCGTGAATGATGATGGCAATCTGCTTCCATGGTAGACCAGTAAAACCCTGCCCGTAGGATCTTTTTAGCCATCGTGTGCCCACTAGAATGGGTTCCAAAAGTTCCTTCATGTAGATCATCCATGATCTTCTCTGCCTCAACCTTGTCTACACAACAAAGCAAAGTAGAGTCGTGGTTGCACTTGTAGAGAATGCCATTACTGAGGAAGAACTTAGCAGAGAGTCTTCTCAAGAACTTCTTATCATTGACCGAAGCTCCCTCCGGATACTCTTGGACCTCGAGATACCTCTTAACTTCATGGAACCGAGGTTTGTCCACTACTTCTTCAATATCGATCTCGTGACAGTAAGCTGGTTCATCCATCCGCTCAATGGTGATCTGGGGAGCCTCGTTACCCCACTTGATTTTAAACATGGATGACATAGTGGCTAGCGCGTCCGCTAGTTGATTTTCCTCTCGTGGAAAATGCTCAAAGGTAATTTCCTCAAAATGTGGGATTAATGTCAACACATGTTCTTTGTAGGGGATGAGATTAGGGTGCTTCGTGTCCCATTCTCCTTTGATAGAACTGATGACTACAGCTGAATCTCAAAATACACTTAAGGACTTGATTCCCAAATCTATGACAACTTTGAGACCCAAAATACACACTTCGTATTCTGCCATATTGTTGGTACAGTTGAAACAAAGTCTTGCATTGAAGGGAGTAGGGCATCCTTCAAGGGATATGATCACAACACATATGTCATTGCCAAGTGAGTTGGAAGCTCCATCAAAAACCAAGGTCCATCGGGATCCTTGTTCAGGTCTGTCATATGGTCTGAGTTCTTCAACATTGTTTACCAACATGATGTCTTCATCTGGGAACTCGAATTTCATGGACTGGTAGTCATCCACATCCTAATGAGCAAGGTGATCGACTAGCACACCGCCCTTTATTTCTTTTTGGGTAGTGTACTGAATGTCGTATTCAGTCAGGATCATCTGCCATCTTGTTATTCTTCCCGAGAGGGCGGGCTTCTCGAATATGTATTTAATTGGATCCATCTTGGATATCAATAAGGTAGTATAGGTTAAAATATACTGTATTAGCCGGCGAGCACCCCATGCTAGAGCCAACAAGTTTTCTCGAGCAGTGAATATCTATTTTTACATACGGTAAACTTTTTGCTCAGGTAGTATATTGCATGCTCTTTTCGGCCAGACTCGTCATGCTGCCCCAGCCCACACCCCATTGAATTTTCTAAGACAGTTAGATACATGATTAAAGGTCTACCCTCGACTGGCGGAATCAAAACAGGAGGCTCTTGAAGGTACTCATTAATCTTGTCGAAGGCAGCTTGGCATTCATCACTCTGTCAGACTACTTGATCTTTCTTCAGTAATTTAAAGATTGGTTCACAAGTAGCGGTTAGGTGAGAAACGAATCTGGAGATGTAGTTTAGTCGTCCTGAGAATCCTACGACTTCCTTCTCGATGCGAGGAGCTGGCATTTCTTGTATTGCTTTTACCTTTGCAGGGGCCACTTCAATACCTTTACCACTGACGATGAAGCCTAGGAGTTTACCGGACCTCACTCTAAATGTGCATTTACTCGAGTTCAACCTTAGCTTGTATTTCTTTAGCCTTTCAAATAGTTTCTGCAGATGGTCAAGATGTTCCTCTTCATTTTGATATTTGGCTATCATGTCATCCACATAGACCTCTATTTTGTGATGGATCATATCATGAAACAAAGCTACCATGGCACGCTGATAAGTTGCCCCAGCATTTTTCAACCCGAATGGCATGACTTTGTAATAGAACGTGCCCCACTGTTTGACAAAGGTCGTTTTCTCCATGTCCTCAGGTGCCATTTTGATTTAATTATAGCCTAAGAAACCATCCATAAATGAGAACACTTTATGTTGTGTGGTATTGTCAACCAGAATATCGATATGGGGAAGTGGGAAATCATCCTTAGGGCTTGCCCTATTTAAGTCTCTGTAGTGCACACACACACACGTACCTTACTGTCCTTTTTAGGAACTGGAACAACATTGGCAACCAATTATGGATAGGAGGTGACGGCTAAGAATCTGGTGTTGAATTGTTTCATGACTTCAGTCTTGATCTTCTCTGACATGTCTGGCCGCATGCGATGGACTTTCTGTTTTACCGGAGGGTAGTCTTCTTTTGTTGGTAGACGATGGACCACGATATCAGCGTCAAGTCCTGGCATTTCTTCATATGACCAAGCAAATACCTCAACATAGTAATGTAGTAACTGATTTGAGCGCTTCTTGTCACTAGGTTCCAGATTGGCACCTACCTTGACTTCTTTCTTGTTCTCTTCGGTACCTAAGTTAATTGTGTCAACCAGTTCTTCGTGGGGCTACATGCTCCTTTCTTCCTGTTGTAGTAACCTGGCTAGTTCCCTTGGAACTTCATAATCCTCCTCACCTTCGTCTTCGGCTTGGTAGATCAGATTTTCAAAGTCACAATAGGCCATAGCAGAATCATTACCCATGGGATCCTGAGTGGATGTGGATCTGCATTTTGATATGTGAGTGTGTGTAAGAGCATAACTATCTTTGAAAAAATAAAAATGTAGAAAAATAAAAACAAATAGCATAAAATTTTCATGCAAAAACGTCCATGATTCATTGATGACATATGAAAATGAAGTAACAACCCTTACAAATGGACCATTGTGCCTCGGGTAAGATACAAGGTTTTAAAAGTCTAAATTGTTTAATTATTACAAGTCCGGTGAAAATTCAAAGAAAATTAATGTTGGATAAAAGTAATAGGTACAAATTCTTTTGCTTCCCAGTTGTTGAGTCCTCCACTGATTGTTGGGAAAATCCATTCTTCCAGGTCACAGCTGTCATCACTATCTTCCACTGCGTTGACTCCATGGTTGTTGATCCGTAAAGGTGGTCCCCCAGCACGAGCACGACGAACAGATTTCTGGGCTCCTGAAGTAAAACCCAAACCAAATTTGTCATACTTGTAGGGAATATCTGGGAGTTGGCCCCAAATAGTACACCCACCTTCTTCGACTACTACATTGGCATCTTTCAGAGAAGCCATCTTTAGCGGAGGTTTTGTAATCTTCGGGACTTTGGAAACGGTCTTGGTTGTCGCAACTGTTTGTGGGACTTCCTCGAAATGCTGACACGGAGTTTCGATGAATTCACCATCCATTTCCACATATATGAAGGAGTTCAGGTGACTGACCATACATTCCTCCTCTCCATGGACAGTGATGATTTTTCCCTTGGTTGGGTATTTCAACATCTGATGTAATGTAGAGGTGACGGCACCAGCGTCATGAATCCAAGGTCGGCCCAATAAACAGGAATAGGAAGGGCGAATATCCATTACATAGAAAGTTGAATCAAAGGTCTGAGTTCCAACTTTAATGGGTATGTCCACCTCCCCTTGCACAATTCTCTTCAAACCGTCGAAGGCGCTTACCACTATGTTGCTGGGTTTTAAGGTCAAACCTTCACAGTCTAGTCTAACCAGAGCCTTCTTAGGCAGCACATTCAATGATGAACCAGTATCTACCAGGACATGGGCCAAAGTAGTGCACCTGCATTCGACAGAGACATGCAACGCCTCATTCTGTTTCCTCTCTCTAGGTGTCAGGTCAGCATCAGAAAAGCCCAAACCATTGTCAGTTGTCAAACTGGCCACACAATCTTCGAATTGGTCAGCAGAGGTTTCCTGTGGCACATGGGCAGTTTTAAGAAATTCCTCCAAGGCCTTAGCATGAGCTTCAGAGCACAACACTAAAGCTAGCATAGAAATCTTTGAATGGGTATGCCCTAGCTGTTCGACTATATTGTAGTTGCTTCGCTTTATGATTTTCAAAATTTCTTCCATCTCCTTCTTGGAAGCCTCTGGGATAGATACTGATTGTGCCTTCATCTGGACAGGTTCAACCAAAATTCCTTTTCCTTGAGTCTCGGTTGACTCGGTGATAGGGGTGTCAGTATGGGTAACCACATAAACTGTAGTAGTAGTATCAACAAGAACGAAAGCAGGAATGATCACAGGACCAATAATAATTTTCAGAGGAGAAATCTCAGGGGAGAACACACTTCCACTTCTAGTTATTTTGTTGGTTCCCACAATGTTACTGATGTCAGGGTCAGCCTTCTCAAAAACCGAGTCTTCATCATCCAGCCAATCTTGTTTGACATCGTGGTAGTAGACGTCACCTCCATAGTTCCAGGGGATAGCTTTATCTGAGGAGTATGGGGTTGGCCCTGGCATAGTAATTATCATTGGAGTCATCTTCGGAATAGATGTAATCCTAACGGGTCTTTTGGTGGATACCCTGGGAGGATTGGCGGAAATGGTTACTATTGAAACATCCTTGTAAGCAATGGTTGGAACGAGAGTCTTTTCAAACAAAATTTATTTGTCATCCATCAGGCGCTGGACACCTTCCTTCAATATATGAAAACCAGTCGGTAGGGGTAAACAGAGGTGGCAGCCTTTGCCACAGCCCAGAAATAAACCGGCCTTCAACAGGTTCCTTTTGACGGTTAGGAGAGGAGTAATAAGTTCATCAACAACAGCAACAAACACATCATCTTCAACAGCGTTAACACCACAGTCGTGCTTGGGAATAGGAGCAGTGATAACATTTAGGATCTCAGGAGCATCAAATTCAATTTCTTTTGCCTCGAGAAGGTCTTGTTCGTTGTTTTTCAAAACCCAACATTTGTTTGTATCATGACCTGGACTTTCTGAATGGTAAGCACAATGGGCGTTTGGGTTGTAACGGGGAGTGGCAGTGTTGGGATTCTTTGGAGATTCCCACAAGGTCACCAGATTAGATTCCAATAAATGCGTCAAGACTTGAGACAACGTCATATTTATCCGGGTAAACTGTCTTACCAGTCTTTCCGTTCTAGGCTGGTTGTTCCTTTGTTGAATAGGTGCAGGCTTAGGGATCATGACAGCCCATACCACTGGACGGTGTTCATTTGTGTCCTGATTCCTATGGTCATATGCAACACTGACCTCCTTCTTTACGGTAAAGGGCCTCTTTATCGCGCTTTAGGATGCATCTTTTTTAATTTTGCCACTTCTTATACCTGCTTCTACTCGTTCACCAGTCATGATTAATTCGGTAAATCCAGCCGAGGAGCTTCAGATCAAGTGTTTGAAGAATGGATCAGATAGCGTGCCTAAGAACATATCCACCAATTCTCTGTCAGATAGAGGGGGTTGGACCCTTCCCGCGAGATCCCGCCATTTTTTAGCATAGGTCTTGATAGACCAGTAATAACCTGCTCATAGGATTTTCGTTTCCATCGTATGCCCACTGAAATGGGTGCCAAAAGCGCCTTCATGTAGATCAGCCATGATCTTTTCTGCCTCAACCTTGTCTACGCAATGGAGCAAAATAGAGTCGTGGTTGCATTTGTAGAGAATGTTGTTACTAAGGAAGAATTTAGCAGAGAATCTCCTTAAGAACTTCTTATCATTGACTGAAGCTCCTTCCGGATATTCTTAAGCCTCGAGATACCTCTTGACTTCATGAAACCAAGGCTGGTCCACCACTTCTTCAGTATTAATCTCGTGACAGTGAGCTAGTTCATCCATTCATTCAATAGTGATCTGGGGAGCTTCTTTATCCCATTTAAGTTTAAACATGGATGACATTGTGGCTAGTGCGTCTGCTAGCTGATTTTCTTCTCGCGGGAAATGCTCGAAGGTAATTTTCTTAAAATGTGGGATCAATGTCAACACGTGTTCTTTGTAGGGGATAAGGTTAGGGTGTTTGGTGTCTCATTCCCCTTTGATATGGCTGATGACCAAAGCTGAATCTCCAAATTCACTTAAGGATTTGATCCCCAAATCTATGGAAGCTTTGAGACCAAAAATGCATGTTTCCTATTCTGCCGTGTTATTTGTACAATTGAAGCAGATTCTTGCCGTAAAGGGAGTATGACATCCTTTAGGAGATATGAGTACAACACTTATACCATTGTCGAGTGCGTTGGACGCCCCATCAAAAACCAGGGTCCATCAGGATCCTTGTTCAGGTCCATCATATAGTCTGAATTCTTCATAGTTGTTTACCATCATGATGTCTTCATCTAGGAATTCGAACTTCATGGACTGGTAGTCTTCCACAGCTTGGTGAGCAAGGTGATCAGATAGTACACTGCCCTTTATTGCTTTCTGGGTAGTATACTGTATATCATATTTTGTCAGGATCATCTGCCATCTCGCTATTCTCCTAGAGAGGGCAGGTTTCTCGAAGATGTATTTTATTTGATCCATCTTGGATATCAATAAGGTAGTATGGGCCAGCATATACTGTCTTAGCCGACGAGCATCCCATGCCATAGCGCAGAAAGTTTTCTTGAGTAGTGAATATCTTGTTTCACAGTCGGTAAACTTTTTGCTCAGGTAATAAATAGCATGCTCTTTTTGGCCAGACTCGTCATGCTGCCCTAGCACACACCCCATTAAATTTTCCAAAACAGTTAGATACATGATCAATGGTCTTCCCTCAACTGGTGGCATCAAAACAGGAGGCTCTTGCAAGTACTCTTTGATCTTGTCGAAGGCAGTTTGGCACTCATCGTTCCATTTGACTACTTGATCTTTCTTCAGTAATTTGAAGATTGGTTCACAAGTAGTTGTCAGGTGAGAAATGAATCTGGCAATGTAGTTTAACCGTCCTAAGAATCCTCTGACTTCCTTCTCAGTACGAGGGGCGGGCATCTCTTGTATCGCTTTCACCTTGGCGGGATCCACTTCGATACCTTTATTGCTGACAACAAAGCCTAGGAGTTTACCAGACCTTACTCCAAATGTGCATTTATTCGGGTTCAACCTCAACTTGTACTTCTTTAACCTCTTAAACAGTTTATGTAAATGATCAAGATGCTCTTCTTCTGTTTGAGATCTGGCTATCATGTCGTCCACATAGACCTCTATTTCATGATGTATCATGTCATGAAATAGAGCTACCATGGCACGCTGATAGGTTGCCCCAGCGTTCTTCAACCCGGATGGAATAACCTTGTAGCAGAATGTGCCCCACTGTGTGACAAAGGTTGTTTTCTCCATGTCCCCATGCGCCATTTTGATTTGGTTGTAGCCTGAGAAATCGTCCATGAAGGAAAACACTTTGTGTTGTGCCGTATTGTCAACTAGAATATCAATGTGGGGAAGTGGGAAATCGTCCTTAGGGCTTTCCCTATTCAAATCTCAGTAGTCCATGCACATTCGTACCCTGCCGTCCTTTTTGGGCACGGGAACAACATTGGCAACCCATTGTGGATAAGAAGTGACTACCAATAATCCGACGTTGAATTGTTTCATGACTTCAGTTTTAATATTCTCCGACATGTCTGGTCGCATACGATGAACCTTTTGTTTTACCGGTAGGCAGTCCTCTTTTATAGGTAGACGATGTACTACAATATCTGCATCAAGTCTTGGCATGTCTTTATACGACCAGGCAAAGACCTCAACATAATCGTGTAGCAACTGAATCAGACGCTCTTTGACACTGGGTTCCATATCAACTCCCACCTTGACTTCTCTTTTGTCTTCTTCGGTACCTAGGTTAATTGTGTCCACTGGTTCTTCATGGGGCTGTATGGTCCTCTCTTCTTATTGTAGTAACTTGGCAAGTTCCCCTGGTACCTCACAATCTTCCTCACCTTCTTCTTCGGCTTGGTAGATTAGATTTTCAGAATCACAGAAGGCCATAGCAGAATTGTTACCCATGGGATCCCGAATGGATGTGGATATACAATTTGAATGTCTGTGTGTTAGAGTATAGCTATCTTTGAAAGAAATGAAAATGTAAAAGGAAAAACAATGAGCACAAAGTTTGTATGCAAAAACGTCCATGATTCATTGATGTCATATGGAGATGAGATAATAACCCTTACAAATGGACCATTGTGCCTTGAGTAAGACACAAGGTTTTAAGAGTCTGAATTGTTTAATATTACAAATCCGATAAAATTTAAAGACAAATTACTGTTGTATAAAAGTGATCGGGACAAAATCTCTAGCTTCCCAGTTGATGAGCCCTCCATTGACAGTTGGAAAAATCTAATCCTCCAGGTCATAGCTATCTTCATCATCCTCCACAACATTGACTTCGCAGTTGCTGATCTTCAAGGGTGGTCCTCCGGCACGAGCACGGCGTACAACTTTTTGGGCTCCTGAAGTGAAACCCAAACCAAATTTGTCATATTTGTATGGTATATCCGGGATTTGGCCCCAAATAGTGAACCCGCCTTCTTCTATCACTGCCTTGGCATCTTTCAAAGACGACATCTTGAGTGAAGGCCTTGTAATCTTGGGGACTTGAGACACAGCCTTGGTTACTGCCACAGTTTGCAGGATTTCTTCAAAGTACTGGAATGGAGTTTCAATAAATTCACGATCTAATTCCACATATCTGAAGGAATTTAGATGACTGGCCATATGCTCTTCTTCTCCATGAACAATGATGATTTTCCCTTAAATTGGATATTTCAGCATTTGATGCAACGTAGAGGTAACGGCACCAACATTGTAAATCCACGGTCGGCCTAATAAGCAGGAATATGAAGGGAAAATATCCATTACATAAAAATTTGAATCAAATGTTTGGGTTCCAACTTTTATGGGGATGTCCACTTCCCCATGCACCATCCTTTTTGAGCCGTCGAAGGCTCTCACTACTATGTTGCTCGGTTTCAATGTCAATCCTTCACAGTCAAGCCTATCAAGAGCCTTTTTAGGAAACACATTCAGAGACGAACCGGTGTCAACCAAGACATGATCCAACGTTGTGCCCCTTCATTAGACTGAGACATGCAATGCCTCGTTATGCTTCCTCCCCCTTGGCGTTAAATCAGCATCTGAAAAACCTAAACCATTATCTGCGGTCAAGCTGGCTACGCAGTCTTGGAACTGATCGACAGATGTTTCTTGGGGTACATGGGCAGTTTTAAGGAATTTTACCAAGGCCTTTGCATGAGCCTCGGAACATAACAATAAAGCCAGCATGGAAATTTTTGATGGAGTTTGCCCCAGTTGCTCGACTACGTTGTAGTTTCTTCTTTTTATAATCTTTAGAATTTCCTCCATCTCTTTTCGGGAGGTCTCAGGGATGGTTGCTGATTGTGCCTTCATCCGGACAGGCTCAACCAGAATACCTTTTCCTCGAGTCTTGGTTGACTCGGCAGTAGGAATGTCAGTAGGGGTGATAACAGGGATTGTAATAGTTTTGTCAACAGGAGTATTAACAGAGATGATTGCAGGACTGGGAATAGCCTTTGGAGGAGAAACAACAACAGGAATGATAACGGGGCCAAAAATAGATTTTGGAGGAGAAATTTCTGGAGAGAATACCTTTCCGCTTTGGGTTATCTTACTAGTCCCTGCGATATTACTAATATCAGAGTCAACTTTCTCAGAGCTTGAATTTTCAGCAACTGGCCAATCTTGCTTGATACCATGATAGTAGACATCACCTCCATAATTCTATGGGACGATTTTGTCTGACGAATACGGGATTGGTCCAGGCATTGTAATTATCAACGGAGCTACTTTAGGAATTGATGTAATTCTAACGGGTCTTTTGGTGCAGACCTTGGAAGAATTGGCGGAAATGGTCACGATGGAAACATCATTATAAGAAATAGTTGGAATAGAAGTCTTCTCGAACAAAATTTCCTTGTCATCTATTAGGCATTGAACGCCTGCTTTTAACAAATGACAACTGGTTGGTGAGGATAAACAGAAATGACAATTTTCATCACATCCTGGGAATACATCGACATTTAACAAGTTCTTTTTGATAGTCAGGAGTGGGGTCACAAGTTCATCAACCAAATTAACAAACATATCTTTCTCAACGGCATTGACATCACGGTCGTGCTTGGGCATGGGGAAGTGATGACATTGGGGATTTTTGGCGCATCGAATTCAATCTCTTTGGCTTCAAGAAGGTATTGTACCTTTCTTTTCAGAGCCCAACAGTTGTTAGTGTCATGGCCGAGACTCTTAGAATGGTATGCACAGCGGGCATTAGGATGATAATGAGGAGAGGTTGTGTTAGGATTCTTTGGAGCTTCTTTCAAAGTCACTAGATTGGATCTTAACAAATGCGGCAATACTTGAGATAGTGTCATATTAATTCGAGTGAACTGTCTGACTAGTCTTTCCGTTCTTGGCTGGTTGTTTCTTTGCTGAGCTGGTGCGGGTTTAGGAATCATGACAGCCCCCACCATTGGACGACGTTCAGCCCTATCTTGATTTCTCTAAGGATATACAGCAATAACTTCTTTTTTTTCCAATGAATTGTTTTCTTACAACAGCAGAGGATGCATCTCTTTGAATCTTTCCGTTCTTTATCCCGAATTCCACCCTTTCTCCGGTCAATATCAATTCGGTAAAACTTACCGAGGACCTCCCAATTAAGTGATTAAAGAAAGGACCGGACAAGGTGCCCAAAAACATATCTACCAACTCTCTTTCAGATAGGGGAGTATGGACTCTTCTTGCTAAGTCCATCCATTTTTACGCGTAGTCTTTGAAGCCTTCACTTGAAACCATGCCCATACTCTGGAGTTGAGTACGGGTGGGAGCAAGATCTGCATTGTATTGGTATTATTTGTAAAAGGTGGCGGCCAGATCTTCCCAATTATGAACATTGGCTCTTTCTAGCTGATAAAACCAATCAAGTTGAGTTCCAGACAGGCTGTCTTGAAATAAATGTACCCATAAATCCTTGTCAACAGTGTGAGGCTGTATTTTCCTCACATAGGACCGAAGATGCATTTTGGGACATGAAACTCCATCGTACTTGGTGAATATCGGTGCCTTGAATTTTGGAGGAATGACAATCCCAGACACTAAACCCAATTCCTCAAAGTCTAATCCAGACACTTTTTGAATTTCCATTGCACTTAACCGTTCTTCCAGATGCTTAAACTTGTCGTCGGCTGGAGGATATTATTCTTCAGAATAATCTTCTTCTTCCTCTTCCTCTTCTGAATCTGGATGGACAAATGCTTTCTTGCCTTTCCCATCTTGATTGTCTTTCTCACCATATGACGTTGCAAAGTCTAGGGTCCCTCTTGCTTGCCCTTGGAATCTTTTTCCCATATTCAGAACTCCGGTTATTTTCTTTGTTTTCTTCTTTTTCTCTTCGACCAGCAAGGTCTTCAACTCTTCTTGTCCTTTGGCTAGAGTTAAGAACATCTGTTGAAACTGAGCATTTTGTGCTTGAAGTTCTTTCACTGTTTTCTTAAGATCCATCTTACTGAAATAAATAGTAGAAAGATGAGGAGACTTGTTGCAAGAAACCCGCTTATGTTATCATGAATGGTAGATTCACATGTAATGATTTCAAGGATTTTAAAGATTCAAATTTGTTTTAGACAAAAAGGAAACACACGTTATATTAATAAATTAAAGCTTGAGTACATCAATGCCTTTTTGGGCAAAAATAACAAAAAACTCTAAGATAAAAAGGTAGTACGCATCCTCTTTGGTGCGATGTAGGCATTCCGAGTCTGCTCCTCACGAAGTTGCTTAGTGAGTTCCAAAACCTTCTTCTCTCTAGCGTAGAATTGGGCCTCGAAAGTATCTCTCTCCCCCTTGAGTTGTATCCAATCTCTTTGTAAGTCTTCAAGAGAGGTGGGCATGTCTGGATACAGGATAATGTATGGAATATCTCCTTCCATAACAGGCTCAATGATTACCGGGAGAATGGAGGGATACGGTATCATAAGAATCTGAGTACGAGTTCGTACCCATTTGAGATAAGGCTCAAGAGGGATGGAATTATTATGCCTCAATGTCTTGCTATCTACCTTGTTCAACATCCTCCAAGCTCGGATAAATCTCTGGCGATGACCTTGATCGTTGTTCTCGTAGTCAAATACCAAACCTTGGATAAGCATCTCATGTGAGCCATCCCTTCAGGCGTAACCAAACTATCTTAGAGCCAAACAGGGGTTATAGGTGATACCTCCCCTAATTCCGAGTAAAGAGACATTAGGGAATTCTCCACAACAGTCGATAATAGTAACATTCTCTATGGATCGGGAACACCAATGGATGTCTGAATGTTTGAGCGTCATCAACCTTTGTGACCACCTTGAACCATGCTCGTTCTTCAATACATATTAAGGAAAATGTGAAATAAACCATCTTGCCAAGAGAGGAGTACAACATATAAGGATACCTTTTTTCCTCATAGTGCGAGTGTGAAAAGAATGTAGGATGTCTCCTAGAAAAGTAGGCACCGGGTTGCAGGATATGAAGATTTTGACGGTGTTCACATCTATGAGTTGGTCAAGATTTGGAAACAAAAACTTCACATAGATGAGGAGAGCCACAATTTCCTCAAAAGCTTGCAAATCCAAAGAGTTCCAACAGTTTTGGGCTTTCTCAAACAAGAACTTTGCTAGGAAACCCTTGACACCACTCCTTGTTTCCCAATTAGTTGTAATATCAGATGGTTGCAAGTGTAGAGCTTGAGCAATCTCTTTTGGCTTTGGATCTCTTTCTGTACCGTTGAAAGGTAGTTTATTGAGAATGGGAATCCTCAAGAGTTGGAAGAATTCTTCCAAGGTTGGCACAAGCTGATAATCAGGAAATGTGAAGCAATGGTGTAAAGGATCAAAGAACTGAAAGAGCACCTTCATCATGTCTTTGTCAGTGTTGGAGATGACCAAGTTTAGTAGGCGACCATGTCTCTCGGTGAATGGAGAATTTTCATGGATCCTTGATGCCAGCTCTTTAAGTTGTGGAGGGATCCTTACAAGATTGACTTGAATATTTTTCCTGCGAATAGAGTCCATGTCCTACAAAAGAGAACAAAGATAAATCCCAAAATCCTTGAAATGGTTTGTGAATATGAGTATGATGTTATGATGTTCATGATGTTATGTACAAGTAAATATACACAAATAAAGCAAACAAGTATTTAGGTTTAGGCTTGAATGGAGTCTCATAGGTAAGTATCCTCTTGAAGTTTAGTTGGCTCAAACCTGTCCTAGCAATAGTAACCGGGTTCTAAGGAGCTCAATATCATTGGTTTGTTTCCTTGGTCATTGTTTCATCACAAGCCTCTTTAATGGCGACCAAAATATCCCAAAAAACCAAACCTCAATGAGTGTAGTATCGAGTATCTACCAACTTCGGACTGCACCAAAGACGGTCGTCTCACTACATCCTAATGGCCAAGTTGGTAAAGTAAAGGTTCTAAAAGTTCATTAGTGCTTCATGACATCACTCAACGGCCCCGTATTCTCCTTGATTAACTCAAGGGCTACCGGTACCCACAAATATGTAGCACTAAAGTAGCTATTGCTTAGACCATGTCGGTATACCCTGCACAGTTTCCACAATGTATTGCTACTTACCTATAAGGTATCCCAAATCCGGGTAGAGGATTCAAACCCAAACAAAGAAACATAATGTAAAGCATAAAAGACAAACAGTGAAAGCAAGTAAATGTGATCTAACCCTAAGGTAACCCCACTTTTAGAATTATCCCCAGTAGAGTCACCATTTTTGTGATACGGTGGGAGAACTGACTTGGTTGTTTTGCGTTTTATCGCAAATGTTGCGGTTAGCAAGAGTCGCCATCGACTTTTCTTTTATCCAAAAGGAAAGGTGAAAAAGCACAGGAAAGACCTTTGAGATTTTTTCTTGAGTTCGGGGGGTAGATTATGAAAAGGGAAGGTATTAGCACCCTTTTCATCCATGGTTTTCCATGGGCTCTTAGTTACTTGCTAGATCACTTGCTTTTTTTGTTTGAAATTGTGCTTTGTGTGGTTTTTGAAGGTATTTTGTAAAGAGGCCATTGTTTAGGCAAACTTTGTAATGATTCTCGTTTGTAAGAATGTATACAAAGTGTTTGATCTTTTGAAAATATTTTCAAGTTTGAAAGATGTTTTTTGAAAGTGTAGGTGTTTGTTTTTTAAAATAGCAAGGGTGTTTTGTTTTAAAATGGAGCAAGTAATTAGGAGCATTCTACATACTCAAAAAGTCTTTCATGTTAATTTCCTCTTTCCTTTGACATTGCTATCTTACCATTGATTTGGTAAGTATCCCTATCTTTGAATGTAAACGGGACGGGCGTGGGTCATCGTATAACCATGATTAGCAATGTAGCAAGTTATCTTAGCATTCTCTTTTAGGGACTAAGATCATTTAAAAGGCAACATAGATAGTTTCATCGAGGGACTATGGTCTTATATTTTGCTTGTTTTTGCTAAGATACCTCACATGCGTAATATGGCCATTTTGTAAGGCAACCAAGTGGGTTTTACCCTAAGGGTGCTTGTGTGCAAGTGTATTGTTTTTCATGCTTGGTTTTGTCTTTGATTAGGTTTTCTAATTGGTTTTTTTTAGTCTTTCCATACAAACCCTAATTACTAGCATTTGTATATATAAAGCGATAAATTGCGGAATTTAAAATTACTACGCTATTATAATACTTGTGGGAGGGGGTGTACAAATTATAAATGGGGATTGCAAGAAAATAAAGTCTAATTATCTATTACAACCATATTGAATTTGAATAAATGTACAAGAAATTAAATAAATATAATGTACAAGTATGAATGGATAAGAATGAATTTTGTTTGGATTTTTGTTAAGAAAAATAGTTTTAACCTAATTAACTTAAAAGAAAATAATTAACTAAAATAAGAAAATTAAAATTAAGTTAATAAAAAAATTAATTTATTAAAGAAAACAAGTTTTTTAGGGTTTTGTTTGTGAAAAAGTTTTAATTAAATTAAACTAGTATTAAAATTAATAAATTAAAAGAAAACCTAGGTTCTGAGTTAATTTATTTTGAGAAAAGAAATTAATTTGTTTTAAGAAAATATTTTTAATTTGTGAAAATAATAATCAAAACCCTAATTTCTAATTAATTTACAAATTAATTATCAAAGATAAAATAAAAGGTAATTAAAGCAAATTTATTTTTATGTAAAAAATTAATTTAATTAAATAAAAGCCTAAATCTATTTTTTTATGATTTTTTGTATTAAGTAAAATATATTAAAAGAAAATAAATAAATGAAATAAAAAAAATAGAAAAATAAAATGGGACAGAGGCTGTGTAAGCGAAATAGAGGGTGAGAAGTAACAAAAAAAAACATAAGGCCCAAGGGAGGCCTAGCGCTGCCAAAAAATAAAAGTCAGAATGTGAAAAAATATGAAAAAAACCAAAAGGGTACCACTGGGGCTCGAACCCGGGTCCCTATAGTCACAGGCACGCGCTTCTACCACTGGGGTGGCTATACATCCGTTTATATAAACAAAACAATAAAT
This sequence comes from Vicia faba, assembly GCA_948472305.1. Lineage (NCBI taxonomy): Eukaryota > Viridiplantae > Streptophyta > Magnoliopsida > Fabales > Fabaceae > Vicia > Vicia faba. The sequence continues at coordinate 1,297,280,887 of OX451736.1, forward strand.
ATATGATAGTGAACAAGTCCATGGCCTCAACTTCATCTTAAACCTCATGCCCAGCCAGAGCCTTTGTATCTTGTTCAATTCTCAATAAAACTGAAAAGTATAAACAGGAAACTTGTAGCAAATTTCCTCACGATTTCAGAAATGCAAAGCAATAAAATTATAGATTAAATACAAGCATGAATTTTAATGGCCCTAACCTGAACACTAAAAATATCAGAAATTTCAATCTTAAAATTCTCTAAGCTCAAACAAAACTGATGAAAACTATGGACATGGTTAACTTTAGGGCAATGATATCTACATTTTTCATTCACAAATAAACCATTAATGATGTTTATATGAAGAGTTCAAAAGTCAGAAAACTTACCTTGCAAGAGGGTATCGGGTTTGGAGTTTGAGTAGCTTTCAGTGAGTTCCAATGATTGGATTAGCTTCCTCAAGTTCCCAGGAAGCTAATGTGATCCTTAGCTTGAGCTGAAAGCACCTGAGGAGTTCTGGAGAAGTCAAGGTGCAAGGTGTTGTTTTTGAAAATGGTGGATGGTGATGGATGTTTTACAGTGGTGTTACAGGTGTTGGGATTGCTTGTGTATGTTGTTTAGAAGCTTTTGAAAGTAAAAGGCCAAGAAACGCACGAGAAAATTTGGAGATTGGATTCAAAACTCAGAAATGACAAGTTTTGAAGTGTTTTTGGTGATTCTGTGTTCTTGGTGTTTTCAAGGCTTAAGCATGCGTGGAATTTGTGGCAAATGACTTGTGTATGTATAAGCAAAGAGGTTTGAGTGCTTTGGGAAGTCAGAAGTACAAGTTACAAGCTAATTGCTAGGTTACTTGATTTTGAAGAAAAGTGGGAAAACAAGTTTCAATGTGTAGTACAAGCATGGGCTGGGTGATTGTAAGTGTCTAAAAAAGTTTCTCTTGAGTTATAAGACATGTATGATCAGAAGAGAACAAGTGCAAGGCTCAAGAACAAGTTTTATGCAAAAAGCTACTTTATCAAAATGACATTGTGCACCTTCTTCCCAAAATGGATATAAAAGCATGGTCTTGCATTGAATACTTGAAATGAGACCTCTAACAGTTTTGCAAGTAATTAATTATGGAGTGCCTAACAAGTTTGAGGCCTGCAAAGTAGAGGTTATGCAACATAAGTTTGAATTTGAATATTGTTCATCACAAAATGACTTGTAATTCAAGTGTGAAAACCCTAACTTCATCTCTTCGATTCTCCCTACTCAAAAATGATCTCAAGGAGTTCTTGGACATTTTGTAAAGCTTGTCATGTGCTCTACAACCCCTCTTTGAATCAATTTTGAAAATTCCCATTGGAACTATATGAAAAGGTGCCATGAAGTTGGGTCAAAATCCTGACCAAATTAGGGCAAAATTTCACTAAGTGTTTTTGTTTCATGACCATAAATTCTTAAAATTATAACTTGAGATCCAAGCATTTTTGGAAGGATTTGTATAAATAAATGTTGTATATTTCATGGATATCTACAACTTTTATGTTGGAAGTTTCTTCTGAATCAGCTTGCATCATGGTGAAAATTTTGCTCGAAGTTATGAAAAAATAAGAAATTTCCAACACTTAGAAAAATTTCTAAGTTTAGAAATTTTAACTTTTCAAAATGGAATTTTGAATTTTTGATTTCTTGATGAATAAGTTTCATATTTTGACATGCTTTAATTAATTTTGATCTTTGGCATTTAATTTTGACCAAAAAGTCAAAGTTTGACTTTTCAATATACAATTTACTTTTGATCAGTTGATTGAAAATTCATCTGTCAATCCATTGGACTTAAGCAATGTTTTGAGCCATGTCATTAGGTCAAAATGATATAATTGGAATATTTAGATCATGCCTTAAAAAAATTGATCATTTGTTAGGTCAAAAATCAGAAATTGCCATTTCCCAGTCAAAACCCTAATTTTGACCATTTTGCCATTTTGGAGATTTGATCAAAATTAGGGTTTTGATTGAGAAGGTGCAATTTCTAATTTTTGACCTAGAAAATGATTGATTGGTTTAAGTTATGATCTCAAGGATTCAAATACTTCATTTTGACCTATTTTCATGACTCAAAACATCTCTCAAGATCAATTGATTGATAGTTGATTTTCAGTCAACTAATGTAAAGTCAACCGTGCACTAAAAAGTCAAACTTTGACTTTTTGGTCAAAATCAAGTATCAAAGATCACAATTCATCAAAACATATCAAAATATGAAACTTTTTCATCAAGAAATCAAAAAGTCAAGATTTCATTTTGAAAAGTCAAAATTTCTAAACTTAGAAATTTTTCTAAGTGTTGGAAAATTCATATTTTTTTCATAACTTTGAGCCAAATTTCCACCAAGATGCAAGATGATTCTAAGGAAACTTCCAACATGAAAGTTGTAGATATAAAACATTGTAAAACACAAATTCTTCTATAAATGCATGTATTTTAAGTTATTATTTTAAGAAGACATGTTCATGAAACTTGGAAACTTAGTGAAATTTTGCCCTAGTTTAGGCAGGATTTTGGCCTAACTTCATGGAAAATTTTCACATAGTTACAAGATGAATATTCAAAAATGTCCAACATATAGGTTTTATAGTATGTTACAAGCTTTCCAAAATGTCCAAGAACTCATTGAGATCATACTTGAGCAAGGAGAATCAAAGGCAAGAAGTTAGGGTTCCATTCTTGAATTACAAGTCATTTCTTGATGAACACATAATTCAATCTCATTGTTAGGCTGCATAATATTACTTTGCAAGCCTTCTAACTTGTATATCTATCCATCATTAATGGATTACACAAACTTTTGAGCTATAATCCAAGTGGTTTAAGCTTTACCCAATTCACACTTGCTTCTGACTTTGTAGATGGAGTGTGATCAGAGGGAACAATTTATAGGCTCAAGAGTTTGCATATAATTAGGTCAGAATTTGGTACTTTTAGAAATTCTCATTCATCTTTGATTTATAGCTTATGATATTTAGATGGTTGGATTCGTATGGAAAAATGGAACAACTTTCATGTTTACATTTTCCATTTTGGTTGAAAGATGAAGAAGTTACAGGTTTTAAAAATCATGTTCAGTTTTGTGGCGCGGGAAAGAAGAAGATACAGGCTCAAGACTTGTTTTAAAATATAAAGCGTTTGTTTTGTTTTAATCAACAGATGTATCACCACCCCGGTGGTTAAAGCGCGCGCCTTTTACCTTTAGGACCTGGGTTCGAGCCCCAGCGTCCGTTTTGTTATTTTTTCATATTTTTTGTTTCTTTTTTGTTTGCAGCCAAGCGTTTGGGCCTCCACATTGGGCCTTCCTTCCATTTTTTCTTTCTCTAACCCCCTGTTTACTTTTTCAGCCTGGCTCAACTTTATTTTATTTATTTCATTTTTATTTATTTCTTTTTCTTATTTTATTTTATTTCAGTTTTATTTTATTATTATTTTTTATTAATATTATTATTATTATTATTTTTATTATTAAAAAATATAAAAATATTTTTATTTATATTTACACTTATATATTTTATTTTCTTTATAAAACAAAAAAAGAACAAAAACATTTTCTTAAACAAATTAATTTCTTTTTTTCTTAAATAATTAATATTTAGATTGAGGTTTAATTATTATATTATTTTCTTAACTTAGAATTTAGGTTTATTTTAACTATTAATTTTCATTTTATTTCCATTAAGTTAAAACCTTTCACAAAAAAACCCTAAAAATACTTTTTAAGTTAATTTCTTTTCTTAATTAGTTTAAGTGAATTTTATTTAATTTTAATTAATCATTTTCTTAATTAGGTCAAGACTAAACCCTTTCATAAAAATCCAAACAAAAATCATTTTTTTCCATTTGCATTTGTACATTATATTTTTTCAAGTCTTGTACATTATTCAATATGGTTGTAATAGTTAATTAGGTTTTATTTTCTTGCAAAATCCCCATTTGAAAATTTGTATACCCCCTCCCCTAATGATATAATAACTTAGTAATTTTACTTTCTGCAATTTATCGCTTTATATAAATGCTAGTAATTAGGGTTTTTTATGAAAAGACTAAAACCAACAAATAGCAAACCCTAATTTAAGATAAACAATGCATGTAAATCAAACACATTTGCACACTTGCACCCTTAGGGTAATTCCACTTTGTTGCCTTACAAAAATTTCCATGTTATGCATGTGGGATATCTTAGCAAAAGGCAATTAAAAATACAAGATCATAGTCCCTCGATGATGCTATCAATGTTGCCTTTCAAAATGATCTTAGTCTCTCAAAAAGAAATGCTAAGATATCTCACAATATTGCTATCATGGCTATACGATGACCCACGCCCGTCCCTCTACATCCAAAGATAAGGCTTCTTATCAAATCAATGGTAAGATAGCAATATCAAAGGAAAGGAAGAAATGAACTAAGACTTTTGAGTAGGTAGATTGCTCCTAGTTGCTTGCTTATTTTCAAATCAAACATCCTTGCTTATTTTCAAAACAAACACCAAACACTTTCAAAAACACTTTCAAAAACACTTTCAAAAACATTTTCCAAACATGGAATATTTTCAAAAGCTCAACACTTTGTATACGTTCTTACGAACGAGAACTATTACAAAGTTTGCCTAAACGAAGGCGCCTTTTCAAAATAATTTCAAAAACCACACGAAGCACACATTTTCAAACAAATCAAGTGATCTAGAAAACAACTAAGAGCCCATAGATAACTATGGGTGAAAAGGGGTATTAATACCTTCCCTTTTCATAATCTACCCCCCGAACTCAAGAAATAATCTCGAAGGTCTTTCCTGTTCTTTTCAGCCTTTCCTTTTGGATAAAAGAAAATTCAGTGGCGGCTCTTGCTAACCACAACATTTGCGATAAAGCGCAAAACACCCAAGTCAGTTCTCCCACCGTATCACATAACTGGCGACTCTGCTGGGGATAAACTTAAAAGTGGGGTTACCTTAGGGCTAGATCACCTTTACTTGCTTTCATTGTTTGATTTGTTTGCTTTACATTTTGGTTCCTTGTTTGGGCTTATTTTAAATCCTCTACCCGGATTTGGGATACCTTATAGGTAAGTAGCAATACGTTGTGGAAACTGTGCGGGGTATACCGACATGGTCTAAGCAATAGCTACATTAGTGTGGCACATTTGTGGGTAACTGTAGCCCTTGAATAGTCAAGGAGAATACGGGGCCGCTATGTGGTGTCATGAAGCACTAACTGACTTTAGAACCTTTACTTGACCAACTTTGAGCCATTAGGAAGTAGTGAGATAACCGGCTTTGGTGCAGTCTGAAGTTGGTTGATACTCGATACTACACTCATTGAGATCGGACTTCTTGGGATATTTCGGTCGCCGTGAAAGAGGCTTGGGCTGAAACCATGCCCAACAAGAAAGATCAGTGATATTGAGGTCCCTTAGAACCAAGTTACTATTTCTTGGACAAGTTTGAGTGAACTAAATTTCAAGAGGGTACTTACCTCTGAGACTCTATGCAAGCCTAAACCTAAGGACTTGTTTGCCTTGTTTGTATATGCTTACTTGTGCATAACATCGTAAACATCATACCACCATACTCATTCTCACTAACCATTTCAAGGATTTTTTGGATTTATCTTTGTCCTGTTTTATAGGACATGGCTTCTATTAGTAGGAAAACCATTCAAGTCAATCTCGTAAGAATTCATTATCAACTCAAAGAAATAGCATCAATGGTCCCTGAGAATTCTTCATTCACTGAAAGACATGGTTGCCTCCTAAACTTGGTTACCTCTAGCACAAATGAAGATATGACGAAGGTGATTTTCCAGTTCTTTAATCCTCTACATCATTGCTTCACCTTTCTCGATTATCAGCTTGTACCTACTCTAGAAGAATTCTCTCAACTCTTGAGGATTCCAATTCTCGATCAACTACCTTTTAATGGTATGGAAAGAGATCCAAGACCTGAAGAGATTGGTTGAGAAAGCTCAAGATTGTTGGCACTCTTTAGACTTATAAGCTTTTGAGGAAATCTTGGCCCTTATCATCTATGGGATGGTTTTGTTCCCAAACCCTGATCAACTCATAGATGTCAATGTTGTCAAAATCTTCATATCTCGCAATCTGGTGCCTACTTTGTTAGAAGATATCCTAAATTCTCTCCACACTCGCACTATAAGGAAGAGAGGAGCCCCCGTGTGTTTCACTCCTCTCTTGGCCAGATGGTTTATTTTGCATCTTCCCCGATCTGTGTTGAAGAACGAGCAAGGTTTGCGGTGGTCCCATAGGTTGATGATGCTCATACATTCAGATATCCATTGGTGTTCTCGATCCTTGGAGAATGTTACTATCATCGACTGTTGTAGGGAATTCCCTAATGTTCCTTTTCTTGGCATTAGAGGAGGTATCACCTACAACCCCTTCTTAGCTTTATGACAGTTTGGTTATTCTCGAAGGGATGGTCCGCACGAGATGCTCATTCAAGGAGTGGTATTCGACTATGAGAGCGACAATCAAAGCTACCGTCAGAGGTTTATACGAGCCTGGAGGATGGTAAGCAAGGTGGATAATAAGACGCTAGGACACAACAATTCTATTCCACTTGAGCCTTATCTTAGGTGGGTATGAGTTCATGCTCAGAAACTGTTGATGCTTTATCCCTCCATCTTACCAGTTATCATGAAACCTGTGGTTGAAGGAGATGTCTCGTACACTGTCATCCATCTAGACATGCCAACCTCTCTTGAAGACTTGCAAAAGGGTTGGATTCAGCTAAAGTAGGAACGAGATACCTTCGAAGCTCAATTCTACGCTAGTGAGAAGAGGGTCTTGAAGCTTACAAAGCAGCTACAAGAAGAGCAAAGTGTGAACGCCTACCTTGCACCAAAGAGGATGCGTTCAGTCTTTTTATCTTAGAGATTTATTTTGTAAGCCCAAGAGGCATGTTGTAGTCATTTTGAACTAATTAATTAAAATTGAAGTTTGTTCATTCTTTTGTCTATACAAATTTAAATCTCATGAATCCTTGAATCATTTGCATATACATCTTCCATGCATCATAACCTGACAGGTTTTCATACAACATGTTTCCTTATCTTTCTGTTGTTTATTTCAGCAAGATGGATCTAGAGAAAACTGTGAAGGATCTTCAAGCACAAAACTCTCAATTCCAAGAGACACTACTGGCCCTAGCCAAGGGGCAACAAGATATGATGGCATTGTTGGCAGTTAAGAAGAAACCCACAAAGAAAGCTCTGGTCAACATGGGCAGAAGATTCAAAGAGCAAGTCCGTCAGATCCCGGTAGTGGAAGACTCATATGAGGAAGACGGGAACCAGGTTGGTGAGGTTAAGTGTACTCGGGCTGACTGTATTAATGATCAAGCATCTGATGATGATTATTTTGATAAGCAGTATTCCCCTGCCGACATCAAGTACAAACAGTTAGAAGACAGATTGAAAGCCGTTGAGATCCAAGCCGTCCCCGGTTTAGATTTTGACGATTTGGGTTTGATATTTGGGGTTGTTATCCCACACAAATTCAAAATACCAGTCTTTGCAAAGTACGATGGAGTTTCCTATCCAAAACTTCACCTGAAATCTTATGAGCACAAGATACAGTCGTACACCACTGATAAGAAACTCTGGGTTCACTTTTTCAAAGAGAGCTTGACCGGAACGCAACTAGAGTGGTTCTACCAGTTGGATGGTTCCCGTATAAATACCTGGGAAGACTTAGCTATCGTCTTCTATCATCAGTATCAGTATAACACCGACTTAGCACTGACAAGAGTTCAGTTGCAAGATATGACAATGGGAAAGAATGAAGGATTTAAAGAATATGCACAAAAGTGGAGAGACCTTGCAAGTAGGGTTCAACCTCCTTTAACTGATAGGGAGCACATTGACATATTTATGGGCATTTTATCTGGTCCATTATTTAATCTATTGGTTGGATGCTCTTCTTCTGGTTTCACTGAGCTAATATTGACCGGTGAAAGAGTTGAAAGAGGCATCAAAAGCGGGAAGATTTCCATGGCATCTGCCTCCACTTCAAATATTACAAAGAAACATTTTGCTACAAAGAAGGAAATCAATTTTGTGTACGGGGCAAGGGCCCGTACCAAGAAGAATGATCATCCATCTGTTAATGTTGTCTTAATCTCCAATCCAACTCCTACTCAAAGACCGTCTGCTAAACACCAACAGTTTGAAACTCCGAGAAGACAATTTACGAGGTTAGGCATGTCACTGTCTCAAGCCTTACAACACTTTCTCAAGGCTAATTTGGTGACATTGCGCGATCCTCCTGCCAACCCAAATACATCTTCACCAAAGTATAACCTGAACACCAAATGTTCTTACCACTCAAGTAGCCTCGGGCATGTGATTGACCAATGTTGGGCCTTGAAGAATAAAATCTAGGATTTGATCGATAACAAGACTATTAAGTTTGATCCTCCTCCGACTCCGAATGTAATCACCGCACATATGCCAAATCATGGCAAGGGTGTCAATGATGTTGAGGATACCACTTTTATTGCTTCTGTCGAAGAATTGACTACTCTGTTGAATATCATTAAAAAGAATCTGTTGAAAGCCGAAATTTTCCCTGACTGTGTGAAAGATTGTGTTTGTTGTGCCAAACAACTCAATGGGTGCGAAGGGCTGAAGGAAGGCATTTAATGCTTAATGGATAGCCACAAGATCCTATTTGAGAAGACTCGGCTTGCCAAAAGTTTGACTGATAAATGTGAAGATCTCTCTATTATAACCATCGCAAACAAGCCTCTTAGGATCTCCTCCAAATGACCTATCAGGATTTCAAATGAACCAATTGTTGCTCCCTTAATAATTACCAATCTTGGACCAATTCCCTACTCTTCAAACAAGACAGTACCATGGAACTATGGTGCTGAGGTGTTTTACCACGGGATAAAACAAGACGCTTGGATCGAAGAAGACAAAGCTGATGATGTTGGCAACATAACTGGCTCAAGTAAGGTAACCCGAACTGGGAGAATCTTTTCACCCAATATCTCGCCACCAGTTGTTACAAAGGCACTCATTCGCATTACTGCTGCCAAGCCAAGTACCGATACAAGAGGGAAAAAAAGGTTGTTGAGCCTGTTGTGACAGAAGTACCCGTAAAGGACGTTGTTGATAGAGAACCTTCTGCTTGTGAGATGGACGAGATCTTGAAGATAATAAAAAGGAGTGACTTCAAGATTGTGGAACAGTTGGGGCAAACCCCTTCTAAGATTTTTATGTTGTCATTGCTGCTCTATTCCGATGCCCATGCTCAGACATTAATAAAATTCCTAAAAAAGGATCATGTCCCCCATGAGACCATAACGGACTAATTTGAGAATTATGTGGCTAGCTTGACGGCTGATAATGGCTTGGGATTTTCAGATGCTGACCTAACACCACTTGGGAAGAACCACAATAAAGCTCTACATGTTTCTGTCGAGTGCAAGGGGACCACTTTAGCACATGTTCTAGTCGACACTGGTTCTTCTCTAAACGTACTACCCAAGGGGGCGTTAGAACATCTAGACTATGAAGGTTTAGTCTTGAAACCCAGTGATATAATTGTGAGGGCCTTCAATGGATCAAAGAGGACAGTTCATGGAGAAGTAGATCTTCCAATCAAGGTGGGCTCATAAATCTTCAACTCCACCTTCTACATCATGGATATTCGTCCTGCCTATTCTTGTTTGTTGGGCCGCCCGTGGATCCATAAACTTAGGGCAGTAACCTCAACTCTCCATCAAAAACTTAAGTATCTTGTCAAGGGACAAACTGTCACTGTCTGTTGAGAGGAAGAGTTTATGGTAATCCACCTCAACTCGTTCAAATACGTATAGATGGATGGAGAATTCATTGAGACCCCGTGTCAAGCCTTTGAAGTCGTACCACTAATGGTTGCTGCTACCAAATGTTCCTCTGATGAGTCTAAAGTTGTTAAGGTCGTATCGAAGATGGTTTCAGTCAAAGATGATCGCGCTGCAATTGAAGAAGGAAGTTGTGATACTTGGGGGAAACTCCTCGATATCCCATTCAAAGCGGACAAGTTTGGTTTGGGTTTCACCGTCAAGGCTCAAAAGGAAGTGAGGCGTGCTCGTACAGGAAAGCCACCTTTCCGCATTGAAATCCATGAAGTCAGTGTTGTAGATGATTCTGATGATGAAGTTGCATTTGAAGATTGGATGTATCCTATTACAACAGAGTTGAAAAAGATACAGGCTCAAGACTTGTTTTAAAATATAATGCGTTGGTTTTGTTTTAATCAACAAATGTATCACCACCCCAGTGGTTAAACCGCACGTCTTTCACCTTTAGGACCTGGGTTCGAGCCCCAACGTCCGTTTTGTTATTTTTTTTCATATTTTTTGTTTGCATCCAGGCGCCTGGGCCTCCACATTGGGTCTTCCTTCCATTTTTGCTTTCTCTAACCCCCCTGTTTACTTTTGAAGTCTGGCCCAACTTTATTTTATTTATTTCATTTTTATTTATTTATTTTTCTTATTTTATTTCAGATTTATTTTATTATTATTTTTTATTACTATTATTATTAATTTTTTTTTATTATTAAAAAATATAAAAATATTTTTATTTATTATTTACACTTATATATTTTATTTTCTTTATAAAACAAAAAAAGAACAAAAACATTTTCTTAAACAAAAAATTTCTTTTTTCCTTAAATAATTAATATTTAGATTGAGGTTTAATTATAATATTATTTTCTTAACTTAGAATTTAGGTTTCTTTTAACTAATAATTTTCATTTTATTTCCATTAAGTTAAAACCTTTCACAAAAAACCTTAAAAATACTTTTTAAGTTAATTTCTTTTCTTAATTAGTTTAAGTTAATTTTATTTAATTTTAATTAATCATTTTCTTAATTAGGTCAAGACTAAACCCTTTCATAAAAATCCAAACAAAAATCATTTCTTTTTCCATTTGCATTTGTACATTATATTTTTTCAAGTCTTGTACATTATTCAATATGGGTGTAATAGTTAATTAGGTTTAATTTTCTTGCAAAATCCCCATTTGTAAATTTGTATACCCCCTCCCCTAATGGTGTAATAGCTTAGTAATTTTGCTTTCTACAATTTATCGCTTTATATAAATGCTAGTAATTAGGGTTTGTATGAAAAGACTAAAACCAACAAATAGCAAACCCTAATTCAAGATAAACAATGCATGTAAATCAAACACATTTGCACAATTGCACCCTTAGGGTGATTCCACTTTTTTGCCTTACAAAAATGGCCATGTTATGCATGTGGGACATCTTAGCAAAAAGCAATTAAAAAATACAAGATCATAGTCCCTCGATGACGCTATCAATGTTGCCTTTCAAAATGATCTTAGTTCCTCAAAGAGAAATGCTAAGATATCTCACAACATTGCTATCATGGTTATACAATGACCCACGCCCGCCCCTTTACATTCAAAGATAAGGCTTCTTACCAAATCAATGGTAAGATAGCAATATCAAAGGAAAGGAAGAAATGAACTAAGACTTTTGAGTAGGTAGATTGTTCCTAGTTGCTTGCTCATTTTCAAATCAAACATCCTTGCTTATTTTTAAAACAAACACCAAACACTTTCAAAAACATTTTCCAAACATGGAATATTTTCAAAAGCTCAACACTTTGTAATGTTCTTACGAACAAGAACTATTATAAAGTTTGCATAAACGAAGGCACCTTTTCAAAATACTTTCAAAAACCACATAAAGCACACATTTTCAAACAAAGCAAGTGATCTAACAAGCAACTAAGACCCCATAGATAACTATGGATGAAAAGGGTGCTAATACATTCCCTTTTCATAATCTACCCCCCAAACTCAAGAAATAATCTCGAATGTCTTTCCTGTTCTTTTCAGCCTTTCCTTTTGGATAAAATAAAAGTCGGTGGCGACACTTGCTAACCGCAACATTTACGATAAAATGCAAAACACCCAAGTCAGTTCTCCCACCGTATCACAAAAGAGACTCAATCTCACCCAAATCCTTTTGCCACTTGGCTTTTCAATTTAAAACATTTTCTCAAAAATATTAGACATGAGTCATCTTTATAGTTAAGATGTAATTATCATATCTCCAAAGTAATGATTAAATTAAATGTGATTATTTCCATTTAAATGAGCTAGTGACAACTTGTTGATCTTATATCCAAGTTATAAGTCATTTCCTCATGATGATGCAATATCCACCTTCTTATACTTGTGGTGAAATTAGTTGAGTATTCTCCTTTAGATGACGACTTGTCTCTTCTCCTAAAATCAATCAACAAACCTTTTATTATTTTTACCCCTATGTACAAGGTTTTGATCCTTCAATTGTACGTAAGTATTGTAAGTTATTTAGTACGCCTAAGATGGGGGGGGGGGGGGGGTGAATTAGGACTTTGAAATTTTTCTGGTTTTAGTAATGAATGATATTATTTTTCTAGTTTATGGTGATGTTATGAAAGTAATAAAATTCAAAAAAATAAATGACACAAGGATGTATCCTGGTTCCCCTTACAGTCTGAGAGTACTACAGTCCCCTTTCAACACGAAAGAGATTTCATTATTATTAGATCTCTAGACAAGACACTCTGGTCTTTCTATACAAGACTCTAACCAATAAAACCACCAAGAACAATCCTCTTGGATTTTCACTAAGTACATTAAGAGAACAATACTCTCTTAATAACTCTCTTGCTTCTAACAATCCTGGACAACAATATACAACTAAATAAGTAGAATAAGAAAACAATCCTTTCCTTTCTACTCTCTTGTTTCTAATAATCCTAGAGAACAAGAAATTACAAACCAAATTTGGAAATTATTTGAGTAATAAAGTTGATGAGTATTTATCACACTTATATTGATATTCTTTTTTAAGCATACAATTTTCTCAATGGTATACAAGTGTTCAGTGAATGATATGAAACTTATGATAATTTTCAATGAAAATTAAGTGCAAAAAGTTTCACTTAAAATTCTGATTTTTAAACACTTGAATTTTGAAAGATGAAATGATTATAAATTATTTGAAATGTAATTGAAAAAGTTGTTTTGAAATCTTAAATAATAGAGTTTATATAGTCTCTATACACCTTTACGAAAGAGCATAATCATTGGGAACATAAGAAAAACAAAGTCAAAATTCTTTAGGTGTACCTGATTCCCTCATATGGGGTACCCGGGTACACAAAGCCCAGTTTGTAAAAATGCTTCAAAAATGACATGTTTTGCAACCTTTAATTATCAAAAGTATTTTAAAACATCATGTCATGAATGAAGGATCATTTATGAACACTTTTATGCATATTTGAGAGTTGAATGCTATACCTTAGATAATATGATCAATCATGCTAGGATCCTTCAAGACTTGGATAATTCTTTAAATTTAATATGCTAGATGTCTTGAGCCATTCCGTTTTGCAAACCTTCTTTGTATGTTAGCTTGTCTTCATCAAAAAAAATTGGAAGCTTGACTTCACAAGCATAAGACTTCAAGTCTTTCCAAATCAAAAATATAATAAAAAAACATTTCTTTTCTCATCTCTACACTCTTTTTGCAAGCAAACCATTTTAACCAAAAAACAAATGTTATAAAAGATTCATATAGAGTACTATAGATACATAGGATGCTAATATCTTCCCTTTGTATAACCAACCCTTGTATCTTAGATCTCTTTATTGCTTTGCTTTACGTTTTTTTGCTTCTTGCATTGCATGGTAAATATAGGATTTTGATCTTTTCCATCTTCCTTGGAAACCATAAAGTTTGGTGGTGCCTTTTTAATTTTGTGAGTCAATTTAGTCAATAGCTTGGTCTCCCAATTTTTCACTACGATAATAACTTACAGTATAAGTGATCAACTACCAAATATCCATTTAAGAAATCTTGAAAGGACTTGAACTTGTAAGTGTGATGTGGTATTTTAGGAATGTCAATAAATGTGATGGTTGTAACACCACTGCAAAAAGCTTGAACTTATTATCACTATTGGGGTTGGTTGAAAATATACATATTGAAGACGTCCCACATCGCTTATTTTATAAAGGAAGAGGGAATCCAAGACTATGTATAGAATTAAAGTTTTTCCAAGTCCCATATCGCTTAGTTTAGTGAATAAAAAGAGAGCCCAAGGCTATATATATATATATATATATATATATATATATATATATATATATATATATATATATATATATATATATATATATATATATATATATATATATATATATATATATATATATAATTCAAGTTTTTCTTTACAAGATGTACCAGCCAAAAACACTTTAAAAATTGTGTTTGATTTTTTATTTTATCTTATACCCTTGTTTTAGAGTATTGTAAGAGGTAGTTAAATATTTGCTTTGGAGAGTGTGGATGTATTGGGGCTTGAGGCGTTTGAGGGTAGTCTATGTATTGTAACAATTTTCACATAGTGATATTCTATGGTTGTCATTTGACAAAGGTCATGATTTTTTTCTCTGATTTTGGAGTTTCCACATTAATCTCTTATATTATTATTTTATTCCTCTTTTTTCTCTATATTTTTTTCCTAACAAGTGGTATCAGAGCCTATTTTGGTGAGGCATAAATGTTAGTATGCTTTATGGTTGCAGAAAAGAAGTCTTATACTCTGTGTTGGTTGAGAAAATTGTGGATTGTTGCAGGAAAAGTTTTGGTTGCAATGTCAAGTTTTTCAAGTGCAGTGAAGATTGGGTTAGAGAAAATTGATGGAAGAATCAATTTTGGCTTGTGGAAAATTCAAGTCCAAAATGTTTTGATAAAATTAGGATTGCACAAGGCATTGAAAGGAGATGTTTCCAAAATGGACAATGAGAAGTGAGAGGAACTAGATTTGAGAGCTTCGGCTATAATCTGCATGTATTTGGCTAATAATATTCTTGTAAATGTTCTTGGTACGTCGTCAGCCAAAGAGCTTTGGAAGAAACTTGAAGGGCTATATCAAGGAAATGGTATATCAAATTGTTTATTCTTGAAGGTGCAATTTCATGGATTGTGTATTGATGAACATACAAAAGTATCTGATCATCTAAGTGTTCTAAATGGTATTGTTTATGAATTAGAAACTGTTGGAGTCAAGATTGATGAAGAAGATAAAACTTTGAGACTCATATGATCTATTTCATCTTCCTATGAGCATATTAAACCAATTTTGATATATGGGAAGGAAACTTTGAGTTTTGAATTAGTTGCTAGTATAATTATTTCTAAAGACAAAAATTGAAAGGTTAGGATAATAACTCATCAAACTTAGTGTTGGTTGCTAGAGGAAGGCCTTATGTGAAGAAAAACAATGAAACAGGTGTGAGATGTTGGAAATGTGGAAAGATTGGATATATAAAGTATAAGTGTCCTAATGGGGCAGCGTCTGAGAAGGGCTCTGAGTTAAATGCTAGCAATGTCTCTCTCATTGTGAGAGGGAATGATCTTGTCTGAAAATTGAGAAGTGTGTCCTCATGATATTTCCGTTGTCATGGAAAATGACATGTTATTGCTAGAGGATTAACACATGGGCATTGATGCAAACTGTGTTGTGAGATTATATTGATGGTTAAAGAGCTTTCTACTGTCGCGTATGGGACTTGACACTTTTTTTTGTTGATAATTTTTGGATGAAGAAAAGTATTAAAAAAATGAAGAAATTAATTGAAATAAAAAGAAAATTGAAATTGAAATAAACATATAATAGTTGTTATTGTAAAAAAGCGTTGCGAAAAGCAAGATCCCTAAACCAATTAAAAAAAAGACGTGTCATCGTCCCTGTTGTTGAGACAAAACCCTAACACGTGTTTTTTCCAGTTTTTCTTCACATGTTCAAAGCTTCATATCTTTCTGAATATTCCATGAAATCGAGTGAAATTAAAACCAAAATTGAAGATCAAACTTCAAAGAATAACATAGAATCAACTAAAACATCAAATTACCATTGAATCAAGGAGATATTGGTGTTCAAAGTTACAGATTCAAACAAATTTCAGAACATTCAAACATGAACACAAACTCATATTCCACAAAACAATATACATCACACGTATTGTGTGGCCAACTAATGCACATGAACATTGTTATATCACCATGAAGTTCTTAGATCCATGAAATGCAATCATGAGGAGGAGAGTTATGTAGTTTAGATTCGATTACCTAGTGGAATGAGTCCACTGCCCCTTGTTTTTGAGAAAAGAGAGTGAGAAACCTAGAGAGAGTTGGTTTGAATCTTTAGAGATATTCAAATGGAGAGAATAGTGAAGAGAGGTTGAAGAAAAATTTCAACCTGATGAAAGCTTGCTTGAAGAAGATGACAATTCCTCAGATCTATTTTCTCTCTCTCATAATGCAATCTCTTTTTTGTGTGTATAATGAGGGTGATGAGTTGAGTTAAATAGAGAGAGTAGAATGAAGAAATAAATTAATTGTGGTCAGAAAATAATTGGAGGGAAGGTTTGGCATTTTTGTCAAAATGGAGAAAGTGTGAAGGTGAGTCGTGTTTCATTCATGTGATGGCATGCTATTATTGTGTTTTAGTGAGCAAATGCTGCAAGGAAATGATGAGCTATCATAGAGAATTAGAGAGAGCCAGTGTGTACTAACAGAAATTTCTATAAAAAAAACCAATCCTCTACGTATGCATGTATCTTTTTCCTTTGTTTAGCTTCTCTGGGTAATGAAAAATAGTGGGATACATGTGGTTGTGGTATGAGTAAGTTTCTTTGCATCAAAATGTGAGTGTCATGCATAAACTAATGACATTGTTTATCAACCAAAGCACGAGCCAGCCATGTTGTATCCTCCATAACTCACTCGACTCAAGGCTAATTGAAAATATTTTTGAACTTTTTGAAAATCTAACATCATATGGAACAAGACTCATGTTGGAAGAAAAATGAAATAGAGCTTAGAAGCATATTGAAATTTACCTAAAAAACATACACTTGATGTTGATCAAAGCAATATCAGCACCTCACTAAATATTGGTAAAATCACAAATCTGAATGCCTAACTTCTAAACAAGATAGCTTGAGATTTTGTGGATCAAATAAAATGATTCTTGGAACTTTAGAAAATTGGCACAACAAGGAGTAAGATTGGTCTTGAATTTATCTCAAATCAAAGCTTTGATCATAGGGAAAATGGGCCATGAAGTCTTGTATACAAAACTGATCAAATGCTCCAGAAATTTCACTAAGTGTTGGTTATTCAAAAGTTTATGAACACCCACCTTCCAAGCCTCATAACTCAAAATCCAGGCACTTTTAGGAAATAGGTCCTTAAGGACGAAAATGAAGTTTGAAACTTCCTCTTTCCAATGACTATGAGCTTGAAAATTTCTGATTAAAAGTGAAAGAGTTACCGTTATTCAAAAAAGTGATAAATGAAAATGAAAGATCTTATAACTTAGAAAATTTCAAAGTTATAAAGATAACTTCTTTGACAAGTTAGCTCCAAATTCAATCATTCTCTTGATTTTCTTCCATCAATGATCATGTAACATGAAAATATGGATATTGAATTGAGTGTTGTCCAAAAGTTTACTTGGTCAACTGTGACTTTTGTTGACTTTTGTCAAAATGATAATTTTACCCTCAATTGATCAATTGAATCTCTTCCAATCAAATTTTATGCTTAGTCTTTCAATCATAGGTGCTTAGAAACATGTTGAGAAGCATGGAATCAAGTGTAGCTCAAAAAGTCAGAGATAACATAGTTTAAACACAAACCCTAATTTTGATCACTTGTGTTAGGAGATGGTGATCAAGCCTCAAAACCCTAATTCCTTGGAACATGATGAAGAACTTTTTTGAACAAAAATGTCTCATATGAAGATGAGAGGATGTTGCTTCAAAAATTTAACTCATACAAGCACCACACACTTCAATTGACCAAAACCCTAATTTCAAGAGATGGATAGGAGAAATGTGTTTAACTTTAATACTCTTGCAATATTCAATCTTCTAATGAACCAATAAGACAATTGAGATGTCTTGAGGTATGAGAAACCCTTGTAGCTTGAATGACCCAAAGAGTGAGGGCATGAGACCCTTTTGGCATTGGTTATCAACTCAACCATCTTCTATAGCTTGAAGAAGACCAAGGAGACAAGAATTCCTTGATCCCATCTCAAATCTATGAATGTGTATGACAAAATATAAGCCATTTAGGTCAAAAAGAAAGAGGAAAATTTTGGGGTACAACACCTACCAATATTGAAGTTGCACCATAAACTTTTAACCTGGTTTTCAGCATGTGAAAATTCTTGAAGTGCTTTAGCTTCAAGTGAAGTAAACTCTTCTTTAGGTGGAGTATAATAGTTTTCAAAACTATTATTGTCGATGAAGGCAAGGTGAAAATTCTTGGAGTGGTGTAGCTTCAAGTTATTATACTCTTTATGGTGAAGTAAGATTGTTGGTGAAGACAATGAAAGTTAATGTATTATTTTCAATCAAGGGGGGACTGTTGGGGTTAACTGAAAATATACATGTTGAAGAAGTCCCACATTGCTTATTTTTGTAAAGGAATAGGGAGTCCAAGACTATATATAGAATTAATGTTTTTCCAAGTCTCACATCGATAAGTTTAAAGAATGAAGAGAGAGTTCAAGGCTATATATATGATTCAAGTTTTTCTTTACCAAATGGACCAGTCAAAAACACTTTAAGTTTGTATTTGAATTTTTATTTTCTCTCATACCCTTGTTTTATATTGTTGTGAGAGGTAGTTAAATATTTGCTTTGGAGAGTGTGGATGTATTGGGCCTTGGGGTGTTTGAGGGTAGTCTATACGTTGTAACAATTTTCACATAGTGATATTCTCTAGTTATCAATTGACAACGGTCGTTGTTTTTTCTCTGATTTTGGAGTTTCCACATTAATCTCTTATGTTGTTATTTTATTCCTCTTTTTTCTCTATGTTTTATTTATTTTTCTAGCAAGTGGTAACAAAGTCTGTTTTGGTGGGGTATAAATATTAGTATGCTCTGTGGTTGCAGTTTTGTCTGATCTTCCACATCAGAAAATAATTTTTATACTCTGTGTTGGTTGGTAAAATTTTGGATTGTTGCAGGAAAGATTTTGGTTGCAATGTCAAGTTTTTCAAGTGTAGTGAAGATTGATTTAGAGAAATTTGATAAAAGAATCAATTTTGTCTTGTGGAAAATTCAAGTCTAAGATGTTTTGATAAATTAGGATTACACAAAGCGTTCAAAAGAAACATTTCCAAAATAGACAACGAGAAGTGGAAGGAACTAGATTTGAGAGCTTCGACTATAATCCATATGTCTTTGACTAAGAATATTCTTGCGAATATTCTTGGTATGTCGTCATTCAAAGAGCTTTGGTGAGAGTTATTTTTTAGACAAGAGTAGAGTGAGAAATTTGGTGAAGGAGAGAGAGACAGAAGAGTAAGAATGAGAGTGATAGAAATGACTTAAAAGAAAATAGAAAAGTTTTGAAAAAAAAAAACAAAAGCTTTAAAATTTTGATGTAAGGCATTAAAAATGTATACGCCACATGTCATTTAGATAGGGTACGAAGATTGTGATTTCGTCCTCAAATGGAGCGGATCCATACCCATAAACCCAACAAAACAAAACCTCGGTGCCACTTTTCTCATTCATCACAACGCATGTGAAGTTGAGGTCGCGTCACTCGTCAGCCGCCGGAAAAAGTCACCGACTCATCCAGGTTTTCCTCTTCTCCTTTTCCCCTTCCCCTCTCCCGGCGCGGCCGTAGCGCGCGACTACGCCATTCCGCAGCGATATACGGCCGCGAAAGCATACGAAGTATGACCTAATGTTTACTTTATCTGTGTTCAGTCAGAATCTTCGAATTTGGAGAGAGATTCAAGCAAACCTAATTGACTCACAAGGATGAGTGAGCTTTTTTTCGATGATTTTTTTAAGGTTGAGGATGTTGATCCAGATGGTAAAAAATATGACAAAGGTATGTGCAAATGCGTCTCTTTTTATTTTTGTTATAAAACTAGCTTATGCAAACTTATTCATAAGTGCTTATTTTGATAAGCACATGCGCTTATTTTTCTCATGTTTAGATTCTGTTGAAACTTGAATTAGTTTTTTTTTTTTAATTGAGAAAAAGCAAAAGTTATATTATACTGTACAATAACTAAGCATGAGTGATGCTGCCGCCAATGCAATATGACTTTGTGAATTAATAAAAGTTTAAGTTGGCATGAACTTACAATTTCATGACTGTGTTCTTGTAGTTTCTCGGATTGTTGCACGAAGTGAGAAGCATAACATGTACATGCTTCTAGATGTAAATACAGAGATTTATCCTATCAACAGAAAGGAAAGATTCTTGTTGGCTTTGTCTCCGTCTCTTGTTTTGAATACCAAGGTAAAGTTAATCATCATTCCATTTGTGGTTCCATGCTTTAATATTTGTTTGTGGACCCATCCGATAAAACCGTTCTTTCGATCCCACAAATTATCTGGATTGTGTTAGTTCTTTCTAGTGGCGCTAACTAATGCATGTGATGGATTAAACAAGTTAGGCTCGATTGCGTATTTGTGACCTCTTATTATAGTTTCGTTTGGGTTCCAAACATTTTATTATAAAGCACCTAAAGAGGCTCGATCTGGTAGAAAAACAAACGGTGTTTGGTAAGGAAAGAGTCCAACTTTGGTAGAAGAAACACTGTGTTTGATCATTTGACGGAAAAGTCCAATTTGGTGTAGCATTAATAAGAAGGATTTTTTTTCTTGGTCTCATTTGTAAGAAGTAAAAACAAATTATAATTACAATATTATGTTTTTGAGCTTTTCAATTAGGATAATGTTTGTTCCACGTTATCTTGAATGGATATTTGTTAAAGCGGTTTAAATGATTTTATTTGTCTCAAGTAATAGATATTTGCTTTTACTTGAATTGTTTTCGCCTCCAGGATGGCCCAGTTTCAATTCAAGAAAAGTTCGAATACATCATGCATGGAAGGTTATATGACATTACAGCTGACGGGCTTTCACGTTCTCCACCTGAAGTGTATGTAAATGTTTCTCAATGTTATATTGTTGTATTTGTATGATATTACTCCTTTTTATTTTCATCAGAAATGTCACCTATGAATATAAGTTGTTACAATGTTTTGTCATTCTACATGATTCATCACAAAATACTTTGATTTACCCATAATCGGCCTTAATTGTGATATCTTTGCATGTCAATCTGTTTTTATCACTGAAAATTGAGTAGTTTCTTCTACTTTGTTTCTATTTGGAAATGTATGATTCAATTGGCTTATTTTTTGTCTTGTTTTATGAGACTGGCCAATTCTCTAACCGAGTTCTTTTATCTTTTGCTCCAGGGAGGTATGTGCATCATTTGGCGGACTTCAGCTGATGCTAAGAGGGGACCCTTCCCACTGTGTCAAGTTTGCAGTAGATCAGAAGTTGTTCTTACTGATAAGGAAGCTGGAAAGTTGAACTGCTGATGTTACCTATGCTGAAGAGATAAACATGCTTGCATCAAGTTGAGTAATTTATGATGTGGTATTCGTAATCCGGTTAAGATAATTTGCATTGCATTGCATGTATTTTGTGAGATTAGCTTTCTGTTTTAAATGGTTCTCCGAAAGCTGAGTATATTCATTTTTTAGGTATGATTTAAAGGAAAAATCACATTGACCTCCTCTAAGATACATATATTGTGCCTCCCATAACAAATAACAACTTTCTTCCCTCGTGAGAAAGCCATGTGAATTCTCACAGGTTAACCAACACACTGCAACCGAGATCCTCTAACTATATTTAATAGTTGAGTAATGCATTTGTCCCCTCACCAGTGTCAATAACACAGTTTACCCAACAAGCTAAAAACTAAACTCTCATCTACAAGACTCACACAAGCATTGTGACAAGGAATTCTGTAAATTCATGACCCAACCACCGCACATCTTTTCTCTTTTCGTCTTGTTAGGAGATAATACTCTTTTCCTTATTCTCTTTCGGTTTCTTTTCACTTGTTTTTGTTGTTGTCTTTGGTTATCTATATAACACTGCACGGACGTTGTCTGTTTGTCATCAGTTAAATAATTAACTGAGGTGAGTGTTTATTTTGAAACTAGAGTCTATTTATTTTTCTTTCATTTAAAATATTTTGTATACTTATTTAATAAATTTGAATACAAAATTTATTTTTTCAAATGATGAATAGTTAAGTGTTTTATTTTTGTCTAACAGATAAGAATTACATATATTATGTGAAGAATCATATTGCCCAAATTTGTGTCCAATGCATCAAATATTTTTGCAGCTAACCTGTTTGTTTTAATTACTTTTTTAAAAGCTAATTTTCAGTGTTAAATATTTTTGTCGAAAAAAATTTAGAATTTGTTTTTTAAAAAAAGTTTTAAATAAAAAATTAGTTTAAATATTTTTTTTAAAATTTTATTAATTAAAGTTGTTAAGTCTTTTAAAAAAAAAATTGGAGTCAAAATTAAGGTTAATTTAGTAATTATAAATATTAATTAATTTTTAATTTTAATTTAAAAAATACTAATAAGATATATTAAAAATGGTTAAAAAGTAGGAGAGACCTAAATCTATTTATTGTATATTCAGTTCTAGTTCTATTTGATAATATATAATATTTAATTTTGACACAAAAATGTCTCCTTACTGATTTCCAATTATCCATTAAAATCTATTCCATTGGCTACACACGTATATAAAATAGTACACTTAAAAAACAGTTTCATATTTCACTATAACTACACCACCACTACCACTAACTCTATTTAATGTATATTTAGGACTTCATTTGTTTTATAATATCAAAACTGCTAAGTTTTTTCACCTTGATTTTCATCAGTACTCTTAATTTCTTTTTCATATATATTATTTTCGGATTTTAAAATATTTGCTACCGAAGAAATTATAAAGTTGAGTCGCGGACTAAGTCGTTTTCTTTAAGACGTTTTGTGACACTGCTCAAAATTATGCAAAACAGTCGAACTACCGCGCTGCCTCCAGGATAAAACAGTCCAGTTCTTTCTATACTGTACAATTACTAATTGCATGGTAGATAATCAGTATAGTAATACACTCTCTGATGGTACAAGACCATTCAAATATGATATCAACACCTCTGGTAATATCTGGTACAAAGACCCGTCATAATTTCTCAAATAAAAAGAAACTCAAGTAATTCTCCAAAGAAAAATTAATAATAATCATTTGACCATTCATAATAATTTTTCCAACAAAGAGAAATTCAAATAATTCTCCAAAGAGAATCTAAAAAATTAAACTTGAAAATTTCTCAACTTAAATGAGGAGAAATTAACATAATTCTCTAAAGAGAATTCAAGAAAATACTCGGAAAATTCAACGAGTAGGAAGAAAGGGGAAGAAGATGACGCTTCGACAATTCGAGAGACGCAGAGTTATGAGAGTGAAGAAAGAAAAACTAATAGAATAGTTTTTGGTGTAATTTAGAATGAAACATGTGCACTCCGTATATAGTGAAGTAAGCTAGTTAATATTTCTCATATGAGTAATGTGGGACTAAATGGTTTTTTCAACCAAAAAGATATTCTAACAATGTGGGACTTGAGAAATTTTTAAATTCAACATATTGAAACATGGACATGTTTCAACAATCCCCCACTTGAGTTAAAAAAATTGATTTTAGAAGTAACGTCAAACGTTTTTAAGATTGTGCATAAACAAATGTGTCTATGACTTGAACATTTACATAGCAAGTATGATTCCAATTCAACAAGAGTGACACAAATGTCTTGAACTCTATCTCATATATCAAATCGACACACAACTTTTTCTTAAGGTGTATTCTAATAGCTCGTACTTTAATGGCCTTGCACGTGTATCCCAGTTTAATGAAGGCTCTAGGAATTCTGCCTCGAAATTTTATAGGAACCGACCTAAGTTTCACAATCACATAGGTGATTCTGTCAAGAGTACCCATGTAGCCTAGGTACTCCCTCATACAGAGTATAGATCTTATTAAGAGTTTCTATTATCTCATCCTCTTATTACTTCAGGATTCATGCTTTACTTGCATGATCATCTCATATTACTCATAACTTGTTGTTATCCATTGAACCTATTTCTTGAGATCTCCAATCATTTAGGTCGGATTACCATCATGAGCAACTCATTTCTTTATAGGCATTAGTCCCATCTTCTTGGATGTATTATAGACTTTCTCTCTGGCTAATCCTTTCGTCAAAGGATCTGTTAAGTTTTCATCAGTGCATACATGATCCACTCTTACAGCTCCTTTAGAGACATAGTCTCTGATAGTGCTGTGTTTTCTTCTTATTTGACGTCTTTTACCATTATAATAACGATTCTCAATTTTTTGCAATAGCTGTGGTACTATCGCAGTGGATCAACATAGTTGGCATAGATTTTCCCATAAAAGGTTCTCAGCTAGCAAGCATCTCAACCAACTTGCTTCTTCACTAGCTGTGGCTAGTCCTATCATCTCAGATTCCATTGTGGACTGAGCTAGGATAGTTTGTTTCTTTGATTTCCAAGATACAACTCCTCCAGCTATACTAAATATGTAGCCACTAGTAGCTTTGGAATCATCTGACAAAGTATTTCAATCTGCATCACTGTACCCTTCTAGTACAGCAGGAAACTTTTGATAATGTAGGCCGAGATCCATGTTCCTTTTGAGGTACCTCATGACTCGTTCAATAGCTTTTCAATGCTCTTTACTCGGTCTACTCGTAAAATACATAATAATCCTACGACATATGCAATATCGGGTCTAGTACAAGCAGTGGCATATCTAAGACTGTCAATGATGCTCGCATATTCTGATTGCCTGACACTTTCTCCAGTGTTCTTAAACAGTTTCACACTTGGATCATATGGTGTGCATGCAGGTTTACAATCAAAGTATTTATATTTATTTAAGATCTTCTCCACATAGTGTGATTGATCCAAAGAAATTCCTTGTTCGAATCTCGTGATCTTGATACCAAGGATCACACTTGCTTCTCCGAGGTCTTTCATATCAAAGTTGTTGCATAACAGTGATTTCACATCATTAATGGTCTGAATGTTTGATCCAAATATGAGTAGATCGTCTACATAGAGACATGTGATAATGCATATGCAATTCTCAGATTTATAGTAAACACATTTGTCACTTTCATTCATTTTGTACCCATTTGATATCATTAAGTTATCAAATTTTTCATGCCATTGCTTATGAGCTTGATTTAGTCCATACAAAGACTTATCTAACTTACAGACCATGTTTTCTTGTCCATTGATCACAAACCCTTCCGGTTGTTCCATATAGATTTCTTCTTCTAAGTCGCATTTTAAAAAAGCTGTTTTAACATTCATTTGGTGTACTATTAAGTTATAAATAGCAACTATTAAAATAAGTACCCTAATAGATATAATTCTAGTGACAGGAGAAAAGGCGTCAGAGAAATCTATATTTTCTCTTTGTCTAAAACCCTTGGCAACAAGGTGAGTCTTGTATTTATCAATAGTTTTATCAGGTTTTAGTTTTTTTTTTAAAAACTCATTTACAACCGATTGGTTTGCAACCAAGAGGCAAGTCTACTAAGTGTCAGGTCTTGTTAGACTCTAGAGATTCTATCTTATCATTGATAGCTTCTTGCCATAAATCAGCATCTAGAGATGACAAGGCTTCTTGAAGATTCATTGGATCTTCTTCTACATTATAAGCCGCATAATCAAGCCCATAGTCTTTAGCAACTCTTACTCGTTTACTTCGTCGAAGTTCTGTTTCTACATTGTCGTTGCTTTCTGTGCTTCTTATCACAAGAATGTGACTCGATTGTGTGCCTCCACTATTTCTCAATTTGAAAGAAAATTTGTCTTCATAGAATTCAGCATCATTTGATTCTATGATCACTTTAGCATTTATGTCTTAAAACCTATATGCCTTATTGTTTGCTGCATACCCAATGAATACACATTCATAGACTCTACTAGCGAGTTTAACTCGCTTCGTATCTGGAATTCTGACATAAGCCAAATAGCCCCAAGTTCTTAAATAAGACAAGTTTGATTGTCTTTTCTTTAATATCTCATAAGGCGAGATCTTACTTTTTACTTGGAAACTCGATTCAGGACAGAGCAAACAATCAATAAAATTCTCCCACTAGTGAGGTGCAACACTAGAATTCAACATAATTGCAACAAGTTCAGTAAGAGTTTTATTCTTTCTTTCTGCTTTACCAATCATTGTAAGATAGTATGGTGCAGTCGTTTCATGTACAATTACATGTATAAAATTCATTAATAAACTAGAATCATACAATTTCTCTATCACTACAAATTCGTATTATATCATTTTTAAATTCTTTACAAAAATTTTAAACATATAAACTTCATTCTTCGTAATGGCGTACAAATCTACCCCAATAGACTGACTAAACCCTATCTTATTTAAAAGAAAACCAGAAACAATATTCTTTCTAATATTAGGAACATGCATAACGTTCTTTAAGATTAAATTCTTTTTGAAGGTGAAATTTAGCTCCATATCTACAATTCCAGCAACATTCGTGGTCTGGCCATCTCCCAACAACACTTTCTTATCTTTAGTTTTCGTGTATGTTTTAAACATAACACGATCAAAACAGACACAACGAGAGACACAAGTGTCTATCCACCAACCAACATATCCATCAACCATGTTGATTTCAATGACTATAGCAATAAATTGCCCATTAGTCAGGTTGACCTGTGCATTAGGGACAACACCAAGTTCAAACTTACTTCTATATTTCTTAGTCATATGACTTGATTTTCCATAGTTAAAATAAAGGGAAACCAACGTCATTTCTTTTAGGTGGTGGTCATTTCCTAGTTGGAGCTATTGGGATCATAGAATGGTTCCTATTCTTAATTCGGTTCACATTATTGTGGTTCTAATTCTTTAATCATTTGCCAAATGACTTCAGAACTACATCGAATTTCTTTTTGTTGTTTGAAACAACCAAGACTTTTTCTTTTTGATATTGTCTCTAAGATTCCCTTTTTCTTAACTCAAGGCGAATGATCATATTCTCAATAAAAAATTCTTTTGTTTTGTGGCGAAGTAATTTTTTTTAAACATTCAAACTATGGGGTAGTTTGTCAATAATAAAACCAATTTGAAATTGTTCATTTAAACACATACCTTTTGTGATGATCTTTTAAGAAATCTTTTGAAGTTCGTAACATTGA
This sequence comes from Vicia faba, assembly GCA_948472305.1. Classification (NCBI taxonomy): domain Eukaryota; kingdom Viridiplantae; phylum Streptophyta; class Magnoliopsida; order Fabales; family Fabaceae; genus Vicia; species Vicia faba. The sequence goes on from OX451736.1 coordinate 1,297,308,128, forward strand.
GCCTCCATCGATCTTACATCTTTGCATTTAATACTTGAAGTAGCGGCTAACAACATACTTCTTTGCTCCAGCTTCTACGTCATACTTCTTTTTCTGAGTCTCTCAATCTTGTTTTGCAGTATCACATCAACTGTAATTATCCTACAAATCATCTGTGAGTCTATTCAAAATATGATTTTGTAGAGATTATCATTCTCTTTCTATAAGGTGATTTCTTTCCTATGCTGTAAATCTTTCGCTTTAATCTGTGCAGTATATTCAACTTCAACACTATTAAGTGTTTCTTCTAAATCTCCAGATTTACTACCTTTAGTTTGTTCAATTGATCCAGAAGGAGCAACAGAATATCATCGATCAGAACGTTAACAACTTTTTTTCAACGTTAAGAACTTCATTTTTTGTTGCCAACGTTTGAAGTGTCTTCCCTCAAATATAAATGATTTCTCAAAGACAATATCCGCAAAAGTACCAATAATTTCTTCGGTAGCCATGGCAGTTTGAAACGTCTTAAATTTGTTGTTTTCGGATTTTGAAATATTTGTCACCGAAGAAATTACCAGGTTGAGTCGTAGACTAGGTCGCTCTCTTTAAGACGTTTCACAACACTGCTCAAAATTATGCAAAGCAGTCGAACTACCGCGCCGCCTCCAAGATTAAACAACTCAGTTCTATACTTTACGATTACTACTTGCATGGTAGATAATCGGTCTAGTAATACACCCTCTGATGATACAAGACCATTCAAATATGGTATCAACACCACTCATAGTATCTGGTACAAAGACCCGTCATAATAATTTCTCAAACAAAAAGAAACTCAATAATTCTCCAAAGAGAAAATAATAATGGTCATTTGACCACTCATAATAATTTCTCCAACGAAGAGAAATTCAAAAAATTCTCCGAAGAGAATCCAAAAAATTAAATTTAAAAATTTCTCAACTCAAATGAGGAGAAATTAACATAATTCTCTAAAGAGAATTCAAGAAAATACTCAGAAAATTCAACGAGTAGGAAGAAAGAGGAAGAAGATGACGCTTCAACAATTCGAGAGACGCAGAGTTATGAGAGTAAAAAAGAAAAAACTAATAGAATAATTTTTGGTGTAATTTAGAATGAAACATGCGTACTCCTTATATAGTGAAGTAAGCTAGTTAATATTTCTCACATAAACAATGTGAGACTAAATAGTTTTTTTTATCAAAAAGATATTCTAATAAGACTTCAAAAACTTTTAAATTCAACCTATTAGAATATAAACATGTTCCAACAACAATTATTAGACATGTGTAAATCAATTTCTTATATTTTATTTTTTATTTATATTATAGTTTTTTCCTCATCATTACTCTCTATGTTAAGTTTTTTCACCTTGATTTTCATCATTACTCTCTATATCTTTTTCACGTAATGAAACAATTATTAGATATGTGTAAATCAATTTTGTATATTTTACCTTTGATTTGTGTTATAGTTTTATTTATTTATTATTACTCTCTATTTTTTTTTTACGTATTGAAACAAATTATTAGACATGTGTCAATCAACTTCTTATATTCAACCTTTGTCTTTAGATTATAGTTTTTTCTTAATTCTTTCCTTTGTTTTTATTTTTAATTTATTTTCTAAAATTTGTTTTAATTTAATTTTTTAATTAATTAATTGATAAATAAAAATCATTTTAATTAATTAATTAAAATAAATCCAAAGACCTCTATAACAATTACTTATTAGTGGGAAATTACAACTCATCTATTTGCTTTCCAAATTTATATATGGAAGATGAAACTAATTAGTATAAATTACCCTCTTCTTTACTGTGCAATTATCATTATCAATTCTATAATAAATATGGGATGAATGAATGTTTGTACATAAATAAGGTATTTATATATTATGTAATTTATTGTATTTTAAAACTTTTATGTTGTTGAATTATATATTTTGTATTTGGAATCAACATGTCATATATGAAGGATTTTATCATCAACATCAAGTATTTTTACATTTTTTTAATTTCTCTATTTTATAATTTAGTAGATTATTCAATTTTCATGAAATTTTTTAACATAAACATCAAGTATTTCTACATTTTTGAATTTCCTAACCTCATTTAATATATATTTAGGACTTCATTTGTTTTTTTAATATCAAAACTGCTAAATTTTTTCACCTTGATTTTCATTTTCACATATTGAAATAATTATTAGACATGTGTAAATCAATTTCTTATATTTTACCTTTAATTTGTATAATAGTTTTTTCTTCATCATTACTCTCTATTTTTTTTTTTTTTTACGTATTGAAACAATTATTAGATATGTGTCAATCAATTTCTTATATTTAACCTTTGCCTTTGGATTAAAGTTTTTTCTTAATTCTTTCTTTTGTTTTTCTTTTTAATTTATTTTCTAAAATTTGTTTTTATTTAATTTTTAATTAATTTATCAATGAATAAAATTCATTTTAATTAATGAATTAAAGTAAATCCAAAAACCTCTATAACAATTATTTATTAGTGAGAAGTTACAACTCATTCGCTTTCTTTTCAAATCTACATATCTCTCTATCTCCATCACTTTATATATGGAAGATGAAACTAATTCTAAATTATCCTCCTCTTTATAGTGCAATTATCATTATAATTCTATAATAAACATGGTATGAATGAATGTTTGTATATAAATTAAAGTATTTTTATATTATGTTGTTGAATTAATTTATTTTACAATTTATTATATTTTTAAATTTGTATGTTAGTTGAATTACATTTTTTGTATTAGGAATCAACATGTCATATATGAAAGATTTTAACATGAACATAAAGTATTTTTACATTTTTGAATTTCTCTATTTTATAACTTAGCATATTATTCAATTTTCATGAAAGATTTTAACATGAATATAAGTATTTTTACATTTTTGAATTTCTCTATTTTATCAATTTAGTATATTATTCAATTTTTCTTCTTCTATTATATGTTTATATTTTTTGTATTGGAAATCAACATACTATGGATGAAAGATCTAATAAAATTAAGATTTTGTATTATAATCATCACGTCATGGATAAAGAATTTCTAAATGAGCTTAAGGTATTTTAATATTTTTGTATTTTTTTTTATGTAAAGATGGATGTGAATAGGAAGTTTATTGTGCTAAGTTGTTTAATGAGGATTTTTGGCAATTAAGAAAGATAGTAGACACTCATAGTTGCATCAGAGAATATAATGTGAAGATGTTGAAGACTAAATGGTTGAGCAAAAGGATACATAACTCACTTAAATTCAACCCTAAAATGAAGAATAAGGACATAACGTAAAAGGTACAAAAGAAGTGGAATGTGGAGGTCAACAAGCCCAAGGTCATAAGAGGAAGGTTTGTAGTTAGAGACTGTTAATCAGAAAATAGTCAAACGCATTTGTTGTGAATAATTTACATCCATAGAATAGGAAATTAGTTATTATGAGTTGTAATTAGTCATTATGAGTTATAATTACCTGTAATTATCGACACTATTATATATAGTATCAAATGCAATGAGAAAGACATCAAGCCAGAATTTGTGACATGGTATCAGAAGGTTCGATCTAACCTGTGAATCCTTGTTCTCTTGGCTGAATAGTGACACCCCACTGGGTCACTCTTGAAATCGTGTTTCTTGTTTACATTTCTCGAAATCGCGTTTGTTGTACCCCAAAATTTTCCCTCTCCTTTCTCAAGATATTTATCACCAAAGATCTCAAATGCTCAAGGGTTCTCAAGAGTTTGATCAAACAAGCTCACCTCCAAAGCACTGAGCCTCCAAATTAGGGTTTTGACTAAGAATGACTGATCATTGACTTTTGACCTAATACATGACCTAATGGCTTGAAGCATAATCTCAAGGACTCAAACATAACATGTTGACCTAATTTCATGGCTCGAATCATTTTTCAGGATCAAGGGTTTGATAGTTGAAATTTGGATCAACTGACGAAAAATCAACCGATACACAAAAAGTCAAACTTTGACTTTTTGGTCAACATTGAATTTCAAAAATAAAAATTCATCAAGACATTCAAAAATATCAAACTTTGTCAACAAGAATCAAGAAAGTCAAGAGAGTCCATAAAAAGTCAAAGTTTCAAGACTTAGAAAAATTTCTAAGTGTTTTTAACCTTGACAATTTCATTACTTCATGACATTTTTTCACCAAGATGCAAGATGATTCAAACAAAACTTTTAACATGAAAGTTGTAGATATTGAGGAATTATACAACTTTTTATTAGAGGGTTGATGTTTAAAAAATGTTTAGATTTGAAGATACAAGCTCATGAAGTCATGACCTTTTTACAAAACACTTAGAGAAATTTTCAACAGGTTTTGGTCAATTTTTTATCTAACTTATTAATAAATTTTCACCTAGTTCTAAAATGATTTAGTCAAAGTGGTCAACATGAAAGTTGTAGATAATGTTTCAAGCTTTCCAAAACATTCAAGAGTATGAATTTATCATACTTGAGCTAGGAGATTCAAAGACATGAAGTTGGGCATCCATTCTTGAATTAAAAGTCATTTTGGTGAAGAACACATAATCCAATCCGCATGCTATGCTGCATAGTCCTATTTTGAAGGCCTCTAAACCTTTAAATCTATACATAATCAGAAGATTACACATACTTTTAAGCCATTACCCAAGTGTTTGGGCCATTGTCCAAAAGATCTTTCCATTTATAGCACAAAGGCACCATTGTCATTCTTGAAAAGCATGCTTTAATCACAATGTCAACTTCTTGAGCCTCTTAATGGTTTCTTTTGCACATACACAATGTCAAAGCAAGAAGCAACCATCTACAACCTGCAAAGCACTCCTAAAATCAGGCCATGTCCATATTGGAACTATGAAAAAGTCATGAACCCTCACTTACAATCCAACCAAGCCATAACTCCATAATTTGTAAACCAGATCAGCTCTTGCCTATAAATAGAGGGAGAATTTGCAAGACAAAGGGGGGGGGGGGGGGGATAAGAATAAAAAAAGGAGAGGAACAAGCCTTCAAAACACCTTTACTCTAAAAAAAACAGAATTATCCACAAAACCTCCATTTTTGAGCTTTGAAGTCCAAACCTTTGAATCTCTCAAATCTTGCAAGTTTTGCCCAAACAAACCACCCAAATACTCCACATACATTATATAGAAGTTGTTCAAGCACAAGAAGAACTTATGTAACATCATTATCACCATCTTCCAAACTCAAAAATAGTACCTTGTAACTTGACTTGGTTTGAGTGATTCAGCAACTTTCAGCATAAAGTGAGGATTGACATAACTTCAAGAAGATCCAAGGGAGCTCAATCAATCACCACTTTGCACCCGAAAACATCCATACGTGTTCTAAAGTTTTTACTTCAAGAGGTAAATTTTCTAAAACTGTAATATCCTTATCCATACATCATTTACATTCGTTTTCAAAAGGATACAACATGACAAATTAGAGAGAAAACTCAGCAAAAAGGCATGATAGGGGTTGACATGGGTGCCCATGTCACACGACACGGCCCGTGTCAATTCAGTTGAGTTGAAAATTTGGAAAAAAAGGTAGGACAGGGGCTGACACGGGTGCCCGTGTCACACGACACGGCCCGTGTCAACTCAACTGGGGTCAGAAACATGCAATGAGGTAGGACAGGGGCTGACACGGGCGCCCGTGTCACACGACACGGCCGGTGTCACACGACACGGCCGGTGTCACACGACATGGCCCGTGTCAATTCAGTTGGGATAAAAAACATGCGCAAGGCCAGGAACAGATCCTGACACAGGTGCCAGTGTCCAGTGACATGACCCGTGTAAGCCCAGGCTCTAGAAATCCTAATTTTGAGATTTTTGCTATGATTTCGGGTCATTAAGGTTACATTGGACATTTTGCATTGCTGAGAATTGACACTAACATTCAAAATTATTTTCTAAACAAATTAAATTAGACTTAGGTTGTATTATTTAATTTAAATTTTTAGGTGTTGATTATATAGTTCATTAACTTTTTTTGTAATTAAAATCAATTAGTTAATTATGTTAACTACTAAAACCTTTTTCCTATCAAAAAACCCTAAAAACAAATTTCCTTTTCCTCTTTACATTTTGTACATTCTATTTTTATTCATGTTCAATGGTTTGTAATAGTAATTAGGGCTTTATTGCTTTCCTTCCCTCATTTACAAGCTTGTATCCCCCATCTCCAAAGCGTTGTAATAGCGTAGGACATTTAAATTCCACAATTTATCACTTTCCTTATTATTGATAGTAATTAGGGTTTGTATGACAAGATTTAAAATCAAACATTAGACAACCCTAATTCAAAGACAACATACTTGGAAACAAAACACTTTGCATACTTGCACCTCTAGGGTAACCCACACTTGTTTCCTCGGATAAAAAACAGTCATGTCCCTCGAACGTGAGATGTTTTGGAAAAGACCCTCGATCAAAAGATCATAGTTCCTCGATGACCCTTCAATGTTGCCTTCGATAAATGATATTATTCCCTTATGACAATTGCTAAAGCATCTTACCTGTTGCCTTCTATGACTGTACGATGACCCACACCCGTCTCTCACATCCAATGATATGGCTCTCTATCAAACAATGGTAAAGTAGCACTATCTAGAGAAGGAGGAAAAGAACAAAGACTTCTTTGAGTAGGTAAATTGCTCATAATTTCTTGCTCACAAACAAAACCATTTCCACACCTCACACTTTCAAAACATTTGTCAAAACAAACATTTTGTATGCATTCTCAATGATACGAGAATCATTACAAAATGGCCTTACATTTGCATTTTCAAACATCTTTCCAAACATTCTCTTTCAACAAATATTTTCAAAGTCAACACTTTGTATGCATTCTTATAGAGACGATAATCATTATAAAGTTTTTCCAACGACGACACTTTTCAAAATATTTTCAAACAAACACATTCACAAAAGCATTTCAAAAGTGAGCTAGCAATTAAGAGCCCGTAGATAACTACAGATGAAAATGGTGCTAACACCTTCCCTTTTCATAACCTACCCCCCTAACTCAAGAAAATATCTCAAGAGGTATTTCCTGTTCTTTTCACCCTCTCCTTTATTGGATAAAAGAAAAGTCAGTGGCAACTCTTGCTATCCGCAACATTTGCGATAAAACGTAAAACACCAAGTCAGTTCTCCCATCGTATCACAACGTTTCTCAATTGAAATATTTCAATTGTAGTTTTATGATTTCTTCATTGTTGTTGCTTCGTGATCTTGATTCTGTGTTTATCGCAAGTTGTTTTGGTGATCGTTAATCATTTGGTGCTGCTAGCATACTGTGATTTGCGATTCTGTTTCTCGACAATTCTACTTCTCGGTGATTCTGCTTGGTGATTATTATTCTTGGTGATTCTGTTCGGTGATCGTGGTTTCATTGTTGGATTGTTGGCGATTCTCGGTCGTGGTTTCATTGTTGTCTTGTTGGTGTTTCTTGATCGTGATTTCATTTTTGATATTTCTCGATCGTGCATGTTTCTTCACCATTCGTTGGCTACTAAGTGGGGTTTCCTAGTTTGCTTATTTTTTTACTATTTATTTAATTGTTATTGTTAAATAAATTTATAAATAAAAAAAGCCAACCTATTTGTTGCACGTGCACATTGGATTTGAATTTCTCTTGTTATTTAAAAATACAAGGGGTTATAATATAATGGCTATGGAAAATGAAAATAATTTTTGTGTCCGTTTTACCGGCAAGAATTATTCCGCATGGGAATTTCAATTCAAGATGTATGTTAAAGGAAATGGATTATGGAATCATCTAGATGATGTTTCTAAGGCACCGACGGAGAAATCTGCTTTAGATGCGTGAGAAACTAAAGATGCTCAAATCATCACTTAAATTCTCAATAGTATTAATCCTCAAATGATCAATAATTTACGCTCTTTTTCAACTGCTCAAGAAATGTGGAATTATTTGAAGCGCATTTACAACCAGGACAATTCAGCAAAATGTTTTCAGTTGGAGTTAGAAATAGGCAACTACAAACAAGGTGATTTATCTATTCAAGAATACTATTATGGTTTTTTAAATCTCTGGGCAGAACACCCTGCTATTATACATGCTAATGTTCCCAAGACCTCTCTCACGATTATTCAAGAGGTTTACAACACAAGTGGACGAGATCAATTTCTCATGAAATTACGTCAAGAATTTGAAGTTGTCAGAGGTGCCTTGCTGAATAGGAATCTCGTTCCTTCTTTAGATACATGTGTTGGAGAACTTCTAAGGGAGGAACAACGTCTTATTACTCAAGGAGCCATGTCTCATGATACTACCATTTCCGAGCCCGTGACGGTTGCATATACTGCTCAAAGTAAAGGTAAAAGTCGTGATATGAGACAGGTTCAATGCTTTTCTTGCAAACAATTTGGTCATATTGCTCATAGCTGCAATAAGAAGTTTTGTAATTACTGCAAGCAACATGGTCATATCATCTCTGAGTGTCCTACACGTCCTCCACGACCAACACAATGTTCAGCATAGGCATTCCATGCAACTACAAATCATGTGGTCGGTCCTTCCACTAATGGCGCATCAAACAATAATGCTATACAACCTGAATTGATTCAACAAATGGTACTTTGTGCTCTTTCGGCATTAGGAATTAAGGGTAAGTCTTCTAATGTTTCTCGCCCATGGTTTCTTGATTCGAGCACATCCAATCACATGATAGGTTCTTCAGAGTATTTGCACAATTTACACTCTTATCATGGTAAACAGAAAATTCAAATAGCTGATGGTAATACTTTATCTATTACTGATATTGACAACATAAATTCTGATTTTCAGAACGTGCTTGTATCACCTGAACTTGCATCTAAGTTATTATCTATTGGTCAATTTGTAGATAAAAATTATGATGTTAACTTTTCTCGTGATGGTTGTCTTGTGCAGGAGTAGGTATCGGGGAAGGTGATCGCGAAGGGGCCTAAAGTGGGAAGACTGTTTCCACTCCAGTTTATTTCTAATCATATATCCCTTGCTTGTAATAATGTTTTAAAGTCTTATGAGGATTGACATAGAAAATTAGGTTATCCAAACTCTGTTGTTTTGTTCCATTTATTTAAAAATGGTTTGTTGGGAAATAAAAATGTTTCTAATGCCTCTATTTCATGTTCTGTTTGCAAATTGGCTAAGAGTAAAACACTTCCTTTTCCGTCTGGTGCTTATCGTGCTTCCACTTGTTTTGAAATGATTCATAGTGACGTATGGGGTATGTCTCATGTAGTTTCTCATTCTCACTATAAATATTTTGTCACATTTATTGATGATTATATTCGTTTAGTTTGGATATATTCCCTTCGGTCTAAATCTGAAGTGTTTTCTATGTTTAAGAAATTTTTGACATATGTTGAAACTCAATTTCAAGCAAGTGTGAAAAATTTTCGCTCTGACTCTGGTGGTGAGTACATGTCTCACATGTTTCAGGAATACCTTCAAAAAAAGGCATCTTGTCGCCACAATCTTGTCCTAATACCCCTCAACAAAATGGTATGGCAGAACGTAAAAATCTTCATTTGCTTGATGTAACACGCACATTGCTTCTCCAAGCTTCTGTACCATCCCGATTTTGGGTAGAGGCTCTTTACACAACTGTCTTCTTGATCAATCACCTTCCTTCTACGGTTATTAAACTTGATTATCCTTTCTTTCATCTTTTTAAAATTCATCCTGATTATAGTGCTTTACATACTTTTAGGTGTGTGTGTTTTGTTCACTTACCTCCTTTTGAAAGGCATTAGCTTGGAGAACAATCCGTTCAATGTGCATTTATGGGATACAGTCACTCTCATAAGGGATTTGTGTGTTATGATGTCACTAACCATCATTTCCGTATTTTTAGAAATGTGACATTTTTTATAATCATTTTATATTTCCCTGTGTTTCTCCTGTCATTAATGATATTGTTAATCTTCCTAAGTTTTCTATTATGCCTCAATCTATAGAACATTATAAACCAGGTCATGTATATGTCAGAAAACACAGGCAACAGGTTCCCACACCCCTTCCCGACACTGAACCGTCACCTGATCCTGTACCGGCTAAACCACAACATTCTGGTCAAATATCTCGCGCACCAAACAGTTATTCACCAGACAAGTATGATTCCTCACATACTTCTCTGACTGCCACACTCTCTAGCATATCTATTTCTACTTGTTACTCACAGACTGTTAAGGATGTGCGATGGATAAAAGCAATGAATGAAGAGCTTCAAGCTCTTCAAGAGAATTTCACATGGGATATTGTATCTTGTCCTCCTGATGTAAAACCTATAGGTTGCAAATGGGTGTATTGTGTGAAATTGAATTCTGATGGGTCTCTCAACCGTTACAAGGCTTGTTTGGCTGCATTAGGAAACAAGCGGGAATATGGAATTGATTATGATAAGACATTTGCACCGGTTGCCAAAATGACAATTGTCCGCTGTCGTACCCCAAATTTGTCCTACCTCAATAATTTTATTAAAATAGAAGAAATATTTAGTTAAGGATGGTACAACAGTATCTGATGGTCCATCCTTATCCAAGACTAGGAGTGTATTTTAATTTGCAAAAATGGGGATTTCTAAAGCAGAAAGACCCATGCATCCGTGAATCCATTCGCGAAGCATGTTGGCCAATGGCCCACGCGATTAAAAAATAAAATTATTTCGAATAATTATCAAGTTTTTAATTACGGTTGTTGTTAGTAAGAAGAGGGGGTGTGCTTATCAATTTATACACTCATATAAGGTTCTAATAAGACTAATGTTTTTTTGTGGTTTGGCATTATTATTGCTTTAGAAAAAAATATTGGTATTAAAACTTTTGTTATTTTAAAAATAAACAAAAATATATTTCTTTGTTAGAAATGTAATATATTTTTTGTTACTGATAAACCTTTTATTACAATAATGTTTTTGTTAAATATTACTTTTATAGTTTGTTTATTAAAGTTTTCTTTTGTTGTTTTGGAAAAAAGGCCAATTTGGCCAGTTGTATTAAAAATCTTTTTCTTGCTGTAATAAAAAAAAATGCTGCTGGACTGGATAAAAGAAATAACGCTGGTCCAATGCACTAACATCTAATATAACAATCATCACCAAAACTCACACGCGTTTTGTGCCAATTAACATCTACTGTGGAGATCTTAAACAAAATTAAATCTTACAGCATTAATTTACAGGATTAATCAATCAGTTACATTACAACAAAATCCAATATTCAAAATCAATTACAATATATTCTCAATCAATTACAACATGAAATCCAATACCTAACTCTTTCTAAATTTCCTAAACCTATGCTAATCTGTAACAACAAATTCACAAAACCCCAAATACTAAAGCCTATAAGTACTAAACGAAATTAACAGTGAAAGGAAGAAAAGGGGGGATTACAGAGGAATACAAAGAGAAGAAGTTGGAATCCAGAAAATAGACTGAAACCGCAAAGAAGACTATGAAGAACCAACCTTGGTTGTTGAAGAAGATGCAAAACACGGTTAAGGTTTCAACATCTAAAACCCTAACCGTGTGAACCGCCACCACTGACCATCTTGCCATCCACCACCATCTTCAACCTTTGCCAGAACCTGCAAATCAAAGGGGGAAAGAGATCAACGTTGAATCGGGACCAAGAGCTCGAAGTCAGAAAGTGAGAACGCGAGGGGTAAACATAACTTTTTTCTTTTTTCTTGACTGTTGGTTTGGGATTTGGTGGGTCGATTTACACCGGGTTAGATGGTTGCACCGCCGCCGTTAATGGGACGTTAGGGTTTGCAGAAGGGGAAAATGAAGAAAGATTATGTGGGTGTTACGAGAGAGAAAGATGAGTTTGTTGTAAAACTGAAATGTATAAAATGATTAAGACAAATGTTATAATCCGTTGTCATCCAGTGCCCGTGCGTTCACCATAAGTAACATGTTCCCTCGTAACTATCCGCGTGATATCGATCTGACGGGCGTAGGCCAGGTCACCATGGTAGATCCCATACTCCATGCCACACACAATTACTCAGGCCCCTCTCAAACGTAATGGGCCTAAGCCCACTGATATTCGCGCCCCTCTTTTATTGTTTTGCTACAGCCCAAAACAACACCCCCCCTCTCTGGATGGACTCATATTGGGCCTAATTTCTATTATTATTCACAACCCCCTTATTTTACTTGTCAATAGAAATTACACCCCCCAGAGTTACTTAAATTATTATTATTATTTATTTCTTTTATATTATTTTTTATACTATATTTTATTCTTATTATTATTATTATATTATATTATTATCTTTTATTATTATTATTAGTAATTATTATTATTAATAGTAATTTTTATTATTATTTATTATATGAAAGTATTACTTATTATCATAAATAAATTATGTTTATTCAAAATTCATGCACATATTTTCTATATTATTGCATTAAAATATTTTTATCATGCATTAATCAAGACTTTTTGCAATTAATATTGTTAAAAATTGTTCAACAAATCTTAAATCCATTTTTCGCAATTAACTAACCTAATCAACTTTTTTTTTGCAAAAGGGTTTCAAACTAGTTTTGACTTACTACACACTCAGTCAAAATCTCGGCAATCACTACTCTTGACCGAGTGCGAAGTGATTCAAAATATGTTTGCAAACCCCTAAAAAACACTAACCCATACGAACTACGAATTGGGACTCTGATTCCTCATAAGAGGATACGTAGGCATACGATCAAAAATCGTGGCAAGTCTTTCTAATTAAAACTTAAAATCCAGTTTATCCCAAACCTAAACCTAGAGTCTAATATCCTTGTGAACAAGGTGGATGAAAGGTGCCTAACACCTTCCTTTCGTCTAATTGAGTCCGAAACCTAGAATCTCTGTCTGCGAATTAGGGTTTTCTGTTAGATTCCTTTCCCTAGGATAAAAACTAATAGTGGCGACTCTTGATTAAAAAACCAGTTGCCACAGTTGGCGACTCTGCTGGGGACTGTAACACCCTCTAAAACCCCAAATAAATTTTCGCAAATAATTAAAATTATAATTTCAGAGTACATGTATTAACGAGGATGTCACAATTCTCTTTTAATAAAAACAAGTTCCTGTCATGCATAACATAGAAGCAACTCATACATGTTTACACAGCGGAATAATTTAATTAACAAAACCAATGTTATAATATTTTTAAAATCATCAGGGATTAACACCTGGAAAATATCAACATCATATTATAACAAACATAAGGAAATAAACGAGTCTGACTAAAACAGCTCGACAAACAAACGTTCCCGGAGTTACAACTACCAGAGCATGACCCGGACAATACTTAAATGGAAATAAACTAGAAACAACAAGCCTTCGCCAAGCACCTGAACGAAGCTCCTCAATCTGAAATATTCAACAGTAAGGGTGAGCATCTCAACTATACATTTGATTATACGTTCATAACGATCAATTCAGAAAAATCATAAGCATCACCCAACAGTTAGCATGTTTCATAGTTTACGAAAACCTTTACAATTCATATGTTCATAATATATTACTTTTCGTACTTATAATTAACATCACACATCATTAACAATTTAGCAACAATACATGCATACGATCAATTAAATACAACATTGGAAAATCATCCATTCATGTTATATTCAATATAATGCAACACACCCATGCATGTGGTACCATTTTACCGCCCCATTAAATCTCGGGTCACGGATAACTCACCGTTCCATTATATCGCGGACACGGCTACCACCTCAACGTTCCATTAAATCGCGGACACGTATATTGGCCACCATGTTAATTCCACACAATGGGAATTAACAAATACAACATGATATGTAAAGTATGTAACACTCAGCATACTATTAACATCAAGAAAACATATCATGCAACATCAACAATATCAATCATAACAGGATATGGATAGTATGTAACCACTCAGCATACTATTAAACATCAACCAATCATATCAAGTTATATCATAATTCATGCTTGATAACATCATCTAAAAGCATGACAATAACATCCATGTAGTGTTGGTATCATAACATACAAACGTTATTCGATACAAGCATCAATCAACACTAGGAAATCAATAAACAGCATATTCAAAACATGTCAAACACTGCACATCAAAACAGGATCAATCCGTACATAACAATATCCATTTTGCATAACTCAAAGCAACACATCGATTGAAAACACAATTCCTTTCTACGTTAGTCAATTTCCAATCTTAAGGACAGCATTACTTCACTTAAGGTCTTATTTTTCAAATCATACACAACTCAGAATTTTCGTCTCAAAACATCCTATTTTATCAACAATTCTTTCATCAACAACAAGTTTATAAAATTGACCTTAAGTTACATATTACCCGTCCTTTAGGGAAATCCTAACAACATTGAGGTTATCCCTAGAATTACCTAAGGGAAACTCTCGATCATGCAAATATACTCCAAATCCACCATAGGAACCTAAAATCCTTAATTGATTCATAAAATTTGGGAACCTAAACCTTTTCTAACAAGGTTCAACCCTAAGGTTGTTGATCCCTAAGAACATCTAAAAATTGGGGTTCTCCCTACGATTATCCAAAATCAACCGTACCTAAACCCATAAGCAAAAGTAAATCGAGTAGTAGCCCCCCTTACCTTATCAAATTGCAGCTTCGAACTCTTGAGCGATTGTCCGTCGTTCTTCAGAGCTCCAATCCCAAATATCTCCAAACACCTCACTAAAATACATAACAACCAAATTCACTTATAAACATAAACACTTTCTCCAATAATCACTTATTAAAATAAGCTCTTAAAGCTACTTAATTCCTCATAATCATATAGAAAATTTCACTAGCTTTCCAACCCATCAAACGGCGCCTAAATCGGAGTTACGGTTCAAAAGTTATGGCCGAAACGATTTTTGGGAAAAACCTACCCGAGCATCACACAGAAGATCAACACGGGTGCCCGTGTTGTGCAACACGGCCCGTGTTGATGACTCTGCAACACCATATTTCACGTTTTTAAGCTTCCCAAAATCACCCCAACTCATTCCTAATCATCCCCAAACATCCTAAAACCATCAAAATCGAATTCCTATCATATAGCAATGATCTAAAGCATACAATAGGATCAATACCACATCAAAACCCAATCAATTCCATTCATGTTTCATCATCACAACAACCATGGCATCAAGAATCTATCATCCCTACAAATCCCTAACTCATATAGAATATATATCACAACTTATTCATAGTAAAAGAATGATCAACCCCTTACCTTGGATAATCTGCAGCTCCTGCAACTTCCTCGATCAATCTTCTCCTTCTTCTCCTTTCTCTTCTTTACACGTTCTCTGAGTTCCAAAATCCCAAAATCTCAGTTTTACGTGAAAGTGAGCAAAAGTGACATATAAGTCCCAAATAACATTTTACTTCACTTGTACCCCCTCTTTTACCAACAACATCATAGCCCAATAATCCTTATTTTTTTTCTACAATTATTTATAAAATAAATAATAATCCTTTTATTTTATATTAATCCAAATAAAATAATTTTATTGGTTTCAAATAAAATAACTCTTATTAAGATAATTCCAAATAAATAGAACTGGGGTGTTACAGGGACTCTCCTTAACCCTAGGTTTTAGGTCTCTTTTGGGTTTTTATTTTTATTTATTTATTTACATTAATTTATGTATCGCATTTTTTTATTTCTTGTCTATTTTTCTTTATTATTATATATTTACTATGTGGCGGGTTTTTATTTCAAAAAAATATTTTCGATAACCTTTAGAAAGAAGGTTCGTCTATTAGCTTAAGGGGTACATCATCCCTGCGATTTTACGTGACGACTTCGCCTAGAGTCGGTGGACTTCCAAAAAAGGAATACTTATCGAGAGATATACTCTTGACGAGTAGGACTTTGGAAGGACACTCATGACTCTTTGTAACGACCTTAACCTAAAATCTCATGACGAGACCTTTCACGACTTCGAGACGAAAGTTTCAGTCCGTAAAGAGGCTCCACCTAAGGGAGGCCCTTGTGCCTTTTCCCTCTGGTGTAATTCATGACACCCTTAAGGAAACCACCTTCTGGGAGGGCAGGATAACCGTGGGTCAAAATTAAGGAGCCTACCTTCTAAGGGTACTTATCACAAAACCCCGTCACTGAACCATACGTCCCTACAGGGGTACTTATTACAAAAATCCTGTCACTCAACCCTACACCTATGCATTCATACATTCCATATATTTATCATACATTTCATATATTCGTCATCCGTTTCTTGCTATTTGTCTTATTCACAGGAAATATAAAAGATAGTAATAAAATCAAGATCTCGGTGACTGTCTTTAAAAATGGATACTGAAGGAAACAACTCGTCCGTGTCAGTGCGCTAAACATGTCTGAAATCAAAGCCACAAAAGGGAAATAATATGCTGAAGACTTTCTCAAGCTTTGTCAAGCAAAGGTGGATGGTTTTAGGAGCAGATATCTGCAAGTGCATCTAGAAGACTTATTTCCCTTGGCTTAATTTCACGTAAATAAAGTTCTGGTTTAAGATTGTAATATTTTTCAATATCTGAATTATGTTACCTTCAATAACGGAATTTTGTTTCCACATCTCGTTTGCGTATCTGTTTTCAAGTTGATCACCGAGTGACAATAATAAGAGAAAGACAAATACATACCTCTGATCGGTGAAAATAGAACTGACTATTTTTTAAGCTGGTTCGCGAAATGTCGCGGTAAGCAAGAGTCGCCACCGTCTTTTATGTTCTCCAACAAGGAAAGGACAAAAGCACAGCAAAATTCCTTTTCGAGATGTTTCTCGGTTCGGGAGGTAGATTATAGAAAGGGAAGGTGTTAGCACCCTTTCTATCCGTGGTTATCCACGGGCTCTTAGGTACTTGCTCTTATGTTTTCAAAAATTGTTTGCTTTTCAAGTGTGTGTGGGTTTTGAAAAAGTTTCGTTTGAAAAATTTCTAAGTAACTCTTGTATCTGTCCTCAAGAGTGTATGAAAAATTTGTTTGAAAACTTTTAGAAAGTGTAGGTGTGAAAAGATGTTTTTGTTTTTAGAAAGAGAGCAAGTACCCAGGAGAATCTACCTACTCTAAGGAATTAGGCTGTGTGAGAGTCCTTTAGATAGTGCTATCCCATCATTGAGAGGTAGGTAGCACCGTCATTGGAGGTATTCGGGTCAATTCGATTATCGGGACATGTGTGGTCACCAAAGCAATGGTAGGACACTTTAGCGGTAACCCTAATGTCCTAGATCCTTTTTATCCGAGGCAACCGTTTCGAGGCAACTGGATCTTAGACAGGAGGACAACCTCTAAAACACCCTATACTTGACGACCACGTTCGAGGCAACCAGTGAGGCGTACCCTAGGAGTGGCATGTGCATGTGTGTTGTTTTCATGTTATATTATCTTATACATGTATCATGGTGATCTACGAGTTGTTTTTTAATCATCCAAGTCTTGCATGCATATTAACAGTTAAGAGTGCGGAAAATAAAGTGCGGAAAGGTAAATCTACGCTATTACAAGGCGCGGGTCTATACATCGCCAAAAACAAAAACCCGTTTTGGAAATAAATGCGGAAAATTAAATAAAGCGATAAACCCTAATTAATTATTACATCCTTGGAAACAGTTACATCAATATGATAAAAAGGAATTAAAGCGCGAAAAGAAATTAAATCGGGACGTCCTTAGGGTTTTGACCCTTTTTGAGAAAAGAATTGAAATTGTCCTTTTTTGCAATTAATTTAATATTAAACCTAAACCTAATCAATTATTTAATTAAAAGAAAAAAAATGTTTTTTTTTCTATTTTTTATACTTTAATGAAAATAAAAAGAAAAGAAATTAAAAATCAAGAAAAAACCCTAATTCTAACCTATTTTATTTATTATGAAAAAAGATTAAAATTAACTAATTAAACTAATTAATTTGTTAGTATTTTATTTATAAAATAAATTAATAATGAAATTAATACATAATAATAAATATTATAAATATTTGTTTTCTGAATTAATTATTAAAATAGCTATTTGTTAGTTAAATAATAATAATTAATAATTATAAAAAGGAAATAAAAAGAAAGCAAAAAGAAATAGAAAGAAAACCAGGGGGGTTGATGGACCCAATGGAGGTTTGAAGAAGCAATTTGGCCCATTAAGAATCAAGCCTGCTTTGACTTTCTGGATAGTCTACGTTGGCTTTGACTGGGGAACATGATGGTCAACACTTCATAGCCCTTGGATTGCTGATTATGAACACCTGGCGCTTGGATGGTTGAGGTGTATGGTGGAACCATTAGAAAGCGCTGCACGGGAATTTGTTAGAAAAAATAGAACAAGTATCTTGGGGGACCTGGGAATCGAACCCAGGTCCCAATGCTTACCAGACACATCATCTCCCACTAGGCCATTGCGTTGCATCTGTTAACATAATGATGAGTAATTATAATATAGCAAAATTAATTCATATGTTATCCAAACAAAAAGCGCGCGTCTCGTTCAAACCAGCCAATCTTGTATCAACACGCAATCATCTTCTTCCTTTTGCCTGTAAAAACAAAACAAATAGCGGGGGTTTTTAACCCCCACAATATGGAACAGCCAAAAATAGCGAATAGAAATCCACGCTATATAAATAGGGCGCGAGGGTTGGATTTGATTCGTCTGGCCTTGACGAATTCAACCATAGGCTTTATTAGTCCTAATTTTGCTTATGCTGTAAAACCCTAATTTTGAAGCTTGAAAAACCTAGAATTCTCCAATGGCAGTTTTCGTTTCAGGGCACCATAATCAAATTAATTTGTACCATTAGCTTCAGAATGGTGTTAGCAATGCAAAGCAATGATCATAACATGTTAATGATACATAAAACTTGAGTTTCGATTATGGAAAAGAATGGGCAAACCGTACGACTGTTCTTGGGATTCTTTGGGTGTTAACACTTGATTTTGATTGCAATGCGTTCCTGAGTGTCCCAGCAAGGTGTTGGAATCAAGAAAAGGCTTTGAATTGGCCTGGAAGGTTGAATTCAGTTTTGACTTTGTTCTTGATTTTTTGGAATTGGTTTGTGGCTTTTTGCAACAGCTTGCCCGTCCACAGCATTAGGTTTAGGTTCTGTATATGTAGTAGAATGGAATTAGGGTTCAATCTTTGTCCAAGAATCCATGAAATAATGTTTTCAATATTTGATTTCAATCAAATCTTTTTGCACATTTTTGATTGACAAAACTTGCTAAAATTGGATATTTTGGTCCCCTTGATGTGTACACGAGATCTTCAGCTCTTGTAGGTCATATTTGCTTCATGAAAAGATTGCAAAACCATATCTTGATATTTTCCTACAATTAAATGAATTAAATGAATTAAAATTGATTAAAAATTCAATTAATTAATAAAAAATAAGAAAATAATTCAATTTAATCTCAATGGGTCGTTCATAAGCCTTGGATAAAGTTTCAAGAAGGAATTTGAGGCCCATTAGCAAAAATGTGGTGTTTTGAGCAAAGTTGACTTTTGCAAATTCACAAAAATTTCCCAACTTCTCCAATGCATATATTGCTCAATTTTGATCATATGAACATGTTCTTTGACATTTTGGAAAGTTCTTGAAGTCCTCTAACCAATGCCTTTGGTCCCATGTCATTTGGATTTACCAATCTCAAGTTATGGTCTTTGACTTAAAGTGCATTTTTGTTGACTTTTGAAATTGACCTATAATGTAGAAATTGATAACTTTTTGTGAGAGCATTTCTTGGACTTGTAATGTGAAGATGAGTTGTAGGAAATGTTATCCCCTTAAAAATGAGCATTGGATGGGATTTTTCTGATGAACCATGAAAAAGTTATGCCCTGGTCAAGTTACAGTTGACTTTTCAACTGTCCAAAAATAGCAACTTTTGCATCTTTGATGATTTTTGAGCCATGCTTGTGGAATCATGATCAAGACTTAATCAAATGATGATTGTGGCCTCAAAATAAGATGTTGACCAAAAATTCTGACTTTTGACTGCCAAATGACCATTTTGCCCCTACAGTTGACTGTGAAGCAAATAGGGCTTTTGACTGTGCAATTTGATGCTGTGAGCTATGACACTTGGCATGTAGATGCTTGGAAATGTATATAGGCCTATGGGACTTGATTGAACCATTGAAAACCTCAAATTCCTTGGGAGAACCAAAACCCTAATTTTGACTGGCTTATGAGGCAGTTGGACTGTGCAACCCTTGAGAAATCTTGAACCAGTTAAAGATGATTCTTGATAAATCCTGAAGAATATGGGAGGGTAAATTTTGGGGTACAACAGTTTCCCCTGTTCAATCTTCTTATACCTGAGGATGTAGATTGACTTATGTGCCTTTCGTGATCCGAAGGTGGAAGATGATTGAACACTAGAGTGCCCAGAAATTTGCACTCGCATAGTGGAGTATCAGCAATGTGATGTCGAGAATGGGCTTACAGATGCCATTTGGAGAGATGATGGATAAGAGGATGGGCTTATAGATGCCATATGGAAATATGACAGAATCGTTTCGGGAATGGGCTTATAGATGCCATTTGGAGACTGTTGGTAGGTGGATGGGCTTATAGATGCCATCTGGAGATTGTCTGTTGGATTGTAATTTTTGTAAGTTGAAACAGGGAACCTGTGTAGGGTTGCCTGCTGATAAGCTCGTGTAAAACTGCATCTTTGAAGGAAGGAGACCTGTGTAGGGTTGACTGATGACGAGTCCGTGTAAAACTGCATCTTTGAAGGAAGGAGACCTGTCTAGGATTGACTGATGACGAGTCCGTGAAAAAATGCATCTGGGGCTGAGAGGGAAACCTGTGTAGAGTTTCTTGATGACGAGTCCGTGTAAAACTGCGTCCGGAGTTGAGAAGGAAACCTGTGTAGGGTTTACTGATGACGAGTCCGTGTAAAACTGCATCCCTGGAAATGGAAAGGGAACCGATGTAGGGTCGCCTCATGATGAGTCAGTGTAAAACTTCATCCTGGAAGTAAGAAAACCTGGGTAGGGTTTCTGATGACGAGTCCGTGTAAAAACTTCATCTTTGGAAAGAGAGAACCTGTGTAGGGTTTCTTGATGACGAGTCCGTGTAAAACTACGTCTGGAGAGAGAGAACCTGTGTAGGGTTTCTTGATGACGAGTCCGTGTAAAACTACGTCTGGAGAGAGAGAACCTGTGTAGGGTTTCTTTGGGATAAGTTCGTGTAAAACTTCTTGAGGACCCGGGGTAAGGTTACCTTGGGATAAGTCCGTGTAAGACTTTGGGAGGAACCGGTGTAGGGTTACCTTGAGATAAGTCCGTGTAAGACTTCTGGAGGAACCGGGGTAAGGTTACTGCAGGGTAAGTTCGTGTAAAACTTCTTGATGAACCGGGGTAAGGTTATCTTGAGATAAGTCCGTGTAAGACTTCTGGAGGAACCGGGGTAAGGTCATCTTGAATCTTCCCACTTTTGATGCCCGCTTCAATTCTTTCCCCAGTCAAGAGCAGATCTGTAAACCCAGCAGAAGAATTCCCAATCAGATGGTTGAAGAACGGACCAGACAGGGTCCCCAAGAACATGTCAACGAGCTCACAGTCAGTCAAAGGTGGCTGCACCCTTCCAGCAAGGTCTCTCCACTTTTGCGCATACTCCTTGAATCCTTCACCCGTCCCTAGTGACATACCCTGGAGTTGGGTACGCGTAGGAGCGAGGTCGGAATTGTACTGATCCTGCTTGTAGAACACAGTAGCCAAGTCCTCCCAGTTACGAATACTGGCTCCATCTAGCTGATAGAACCATTCGAGTTGAGTCCCTGAAAGACTGTCCTGGAAGAAATGGATCCATAAGTTCTTGTCTGCAGTGTAAGGTTGGATCTTCCTTACGTATGACCGGAGGTGCAGCTTAGGACAGGAAGCTCCGTCGTACTTTGCGAAGGCAGGTGCCTTGAACTTGTGGGGAATCACTACCCCAGAGGATAGACCTAGATCTTCGAAGTCCAGGCCGGGCACTTTCTATATCTCCATAGCACTTAACCCGTCTTCGAGCTGTTTGTACTTATCCTCAGCTGGAGGGTACTGTTCATCATTGTAATCGGTCTCGTTGTCGGAGACCACTGGACTAGGTACCTCTCTCCCTTGTGGGCTGTCTTTCCCAGCAGATGGGGTGGTCAGCTCAGCCTCATTTTGTGATCCATTCCCATATCTGCGTCTAGGGTTGAATAAAACAGTCCTCTTCTTCTTCTTTTTCAAAAGCAGAGTCTTCAATTCCTGTTGTCCCTGGGCTAAGCTCATGACCAGCTCTTGAAACTGGGCATTCTGGGCCTGGAGGGCTTTGATAGCTTGTTCATTGGATGATTCAAGATTCATGATGATTGCTGAAATAAACAGCGAAGAAGGTAAGTGGCCTGTAACAAGGGTACCTGTAATGTAATGATATATATGTATGCATGCAATGTTTTCAAGGATCTCGTGAGGTAAACAAGAAAATTGTTAGCATCTGAGTTTTGTAGCTTGATTGAAGGAACTTCATGTTGTTGAGAGCCCTTCTTCAAGAGTCAAGGCTCACCATATCTAGTGGGTCATAGCCCCTGACTCAAACAGTCATGTTTTGATCTCCAGACGACCTTGGCTAGAGGAAAATAAATCCCCTTTGCCCCTTGCTAGACATGTTGGTTCATCATGACCTGCATCACAAACCCTTGAGATCCTTGAAATGGATTAGTCCTTATGCAGGATGTATGCAATGGTATGATGTTATGCTATGCATGGAGTGATGTAAGTAGGCCCTGTAATGAGTCCCAATTAAGGACTGTAAACAAAACCTGCGAGGAACTCATGTGTCAGATAACAAGCATATGTAAGTAGTCAAGTTTGAAGGCACACAAGTCACACATAAGAGCCCTTAGAGTTTAGCCCAACATGAAGTTTAGGTACTACCCTCTTTCATTTTTGTTGGTTAAGACCTGTCCTAGAAAATAGTAACCGGGTTCTAGAGGATCTCAATATCATCGACTACCCTCAATCGGTCATAACTCCAGCGTCGCAATCTTTTCTTGCGGCCAGAACCATCGCAAGAGTTTAGCCTCAATGAGTGTAGCATACTGCTACTGTTCTATGGCCAAGTTGGGTCAAATTAGGGTTCTAAGGTCGGTTGGTGCTTAATGACTCCTCAGAAGACCCATATTCTCCTCGTTGCAACACAAGGGATATCGGTACAGACCAAGGTGTCACACCAACGTAGCCACTGCTTCACCCGTGTCGGTCTACGCCGGACAGGTCCCTCACAACTTATGCTACCTAAAAAGGGTATTCCCTAGATCCGGGTTAGGATCTATGAAACTCCGATGCAATGCCCACAAATATAAAAGCAATCAAGGCATACAATTGAAAACATAAGAGTGGTCTAATCCTAAGGTACACCCCACTTATTAAGATTCCCCAGCAGAGTCTCCAGTTCTGTGATCGGTGGAAATAGAACTGACTGTTTTTTAAGCTGGTTCGCGAAATGTCGCGGTAAGCAAGAGTCACCACCGTCTTTTATGTTCTCCAACAAGGAAAGGACAAAAGCACAACAAAATTCCTTTTCGAGATGTTTCTCGGTTCGAGAGGTAGATTATAGAAAGGGAAGGTGTTAGCACCCTTTCTATCCGTGGTTATCCACGGGCTCTTAGGTACTTGCTCTTATGTTTTCAAAAATTGTTTGCTTTTTAAGTGTGTGTGGGTTTTGAAAAAGTTTCGTTTGAAAAATTTCTAAGTAACTCTTGTATCTGTCCTCAAGAGTGTATGAAAAATTTGTTTGAAAACTTTTAGAAAGTGTAGGTGTGAAAAGATGTTTTTGTTTTTAGAAAGAGAGCAAGTACCCAGGAGAATCTACCTACTCTAAGGAATTAGGCTGTGTAAGAGTCCTTTAGATAGTGTTATCCCATCTTTGAGAGGTAGGTAGCACCGTCGTTGGAGGTATTCGGGTCAATTCGATTATCGGGACATGTGTGGTCACCAAAGCAATGGTAGGACACTTTAGCGGTAACCCTAATGTCCTAGATCCTTTTTATCCGAGGAAACCGTTTCGAGGAAACTGGATCTTAGACAGGAGGGAGACCTCTAAAACACCCTATACTTGACGACCACGTTCGAGGCAACCAGTGAGGCATACCCTAGGAGTGGCATGTGCATGTGTGTT
Source organism: Vicia faba (assembly GCA_948472305.1). Taxonomy (NCBI): domain Eukaryota; kingdom Viridiplantae; phylum Streptophyta; class Magnoliopsida; order Fabales; family Fabaceae; genus Vicia; species Vicia faba. The sequence continues at coordinate 1,297,332,361 of OX451736.1, forward strand.
GTTTTCATGTTATATTATCTTATACATGTATCATGGTGATCTACGAGTTGTTTTTTAATTTTCATCCAAGTCTTGCATGCATATTAACAGTTAAGAGTGCGGAAAATAAAGTGCGGAAAGTAAATCTACGCTATTACAAGGCGCAGGTCTATACATCGCCAAAAACAAAAACCCGTTTTGGAAATAAATGCGGAAAATTAAATAAAGCGATAAACCCTAATTAATTATTGCATCCTTGGAAACAGTTACATCAATATGATAAAAAGGAATTAAAGCGCGAAAAGAAATTAAATCGGGACGTCCTTAGGGTTTTGACCCTTTTTGAGAAAAGAATTGAAATTGTCCTTTTTTGCAATTAATTTAATATTAAACCTAAACCTAATCAATTATTTAATTAAAAGAAAAAATGTTTTTTTGTATTTTTTATACTTTAATGAAAATAAAAAGAAAAGAAATTAAAAATCAAGAAAAAAACCCTAATTCTAACCTATTTTATTTATTATGAAAAACGATTAAAATTAACTAATTAATTTGTTAGTATTTTATTTATAAAATAAATTAATAATGAAATTAATACATAATAATAAATATTATAAATATTTGTTTTCTGAATTAATTATTAAAATAGCTATTTGTTAGTTAAATAATAATAATTAATAATTATAAAAAGGAAATAAAAAGAAAGCAAAATGAAATAGAAAGAAAACCAGGGGGGTTGATGGACCCAATGGAGATTTGAAGAAGCAATTTGGCCCATTAAGAATCAAGCCTGCTTTGACTTTCTAGATAGTCTATGCTGGCTTTGACTGGGGAACATGATGGTCAACACTTCATAGCCCTTGGATTGCTGATTATGAACACCTGGCGCTTGGATGGTTGAGGTGTATGGTGGAACCATTAGAAAGCGCTGCACGGGAATTTGTTAGAAAAAATAGAACAAGTATCTTGGGGGACCTGGGAATCGAACCCAGGTCCCAATGCTTACCAGACACATCATCTCCCACTAGGCCATTGCGTTGCATCTGTTAACATAATGATGAGTAATTATAATATAGCAAAATTAATTCATATGTTATCCAAACAAAAAGCGCGCGTCTCGTTCAAACCAGCCAATCCTGTATCAACACGCAATCATCTTCTTCCTTTTGCCTGTAAAAACAAAACAAATAGCGGGGGTTTTTAACCCCCACAATATGGAACAACCAAAAATAGCGAATAGAAATCCACGCTATACAAATAGGGCGCGAGGGTTGGGTTTGATTCGTCTGGCCTTGACGAATTCAACCATAGGCTTTATTAGTCCTAATTTTGCTTATGCTGTAAAACCCTAATTTTGAAGCTTGAAAAACCTAGAATTCTCCAATGGCAGTTTTCGTTTCAGGGCACCATAATCAAATTAATCTGTACCATTAGCTTCAGAACAGTGTTAGCAATGCAAAGCAATGATCATAACATGTTAATGATACATAAAACTTGAGTTTCGATTATGGAAAAGAATGGGCAAACCGTATGACTGTTCTTGGGATTCTTTGGGTGTTAACACTTGATTTTGATTGCAATGCGTTCCTGAGTGTCCCAGCAAGGTGTTGGAATCAAGAAAAGGCTTTGAATTGGCCTGGAAGGTTGAATTCAGTTTTGACTTTGTTCTTGATTTTTTGGAATTGGTTTGTGGCTTTTTGCAGCAGCTTGCCCGTCCACAGCATTAGGTTTAGGTTCTGTATATGTAGTAGAATGGAATTAGGGTTCAATCTTTGTCCAAGAATCCATGAAATAATGTTTTCAATATTTGATTTCAATCAAATCTTTTTGCACATTTTTGATTGATAAAACTTGCTAAAATTGGATATTTTGGTCCCCTTGACGTGTACACGAGATCTTCAGCTCTTGTAGGTCATATTTGCTTCATGAAAAGATTGCAAAACCATATCTTGATATTTTCCTACAATTAAATGAATTAAATGAATTAATATTGATTAAAAATTCAATTAATTAATAAAAAATAAGAAAATAATTCAATTTAATCTCAATGGGTCGTGCATAAGCCTTGGATAAAGTTTCAAGAAGGAATTTGAGGCCCATTAGCAAAAATGTGGTGTTTTGAGCAAAGTTGACTTTTGCAAATTCACAAAATTTTCCCAACTTCTCCAATGCATATATTGCTCAATTTTGATCATATGAACATGTTCTTGGATATTTTGGAAAGGTCTTGAAGTCCTATAACCAATGCCTTTGGTCCCATGTCATTTGGATTTACCAATCTCAAGTTATGGTCTTTGACTTAAAGTGCATTTTTGTTGACTTTTGAAATTGACCTATAATGTAGAAATTGATAACTTTTTGTGAGAGCATTTCTTGGACTTGTAATGTGAAGATGAGTTGTAGGAAATGTTATCCCCTTCAAATGAGCATTGGATGGGATTTTTCTGATGAACCATGAAAACGTTATGCCCTGGTCAAGTTACAGTTGACTTTTCAACTGTCCAAAAATAACAACTTTTGCATCTTTGATGATTTTTGAGCCATGCTTGTGGAATCATGATCAAGACTTGATAAAATGATGATTGTGGCCTCAAAATAAGATGTTGACCAAAAATTCTGACTTTTGACTGCCAAATGACCATTTTGCCCCTGCAGTTGACTGTGAAGCAAATAGGGCTTTTGACTGTGCAATTTGATGCTGTGAGCTATGACACTTGGCATGTAGATGCTTGGAAATGTATATAGGCCTATGGGACTTGATTGAACCATTGAAAACCTCAAATTCCTTGGGAGAACCAAAACCCTAATTTTGACTGGCTTAGGAGGCAGTTGGACTGTGCAACCCTTGAGGAATCTTGAACCAGTTGAAGATGATTCTTGATAAATCCTGAAGAATATGGGAGGGCAAATTTTGGGGTACAACAATACCCAAATGAATAAGAAATTTAAAACAAGAAACCATTTCATATTCATACACATTCATTCACATGCATGCATTCACGAACACCTACATATCATATCAAAACTCATTTTTCAAAAAACATATCTCCAGTTGAACCATTGGTAGAAGAAGATCTCCACCTCCTTGGCCTTCATATCAAACAAGGGCCTATCAACAAAAAGCCATGGAGAAAATCTAGGAAACTCAGGCTGCATTCAAAGAGGATCTTGACCAAGTAAAGGTTGATGTCACTTCAATGAAAGGATATCTGAGTCAAGTTTTCCTAGCTTTGAAGAATATTATCGACAGGCAAGACCAGATTCCCATGGCAGCTTTTGGAGAAGTAGCTCAGACTATTGGTGCATCAAGCGGTCGCCAACTAAGGAAAGAGTCAGAGGCAGGACTCCAGAAATCCGTCATGGCCCAGCAAGAAGCTGAGACTGAAGGGTTTGTCCCACCGCCGCCAAAAGCAAGGGCATCTCATACCCTACAGATTCCAACCAATAATGCAGACGACTACTTAGACATACAATACGGAGACCATGACCCAGAGGATGCCAACCAAGCGCCCTTAAAGACGACTGGTACTTATGTTGTTGATAATCCATTGGTAATAAATCAGTATAAAGCTCTGGAGGAAAGATTAAAACTTGTGGAGGGCTTTGACGCTTTCGAAGTAGACGCTCTCGAAATGGGCCTAGTTCCTGATGTGGTGATTCCACCAAAGTTCAAAGTACCTGACTTTGAAAAATACAAGGGGCTCACTTGCCCAAGAAATCATCTCTGCATGTATTGCAGGAAGATGCATGCCCATGCCCACAATCAGAAGCTGATGATTCACTATTTTCAAGATAGCCTAAGTGGGGCATCTTCAGACTGGTATATGCAATTGGAGCGAACACATATTCGAACCTGGGCAGATCTAGCTAATGCTTTCCTAAAGCATTACAAATATAACCTGGACATGACGCCTACCCGCATGCAACTCCAGAATTTTTCCCAGAAGAAAGAAGAGTCCTTCAAGGAGTATGCTCAAAGATGGAGGGATTTGGCATCCTGTGTGCAACCACCACTATTAAAGAAGGAATTAGTAGACACGTTCATGGGAACTTTGCACGGGCTGTATTATGAGATAATGGTTGGAAGTATCTCTTCAGGGTTCTCAGACCTAGTAACCATCTGAGAAAGAATCGAGACTGGGATAAAAAGTGGGAAGATATCAGGGGGACCATCAAACGCTCCCTACAATTCAAAGAGGCATGCTTCAAACCTCCCCAAAGGAAAAAAGGGAGAAATTAATTTTGTAGCACCACAACCCAGGGTTTAACAACCATTAGTGACCCCCCTATGGAAATAGCAAGGCATAAGGCCACCCAGGATATTTGATCCACTCCCTATGCCACCTAACCAATTATTGCAACAGCTAGTTAAGGCATCCTTAGTGGAGCTCAAGCCTCTAGCTCCTCCAGTCGGTCCATTCCCACGAAGATACGATGCCAACGCCAGATGCAAGTATCATGATAATTCTCCTAGACATACCATAGAACGGTGTTGGCCTTTCAAACACAAGGTGTAGGATTTGTTGGATTCTCAAGACATCACTTTCGATAAGCCCAACATCACATCAGACCCTACATCGTTGCATGATGGGCTAACAATAAATGAAATTGAAGTAGTCACTGACTCTGGGGAAAGCAGACAAGCAAAGACCCCGATAAACTCGCTGAAAGAATATCGGTTGGAATATGGACTCCCACTAGAACACAATGAAGCTTTTGAAAGATCTCTACAAAGGCTAAGGGACCAAGGGATAGTCCAGTTCGGACAAGACCCTAAAGAAAAACATAAAGCTACTCTGAAGGGCGAAGCACATTTTCCTCCAATCCAAGAGACTTTTGTCAGCAATGGAGTAGTGCATGGCGGACATGTGGCAAAAATATCCAACAAGGCCAACACCAAAGGGGCAACTGAATTCATCCAAGAATGCGCCCCAGAAGAAAAAACTCAAAAGATGGACGACCATGGAGATTCCTGAGATCATTTTCTTTCCTAATTAATTTTTCTTGTTTTCGGAAGAACCTATGTCAAGCCCGAGGCATAGGGGTTGCTTGTAAGGGTTTACCTGTTTTGTTTCAGACAATATTTACGATTAATAAAAGTTATGTTTTGTTATCAATCAAGATCCCTATCTTTCTCTTGCATTTATATCTTAAATTTTTTAAAAAATGGCAATACTTTCTCTGCACATGCATTTTCAAATATTCATATACTAAATCTGCACCAAAACATGATAAAGGTGCAAGTTCATGCCCAAAACCACCGATAATGCTACTCTGTGATCCGATATAATTTTGATGCTCCTATCAACCAAGCTAAAGAGGAAGATGATAAAGATCTTGAACTCTCTGAGAAAATGGCGAGGGAAATAAAAATAAAAACTAACAATACACAACCATATCAAGAGGCTATTAAGACCATTAATCTGAGCACAGGGGAAGACCCGGAAGAAACTAAGCTAAGGGGAAATGTAAAGAGCGGAGCCATAAAGAAGCTGATCAAGTTATTGTGCATATCTATGAAAATAGGCCAAAGCTAAATACAGATAGTGCTATAAAAATAAGCAACTACGAAATACCAAGATCTGACGAAGAACCCGAGCCAGGGGCACATTAGATATCCATGTTCGACGAAGCTTCAAATACACCGGAACACGATATAGGGGCAGTATTGACTTCTCCAGAGAATGCTCACAAGACATATGTCAAGTCAACGGTGAACGAGATACTAAACATCCAAAACTGGTTCCATATCGAGATCATGTTTTGAAAACTGATTGCGGAATTCACAAAATCATTTTCAGTCACGCCCTGCCAACTATATCGTCTATATTCAAAGTAACTTGGTTAAACCACGAATCGTGTATTACAATCAGACACTCTAAAGATCCCGCACATTGCCTTGCTATCAAAGAAAGATCGGATGATAGTCCTTGGTTCTACGACATCATGAAATACCTCGAAAAACAAGAACATGCCTCCAACATCGACAAACGAACTCTACGAAAATTAGCATCGAAATTCTTTCTGAGTAACAATGTACTGCACAAGATGAACCAAAACATGTTATAGTACTCAAAACGATTCTGCTACCTTGCCTCAATTCACGTGGTAAATGGACACCCAACCACGAAGGTCTAGTCAAAACAGCATCCTCCGGTGGTCTTATCCCCACAACAATGGATGGAGAAGAGCTACCACACCCGACAAACTCAAACCCAGTTAGAAAACACAATGTATAAGAAGCTCGCTAAGCTCAAACTTTAAAAAGGCGACTTAGGCAAAAAGGAGCATCCCGGTGGATCGAAAACCCTAAAGGGCGATCCAGGCAAAAATTAGGGGCATATAAACAAAAAAATAGCCCAGTGGATTGAAAACCCGAAAGGGAAATCCAGGAAAAAGTTAGAGATTTCATACAAAGAAATAAAGAACAAAAAGACTGCGATCTAAGAACTGTGACTACAAACCACAAAGGGAGAGATGGATCTGAATCGTACAACTCAGAAGCAAAAGAGATAAGATCATTAAAAGGATATTGGGGGACAACAACATCAATTATCATTTTTATTGCCATTTACAATTGTAAAACTTTCTGTAATCACCTCTTTCTAGGAATTGCATCTTGTATTCTCGCCTATTTAAAGGCATATCAATAAAACATTTGCTTTCTTTGCATTTTTCAAATTGCGTTTTTTCTTTTCTCAGACTTGTTTACAAAATACTACGAACATTACTTGTAAATAATGTCTTGAAATCATTTCGGGGAATTAACAAAATAAAAGTATTTGAAAAAACATAAAAAAAACATTTTGGTTAGAAAAATATCAAAAGAAAATCCACGTCTACGTCCACGCACATGGCTACTCCTACATCTTGCAACACAAAAATCTATACACATGTCTACGCCTATATCTATGCTCACGATGCAAAAAAGTCTATGCCCACACATGCGTCTGCGCCTGTGCTTGCACTCAACAATACAAAATCTATGCATATCTACATTTATGCATCCATATACGAAGTCTACGTCCATACACATGTCAGCGCCTATGCCCACACTTGCAACACAAAGTCTACGTCTGCACATGCATCCACGCACATGTGTACCCCTGCCAATTCTATACATATGTCTACGCTTACGCTTGCACCTGCGACATACGAATCTACATACGTCTATGCTTACGCTTGCGCTTACAACATACGAATCTATGAATATGCCAATACATACGTCTACGCTTACGCCTTCACTTACAGACACCACACATATGCCAATACATATGTCCATGCCTACACTTACAACATGAAAAATCTATGCATAGGCCATTACCTACGTCTACATCTACATCTACGTCTACGCCCGAGCTCACAATATAAAATCAATGCTCAAGTTTTGCTAACATTATCCACCATATTTAAGTTCAACAATTCTACGACCGCACCACATACAACACCAGGAATTGGTAACTCTAGGCCAATGGTTTAAAGGAGAGAATGCCATAAATGGTCTTCTTGACATTTCAAGGCCTACGCACATCTTACACACATTTCATACATACATACATTTTGCATATCCAAAGCATACATACACTATACTTTCCTGTATACAATATTCAGGATCCCATATCAATGTTAAACATCGTACATTTTGAATACATACAACATTCAATACGCATGAATACACATGTATCACATAGCAAACAAACAAATAATCTCCCCCTTGATTCAACTATCTAAGGGTCGACCAACACAATACTTCCTACGAGTCAACCCGTCACCTCAGTCTTCATGCCGTGACACATTCAACCCATCACCTAAGTCTTCCCGCGGTGATGAGTTCCTTACAAGTCCCATTATATTTCCTCTAAGCCGCAATGTATTTTCCAAGCCCAACACATTTCCTCTAAGCCGCAATGTATTCTCAAAACTCAGTATGTTGCCTCTAAGCCGCAACATATTCTCAAAACCCATTACATTGCCTCTAAGCCGCAATGTATCCTCAAAACCCATTACATTGCCTCTAAGCCGCGATGTATTATCAAACTCATTACATTGCCTCTAAGCCACGATGTACTCGCAAAGCCTAGACCATCGCCTCATACTTTATGTAGCGATGTTCGAAACCAAATTTAGCTTATCACATCAGACTTCACACTGTGATTTGCAAACCTAACCCATTGCCTCAGACTTCATGCAGCAATGTGTTTCTTATTCTGCGACACAGATTATTGCCTCATACTTCTTGCAGCAATGTGTTTCTTATTCTGCGACACAGATCATTACCTCAGACTTCATGCAACGATCTTCGAAACCAAATTTAGCTTATCACATCAGACTTCACGTAGTGATTTGCAAACCTAACTGTTGTACCCCAAAATTTTCCCTCTCATTTCTCAAAGGATCAACCTGGACCTTCAAGTTTGCTTCCATCCAATTGCAAATCTGAAATTACAAATTTTCCAAGAGGATCGTTCACAAGGGCAGAATGGTCATTTACACACCAAAGAAGTCAAACTATGACTTTTGAATCAAAAATCAAGTTCCAAGAATCATATTTCATTAAGGCGTGAAATTGGTTCATCAAAAATCAAAAGTTAGAAGTTACTTTGAAAATCAAATTTTCTAAATATTTAGAAAATTTTCTAAGTGTCTAGAGAATATGACACTTCAGAACTTCTGAGCCAACCTCTATGTAAGCACATTCAGAAGTTGCAAACACGGTTCAGAACATGACGCTTCAATCAGAACATGCAGAAGCGTTGCTCTTTGGTCAAAACATGATGCTTCAGTTAGAACATAATTCTTCAGCATATGAAGGCTATGTTCAACGCTCTGGTCAGAAGATGCCCCTTCAACATTTGGAGGTTACATTTCTGATCTTCTATAATCAGAACATCACCAAATCCAAAGACCTCGTTTAAACAACCTGTTGCACTGCTACAGTACAATACTCTAACCAGTAGTTAATCCAGTCCACGCCTGCATTTTTCCAAATCATGTATTTGCATCAAATACAAAAGGCTATGATCAAAAAGAAATGGAACAATGTGCTAAAAAAGTTTAAATCCCATTTGTTTTCCCCCCCAAAACCACAACAAATTCATCTATAAATAAGTGGCTCCATCACACTTGCAAGGGGTTGACTTTTAGAGAGAGAATCGTCAAAAAGAGAGAAAAGAAAGTTGTGATACCTTCATAAAAAATCCAGAAATCCCAAACAGAAAACAAGAAAACCTTTGTTATTCCCTTGAAGTAAAAGAACTTGGCATTTCCTCCTTCGTTTCTCTTGCTGACTCCAGAATATCTGAAGGCAGCAGCTCAAGTCCCAGACACACACTCCAGGTTCAAGGTAAGTCTCCCGGACTTTGCATCTTCCCACTCAGAACATTATTAAACATGTAAATATCATAGTATTAATGTTGTCCATACCACTGCGTAAGTAGAAAGACTCAGGATCAGAACTTTCTGATCATGGCTAGGCTCAGGATCAGGATCAGAACTTCCATAAACTGTTGTGCGTTTATCTTTCTGATTTGTTGTTTGCTGAAAACTGGTTAAGTTATTGTTGTGCTGGTTGATATAAAGAAAGAATTGGAATGTAACATAAAACTTCTGTTAGTCACTCACCATTCTAACACATAGAACTTCTAGGATTTTCTCACTGTTTAAGCACACATAACTTCTGAGTTCTCTTCACTACTTTAACACTTAGAACTTCTGATTCTTACATGCTAATAACGCACTAAACTGCTGATGTTTATTCACTGTTTTTAGCACAATACAGAACCTCTGACTTTTGGCTCACTGTCAGAATACCACCCATAATTTCTGTGTTTTCCCTCTAACGTGTTTTGCAGGACCCCAGAGGTTACCAACTCAGAACTTCTGACATCCACTGACGTCTCCTGCTGAGTCACATCGCTCTTGACTTCAGAACTTCTGATCCTTGTGGTTTCACTCACATCATCACGCTTTTTTCAACTCTTTCATTTATTTTCCTTTTTATCATTTTTTATATTAACCCTTTTTTTTATTAACATAAAAAGACATAAAAACATTTTCTTTTATTATTTAATTAACTTAAGACAAAAACATTTTCTAAACAAGTCCATTTCTTTCTTACATTATGTATTTCAATATGGTTGTAATAGATAATTAGGACTTAACTTACTTGCAACCCCCATTCATAAATATGTACCCCCATCCCCTAAATATTGTAATAGCGTAGAATTTCATTTTCCGCAATTTACTGTTTTCCTTATACTGTATAGTAATTAGGTGTGTATGGAAAGATATGAAAATAAAAAAATAGATCACCCTAAGCAAGACTAAATGCATGGAATCAAACACACTTTACACACACGCACCCTTAGGGTAATCCCACTTGTTGCCTAAAAAATAGTCATGTCCCTTGAACATGGGCGTTTTAGCAAAAGACCCTCGATAAAAGATCATAATCCCTCGATGACCCTCAATGTTGCCTTCGGTAAATGATCTAGTCCCTAAAACGACATTTCTAAAACGTTCCATGGGTTGCCTTCTATGACTATACAAACATCCCAACACTTGTCCCTTATACATCCAACGATGGGGCTTCTTACCAAATCAATGGTAAGATAGCAACATCTAAAGGAGGAGGAAAAGCACATTTAAGACCTTTTAAGTTGGTAGATTCGCTCCTAGTTGCTCGCTTGCTCACAACAAAAACATTTTATACACTCACACTTCCATTTGAAACATTTTTCAAAAGATAACACTTTGTACGCGTTCTTATAGAAACGAGAGCCATTACAAGGAAAACCCTTTTCAAAATCACTTTCAAAACACATCTCACAAACACATCTTTGAAAACATTTTCGAAACAAACACTTTGTATGCGTTCTTATAGAAACGAGAATCATTACAAAGTTACATTTTCAAAATACTTTCAAAACCCACCTCACAAGCACACATTCAAACAAAAGCAAGTGATCTAGCAAGCAACTAAGAGCCCATGGAAAACCATGGATGAAAAGGGTGCTAATACCTTCCCTTTTCATAATCTACCCCCCGAACTCAAGAAAACATCTCGAAAGGTCTTTCCTGTGCTTTTTCACCTTTCATTATTGGATAAAAGAAATGTCGGTGGCGACTCTTGCTAAACCGCAACATTTGCAAACACAAACGCAAAACACCTCAAGTCAGTTCTCCCACCGTATAACACTAACCCATTGCCTCAGACTTCATGTAGCAATGTGTTTCTTATTATGCGACACAAATTATTGCCTCAGACTTCATGCAGCAATGTGTTTTTTATTCTGTGACATAGATCATTGCCTCATACTTCATGCAGCAATGTTCAAAACCAAATTTAGCTTATCACATCAGACTTCACGCAGTGATTTGCAAACTTAACCCATTGCCTCAGACTTGCAACAATGTGTTTCTTATTCTGCGACATAGATCATTGCCTCAGACTTCATGCTGAGATGCTCAAAAGAAAACAAAACTCTAGCCCATGGCCTCAGTCTTCAAGCAGCCATGCATCATCGATCATTGTTGTATTCATCCCCCAAATGGATGAGTAATCAAAAACCAAACCAAGACATACGAAACTGCGCTTTTAAAACCATTTGCCTTGCTATCAAAACCTGGTAAGCGATACATCATCACCTTTTCCTACTTCCTTGAGACTCGTAAGGGTATGCTATATCAGTGTAACCTTATGTTTGTCGGACGAATTTTGGGATACTTCAAGTATTCAATAAACTTCCAACCAGAATGTGCAAGACTCTAGTTTTCTCACGCTATTCGACTGGAAGATAATTGAATAGGGGCAGCTGTCGTACCCTAAATTTGTCCCACCTCGATGATTTTATTAAAATAGGAGAAATATTTAATTAGGGATGGTACAACAATATCTGATGGCCCATACTTATCCAAGACTAGGGGGTGTATTTTAATTCGCGAAAATGAGGCTTTCTAAAGCAGAGAGACCCATGCATCCGTGAATCCATTCGCGAAGCATGTTGGCCAATGACCCATGCGATTCAAAAATAAAACTATTTCGAATAATTATCAAGTTTTTAATTACGGTTGTTGTTAGTAAGAAGAGGGGGTTTGCTTATCAATTTATACACTCATTTAAGACTAATTCCTTTTTGTGGTTTGACATTATTATTTCTTTAGAAAAAAATATTAGTATTAAAACTTTTGTTATTTTAAAAATAAACAAAAATATATTTCTTTGTTAGAAATGTAATATATTTTTTGTTACTGATAAACTTTTTATTACAATAATGTTTTTGTTAAATATTACTTTTATAGTTTGTTTATTAAAGTTTTATTTTGTTGTTTTGGAAAAAAGGCCAATTAGGCCAGTTGTATTAAAAATCTTTTTCTTGCTGTAATAAAAAAAACAATGCTGCTGGACTGAATAAAAGAAATAACTTCGGGCCCAATGCACTAACATCTATTGTACCAATCATCACCAAAACTCACGCGCGCTTTGTGCCAATTAACAACTACAGTAGAGATCTTAAACAAAATTAAATCTTACAACATTAATTTACATGATTAATCAATCAATTACATTACAACAAAATCCAATATTCAAAATCAATTACAGTATATTCTCAATCAATTACGACATGAAATCCAATACTTAAATCTTTCTAAAATTCCTAAATCTATGCTAATCTGTAATATTGTACCCCAAAATTTTCCCTCCCATTTCTCAAAGGATCATCCTGGACTCTCCGATTTGTTTCTATCAAGTTCCAAGTCTTGAATTACAACTTTTCAAGAAAATCCCTCATAAGGGCAAAATGGTCATTTGCATACCAAAGGAGTCAAACTATGACTTTTAAATCAAAAATCAAGTTCCAAGAATCATATTTCATTAAGGCATGAAATTGGTTCATCAAAAATCAAAAGTCAGAAGTTACTTTGAAAATCAAATTTTCTAAATGTTTAGGAAATTTTCTAAGTGTCTAGAGAATATGATACTTCATAACTTCTGAGCCAGGCTCTATGCAAGTGCAGTCAGAAGTTGCAAACACGGTTCAGAACATGATGCTTCAGTCAGAACATGATTCTTCAGCATATGGAGGCTATGTTCAACGCTCCAGTCAGAACATGCCCCTTTAGCATTTGGAGGTCACGTTTCTGATCTTCTGACCAGATTATCACCATAACACTCAACAAATTCTGGATACTCTCAAGGCCGGGTTTGGTCAGAACTTCTGGGCAGGTTTTCACAAAGGATTAGTCAGAGTTTGCCAGGGTAATTCAAAGAAGGTTACAAGGCGTGCTGCAAACTTTCCAGAAAGTCTAAGGGCTCCTTCAGAACATGCTGGAGCCAGAAGATACAAAGATCAGAAGTTGGATGTTCACTCTAAATGATGTTGAAGCTGAACTTCTGACCCATAATCAAACAATGAGGCAGACTTTCACATGGCAGGATTTTTGATTTGATAAATTTCATCATCATTTAATGCTCATTTAATGATCACAACCACTTTTGAGTCTTTATCCAAAGGATTTCCCCACGTGTGGCATAAAAGTACCCTTGCTGTCCTTGAAAAGCATATTTTATACAAAGTATATGCTGGGCCCATGCTTAGCTTTTGCTTCTAAGGGTACTTTTCCTTGATTCATGCTTACATATCCAGCTTAGGCACGGCTAAAAGCTGCTAATCACCTTACTTTGTGCTTTGAACCATACTTGTTTGAACTTGCTTCAAGAACAAGTCAGCGCCTAACATATGATGGTTGTACCTTTGATTTCTCCAAGCTACTAAATCCTTGCCTATAAATTGAACTACATTTGCAACTGTGAAAGGGTCAAAAATTTGAGAAAAGAAAAGCCTTGAACCCCTGCCAAAATTCCAAGAGTTTCAAAAACTGTAAACACAACATACAAAAACTGTTAACTTTTGATTCCTTGCATTCAAACTTCATTTGTCCTCAAGTGCTTCTTGACCGAAGCCATCCACACAGTTACTGATTCACATATTAGAAGTTATCCTAACTTCTGTGTTCATACTGCTATACACTCTCTATCCACCTCCACCTCAAAGAAATCAAAATATCACCCCTTTGCTGTTCCAGAAGTTGAAAACTTCCAGCCTGCTGAGTACGTGAAGAAGCTGCTCAGAACATCATCAGAGTTATGGTTAACTCCGGTTCACATAATCTCTTCCAGTTTCAAGGTAAGCTTTTGCTGACTCTCACCATATTACTTAAGCATTACCAGATTTGCATGTTCAAAAATACAATGTAGATATCATGTTTCTGATGTTGTACATATTTTGAGATCTCATGTATCTGCCTTCCTAAGTAGGAAATAAATCAGTTCAGAACTTCTTGAAGAAATTAGAACTCAGAATTAGGATTAGCAAATTCATACTTGCCTCTGATTTATAGTTATGATATTTCTTGTTTCTGAAACACTATGACACCTACTATAACTGTCATAAGCACATCTTCTGTTTTGTTGAGAAATGACCAAGTTGCAGATATTCTGACTAGCATGGAGAGGGAGACCAAGTTCTTCCAGTGGTATCAGAACTTCTGAAATCTACTTTGTTGCCGGTGGTATCAGAACTTCTGAAAACTACCTTGTTCCCAGTGGACCCAGAACTTCTGACTTCACCCATTTTTTTCACTAACAGGATATCTTTTTTGCAGCAGGCCAGAGTCAAAACTTCTGACCTCCTTTAGTCAGCAATACACTGATTCTATTTTTCTTATTCTCACTATTTTTGCTATTACTTTCTTTTTTCATTAATCAAAAAGACACCAAAAACATTTTTTTACATGCTTTATTTTATTTCTTAAAACAAAATATCAAAAATATTTTCTTAAAATAAAATAAGTCCATTTTACATCTTTTGTACATTCTTATCCATTCGATATGGTTGTAATAATAATTTAGGATTTAATTTTATTTGCAATCCCCATTCGTAAATATGTACCCCCATCCCCCAAATATTGTAATAGCGTAGGACTTTACATTTCTGCAATTTATCGCTTTCGAATATAAATGCTAGTAATTAGGGTGTGTATGGCAAGATAAAATCAACAAGTAGATAACCCTAATCAAAGATCAAATGCATGCAAATCAAACACACTATTCACACATGCACCCTTAAGGTTAACCCCACTTGTTGCCTAAAAATGGCCATGTTATGCATGTGGGATGTCTTAGCACAAACAAATACAAGATCATAGTCCCTCGATGACGCTATAAATGTTGCCTTTCGAAATGATCTTAGTCCCTAAAGAAAAATTCTAATTCATCTCACAACATTGCTATCATGATCATACGATGATCCTACGCCCGTCGCTTCACATCCAATGATGGGACTTCTTACCAAATCAATGGTAAGATAGCGACATCTAAAGGAGTAGGAAAATCATATTTAAGACCTTTTGAGTAGGTAGGTTTAGTTACTCGCTTGCTCACAACAAAAACATTTTATGCACTCACACTTCCATTTGAAACATTTTCAAAAGATAACACTTTGCACGCGTTTTTATAGAAACGAGAGCCATTACAAAGAAAACCCTTTTCAAAATCACTTTCAAAAACACATCCCACAAACACCTTTGAACTATTTTCAAAAAAAAACTTTGTACGCATTCTTATAGAAACGAGAATAATTACAAAGTTACATTTTCAAAATACTTTCAAAAACCACACCACAAGCACATTCAAACAAAAGCAAGTGATCTAGCAAGTAAATAAGAGCCCATGGATGAAAAGGGTGCTAATACCTTCCTTTTTCATAATCTACCCCCCGAACTCAAGAAAACATCTCTAAAGGTCTTTCCTGTGCTTTTTCACCTTTCCTTTTGGATAAAAGGAAAGTCGGTGGCGACTCTTGCTCAACCGCAACATTTGCAAACACAAACGCAAAACACCCAAGTCAGTTCTCCCACCGTATCACATGTAACAACAAATTCACAAAACCCTAAATACTAAAGCCTATAAGTACTAAACGGAATTAACAGTGAAAGGAAGAAAAGGGGGGATTACAGAGGAATACAAAGAGAAGAAGATGGAATCTGGAAAATAGACTGAAACCGCGAAGAAGACTCTGAAGAACCAACCTTGGTTGTTGAAGAAGACGCAAAACACGGTTAAGGTTTCAACATCTGAAACCATAACCATGTGAACTGCCTCCACTGACCACCTTTCCATCTACCACCATCTTCAACCTTCACCGGAACCTGCAAATTAAAGGGGGAAAGAGATTGGCGCCGAATCGGGACCAAAAGCTCGAAGTCAGAAAGTGAGAACGCGAGGGGTAAACATAAATTTTTTTCTTGACTGTTGGTTTGGGATTTGGTGGGTCGATTTACACCGGGTTAGATGGTTTCACCGCCACTGTTAATGGGACGTTAGGGTTAGCAGAAGGGGAAAGTGAAGAAAGAGTCTGTGGGTGTTACGAGAGAGAAAGATGAGTTTGTTGTAAAACTGAAATGTATAAAATTATTAAGACAAATGTTATAATCCGTTGTCATCCAGTGCCTATGCGTTCACCATAAGTATCATGTTCCCTCGTAACTATCCACGTGATATCGATCTGACGACCGTAGGTCAGATCACCATGGTAGATCCCATACTCTATGCCACACACAATCACTCAGGCCCCTCTCAAACGTAATGAGCCTAAGCCCACTGATATTCGCGCCCCCCTTTTTATTGTTTTGCTACAACCCGAAACAACACACACACACCCTCTGGCTGGACTCATACTGGGCCTAATTTCTATTATTATTCACCCCCCCTTATTTTACTTGTCAATAGAAATTACAAACCCCCCAGCCCCCAGAATTACTTAAATTATTATTATTTTTTATTTCTTTTATATTATTTTTTATACTATATTTTATTCTTATTGTTATATTATATTATTATTATTATTTTTATTATTATTAGTAATTATTATTATTAACAATAATTTTTATTATTATTTATTATATGAAAGTATTACTTATTATCATAAATAAATTATGTTTATTCAAAATTCATGCACACATTTTCTATATTATTGCATTAAAATATTTTTATCATGCATTAATTAAGACTTTTTGCAATTAATATTATTAAAGATTGTTCAACAAATTTTAAATCCATTTTTCGCAATAAACTAAGCTAATCAACTTTTTTTTTCAAAAGGGTTTCAAACTAGTTTTGACTTACTACGCACACACTCAAAATCTCCGCAATCATTACTCCCGACCAAGTGCGAAGTGATTCAAAATATGTTTGCAAACCCCTAAAAAACACCAACCTATACGAACTAAGAATTGGGACTCTTATTCCTCATAAGAGGATACGTAAGCATACAATCAAAAATCATGGCGAGTCTTTCTAATTAAAACTTAAAATCCAGTTTACCCCAAACCTAAACCTAGAGTCTAATATCCTTGTGAACAAGGTGGATGAAAGGTGACTAACGCCTTCCTTTCATCTAATTGAGTCTGAAACCTAAAATCTCTGTCTGTGAATTAGGGTTTTCTGTTAGATTCCCTTCCCTAGGATAAAAACTAATAGTGGCGACTCTTGATCAAAAAACCAGTTGCCACATCCGCATGATCATCTCTATATCTTCTTCTAATGGGTAGACTTTACATCAAATGGATGTGAAGAATGCTTTTCTTCATGGTGACCTGACATAAGATATTTATATGACTTCACCTCAAGGCTTATTCTCTTCATCTAAAGGCGTGTGTAAGCTCAAATGCTCCTTATATGATTTGAAACAGGCACCTAGAGCATGGTACGATAAATTCCGCTCCACTCTACTTGGATTCTCCTTTACTTAGAGTCAGTATGATTCATCTTTATTTATTCATAGCATATTTACGGGTATTGTTCTGCTTCTTTTGTATTTTGATGATATGGTTATTACTAGTTCGGATCCTACTTCCATTCAACGACATAATCAACAATTACAAGCCTTATTTCACATGAAAGATCTGGGTAATCTACATTATTTTCTTGGTCTTGAGGTTCATTCTACATCCAAGGGCATCTTTCTCCATCAACACAAGTATGCTACATATTTGATTTCTATGGCCGGTCTCGAACCGACTAATCCGATAGATACTCCCCTTGAGGTTAATGTTAAATATCATCATGATGATGGTGATCTTTTGCCTGATCCCTTATTGTATCAGCAACTTGTGGGTAGCCTTAAATACTTGACTATTACTCACCCTAACATATCTTTTGTTGTTCAACAAGTAAGTCAATTCATGCATTCTCCTCGCCATCTTCACTTGGCTGTGGTTCGTCGTATAATTCGCTACTTAGAGGGAACCTCTCACCGCAAATTATTCTTTTCCGTTGGAATTTCTCTTCAATTGAGTGCTTATAGTGATACTGATTGGGCAGGGTGTCCTGATACTCATCAATCTATTACTGGTTGGTGCATGTTTCTTGGTTCTTCATTGATCTCTTGGAAAAGTAAGAAGCAAGCAAGAGTTTCTAAATCTTCTACTGAATTAGAGTATCGTGCCATGTTTGCTGCTTATTCATAAATACTTTAGCTCTGTGGTCTGTTGGCTGAACTTGGATTTCCCCAAACAGAGCCAACTTCCCTTTATGCTGACAATACAAGTGCCATTCAATACGTAACGCATATGATAATCGAATAATATCACTTCCTCATGTTAGTACTCAGTTGTAGGTTGCAGATATTCTTACCAAGGCTGTTCCACGCCCACGACATCAGTTTCTTGTTAGCAAATTGATGCTCCTTGACCAGCCGCATCAATTTGAGGCGGGATGTTAATCAGGAAATATCCAAACACATTTATTGTGAATACTTTACATTCATAGAATAGGAAACTAGTTATTATGAGTTGTAATTAGTCATTATGAGTTGTAATTACCTGTAATTACTGACACTATTATATATAGTATCAAATGCAATGAGAAAGGCATCAAGCCAGAATTTGTGACAAAGACATGGTTGATGGGTCTTTCCTAGGGGATTATATAAGAGTTTATGACTATTGTCATGAGTTATTAAAATCAAACCTAGGGTCAACTGTGAAATTGAATGTTCAACCTGCACAAGAATGTATTGATAATCAGAAAATACATTTCAGAAGGCTATACATTTTCTTGGCAGCTTGTAAGGAAAGCTTCAAGTTAAGTAGGTATTTCATAGGCCTTGATGGTTGTTTTTTGAAAGGCGTATGTGGAGGTCAAATCCTTGCAGACATAGGTAGAGATCCCAATGATCAAATGCTACCAATAGCATTTGCAGTAGTGGAGAGTGAAAACAAGTATAGATGGACTTGGTTCTTGGATCTGCTTATTGATGATCTTGGTGGAAGAGAAGAATGCCTCACATACACTTTTATTTCTGATCAATAAAAAGTATGTCTATCTTTTAAATTCTCAATTTATAAATATTTTCATTTTTAGAGTTCTCATGTTATAACTTTGATGACTTATAGTTTATTGATTACAATGGAAGAACTACTGCCTAGAGCTGAACACATATTTTGTGTTAGGCATCTCTTCAATAACTTTAGGAAAAAGTATCATGGGAAAAAGCTGAAGGAAATCATATGGAAGGCTGCCAAGTCAACTTACTACCAAGATTGGGAAAAAGAGATGAAAGTAATGAAGGAGATCAATATAGAAGCCTATAAACACAAGATGAGTACCACTCCAAGATTTTGGAGTAGATCATACTTCAAGACACATAAAAAATGTGATGTTATTCTCAATAATATGTCTGAAGCCTTCAATAGTGTCACCTTGGAGTCTAGGGCCAAGCCATTGATAACCATGGTGGAATAAATAAGGACATACATGATGGAGATATGGGATACAATTAGGTCAAAGTTTGAAAAATTGGCAAATGTTAAAGTGTTGCCAAACATTAGAAGGAAAGTTGAGAAAATAAGTTCATACACAAACATGGGCCTTGTTAGGTAAATGCCTTTAATTACAGTACCTTTAAACTTTAACTTTGTTTGTTAATTGATCATACATTTTGGAATGTTTTTTGTGTTAGGATGTCTGATGAACATATCTTTGAAGTGAGACACCTAGAAAACTCAGACGAAAAATTTACAGTCAACTTGAAGGAATAAAATTGTTCATGCAGAAGACAGGAGCTGACAGACCTACCTTGTGTTTATTCACTTTCAGCCATTAAAAGCAGGAATCATAAGGTTGATGACTATATCCCTGACTATTACAGGAAATCAAGATATATGCAAGTTTATAAACCTGTACTTTTTCTATTAATGGCTCAAACCTTTAGGAAAGAATTGAGTATCCTAATGTTCTGCCCCCAAAATTTAGGAAAATGCCTGGAAGACCAAAAAAGAGGAAGAATTTAGAGCAAGGTGAGATTGATGACTCTGATAAAAATATGAGAAGAACCAAATTCCTTGTCAAGTGTAGTAGATGTAAGAAACCAGATCACAATAAACTAACTTTCAAGGTACCATCTACTAGTCAAGTATCTCAACAAGCTCCTACTCAAACATCCCAACAAGCTTCTACTCAAGCATCCCAACAGGTGGCTAGTCAATCATCCCAACAGGTGGCTAGTCAATCATCCCAACATGCATCCAAGAAAATGACTCCAAAATCTAAGAAGTTACCAATCAGAAGGCCAAACACACCTTTTATACTACCTGGTCCAACAACTAGGTTGAATGCAGCCAGAACTGCTGTAGGTTCAACAACAAGAAGGACAACACCTACTAAGAGATCCACACCAAAATGGAAACTTTATTTTAATGTCACATATGTTGTTCTGCTAAGTTATGTTAAGTTTAGTAAAGTTATGTTAAGTTTAGCTAAGTTATGTTTTGAACCTGTAATGTTGTTAGCTTGAACATGTGTTTTGTCTGAACCTGTAATGTTGTTAGCTTAAACATGTGTTTTTCTGAGTATTGGTGGTTCACACCATATTATAATGAAATGCTGATGTTAGCTTTGTTTAATTGATTATATATATGTTTGAGTATAAACCAACAGATAAATAATGGTATAAACCAACTGTCAATAAAAGTAAACATATTCAGTTGAAAACACGCATACTAATTTAAACTGTTACAACTTAACTCATAAAAAACATATTCAATTGGAAGCACAATAATTCAAAACAAATTATTACAACTTACACAAACTAATTCAAACGGATACAATAGTTACAACATTCTACATATGACCACAACTAAAACAATACAAAATAACCTCTTCCAATTTTTTTTTTGAATTCATCGTCTTCTTCATTTGAATTTGTAAGTCCCTTATCTTTTGTTTCAGTCCATCATTTATTGCCTTTAAAGACTCCAAATCCAGTTTTGCTGCATCAAGTTTATTTTGAAGCTCCTCCAACCTACTCTTTTGCTTTTTCATAAACTGGTCTTTCTCATCCACCACATCATCATAGAACATTCAAAATAACCACAACCAGCTTGTGTTGCACCCTGTGTAATTCACATTTAGCATATATATCAAAACAAACAAAGATGAAGAAGCAATTTAATTTCTTCTTTATATTATAATTACGACAACCCCAAAATTGTTTCCCAAAATTCGTGACGGTTGAAGCCCTTCGAAGAAGAGCCATGTCTCCACAGCCACATACGGGTTTCCATCGCAAATTGGCATCTAAACGAGAATTGCTCTTCAGATTCGAGTCGTATGAACATTGCCCTGAGTTCGTTGATGTTGATGTCTTCATCTTCCTCAAGCAAATTCAGTTTTGAAAGGGAGGAAAAATTATGAACCCTAGAATTTAGGGGTTTTCTGAGTTGAAGAGAACATAATGGAGCGATTGAAGGAATAAGATGCATTTGTAATCCATGTCACATGCCACATAGACAAAACAAATGTATGTTTAACTCAAATTGACGGAAAGGACTACTGTGAACCTTTTTGAATAATTAAAGAACTCATTTAAAAAAATTTAAATTAAGAGACCAAAACGGACCCAAAGATAAACTTAAGAGATCAAAAATGATATTTTTCCTAAAGTTTTTAATATACTTAATATTTTTATCTTATGTGAAGACAAAATATATTATATACTTATAATTAAAAAATAAGTAAACCATTAATATTTTTAAATATTAAAAGTTATAAGAAATAATTATAAATGATATATTATACTCTATGTCTTACGATGAATGATTTAGTTGATCATTTCACATATATTAAAAGAATGTGTATAAAAATAAGAGAGAAGATAATTTTTTTATTATAGTACCCCATATTAGAAATTAGAAAATTTTTATTAATTAAATGGTAGGATTGAAAAAAAAATTTTAAAAATTAAAATGAGTCATTTATTTTGAGATACTATTTTATTCTAAATGAATTTAAGACACTATTTTATTCTAAATAAATGGCTCATCTTAGAATCCAGAGAGTAAATTAGTATATCAAATTTATAAATTTTATCTCCATAGATTAATTCCTAGCTCCGTCCCTCTATATGACAATATCTAATACATTTTGAACATTTGGAATATATAGATAAAAAATTAGTTTTATATTGGTATGTACAATCGTTGTCCTCATTTCTATTCATTCTTCACACTCAAGACTGAATTTCTTGTTATTTCTTAATTCATTCGTATTGCTTGTTTGATATATGTTGGAGACCTATAAAAACCTTGTGTTTACTTTGTGGTGGTTTCATGTTAATTTTTTTCTCCCTTTTCATTTTATTTTTTTATTTTTTCTTTATTTTAATTTTAATTTGGGTTTCCAAAAACTATGATAATGACTAGGTTTCTTGCAAAGTTAAAATATTTGGTTTGAAAAAACAATGAAGACCAACAATAAACCAAAAAAGAATTATTCTCATGAATTGAAAATCTAGTAAAACAATATTGTATTTGTCTCGTATGAAGAAAAAATCGTTAAGATAAGGACAAGAAGTTTCGACAATGGAGATTGACCACGAACGAAAATAGCATAACTACAAAGAAAGATAATGATAACAAATAAAATAAAGAGTGATTAAATGGATCACCGAGGTGCCATGGTTGTATGTTGGAAACAAGTAAAGGAGATATATAAGGGAAGAGAGAGATGAAAAAACAAAATATTATACTCTCTCTGTCCCAAAATAAATGTCATATTTAAATAAAATATTTATTTCAAAATACTTGTCACTTTAGATTATCAATACAATTTTATTTTTAATATTTCAACTGTATCCTCTAATAAATATTTTTAATTTATTGTTTTTTCACTTAATATTAATGTTAATTTAAATACACCAATAATTAATCAAGATAATTTGATAAAGTTTTTATTCTCTGTGTTTCATTTATTATTGCTTTTTAATTTGTTTGAAATTGTCAATTGTGACAAATAATATGGGACGGAGGGAATATATGTTAATGTGTGATGCACTTAGTGAGGGGAAAAAAGAATAAGGAAATAAAGATCTATTATTAAATTGAATTGTACAACCTGAATTACAAATTATGTATTTTTATATACAACTAACTTGTATATTAAGTAGGATAACAAACCCTAATTGGGCTTGGACTTGGATTACTCAACTTGGATTATACCTTATATCTCAATATACTCCCCTATAATCCAAGTTATTGAACATATGGTAATCATAGTCCATCTGAACTATTCCTAATTTCTTTCTCAAATTTTTAGGAATTTGTCAATTTTCAATTCTTTGGTGAAAATTTCAGTCAACTGTACTTCACTTGAGAAATGCCCTACTCCAAGTTTACCTCGATTTACCTCCTCCCTCAGGAAGTTAAATCTAGCTTTGATATGCTTACTCCTTCCATACAAAACTGGATTCTTTGCAAGATTTTATGGCTGACATGTTGTCGATATGTAGCACCTAGGGTTTCTTCACTTTGACTTCTATTTCTTCAAGCACATATCTGATACAAATTGTTTGACACGTGTTGTACCCCAAAATTTTCCCTCCCATTTTTACTCAAGACATGCTCCTAGAGGTCCTCAATTGCTCAAGGTTGACCAAGAATTGACCAGACAAACTCTCCTCCTAAGCATTAAACCTCTAATTAGGGTTTCACTTTTCATCAAGATGTGTGAGCTCCAAAGGTCTCAAATGTTTTTCACGGTCCTAATATGCCTTCAAGATTGTCCATGCTAAGTTTCATGCATTCCACTACAAGTTTGCTCAGTCAATTGCTCAAATGTTTGAAAATGAACTATACTAGGTCAAAAGTCAACTGTGGCCCATGTACAGTCAAACTTCAAGATTTTTGGTTAACATAAACATTTTGAAGTGATATCCATCATTTGATCAGGGGTTGATCATGATTCCTCAAGAAATTCTCATAATCTATCAAAAGTCAAGAATTATTAAATTAGGGTTTCTATAGGAAAAGTCAACAGAACTTTGACTAGGTGTAATACAGTGGGGGAACTGACTTGGGATGTTTTGCATTTGATCACAAATGTTGCAGTTAGCAAGAGTCGCCACCGACTTTTCTTTTATCCAAAAGGAAATATGGAAAAGAATAGGAAAAACCTTTGAGATTATTTCTTGAGTTCGGGGGGTAGATTATGAAAAGGGAAGGTGTTAGCACCCTTTTCATCATAGTTATATATGGTCTCTTAGTTGCTTTCTAAATCACTTGCTTTTGTTTGAAAATGTGCTTTGTGGTGGTGTTGAAAGTATTTTGAAAAGGCGCATTCGTTTAGGCAAACTTTGTAATAGTTTTCGTTCGTAAGAACATATACAAATTGTT
Source organism: Vicia faba (assembly GCA_948472305.1). NCBI lineage: Eukaryota > Viridiplantae > Streptophyta > Magnoliopsida > Fabales > Fabaceae > Vicia > Vicia faba. Next base: position 1,297,357,069 of record OX451736.1, read on the forward strand.
GGACTTTTTGAAAATATTTCATGTTTTGAAGGTTTGTTTTTTGAAAGTGTTTGGTGTTTGTTTTGAAAATGAGCAAGGATGTTTGATTTGAAAGTGATCAAGCAACTAGAAATAATCTACCTACTCAAAAGTCTTTTGTTCATTTCTTCCTTTCCTTTGATATTGCTATCTTACCATTGATTAGTAAGAAGCCTTAACCTTGGACGTAAAGGGACGGACATGGGTCATCGTATAGTCATGATAGCAATGTTGTGAGATATCTTAACATTTCTCTTTGAGGGGCTAAGATCATTTTGAAAGGCAACATTTGTAGCGTTATTGAGGGACTATGATGATCTTATATTTTTTATTTGTTTTTTGCTAATATATCCCACATGAATAACATGACCATTTTTGTAAGGCAACAAGTGAAATTACCCTAAGGGTGAAAATGTGCAAGTGTGTTTGAGTTACATGCATTGTTTATCTTGAATTAGGGTCTACTAATTGTTGATTTTAGTCTTGCCATACAAACCCTAATTACTAACATTTATATGAAAGCAATAAATTGCGGAAAGTAAAATTACTATGCTATTACATTATTAGGGGATGGGGTATACAAATTTACAAATGAGGATTGCAAGAAAATTAAACCTAATTATCTATTACAACCATATTGAATAATGTACAAGAATTGAAAATATAATGTACAAGAAGATAAAAGGAAAATAAATGATTTTTGTTTGGATTTTGTGAAAGGGTTTAGTTTTGACCTAATTAAGAAAAATTATTAATTAAAATTAAAAAAATTAAACCTAAACTAATTAAAAAAGGAATTAAGTTAGAAGGCATTTTTAGGATTTTTTTATGTAAAGGTTTTAAGTTTAATAAAAATAATATAGAAATTAATTAAAATAAACCTAAATTCTAAGTTAATTTTGATTTAAAAGAAAATAAAATAAACTTGAGTCTAATTATTATTTAAATTTAAAAACAAAAGAAATTAAATTTGTAAATAAAATGTTTTTTTTTGGGTCTTTTTATCTTTAAAAGAAATAAAATAAAAAGTATTTTAAATATGTAAATAAACATAATAAAATATTTTTGGATTTTTGGTTAATAATAATAATATTATTAATAATGATAAAAATTATAAATAAAAATAAAAATGAAATAAAATAAGAAAAAGAAAATAAACTAAAATGAAATGATAAAAAAATGTTTGAGCCAGGTGGGTGAAAGCAGGCAGGGGGGTTAGGAGTCAGCAAAAATGATAAGGCCCATCATTGGAGGCCCATGCGCTAGCTGTTTGGAACAAAAGAAAGAAAGTGTGAAAAAATAATGAAAAGTGGCAGCGATGGGGCTTGAAACCACGCCCTAGACATGAAACGTGCGCTGCCTTTCCACTGGGGTGGCTATACATCAGTTAACATAAGTGAAACAAAAAATACATAACATAAACCCAGCCCTGAAAATGACTTCATCTTCAACCTCCAACCATGGTTCCTGTAACTTGCTCATTTCTCAACAAAAATGAAAGGTGCAAACATGAAAGTTGCTCCATTTTTCCATACGAATCTAACCATATAAATATCATAAGCTATAAATCAAAGATGAATGAGAATTTCTAAAAGTACCAAATTCTGACCTAACTTTTTTCAGAGATTCAAACCTAAAATTCTCTAAGCTCAATCAATATAAATGAAATCTATGGACATGTACAGTTTCAGGGCAATGATATCTACATTTTATCTTCACAAATGTAAGCTTAACAATGCCTAAATGAAAAGATAGAAATTCAGAAAAGATACCTCAAAACTAGAAATCGTGAAATGCAAATGAGCTTGATTCAAGGTGCTGCAATGATCAGGTTAGCTTCCTCAAGCTCTCAGGAAGCTAATGCAATGATTAGCTTGGGCAATGGATGGCTGGAATAGCCTGGAGAAGTCCAGTTGCAGAGCTCTGCTTTTGAGTTTGGAAGATGATGAAGATGAAGTTACAGTTATGAAACAGGGATGTAGATGGACTATATTTGATGTATAGAAGCTTTGTGATTGATTAGGAATGAAAATGCACGAGGGAAATGTGAGTTTTGGTTTCAAAGTCAGAATGTGCACATAAATGGAGTTTTGATACAAGTTCTGATTTAAGGGAGTTTGGGAGAGTTTCAGGGTGTTTTTGTTCGTGTCTTAGCTCACAAATAGTATCTCTACTTATAAGCAAATGGTTTTGTGGCTTGTAGTTGATCAGAATTCAAAATCAAATGTTCAAGCTCAACATGTGATTTTCTTGAAAAATCAAGTTTCAATGCTTTATACTTGATATTGTAGAGTGGTTATACTTTAAACAAACTTGCTTCTGACTTTGTAGATGGAGTGTGACTAGAGGAAACAAGTGAGAGGCTCAAGAATTTACTTTGTGCATAAAGCTTGCTTTTCAAGAATGGCAATGTTAACTTTCTTCCCAAAATGGAAAATTGACTTGGACAATGCTTAAACCACTTGGATCATAGCTCAAAAGTTTGTGTAATCCATTAATTATGGATAGATACATAAGTTAGAAGACCTTCAAATCAAGATTATGCAGCCTAACATTGAGATTGGATTATGTGTTCATCAAGAAATGGCTTGTAATACAAGAATGAAACCCTAACTTCATGACTTAGATTCTCTTAGCTCAAGTATGATCTCAATGATTTCTTGGACATTTTGGAAATCTTGTAACATCCCCTACAACCTTCATGTTGGACATTTTTGAAAATTCAATTTGGAACTACGTGAAAAATTTCCATGAAGTTAGGTCAAAATTCTGCCTAAACTAGGACAAAATTTTACTAAGTCTTCAAGTTTCATGAGCATGTCTTCACAAATTCATAACTTGAAATCCAAGAATTTCTAGGAAAATTTATGCCCTACAATGTTTTAGATCTCATTGAGATATAGAACTTTCATGTTAGAAGTTTCCTTTGAATTATCTTGCATCATGGTGGAAATTTGGCTCAAAGTTATGAAAAAAACATGAATTTTCAACACTTAGAAAAATTCTAAGTCTTGGAAAATTTGACTTTTCAAGGATGAATTTGACTTTTTGATTTCTTGATGAACAAGTTTAATATTTTGACATGTCTTGATGAATTGTAATCTTTGAAACTTGATTTTGATCAAAAAGTTAAAGTTTGACTTTTAAGTGTACAATTGACTTTTCATTAGTTGACTGAAATTCAACTATCAATCAATTGATCTTGAGAAATGTCTTGAGCCATGCAATTAGGTCAAAATTTTGCATTTGAATCCTTGAGATTATTCCTTGAACCAATAAGTCCTTTGCTAGGTCAAAAATCAAAATTGCACCTTCTCAGTCAAAACCCTAATTTTGACCATTTTGCTCTTTTGATTATCTTATCAAATTTATTGAAGAATTGTGATCCAAACTTGATAAATTGACATATATGAGTTCATAATGTTGATATGGACCAAAAATTATGAAGTTTGACTGTAAATTGACCATAGTTGACTTTTTCCTCAATACAACTGATTTTAGGTCAACTGATCAATTGATTGAGCAAAAATGTGATCCAAGACTTGAAACTTGACATGAGAAATCTTGAGGGTTCAAAATGATCCATGAAAGTCATATGGGGTATTAAAAGTCCATTTTTTTGTGCAAACTCAAACCCTAATTTGAGTCATCAGTGCTTAAGGAGGTGTCTTTAGCTGATCAAACCTTGTGTAGTCTTGAATCAATGGAGATCTTATGAGAGATTTCTTGAGAAATGAGAGGGAAAATTTTATGGTACAACAGCTGCCCATGTTCAATCTTCTTAAATCTGAAGATTTAGATTGGCGGATCCGCCATTCGTGACTTGAAGGTGGAAGATGATTGAACACTAGAGTGCCAAGAAATTTGCACACGAAGATGTATTGGGAATGGGCTTATAGATGCCATTTGGAGGAAACATGGTAAATACTGGAAGAAGTACCAGCGTAAATCTTTGGTCGATTTATACTAAAACTTGATGTTTTACCTGTGGGAAAAAGGGTTAGTAAAATGCAGATGCGTGTGTGATGTTCACAAGATGTGGTATTATGCTAAAATGCATTTTGTATGTATATTCTATGATGTATGAACGTGGGATGCATATTTGTTCAGGAAAATAAATCCCTGACTATTGCTGAGGAGTTTTGGGAAGCTGAATCCCAGATTGCTGTTGGGGATGAAGAGTATACAAATCTTCAAACTTTGTTAACAGAATGCTTCTGCTGGGGATTATCTCTTGGATGTTAGATGTTATCTGGTCGGGTCCAGGCTTCACATCTTGATGAGGATGAGGAAGTCAACTGCTATCTGGTCGGATTCCAAGCTTCACGATAACTTACTAGGGAAGAATAAATTAACTGTTATCTGGTCGGATTCGAGGCTTTGTATACAATTTCTTGAAGTTAAACTGTTATCTCATCGGATCCAGGCTTCGCAGATTTCTTGAAGTGGTAACTACTATCTGGTCGGGTCCAGGCTTCGTGGTTTTTTTTGAAAAGTTATACTATTATCTGGTCGGGTCCAGGTTTCATAGTGTCTTGTTGGGGATTGTAGCTAGTTGTTATCTGGTCGGACTACATGCTGCATACTAACTTGCTTGAATAGACGAATTTGAACTGATATCTGGTCGGATCCAGGCTTTACAGATTTTGAGGTGGACGAATTTGAACTGCTATCTGGTCGGGTCCAGGCTTTGCAATAAAGTTGTCTGAAGAGATAGGGTTGAACTGTTATCTGGTCGGATCCAGGATTCACAGTAACTTGCTGGGATAGAGGAAAACTCTACTGGGGAAAAGAATTCAAACCATGGTCTAGTTGAGTCCAGGTTCTTCAATATCTCAAAGAGTTAAACTATTATCTGGTCGGGTCCAAGTTTCATTGTATTTGAGAAGTTAACTATCATCTGGTCGGGTCCAGGCTTCATAGTATTTGAAAGGTTTTCACTATATCTGGTCGGGTCCAGGCTCTATAGTGACTTGAGAAGTTGACTATTATCTGGTCGGGTCCAATCTTCATAGTATTTTGTGGAGATAGTAAAGGTTTTGTTGACGACTTTACTAGATATTAGGGGTTGCAGCCCTCTGATTTGTAACAGTATGAAATGCAAACTCAAACTAGAGAGTATAGACTCAACCAGGGAAGACAGACTCAACTGGGGAGGATAAACTATACTAGGGGAATTTTGTTGTTCGTTGTTTGTTGGGGAGAAAAACCATGTTGATAAATACTTAATGAATTACTGACGAGGTGAGTTCTTTTAGGAAGAGATCCACAAGGCTTCTTCTTGTAGGATAAACTTAGCTGGGTAGAGAGCCGTCAAGATATTGAGACTCTGGCTGGGAACCAACCTATGCAAAGAGACTTTGTGGGTAACTCTGTCGAGGATTGGTTTATTGTAATCGTCCTTGTGGGGATAATGCTAATGAAATAACTCTGTGGGGATATTCCATATACATTAAAGAGATGCTTGCTGCTGCTTAGCAGGACACGTGTGCCAAATAGTTCTAATTATGTTCTCATGTGTGATACGGTGGGAGAACTGACTTGGGTGTTTTACGTTTGATCGCAAATGTTGCGGTTAGCAAGAGTCACCACAGACTTTTATTTTATCCAAAAGGAAAGGCTGAAAAGAACAGGAAAGACCTTTGAGATTGTTTCTTGAGTTCAGGGGGTAGATTATGAAAAGGGAAGGTGTTAGCACCCTTTTCATCCATAGTTATCTATGGGCTCTTAGTTGGTTGCTAGATCACTTGCTTTTGTTTGAAAATGTGCTTTGTGTGGTTTTTTGAAAGTATTTTGAAAATGCGCCTTCGTTTAGGCAAACTTTGTAATAGTTCTCGTTCGTAAGAACATATACAAAGTGTTGAGCTTTTTGAAAATATTTCATGTTTGGAAAAGATTTTGAAAGTGTTGGTGTTTGTTTTTGAAAATAAGCAAGAGTTTGATTTTAAAATGAGCAAGCAACTAAGAACAATCTACCTACTCAAAAGTCTTAGTTCATTTCTTCCTTTCCTTTGATATTGCTATCTTACCATTGATTTGGTAAGAAGCCTTATCTTTGGATGTAAAGGGATGAGCGTGGGTTATCGTATAGCCATGATATAAATGTTGTGAGATATCTTAGCATTTTCTTTGAGGGACTAAGATCATTTTGAAAGGCAACATTGATAGCGTCATCGAGGGACTATGATCTTATATTTTTGATAGATTTTTGCTAAGACACCCCACATGCATAACATGGCCATTTTTATAAGGCAACAAAGTGGAATTACCCTAAGGGTGCAAGTGTGCAAGTGTGTTGATTTACATGCATTGTTTATCTTGAATTAGGGTTTGCTACCTTTTTGATTTTAATCTTTCCATACAAACTCTAATTTACTTGCATTTATATAAAGCGATAAATTGCGGAAAGTAAAATTACTACGCTATTACATCATTAGGGGATGGGGATATAAATTTACAAATGGGGATGACAAGTAAAGTAAACCCTAATTACTATTACAAGGCTTTTACAAATTACATAATTTATAATGCAAAAAATAGTAAAATATGCAAGAAGATGTAAAGTGAGAGAAATTGTTTTTTAGGTTTTTTTATAGAAAATATTTTGTAATTAATTTCATTGAAGAAAAACCTAAGTCTAAGTTAACTTTTAAAAAAAACTAATTGTTTAGAAAAATGTTTTTGAGGTTTCATTTGAAAACAATGGTTTTATAGTGTTAGATCATTTCCAAGCAATGTAATATGTCCAAAATAAACTAAGAAAATCTCCAAAATCAAGAAATTTGGTGCCTGAGCTGATACGGGCCGTGTCAGTGGACACAGGAACCCGTGTTAGGACCTGTCCATGACTTTTCTGCATTTTTCTTGTTCCAGCCAATCTGACACGGCCGTGTCACGTGACACGGGCACCCGTCTCCATCTTTTTTCTGCTCGTGTATGCACCAGTAACATTGACACGGGTCGTGTCGTTTGACACGGACACCCGTGTCATCCCCTATCCCTGCATTTTATTACGTTTTTAACCCAACTAAGCTGACATGGGCCATGTCGTGTGACACAGGCACCTGTATCAGCCTCTGGTCTGGCTTTTGCTGATTTTTTCTCTTTGATCTGTCTTGTTATATCTTTTGAACGCAAAAGCAAATGATGTATGAACAATGATATCACCGTTTGAGAAAATTTACCTCTTGAAGCGGAAGCTTTAAAATACGCGGATGCTTTCGGGTGCAAAATGGTGATTGATAGAGCTCCTCTGAACCTTCTTGAAGTAGCTCCGACCTTCCTTTTATGCTGAAAATGGTTGAACCGCTCCAACCATGTCAAGTTGCAATGTATGTTTTTTTTTATAGTTTGGAATATGGTGATAGAGATGTTACAGAATTTATCCTTATGTTTGAATAACTTATATATGGTGTATGTGAGGTGTTTGGATGGTTTGTTTGGAGAAAACTTGCAAGGTATGAGATTCAAAGATTTGGACTTCAAAGCTCAAAAATGGAGGTTTTGTGGACAAATCTGTTTTTTGACAGCAAAAATAATTTGTGAGTGTTAGTTTCTCCTTCTATTTTTATGGCCTTTTCTCTTGTAATTGGCCTCTCTATTTATAGAGAAGGTTTGAGACTTCAAACAACTCAGATTTTGAATCACATGTTATGGCTATCTTGCTTGTTTTTGAAGCAAGCATGAAGAACATGTTTCCAATGCTTGTACCAGGCTATCTAAAGTGGTTGATCACTTTAAAATGTTTGTTCTGACTTTTATAAGTTGAGTGTGATTAGAACAACAAGTTAGAGGCTCAATAAATTGACTTTATGATTAAAGTGAACTTTGCAAGAATGGCAACGGTGCCTTTGTACCAAAAATGGAAAGATGCAATGGACAATACTTGAACCACTTGGATAATGGTTTAATAAATTATGTAAACATCTTATTATGGATATATTTGCAAGTCAAGAGTCTTGTAAAGTGAAGATTATGCAGCATGGCTAAGATTTTGGTTCCTTGTTCATCACAAATCTGCCTTGTAAATCAAGAATGAATGTCCAACTTCAGATCCTTGAATCTCCTAGCTCAAATATGATAAATTCATGCTCTTGGATATTTTGGAAAGCTTGAAACACCCTCTATAACTTTCATGTTGGCCATTTTGACAAAATCATCTTGTAACTATGTGAAAAAATTCCAAGAAGTTGGGATAAAATCCTGACCAAAACTGCTGAAAATTTCTAAGTGTTTATTAAAAAATGCCATGACTTCATGAATTTGACTCAAAATCCAAGCATTTCTAAAAAACGTCATGCCCTACAAAGTTTTAGATCTCATTTAGATATAAAACTTTCATGTTGGAAGTTTTCCTTGAATCATCTTGCATCATGGTGAAAAGTTGGCTTAAAGAAATGAAATTATCATGTATAAAAAATACTTAGAAAAATTTCTAAGTCTTGAAGAGTTTGAATTTTTTGCATTGACTTTTGACTTTCTTGATTTCTTGATGATCAAGTTTCATATTTTTGAATGTCTTGATAAATTTTGATCTTTGAGACTTAATGTTGACCAAAAAGTTAAAGTTTGACTTTTGGTGCTACAGTTGACTTTTTCATCACTACAACTGATTTTTGGTCTCTTGGTCAATTGACTGAGAAGACTTGAAACTTTACATGAGCATTCTTGAAGGTCCATAATGATCCAAGAACGTCACTTGAAGTATTAGAAGTCCAATTGTCCTTATGCAAATTCAAACCCTAATCTTGAGGTATCAGTGTTAAGGAGATGGCTTGACCTAGTCAATACTGGTGCAAGCTTGAGCTTTCGCAGATCTTTATGAGAAATGTCTTGAGAAATGAGAGGGAAAATTTTGGGGTACAACATCTTCCCCTGTTCAATCTTCTTAAACCTGAAGAGTTAGATTGGCGAGTCTGCCATTCGTAACTTGAAGGTGGAAGATGATTGAATACTAGAGTGCCCAAAAATTTGCACTCGATGATGTGATGGTTGATTGTGTAAGGAATGAGCTTAAATATGCCATTTAGAGAGTTGTCAGAGATGGGCTTATAGATGCCATCCAAAGTGATCGTTGACAAAAGTTAGACCCAGTCTAAGATTGACTGTAACTGGGAGGAGTGTCAGAATAAATCTTTGATATGTTGGAATGGACCCGTGTTAAGCCGTGTCTGGAAATGTATTAGAAGGAATCTGTGTAAGATTACTTTATGGTGAGCATGTGTAGGGCTGCTTTAGGAGATATATGCGAGGGAATCCTGGGTAGGGCTGATGAGTCCGTGTGAAACTACATCTGGAGATATACAATAAGGAACCTGGGTATGGTTACTTCAGGATGAGTCCGTGTAAAACTGCATCTGAAATGTCTGAGAAGGAACCTGGATAAGGTTACTTCATGATGAGTCCGTGTAAAACTTCATCTGGAAATGTCTGAGAAGGAACCTGGGTAGGGTTGCTTCATGATGAGTCTGTGTGAAACTGCATCTGGAAATGTGAGAAGGAGCCTATGTAGGGCTGCTTCGGAATGAGTTTCTATGTGAAACTGCATCTGGAAATTCATGAGAAGGAGTCTGTGTAGGGCTGCTTCGGGATGAGTCTGTATGAAACTGCATCTGGAAATATATGAGAAGGAATCTTTGTAAGATTTCTTTATGATGAGCCCGTGTGAAGCTGGATCTGGACATTAGAAGGAACCCGTGTAAGATTGCCTCATGATGAGCCCGTGTGAAGCTGCATCTGGAAATTTTGAGAAGGAATCCGTGTAAGGTTGCTTCATGATGAGTCAGTGTGAAACTTCATCTGGAAATGTATGAGAAGTAACCTAGGTAGGGTAACTTCATGATGAGTCCGTGTAAAACTTCATCTGGAAATGTATGAGAAGGAACCTATGTAGGGTAACTTCATGATGAATCCGTGTAAAAATTCATCTGGAAAATGTATGAGAAGGAACCTGTGTGGGGTAACTTCAGTTGGTCGTGCAGATAAATGTCCTGTTTGGTTTCAGGTATTAATCTCTGACCTGAGAAAGAAAGATAGTTTTCCTAGCTTGTTACAAGTGTTAATCTTCAATCTCTTCATGTAGATAGTTTTCCTGGCTTGTTACAGGTATTAATCTACAATATGTCATCCACAGATGGTTTTCCTGGCTTGTTACAGGTATTAATCTGGAACTTGAAAATGGTTAATGATAGCTATCTGTTGTCTGACCTTTCCCTGAAAAGGTAAAACGTTAGCTGTTGTACCCCAAAATTTGCCCTCCCATATTCTTCAAGATTTGTCAAGATCAATCTTCAAATGCTTCAAGATTCTTCAAGGGTTGCACAATCCAATTGCCTCCTAAGGCAGTCAAAACTAGGGTTTTGGTTATTGCAAGGAAGTTGAGGTTTTCAATGGTCCAATCAAGTCCCATGGGCCTATATACATTGTCAAGCATCTACATGTCAAGTTTCAAGACTCACAGCATCAAATTGCACAGTCAAAAGCTTCATTTGCCTCACAATCAACTGCAGGGGTAAAATGGTCATTTGACAGTCAAAAGTCAAAATTTTTGGTCAACATCTTATTTTGAATCCACAAACATCATTTGATCAAGTCTTGATCATGATTCCACAAGAATGGCTCAAAAATCATCAAGATACAAAAGTTTCTATTTTTGGACAGCTGAAAAGTCAACTGTAACTTGACCAAGGCATAACTTTTTCATGGTTCATCAGAAAAATCCCATCCAATGCTCATTTTTAAGGGGAGGACATTTCCTACAACTCATCTTCACATTCCAAGTCCAAGAAATGCTCTCACAAAAAGTTATCAATTTCTACATTATAGGTCATTTTCAAAAGTCAACAAAAAGGCACTTTAAGTCAAAGACCATAACTTGAGATTGGTAAATCAAAATGACATGGGACCAAAGGCATTGGTTAGAGGACTTCAAGACCTTTTCAAAATGTCCAAGAACATGTTCATATGATCAAAATTGAGCAAGATATGCATTGGAGAAGTTGGAAAATTTTTGGGAATTTGCAAAAGTCAACTTTGCCTAAAACTCTTCATTTTTGCTAATGGGCCTCAAATTCCTTCTTGAATCTTTACCCAAGGCTTATGCACGACCCATTAAGATTAATTTGAATTATTTTCTTATTTTTATTAATTATTTGGATTTTTAATTAATTAATAATTCATTTAATTGATTTAATTGTAGGAAAATTCAAAAGATATTATTTTCAAATCTTTTGTGGAGCAAATATGATCAACACATGCTGAAGATTTCATGTATCAATCAAGGAGACAAAATCATCCAATTTTAGAAAGTTTTATCAATCAAAAAATTGGAAAAAAGATTTGATTGGAAATCAAGGATGCAAAACATTATGCCATGGATCTTTTGCCCAAAGATTTAACCTAATTCATTCCATTACATATACTGAAGCTTAACCTAAAATCATTCACGTGCAAGCTGCTATCAAACACCATAAACCAAATTCCAAAAATTGAAGAAAAGTTGAAAACGGAATTCAACCTTCCAGGCCAATTCAAATCCCTTTCTTGATTCCAATACCTTGCTGGGACATTCAGGGACGATTTGCAATCAAGAACAAGCCTTAAAGCTCCAGGAATCACCTCAAACAGTCACACGGTTTACCATTCATCTCCATAATCGAAACTCAAGTTTTATGCCTCATTAACATGTTTTGATTATTGCTTTGCATGGCTAACATCATTCTGAAGCTTTTGGTATTGATTAATTGCCTTATGGTGCCCTGAAACGCAAAACACCATTAATGAAATCTAGGGTTTCAGAGCTCTCAATTTAGGGCTTTACAGCATAAGCAAAATCAGAACCTCTCATGGCTATGGTTAAATTCGTCAGGATGAGACGAACACATTGATACCCTCGCGCCCTTTTTATATTACATGTAGACCTAATCGCTATTATTGGCAGTTTTATTTTGTGGGGGTTAAAAACCCCCGCTATCTGCTTTATTTTTTTACAGGCCAGGTGAAGAAGACAAGACGTGGAAGCCAGCTATTGGTTTATTCAAATATAATGCGCGCTTTTTTGGTTTCCAGCATAATTGAGTTTTTTTATATATATTATTTTCATTATCTATCATAATAACAAACACAGCACAATGGCTCAGTGGAAAGGGACGTGTCTGGCAATCGTTGGGACCTGGGTTCGATTCCCAGGTCCACCCAAATCTCAATATTATTTTTCATAACATCTTCATGTGCAGGCTTTGCAATGATGTCCACCATATGCCTCCAGACGTCATCATGCCATGTGTCCCAATCAACAATCCGAAGGCCATGGGAGGAGGAATACCATGTTCTTCAGTTAAAGCGTGCATAGCCAATCCAGAAAGTCAACAAGGGCTTTGTGTTGTTGGGCCTAAAATCTGCAAAGTAAACCTCCCTTTTGGGTCATCAAACCCCCCTGGTTAATTACTTCTTTTCTTCTTATTTTTATTTTGTTTTTCTTTTAATTACTAATTATTAATATTATTAACTAATAAATTAATATTTTTAATAAAATTCAGAGAATAAAAAATGTAAATACTTTCATTAATTATTATTATATTAATTATTATTATTTTTGTAAATAAAAATGTAAATTAATTAAATTAGTTAATTAGGTTAACTTTGACATTTTTTATAATAAGTAAAATAACTTAGAATTAGGTTTCAAGAACTTTTAATTTTAATTCCTTTTCTTTTTATTTTCATAAATACAAAAAACATAAAAAACATTTTTTTTCTTGTAAATAATTAATTAATTAATTAGGTTTAGGTTATATATTTGATTAATTGCAAAAAGGACAATTTTCTTTCTTTATTTCTCAAAAGGGCCAAAACCCTAAGGACGTCCCGATTAAATTTCTTTCCCGCATTATTATTTCTTGATTATTTATGTATCTGCTCAAAGGATGTAATAGTAATTAGGATTTACCGCTTTCTTTACTTCTCGCACTTATTTTCCAAAACGGGTTTTTGTTTTTGGCGATGTATAGACCCGCGCCTTGTAATAGCGTAGATTCATATTTCTGCACTTTATTTTCCGCACTCTTAACTGTTAAAATGCATGCAAGACTGAATGACAATTAAAAACAACTCGTAGATCACAAATAACATGTTCAAAGATAAATATAAACTGAAACAACACACATGCATATGCCACTCCTAGGGTACGCCTCACTGGTTGCCTCAAACGTGGTCGTCAAGTATAGGGTGTCTTAGAGGTCGCCCTCCTGTCTAAAGATCCAGTTGCCTCGAAACGGTTGCCTCGGATAAAAGGATCTAGGACATTAGGGTTACTTCTAAGGTGTCCTACTATTGCTTTGGTGACCACATGTCCCGATAATCGAATTGACCCGAACACCTCCAACGATGGTGCTACCTACTTCTCAATAGTGGGATAGCACTGTTTAAAGGACTCTTACACAACCTAATTCCTTAGAGTAGGTAGATTCTCGTGGGTACTTGCTCTTTCTAAGAACAAAAACAAACTTTTCACACTGACACTTTCAAAACAAAAGTTTTCAAACAAATTTTTCATACACTCTTGAGGACTGATACAAGAGTTACTTAGAAAATTTTCAAACGACACTTTTTTCAAAACCCACACACACTTGAAAAGCAAACCATTTTGAAAACATAATGAGCAAGTACCTAAGAGCCCGTGGATAACCACGGATAGAAAGGGTGCTAATACCTTCCCTTTCTATAAATCTACCACCCGGACCGAGAAACATTCTCGAATAAGGAATTTTGCTGTGCTTTTGTCCTTTCCATGTTGGAGAACATAAAAGACGGTGGCGACTCTTGCTTACCGCGACATTTCGCGAACCAGCTTTAAACAGTCAGTTCTATTTCCACCGATCACAGAACTGTCGACTCTGCTGGGGATATTACTTATAAAGTGAGGTGTACCTTAGGATTAGATCATACTTATGTTTTCAATTGCTTTGCTTTGATTGCTTTATATTTGTGGGCATTGTCTTGGAGTTTCATAGATCCTAACCCGAATCTGGGGATACCCTTTTAGGTAGCATAAGCTGTGAGGGACCTGTCCGGCGTAGACCGACACGGGTGAAGCAGTGGCTACATTGGTGTGACACCTTGGTCTATACCGATATCCCTTGTGTTGCAACGAGGAGAATATGGGTCTTCTGAGGAGTCATTAAGCACCAACCGACCTTAGAACCCTAAATTGACCCAACTTGGCCATAGAACAGTAGCAGTATGCTACACCCATTGAGGCTAAACTCTCGCGATGGTTCTGGCCGCAAGAAAAGATTGCGACGCTGGAGTTATGACCGATTGAGGGTAGTCGATGATATTGGGATCCTCTAGAACCCGGTTACTTTTGATAGGACAGGTCTGAACCAACAAAACTGAAAGAGGGTAGTACCCAAACTTCATGCTGGCCTAAACTCTAAGGGCTGCCTTGTGTGACTTGTGTGCCTTATCATGTTTGCCTTTGTGAATACTTGTGGTGTGCTTTATCATAACATCATGCCATCATACCATTGCATGCATCCTGCATAAGGACTGACCCATTTCAAAGACAAGAGGGTTTCATCTTTGCTCTGTTTTGTAGGACATTATGATGCCCATGCGAAGGAATACTATTCGGCTCAACTTTGTTCACCCACCTGATTTGCTTAAAGAGTTGGTTGACAGAATTCCAAACACTACTTCCTTCATCCAGAGGCATGGTTCTCTTCTCGGTTTAGTCACTTCAAAGTGGGACCAACAACTGATGAGTGTCTTGACCCAGTGTTATGATCCCTTGTACAATTGCTTCACCTTTCAAGACTTCCAGCTGGTCCTTACCCTGGAAGAATTCTCTGATTTGCTTGGTATCCCTATTTTGGATCAGACTCCCTTCACTGGTTGGGAAAAGACTCTTAGGCTTGAGGAGATTGCTGCAGCCCTTCCCTTAACCAACAAGGAGGTAATGGACAACTGGGTGACTAGAAGCAGAGTTAAGGGCTCCTTGGCTAAGTTTCTGATTGGTAAAGCTAACAGTTTCTGGAATGACTTAGACTTCAGGGCGTATGAAGACATTCTGGCTCTCTTAATCTATGGTCTAGTTTTGTTTCTAAATCCTGATAACTTTGTCAACGTCAATGCCATAAGGATATTCATGTCTCGGAATCCTGTACCCACCCTCTTGGGTGATATCCTGCAACAACTCTATGCTCATACTGCCCGAAGACGAGGAACTCTGTGGTGTTGTACTCCTTTGTTAGTGAGGTGGTTTATTTCGCACATCCCTAAGTTCGTGCTGAAGAACAAAGAAGGAAGACGCTGGGCTCATAGGTTAATGTCTCTCACTGATAATGACATCATTTGGACTCTCAGAGGTTTGGATGAGGTAGCTGTTATTGATCGTTGTGGAGAATATCCTAATGTCCCTTTGATTGGTACCCAAGGAGGAATCTCTTACAATCCATGTTTAGCTCTCCGTCAGTTTGGAAGAGCCAGAAGAGCAGGGCCTCATGAGATGTTGGTGCCTCACATCAGTTTTGAGTTTCAGGTAGATAGTGACGAGCTACGTCGTAGATTCATCAAGGCTTGGGACAGAATTCACAAAGCTGACCCCCATGAGTTGGGACCGAAGACTTCTCTACCTATGGAATCTTACTACAGATGGGTCCGCATCCGTGCTCAGAAGTTAGGTATGCCATACGAAGCTGTCAGACCTATCATTATTGAATTTCCTGATAGAGACGGGGTTCCTCCAACTTTTCTCCCTCCTCAGATACCCACTGATGTTGATACATTAAAGAGATCTTGGGCACAACTACAAGAAGAACGAGATTCTTATCGGGAAAAGTTCAACGAGCAGGAACAGAAAATCCAGAAGTTGACCAAGCAGTTGGAGCACGAGCGGGTCCTGAATGACTATATCCGCACTGAGAAGAGGAGGCCATGGGAGCACTGATGGGCTTTGGATGTTCCTTTTATAGCTTTTATTTCCTTTTCAGTATTTTCATTTATGTAACGCCTAAGGGAAATTTCTTGAACAATTCCAAGTTTAATCTAATGAAGTGTGTTTCCTTTTTGTTTACAAAGTTGAACCCCGATTGTCTTTGAAAACATAAATCATACGCATTCCATTCATCATATGCATCGCAGGTACTCTTTCTTACAGGTTGCTTGATCTTCTTCGCTGTTTATTTACGCAGTCATCATGAATCCTAAATCATCCAATGAACAAGCTATCAAGGCCCTCCAGGCCCAGAGTGCCCAGTTCCAAGAGCTGGTCATGAGTTTAGCCCAAGGTCAAGAGGAATTGAAGGCTCTGCTGGTGAAGAAGAAGAAGAAGAGGACTGTATTGTTCAACACTGGACGGAGGTTTGGTAATACACTGCAAAATGAGGCTGATCAAGCTGCTTCCTCTGTAGGGAAATACAGTCCCCAAGAGGGAAGGGTTCCTAGTCCTGTGGTCTCCGACAACGAGACAGATTTCAATAATGAGCAGTACCCTCCCGCTGAAGACAGGTACAAGCAACTAGAGGACCGTCTGAGTGCCATGGAGATTCAAAAGGTGCCCGGGTTGGATTTTGTGGATCTAGGTTTATCTTCTGGGGTGGTGATCCCACACAAGTTCAAGGCACCTTCTTTTGTGAAGTATGACGGGGCATCTTGTCCTAAACTGCATCTCAGATCCTATGTGCGGAAGATCCAACCGTATATTGCATACAAGAACTTATGGATCCATTTCTTCCAGGATAGCCTTTCAGGGGCTCAACTCGAGTGGTTCTATCAGCTGGATGAAGCCAGTATTCAAAACTGGGAGGACTTGGCTACTGCATTTTATAAGCAGTATCAGTATAATGCCGACCTCGCTCCTACACGTACCCAACTCCAGGGTATGTCGGTAGGATCGGGAGAAGGTTTTAAGGAGTACACGCAAAAGTGGAGAGACCTGGATGGCAGGGTGCAACCACCGTTGACTGACCGTGAACTCGTGGACATGTTCTTGGGGACCCTGTCTAGTCCGTTCTATAACCATTTGATTGGTAATTCTTCTGCAGGGTTTACAGACCTCATTTTGACTGGTGAGAGGATAGAAGCTGGTATTAAGTCGGGGAAGATACAGAAAGGTGCATCCTCAAGTTCTGAAAAGAAACCGTTCAAAAAGGAATCTAGTGCTGTTTATGGGTCGAGGAAACAGAATAAACTGGAACGCCGCCAAGCTGTCAACGCGGTGGTAATTTCTAAGCCTGCTGCCGCTCCTCGGCAATATAACCAACCAAGAGGTGAGAGACCCAGAAGAGAGTACACTCGGCTTAGTATGACCTTGTCTCAGATCTTGCTGCAACTGCTGTCGACCAATCTGGTAACTATCAAGGAAGCTCCGAAGGTAGTGAACACAACCTCTCCAAAGTACAACCCCAACGCCCGATGCGCTTATCACTCTGATAGCCCGGGGCATACTACTGATGATTGCTGGGCTCTAAGGAATAAGGTTCAGGACCTTATTGATGCTAAAGAAATACAGTTCGAGGCGCCCGAAAGGCCCAATGTTGTGACTGCTCCCATGCCCCAGCATGGAGTGAGTGTTGTGGAAGAAGACCGGTATGTAGCCTCCGTGGAAGAGATTGTTACTCCGTTATTAACTGTCAAAAGGAACCTGTTGCTAGCCGGTTTATTTCCGGGATGTAGTAAAGGTTGCCTTCTATGTTCTGTTTCACCTGCTGGTTGTCCTTTGTTGAAGTCAGGCGTCCAAAACCTGATGGATAACAAAGAGATCTTGTTCGAGAAGGTTGTTGTTCCTGTTACCCCTGCTGAAGAAGTTTCTATTGTCACTATCTTCAACAACCCTCCTAAGGCTCCCTAAAAGAAGCCTGTCAAAATCATGTCTACTCAGAAGATTGCTCCTATCATCATCACTGTTTCGGGGCCCCTCCCCTATACATCTGACAAAGCTGTCCCGTGGCACTATGGGGCAGATGTTTATGTGCTCGGAGTAAAACAAGAGTTTGATACAAGTACCAGTGTCAGCAACATCACTGGGCCTGCCAAGGTTACTCGTAGTGGTAGGCTGTTCTCACCAGATATTGCACCTCCCGCTATCCAGAGGCCTCTTATCATCACACCTGCCAGTGTGCCTGTTTCCCTTCATGATTAAGTTCCTGTTTCTACCTCTGCTGCCGAGTCATCTGACGCTCGGGGCAAAGGGACTGCTACTGATGTGCCTGCCCGGACGGAGGCACCAAAGACAACCACTGTTGAAGCTTCCCAGCAAGAGATGGAAGAGATCCTCAAGATCATTAAGAAAAGTGATTTTAATGTAGTTGAGCAGCTGGGGCATACCCCATCAAAGATTTCTATGCTATCACTGTTGTTGTGTTCAGAGGCCCATGCCAAGGCCTTGATTTCCTTCCTGAAGACTGCCCATATGCCACAAGAAACGTCTGCTGATCAATTTACCGATTGTGTGGCCAACTTGACTGCTGATAATGGGTTGGGTTTCTCTGACGCTGATCTGACCGCCAAAGGAAAGAACCATGATGACGCCCTACATGTCTCCATTGAATGCAGGGGCACTACTCTTACCCATGTGTTGGTTGACACCGGTTCTTCATTGAATGTATTACCCAAGAAAGCTCTAGACAGGCTGGATTGTGAGGGTTTATAGCTCAAGCCTAGTAACATTGTTGTCCGGGCCTTTGACGGATCGAAGAGGATGGTACATGGTGAAGTTGACATTCCAATCAGGATTGGTTCTCAAGTTTTTGACTCTACTTTCTATGTGATGGACATTCGTCCATCCTATTCTTGTTTGTTGTGTCGCCCTTGGATCCACAAGGCTGGAGCTGTGACCTACACATTACATCAGAAGCTGAAGTACCCGGTCAGAGGAAAGATTGTTACAGTGCAGGGGGAGGAAGAATATATGGTCAGCCATCTTAACTCGTTCTGGTATATAGAAATGGACGGGGAGTTCATTGAGACCCCCTTTCAACATTTCGAAGAGGTTCCTCAGACATTGGCGTTAGCAGAGACTGTGACTGAAGAAGATTCTCCTTTGAAGATGGCTTCCTTAAAGGATGCCCGGGCTGTGATTGAGAAGGGTGAGTGTGCAAACTGGGGCCGACTTCCTGATTTTACTCCGAAGGCTGATAAGTTTGGGCTGGGTTTCACTGCAGAGGCTCAGAGGGCTGTTTGCAAAGCAAGGATTGGAAGACCTCCTGTGTCAATCACCAACCCGGGAGTGAATGCTATTGAAGAAGACGTGGAGGAATCTGAATTTGACAGCTGGATCTACCCAACGACCAACGGTGGACCAAGCAACTGGACTGCCAAAGACTACATACCTATTACTTTTGTCACTCAGTAATGAACTCCTTTTTTTTAAATTTGTAACGAACAATAAATTGAAACTTTATGGCTCAGTGTCTTACCCGGGGCACCGTGGCTTCATTTGTGAGGGCTTATTATTTGTCATTTTCATATATCATGAATAAAAGAATTGGACGTTTTTCGCATTTCAAATCTTGCGCTCCCTTTCTTTCTTTATTATCTATATTGCAAAACAGCTATATTTACACATACTCACCTATACAGGTTCCAATCCACTCTGGATCTCACTGGTAACGACTCTGCTACTGCCAGTTATGACTTCGAAAATCCGATCAACTTAGCCGAAGACGAAGGTGAAGATGATTTTGAAATGCCTGGCGAGCTTGCAAGACTGCTACTCCAGAAAGAGAGGGCTATTCAGCCACATGAAGAGCCAGTGGAAACGGTAAATCTGGGTACTGAGACAGACATAAAGGAAGTCAAGATTGGTGCCAACCTGGAGCTCAGTGTGAAACAACGGTTGATTCAGATGTTGCATGATTATGTGGAAATCTTTGCCTGGTCTTACGAAGACATGCCTGGGTTGGATACTGACATTGTGGTTCATCACTTGCCTACCAAGGAAGACTGCCCTCCGGTCAAACAGAAGGTCTGCCGTATGCGTCCGGAGATGTCCGAGAAAATCAAAGCTGAGGTTATGAAACAATTTGATGTCGGGTTTCTAGCAGTGACTTCTTACCCTCGGTGGGTTGCCAACGTGGTTCCAGTGCCGAAGAAGGATGGTAAGGTCCGAATGTGTGTTGATTACAGGGATTTGAACAGGGCAAGCCCCAAGGATGATTTCCCTCTGCCTCATATCGACGTTCTGGTTGACAATACTGCTCATCACAAGGTGTTCTCCTTCATGGATGGTTTTTCAGGTTATAATCAGATCAAGATGGCTCCCGAAGACATGGAGAAGACCACTTTTGTTACTCAGTGGGGCACCTTTTGCTACAAGGTCATGCCTTTTGGGTTGAAAAATGCTGGGGCAACCTACCAACGTGCCATGGTTGCTTTGTTTCATGACATGATCCATCACGAGATCGAAGTATATGTCGACGATATGATTGCAAGGTCCCAAACCAAGGAGGAACACCTTGACCATCTGCAGAAGTTGTTTGACCGTCTGAAGTTGTACAAGCTGAGATTAAATCCAAACAAGTGCACCTTTGGGGTGAGATCTGGAAAATTGCTAGGCTTCGTCGTGAGCGACAAAGGTATTCAAGTGGACCCTGCCAAGGTGAAAGCCATACAAGAGATGCCAACTCCCAAGACAGAAAAAGAAGCCGTAGGCTTTCTAGGACGGCTGAACTATATTGCCCGATTCATCTCACATCTAACTGCTACCTGTGAACCAATCTTCAAGCTGCTGAAGAAAGATCAAGTAGTATGTTGGAACGATGAATGTCAGGCCGCTTTCGAAAAAATCAAAGAGTATCTCCAAGAACCACTCATTCTTATAACACCGGTTGAAGGGAGACCTCTAATACTATACTTGACAGTACTGGACAACTCAATGGGGTGTGTGCTGGGGCAGCATGACGAGTCTGGTCGAAAAGAGCACGCTATTTATTACCTTAGCAAAAAGTTTACCGACTGTGAGACCCGATACTCATTGCTCGAGAAAACTTGCTGCGCTTTGGTATGGGCTGCTCGGCGGCTGAGACAATATATGTTGACTCACACTACTCTGTTGATCTTAAAAATGGATCCGATCAAGTACATATTCGAAAAGCCTGCCTTGTCCGGAAGAATAGCAAGATGGCAGATGATCTTGACAGAATACGACATCCAATACACGACTCAGAAGGCAATCAAGGGAAGTGTATTGGCAGACCATTTGGCACATCAGGCAGTGGACGACTACCAGTCGATGAACTTCGAGTTTCCAGACGAGAACATCATGGTAGTGACTGATTGTGAAGTACTTGGACCGGATGAAGGACCCGAGGAAGGATCCCGATGGTCTATGCACTTTGACGGAGCCTTAAACGCTTTGGGTAATGGTATCGGCGCTGTGATCATATCCCCTAAAGGCACTCATACCCCACTCACTGCCCAGCTGTGTTTCAATTGCACCAACAACATGGCGGAGTATGATGCATGCATCATGGGTCTCCAAGCTGCAATTGACCTAAGGATTAAGTTTCTGAGTGTCTTCGGAGATTCCGCTCTCGTGATCAATCAGATCAAAGGCGAGTGGGATACAAAACACCCAAATCTTATTCCTTACAAAGAGTATGTGTTGACATTGATCCCCCATTTCACGGAGATAACTTTTGAACACTTCCCAAGAGAGGAGAATCAGTTGGCGGACGCGCTGGCTACGATGGCTTCTATGTTCAAAGTCAAATGGGATAACGAGGCTCCCCGGATCATTATCTGGAAACTGGATGAACCTGCATATTGCTGTGATCTTGAGGCTGAAGAGGTAACTGAAAAACCTTGGTATCATAAAGTGAAAAGGTATCTGGAAGCTCAAGAATACCCCGAGGGTGCATCTGTTAATGACAAGAAGTTCCTGAGAAGGTTCGCTGCAAAGTTCTTCCTCAGTAACGACATTCTTTACAAGCGAAACCATGATTCGACCTTACTGCGTTGTGTGGATAAGACTGAAGCAGAAAGGATCATGGCAGAGCTACATGAAGGTACCTTCGGAACGCACTCCAGTGGGCACACTATGGCAAAGAAAATCCTTCGGGCAGGATATTTCTGGTCCACAATGGAAGCTGATTGTTACCAACATTCTCGGACGTGTCATAAATGCCAGATTTATGCGGATAAAGTGCACATTCCTCTGGTTCCTCTAAATGTCTTGACCGTACCTTGGCCTTTCGCAATGTGGGGCATTGATATGATCGGCGAGATCAGACCGACGGCATCCAACGGGCATCGCTTCATCCTGGTAGCGATTGATTACTTCACGAAGTGGGTCGAAGCAGCTTCCTTTGCCACCGTAACCAAGAATGTCGTGGCACGATTCATTCGGCACAACCTGATCTGTCGATACGGGGTACCAGAGAGGATCATTACGGATAATGGTACCAATATTAACAACAAGATGATCACTGAGCTCTGTGAGAAATTCAAGATACAGCACCACAACTCTTCTCCCTACCGGCCGAAGATGAATGGGGATGTAGAAGCAGCGAATAAGAATATCAAGAAGATTGTGCAGAAGATGACAGTGACGTACAAAGATTGGCACGAGATGTTACCGTTCGCTCTTCATGGGTACCGTACCTCAGCACGGACATCAACAGGGGCAACTCCCTTTTCCTTGGTCTATGGCATGGAGGCAGTTTTGCCTATTGAAGTCCAGATACCCTCTCTCCGGATAATGAAGGATGCAGGTCTGAGCGAAGATGACTGGATCCAGACTCGACTTGATCAATTAAACCTAATCGATGAAAAGAGACTCACTGCTATTTGTCACGGTCAAACGTACCAAAAACGGATGATCAGGGCATTTAACAAGAAAGTCAGACCACAAGAGTATCAAGTCGGAGACCTGGTAATCAAGCGCATCATTCTTCCTCAAAGTGATCCCAGGGGCAAATGGACCCCTACGTACGAAGGGCCATTTGTGGTTAAACATATCTTCTCAGGAGGAGCTATGATTCTAACTACCATGGATGGTCACGACCTTCCTCACCCCGCCAATGCAGACATAGTAAAAAGATACTACACATAACAAAAGACCCGCTAGGTTGACACACCTAGGCAAAAATAAGGGCTTCCCGGCAAACCAAAAGGGTTCGGGCAAAAATAAGGGATGAAAGAAAAAAATCTGTACACCCGACAAGTCGAAAACCTGAAAAGGCGGCTTGGGCAAAAATGGGTATCCCGGTGGACTGAAAACCCGAAAGGACGGTCCAGGCAAAAGTTAGGGATAAAGCGTAATACTATGTATCATTGGATCACCTTGCATCCAGAATTCGGCACCAACTACCAGGCTCAGACGGCATCGATCAATCAGCTTCATCTTCAACTAAGCAGCAAAGTGATGAGATGCTTGAAGACATAAAGGCGATAGCAGAGTTGGAACCCAGTGGGATTATTTTTCACATAGCTGTTTTGTTTTTCTTTTCACAAAATTGTATAAACTCTATTGTTCGGCGGTGTTCTCTTACTAGGACGTCAACCTCTTGTACATAAACGCCTATTTACAGGCAAATTCAAAATCAATACAAATTCACTTTTTCAGACAAATTGCCAATTATATTTCCTTGTTCTGTTTTGTCTTGCGAAGAACGTCCAATGTTCATTTTTGATATATGCATTTGACACTAATTTCTAACTCATAAATATTTGCATGCGAAACAAAGGACTAATTACAGGTGACATCAGAAACAGGGGCAATAATGAGTTTTCTAAGCGATCTAGTTACTTTGTCCACCAAGGTACCAAGGTAGGTTCGGCTGAAGAATATGACCAAGATACCTTCACTCCTCGTAGAGTAAGACAAGATTCAGCAATACTCTCCCCGAGCATAGCTGGTCTCCCGACAGCCCTAAAAGGCACAACATCTCCAGAAGTCAACGATACTCTCCCCAAGCAGAGTTAGCCTACTGTCAGCCTTAAGGAAGTTGGGTACCCCTAGAAGATCTCAATATTCCCCAGTGGAGTATACAGTTGCCCAGGTCCTAAGCAAGCATCCCCGGCAGTCTTGATATAAGATTGTTCCCCGGCGGAATACCAGACACCCCAGTGGAGCTATTCCCCAGTGCAGTTCAAAGTCTCCCCAGGAGAGTTGAATCAATCTCCCCAGTAGGAAGCTTATCCCCAGTAGATTCTGGAAGCTTCTCCCCTGCAAAGTACGAACGCATCTCCCCGGCTCTATTCAAAGGTTATTCCCCGCCAGAGCCTATAACTGGGTTATCCTCAGCTAATTACAACGGGAAGATTGTCCTCGGCGAAGTTCTTCCTATCCCCCAGCGGAGTTCATCAAATTCCTCAACAAAACATATCAACGGTATCCCCAGCGGAGTTATCATCAAAACCTCAGCAAGGTATCTCTTCCCACAGAGTATTTCCCCACAGAGTAATCTCTCCAACAAGTTTATTCCCCAACGGAGTCATCTTCTCCTACCGGTTTATTCTTGCAACCATCATCCCCAGCGGAAATGAAGAACTCTATTCTTCGACATCAGCCCAGGATTCAACGAACTTCCCGACATTCGTCAAGGATTTATTTTCCTAGACGAAAATACATTCATAAACATTTCACATTTCATACATCCTGCTTACATACATGATACGCATCATAAACACACAATCTCATTTATTCTTGAGAACATCATGACATCATGCATTTCATACATCATGACATTGCATACAACTGACGTTTTGCCTTTTCAGGAAAAAGGTCAACCAAAAGATGATTATTATCAACTGTCACAATTCCAGATTCGATTCCTGTATCTAGCCAGGGAATATCTGTGAGTATTTGATTGTAGATTCGATTCCTATATCCAACCAGGGCATATCTACATGAAGAGTTTAGAGATTCGACTCCTGTATCCAGCCAGGGCATATCTGTAGACGATTAATTCCAGATTCGATTCCTGTATCTAGCCAGGGCATATCTGTGAGTATTTGATTGTAGATTCGATTCCTGTATCCATCCAGGGCATATCTGCATATAGAGTTTATAGATTTGACTCCTGTATCCAGCCAGGGCATATCTGTAGACGACCAATTCCAGATTCGATTCCTGTATCTAGCCAGGGCATATCTGTGAGTAAATGATTGTAGATTCGATTCCTGTATCCGGCCAGGGCATGTCTGCATGAAGAGTTTAGAGATTCGATACTTGTATCCATCCAGGGCATATCTGTAGACGACTAATTCCAGATTCGCTTCCTGTATCTAGCCAGGGCATATCTGTGAGTAACTGATTGTAGATTCGATTCCTGTATTCGGCCAGGGCATGTCTGCATGAAGAGTTTAGAGATTCGATACCTGTATCCATCCAGGGCATGTCTGCATGAAAAGTTTAGAGATTTGATTCCTGTATCCAGCCAGGGCACGTCTGTAAGCAACCTTTTGAAGTTCCAGATTCGATACCTGTATCTAGCCAGGGCATATCTGTGAGCGTTTGATTGTGGATTTGATACCTATATCTAGCCAGGGCATATCTACATGAAGAGTTTGAAGATCAACCCCTGTAACAGGCCAGGTAATTATCTTTCTTTCTCAGGTACGCAAGTTCTCGCTAAGGAATCTCTTACGCGATCGACACCTCCAAATGGCATCTATAAGCCCATTCCCGACGAGACTCTCTCACATCTCCAGATGGAATCTATAAGCCCATCCTCCTATCCACCATCTTTCCAAATGGCATATATAATCCCATTCCTGACATCACACTGCTGATACTCTACTATGTGAGTGCAAATTTCTGGGCACTCTAGTGTTCAATCATCTTCCACCTTCGGATCACGAAAGGCACGCAAGCCAATCTACCTCCTCAGGTTTAAGAAGATTGAACAGGGGCAACTGTTGTACCCCAAAATTTTCCCTCCCATATTCTTCAAGATTTGTCAAGATCAATCTTCAAATGCTTCAAGATTCTTCAAGGGTTGCACAGTCCAATTGCCTCCTAAGGCAGTCAAAACTAGGGTTTTGGTTATTGCAAGGAAGTTGAGGTTTTCAATGGTCCAATCAAGTCCCATGGGCCTATATACATTGTCAAGCATCTACATGTCAAGTTTCAAGACTCACAGCATCAAATTGCACAGTCAAAAGCTTCATTTGCCTCACAATCAACTGCAGGGGTAAAATGGTCATTTGACAGTCAAAAGTCAAAATTTTTGGTCAACATCTTATTTTGAAGCCACAAACATCATTTGATCAAGTCTTGATCATGATTCCACAAGAATGGCTCAAAAATCATCAAGATGCAAAAGTTTCTATTTTTGGACAGCTGAAAAGTCAACTGCAACTTGACCAAGGCATAACTTTTTCATGGTTCATCATAAAAATCCCATCCAATGCTCATTTTTAAGGGGAGGACATTTCCTACAACTCATCTTCACATTCCAAGTCCAAGAAATGCTCTCACAAAAAGTTATCAATTTCTACATTATAGGTCATTTTCAAAAGTCAACAAAAAGGCACTTTAAGTCAAAGACCATAACTTGAGATTGGTAAATCAAAATGACATGGGACCAAAGGCATTGGTTAGAGGACTTCAAGAACTTTTCAAAATGTCCAAGAACATGTTCATATGATCAAAATTGAGCAAGATATGCATTGGAGAAGTTGGGAAATTTTTGGGAATTTGCAAAAGTCAACTTTGCCTAAAACACTTCATTTTTGCTAATGGGCCTCAAATTCCTTCTTGAATCTTTACCCAAGGCTTATGCACGACCCATTAAGATTAATTTGAATTATTTTCTTATTTTATTAATTATTTGGATTTTTAATTGATTAATAATTCATTTAATTGATTTATTTGTAGGAAAATTCAAAATATATTATTTTCAAATCTTTTGTGGAGCAAATATGATCAACACATGCTGAAGATTTCATGTATCAATCAAGGAGACAAAATCATCCAATTTTAGTAAGTTTTATCAATCAAAAAATTGGAAAAAAGATTTGATTGGAAATCAAGGATGCAAAACATTATGCCATGGATCTTTTGCCCAAAGATTTAACCTAATTCATTCCATTACATATACTGAAGCTTAACCTAAAATCATTCACGTGCAAGCTGCTATCAAACACCATAAACCAAATTCCAAAAATTGAAGAAAAGTTGAAAACTGAATTCAACCTTCCAGGCCAATTCAAAGCCCTTTCTTGATTCCAATACCTTGCTGGGACATTCAGGGACGATTTGCAATCAAGAACAAGCCTTAAAGCTCCAGGAATCACCTCAAACAGTCACACGGTTTACCATTCTTCTCCATAATCGAAACTCAAGTTTTATGCCTCATTAACATGTTTTGATTATTGCTTTGCATTGCTAACATCATTCTGAAGCTTTTGGTATTGATTAATTGCCTTATGGTGCCCTGAAATGCAAAACACCATTAATGAAATCTAGGGTTTCAGAGCTCTCAATTTAGGGCTTTACAGCATAAGCAAAATCAGAACCTCTCATGGCTATGGTTAAATTCGTCAGGATGAGACGAACACATTGATACCCTCGCGCCCTTTTTATATTACATGTAGACCTAATCGCTATTATTGGCAGTTTTATTTTGTGGGGGTTAAAAACCCCCGCTATCTGCTTTATTTTTTTACAGGCCAGGTGAAGAAGACAAGACGTGGAAGCCAGCTATTGGTTTATTCAAATATAATGCGCGCTTTTTTG
Organism: Vicia faba; assembly: GCA_948472305.1. Lineage (NCBI taxonomy): Eukaryota > Viridiplantae > Streptophyta > Magnoliopsida > Fabales > Fabaceae > Vicia > Vicia faba. Next base: position 1,297,384,769 of record OX451736.1, read on the forward strand.
GTTTCCAGCATAATTGAGTTTTTTATATATTATTTTCATTATCTATCATAATAACAAACGCAGCACAATGGCTCAGTGGAAAGGGACGTGTCTGGAAATCGTTGGGACCTGGGTTCGATTCCCAGGTCCACCCAAATCTCAATATTATTTTTCATAACATCTTCATGTGCAGGCTTTGCAATGATGTCCACCATATGCCTCCAGGCGTCATCATGCCATGTGTCCCAATCAACAATCCAAAGGCCATGGGAGGAGGAATACCATGTTCTTCAGTCAAAGCGTGCATAGCCAATCCAGAAAGTCAACAAGGGCTTTGTGTTGTTGGGCCTAAAATCTGCAAAGTAAACCTCCCTTTTGGGTCATCAAACCCCCGTGGTTAATTACTTCTTTTCTTCTTATTTTTATTTTGTTTTTCTTTTAATTACTAATTATTAATATTATTAACTAATAAATTAATATTTTTAATAAAATTCAGAGAATAAAAAATGTAAATACTTTCATTAATTATTATTATATTAATTATTATTATTTTTGTAAATAAAAATGTAAATTAATTAAATTAGTTAATTAGGTTAACTTTGACATCTTTTATAATAAGTAAAATAACTTAGAATTAGGTTTCACGAACTTTTAATTTTAATTCCTTTTCTTTTTATTTTCATAAATATAAAAAACATAAAAAACATTTTTTTTCTTGTAAATAATTAATTAATTAATTAGGTTTAGGTTATATATTTGATTAATTGCAAAAAGGACAATTTTCTTTCTTTATTTCTCAAAAGGGCCAAAACCCAAAGGATGTCCCGATTAAATTTCTTTCGCGCATTATTATTTCTTGATTATTTATGTATCTGCTCAAAGGATGTAATAGTAATTTGGATTTACCGCTTTCTTTACTTCTCGCACTTATTTTCCAAAATGGGTTTTTGTTTTTGGCGATGTATAGACCCGCGCCTTGTAATAGCGTAGATTCATATTTCCGCACTTTATTTTCCGCACTCTTAACTGTTAAAATGCATGCAAGACTGAATGACAATTAAAAACAACTCGTAGATCAAAAATAACATGTTCAAAGATAAATATAAACTGAAACAACACACATGCACATGCCACTCCTAGGGTACGCCTCATTGGTTGCCTCGAACGTGGTCGTCAAGTATAGGGTGTCTTAGAGGTCGCCCTCCTGTCTAAAGATCCAGTTGCCTCGAAACGGTTGCCTCGGATAAAAGGATCTAGGACATTAGGGTTACTTCTAAGGTGTCCTACTATTGCTTTGGTGACCACATGTCCCGATAATCGAATTGACCCGAACACCTCCAACGATGGTGCTACCTACTTCTCAATAGTGGGATAGCACTGTTTAAAGGACTCTTACACAGCCTAATTCCTTAGAGTAGGTAGATTCTCGTGGGTGCTTGCTCTTTCTAAGAACAAAAACAAACTTTTCACACTGACACTTTCAAAACAAAAGTTTTCAAACAAATTTTTCATACACTCTTGAGGACTGATACAAGAGTTACTTAGAAATTTTTCAAACGAAACTTTTTTCAAAACCCACACACACTTGAAAAGCAAACCATTTTGAAAACATAATGAGCAAGTACCTAAGAGCCCGTGGATAACCACTGATAGAAAGGGTGCTAATACCTTCCCTTTTTATAAATCTACCTCCCGGACCGAGAAACATTCTCGAATAAGGAATTTTGCTGTGCTTTTGTCCTTTCCATGTTGGAGAACATAAAAGACGGTGGCGACTCTTGCTTACCGCGACATTTTGCGAACCAGCTTTAAACAGTCAGTTCTATTTCCACCGATCACAGAACTGGCGACTCTGCTGGGGATATTACTTATAAAGTGAGGTGTACCTTAGGATTAGATCATACTTATGTTTTCAATTGCTTTGCTTTGATTGCTTTATATTTGTGGGCATTGTCTTGGAGTTTCATAGATCCTAACCCGAATCTGGGGATACCCTTTTAGGTAGCATAAGCTGTGAGGGACCTGTCCGGCGTAGACCGACACGGGTGAAGCAGTGGCTACGTTGGTGTGACACCTTGGTCTATATCGATATCCCTTGTGTTGCAACGAGGAGAATATGGGTCTTCTGAGGAGTCATTAAGCACCAACCGACCTTAGAACCCTAAATTGACCCAACTTGGCCATAGAACAGTAGCAGTATGCTACACCCATTGAGGCTAAACTCTCGCGATGGTTCTGGCCGCAAGAAAAGATTGCGACGCTGGAGTTATGACCGATTGAGGGTAGTCGATGATATTGGGATCCTCTAGAACCCGGTTACTTTTGATAGGACAGGTATGAACCAACAAAACTGAAAGAGGGTAGTACCCAAACTTCATGTTGGCCTAAACTCTAAGGGCTGCCTTGTGTGACTTGTGTGCCTTATCATGTTTGCCTTTGTGAATACTTGTGGTGTGCTTTATCATAACATCATGCCATCATACCATTGCATGCATCCTGCATAAGGACTGACCCATTTCAAAGACAAGAGGGTTTCATCTTTGCTCTGTTTTGTAGGACATTATGATGCCCATGCGAAGGAATACTATTCGGCTCAACTTTGTTCACCCACCTGATTTGCTTAAAGAGTTGGTTGACAAAATTCCAAACACTACTTCTTTCATCCAGAGGCATGGTTCTCTTCTCGGTTTAGTCACTTCAAAGTGGGACCAACAACTGATGAGTGTCTTGACCCAGTTTTATGATCCCTTGTACAATTGCTTCACCTTTCAAGACTTCCAGCTGGTCCCTACCCTGGAAGAATTCTCTGATTTGCTTGGTATCCCTATTTTGGATCAGACTCCCTTCACTGGTTGGGAAAAGACTCTTAGGCTTGAGGAGATTGCTGCAGCCCTTCCCTTAACCAACAAGGAGGTAATGGACAATTGGGTGACTAGAAGCAGAGTTAAGGGCTCCTTGGCTAAGTTTCTGATTGGTAAAGCTAACAGTTTCTGGAATGACTTAGACTTCAGGGCGTATGAAGACATTCTAGATCTCTTAATCTATGGTCTAGTTTTGTTTCTAAATCCTGATAACTTTGTCAACGTCAATGCCATAAGGATATTCATGTCTCGGAATCCTGTACCCACCCTCTTGGGTGATATCCTGCAACAACTCTATACTCGTACTGCCCGAAGACGAGGAACTCTGTGGTGTTGTACTCCTTTGTTAGTGAGGTGGTTTATTTCGCACCTCCCTAAGTTCGTGCTGAAGAACAAAGAAGGAAGAGGCTGGGCTCATAGGTTAATGTCTCTCACTGATAATGACATCATTTGGACTCTCAGAGGTTTGGATGAGGTAGCTGTTATTGATCGTTGTGGAGAATATCCTAATGTCCCTTTGATTGGTACCCAAGGAGGAATCTCTTACAATCCATGTTTAGCTCTCCATCAGTTTGGAAGAGCCAGAAGAGCAGGGCCTCATGAGATGTTGGTGCCTCACATCAGTTTTGAGTTTCAGGTAGATAGTGACAAGCTACGTCGTAGATTCATCAAGGCTTGGGACAAAATTCACAAAGCTGACCCCCATGAGTTGGGACCGAAGACTTCTCTACCTATGGAATCTTACTACAGATGGGTCCGCATCCGTGCTCAGAAGTTAGGTATGCCATACGAAGCTGTCAGACCTATCATTCTTGAATTTCCTGATAGAGACGGGGTTCCTCCAACTGTTCTCCCTCCTCAGATACTCACTGATGTTGATACATTAAAGATATCTTGGGCACAACTACAAGAAGAACGGGATTCTTATCGGGAAAAGTTCAACGAGCAGGAACAGAAAATCCAGAAGTTGACCAAGCAGTTGGAGCACGAGCGGGTCCTGAATGACTATATCCGCACTGAGAAGAGGAGGCCATGGGAGCACTGATGGGCTTTGGATGTTCCTTTTATAGCTTTTATTTCCTTTTCAGTATTTTCATTTATATAACGCCTAAGGGCAATTTCTTGAACAATTCCAAGTTTAATCTAATGAAGTGTGTTTCCTTTTTGTTTACAAAGTTGAACCCTGATTGTCTTTGAAAACATAAATCATACGCATTCCATTCATCATATGCATCACAGGTACTCTTTCTTACAGGTTGCTTGATCTTCTTCGCTGTTTATTTACGCAGTCATCATGAATCCTGAATCATCCAATGAACAAGCTATCAAGGCCCTCATGGCCCAGAGTGCCCAGTTCCAAGAGCTGGTCATGAGTTTAGCACAAGGTCAAGAGGAATTGAAGGCTCTGCTGGTGAAGAAGAAGAAGAAGAGGAATGTACTGTTCAACACTGGACGGAGGTTTGGTAATACACTGCAAAATGAGGCTGATCAAGCTGCTTCCTCTGTAGGGAAATACAGTCCCCAAGAGGGAAGGGTTCCTAGTCCTGTGGTCTCCGACAACGAGACAGATTTCAATAATGAGCAGTACCCTCCCGCTGAAGACAGGTACAAGCAACTAGAGGACCATCTGAGTGCCATGGAGATTCAAAAGGTGCCCGGGTTGGATTTTGGGGATCTAGGTTTATCTTCTGGGGTGGTGATCCCACACAAGTTCAAGGCACCTTCTTTTGCGAAGTATGACGGGGCATCTTGTCCTAAACTGCATCTCAGATCCTATGTGCGGAAGATCCAACCGTATACTGCATACAAGAACTTATGGATCCATTTCTTCCAGGATAGCCTTTCAGGGGCTCAACTCGAGTGGTTCTATGAGCTGGATGGAGCCAGTATTCGAAACTAGGAGGACTTGGCTACTGCATTTTATAAGCAGTATCAGTACAATGCCGACCTCGCTCCTACACGTACCCAACTCCAGGGTATGTCGGTAGGATCGGGAGAAGGTTTTAAGGAGTACGCGCAAAAGTGGAGAGACCTGGATGGCAGGGTGCAGCCACCGTTGACTGACCGTGAACTCGTGGACATGTTCTTGGGGACCCTGTCTGGTCCGTTCTATAACCATTTGATTGGTAATTCTTCTGCAGGGTTTACAGACCTCATTCTGACTAGTGAGAGGATAGAAGCTGGTATTAAGTCGGGGAAGATACAGAAAGGTGCATCCTCAAGTTCTGAAAAGAAACCGTTCAAAAAGGAATCTAGTGCTGTTTATGGGTCGAGGAAACAGAATAAACCGGAACGCCGCCAAGCTGTCAACGCGGTGGTACTTTCTAAGCATGCTGCCGCTCCTCGGCAATATAACCAACCAAGAGGTGAGAGACCCAGAAGAGAGTACACTCGGCTTAGTATGACCTTGTCTCAGATCTTGTCGCAACTGCTGTCGACCAATCTGGTAACTATCAAGGAAGCTCCGAAGGTAGTGAACACAACCTCTCCAAAGTACAACCCCAACGCCCGCTGCGCTTATCACTTTGATAGCCCGGGGCATACTACTGATGATTGCTGGGCTCTAAAGAATAAGGTTCAGGACCTTATTGATGCTAAAGAAATACAGTTCGAGGCGCCCGAAAGGCCCAATGTTGTGACTGCTCCCATGCCCCAGCATGGAGTGAGTGTTGTGGAAGAAGACCGGTATGTAGCCTCCGTGGAAGAGATTGTTACTCCGTTATTGACTGTCAAAAGGAAACTGTTGCTAGCCGATTTATTTCCGGGATGTAGTAAAGGTTGCCTTCTATGTTATGTTTCACCTGCTGGTTGTCCTTTATTGAAGTCAGGCGTCCAAAACCTGATGGATAACAAAGAGATCTTGTTCGAGAAGGTTGTTGTTCCTGTTACCCCTGTTGAAGAAGTTCCTATTGTCACTATCTTCAACAACCCTCCTAAGGCTCCCCAAAGAAGCCTGTCAAAATCATGTCTACTCAGAATATTGCTCCTATCATCATCACTGTTCCGGGGCCCCTCCCCTATACATCTGACAAAGTTGTCCCGTGGCACTATGGGGCATATGTTTATGTGCTCGGAGTAAAACAAGAGTTTGATACAAGTACCGGTGTCAGCAACATCACCGGGCCTGCCAAGGTTACTCGTAGTGGTAGGCTGTTCTCACCAGATATTGCACCTCCCGCTATCCAGAGGCCTCTTATCATCACACCTGCCAGTGTGCCCATTTCCCTTCATGATCAAGTTCCTGTTTCTACCCCTGCTGCCGAGTCATCTGACACTCGGGGCAAAGGGACTGCTACTGATGTGCCTGCCCGGACGGAGGCACCAAAGACAACCACTGTTGAAGCTTCCCAGCATGAGATGGAAGAGATCCTCAAGATCATTAAGAAAAGTGATTTTAATGTAGTTGAGCAGCTGGGGCATACACCATCAAAGATTTCTATGCTATCACTGTTGTTGTGTTCAGAGGCCCATGCCAAGGCCTTGATTTCCTTCCTGAAGACTGCCCATGTGCCACAAGAAACGTCTGCTGATCAATTTACCGATTATGTGGCTAACTTGACTTTGATAACCCAAGATTTTTTGGCTATTTCAGGCTTTGATTACAATCATTATCATCATCAAATTCGAATCAAACCAAATCATGTGCAAAAAGATTGAAATTTGACAAATTTAGAAGGTTTTAAAATAGAGATCAAATCAAATTCATATGCATTAATAGGGAAAGATTTAGTCCATGTTTCTTACCCAAATACACTGAGCATTACATAATGAAGAAAAGCACACTAAAATCAGGGTTGGAAAGTGCAGGTAGAGGCAGAACCAGAATTGGAAAATTCACAAAAAAGTGAGAGATCAAAGTCCAAGCTAGAGGCATTTTCAGGACTTGGGACTTGTCTCAATCGATTGCTGATCATCTCCAGAAGCTTTTACAATCCAGACCACACATTTTCAAGCACTCTAAAGCACTGTAAGTACCTCGCGGATCCGCTTCCTTCTTGAAATCCTAAATCATTATTCTGGAATCATTTGAACAAAGTAATTGCATATTTGTGATCACAAGAACATTTGCAAGCTTTTTGTATTAGTGAATTTCATTTATATGATCTGTAACAAGAATCACCATAGTTAGGGTTCTTGGAGCTTTTTTGGGGTTTTCTATTTCAGGAACAATTGATCCACGTGAAGAACATGGCTTTGATCAGGAGGCCATAACGAATCCAACCATGTTCTTGAAATGGATTTATATGGCCTGGAGAGAGTTTTAGCATAAGCCTGCGTTTTTAGTTGCGGATTCAAATCCGCAGGTATTTTTGTTACAGGTTTGAGGACATGGATGAGTTTGTGTCATCCTCCGGTTGGCCAATTCAAATAATTTTTGCGCATTTTATTTTTGCTGGCATTTATTTTGTTTTAATATATTATGATTAATATGTATTATAACAACAAATGAAACAGCGTGGCGTAGTGGCAAACGTGCAATGCATTATCCTTCAGGACTTGGGTTCGAATCCCAAGTCCCCCACTTTCTCAATATTTTTTCTCTTCAGGTATTTCTATGTGCGCATAAGCCTGCAGTACACCATGATCCTCCATCCACTCAAGTGACAGATGGCCAAAGGCCAGATCTGGTGGTCCATGATTGGAGGTCCACCATAGGCCAAGTCAAGGCGTGCATACCAGATCCCAAAAAGTCAAAGAAGGCCAGCAATGTTGAGCTTCAGTATTGCTACTCACACAACAAATTCAGGCCCAATACCCCTCTCTCTTTTATTTATTTATTTATTTTGTTTTATTATTTTTGTTTAATTTCTAACCAGTCACAAAATTCCTTTTTTTATCAAATAAAATCACAAAAAATATTTTTTATTTCAAATCAAAATTTAAACTTTTATTTTTCTTAATAAATTAATTAATTAATTAATTAGGTTTTAATTAGAAAACTTTAATTACTTTTGTAAAATAAATAAAATAAATTAGACTTAATTAGTTTTTAACCATTAATTTAATAATTATTATTTCTTTCCTAAATAATCAAAACTCCAAAAATAATTTATTTTTTCATTTAATTAATTCATTAATTTAATTTAGTAATTAATTTAGGTTTAATTTCTTTCCCTTAAATAAAAACAACAAAAACCTAAAAAAGATTTCTTCTTTAACCAAAAGGGTCAAAACCCTAGTCATACGTCCGATTTAATTTTGCGCCGCGATTTACTTATTTTTATCCAATAATGTACCTGCTTCCAGATTGTAATAGTTAAATAGGACGTTTTATTATTTTTATCGCTTTATTTTATTTTTCAAAGGGTTTGTCTTTGGCGATGTAAATATCCGACGCCTTGTAATTTAAATTCCGCATTTTATTTCCACAAATTATAATTGTTAGATGTTTGATAATAGGGTTGCATGACAAGACTGAATGCTAATTTTAAAATCAAATTAGATCACCTTTAACATGAACAAAGATAAAAATAACTGAAAATGACACACTCGCACATGCGCACTCTTAGGGTACACCCCACTTGGTTGCCTTCGTACGCGGTCATTGAGTATAGGTCACTTTAGAGGTCGTCCTTTTGTCTAAAAGATCATAGTCGCCTCGAAACGGTTGCCACGGATATTGTTGCCTTAAACAAATGATCTAAGACATTAGTGTTACCGCTAAGGCGTCCTAACATTGCTTTAGCATAGAACGATTCCTTTTTCGAGTAGGTAGATGGTTCTTAGATACTTGCTCTTTCAAAAACAAAAACTTTTCACACTTACACTCCTTTTTGAACAAAGTTTTCAAAAACACTTCATACGCTCTTGAGGACAAAAGCAAGAGTTAAATCGAAGTTTCAAAACAAAAACTTTTTCAAACCCACAAGCACAAAGAAAACAATTTTGAAAATAATTGAGCAAGTACCTAAGAGCCCGTGGATAACCACAGATAGAAATGGTGCTAACACCTTCCCTTTCTATAATCTACTCCCCGTACTCAGAAACATCTCGAAAAAGGATTTTTTCTGTGCTTTTTTCCTTTCCTTGTTGGATAAAATAAAAGTCGGTGGCGACTCTTGCTTACCGCGACATTTTGCGAAAACAAACGCAAAACGCAAACCAACATTCCAAAAATAGTCAGTTCTTCCCACCGTATCACAGTACCCTCTTGAAGTTTAGTTGGCTTAAACTTGTCCTATAAATAGTAATCAGGTTCTAAGGGATCTCAATATCACTGATCTGTCTTATCGAGCATTGTTTAAGCATAAGCCTCTTTCACGGCGACCGAAATATTCCGAAAAGTTAGATCTCAATGAGTGTAGTATCGAGTATCAACCAACTTCTGACTGCACCAAAGCAGGTTATCTCACTATGTCCTAATGGCCAAGTTGGTCAAGTAAAGGTTCTAAAAGTCATTTAGTGCTTTATGACACCACACAACGGCCCCGTATTCTCCTTGACTACTCAAAGGCTACTGGTACCCACAAATGTGTCACACTAACATAGTTATTGCTTAGACCATATCGGTATACCCCGCACAGTTTCCACAACGTATTTTTACTTACCTATAAGGTATCCCAAATTCGGGTAGAGGATTTAAAACAAGTCCAAACAAGGAACCAAAATGTAAAGCAAGCAAGTCAAACAATGAAAGCAAATAAAGGTGATCTAGCCCTAAGGTAACCCCACTTTTAAGTATTCCCCAACAGAGTCGCCAGTTCTGTGATACGGTGGGAAAACTGACTTGGGTGTTTTGCGTTTTATTGCAAATGTTGCGGTTAGCAAGAGTCGCCACCGAATTTTCTTTTATACAAAAGGAAAGACTGAAAAGAACAAGAAAGACCTTTGAGATTGTTTCTTGAGTTTGAGGGGTAGATTATGAAAAGGGAAGGTGTTAGCACCCTTTTCATCCATACTTATCTATGGGCTCTTAGTTGCTTACTAGATCACTTTCTTTTGTTTGAAAATATGCTTTGTGTGGTTTTTTGAAAGTATTTTGAAAAGGCGCATTCGTTTAAGAAAACTTTGTAATAGTTCTCATTCGTAAGAACGTATACAAAGTGTTGAGCTTTTTGAAAATATTTCATGTTTGGAAAAGATTTTGAAAGTGTTTTGAAAGTGTTGGTGTTTTTTTTTTGAAAATAAGCAAGAGTGTTTGATTTGAAAATGAGCAAGCAACTAGGAACAATCTACCTACTCAAAAGTCTTAGTTCATTTCTTCCTTTCCTTTGATATTGCTATCTTACCATTGATTTGGTAAGAAGCCTTATCTTTTGATGTAAAGGGACGGACGTGGGTTATCGTATAGCCATGATATAAATGTAGTGAGATATCTTAGCATTTTTCTTTGAGGGAATAAGATCATTTTGAAAGGTAACATTGATAGCGTCATCAAGGGACTATGATCTTATATTTTTTATTGCTTTTTGCTAAGACACCCCACATGCATAACATGGCTATTTTTATAAGGCAATAAAGTGGAATTACCCTAAGCGTGCAAGTGTGTTTATTTACATGCATTGTTTATCTTGAATTAGGGTTTGATACCTTGTTGATTTTAATCTTTCCATATAAACTCTAATTTACTATCATTTATATAAATCGATAAATTGCAGAAATTAAAATTACTACGCTATTACATCATTAGGGGATGGGGGATATAAATTTACAAATGGGGATGACAAGTAAAGTAAACCCTAATTACTATTACAAGGCTTTGACAAATTATATAATTTATAATGCAAAAAATAGTAAAATATGCAAAAAGATGTAAAGTGAGAGAAATTATTTTTTAGGTTTTTTTATAGAAAAGATTTTGTAATTAATTTCATTGAAGAAAAACCTAAGTCTAAGTTAACTTTAAAAAAAAACTAATTGTTTAGAAAAATGTTTTTGAGGTTTCATTTGAAAACAAAGGTTTTATAGTGTTAGATCATTTCCAAGCAATGTAATATTGTTGTACCCTAATTTTTCCCCCTAAGATTCCTTCATCATACCATGTTGATTCAATCACAACAAGGTCATGTTAGGGCTTTTGGTTCTTCTCCCTATCTTTAGTTTTGCTCTTTGAGGAATCACCAAACACCTTGACTTGTTTTCTTTTGTGATTATGGATATTTTGTCTTGATTTTCTTTCTAATTAATAAAATGCAATGTTGGATAGTCTTATTTGTTAATAATGTAGGTAAAGGCAATGTGGCTTAGCAAATTGATCCATGGGTTCATGAGTTTATTTCCATGCCCTAGTCAATAAAGCTTGATAACTACAAACCTCACCATTGAAGTTGTTTTAGAATAAATGGAATTATAAGGTTTAATTTGGGTTCATCACATTTCAAAGTTATCAAATTGATTCAAAGGTACAAGGGGTTGATGGAAGAAGTTGTCATGATTGGACAAGGTCTTATTCCCATTGATCACAAGTGCATATTTCTCTAAATTCTAAAGACATGGAAGTGGTTTTTGTGGCTATGGGTTCTCATTATCCTCCTCAATAACTTCTATTAACAAAGAAAGAGTTTTGGTATAAAAAGGTTGTTCAAAATTGTCAAAATTCCTCAAAGCATTTTCTTGATTTAGGAGCTAGGGTTTTGAACTTCAAAGAAGTATATCTTTCTCATATTTTGGTATTTGTGAGTTATTCAAAAGACATCCTTCTCTTCAAAGGGTTATTAACAAATCACTTCAAAAGTTTCAAGGATTTTTCATGTGGAAGAAACTTGATGATGAAGAAAGATTACAAGTCCTCCATATGAACCCTCATTTTCTCATGCGTGGCTTCAAATGATCATAAATTGATCTGTTTTTATCACCTTGAGCACACTCTTTTTCCACGATGATATTGAGGATGTGAAATTTATTCCTTCTTTTAGGTGAAAAGTGAGAAAATGGATGTAAGATGTCCTAAGGATACAAAAGATTATAGGTCATTTCATGATTATTTGCCAACTTCAACAATTCATAACTCTCTCAATTTCGGGAGATTTTGAATGGTTCAAGTTTCAAAATGTCATTCAAGAGGTCTATTTCATGCCATATTTTTTGTTCAAGAGAAAATTGCAAGTGAAAGGCCATGTTTGAATGCAAGACATTATAGGTCACTTTTGAAGAAAATTTGAAATATTTCTAAGTATGGAAAGTCAACCTTTTCCCCCCAACTTTGACTCAATGCAACTTTCAGCTCAAGCATCCATTTAACTCCATTCTTTTTCCATTACAAAGCTTGTAACCTCATATTTCTAAAGCATCAAGAATCATGCCTTAAGACTCCTTGAGCTGAGAATGCCATTGGATTGAACTTGATAACTTGGAACTGAAGTTTCTTCATAAGTCAGAATTTGAAATTCATGTTCTGGCTTCTAAACATCAAATTAGCACGCGTTTGTGAGCTAAACATATTTAACCAAGTTGCCAAAGTAGATTAGAGCCTCAAAACGCAAAGATTGGATGAGTTTTGATGAAAATAAGATCACACTTCACTCGTGCATCAGGTTTGCACGAATTCCCTCCAAAATGCATCATTCACTCTTCCTTTCGATCCCATTTGCTTCTCCTATAAATGAATGAACTATACCATTCATTTTCTTAAGCTTGGATAGCCAGAATCATCCTGTCAAACTTGCTCCATAACTCAATTTTCTGTAACTTCGTAGTCAGTATTCAAGCCTTTTTAAATCCAATTTTTCTATTAATTCACCTTCTTTGATCTTCCCTGAAGCTAACCATACAATTACCTTCAAGAATCGTGCCCTATATTGCTCCATAGAAGTCAAGTTTCAGAGCTCTGTAACTCAACTTCAATAGGTAGATTTCTCCATCAATTCTTCAAAACTTTGATATCATTGTGATGCTCTCATTGCCCTGGTTCTAGTTGCAACACTTACTTTTATCTGGAAACACCTTTTGGCCATGAAAATTCAAATCCCTTTTCAAAACTTTCCTTCCAAATTGCTTGAGCTACAGTTTATATAAATTTGTCGCAAAGGTGTGGTTGTCTTCGTCTTGAAGAGACGAAGCGAATGGCATAGGTCTGAGCTTCTGATTTTACAGTTTAAGAGACCTGCAATTCACGTTGGCTGGAGGTTGAAGATGACCAATGTGTCATCTTCCAACCAATGAAGGGGCGCCACTTGTTTTTTTGAATTTCTGATTTAATAAGAGATCCAGTGTTTTATTCACTAATGACCATGATATGCACAGCCTGTCAGTTCCCTTGGATTTGATTACTAACGCGTTTTGACTCTCATCCATTGGTCCACATCTTTTTTTTTTCTTCTGATTTTTATATTTAATTGTTTTAAACTTCAAAAAATCATAGAAAATTCAATTTTAGTCCAAAAAATCTGAAAAAATTATGAAAAATATTTTTGATTATTCTCTTTCTGATTTTTATTTTTTCACAATGTTATTTTGTGTTTTGATTTTTTTAAATAAATTTTCACTTTATTTGATTTGTTTTAAATGTTTAAAAATATTTTTATACATTTTTAAATTCTGAAAAAATTATAGAATGATCCAATGATATTGTGACAAATATTGGTGACCTCATTTATTTTTTATTTAACTTTGGTATTTTTTATAATTTTTGGTTATTTTACTCATTTCTTTTAATTAAAAAAAATAGTTTCTGACTTTAAAAAATTATCAAAAATTTTATAAAAATATTTGAGTCCTTTTCTGATTTTTCTATGGTCTTACATTTTATTTCTTGATTAATTTGAACATAGTTAATATTTTTCTCTTTTATTTCTATTTTAAAACTTTTTTTAGATGTGTATATTAAATGTTATATTATTTTGTGATTATTTTCTGGCTGATCTTGGGTTGGATTTTTTATTATGAACTTTGTTAACATCATTGAATCTATGGTGTTGAGTCTAACTCCATAAAAATGGATGAATGATTTTAATAATAGTTTAATTAAAATTTAATTGAAATGTGGTTTGTATTCTTTCCCACCCATCTCCATCTCATCCCTTTCTTATTGCACTAAGTGTTATTGGAGCATGATCTCTATATCATGTCTCAAAATAAATGGTGCATAGATTGCTACTGACCGGCCTCAAAGTATGTGCGACTTCTATATAAGTCCACTTACGATTGCTTAACATAGCACTAAATTTTGTCCCGATTCAAATAAATGATCATTTGTGGCCCAAACCTGTGTTTGCAAGCCCAAGTATGTTAATTTCATCCCTTTGATCCAATAACTTTGAGATTCTTTGTGTGGGGGCTTTGGTTCTACCAATCCTCTAATGGATCTACAATACTTTTGGTCAACCCGGATCACTTAAACATCGCTGATCACTAAATGGTACTTGTGACGATTCCGAATGGATGATATACTTGACAAAAAGCAAATGCAACTTGTTGTGTGGAGGCTTTGGTTCTACCAATCCTCTAATAAGTTTCAAATGCAAGTTTCAAGATGGTCATCCAACTAACCACTAATTATTAACAATTGATTTTACTTTATGCTTTTATTTTTTATGCTTTATGTACCGCTTACTTTAAGCATTAAATTTCATCCCATTTTTCATCTTTGCTCACTTAGGCATTTATATTCTTGTCATTTTATTTTGCTTACTTGATCCTTTCTTTTTAAGACACCTAATAATCAACATGAACCATAAAAAGCTTTAATGATACTTGGACTATTTGGTTACTATCCTTGGCATTATGGAGCATTGGACTTCTTGGACTTAGGATTAGAAACCTTAGCCTATGTTGGAGACCTTGTGACCTTAATTAATATTTTGTCTGGAGTTCTTGAGGTTTACCTCAAAAGATTGGGTTGTTTGTTTGTTTTGTATGCAGGTTATTGTGATTATATTCTTTGTTTGTAATCTGGAATTCACCCATATATAGTCGTTACTCTGCCCAATTTTTGTGAAGACTTAATACACTTGAAAATTGGTTTTCTTAAGAATTCTAGTATCTTTGCTTGCTAGGTTTCAATCTAAAGAATGGAAATTCTATCTTGGCTCATAATGTCAAGAATTAGCTTCTTGTTGGTTAGATGGTTCTTATCCTTGGCTTTTACCTTATGCTTAAGGATAGTCTCTTCTTCTCCTCCCATCTTCTTCAATTTCAAAAATCTTCTTCCTCCTTTTGAAAATTCTTCTTGTTTTTAAACTTGAATCACTTTCATAATAAACTTGGACTTAGGTCCATGCATTTTCAAAACCTTTTCGTAAAAAAAATTCAATCAACTTAATAATACCTTGACATTCTTTTTTGTGAGAAGACTAAAAGTCAATCAATCTCATTTCAAACCATTTTTATATTTTGGCTCTTATCTTTAAAACTTTTCTCAAAAGAGTGGACTCTTGTCAATCCTTGTAGTGATGCAAACAACCATACTTCTACAATATGTAGTAAAGAGAGATATTTTCCACTTGGATGTTGAGTGAGGCATTGTTGATTTTAAAATCCAAGCCATATCCTCCACTTTGAGATGATGCAAATTCTCCTTTCTAATGATTGTGGGTGGTAAGTATGTTTTCCATACGGACAAAGACGATGATGTCTTATCTCATAAAATTAACCAACACAATTGTGTTTTAAAATTTTAAAAGAGGAACTACGTGTACCCTGATCCCCTATTGCATGAAAGGTGGTACGTAGACACTAAAGGTTCGCAACCGCGGTGGGTGCAAAAAATCATAAAAAATATTTCTTTTCTCACCTCCACCATCTATTTTTAATACAACATTTTATAGCCAAAATATACAGATTTTTACAAAGAGGTTCCTGCGGAGTACCGTAGATGTTTAGGGTGCTAATACCTTCCCTTTGCATAACCAACCCCCTTACCTTGAATCTTTCCCCCTCTTTTTGGGTTAATCGCTCTTTTCCCATTCCTTTGGAAACAATAAAGCGCGGTGGCGATTTTTATTTTAATCTGTGTAAGTCTAGCCAATCCAATGACTTAGCCTTAAACATTTCTACCGCTACAGAAAAAATGGCGACTTTACCGGGGAAAGATTGTCCTCTTACTGGTCCATCCCTAAGTGGGTTAAATATATCTTTTTTTATATCTGCATATGTGCTATTGGTGTTTATGTGTTATATGTTGTATATATGTTTGCCTGGATTTTCCTGATTTTTAGGGTGCTTGGTGATTACTTATAAGTCTTATACCCAGACTTGGGCAAACTTTAAGATAGGACGGGCGGTATAGTTATGTTAACTTTTAGGGAGTAATCCAAAAAAAGGAGGCATGAGATCCCCCACTCAGTGGAGGCCCCTTTGACTGTAGTGTCGTTTACCGAGTAATCAGGAAGACATGCTGCTTTCGACCCGGGAGCCTGCTAAAGTTGAGGACCGTAGAATACCTAACCCATCTTGGCCTTTTATGTGTAGCGCGGAAGCTATGAAGGAGTAATCTGGAAATATTTGTCACGCGATACTACGCTTGGACGAGTTTTTATTGAGAATATTACTAATTACCGAGTTAATCGAGAAGTTGGTAATATCTGAAGGAAGGATGTAGACTCTGGGAACCTTTAGAACCTTGTTCGGAAGGTGATAACTTTTAGACCATATCTTATGGGTAGTACCTTCGACCTCATGCTCGTGATGTTAAACCTATATGTTGTACCCCAATTTTTGCCCCTAAGATCCCTTCATCATACTATATTGTTTCAATTACAACAAAATCACATTAGGGCTTTTGGTTCTTCTCCCTATCTCTAGCCTTGCTTTGCTGAGGAATTACCAAGCACCTCAACTTATGTTCTTTTGTGATCATGGATATTTTGCTTTGATTTTCTCTCTAATTAACAAAATGCAATATTGGTTTGTCTTGCTTGTTGATAATGTAGGTAAAGGCAATGAGGTTTAGCAAGTTGCTTCATGGGTGTATGAGTTTATTTCCATGCCCTAGTCAAAAGCTTGAGAAATTCAAACCTCACCATTGAAGTTATTTTGAAGTTGGTATGGAAGTGGTTTAGGTGGACATGAGTCCTCCTCATCATCCTCAACAATATCTATTCACAAAGGAAGAATATTGGCACAAAAAGTTTGTTCAAACTTGGCAAAGTTCCACCAAGCATTCTCTTGATCTATAGGCTAGGGTTTTGGACTTCAAAGGGGCATATCTTGCTCATCTTTTGGTATTTTTGAGTGATTCCAAAAACATTCTTCTATCCAAAGAGTTACCAACAAATCACTTCAAAATTTCCAAGGAGTTTTCATGTGGAAGGAACTTGGTGAAGAGGGAAGATTACAAGTCATCCAGATGAATCCCCAATTCTCCATATGTGACTTCAAATGGTCATAACTTTGTCAATATTTATCACCTTGAGCCCATTCTTTTTTCATAATGATACTAAGGATGTGTACTTCATGCCTTCTTTTATGTGCAAAGTAAGAAAATGGATGTAAGTTTCCTTAAGAATGCAAGACATTATAGGTCATTTCATGATTTTTGGCCAACTCCGACAAGTCATAACTTGCTCAATTTTTGGAGATTTTGAGTTGTTCAAATTGAAAAATGTCATTCAAGAGATCTACTTCATTCCATATTTTTTGGTCAAGGGAAAATTCTAAGTGAAAGGCCATGTTTGGATGCAAGAGATTATAGGTCATTTTTAAAGAAGAATTTGAAATATTTCTAAGTATGGAAAGTCAACTATTTTTCTTCAACTTTGACTCCATGTAAATTTCAGCTCAAGCATCCATTTGATTCCATTCTTTTTTCATTGCAAATCTTGTTACCTCATCTTTCCAAAGCATCAAGAATTTTTCCCCAAGACTACTTGAGGTGGAAATGCCATTGGATTGAACTTGGTAACTTGGAACTGAAGTTTCTCCATAAGTCTGAATTTGAAATTCATGTTTTGGCCTTTAAACATCAAATTAGCACCGCTTCTAATCTAAACATGTTTAACCAAGTTGCCAAAGTGGATTAGAGCCTTGAAATGCAAGGATTAGATGAGTTTTGATGCAAATCATATCACACTTTGCTCGTGTATCAGGTTCACACGATTTCCCTCCAATTTGCATCATTCCACACGCTTGAACATCCCATTTGATTCCCTATAAATAGAGGGTCATCCCCCATTAAATTTCCCAAGCTTAAATAGCCAGAATCACCCTGCCAAACTTGCCTCACAACTCAGAATTCATCTACTTCGAATCCTATTCTCAAGCCTTTTTTAATCCATTTTTTCATCAATTCACCTTCCTTGATCTTCCCTGAAGCTAACCATATAATCACATTCAAGAATTGTGCCCTATATTGCTCCATAGAAGTCCAGTTTCAGAGCTCTGCAACTCAACTTCAATAGGTAGATTCCTTCATCAATTCTTCAAAACTTTGGTATCATTGTGTTGCTCTCATTGCCCTGGTTCTAGTCGCAACACTTACTTTTATATGGAAGCATGTTTTGACCATGAATTTTCAAATCCCTTTTCAAAACTTTCTTTCCAAATTGCTTGAGTTACAGTTTATATAAATTTGGCGCGAGGGTGTGGTTGTATTTGTCTTGAAGAGACGAAGCGAATGGCATAAGTCTGAGCTTCTGATTTTACAGTTTGAGAGACCTGCAATTCGTGAAGGCTGGAGGTTGAAGATGACCAACGTGTCATCTTCTAACCAATGAAAGTGTGACATTTGTTATTTTCAAATTCTTATTTTATTAATGATTATGTACATTATTTATTAAAGACCATGATATACACAGCGCGCCAGATCCTTTGGATTTGATTACTAACGCGTTTTGACTCTCATCCAATGGTCCACATCTTTTTCTTTTATTTTCTTTTTCTGATTTTTATATTTTAATTGTTTTAAATTTCAAAAAATCATAGAAAATTCATTTTTAGTCCAAAAAATCTGAAAAAATTATGAAAAATATTTTTGATTATTCTCTTTCTGATTTTTATTTTTTCATAATTTAATTTTGTGTTTTGGTATTTTTTTAATGAATTTTACACTTATTTGATTTGTTTAAAATGTTTAAAAATACTTTTACACATTTTTAAATTCTGAAAAAATTATGGAATGATCCAATGATATTGTGACAAATATTGGTGACCTTATTTTATTTTTGTTTCTGACTTTACTATTTTTTACTATTTTTTTTATTCTACCCATTTAATTTAATTTTTAAAAATAGTTTCTGACTTTTAAAAATGCCCAAAAATTTTGTAATATTACTTGGCCTCTTTTCTGATTTTTCCATGATCTTATTTTTTATTTCTTGATTAATTTGAATATATTTTATATTTTCCTCATTATTTTCTTTTTTAAAAACATTTTTAAAACCTTTTAATATATATATTAAATATATATAATTTTTGTGATTATTTTCTGGTTGTCTTGGGTTGATTTTTTGATCATGGCTTTATTAACATCATTGGATCTTGGGTGTTGAGTTCAACTCCACCAAAATGGATGAATGATTTTAATAATAGTTTGATTAAATTTTTAATTCAAATGTGGTTTCTCTTTTTACCCTAATTCCCCTTCATCTTATCCCCTTCTCATTGCACTAAATGTTGTTAGAGCATGATCTCTATATCATGTCTCAAAACAAATGGTGCATAGATTTCTATTGACCAGCCTCAAAATAGGTGCGACTTCTGTATAAGTCCACTTGCAATTGCTTAACATAGCGCTAAATTCTGTCCTATTTCGAACAAATGATCATTCATGGCCTAAACTTATGATTGCAAGCCCAAGTATGTTAATTTGATCTCTTTGATCCAATAACCTTGAGATTCATTGTGTGGAGGCTTTGGTTCTACCAATCCTCTAATGGATCTACAACACCTTTGGTCAATGCGGATCACTTAAACATCGTTGATCATTAAATGGTACTTGTGAGAATTCCAAATGGATACTATATTTGACAAAAAGCAAATGCAACTTGTTGTGTGGAGGCTTTGGTTCTACCAATCCTCTAATAAGTTCCAAATGCAAGTTTCAAGATGGTCATCCAACTAACCACTAATTATTGACTTGTTTATTTTATGCTTTTATTATTTTATGCTTTATGTACTATTTATTTTTTAGCATTCTTTATTTCATGCCATTTTCATCTTTGCTTATTTGAGCATTCATATTCTTGTCATTTTTACTTTGCTCACTTGAGCTTTTCTTTTCCTTTTTCTAAGATACTTAATAATCAAGTTAAACCCTAAAAAACTCTTAATGGTACTTGGACTACTTGGTTACTATCCTTGGCATTATGGAACATGGGACTATTTCTTGGACTTAGGATTAGAAACCTTGGCCTATCTTGGAGACCTTGTGATCTTACTTGATTATTTTGTCTGGAGCTCTTGAGGTTTACCTCAAGACATTGGATTTCTTGTTTGTTTTTGTGTGCAGGTTTGTGTGATTACATCCTTTGTTTGTAATCTGGAATTCACCCGCATACAGCCGTTACTCTGCCTAATTTTTATGAAGACTTAATACACTTGAAGAGGTCTAGTATCTTTGCTTGCTTGGTTTCAATCCAAAGAATGGGAATTCTATCTTGGCTCATAGTGTCAAGTTTTGGCTTCTTGTTGGTTATATGGTCCTTATCATTAGCTTTTAGCTTATGCTTTAGGATAGCCTCTTCTTCTCCTCTCATCTTCTTTAATTTCAAAAATCTTCTCCCTCCTTTTGAAAACCCTTCTTGTTTTGAAACTTAAACACTTTTACAATAAACTTGGACTTATGTCCATGCATTTTCAAAAACATTTTCATAAATAAACTATAATCAATTTAATAATACTTTGACATTTTTATGAGAAAACTAAAAGTCAACCAATCTCATTTCAAACCATTTTGCTACTTTGGCTTTTTTATCTTTAAAACTTTTCTCAAAAGGTTAGACTCTTGTCAATCTTTGTAGTGATGCAAACAACTATACTTCTATAATATGTAGTGAAATGAGATATTTTCCACTTGGGTGTTGAGTGAGACATTGTTGATTTTAAAATCCAAGCCATATCCTCCACTTTGAGATGATGCAAATTCTCCTTTCTCATGATTGTGGGTAGTAAGTATGTTTTCCACACGGATAATGACGACGATGTCTTATCTCTTAAAATTAACCAACACACTTCTGTTTCAAATTTTTTAAAAGAGGAACTACGTGTACTCTGATCCCCTATTGCATGAAAGGTGGTATGTAGGCACTAAAGGTTCGCAACCGCGGCGGGTGCAAAAATCATAAAAAATATATTTCTCTTCTCACCTCCACCATTCATTTTCTATACAACACATTTTTTTTATAGCCAAAATATACAAATTTTACAAAGAGGTTCCTGCGGAGTACCGTAGATGTTTAGGGTGCTAATACCTTCCCTTTGCATAACCAACCCCCTTACCTTGAATCTTTCCCCCCTTTTTTTTGGGTTATTCTCTCTTTTCCCGTTCCTTTGGAAACAATAAAGCGCGGTGGCGATTTTTATTTTGATTTGTATAAAGTCTAGTCAATCCAATGGCTTAGTCTTGAACATTTCTACCACTACAGAATAATGGCGACTTCACTAGGGAAAGATTAACCTCTTGCTGGTCCATCCCTAAATGGGTTGATCCTATCTTTGTTCATTATCTGTATATGTGCTATTGTTGTTTATGTGTTATATTTTGTATATATGTTTGTCTGGATTTTCTTGGTTTTCAGGGTGCTTGGTGATTACTCATAAGTCCTATACCCGGACTTGGGCAAACTTTAAGATAGGACGGACGGTATAGTCATGTTAACTTTGAGGGAGTAATCCCAAAAAAGGAGGCATGAGATCCCCCATTCAGTGGAGGCCCTTTGACTATAGTTTCGTTTACCGAGTAATCGAGAAGACATACTGCTTTCGACCTGGGAGCCTACTAAAACTGAGGACCTTAGAATACCAAACCCATCTTGGCCTTTTAGGTGTAGTACGGAAGCTATGACGGAGTAATCCGGAAATAGTTGTCACGCGATACTATGCTCAAACGAGTCTTTCTTGAGAATATTACTAATTAGCGAGTTAATCGGTAAGTTGGTAATATCCGAAGGAAGGATGTAGACTCTGGGAACCTCTAGAACCTTGTTCAGCAGGTGATAACTCTTAGACCAACACCTTATGGGTAGTACCTTCGACCTCATGCTCGTGACGTTGAACCTATGAACCCTATATGTATGATTTTGTGTGTGATTGCTGCATCATGCATCCATGCACTCATAAGCATCTTTGGAAGAAAAAACAATATTTCAAGGGATTTAAAGGTTGACTATTTATGAATATCTCAGGTACTGTTAACCATGGATTCTGGAAAGAGAAAGACTGGGAAATATAGTTTCAAGGATCCCAAGATAGATGAGTTGGTCAGTCTAATTCCAGAGATCGAGTGTCCTACAGACTTTCGGTAAAAGTATGGATCCATCATTCCTCTCATGAAGATGAACATGAAGGAGGGTATTCTCTCGACCTTGGTCCAGTTCTATGATCCAGTGTATCACTGCTTTACTTTTCCCGATTATCAGTTGATGCCTACACTAGAGGAGTATTCCTATCTATTGGATTTACCCGTTACCGATCGTGTTCCTTTTACTGGTTTAGAGGGTGAGCCAAAACCACATGAGATTGCTGCTTTGATTCATCTGGGGAAGTCTGAGGTGGAAGCCCATATGACTACCAAATGAGGGATTAGAGGATTACCAGCCCAGTTCTTATTGGAGAAAACTCGTTACTTTGCCAGAATGAAGAGCACGGTTGCTTTTGAGGCCATCTTTGCTCTGCTTGCTTATGGATTATTCTTATTTCCTAATGTGGACAAGTTTGTCGACATTAACACCATTAGGATTTTCATGATTGGAAACTCGGTTCCTACATTGTTGGGTGAGGCTTATTACTCTGTTCATCTTCAGAGTTCTTATCATGGGGGAATGATTATCTGTTGCACGCCTTTGTTGTACCGGTGGTTCATCTCTCATATGCCTCAATCTGATGCTTTTTGGGATGTCAAGAAGGAACCCCGTTGGGTTCCTAAGATCATGGCACTTACTCACTCGGATATTAATTGGTATCATCGAGCTTACCAGGATGTGGAGATTATTGACAGTTGTGGTAGTTTCCCCAATGTACCTCTTCTTGGTACAAAGGGAGGAATTAACTATAACCCTGTTCTTGCACGACGACGGCTTGGTTATCCGATGAGGGATAAACCAAACAGTATTCATTTGAGTAGTTTCTTTCTGAAGGAAGGAGAAGACCACAGGGAAGCTAGGGAGAAGATCGCGAAGGCCTGACGTCACATTCATAAGAAGAGTAGGAAGGATTTGGGACCTAGGGGTGTTGTTTCTTTGGAGCCATATCTTCAGTGGGCCCGATCGAGAGCCATTCAGTTGAAGATGCCGTATACTCAGGAGACACCCATGCCTGATCTATTCGTGAAGACCACTCCTCCTTTATTAGATGATCTAGAAGAGTTGCAGCTTGCTTTGGTTAGGATGCAACAGGAAAGAGATGCTTGGAAGAACAAGTTCCAGACTTTAGAGAGTTCCTACAGAGTAGACTTAAAGGAGAAAGATGATTTGATCGATATCCTTGAGAGTCGAGCGGTAGAGTCTATGGAGAGGCAAGGGGGTTTATTTTATCCTAAGCCTCAAATAAGGCTGATTGCTCATTTCTTGATCCAAATAATTGGAAGGAGGTTGCCATCATATATGTGGAAGAGAACCAGAGGTTGAGGGCTCAGATTTCCAGGCTCATGGGGAAGTGCCAGCGTACAGATTGATCTCTATCAGTTTCTTTCTCTCAGGATTTCTAGATTGTATTTTCATCTTGTACTTGGGATCATTGAAACTTGTAATCCATTTTGGAAGTTATTATAATAAAAGTCTTTCAGTATTTCAAATGTGTTATTATAATTTAATGTTTGCAATATGTCTATAAATGTTAAATCCCTTGAAATGTTAAATGATAAAGTAAAAATAATCATATGCATTGCACGTCATGCATCATATTGCACATATTTCTTGCATTTATTATGCATATCCAGCTACCTTACCCAGCTTTTTGCTTCGTTCAGCAAGCTGACTCATCACTATAACACTCGGGCTAACTTCAAAAAGAAGATGGACAATTTGGAACAGGAGAATCGCGAGCTACGCGAAGAATTTTCTACTTTGAAGGCTGGCTTGGCCAATTTGACTACTCTGATGGAAGCTCTGGTGGTTGCTCATAACCAGCCACCGAGTGTTCAACCTCAAACAACGAGGGCAAATGCTGAAGTTCCAACTGTTCCTGTATCCGCTACTCCGACTGTTATTCAAAACCGTGTGCCTCAGGGTTATCCGTGGGGAATGCCAGAGAATTTTGCACCTGAAGGTTTCAATTTGGGCCCCCAAGATGCTCTAGTGGTTCCAAATGTTGTTACTCCGACACCTCCTGTGGTACATACTATTCCTGCTGCACCTCCTTCGGTGAATTTGGTTCCGTTTGAAGATGTGTGTCGTCCTTTCCCTCCGCCGAGTGAAGATTTGGGTCTTTATGACAGAATGGATGATTTCCAAGAGCAGTTTGATAGAATGCAAAGAGAGATGAAGGCTCTTAGGGGAAAATAGCTATTTGGGCAGAATGTGAATGAGCTGTGTTTGGTCCTGAATGTTAAAGTGCCTGCTAAGTTCAAAGTCCTGGAGTTTGAGAAATACAAGGGCAGCACTTGCCCACGTGCTCACTTGGTGATGTATGTGAGGAGAATATCTACCCACACCGATGATCAGCGTCTGCTGATTCACTTTTTCCAGGATAGTATGACCGGTGCAGCGTTGAAATGGTACATGAGTTTAGACAATGCCAACATCCATACTTTTAATGATTTGGGAGAAGCATTCATTAAATAATACAAGTACAATGTGGACATGGCGCCTGACTGTGACCAGCTTAGGGCCATGGTCCAGAAAGACAGAGAATCGTTCAAAGAGTACGCGCAGAGGTGGCGCAAAGTGGCTGCACAAGTGATTCCTCCTATGGAAGAGAAGGAAACGACTAAGATTTTTCTGAAGACGCTGAGCGCTTTCTACTATGAAAGAATGGTATTAAGTTCCCCAAGTGATTTTACAGAGATGGTAGGAATGGGTGTCCTCCTAGAAGAGGCAGTAAGAGAAGGTCGTTTGACAAAGGTGAAGGACCCAGAAGTGTGAAGAAGCCAGCTTATGGGTTTACGAAGAAGAAAGAAGGGGATACCAATGTTGTCATGCAAGAGAGGAGGGTAAACACTCCTAGAAGGAATTATCATCATCACTAGCAAGTTGCTTCAGTAACCCCTGTTATGAATGCCGCTCCGACTACCGTTGCTTATCAAAGACAGTCCCAGCAGGGGAACCAAGGGAATAATCAGAGAAGGGAGAACTACAACCCTATTCCAATGAGTTATGGAGAGCTACTACTAGCATTGATTCAAAAGAAGTTGGTCCAGACACGACCACCTCTAGCAGTACCATCATTATTGCCTTGGTATTACAAAGTAGACCAGACATGTGCTTTTCATCAGGGAGCACCAGGGTATAGTGTTGAAATTTTTTATCCTTTGAGGACTAAAGTGCAAAGGTTGGTGAAGTCTGGAATTTATCTTTCAAAGACATGGGACCTAATGTGAAAGAAAATCCTCTACCCAAGCGCGGGGGAGTGAATGCTATAAATATGGTGGCCGGTTATCCATGAGACTTTCAGATTTTTGACATTAATCAGGTTAGAGGGGATTTGGTGAAGATGCACGCAGACCTATGTGAATTTAGTTATTATATACATGACCACACCGGTTGTGCTATTTGCAGTACAAACATACAGGGTCGCAAGAAGATAAAGTCTTATTTACAGGAGATGATGGATGAAGGTCTAATTTATATAATCAGGCCTAGGGCAGAATATGAAGAGGAAGTGAATATGGTTTCTGGATGTCCGGGTGAATTCAGAATTTTTGAAGTAGAGCATTTGAATGAAGATCTCGTACAGTTGCATGCTACTTTCTGCCGTACTGCTGGTCAGGTGGAACACCAATATGGGTCTTGCATAGTTTGCTGTCGAGACCCCCGAGGATGTTCTATTGTGAGAGAGGGTGTTCAGCTGCTGTGAGACAATGGAACTATCAAGATAACGGGTCAGAGATATGATTATCACGAGATTGATATGGTTGAAGTTTGTTTGATGGAAGAAGAGTCAGAAGAAGAGTATGCCTCTGTGGATGAGTATTTCTCTTCAGAAGAAGATTTGTTTACTGGAAATGACCTTTTGAGGGCTGATTATGTTGAAGAAGGTGTAAACGTCATTGTACCTTGTTTTGGTGCACCCGCTCATCTTGAGGTGGAGTACCATAGCAAACCAGCTATTACCCCATTGGTAATTAGTCTGCCAAGACCTGTTCCCTATAAATCAGATAAGGTTGTGCCTTATAAATACAACGCTACAATCTTAGAAGATGGGGTGGAAATTCCCATCCAGCCAATACTAGATGTTGGAAGTATAGCTGATAATAGCAGGGTGACCCGTAGTGGTCGTGTGTTTGCGCAGGTTATTCGAAGAGATGTTGTTGCTGGAAAGAAAATTGCTGAGAACAATGAGTCTAAGAAGGCTGCAAGAGAGACTAGTGGAGCTACATTGGAGAAAGAAGTGGATGATATCTTGAAGATGATTAAGATGAGCGACTACAAAATTGTAGACCAACTATTGTTGACTCCTTCAAAGATATCCATCCTAGCTTTATTGATGAATTCCTCCGCTCATAGAGAATCACCGTGATACGGTGGGAGAACTGACTTGAGGTTTTGCGTTTGTGTTTGCAAATGTTGCAGTTTAGAAAGAGTCGCCACCGACTTTTATTTTATCTAAAAGGAAAGGTAAAAAAGCACAGGAAAGACCTTTGAGATTGTTTTTGGGTTCGGGGGGGGGGGGGGTAGATTATGAAAAGGGAAGGTGCTAGCACCCTTTTCATCCATGGTTTTCCATGGATTCTTAGTTACTTGTTTTAGATCACTTGCTTTTGCTTTTCAATTGTTTGAAATGGTGCTTTTGTGTGTGGTTTTGAAAGTATTTTGAAAAGAGGCCATTGTTTTGGCAACCTTTGTAATGATTCTTGTTTGAATGTATACAAAGGTGTTTGTCTTTTGAAAAATGTTTCAATGTTTTGAAAGTTGTTTTGGAAATGTTTTGAAATTGTGTGTGTTGAAAATAGCAAGGATGGTTTGCAAGTTTGATCAAGTAACTAGGAGTTGTCTACCCTAATCAAAAGTCTTTCCTACACATTTTTAACCCTTTTACATTGTTGTTTTACCATTGTATTTGGTAAACAACCCTATCTTTGGATGTTAAACGGGACGGGCGTGGGTCATCGTATGAGCATGATAACAATATTGCCAAGTATCTTAGCAAGTTTTTTTTTGAGGGACTAGATCATTTTTGTTTAGGTAACCAAGATAGTGTCATCGAAGGACTATGATCTTTTTGTTTTGTTTTGTTTTGCCAAGATACCTAGCATGCATACCATGGCCATTTTAAGGCAACAAAGTGGATGAAACCCTAGGGGTGCTTGTGTGCAATGTGTTGTCATTTTTCATGCATTTTGTCTTGTGTTTAGTCATGCTATTTGTTTTGATTTTGGTCTTTGCATACACCCTAATTCTTACTATCATGGTATATGAAAGCAATAAATGCGTAAAGTAAATCTAGACTATTACACAATATTATGGGAAGGGGGGTACAAGTTTGAATATGGGGATATTGCACAAAAATAAACCCTAAAATATTATTACAACCAAATTGAAATATTGCACAAATAAATAAATAAGCAAATATTTAAATATGCAACAAAATATAAATATGCACAAATGTTTTTGTATTTATTTTATGTATGTAAAATAAATTTATTTATGTCCTAAAAATAAGAAAAAAATAAAAATAATTATTTTTGGAAAGGGTGGAAACCCTAATTTTGATTTTTTTAAAAGAAAATAAGCTTTATATTATTTATTTATTCATTTTTTGTTTAAGAAAAATAATAATAATATGTACAAAAATATCAAAGAATAAAATATGTGAGAAAATAATATTTTTAGTGCATAAATAATAAAAATAAAAATATATAATATTTTTGTATTTTTTACAAGTTTTATTTAGAAAATAAAGTATATTAACCTAATAAACTATTTTTGTCATAAAAAATAATAAAAATAATAAAATAAAAATGTAAAAAATAAGAGAATATTTTTGGTGATTTTTAATATTTAGAAAAAATAAATAAAGTCAGAAAATATAAAAGAAATGAAAAATATACAAAAAATAAAGAAAATGGGCCAAGGTGGTGCAGGAAGTAAAAGAGGGTGCAAATAGCAGGACAAGTCAGGCTCAGGCCCAAGTTCCACTTCGTCCTTAACCTTTGAAGAAAAATGTGCGCGCCCTGTACTTCAAACTGTAACTCCTGCATACGTGCTTAAAACAAAATCTTGCAACATGAAACTTGTAGCTTGTTGAATCACGATTCCAACCATATAAAAAACTTGATCTAACTCTAAGAAACCAGGGAGAATTCCAGTGCCCCTAATTTATGACCTAGTTTTTTCAGCAACTTCAACATCCAAATTCTCCTAGCTCAGTTAATATAAATGGAAGCTATGCATATGTACAGTTCAAGCAACTTAAGGACTACATTTTTGCTTCACAAACCTAAGCCTAAGGATGTATAAATAAGGAAATAGAAAGTTGGAAATTACCTTGTTCAGTCAAGTCTGAATATGGCAATGCAGCAACTTTGAATGAGGCCTGAAGGAATTTTGAGCTTGCTTGATGTTCCCTTGACCTTTCCCAATGCTTAGCTTACTTTGAAATGGCTTGAATCTCCTTGTAGAACTCAACCTGCAAAGCTTCAAAATGAAAATGGTGAAGTGTGCAAATGAGGTTGCAGTTGCAAAGTAAGGGCCTGGACATTTTAGGTGTGCTGTATTGAATGTGTTTGAAGTGGTTCAAGACAAAACGCACGAGTGAAATATATTTTGGCTTGTGATTTGCAGAGATGGCCCTGTTTTGGGCAGAAGTTGGTGTTTTTGTGTTTTGGGTGTTTGGAAGCTTGGCAATTCGTGTTTTCTGGCTTGGTACAATTTTCTGAGGTCGTTTGAAATATGCACAAAGCTTGGTTTTAACAGATACAAGAGTTATGTTCACTTTTGCAAGTTGGCTTGTTTTTGAAGAAAAGGTTGAGTTGACAAAGCCAAAGCCTGTACAGGCTAGCTCAAAGCCTGCACATAGTTGGTGAGTTTTTCCTGAAGTTTGTGGATGTTGTTTGTATAGAGATATCAGGTCCAATGCTCAAGATAAACAAAATTGCATAAAGTGTGCTTTATGGAAATGGTATTGTAACCTTTTTGCCATTTTTGGAATAGTTCTTTGTGTAATGCTCCATAGCTCAGAATAAGACCAATGTCCAATGTATTTGTATTAAATTAAGAAGTGTGGAAAGGATTAAGACCTGTAAAACAAGTACAAGCATGATCCAAACTGATTTGCAACTTGTGGCAATGTGCAAAATGCCTTGGACAAAAGTGAGAATTTGCCATTTTCAAACTTTCGATTCTCTCTAACCACAAATGATCTCGGAGAGTTCTTGGACATTTTGGAAAGCGTGTAACATGCTCTACAATCCATCTTTGAAATTCATTTTGAGGAGGACTACAACTTTCATGTTGGAAGTTTTCTTTGAATCCAATTGCATCATGGTGAAAAAGTTGAGAAAAGTTGGGAAAAAATAAGAAATTTTCATAACTTAGAAAATTTCTGTTATGAAAAATTTCAAACTTAAACCCTAATTTCCAAAATTAGGTTTCTTGGTGAACAAGTTTCATGTTTTGACACATCTTGATGAAAAATGACCCTTGGCACTTGATTTTGACCAAAAAGTCAAAGTTTGACTTTTCAGTGTACAGTTGATTTTTGATCAGTTGACTGGAAAATTCATCTGTCAATCCAATGCAATTGAGATCTTTTGAACCTTGTGATTAGGTCAAGATGATTCCATTTAGTCCTTAAAACCATGCTTGAACCCAATTTTCCATTGGCTAGGTGAAAAATCAGGAATTGCCCTTCTGTAGTCAAACCCCTAAAAATGACCATTTTTCCTTTTTGAAGATCTGATCAAATTTCTTGAGGAGTTATGGTACAAACTTGATCAAATGGTTCATATGAGTCTATAATATTGATGTGGATCAATAATTATGAGGTTTGACTGTAAATTGGCCACAGTTGACTTTTTCCCCAATACAGCTGATTTTTAGGTCAACGGTCCAATTGACTGGGCAAAAAATTGATTCTAGGCTTGAAACTTAGTATGAGCAATGTTAGAGGTCCAACATGAAGTATGAAAGTCACATTAGGCATTGAAAGTCCAAAAATACTTGTGCAAACTCAAACCCTAATTTCAGGTCAACAGTGCAAGGAGATGTCTTGAGCTGAGCAAACCCTAATCATGTCTGGAGTCCAAAGAGTCTTGTGAGGAAAATCTTGATAAAATGAGATGGACAATTTTGGGGTACAACAACTGCCCCTGTTCAATCTTCTTGAACCTGAAGAGTTAGATTTCCGAGTTTTTCGTTTGTGACTCGAAGGTAAAAGATGATTGGACACTAGAGTGCCCGTAAATTTGCACTCGTCAAAATGTAGTTGAGGGAATGGGCTTAAAGATGCCATTTGGAGAGGTGACAGAATCTTGTCGGAGATGGGCTTAAAGATGCCATCCAAGAATGTTTGTTGAACTGCAAGTTGTAAGCCAAAAGAATGAGTATCGAAATGGTATCCGTGTCTGGAATGCATTTGAACTGTATCTGGAGACTGAATCTGTATGAGCAATGGAATGGAGTCCGTGTCTGGAGCGTATCCGAGTTGTAACTGTATTTGAATCTGAATGAATAACAGAATGACTTCCGTGTCTGGAGTGTATCTGTATTGTATCTGAATCTGAAATTTGAATAAGCGACATAATGGCTTCCGTGTCCGGAGCGTCTCTGGGCTGGGGAAAAAGTCAGAATAAATGACAGAATGGAAACTGTGTTTGGTGCATATCTGGACTGTATCTGAAGTTGAGATCTGTATGAGTAGCAGAATGACTTCCGTGTCTGGAGTGTATCTGAACTGTAACTGGGATCTGAATAAGTGACAGAATGACCTCTGTGTCTGGAGTGTATCTGAACTTGAAATTGATAGTTGAATCTGAATGAGAAATAGAATGGCTTCCGTATCTGGAGCGTATCTAATCTATATCTGATTGTTGAAGTCTGAATGAGTGACATAATGGCATCCGTTTCTGGAGCGTATCTGAACTGTATCTGACTTTGAATTCTGAATGAGTAATAGAATGACCTCCGTGTCTGGGGTGTATCCATATTGTATCTGAATAAGAGATCTGAATGAGTAACAGAATGACTTTCGTGTCTGGAGTGTATCTGAACTGTATCTGAAATCTTTGAATATTTGTTAAAGATAGCTTTTAATCTTATCCTGAAAAGGGTAAAATGTTAGCTGAAACACAAAGTTATGTTGCATGAAATGTATGATGCAATAAAATGTGTTTTATCAATGTTTATGATATATGAATGTAATGCATGCGCATGGAAGCTGATTCGCTGTATTGCTGAGGAAAATAAATCCTTGACTGTTGGGGATAGTAAATCCTTTGACTGCTACCGGGGAAAATAAATCCTTAATCGCTGCTGGAGATTAAAATCCTGATAACTTCTGTGGGGATGTGAGAATCCTTCACGACTTTCCTGGGGATATGGATCCTTCAAGTCTTTGGAGTTGGAGTATTGACAAAAATTCTGCTTGGGTTAGTAATGCCATGTACTGCCTGGGAAATCTGCTTGGACAATCCAGAGAACTTTGAAGACTTCTACTAGGGGTTAAACAAAGGAAATCCATACTCGGCTGGGGAATATGGAAAACTATGACGATCTCTACTGGGGATTTAAACAAAGGAAAACCTTGATCTGCTGGAGCATAAGGAAGGTCTGATGGCTTCTGCGGGGAATTAAGAATGAGAATCTTCAATCTCTTGGGGAATTGGAATCCTTGGGGACTTCATGCTGAGGAGTCAAGAATGAAAATCTTCGATCTGCATGGGACTAAAAATTCTGACAAATTCATGCTGGGGAGTAATGAAGACCCTGGCAACTTCACTGGGGAATCAAGAATAATAATCTTCATTCTGTTGGGGATTAAAAACTCTGTGGGGAGTAGTTATACTGTTGGGGAGTAGCTATCCTGCTGGAGGGTAAGTTCAGGACTCTGGGGGAAAAGGCTTATTCCTGTTTTTGGAAAAAGTTCAAGAGTTTGGGTTGTATGCCAATCTACTGGGGAATTATCCTAGGTTGGGGATAAGACAAAAGTTAACTGTTATCTGGTTGACTTCTAGGCTTTAAGACAACTTGCTGAGGAAATTGGGGAAAACTGAATGGTTCCCGCTGGGGATTGGTAGTTGGAAATTTGACTCGACTGGGGAAGAATGTTTCATCTTCGCTGAGGGTCTGTAGTTCAAAGTTTTTACTCCGCTGGGGATTGGGAGCTTGAAGTTCTAATTCTGATGGGAATTAAGGATTTGAAATTATAACTCCGATGGGGATATGTATTTAAAGGTTTTAGCTCCGCTGGGGATCTAGATGATGTACTGCAGGAGATTTCTCTGGAATAGCCTAAAGATGTTTTCCTATACTTTCAACCTGTCAGTAATTATTCTTTCCCATTTCGTTTATTTGTAAACAGTGATCATATTCAAATGCATATGCTCATTTAATAAATCATTGGACGTTTTCAAATAAAAACACAAGTGTAAAAAAGAAGAAAAGGCAAATAGTTTTCTGCACTTTGAAGTATCTTTGTATTGACTTTGTGTA
This sequence comes from Vicia faba, assembly GCA_948472305.1. Taxonomy (NCBI): domain Eukaryota; kingdom Viridiplantae; phylum Streptophyta; class Magnoliopsida; order Fabales; family Fabaceae; genus Vicia; species Vicia faba. The sequence goes on from OX451736.1 coordinate 1,297,417,446, forward strand.
AGTATTTTGTACAAAGGAGACAAACATCCTAGTAAGAGAATGTTGTCATAAAAAATGAGAAAAATTTATACAAAGAAAGATGGCTGTGTATGAAAATTCCATGGGGTTCCCATTCTGCTATAGCCTTCATAACTCTGAATATCTTGTCCATTCGTTGCTTCGTCCGAAGATGATTGAATTGATCAGAAGCCCGGAGCTTGTCTGTGAATAGATTGTCCTTAAAGTGATCCGACGAGACATAGTCATACGCTTTAATTCCCTAACTTTTGTCTGGACCTCCCTTTCGGGTTTTCGATCCACCGGGAAACCCTTTTTTTCCCAAGTAGCCCTTTCGGGTTTTCAACTTGCCGGGTGTACAGATTTTTTTTTTGTTTTATCCCTAATTTTTGCCTGAACCGACCTTTCAGGTTTTCGATTCACCGGGATGCCCCTTTTTTATGCCTAGGTGTGTCAACCTAGCGGGTCATTTATGCGTAGTATCTTTTGACTATGTCTACGTTCGCAGGGTGCGGCAGGTCATCACTGTCCATGGTGGTTAAGATCATTTCCCCACCAAAAAAGATGTTTTTGATTACAAATGGTCCTTCGTAGGTAGGAGTCCATTTTCCCCTGGGATCACTTTGCGACAAGATGATCCGCTTGATTATAAGATCCCCGACTTGATATATCTGGCGCCTGACTTTCTTGTTGAATGCCTTGATCATCCGTTTTTGATACGCCTGACTATGGCAAACAGCAGTAAGTCGCTTCTCGTCAATCAAGTTAAGTTGATCAAGCCAAGTCTGAATCCAATCGTCTTCACTCAAACCAGCATCCTTCATAATTCTCAAGGAGGGAATCTGAACCTCGATAGGTAAAACAGCTTCCATGCCGTATACCAAAGAATAGGGTGTTGCCCCAGTTGATGTACGCGCCGTGGTACGGTACCCGTGCAGAGCAAACGGTAGCATTTCATGACAGTCCTTGTAGGTGACTGTCATCTTTTGTATGATCTTCTTGATATTCTTGTTCGCAGCTTCGATAACACCGTTCATCTTTGGCTGATAGGGAGATGAATTGTGATGTTGAATCTGGAATTGCTCGCACAAGGCGGTGAACATAGTATTGTTAAGGTTGGTACCGTTGTCAATGATGATCCTTTCGGGGATACCATACCAGAAAATGAGGTTCTGCTTGATGAAGCGGGCAACAACATTCTTTGTGACAGATGCGAAGGAAGCTGCTTCGACCCATTTGGTAAAGTAGTCAATGGCTACCAGGATGAAGCGGTGTCCATTGGATGCTGTAGGCTTGATCTCTCAAATCATGTCGATTCCCCACATAGCGAATGGCCAAGGAGTTGTTAAGACATTGAGAGGAACTGGAGGTATATGTACCTTGTCCGCATAGATTTGACATTTGTGACAAGTCCTGGAATGTTGATAGCAGTCCGCTTCCATGGTAGACCAGTAATAGCCTGCCCTTAGGATCTTCTTAGCCATCGTATGTCCGCTAGAATGAGTGCTAAAGGTACCATTGTGCAATTCATCCATGACCTGTTCAACTTCAATCTTGTCCACACAACGGAGCAGAATGCAATCATGATTACGCTTGTATAGGATACCATTGCTCAGGAAGAACTTGGCAGAGAATCTCCTTAAGAACTTTTTGTCATTGACTGAAGCTCCTTCAGGGTATTCTTGAGCCTCAAGATACCTTTTGACTTCGTGAAACCAAGGTCGGTCCACTACTTCTTCGGTATTAATCTTGTGACAATGTGCAGGTTCGTCCATCCGTTCAATGGTGATTTAGAGAGCCTCATTATCCTAGTTATGTTTAAACATGGATGACATTCTAGCTAGAGCATCTGCTAGCTGATTTTCTTCTCGCGGGAAGTGCTCGAAGGTAATCTGCTCGAAATGTGGTAACAATGTCAGGACATGTTCTTTGTAAGGGATGAGGTTTGGATGTTTATTATCCCACTCTCCTTTGATCTGACTGATGATCAAAGCTGAGTCCCCAAACATAATCAAAGATTTGATTCCCAAGTCTATTACAGCCTTGAGACCAAAGATACAAGCTTCATATTCGGCCATGTTGTTGGTGCAGCTGAAGCAGAGTCGGGCAATGAAAGGTGTATGGCAACCTTCTGGAGAAATGAGTACCGCGCCGATACTGTTGCCAAGTGCATTAGAAACACCATCAAAGTACAGGTTCCATCGGGATCCTTGTTCAGGTCTGTCATATGGTTTGTTCTCTTCAATGTTGTCCAAGGTCATGATATCCTCGTCGGGGAAGTCGAACCTCATGGATTTGTAATCTTCGACAGCTTGATGGGCCAGATGATCGGCTAGCACACTCCCCTTTATAGCTTTTTGGGTCGTGTACTGTATATCGTATTCTGTTAGGATCATCTGCCATCTAGTTATTCTTCCGGATAAATCAGGCTTCTCAAAGATGTACTTGATCGGATCCATCTTAGAGATCAGCAAAGTGGTATGAGTCAACATATACTGCCTTAGCCGGCGAGCAGCCCATACCAAAGCACATCAAGTTTTCTCGAGCAGTGAGTATCGGGTCTCACAGTCGGTAAACTTTTTTCTAAGGTAATAAATGGCACGCTCTTTTCGGATAGACTCGTCATGTTGGCCCAGTACGCACCCCATTGAATTCTCTAGGACGGTCAGATACATGATTAGCGGTCTTCCTTCGACGGGAGGCATCAAGATGGGAGGTTCTAGCAAATACTCCTTGATTTTATCGAAAGCAAATTGACAGTCATCATTCCATTTAACTACCTGATCTTTCTTCAACAGCTTGAAGATTGGTTCACAAGTAGATGTTAGGTGAGAAATGAACCTAGCAATGTAGTTTAGGCATCCCAAGAAACCTCTGACCTCCTTCTCAGTGCGTGGAGCAGGCATTTCTTGTATAGCTTTGACTTTGGCAGGATCAACCTCGATGCCTTTGTTGCTGACAATGAAACCCAAGAGTTTACCGGATCGGACTCCGAAAGTGCACTTGTTAGGGTTCAGTCTGAGCTTGTACTCCTTCAACCTGACAAACAACTTTTGTAGATGGTCGAGGTGTTCTTCTTCCGTTTGTGATCAGGCTATCATGTCGTCTACGTAGACCTCTATCTCATGATGTATCATATCATAAAATAAAGCCACCATGGCGCGTTGATAGGTTGCCCCGACATTCTTCAGTCCGAATGGCATCACTTTATAGCAGAACGTACCCCACTGTGTAATAAAAGTAGTTTTCTCCATGTCCTCAGGGGCCATTTTGATCTGGTTATAGCCTGAGAATCCATCCATGAAAGAAAATACCTTGTGCTGAGCTATATTGTCAACCAAGATGTCAATGTGCCGAAGTGGAAAGTCATCTTTAGGGATAACCCTGTTTAAGTCTCTGTAATCCACTCACATTCTCACTTTGCCGTCCTTTTTAGGCACGGGAACAATGTTAGCAACCCATTGTGGATAGGAAGTAACAGCAAGAAAACCAACATTGAACTGCTTCATAACTTCTGCTTTGATCTTTTCAGACATGTCGGGCCTCATGCGGCGTACTTTTTGTTTAACTGGTGGACAGTGTTCTCTTGTGGGTAGACGGTGTACCACAATGTCTGTATCAAGCCCCGACATGTCTTTGTAAGACCAGGCGAAGATCTCAACATATTCATTCAACAGCTGAATTAAACGCTCCTTGACACTTGGCTCTAGGTTGGCACCCACTCTAACTTCTTTTCTGTCTTCCTCCGTACCCAAGTTGATTGTCTCTAACAACTACTCATGAGGTAGAATAGCCCTTTCTTCCTGTTGTAGCAGTCTAGCCAATTCTCCAGGCACCTCACAGTCTTCCTCGCCTTCTTATTCGGCATGGTAGACCAAATCTTCAGAGTCACTAAAGGCCATAGCAGAATTGTTACCCATGGAATCCGGAATGGAAGGGTACCTGCATTTGTGAGTGTGGGTGTGTGTAAGGGATAACCATCTTTAAACAAATAAAATGCAAAAAGAAAGACAATGAACATAAAAGTTTATATGTGAAAACGTCCATGATTCATTAAAATGGCATATGAAGATGAAGAATCAAACCCTTACAAATGGACCTATGTGCCTCGGGTAAGGCACAAGGTTAAAAGTGTACGAATTGTTTAAGAATTATTACAAACTGTGATCGGTGGGAATAGAACTGACTGTTTTTGGAATGCTGGTTCGCGTTTGCGTTTGTTTTTGCAAAATGTCGCGGTAAGCAAGATTCGCCACCGTCTTTTATTTTATCCAACAAGGTAAGGACAAAAGCACAGAAAAATTCCTTTTCCAGATGTTTCTCGGGTTCGAGTGGTAGATTATAGAAAGGGAAGGTATTAGCACCCTTTCTATCTGTGGTTATCCACGGGCTCTTAGGTACTTGCACATTGTGTTTTCAAAAGTTTGCTTTTCTTTGTGTTTGTGGGCTTGAAAAGAGTTTTGTTTGAAAACTTCGATTTAACTCTTGTTTCTGTCCTCAAGAGTGTATGAAGTGTTTGTTGAAAACTTTGTTTGAAAAGTGTAAGTGCGAAAAAATTGATTTGTTTTGAAAGAGCAAGTACCTAAGAACCTCTACTTACTCAAAAGGAATTAAGCTGTGTAAATGTCCTTTAGACAGTGCTATCCCACTATTGAGGAATAGATAGCACCGTCGTTGGAGTTTTCGGGTCAATTCGATTAAGGGACATGTGGTCACTAAAGCAATGTCAGGACGCCTTAGCGGTAACCCTAATGTCTTAGATCATTTTATCGAGGCAACCGTTTCGAGGCAACTTTGATCTTTAGACAGGAGGGCGGCCTCTAAGACTTCCTATACTCAATGACCACGTTCGAGGCAACCAAGTGAGGCGTACCCTAGGAGTGGCATGTGCAAATGTGTCCATTTTCAGTTTATGTTATCTTTGTACATGTTATGGTGAGCTACAGTTGATTTTAAGTTAAGATAAATCTTGTCATGCATAGCCTATTATTCATACATCTAGCAGTTAATGGTTGCGGAAAATAAAACTAAGCTATTACAAGGCGTCGGGTATTTACATCACCAAAAACAAACCCTGGAAAAGTAAATTGCGGAAAGATAAATAAAAGCGGTAAATAATCCTAAGTTAAAGCTATTACATCCTCGGAGCAATTACAATTATATGGAATATGAATCAAAAATAATACGCGCGAGAAAAATTGAATCGGAGAGTTTTTTAGGGTTTTGCCTCTTTTTTAAGAAAGAAGGAGATTTTTTGTTATTTTTTTGAATTAAAGAAATTAGTCTAAATTAATAATTGAATTAATTAATTAAAATAAAAATATTTTTGGTTTTTTGTGTTATTTAAGGAAATAAAAATAAATAAAAATGGTTAAAAGTTATTAAAAACCCTAATTCTACATTAATTTTATTTTTGTTGCAAAAATGTTAGAATTATGCCTAATTAAAAAAAACTAAGTCAACTGAATTATTTATTTACAAAAATAATGAAATTAATAAAAATAATATTTTTTTTATGTTTTCTGATTTTTATTAGGAAAAATAAATTACTTGGTTAATTAAATAATAATGATAATAATTAAGTAAAACAAATAAATAAAAAGAATATATAAAGACAAAAGAAATAACCCATTGGGGGGTTTGGGCCCAAATCTGGAGGTGGAATCAGCATGTTCAAGGCCCACTTGCTGCAAGCCTGCGTTTGACTTTTCCAATTCCCTGTGACAACATTGACTGGGCACTATGGTGGTCTTTCCTTCCTGGCCACCAGATTTGGCCTGGAGGCCATCTGGAGCGTTGAGATTTGAAGCATATGATGGACCGTCTTGTGAGCGTTGCATGAGAACATCTGGAGAAAAATTAAACAAAGGTTTTGGGGGACCTGGGATTCGAACCCAGGTCCCAATACTCATTGGTCAGCGTCCCAACCACTCAACCACCTGCATCTTTTTGTTATTGGAATAGCAACTAAATATAATATATGCAAACCATTTAATATGCTAAAAAAAATATAAAAAAACGCGCTATGATTTCAAACTGCCCAATCACGCTGTGACACCTCTCCATCTTCCTCACATGACCTGGTTCAATTACCTGTGGATTTTTATCCGCGGGAAGTTTCGTAGGACGTTTCAAAAATTGTCTTTAGGCCATGTAAACGCCACCCAAGAACATAGGCGTGTTCGTCTTTGCCTCCTGATCACTCCTATACCAATTATTGAATCCAATTTTCCCTGTATCAAAAACACCTAAAAAGCAAGAACATGAACCCTAGAATCGGGCATCACGATACAGGTTCCAAAAACAAAATTGAATAACGCCAAATCATTCTAAATTGAATGATAAACACAAATATGCCAAGATTTTAAAGAAAAGGCGCGAGAATTAGAGATTGAGATTCCATGTTCAGAGCAAAGTTCGAGACGACTTACAGCGTGTTGTAGGGGGTCTTGAGGTCTGGTTTTGATTGCTTTTGCTTCACAGGATATCAGGCTAGAGAGCTACGTGAAGATTTTTGATTGAATCGTCCCTTAACCAAGATATTGATCTCCCACTTTTTCACACTTTTTGCAATTCTGGTTTGGCCGTCTCTTGCAGTTTTTGCTCATGAATTAGGTTTGTGTGGCTTGTGTGAATATAATAGAATGATTTTAGGTCAAGAGTTGGGCCAATATCCATGTACATTCAAGGTTTAGGATTTGATTTTATCACCATTGTTAACCTTTCCAAAAATAGGCCAAATCTGAGATTTTGTGCACAAATAAGCCTTAGCACGAGTTAGTTGGTTGTCACATGATGTTTGCAAGCTGTACAAATCACAAAGATCCCTTTTCAATAATTTTTGGATTTTATTTGATTTAATATTGATTAATAATGAATTAAATCAATAAAAATGAAATAAAATAGAAAAATAAATGTTTGGTCATGAAATTAAGCATGGGACACGTGTGTGGCATGCCAAGACTAAATCAAGTGGAAAAAAATGGGCCCTTTTGTCAAAAATTGGAATTTTGAGGATAGTTGACTTTTGGCAAATTTGGAAAAATTCCCAACTTCAACAATGCATAACTTCCTCAATTTTGAACTTTTGGAGGTGTTCTTGGACTTTTTAGAAACCTTGAGATTTCCTCTAATCACCCCTTTTGGTCTCATATCATTTTGATCTTCCATTCTCAAGTTATAAGCTTTGGAAAAAAAGGTGTTTTTGTTGACTTTCAAAAATGACCTATAATGTCCAAATTTGTAACTTCTTGTGAGTGCATTTTCTGATCTTGGGGTATGAAGATGGATTATAGGGAATTGCATCCGCTTCAAAATGAGCTTTGGATGGGTCATTTCTCATAAAGTATGAGAAAGTTATGCTTGGTCAAAGTTGAGTTGACTTTTCCTACAAAACCCTAATTTAGCAACTTTAAAATCTTGATGAATTTTGAGCAATCCTTGATGAATCATGATCAACCCTTGATAAAATGATGAATTATCCTTCAAAATGAGAATATTGACCAAAAATCTTGAGGTTTGACTGTATTTAGGTCACAGTTGACTTTTGACCCAGCACAGTCGATTTTTGGGCCTCTTGAGCAATTGGCTGACCAAAGTTTCCCTGCAAGGCTTGAAATTTGTCATGGATGGACTTAAGAACATATTAAGACATTGGGGAGAACTTGAGGCCATTTGTATGTAAGGACCTTGATGCAACACAAAACCCTAATTTTGAATTGACTGCCTTAGGAGGTGATTTGACTGTACAACCCTTGAGCAATCTTGAACAATATGAAGATCATTCTTGACAAATCTTGAGGAATATGGGAGGGAAAATTTTGGGGTACAACAGTTTCCCCTGTTCAATCTTCTTAAACCTGAGGATGTAGATTGGCTTGCGTGCCTTTCGTGATCCGAAGGTGGAAGATGATTGAACACTAAAGTGCCCAGAAATTTACACTCGCATGATGTAGTATCAGCATTGTGATATCGAGAATGGGCTTACAGATGCCATTTGGAGATTGTTGGTAGAAGGATGGGCTTATAGATTCCATCTGGAGATTGTTTGTTGAATTGCAATTTTTGTAAGTTGAAAGAGGGAACCTGTGTAGGGTTGCCTGATGATGAGCCTGTGTGAAACTGCATCTAAACTGGGAAGAAACCTAGGTAAGGTTGCTTTGTAAGGAGTTTGGGTAAAAACTACGTCGGGAAATTGTAAGGAGGAACCTGGGTAAGGTTACTTTGTGATAAGTCCGTGTAAAACTTCTGGAGGAACCTGAGTAAGGTGATAAGTCCGTGTAAAACTTCTGGAGGAACCTGAGTAAGGTTACTTTGGGATGAGTTCGTGTAAAACTTTATCTTGGAAAGAGAAGGAACCGGTGTAGGGTAGCCTGATGATGAGTCCGTGTAAAACTTCATCTTGGAAAGAGAAGGAACCGGTGTAGGGTTGCTTGATGATGAGTCTGTGTAAAACTTCATATGAAATAGAAGGAACCGGTGTAGGGTCGCCTGATGATGAGTCCGTGTAAAACTTCATCTTGGAAAGAGAAGGAACCGGTGTAGGGTCGCTTGATGATGAGTCCATGTAAAACTTCATCTGAAATTGAGAAGGAACCGGTGTAGCGTCGCCTTATGATGGTCAAGTAGATAATTGTCCTGTCTGGTTTCAGGTATTAACCTACAATCAGTCGTCCACAGATATTTCCCTGGCTTGTTACAGGTATTAATCTGGAACTTGAAAAGGTTGATGGTAGCCATCTTTTGATTGACCTTTTCCTGAAAAAGGTAAAATGTTAGTTGTATGCAATGTCATGATGTATGAAATGCATGATGTCATGATGTTCTCAAAAATAAATGAGATCGTGTCGTATGCACTTTATCATGTATGTAAATAGGAGGTATGAAATGTGAAATGTTTATGAATGTATTTTCGTCTGGGAAAATAAATCCCGGAGCTGCTGGAGAATAGAGTTGAGTTCTTCGTTTCCGCTGAGGATGATGAACGAAGATGATTGTGAGAATAAACCTGCAAGAGAAACGAACTCCGTTGGGGAATAAACTGGTGAAGATATTACTCTGCGGGGAATTACTCTGTGGGAAGAGATGCCTTGTTGAGATTTTAACGATAACTCCGCTGGGGATTCTGTTGATAAGCTCTGTTGGGGATTTTGATGATGAACTCTGCTGGGGATAGAAAGAAAGAACTTCGCTGGGGATGATCTTTCTGTTGCAAGTTGCTGAGGATAACCCAGTTAGGCTCTTGTGAGGATAAACTTCTGAATTTGGCTGAGTACTCCGCTCGGGGTAAACTTCCAGAGTCTACTAGGGATGATAATTCAACTCCGTTGGGGAAGCTTTTCAGACTGTGCTGGGAAACGGCTCCATTAGAGGTATCTTGTATTCTGCCGGGGAAAATTCTTATATTTCGTTGAGGAATATTAAGACTGCCGGGGATGCTCTTTACGCTTGCTGGGGAATATATTTATACTCCGCTGGGGAATATTAAGACCTTCTGGGAATACCAAGCCTTTTCGGGACTGACGGTAGACTAATCTCTGCTTGGGGGAGAGTATTGCTTATTCGTCCATGGTTGCAGGTCTCAGTGGGGAGAGCTTCCATTACTGTCTTACTCTGCGGGGAGTGAAGGTATCTTGGTCATACTCTTCAACTGAATCTACCTTGTACCTGGAGGACAGAGCAGCTTGTACAGTTCGGACAATTCTTATTGCCCCAGTTTCTGCGGGAGAAGAAGGCCTATGAGGTGCTTGATAAATGCCGATTGACAAATCTTCTTCTGGTAGGCAAGTGATGAGATGACGGGACATAGTCATACGCTTTGATCCCTAATTTTTTCCTGAACTGCCCTTTCGGGTTTTCAGTCCATCAGGATACCCTTTTTTGCCCAAGCCGCCTTTTCAGGTTTTCGACTTATCGGGTGTACAAATTTTTTTATTTTCATCCCTTATTTTTTGCCCGAACCCTTTTGGTTCGCCGGGAAGCCCTTATTTTTGCCTAGGCCATTCGACCTAGCGGGTCTTTGATTATGCGTAGTATTTTTTGACTATGTCCATGCTCTCAGAATGCAGGGAGTTGTTACTGTCAGTAGTGTTGTGTCGCCATACTACCAGAAGATGTTTGATCATGCAAGATTCGTTGCTGGAATTCATGTACAATGCCCCGAGTGACTCAGGCGGAGATTTGCCCCTGGCTATTTGGCATTTTGAGAGATTCCTTGAATCTTGACTTGACTGACCCAGATGATGGATAATGGTCATGTTTTCCCCTTGGTTGGAAGTGTTTTTTCCACATGACGTGCCCCTTTTTATTGAAAAGGTTTTTTGTTCACTAGATATTCGTCGTGCGAATTTCTCTGCTGTTGAACAAATAGTCATATGCAAACAATGTTATTTTAAGAATGCAAATCTTATGTATGTTTTGAGGTTCTTTGAAAATGTAGTTTTCAATAAAACAAGCGAATGTTTTTTGTAAAATGTGATGTCAACTCGGGATTTTACAGCAAGCCCTACAGGAGTCAGGATACCTTTTGTAACAGTATGCTTTCGAACTAACCCATGCTTCAGCTAGGACTTTTTAAGGGTTATAACGTGGCCTGGTTCACGGTTTAAGAAACAAAGGATAAAGGCTCAAATTTTATTTGTACCCACCCGTTCTTCGTGATGTTCTTCGATCCTAAACTCAGCTAATCGTGCATTTAGATCCTGTTTGAATCTTTGCTCTGATATTCCGGTGATGGTTTGGATATTGACAATTTATTTTGAACAGGCAGTCATTTTTATAAGAATTTGCAGGATCTCTTTCTTTTTGATTTTATTATCCCTGTCTTTTTGCCTGAACTGTTTCTTTTGTGATTACAGTCAGCGGGATGCCCCAGTTTTGTAAGTCTCCTTCATAGGTTTTGACTTATTGGGCTTTTATTTTGAGAGATAATGACTGCCTGTCTTGACGATTATAGGGAACCATCACCGTCTTTTGTTTCGGAAGGACTTCTTTGATTCTATTCATTGTGCACCTGGATCAACTGAGAAAACTACCCTGCCCCGGGTTATAATTAAGGGTTTTAATTTGTGAAAAGAAAAAAAAACTCCAACTTCTTTGGCTCGAAGGGGTTGACAAGGGATTATCTTCCTTATAACTCCACTGTTTAGGATTTGAAACAATGCATGTACTTCATCAGCGGGGTCTGTTCAAAAGCGTACTGTAAAGATCGTGGTATCATTTTCGTCATCCTCCCTCAAAAGGCTTAGAATTTTTTAATCGAGAGTTTGAACATCACAAAAAGGAAATATGAAGCAATTTTAAGCATAGTGAAAACAATTAATTCAAAACAGACACATGTAATGCATTAATGAAATAAAAGAGTTTGACATGATAATTGTTTGAATAAGCAAAGAATAAAATACAACTTCAGAATTCAAATGAACAAAAGTGCTTTCAATCCTAGCCATGTTTTGGCAAGGGAGCAGTGATCACATTGGGAGTCTCAGGAGGCTCGAATTCGATCTCCTTAGCGTCAATCATATTCTGAATCTTGTATTTCAGCGCCCAATAATCGTTAGTATCGTGCCCCGGGCTACCGGAATGATAAGCGCACCTTGCATCTGGGTTGTAGTTAGGAGAAGAAGTCTTAGGGTTCGGAGGAGGGTTTATCACCTTAATCAGATCCATCTTCAACATGTGTTGCAATGCTTGTGACAATGGCATGTTGATGTTGGTGAACTGTCTTTTAGGCTCGTCCGGCCTTCATTGATTTCCCTTTTGCTGTTGTCGGTGTGACGCAGAACCAGAGATCAAGACTGCCCCTACGTGTTGGTCACGACGACTCTTTTGACTGTACACAGCATTGGACTCTTTCTTCCCACTGTAAGGCTTTTTCTAAGCATCAGAATGTGTAGCTTCTTGAATCTTACCACTTTTGATACCAGCTTCAATTCTCTCACCAGTCAAGATAAGGTCTGTAAACCCGGCTGAAGAGTTCCCAATCAAATGGTTAAAGAATGGACCAGACAGGGTCCCCAAAAACATATCAACTAGTTCACGATCAGTTAAAGGTGGCTGCACCCTTCCGGCAAGGTCTCTCCATTTCTGAGCATACTCTTTAAATCCTTCACCCGTCCCTATTGACATACCCTGGAGTTGGGTACACGTAGGAGCGAGGTCGGAGTTATATTGATACTGCTTATAGAACGCAGTAGCCAAATCTTCCCAGTTACGGATACTGGCTCCATCCAACTGATAGAACCACTCAAGTTGAGTCCCTGAAAGACTGTCTTGAAAGAAATGGATCCATAAGTTCTTGTCAGCAGTGTAAGGTTGGATCCTCCTCACATATGACCGGAGGTGCAGCTTTGGACAGGAAGCTCCGTCATACTTGGCAAAGGCAGGTTCCTTAAACTTATGGGGAATCACCACCCCAGAGGATAGACCTAGATCTCCGAAGTCCATCCCGGGCACGTTCTGTATCTCCATAGCGCTCAAGCGGTCTTCCAGCTGTTTGTACTTATCCTCAGCAGGAGGATACTGTTCTTCATCATAGTCCGTCTCGTTGTCGGAGACCATAGGGCTAGGAACCCTCCTTTCTTGTGGGTTGTCTTTCCCTCCAGATGAGGTGGCCAGATCAACTTCATTTTGCAGCCCGTTTCTAAACCTGCGTCTGGTGTTGAACAGGACAGTCCTCTTCTTCTTCTTCTTCTTCCTCTCTTTCAGAATCAGGGTCTTCAGGTCCTGCTGACCCTTAGCTAGGCTCATGACCAACTCTTGAAACTGGGCATTCTGGGCCTGGAGGGCCTTGATAGCTTGCTCAGACATGATGATTGCTGAAATAAACAGCGAAGAAGATAAGAGACCTGTAATGGTACCTGTAATGCAATGATATGTATGATATATGTATGCAATGTTTTCAATGATCTCGTGGGGTAAACAAAGAAACTTGTTAGAATTTGAATTTTGCAGCTTGATTGAAGGAACTTCATGTTGCTGAGAGTCCTTCTTCAAGAGTCAGGCTCACCATATCGAGTGGGTCATAGCCCCTGACCCAAGTTATCATGTTTTGATCTCCACACAACCTTGGCTAGAGGAAAATAAATCCCCTTTTCCCCTTGCTAGACATTTGGTTCATCATGACCTGCATCACAAACCCTTGAGATCCTTGAAATGGTTAAGGAAATGCTATGGTATGATGTTATGATGTGTATGCTATGCGTTTAAGCAAAAGCGTGAGGTGATGTAAGTAAGCCCTACAATAAATCCAAATTGTTGGATAAGGACTGTAAACAAAACCTGCAAGGAACTCATGCTGTCAGATAACAAGAATGTGCAAGTAGTTCAAGTTTGAAGGCACACAAGTCACACAAAAGAGCCCTTAGATTTCAGGCTGGCATGAAGCTTAGGTACTACCCTCTTTCAGTTTCAGTTGGTTAAGACCTGTCCTAAAAAATAGTAACCGGGTTCTAGAGGATCTCAATATCACTGAATACCCTCAATCGGTTATAATTCTAGTTTGGCAACCTTTTCTTGCATCCAGAATCATCGCGAGAGTTTAGTCTCAATGAGTGTAGCATACTGCTACTGTTCTATGGCCAAGTTGGTCAATTTAAGGTTCTAAGGTCAGTTGGTGCTTAATGACTCCTCAGAAGACCCATATTCTCCTCGTTCTAACACAAGGGATATCGGTACAGACCAAGGTGTCACACCAACGTAGCTACTGCTTCATCCGTGTCGGTCTACGCCGGACAGATCCCTCACAGTTTATTGCTACTTACCTAAAAAAGGGTACCCCCGGATCCGGGTTAGGATCTATAAAACTCCGATACAAGCCCACAAATTTTAAAGCATACAAAGCATACAATTGAAAACACAAGTGATCTAATCCTAAGGTACACCTCACTTATAGAACTCCCCAGCAGAGTCGCCAGTTCTGTGATCGGTGGGAATAGAACTGACTGTTTTTGGAATGTTGGTTCGCGTTTGCGTTTGTTTTTGCAAAATGTCGTGGTAAGCAAGAGTCGCCACCGTCTTTTATTTTATCCAACAAGGAAAGGACAAAAGCACAGAAAAATTCCTTTTTGAGATGTTTCTCGGGTTCGGGAGGTAGATTATAAAAAGGGAAGGTATTAGCACCCTTTCTATCTGTGGTTATCCAAGGGCTCTTAGGTACTTTCTCATTGTGTTTTCAAAAGTTTGCTTTTCTTTGTGTTTGTGGGCTTGAAAAGAGTTTTGTTTGAAAACTTCGATTTAACTCTTGTTTCTGTCCTCAAGAGTGTATGAAGTGTTTGTTGAAAACTTTGTTTGAAAAGTGTAAGTGCGAAAAATTTGTTTTGTTTTGAAAGAGCAAGTACCTAAGAACCTCTACTTACTCAAAAGGAATTAAGTTGTGTAAATGTCCTTTAGACAGTGCTATCCCACTATTGAGGAATAGGTAGCACCGTCGTTGGAGTTTTCGGGTCAATTCGATTAAGGGAATATGGTCACTAAAGCAATGTCAGGACGCCTTAGCGGTAACCCTAATGTCTTAGATCATTTTATCGAGGCAACCGTTTCGAGGCAACTTTGATCTTTAGACAGGAGGGCGGCCTCTAAGACTTCCTATACTCAATGACCACGTTCGAGGCAACCAAGTGAGGCGTACCCTAGGAGTGGCATGCGCAAATGTGTCCATTTTCAGTTTATGTTATCTTTGTACATGTTATGGTGAGCTACGGTTGATTTTAAGTTAAGATAAATCTTGTCATGCATAGCCTATTATTCATACATCTAGCAGTTAATGGTTGCGGAAAATAAAACTAAGCTATTACAAGGCGTCGGGTATTTACATCGCCAAAAACAAACCCTGGAAAAGTAAATTGCGGAAAGATAAATAAAAGCGGTAAATAATCCTAAGTTAAAGCTATTACATCCTCAGAGCAATTACAATTATATGGAATATGAATCAAAAATAATACGCGTGAGAAAAATTGAATCGGAGAGTTTTTTAGGGTTTTGCCCCTTTTTTAAGAAAGAAGGAGATTTTTTGTTATTTTTTTGAATTAAAGAAATTAGTCTAAATTAATAATTGAATTAATTAATTAAAATAAAAATATTTTTGGTTTTTTGTGTTATTTAAGGAAATAGAAAAAAAATAAAAATGGTTAAAAGTTATTAAAAACCCTAATTCTACATTAATTTTATTTTTGTTGCAAAAATGTTTGAATTATGCCTAATTAAAAAAAAACTAAGTCAATTGAATTGTTTATTTACAAAAATAATGAAATTAATAAAAATAATATATTTTTTATGTTTTCTGATTTTTATTAGGAAAAATAAATTACTTGGTTAATTAAATAATAATGATAATAATTAAGTAAAACAAATAAATAAAAAGAAAATATAAAGAGAAAAGAAATAACCCATTGGGCGGTTTGGGCCCAAATCTGGAGGTGGAATCAACATGTTCAAGGCCCACTTGCTGCAAGCCTGCGTTTGACTTTTCCAATTCCCTGTGACAACGTTGACTGGGCACTATGGTGGTCTTTCCTTCCTGGCCACCAGATTTGGCCTGGAGGCCATCTGGCGCGTTGAGATTTGAAGCATATGATGGACCGTCTTGTGAGCGTTGCATGAGAACATCTGGAGAAAAATTAAACAAAGGTTTTGGGGGACCTGGGATTCGAACCCAGGTCCCAATACTCATTGGCCAGCGTCCCAACCACTCAACCACCTGCATCTTTTTGTTATTGGAATAGCAACTAAATATAATATATGCAAACCATTTAATATGCTAAAAAAAAAATAAAAAAACGCGATATGATTTCAAACTGGACAATCACGCTGTGACACCTCTCCATCTTCCTCACACGACCTGGTTCGATTACCTGCGGATTTTTATCCGCAGGAAGTTTCGTAGGACATTTCAAAAATTATCTTTAGGCCATGTAAACGCCACCCAAGAACATAGGCGTGTTCGTCTTTGCCTCCTGATCACTCCTATACCAATTATTGGATCCAATTTTCCCTGTATAAAAAACACCTAAAAAGCAAGAACATGAACCCTAGAATCGGGCATCACGATACAGGTTCCAAAAACAAAATTGAATAACGCCAAATCGTTCTAAATTGAATGATAAACACAAATATGCCAAGATTTTAAAGAAAAGGCGCAAGAATTGGAGATTGAGATTCCATGTTCAGAGCAAAGTTCGAGACGACTTACAGCGCGTTGTAGGGGGTCTTGAGGTCTGGTTTTGATTGCTTTTGCTTCACAGGATATCAGGCTAGAGAGCTACGTGAATATTTTTGATTGAATCGTCCCTTAACCAAGATATTGATCTCCCACTTTTTCACACTTTTTGCAATTCTGGTTTGGCCGTCTCTTGCAGTTTTTGCTTGTGAATTAGGTTTGTGTGGCTTGTGTGAATATAATAGAATGATTTTAGGTCAAGAGTTGGGCCAATATCCATGTACATTCAAGGTTTAGGATTTGATTTTATCACCATTGTTAACCTTTCCAAAAATAGGCCAAATCTGAGATTTTATGCACAAATAAGCCTTAGCACGAGTTAGTTGGTTGTCATATGATGTTTGCAAGCTGTACAAATCACAAAGATCCTTTTTCAATAATTTTTGGATTTTATTTGATTTAATATTGATTAATAATGAATTAAATCAATAAAAATGAAATAAAATAGAAAAATAAATTTTTGGTCATGAAATTAAGCATGGGACACGTGTGTGGCATGCCAAGACTAAATCAAGTGGAAAAAAGTGGGCCCTTTTGTCAAAAATTGGAATTTTGAGGATAGTTGACTTTTGACAAATTTGGAAAAATGTCCAACTTCAACAATGCATAACTTCCTCAATTTTGAACTTTTGGAGGTGTTATTGGACTTTTTAGAAACCTTGAGATGTCCTCTAATCACCCCTTTTGGTCTCATCTCATTTTGATCTTCAATTCGCAAGTTATAAGCTTTGGCAAAAAAGGTGTTTTTGTTGACTTTCAAAAATGACCTATAATGTCCAAATTTGTAACTTCTTGTGAGTGCATTTTCTGATCTTGTGGTATGAAGATGGATTATAGGGAATTGCATCCTCTTAAAAATGAGCTTTGGATGGGTCATTTCTCATAAAGTATGAGAAATTTATGCTTGGTCAAAGTTGAGTTGGCTTTTCCTGCAAAACCCTAATTTAGCAACTTTAAAATCTTGATGAATTTTGAGCAATCCTTGATGAATCATGATCAACCCTTGATAAAATGATGAATTATACTTCAAAATGAGAATGTTGACCAAAAATCTTGAGGTTTGACTGTATTTAGGTCACAGATGACTTTTGACCCAACACAGTCGATTTTTGGGCCTCTTGAGCAATTGGCTGACCAAAGTTTCCATGCGAGGCTTGAAATTTGTCATGGATGGACTTAAGAACATATTAAGACATTGGGGAGCACTTGAGGCCATTTGGATGTAAGTACCTTGATGCAACACAAAACCCTAATTTTGAATTGACTGCCTTAGGAGGTGATTTGACTGTACAACCCTTGAGCAATCTTGAACAATATGAAGATCATTCTTGACAAATCTTGAGGAATATGGGAGGGAAAATTTTGGGGTACAACACAAACCAACATAAATGTTTGAAAGATAAATTACTGATTTATGAAAGTAATGGGAACAAAGTCTTTTTCCTCCCAATTGCACAGTCCTCCGTCAACAGTAGGGAAAATCCAGTCTTCCAAATTGCTCTCCTCTTCACTATCCTCCAAAGCATTGACTCCATGATGGGTGATCTTCACTGGTGGCCTTCCAGCACGGGCGTGGCGTACAACCTTTTGAGTAGAAGCAGTGAAACCCAAGCCGAACTTATCCGATTTAAAAGGAAAATCCGGAAGCTACCCCCAAATTGTGATTCCTCCTTCTTCAATCACAGCCTTTGCATCTTTGAGAGACGACATCCGAGGCGGAGGTCTGGTAATCATGGGTACAGAAGACACTGTCTTGGTTGCTGCAATCTCCTGAGCTACCTCTTCAAAATGCTGAAAGGGGGTTTCGATGAATTCACCATCTAATTCCACATAGCGGAAATAATTAAGATGGCTTATCATGTATTCCTCTTCGCCGCGAACAGTTATAATTTTCCCCTGGATAGGGTACTTGAGCTTCTGATGCAGAGTAGAAGTGATGGCTCCAACATGATGAATCCAGGGTCTTCCCAACAAGCAAGAATAGGAAGGACAGATGTCCATCACATAGAATGTGGAGTTGAAGGTTTCATTTCCCACCTTAATCGGGATGTCCACCTCCCCGTGGGCCATCCTTTTAGAACCATCAAAGGCTCTGACAATGATGTTGCTGGGCTTCAAGGTTAGACCTTCACAATCCAGTCTATCCAATGCTTTCTTTGGCAAGACGTTCAACGATGAACCAGTGTCTACCAGTACATGCGCTAGAGTAGTCCCTCTGCATTCTACCGAAACATGCAAAGCGTCATTATGTTTTCTCCATTTGATTGTTAGATCAGCATCGGAGAATCCTAGACCATTGTCAGCTGTTAGGCTAGCTACACGTTCCTGGAACTGATCCGCGGAGGTTTCCTGTGGAACATGGTCCATCTTCAAAAATCTAATCAAAGCTTTAGCATGAGCTTCTGAACAAAGCAGCAAAGCCAACATAGAGATCTTTAAGGGGGTTTGCCCCAGTTGCTCCACAACATTATAATCGCTTTTCTTGATTATTTTCAAAATCTCTTCCATTTCTTTTTGAGAGGTCTCAGGGATGACCAATGGCTGAGCCCTCGTCCTGACAGGCTCTTCTTGGATCCCTTTCCCTCTATCATCAGCAGTAGCAGAGGGGACAACCACGGGAGTCACAACTTCTTCAATAATCAGAGTTCTTGCAGATATGTTGACCGGTACATGGGTAACCTTAGGAGCAGCTGAGGGTCCGAAGATTGCCTTTGGAGGGACAATCTCCGGAGAGAAAATTCTTCCACTGCGGGTGATTTTACTCGTTCCAGCAATGTTTCCAATGTCGGAAGTCTCTTTATCAGAACTCTCTTCAGTTAACTCAATTTTCTTAATACCATGGTAAAAGATCTCTCCCCCATAGTTCCACGGTATTGATTTGTCATACTTGTACGGGATGGGCCCCGATATGGTTATCTTCAAAGGTACAGTCTTCGGAGCGAATGTAATCTTAACAGGTCTTTTGGAGACCTTGGAAAGATTGGCGGATATGGTAATTATTGAAACATCATTGACAGGAGTCGGTGTAACAGGAGTCTTTTCAAAAAGGATTTCTTGGTTATCCATTAGGCGTTGGATGCCTAACTTCAACAGCGGACAGTCGGTTGGTAAGGATGAACAAAGGCAACAATCTTCTTTACAACCTGGGAAAATCCCAGCCTTCAGCAAATTCAACTTGATTATCGGTAGCGGAGCCATCAAATCATCAACAGTAGCAACAAAGAGATCCTCTTCAACATCATGGGCATTGTGGCCATGCTTTGGCATTAGAGCAGAGATCACGTTCGACTTTTCAGGGGCGTCGAATTCAACTTCTTTAGCATCTATCAAATCCTGAATCTTATTCTTGAGGGCCCAACAACTGTTGGGTGTCGTGCCCCAGGTTGTCTGAATGATAAGCACATTTGGCGTTCGAATGGTAGTAAGGAGAAGATGTATTCAGATTCTTCGGGGCTTATTTCAAACTTGCAAGGTTTAACTTCAAGAGATAGGGTAGAACCTGAGCAGGAGTCATGTTTATCCGAGTGAATTGTCGTGCAGGCCTTTCCACTCTTTCTTGGTTGGTTCTGGGTTGATTGTTTTTAGGTTGATCAACTGCGGACTTCTGAATCATTACGGCCCCCACCGCTGGCCGGCACGCAACTATTTCTTGACCTCTTTGGGAGTAGACAGCTGAGACTTCTTTCTTTGCTGGAAAAGTCTTTTTGATGGCAGCGGAAGCAGATGCATCCTTTTGAATTTCCCCGCTCTTTATGCCGGCTTCAACTCTCTCACCAGTTAGAATCAACTCGGTGAACCCCGCAGACGAACTTCTAATCAGGTGATTGAAAAAGGGGCCTGACAGTGTTCCCAAGAACATATCTACTAGCTCCCTCTCAGATAGAGGTGGTTGTACTCGCCCCGTCAAGTCTCTCCATTTTTGGGCATGCTCTTTGAAACCTTCATTTGAGACCATGCCCATACTCTGTAATTGAGTACGGGTTGGTGCTAAGTCCGCATTATATTGATACTGTTTGTAGAAGGCGGCCGCCAAATCTTCCCAATTATGTACATCAGACCTCTCTAGCTGGTAGAACCAATCTAACTGCATCCCCGATAAACTGTCCTGGAAGAAATGGACCCACAAGTCTTTGTCAGAAGAATATGGTTGAATTTTTTTGACGTAAGACCGCAGGTGCATCTTGGGACAAGACAAACCATCGTACTTAGCAAATAGAGGCACCTTAAACTTAGGGGGAATTATAATTCCAAAAACCAGCCCTAATTCTTCAAAGTCCAGCCCAGGCACCCTCTGTATCTCCATGGCAGCTAGACGCTCTTCCAAGTTCTTGTACTTGTCATCTGCAGGAGGGTACTATTGTTCAGAATAGTCTTCATCCTCTTCTTCTTCTTCTTCCTCAGAGTCAGATGGCACTGCAGTCTCTCTACCCTTTCTCACCCCTTCATCAGATGTTGAGGGGAAATCCAGGACCCTTCTAGCTTGACCTTCAAATCTTCTACCCATGGTAGCCACACCAGCCCTTTTTTTCTTCTTTTTCTCCTTTTCCTTTTTCAGTAGAGTTTTGAGCTCCTCCTGCCCCTTTGTCAAGGTCGGAAGTAGCTATTGAAACTGTGAATTCTGTGCTTGTAAGTCTTTGACCGTCTGCTCAATATCCGTCTTGCTGAAATAAACAATAGAGAGATAAGGAAACATGGTGTGAAGACCTGCTTATGCATATGATGAATGATATGTATTCATGTAATGCATTCAACGATTCAGAATTCAAATTTGTTTTAAACAAAAAGGAACACATGTCATATTAATAAGATATAATTTGTTAGTACATCAATGCCCCATGGGAAAAATAATACAAAATTCTTAGGTAAAAAGATGTTGTGCATCCTCTTTGGTGCAATGTAGGTGTTGAGAGTCTTCTCTTCGTGAAGTTGACGAGTTATTTCCAAAACCTTCTTCTCACTTGCGTAGAATTGGGCTTCGAAAGTATCGCGCTCTTCCTTGAGTTGTATCCAACTCCTTTGTAAATCTTCTAGTGATGTTGGCATGTCAGGATGTAGCAGGGTGTATGGAACCTCTCCTTCCATAACAGGCTCTTTGATCACAGGGAGAATGTAGGGATAAGGCATCATAAGACTTTGGGTGCGGGTTCGTACCCACTTGAGGTAAGGCTCAAGGGGGATGGAATTCTTGTGTCCCAAGGTCTTACTGTCCACCTTGTTTGGCATCCTCCAAGCTCAGATGAACCTTTGTCGGAGTCCTTGATCGTTGTTGTCGAAGTCAAAAACCAAGTCTGGAATCAGCATGTCATGTGGGCCATCCCTTCGGGCATACCCAAACTGTCTTAGAGCCAAGCAGGGGTTGTAGGTAATGCCTCCCCTAATGCCAAATAGAGGGACATTAGGGAATTCCCCACAACGGTCAATGATGATAACATTTTCTCTGGATCGAGAACACCAATGAACATCTGAATGTGTAAGAGTCATTAATCGTTATGACCACCTCAAACCTTGCTCATTCTTCAAGACTGATTGGGGAAGATGAGAAATAAACCATCTTCCCAGTAGAGGAGTGCAACACATGAGAACACCTCTTTTCCTCATTGTTCGAGTGTGAAAAGAGTGGAGGATATCCCCAAGCAATGTAGGCACAGGGTTGCGAGCCATGAAGATTTTGATAGCACTCACATCTATGAGTTGGTCAGGGTTAGGGAACAAGACCATCCCATAGATGAGAAGAGCTACAATCTCCTCAAAAGCTTGTAAGTCCAAAGAATTCCAGCAGCTTTGGGCCTTCTCAAACAGAAACTTTGACAAGAAACCTTTGACACCACTTCTAGTTTCCCAATGACCTATGATATCAGATGGTTGCAAGTGTAAGGCTTGAGCAACATCTTCAGGCTTTGGATCTCTTTCCGTACCGTTGAAAGGTAGTTGATGGAGAATAGGAATCCTCAAGAGTTGAGAGAATTCCTCCAAAGTAGGCACAAGTTGGTAGTCAGGAAATGTAAAGCAATGATGTAGGGGGTCAAAGAACTGGAAGATAACTTTCACCATATCTTCCTCAGTGTTGGTGTTGACTAAGTTGAGAAGACGACCATGCCTCTCGGTGAATGGAGAATTCTCAGGAATCCTTGAAGCAATCTCCTTGAGTTGAGGAGGAATTCTTACAAGGTTGACTTGGATAGTTTTCCTGCGAAGTGAATCCATTACCTACAAAACAGGAATAAGGATGAAGATCCAAATCCTTGAAATGGTTAGTGGATACATATGATGCTTCATGATGTCCATGATGTTATGCACAAGTATATATGTACAAAAAAATCACACAAGTTCCTAATTTCAGGCTTGCATGGGGTTTCATAGGTAAGTACCCTCTTGAAGTTTAGTTGGCTCAACCTGTCCTAGAAATAGTAACCGGGTTCTAAGGAGCTCAATATCACTGGATTATTTTTTGTGTTCATTGTTTCAGTTTAGCCACTTTACTGGCGATCGAAATATTCCAAGAAAACAACCCTCAATGAGTGTAGTATCGAGTATCTACCAACTTCGGACTGCACCAAAGCCGGTCATCTCACTACTCCTAAAAAGGCCAAGTTGGTCAAGTAAAGGTTCTAAAAGTCCATTAGTGCTTCATGACATCACTCAGCGGCCTCGTATTCTCTTTGATTAACTCAAAGGCTACCGGTACCCACAAATATGTCGCATTAATATAGCTATTGCTTCAACCATGTTGGTATACCCCGCACAGTTTCCGCAACGTATTGCTATTTACCTATGAATGTTTCCCAAATCTGGGTAGAGGATTCAAACCCAAACAATAGAACCAAATGTAAAGCAATCAAGTCAAGCAAGATAAGCATGTAAAGGTGATCTAAACCCTAAGGTAACCCCACTTTTAGGATAATTCCCCAGCAGAGTCGCCAGTTCTGTGATATGGTGGGAGAACTGACTTGAGGTTTTGCGTTTGTGTTCGCAAATGTTGCGGTTTAGCAAGAGTCACCATCGACTTTTATTTTATCCAAAAGGAAAGGTAAAAAAGCACAGGAAAGACCTTTGAGATTGTTTTTGGGTTCGAGGGGTAGATTATGAAAAGGGAAGGTGCTAGCACCCTTTTCATCCATGGTTTTCCATGGGCTCTTAGTTACTTGTTTTAGATCACTTGCTTTTTCTTTTCAATTGTTTGAAATGGTGCTTTTGCGTGTGGTTTTGAAAGTATTTTGAAAAGAGGCCATCGTTTTGGCAACCTTTGTAATGATTTTTATTTGAATGTATACAAAGATGTTTGTCTTTTGAAAAAGGTTTCAATATTTTGAAAGTTGTTTTGGAAATGTTTTGAAATTGTGTGTGTTGAAAATAGCAAGGATGGTTTGCAAGTTTGATCAAGTAACTAGGAGTTGTCTACCCTAATCAAAAGTCTTTCCTACACATTTTTAACCCTTTGACATTGTTGTTTTACCATTGTATTTGGTAAACAACCCTATCTTTGGATGTTAAACGGGACGGGCGTGGGTCATTGTATGACCATGATAACAATATTGCCAAGTATCTTAGCAAGTTTTTTTGAGGGACTAGATCATTTTTGTTTAGGCAACCAAGATAGTGTCATCGAGGGACTATGATCTTTTTGTTTTGTTTTGTTTTGCCAAGATACCTAGCATGCATACCATGGCCATTTTAAGGCAACAAAGTGGATGAAACCCTAGGGGTGCTTGTGTGCAATGTGTTGTCATTTTTCATGCATTTTGTCTTGTGTTTAGTCATGCTATTTGTTTTGATTTTGGTCTTTGCATACAAACCCTAATTCTTACTATCATGGTATATGAAAGCAATAAATGCGTAAAGTAAATCTAGACTATTACACAATATTATGGGAAGGGGGTACAAGTTTGAATAGGGGGATATTGCACAAAAATAAACCCTAAAATATTATTAAAACCAAATTGAAATATTGCACAAATAAATAAATAAGCAAATATTTAAATATGCAACAAAATGTAAATATGCACAAATGTTTTTGTATTTATTTTATGTATGTAAAATAAATTTATTTATGTCCTAAAAATAAGAAAAAAATAAAAATAATTATTTTTGGAAAGGGTGGAAACCCTAATTTTGGTTTTTTTAAAAAGAAAATAAGCTTTATATTATTTATTTATTCATTTTTTGTTTAAGAAAAATAATAATAATATGTACAAAAATATCAAAGAATAAAATATGTGAGAAAATAATATTTTTAGTGCATAAATAATAAAAATAAAAATATATAATATTTTTGTATTTTTTACAAGTTTTATTTAGAAAATAAAGTATATTAACCTAATAAACTATTTTTGTCATAAAAAATAATAAAAATAATAA
The DNA here is from genome assembly GCA_948472305.1 of Vicia faba. NCBI lineage: Eukaryota > Viridiplantae > Streptophyta > Magnoliopsida > Fabales > Fabaceae > Vicia > Vicia faba. The sequence continues at coordinate 1,297,442,011 of OX451736.1, forward strand.
AATAAAAATGTAAAAATTAAGAGAATATTTTTGGTGATTTTTAATATTTAGAAAAAATAAATAAAGTCAGAAAATATAAAAGAAATGAAAAATATACAAAAAATAAAGAAAATGGGCCAAGGGGGTGCAGGAAGTAAAAGAGGGGTGCAAATAGCAGGACAAGTCAGGCCCAGGCCCAAGTTCCACTTCGTCCCTAACCTCTGAACAAAAATGCGCGCGCCCTGTACTTCAAACTGTAACTCCTGCATACGTGCTTGAAAACGAAATTTTGCAACATGAAACTTGTAACTTGTTAAATCACGATTCCAACCATATAAAAAACTTGATCTAACTCTAAGAAACCAGGGAGAATTTCAGTTCCCCTAATTTATGACCTAGTTTTTTCAGCAACTTCAACATCCAAATTCTCCTAGCTCAGTTAATATAATTGGAAGCTATGCATATGTACAGTTCAAGCAACTTAACGACTACGTTTTTGCTTCACAAACCTAAGCCCAAGGATGTCTAAATAAGGAGATAGAAATTTGGAAATTACCTTGTTCAGTCAAGTTCGAATATGGCAATGCAGCAACTTTGAATGAGGCCTGAAGGACTTTTGAGCTTGCTTGATGTTCCCTTGACCTTTCCCAATACTTAGCTTGCTTTAAAATGGCTTGAATCTCCTTGTAGAACTCAACCTGCAAAGCTTCAAAATGAAAATGGTGAAGTGTGAAAACGAGGTTACAGTTGCAAAGTAAGGGCCTGGACAGTTTAGGTGTGCTGTATTGAATGTGTTTGAAGTGGTTCAAGACAAAACGCATGAGTGAAATATGTTTTGGCTTGTGATTTGCAGAGATGTCCCTGTTTTGGGCAGAAGTTGGTGTTTTTGTGTTTTGGGTGTTTGGAAGCTTGGCAATTCGTGTTTTTTGGCTTGGTACAATATGCTGAGGTCGTTTGAAATGTGCACAAAGCTTGGTTTTAACATATACAAGAGTTATGTTCACTTTTGCAAGTTGGCTTATTTTTGAAGAAAAGGTTGAGTTGACAAAGCCAAAGCCTGTACAGGCTAGCTCAAGGCCTGTACATAGTTGGTGAGCTTTTCCTGAAGTTTGTGGATGTTGTTTGTATCAAGATATCAGGTCCAATGCTCAAGATAAACAAAATTGCATAAAGTGTGCTTTATGGAAATGGTATTGTAACCTTTTTGCCATTTTTGGAAAAGTTCTTTGTGTAATGCTCCATAGCTCATAATAAGACCAATGTCCAATGTATTTGCATTAAATTAAGAAGTGTGGAAAGGATTAAGACCTGTAAAACAAGTACAGGCATGATCCAAACTGATTTGCAACTTGTGGCAATGTGCAAAATGCCATGGACAAAACTGAGAATTTGCCATTTTCAAACTTTCGATTCTGCCTAACCACAAATGATCTTGGAGAGTTCTTGGACATTTTGGAAATCTTGTAACATGCTCTATAATCAATATTTGAAATGAATTTTTAGATTCCACTTGGAACTAGGTGAAAAGTTTCCATGAAGATAGGTCAAAATCCTGCTAAACTAGGGCAAAATTTTACTAAGTTAAAAGTTTCATGGACCCTTATTCACAAAATCATAACTTGAGATCCAAGCATATTTTGGGAAAACTTTGTGAATCAAAGTTATAGATTTTTAGGACTACAACTTTCATGTTAGAAGTTTTCTTTGAATCCAAATGCATCATGGTGAAAAAGTTGAGAAAATTTGGGGGAAAATAAGAAATTTTCATAACTTAGAAAATTTCTAAGTTATGAAAAATTTCAAACTTAAACCCTATTTTCCAAAATTAGGTTTCTTGGTGAAAAAGTTTCATGTTTTGACACATATTGATGAAAAATGACCCTTGGCACTTGATTTTGACCAAAAAGTCAAAGTTTGACTTTTCAGTGTACAGTTGATTTTTGATCAGTTGACTGGAAAATTCATCTGTCAATCCAATGCAATTGAGATCTTTTGAACCTTGTGATTAGGTCAAGATGATGCCATTGAGTCCTTGAAACCATGATTGAACCCAATTTTCCATTGGCTAGGTGAAAAATCAGGAATTTCCCTTCTGCAGTCAAACCCCTAAAAATGACCATTTTGCCCTTTTGAAGATCTGATCAAATTTCTTGAGGAGTTATGGTCCAAAATTGATCAAATGGTTCATATGAGTCTATAATATTGACGTGGATCAAAAATTATGAGGTTTGACTGTAAATTGGCCACAGTTGACGTTTTCCTCAATACAACTGATTTTTAGGTCGACGGTCCAATTGACTGGGCAAAAAATTGATTCAAGGCTTGAAACTTGGTATGAGCAATCTTAGAGGTCCAACATGAAGTATGAAAGTCACATTAGGCATTGAAAGTCCAAAAATCCCTGTGCAAACTCAAACCCTAATTTCAGGTCAACAGTGCAAGGAGATGTCTTGAGCTGAGCAAACCTTAATCCTGTCTGGAGTCCAAAGAGTCTTGTGAGGAAAATATTGATAAAATGAGAGGGAAAATTTTTGGGTACAACAATCACTGATGAGAGTACTAGATCAAGCTTTTGTAGAGAATTACATGCCGTTAGATCAATTCAGCAGCGTAATTAGATACATTACATCATGTAACAACTTGAGTTTCTGCGATGATGAGTTACCAGATGAAGGGAGGAATCACAACCTGGCCCTCCACATATATATGAACTGCAAGAATGACTCGATATCCAATGTGTTTATTGATAACGGATCCGCATTGAATGTTATACTGAGGAGTACCCTCATGAAGTTAAAGTATCAGGGAACACCTATGCACCCGAGTGGCATCATTGTGAAGGCTTTTGATGGGTCGAGAAAATCTGTCATGGTGAGGTGGACTTACCCATCCACATAGGACCATATTTTTTCTTGATAACCTTCCAGGTTATAGACATTATTCCCGCGTATAGTTGTTTTCTAGGACGGCCATGGATACACGAAGCAGGGGCTGTCACTTCAACTCTGCATCAAAAGCTAAAGTTTGTGCGCAAAGGGAAGGTAGTGATCATAAATGGAGAGCAGGCGTTGTTGATATCCCATCTATCCTCTTTAAGTATTGTAGAAGCATATGAGGCTGCTATTGGAACCCAGTTCCAAGCCTTACCCATTGACAACATAAGGAAGAATGAGAATTCGGTGGTTTCCCTGAAGGATGCGCAGCAGGTTGTGCGCAATGGTCATAATGCAGTTTGGGGATGACTTGTGGATCCACCCGTGAACAAGAACATAACTAGTTTGGGTTTCTCTTCGAGGAATGTCGAAGGCGAAAATTTGAAGTCAAAGTCTTCTGTGAACAGTTATCATGATGTTTTCCGCAGCAGAGGCTACCTCTATCCAATTGGTTCTGGAATTAATGTTGTTGAAGAGGATGAAGCAGAGCAGGAAGTACCGAATTATGCAACGTATGGAGTCCGAGTTCAGAATTGGGTCACCATTGATGTTCCTTTTTGCATGCATGTTTCAAAGTAATTTGTTTTGTTAATCTGTTTCTTTCTTTTGAAAAGCTTTCACTCTGCCCAAGGTGGAAGTATTAATGTTAGGGCTTATCTGTTTGCTATAACTGTTAAGATCATTAATAAAATTTGTCTTTGCTTCCAAATTATGTCTTTTATTTTCTACTTTTTCCTGGGAAATGGTAATAAATTTTTTAAAAAAAAAACCTTTTAAATAACTAATAACTGAAAATTAATCTGCATGATCACCTGTTATATGTGTCAGTTTCTAAAAGCAATCATAAATCACATGTGCAGATTAATTAAAAAACCCGTTGAATACAATGACCCTGCACCCTCTCCCAACTTTGATTGTCCTATTTTTGGGGCTGAAGAAGAAGATTATGATGATATTCCAGAAGAGGTCTCACGGTTGCTTGAGCACGAGGAAAATACCATTCAGCCATATAAAGAGCCTTTGGAAGAGGTTAATTTGGGTTCAGAAGAAGATCCGAAGGAAGTTAAGATTGGAGCATCGTTGCATCCTGATGTAAAGAGTGGGTTGATTGAGCTATTGAAAGAATATGTGGATATTTTTGCTTGGTCTTATCAAGATATGCCTGGTCTAGATACAGACATTGTCGAGCATCGTTTTCCGTTGAAGCCAGAGTGACCGCCAGTTAAATAAAAGTTGAGAAGAACCCACCAGGATATGGCAGTAAAGATCAAAGAGGAGGTCCTAAAGCAGATTAATGCTGGTTTTCTTGTGACATCAGTGTATCCTCAATGGATTGCCAATATTGTCCCAGTACCAAAAAAATACGGAAAAGTCCGCATGTGCGTAGATTACAGAGATCTAAATAAAGCTAGTCCAAAAGATGATTTTCCATTACCTCACATTGACATGTTAGTGGATAGCACAAAAAAATTCAAGGTATTCTCGTTCATGGACGGATTTTCTGGGTATAATCAAATAAGAATGGCTCCAGAGGACATGGAAAAAACAACGTTTATCACACCCTGGGGAACATTCTGTTACAGAGTGATGCCAATCGGGTTGAAGAACGCTGGTGCAACGTACCAGAGGGCTATGACAATCCTATTCCATGATTTGATGCACAAAGAAATTGAAGTATATGTTGATGATATGATTGCCAAATCCCAAATTGAAGAAAGGCATATAGAAGATTTGTTGAAGTTGTTTCAGCGTTTGAGGAAGTATCGTCTCCGCCTTAATCTAAATAAATGCACCTTCGGAGTTAGATCGGGGAAATTGTTGGGTTTTATTGGTATCCAGAAAGGAATTTAAGTTGACCCTGACAAAGTCAAAGCAATTCAAGAAATTCCAGCACCAAGAACTGAAAAGAAAGTCAGGGGTTTCCCCGGGCGTTTGAATTATATCTCCAGATTCATTTCCCACATGACTACAACGTGTGAACCGATCGTTAAGTTGTTAAATAAATATCAAGGTTGTGTGTGGACGGATGACTACCAAAGGGAATTTGAAAGTATTAAAGAGTATCTTCTTGACCTCCTATCTTGCTCCCTCCAGGAGAAGGAAGACCATTGATTATGTATTTAACAGTGTTAGATAAATCCATGGGTTGTATTCTGGGACAACATGATGAAACAGGAAAGAAAGAGTTCACCATTTATTATCTCGGCAAAAAGTTCACTGATTGTGAGTCGCGGTATTCCATACTGGAAAACACATGTTGTGCTTTGGCCTGGGCGGCAAAGCATTTGCGGCAGTATATGTTGAATCATACTACTTGGTTGATCTCCAAAATGGATCCAATCAAGTATATTTTTGAAAAGCCTGCTCTTACTGGGAGAATCGCCCATTGGCAGATGTTGTTATCTGAATATGATATCAAGTACCGCACTCAAAAGGCTATCAAAAGTAGTGTGTTGGTAGATTACCTTGCTCACCAGCCGGTGGAAGATCATCAGTCTGCAGAATATGAATTCCCCGATGAAGATGTGATGTTCTTAAAAGTGAAAGATTGTGATGAACCATTGCCTGAGGAGGGCCCCGACCCTGAATCTCATTGGAGTATGGTATTTAATGGAGCTGTGAATGCTTATGGTAAAGGAATTGGTGCTATGATTGTTACTCCTCATGGATCACATATTCCTTTTACTGCAAGGTTAACATTTGATTGCACTAATAATATGGCAGAATATAAGGCTTGCATCATGGGTCTTGAGGAAGCTATTGATCTCAGAATCAAGATTCTAGATGTATATGGTGATTCAGCTTTGGTAATAAATCAGATTAAAGGAGAATGGGACACTCGTCACCCTGGCTTGACCCCTTACAAAGATTATGCTAGAAGATTACTACCCTTCTTCAATAAAGTTGAATTCCATCACATTCCTAGGGATGAAAATAAAATGTCAAATGCTCTGACAACTCTGGCTTCCATGTACCAAGTGAATACTTGGAATGATATACCCTGAATTACAGTTCGACGGCTAGATAGGCCCGCTCATGTTTTTGGGACATATGAGGTAGCAGATGAAAAACCTTGGTATTATGATATCAAGCATTTTCTTCAGACTCAGGAATACCCGTTTGGTATGTCAAAGAAAGATAGAAAGACACTGAGAAGGTTGGCAGGCAGTTTCTTCCTCAGTGAAAATGTGTTATACAAGAGAAATTTTGACATGGTTTTGCTCAGATGCGTGGATAGACACGAAGCAGACATGTTGATGCATGAGATCCATGAAGGTTCATTTGGCACTCATGCTAATGGACATTCAATGGCTAAAAAGATGCTAAGGGAAGGTTATTATTGGTTGACAATGGAATCTGATTGTTACAAATTTGCAAAGAAGTGCCATAAATGCCAGATTTACGCAAATAAGATCCATGTACCTCTGACACTTCTCAATGTGATTTCCTCCCCGTGGCCTTTTTCTATGTGGGGTATTGACATGATCGGGATGATAGAACCCAAAGCTTCGAATGGACACAGTTTCATCTTGGTAGCAATTGACTACTTTACGAAATGGGTAGAGGCTGCTTCATATGCCAATGTTACCAAACAAGTGGTTGTGCGTTTCATCAAAAATAGTCTTATATGCCGGTATGGTGTGCCGAGCAGAATCATCACTGACAATGGCTGAAATTTGAACAACAAGATGATGACTGAACTGTGCGAAGAATTCAAGATTGTCCATCACAATTCATGTCCATACAGGCCAAAGATGAATAGGGCTGTTGAAGCTGCTAATAAGAATATCAAGAGAATTATCCAGAAAATGGTTGTCACTTATAAGGATTAGCATGAAATGCTCCCTTTTGCTCTGCATAGATATCGAACATCTGTTCGCACTTCAACAGGAGCAACCCCATTTTCCCTAGTGTATGGAATGGAAGCTGTACTCCCTGTCGAGGTGGAGATTCCCTCGTTGCGTGTAATAATGGAAGCTAAATTGATAGAGGCTGAATGGGTTCAGAACAGGTTTTACCAATTGAATTTGATTGAAGAGAAGAGAATGACAACTTTGTGTCATAGGCAGTTATATCAGAAAAGAATGAAGAAAGCATTTGACAAAAAGGTCAAACCTCGTGAATTCAGAGAAGGCGACCTCGTGCTTAGGAAGATCATGTCTTCCAACACTGATTCTAGGGGCAAGTAGACTCCCAATTTTGAAGGCATGTATGTTGTCAAGAAAGCCTTCTCTGGTGGTGCATTAATTCTTGAAACTATGGATGGCGAGGAGTTCCCACGTCCCATGAATGCTGACGTAGTCAAGAAATACTTCGCCTAAAGAAATAAAAGAACAACTCGCTAAGTTGAAAACCCGAAAGGGTGGCTTAGGCAAAAAGGAGCGTCTCGGTAGGCCGAAAACCCGAAAGGGCGGTCTAGGCAAAAATTAGAGACATAAACAGAATAAATTTTCCACTAAGTTGAAAACCTGCAAGGATAGCTTAGGAAAAAGTTAGGGATTTTCTTGGCAAGTAACTACGTCAGATAAGACTTGATCGTCGAAGTAACAATCTTCTCGGATCCTTACCATACTTCAACAAAAGTTGCTGCTCAGGATTTCAAAAGTTGTTAGGGGGGATAGTGGTCATTGTATCTCAATGTATCTTTTCCATTATGTATTACCATTTCCCAAACTTTGTAATCATCCATGGAGTCTCGCCATTCGCAGACTACCATTCTATTAATGAAATTCGAGCTTTTGCCCAATTCATTGTGTTCTTATTTTTATTTAGCTTGCAAAGACTTCATTTATTACTGATAATAACTGTTAAAGCAAAAAGATTAAAAGAAGTAAAATTAACTTTTCAAAAAAAAAAAAAGAGAAGAGATCTTTACAATTCAATTTACTTTGGGATTTGTGATGAAATAATGACAACAAAGATGGTGATCCCAAAAATGAACAAACTCCGTTTGTTTTAGGAGGATCTACTTCTTTCATGAAGGTTTGCTCAAGTCATTTTTCTGGTGTGTGCAATTTTTTTGTGTTTCTCAGATAGTTAAAGACGATATCAGTGGGTACAAGGTACAGTATTGGGTTTGTGACCCCACTATCCCTAGCCAAGTCTTGGTTCGTTTTTTTTCGGGTTTGCATGATCAGAAGCCTTTGTCCCAGATTCCCTAGCGAAGTCTTTCCTTATATTATGAAAGGTTTTATTTCCTTGGTGTGCGGGGATGTCGCTCTTTTTGAAGTTTTGGCATTAATGTTGACTTCTTGATCTCCCGAGAAGGTCATCCCAGGGCATCTTTTGTTGGAATGAGTATTCGTGATGAAAGTTTTAGTCCGCAGTTTTTCTCCAGGGAGGTAGGCTTGAATCCCCCAATGAGGTTTGATTGTTTCGGCGTCAGTCTTCTTTGTTTGAGTTTGGTCTTGCAATCTCAAGTAGGCATGTTGCTTTTGGAAACCCTTTTTCTCCGATGAAACCGGAAGAAGGATGTTCTATCCCAGTATCTGTTTGATTTAGCTACATCCGGATTATGGTTCTCCTCAGCAAAGTTAAAGCAATTAGGTTTTGGTTTCTGCAGTTGCTTTTACCTTTTTGGATTGATCTTTCTGGTTGAAGCTTAGCCCAATGTTGTTAGTACCTGAGGCGGTTTTATTTGTCTGCACTGATTATGTATCCTTTTTACCAGTACATGCACAGTAGCACTCATACATTCATACATACATCATGCATTGCTAAAAATCATCATTCATTGACGTTGTGTTCTGACCTTTCCGACAGCGCTCTTTGCTTAGTTGAATTTGGTTTTCCCTCTTGAGTTTATTTCTCAAAGGATGAATCTGCATTGGTCGTCTTGCTAATATCATTTATTATGGATTTTTGAAAACTTTGAGCTTTGGTTTGCGCATTTATTTTGCACAGGAAGACTTTATCTCCTCAGCAGGGATATCGTGGCATTTCCCCGGGAAGTCATTTCTCTTTGCAATTCCCCTTGTCAATAAGTGGAAGTCTCTTTATTTGAGACAGATTATGTATTACCCTTTCCAGGAAGATTTCCTTGGTTAAAGAAGAAGTTGAGACCCGTTCTTGGCAAAACACCAGAACCTTGGGGAAACTTGATATATTTTCTCTTTTTACCTTCAGTAAACGTCGGTAGTACATCGGCAGTGAACGCCGGTGTTTCTTATCTTTTTGCTATCTTCAGTGAATGTTGATAGTTCATCGTCAGTGAACGGCGGTGATATGATATATTTCCTCTTCCTACCTTCAGCGAACGTTGGTAGTACATCGGCAATGAACATCGGTGTTTCTTATCTTTTTGCTATCTTCAGTGAATATTGATAGTTCATCGTCAGTGAACGGTGGTGATATGATATATTTCATTTTCCTACCTTCAGTGAATGTTGGTAGTACATCGGCAGTGAACGTCGGTGTTTCTTATCTTTCTATCTTCAGTGAATGTTAATAGTTCATCGTTAGTGAACGGCGGTGATATGATATATTTCCTCTTCCTACCTTCAATGAACGTTGGTAGTACATCGGCAGTGAACGTTGGTGTTTCTTATCTTTTTTCTATCTTCAGTGAACGTTGATAGTTCATCGTCAGTGAACGGCGGTGATATGATATATTTCCTCTTCCAACCTTCAGTGAACATTGGTAGTACATCGGCAATGAATATCGGTGTTTCTTATCTTTTTGCTATCTTCAGTGAACGTTGATAGTTCATCGTCAGAGAACGGCAGTGATATGATATATTTCCTCTTCCTACCTTCAGTAAACGTTGGTAGTACATCGGCAGTGAACGTAGGTGAACTATCAATGTTCATTGAAGATAGCAAAAATGGATGGAAGTTGCCTTAAGAATGCAAGAGATTATAGGTCATTTCATGATTTTTGGCCAACTTCAACAATTCATAACTTGCTCAATTTTTGGATATTTTGAGTGGTTCAAATTGCAAAATGTCATTCAAGAGATCTACTTCATTTCATATTTTGGGTCAAGGGCAAATTCTAAGTGGAAGGCCATGTTTGGATGCAAGAGATTATAGGTCATTTTTAAAGAAGAATTTGAAATATTTCTAAGTATGGAAAGTCAATTATTTTTCTTCAACTTTGACTCCATGTAACTTTCAGCTCAAGCATCCATTTGATTCCATTCTTTTTCCATTGCAAAGCTTGTTACCTCATCTTTCCAAAGCATCAAGAATTTTTCCTTAAGACTACTTGAGGTGGAAATGCCATTGGGTTGAACTTGGTAACTTGGAACTGAAGTTTCTCCATAAGTCAGAATTTGAAATTCATGTTTTGGCCTTTAAACATCAAATTAGCACGCGTTTGTGATCTAAACATGTTTAACCAAGTTACCAAAGTGGATTAGAGCCTTGAAACACAAGGATTAAATGAGTTTTGATGCAAATCAGATCACACTTTGCTCGTGCATCAGGTTCACACGATTTCCCTCCAATTTGCATCATTCCACACCCTTGAACATCCCATTTGATTCCCTATAAATAGAGGGTCATCCCCCATTCAATTTCCCAAGCTTAGATAGCCAGAATCACCCTGCCAAACTTGCCTCACAACTCAGAATTCAGCTACTTCGAATCCTATTCTCAAGCCTTTTTCAATCCATTTTTTTCATCAATTCACCTTCCTTGATCTTCCCTGAAGCTAACCATATAATCACCTTCAAGAATCGTGCCCTATATTGCTCCATAGAAGTCCAGTTTCAGAGCTCTGCAACTCAACTTCAATAGGTAGATTCCTTCAGCAATTCTTCAAAACTTTGGTATCATTGTGTTTCTCTCATTGCCCTGGTTCTAGTTGCAACACTTACTTTTATCTGGAAGCACGTTTTGACCATGAATTTTTGAATCCCTTTTCAAAACTTTCTTTCCAAATTGCTTGAGTTACAGTTTATATAAATTTGGCGCGAGGGTTTGGTTGTCTTTGTCTTGAAGAGACGAAGCGAATGGCATAGGTCTGAGCTTCTGATTTTACATTTTGAGAGACCTGCAATTCATGAAGGCTGGAGGTTAAAGATGACCAACGTGTCATCTTCTAACCAATGAAAGCGTGACATTTGTTATATTCAAATTCTGATTTTATTAATGATTCTGTACATTATTCATTAAAGACCATGATATGCACAGCGCGCCAGATCCTTTGGATTTGATTACTAACGCGTTTTGACTCTCATCCAATGGTCCACATCTTTTTCTTTTATTTTCTTTTTCTGATTTTTATATATTAATTGTTTTAAATTTCAAAAAATCATAGAAAATTCATTTTTAGTCCAAAAAATCTGAAAAAGTAATGAAAAATATTTTTGATTATTCTCTTTCTGATTTTTATTTTTTCACAATTTAATTTTGTGTTTTGGTATTTTTTATGAATTTTTCACTTATTTGATTTGTTTAAAATGTTTAAAAATACTTTTACACATTTTTAAATTCTGAAAAAATTATGGAATGATTCAATGATATTGTGACAAATATTGGTGACCTTATTTTATTTTTGTTTCTGACTTTACTATTTTTTACTATTTTTTTATTCTACCCATTTAATTTAATTTTTAAAAATAGTTTCTGACTTTTTAAAATTCCCAAAAATTTTGTAAAATTACTTGGCCTCTTTTCTGATTTTTTTATGATCTTATTTTTCATTTCTTGATTAATTTGAATATATTTGATATTTTCCTCAGTATTTTATTTTTTAAAAAACATTTTTAAAACCTTTTAATGTATATATTAAATATATATAATTTTTGTGATTATTTTCTGGTTGTCTTGGGTTGATTTTTTGATCATGGCTTTATTAACATCATTGGATCTTGGGTGTTGAGTTCAACTCCACCAAAATGGATGAATGATTTTAATAATAGTTTGATTAAATTTTTAATTCAAATGTGGTTTCTCTTTTTACCCTAATTCCCCTTCATCTCATCCCATTCTCATTGCGCTAAATGTTGTTAAAGCATGATCTCTATATCATGTCTCAAAACAAATGGTGCATAGATTGCTATTGACCGGCCTCAAAATAGGTGCGACTTCTATATAAGTCCACTTACGATTGATTAACATAGCGCTAAATTTTGTCCCGATTCGAATAAATGATCATTCGTGGCCCAAACTTATGATTGCAAGCCCAAGTATGTTAATTTGATCTCTTTGATCCAATAACCTTGAGATTCATTGTGTGGAGGCTTCGATTCTACCAATCCTCTAATTGATCTATAACATAATTGGTCAACGCGGATCACTTAAAAATCAATGATCATTAAATGGTACTTGTGAGAATTCCAAATGGATGATATACTTGACAAAAAGCAAATTCAACTTGTTGTGTGGAGGCTTTGGTTCTACCAATCCTCTAATAAGTTCCAAATGCAAGTTTCAAGATGGTCATCCAACTAACCACTAATTATTGACTTGTTTATTTTATACTTTTATTCTTTTATGCTTTATGTACTATTTATTTTTTAGCATTCTTTATTTCATGCCATTTTCATCTTTGCTCATTTGAGCATTCATATTCTTGTCATTTTTACTTTGCTCACTTGAGCTTTTCTTTTCCTTTTTCTAAGATACTTAATAATCAACTTAAACCCTAAAAAACTCTTAATGGTACTTGGACTACTTGGTTACTATCCTTGGCATTATGGAACATGGGACTATTTCTTGGACTTAAGATTAGAAACCTTGGCCTATCTTGGAGACCTTGTGATCTTACCTGATTATTTTGTCTGGAGCTCTTGAGGTTTACCTCAAGACATTGGGTTGCTTGTTTGTTTTTGTGTGCATGTTTTTGTGATTACATCCTTTGTTTGTAATCTGGAATTCACCCGCATACAGCCGTTACTCTGCCCAATTTTTGTGAAGACTTAATACACTTGAAGAGGTCTAGTATCTTTGCTTGCTTGGTTTCAATCCAAAGAATGAGAATTCCATCTTGGCTCATAATGTCAAGTTTTGGCTTCTTGTTGGTTAGATGGTCCTTATCCTTAGCTTTTACCTTATACTTTAGGATAGCCTCTTCTTCTCCTCCCATCTTCTTTAATTTCAAAAATCTTCTCCCTCCTTTTTAAAACCCTTCTTGTTTTGAAACTTAAACACTTTTACAATAAACTTGGACTTATGTCCATGCATTTTCAAAAACATTTTCATAAATACACTTCAATCAATTTAATAATACTTTGACATTTTTATGAGAAAACTAAAAGTCAACCAATCTCATTTCAAACCATTTTGCCACTTTGGCTTTTTTATCTTTAAAACTTTTCTCAAAAGGTTAGACTCTTGTCAATCCTTGTAGTGATGCAAACAACTATACTTCTATAATATGTAGTGAAGTGAGATATTTTCCACTTGGGTGTTGAGTGAGGCATTATTGATTTTAAAATCCAAGCCATATCCTCCACTTTGAGATGACGCAAATTCTCCTTTCTCATGATTGTGGGTAGTAAGTATGTTTTCCACACGGACAATGACGATGATGTCTTATCTCTTAAAATTAACCAACACACTTGTGTTTCAAATTTTTTAAAAGAGGAACTATGTGTACCCTGATCCCCTATTGCACGAAAGGTGGTACGTAGGCACTAAAGGTTCGCAACCGTGGCGGGTGCAAAAATCATAAAAATATATTTCTCTTCTCACCTCCACCATTCATTTTCTATACAACACTTTTTTTTATAGTCAAAATATACAGATTTTACAAAGAGGTTCCTGCGGAGTACCGTAGATGTTTAGGGTGTTAATACCTTCCCTTTGCATAACCAACCCCCTTACCTTGAATATTTCCCCCCTTTTTTTGGGTTACTCGCTCTTTTTCCATTCCTTTGGAAACAATAAAGCACGGTGGCGATTTTGATTTTGATTTGTATAAAGTCTAGTCAATCCAATGGCTTAGTCTTGAACATTTCTACCGCTACACTATGAACCCTATGCTTGTGATCTTATGTGTGATTGTTGCATCATGCGTCCATGCACTCATAAGTATCTTTTGAATAAATTTCATTTCAAGGGACTTAAAAGTTGACCATTTGTGAATATCTCAGGTACCTTTTGACCATGGATTTTGGAAAAAGAATGACCGAAAAATATAGTTTCAAAGATCCCAAGATAGATGGTTTGATCAGTCTAATTCCTGAGATTGAGTGTTCTGCAGATTTTCAGAAGAAGTACGGATCCATCATTCCTCTCATGAAGCTTAGGATGAAGGAGGGTATTCTCTCGACCTTGGTCCAATTCTATGATCTGGTGTATCATTGTTTTACTTTACCTGACTATCAGTTGATGCCTACACTAGAGGATTATTCTTATCTATTGGATTTACTTGTTACCGATTGTGTTCCTTTTACTGGTTTGGAGGGTGAGCCAAAACCACATGAGATTGCTGCTTTGATCCATCTGGGGAAATTTGAGCTTGAAGCTCATATGACTACTAAAGGAGGGATTAGAGGATTACCAGCTCAGTTCTTATTAGAGAAAGCTTGTTACTTTGCCAGGATGAAGTGTACAGTCGCTTTTGAGGCCATCTTTGCTCTACTTGCTTACGGGTTATTCTTATTTCCTAATGTGGACAGGTTTATTGACTTAATGCTATTAGGATCTTCATGATTGGAAACCCAGTTCCTACATTGTTGGGTGATGCTTATTACTCTATTCATCTTCAGAATTCTTATCATGGGGGGATGATTGTCTGTTGCACGCCTCTGTTGCACCGGTGGTTCATTTCTCATATGCCTCAGTCTGATGCTTTCTGGGATGTCAGGAAGGAACCCCGTTGGGATCCTAAGATCATGGAACTTACTCACTCGGATATTGATTGATGTCATCGAGCATACCAGGATGTAGATATTGTTGACAGTTGTGGCAATTTCCCCAATGTACCTCTTCTTGGTACAAAGGGAGGAATTAACTATAACCATGTTTTTGCACGGCGACAGCTTGGTTATCCGATGAGGGATAAACCAAATAGTATTCATTTGAGTAGTTTCTTTCGGAAGGAGGGAGAAGACCATAAGGAAGCTAGGGAGAAGATTGCGAAGGCCTGGCGTCACATTCATAGGGAGAGTAGGAAAGACTTGGGACCTAAAGGGGTTGTTTCTTTGGATCCCTATCTTCAGTGGGTCTAAACGAGAGCTATTCAGTTAAAGATTTCGTATTCCCAGGAAACGCCTATGCCTGACTTATTTGTGAAGACCACTCCTCCCTTATTGGATGATGTGGAAGAGCTACAGCTTGCTTTGGTCAGGATGCAGCAGGAAAAGGATGCTTGGAAGAATAAGTGCCAAACTTTAGAGATTTCCTATAAAGCAGACTTGAAGGATAAAGATGACTTGATTGAGATTCTTGAGAGTCGGGCTGTAGAGATAGTGGAGAGTCAAGGGGATTTATTTTCTCCTAAGCCTCAGCCAATTGATAGTTGCTCACTTCCTGATTCAAGTGATTGGAAGGAGGTTGCCACCAGATATGCTGAAGAAAACCAGAGGTTGAAGGCTCAGATAACCAGGCTTAGAGGGAAGCACCAGCGTATAGAGTGATCTCCATTAGCTTTACTTCTTAGGGTTTTAGACTTTATTTTCATCTTGTACTTGGGCTTATTGAAACTTGTAATCCATTTCGAAGTTATCATAATAAAAAAATCCAGTATTTCAAATATGTTATTACTTTGATATTTGCAATGTGTCTATAAATCTTTAAGTCCCTAGAAATATTAATAATAAAAATTAATCATATGCATTGCACATCATGCATCATATTGTACATACTTCTTGCATTTTTTGCATATCCAGGTATCTTAACTTTACTTCGTTCAGCAAGTTGTCTCACCACTACAACACTCGAGCTAATTTCAGAAGGAAGATGGACAACTTAGAACAAGAGAATCGCGAGCTACGCGAGGAGGTTTCTGCTTTGAAGGCCGGCATGGCCAATCTTACTGCTCTGATGGAATGTCTGGTGGCTGCTCAGAATCAGCCACCGAGTGTTCAACCTCAACCAACAAGGGCTATTACTGAAGCTCCGACTGTTCCTGTGTCTGCTACTCCACCTGTTGTTCAGAATCGCATGCCTCAAGGTTATCCATGGGGAATGGCAGAGAACTTTGCACCTGAAGGTTTCAACCTTGGTCCTCAAGAAGCTCTAGTTGTTCAGACTACTGTTACTCTTGCACCTCCTGTGGTGCATGTTGCACCTCCTTCGGTGAATATGATTCCATTTTTTAATGATGATATGTGTCGCCATTTTCCTCTACCAAGTGAAGACTTGAGTCTTTATGATAGAATGGATGATTTTCAAGAACAGTTTGACAAGATGTAGAGGGAGATGAAGGACCTCAGGGGAAAGGAACTATTCGAGCAGAATGTGAATGATTTATGCTTGGTCCCAAATGTTAAGATACCTGCGAAGTTTAAGGTCCCGGAATTCGAGAAGTACAAGGGCAACATTTTCCCTCGTGCTCATCTGGTGATGTATGTAAGAAGAATGTCTACCCATACTGATGATCAGCGTCTGCTGATTCACTTTTTTTAGGATAGTTTGATCGTTGTTGCGCTGAAGTGGTATATGAGTTTGGATAGCGTCAACATCCATACTTTCAATGACTTGGGAGAAGCATTTATCAGACAATACAAATACAACGTGGACATGGCGCCTGATCATGACCAACTCAGGGCCATGGTCCAAAAAGACAGGGAATCATTCAAAGAATATGCACAGGTATGGTGTGAGGTAGTCGCCCAAGTGATTCCTCCCATGGAAGAGAAGGAGATGACTAAGATTTTCTTGAAGACTCTGGGTGCTTTCTACTATGAGAGGATGGTAGCAAGTGCGCCAAGTGACTTTACTGAAATGGTAGGCATGGGTATCCGGTTACAAGAGGTTGTAAGAGAGGGTCGTTTAACAAAGAGTGAAAGTTATGGAAATACGAAGAAGCCATCCTATGGTTTTACCAAGAAGAAGGAAGGAGATACAAATGTTGTTATGCAAGAGAGGAGAGTCAATCCTCCTAGAAGAAGTTATCAGCGTCATCAGCAAGTCGCCTCAGTTACTCCAGTTGTTGGTATAGCTCCAACCACCGTTGCTTATCAGATACCATCCCAGCAGGGGAATCAAGGGTATAATCAGAGAAGGGAAAGTCATGACCCTATTCCTATGAGTTATGCAGAGTTACTACCGGCATTAATTCAGAAGAAGTTGGTTCAGACCTGACCACCTCTCGATGTACTATCAGCGTTGCCTTGGTATTACAAGGCTGACCAAACATGTGCTTTTCATCAGGGAGCACCAGGGCATAATGTTGAGAATTGCTATCCTTTGAAGACTGAGGTGCAGAAATTGGTGAAGTCCGGTATTCTATCCTTCAAAGATATGGGCCCAAATGTGAAAGACAATCCTCTACTCAAGCACGGAGGAGCAAATGCAGTGAACATGGTGGCCGGTTATCCAGGCGACTTCTGGATTTTTGATATTAATCTGGTTAGAAGAGATTTGGTGAAAATGCATGTAGACCTCTGTGAGTTTAGCTACTATACGCATAACCATGCCGGTTGTGCTATTTGCAGTATAGATATACAGGGTTGTGACAAGATAAAGGCCGATTTGTAGGAAATGATGAATGAGGGCCTCATCCATATAATCAGGCCTAGGGCAGAGTATAAAGAGGAGGTAAACATGGTTTCTGGATGTCCTGGCGAGTTCATAATTTTTGATGTGGAGTATATGAATGAGGACCTTGTGCAGTTGCATGCTACTTTCTACCACATGGCTGGTCAGGTGGAACATCAGTATGGATCTTGCCGAATTTGCTGTCGGGACTCCCGAGGATGTTCAATTGTGAGAAAAGGTGTTCAGTTGTTGTTGGATTATGGAACCATCAAGGTTACAGGTCAAAGGGATGATTACCATGAAGTTGATGTGATTGAGGTATGTTTGGCTGAAGAAGAGTCGAATAATGAGTATGCCTCTGCAGATGAGTATTTCTCCTCAGATGAGGATTTGTTTTCCATAGATGACATCATAATGACTAATTGTGTTGAAGAAGGGGTAAACATTATTGTGCCTTGTTTTCATGCACTTGTCCATTTTGAAGTTGAGTATCATAGCAAGCCAGTTATTACTCTATTGCTGATTAGTTTGTCGGGTCATGTCCCCTACAAGTCAGATAAGGCAGTACCCTACAAATATAATGCTACAATCTTAGAGAATGGTGTGGAAGTTCCCATCCAGCCAATGCATAATGTTGGAAATATTGTTGGGATTAGCAGAGTGACCCGCAGTGGTCGTTGTTGTACCCCAAAATTTTCCCTCCCATATTTCTCAATACATTTCAAGTGAGGTCTTCAAATTGCTCAAGGAAGTCCAAGGGTTGACCAGACAAGCTCTCTCCTAAGGCAGTCTACCCCAAATTAGGGTTTCATGTTGCATCAAGATATTTGAGTCCAAGGGATATCAAATGCTCACCATTGTCCTAATATGTTCTCAAGATCATCCATGTCAAGTTTCAATCCCTACAGAGAAAGTTTGCTCAGTCAATTGCTCAAAGGCCTGAAAATCGACTGTGCTAGGGCAAAAGTCAACTATGGCCTATATGCAGTCAAACTTCAATATTTTTGGTCAACATACTCATTTTGAAGTATCATTCATCATTTGATTAAGGGTTGATCATGATTCCTCAAGGATTGCTCACAATTCATCAAAACCCAAAAGTTACTAAATTAGGGTTTTGTAGGAAAAGTCAACTCAACTTTGACCAAGCATAACTTTCTCATACTTTATGAGAAATGACCCAACGAAAGCTCATTTTGAATAGGATGCAATTCCCTATAATTCATCTTCATCTCCAAAGTTCAAAATATGCACTCACAAGAAGTTATGAATTTTGACATTATAGGTCATTTTGAAAAGTCAACAAAAACACCTTTTTTGTCAAAGCTTCATACATGAACATGGCATACCAAATTAAGATGAGACCAAAAGGGTTGCTTAGAGGACATCTCAAGCTTTCTAAAAGGTCCAAGAACACCTTAAAATATTCAAAATTGAGGAAGTTATGCATTGGTGAAGTTGACCTTTTTTGCAAAATTGTCAAAAGTCAAAAGTGCCTCAAATTGCAATTTTTGCTAAATGGGCCTAACTTTTTGCACTTGTTTTGAGTTGGTAGCATGGTCCACGAGCCCTAGCTCTTCCCATTTGTCTTTATCTTATTTTTTCTATTTGTTTTGATTTTTTATTTCAATTAAATCATTTAAATCAAAACAAATCATGAAAAAATCCAAATCATTGAAACCTCAAGATCTTGTGCACATTTCAGGTCCTATATCCAGCTAGCAAGTGAATCAATTCATGCAAGGCATAGGTGGGCACAAAAAGATTGGTTTTGGCCTATTTTTAGAAAGATTTTCAAGTGAATCAAATCAAGATCAAAAGCCATAATTGATGAAGATTGAGAACACTTTTGCAACCCTAATTCCATCAGTGGTATATAGTGTACAATTGCAGACCTAAAACACAGGCTTTGGAGGCGTGAGAAGGCAGAACCAAATTTGAAAAAATCACAAAAAAGTGCTGACTTGATTTCATAGCTCCAGGCGTTTTCAAGATCCCATGGCCATCTCATTCGCTTCCTGGGATTGAAAGGAAGCCATATCAATCAAGAACAAGCATTTTCCTGCGCTAAAACTCAATGTAAGTGGTTCACGACTTTGAACTTTTCTTGAAATCGTATCACGTTATTTTGGCAGCTACAACATGAATCGTTCACATATTCTTGTTCCTTGAAGCATTTGCAAGCTATCTATAACAATTAATTGCATTTTTATTGGCTATATCAAAATCCACCATTGCTAGGGTTCCTTGCTTCGATTTAGGATCTTTGTATACAGGTGAAATTGGTCCACGAGAAGGGCACCATAATGCTCAGCAGGCCAAGGAGATTCGATTCATGGCATTAGATTTTGTTTATCATGCTTGTGTTTGATTTTAAGATATGCAGGGGTTATAGCTACGAACATTTGTCCGTAGGTAAAAGTCACTGACTTTTACCAACGGAGAGAGGAAGAAGATGACACGCGTGGCATCATCCTATTCGCCTGTTTGAAATTGGGCGCCTGTTTGGTAGTCAGATTCGCTTTATGTATTTTATTATTTTTGTTTCATATATTAACCAACTGAACCAAGTGTCCCAGTGGTGGCCAAGGGAGCGTTAAGGCATTAGAGGGCATGAGGTCAGGGGTTCGACCCCTGCCTCCAATATTTTCCATTTTTCTTGAATTTTCTTTACAAATTCCATATCCTACAAGGCGTGGAGACCACCATGGACCATTATCATCCAACCATTGGATCTCCAGGAGGCCAGATCTGAAGGCGATCATTGAAGGATCTATCATGTGACCCAGTCAACGCATAGCATGGGAACCTTGAAAGTCAACATGGGTCAGATTTGTTTGGGCCCAAAGCTTGCTATCAACACCCTCCAAATTGTTGTTTAACCAGGCCCAATATCTCTTTTTCTCTATTCTTTATATTTTCTTAATTAATTCATTTAATTTATTTTTTCTAACACCAAATTAATTTTTTTTTATAAAATCACAAAATCAATATTTCACCAAATTAGATCTAAGTTTTTTATATAAAAAATTAATTAATTAGTTTATTTAATTTTAGGTAACTTTAATTTCTTTTGTAAATAAATAAAAAAACAATTAGAAAATTAGGATTTTAGTTTAATTTAATTCTATTTTATTTTTCTTAAAAAATAACCAAAAATACAAAAATAGGTCATGTAATTTATTTTCATTAAATTAATTTAATTACTAATTAGATTTGTATTTAATTAAAAAACCTTTATTTTCTTAAATAATCAAAAACAACAAAAATAGTTTTTTTTTCTTTTAATTAGGTTAGACGGGGTCAAAATCCTATTTCTCTCTCGTCCTCGATTCATCACGCTTACTTATTTTTACCATATTGATGTAATTGCTCACAAGATGTAATAGATTAATTAGGACCTTTTTCGTTCATTTATCTTTTTTTTTACGGGTTGTTTTTTGGCTATGTAATTAATACTCGAAGCCTTGTAATAGCGTAGCTTTACTTTCCACACTTTAAATTCTTGCAAAATATTAACTGATAGATGTATGAATATAGGGATGCATGGCAAGAATGTATATAAACTTTAAAATAATTAGCAAACCCTAAATGTGCAAAGATAATAAACTTGAAATTGAATCACTCGCACATGCGCACTCCTAGGGTATACTCCTACTTCAGTTGACTTCGGTAAACGATCATTAAGTATAGGGTATTTTAGTGGTCGCTCTTTTGTCTAAAAGATCAAAGTCCTGTTCGGAAAGGTTGCCTTGGAATTGTTGCCTCGAATATTGATCTTAAGACATTAGGGTTATTACTAATACATCCTAACATTGCTTTAGTGATCGTACGTCCCTTTCGAATTGACCCTTTAAAACTCCAACGATGGTGCTACCTACTCACTGAGAGTAGGATAGCGCTGTCTAAAAGAAACGAACATAGAACAATTCTTTTTTCGAGTAGGTAGATGCTAGTAGGTACTTGCTTAAAACAAACAAACTTTTCCACACTTACACTCTTTTCAAACAAAGTTTTCAAAAACACTTCGTAACACTCTTGAAGACAGAAGCAAGGGTTAAATCGAAGTCAAACAAAAAAACTTTTTTTTCAAATCAAACACACACAAGCAATTTTGAAAAATGATGAGCAAGTACCTAAGAGCCCGTGGAAAACCACGGATAGAAAGGGTGCTAATACCTTCCCTTTCTATAATCTACCCCACGTACTCAAAATCTCGAAGAAAAAAAAAGGAATTTTTTTGTGCTTTTTTCCTTTCCAGTTGGATAAAATAAAAGTCGGTGGCGACTCTTGCTTACCGCGACATTTTGCAAACACAAACGTAAAACGCAAACCAGCATTTCAAAACAGTTCTGGTTCTGCCACCGTATCACAGAACTGGCGACTCTGCTAGGGATATAATAAGTGGGGTATACCTTAGGAATAGTTCATAATATTGCTTCTATTGTTTGATTTGATTGCTTTATCTTTGTGGGCTTTGTATTGGAGTTACTATAGATCTTAACCCAGATCTGGGGAACACCTTTTAGGTAAGTAGCAATAAACTGTGAGGGAATTGTACAGCGTAGACCGATACGGTTGAAGCAGTAGCTACGTTGATGTGGTACATTGGTTGGTACCGGTATCCCTTGTGGAGAAACGAGGAGAATACGGGGATGCTATATGGGTCGTTAAGCATCAACTGACCTTAGAACCTATAATTTACCAACTTGGCCATAGTAAGTAGTGAGATAGCCGGCCTCGATATAGAGCTGAGAACTGGTTGATACTCGATACTACACTCATTGAGACCATACTCTCGAGATAGTTCCGGCTGCAAGGAAAGATTGCGTGAGCTGAAACCATGACTGATGGAGGATGGTCAGTGATATTGAGAACCTCTAGAACCCGGTTACTATTATTAGGACAGGTGGAAACCAACTGAACTTCAAGAGGGTAGTACCTAGACCCCATGCAAGCCTGAAACTTAAGGGCTATTGTGTGACTTGTTTGCCTTTACCATGTTTGTTACCTGCTATACCTGTTGTGTGTTTTATCATGACATCATGCATCATGACATAGCATGCATACTTATAACCATTTCGAAGACCGAGGGGATTTATCTTTGTTCTTGTTTTACAGATTATGGCTTCAGTACGCAGAAACACCATTCGAGTTAACTTCGTACAAATGTTTGCTCAACTCAGAGAGTTAGTCTCAAAAGTTCCTGATACTTCTTCATTCGTTAGAAGACATGGTCATCTCCTTTGCTTGGTCACTTCAAAGTTGGATGAGCAGATGATGAGTGTGCTTTTCCAGTTCTTTGATCCGGTGCACCATTGTTTCACCTTCCTGGATTATCAGCTAGTTCCCACTTTGGAGGAGTTTTCTGACTTACTGGGCATATCTATCCTCGAGCAAACACCCTTCACAGGTTTGGAAGAGGTTCCTAGACCCGAGGACATTGCTTCAGCCTTACATCTAAAAAGGGCTGATGTAGTATCCAACTGGGAGACACAGAGCGGGGTTAAAGGTTTCTTGGCTAAGTTTCTGATGGATCAAGCTCAACAGTTCTGGGATAACTTGTATTTTCAAGCATTTGAAGACATCTTGGCTCTCCTCATCTACGGCTTGGTTCTTTTCCCGAATCTAGATTCCTTCATAGATGTGAATGCGGTCAAGATCTTCTTGTCTCGTAATCCAGTGCCTACTCTTCTGGGTGATATCCTACATGATCTCTATACTCGTACTGTGCAAAGAAGGGGGACCCTCATATGTTGCACGCCGCTGGTGGCGAGGTGGTTTATTTCGCACCTTCCCAAGTCTGTATTGAAGAATGAGGAAGGTTTAGGTTGGACTTACATGATCATGTCACTTGCCCATACGGACATTCTTTGGAGTTCTAAATATATGGAAAGTGTAGCTGTCATTGATCGATATGGAGAATACCCTAATGTCCCGTTGCTTAGAATTAGAGGGGGAATAACCTACAGTCCTTGTTTGGCTTTACGACAGTTTGGTCGCGCTCAGAGAGACGGTCCTCATGAGTTGCTTCTTACAAATATTGTCTTTGACTACAAGGAGAACATTGATGAGCATCGCCGCAGGTTTATACGGGTCTGGGGCATGGTGAACAGGTCTGACCCTCACGAGCTAGGACTAAAGACTTCTCTCCCTATGCAACCTTATCTCCAGTAGGTTCGAGCCTGTGCTCAAAAGCTGGGGATGCCTTATGAAGCTGTTTTGTCGGTGGTTGTGGAGCATACTAATGAAGAAGGTGTTCCTTATACAGTCCTTTATCCTTACATGCCTACTGATCTTGGGGCATTAAAGAGATCCTAGATTCGGCTGAAGGAAGAAATGGATACCTACGGGGAGAAGTATCATGAGCAGGAAAGGAAGATCTTGAAGCTCACGAGGCAGCTTGATAATGAAAGGACAATCAATGATTATGTCAGCATGAAGGGAAAGCGACCATGGGATTTCTGACATCTTTTATTGTTTCTAGTTTAGATTTGCTTTTCAGTTTATTTCTTTTGTAATGCCTTGAAGGCATTGTTAAAAAATTTTACAAGTTAATCTAATAAAGTTTGTTTATTTCTTGGTTTACAAATTTAAATATCCCAAAGTCTTCGAAATCATTTCATATGCATTCCATTACCATGCACCTCATTACAGGTACCATTACAGGTTTCTTATCTTCTTCGCTGTTTATTTCAGCAATTATGTCTTCTGAAATACCTACCGATCAAGCCATCAAAACTCTTCAAGCACAGAATGCTCAATTCCAGGAGATGTTCTTGAACTTGGCCAAAGGACAACAGGATTTGAAGACTCTCATCTTAAAGGAGAAGAAGAAGAAGAAGAAGAAGAAGAAGAAGGTGGTTCTGCTGAATATGGGTCACATATTTGGGAATAGGTTGCGACAGGAAGCTGATATGTCTCATTCATCTGAAGGAGGAGAGAATAAAGAGGAAGGAAAAGGTCCTAGTCATGTGGTCTCTGATAATGACACTGATTTTGATGATGAATAGTACCCTCCTACTGAGGATTGGTACAAACAGCTGGAAGACCGTCTAAGTGCAATGGAGATTCAGAAGGTTCCCGATTTGGACTTCGGAGATTTGGGACTAGCATCGGAAGTGGTAATCCCTCACAAGTTTAAGGCTCTGGTTTTTTCTAAGTACGATGGAGTATCTTGTCCAAAACTCCATCTCCGCTCGTACGTCAGAAAAATCCAACCCTACACTGCTGATAGGAATTTGTGGGTCCATTTATTTCAAGATAGTTTGTCAGGGACTCAGCTTGAATGGTTTTATCAATTGGAAGGAGCTAATGTCCGAAACTGGGAGGACCTTGTTGCTGCTTTCTACAAACAGTACCAGTATAACACCGACCTTGCTCCCACTCGTACTCAGCTTCAGAGTATGTCTATGGGTGCAAGCGAAGGTTTTAAGGACTATGCTCAAAAGTGGAGAGATCTGGCTGGAAGAGTCCAACCCCCTATGTCCGATAGGGAGTTGGTTGATATGTTTCTGGGGACCTTGTCTGGTCCATTTTTTAATCATCTGATCGACAGTTCATCATCTGGGTTTACTGAATTGATTATGACTGGGGATAGAGTAGAAGCTGGTATCAGAAGTGGTAAGATAAAGAAGGATACGGTGTCAAGTGCAGTAAAGAAGTATTTCACCGGTAATAAAGAAGCTAGTGCAGTTTATAGCTCGAGGAGCCAAAATAGACCTGAACGCCGCCAAGCAGTTAATGCGGTAGTAATATTAAGACCTACCGTTGCCCCACAATGCAACAATCAGCAAAGAGTAGAGAGACTGCAAAGACAGTACACTCAGCTCAGTATGACCTTGTCTCAAATTCTACCACAATTGTTGAAGACCAACCTGGTAACTCTGAGGGAAGCCCCAAAGAATCCCAGCACCACATCTCTGCTTTATAATCCGAACGCCCGTTGTGCCTATCACTCTGATAGCCCGGGTCATGATACGAACAACTGTTGGGCTTTGAAGAATAAGGTGCAAGACCTGATTGAAGCTAAAGAAATTGAGTTTGACGCTCCAGAGAAACCCAACGTCATAACTGCTCCTATGCCGAAACATGATCAAGGAGTGAATGCAATTGAAGATGATGAAGAAGAGTACGATATCGACAGCTGGATTTACCCGACTACCAATGGTGGATTGAACAACTGGACGGGAAAAGACTTTGTGCTCGTTTCTTTTATTACACAGTGTTGTACCCCAAAATTTGCCCTCCCATTTCCTCAACATTTTCTCATCACAAGACCCTTGAAGATCAAGATCCAGTTAGGGCTTCCTCTGCTCAAGACTTCTCCTTGCACTGTGGACTCAAATTAGGGTTTATGTTTGCCCTAGGATGTTTTGACCTAAAATGCCTAAGATGACTTTCATGTTTCATGTTGGACTCCCAAGTTTACCCATGCCAAGTTTCAAGTCTTGATTCCAAGTTTTGCTCAGTCAATTGGACAGTTGACCTAGAAATCAGCTGTATTGGGGAAAAAGTCAATTGTGGCCAATTGACAGTCAAACCTCATGATTTTTTACCTACATCAACATTATGAACTCATATGAACCATTTGATCAAGTTTGGATCACAATTCCACAAGAAATTTGATCAGATCACCAAAAGGGCAAAATGGTCATTTTTAGGGTTTTGACTGCACAAAGGCAATTTTTGACTGTTTGACCTAGCCAATGGAAAATCAAGCTCACATATGGGCTCAAGGACTCAATGAAATGGTCTTGACACATTCATCAAGCTCAAAAGATCCCAAGTACACAAGATTGACAGTTGAATTTCCCAGTCAATTGATCAATTTTGACTGTATACTGAAAAGTCAAACTTTGACTTTTTGGTCAAAATCAAGAGTCAAGATTCATTTTTCATCAAAACATGCCAAATCATGAAACTTGTTCACCAAGAAATCACAAAATGCAAATTAGGGCTTTAAAATGGAATTTTTCATAACTTAGAATTTTTCTAAGTTATGAAAAACCCTAATTTTTTCCCAACTTTGCCCCACCTTTTCACCAAGATCCATTTGGATTCAAACAAAAGTCAAAACATGAAAGTTGTATCTTGTTGCATAATCTACAACTTTGATTCACAAAGTTTTCTCATTTGAAGCTTGTATCTCAAGTTACAATTTTTTGAATAAGGGCACTAAACCATTTTTAACTTAGTGAAATTTTAACCTATTTTGACAAGGTTTTCTACCCCACTTCAAGGCCACTTTTCATACCCTTCCACTTGGAATTTTCATTTGCATTTCAAAGATGGATTGTAGTACACATTCCAAGCTTTCCAAAATGTCCAAGAACTCATCAAACAACCTCATAACTTGAGAGATTCGAATTTCACAAGTTGGCAAAAATTCACTTTTGTTCTTCATCAAAACATGTCCATAACTTTGCAAATTTGAACTCAGCATGCTTTAGGCTTAATTACAGGTCCTTGAACCATTCCATACTCAATAATTTAATGCATATTCAATGTGTTAAAGTGTTGTTCTTTGAGTGCAAGCATTGTATGCAAGATTAATCCTAAACTAGATAAAGTGCTTTATCCATTTTTGTAAAAAGCTAGCTTTATGTCAAATTGAAATCCAAGCAGGTACAAGCAAAATCCTTTTAGCACAAGATTATGGACAAATTGCTCTGATCAAGAGAGGCTTTGCTGCAGGATTAGAGGTCCCCTACTGACCTAAAACATCAAGTGGCATTTTGTTGCTTAACATAGAAGAAAAGTGCATAACTTATCATAACTCTCTCTTCAGCTTACAAACACAAGAACAAAGTGATCAAACATCTTCCATAGAACCTAACCAAGCCAAGACACGACCCTTGCACCTCCAAAACACCCTCTATCTCAGAATCATCCTCAAACTGCAAAAACAGAGTTGCCTCTGCAGTTTGAGTGCCAACTCCCATTTCCCTCGAGCATTCTTACCAAAATCAATCCATACACATTCCCTAGCATATATGCAAGCTAACCATGACCTAAAACCTGACCTGTAATCCCTCTAACAGTTTCCACCATTTTCATTTTTTCCTTTTGCAGGTGAAGTTCTATAGCTTGATACAAGAAGTTTCAAGACAAAGTAAGCATTGAAAAAGCATCCCTGGACCTCAAGGAAGCTTTTCCAATCATTACCTTGCATTAGAAGTTCCTCATTCTCCAGATAGAAGTTCAACTGCACAAGTAAAATTTTGAACTCGTATCTCTCTTATCATGCATCTTTAGTCTTAAGTTTGTGAAGAAACAAGGTTCTACTCATAGCCCTGAACATGTACATATCTTTACATTTCATTTCTTTTGCCTGAGTAGAGAGAATTTGTAGTTTGAAAATGGTAGAAAAACTAGGTTAGGATTTGGGGGAGGGGAAATTCTCCCTCATCTTAGAGAGTTAGGTCAAGTTCCATACATGGTTAGAATCGTCTCTTCATGCTGAACATTTGTTGTGTTATGAGTTTTTGCTAAAAAGCCAGGAATCGAGAGTTGGACATTGAAGAACAGGGGCGCGCGTTTTTTTCAAATGTTTGTGCTGGAGGTTGAAGACAGTGATCATTGGGCTGGGCTTGTGTGTTTTTTCTTATTCACACCACATATTTGCTATCACACCCCCTGAGCCCATTTGCTTTATTTTTATTCTTTTTTGACTTTTTCTTTTTTGATTGACTTTGTTTATTTTTTCTCATGACATTAAAAAAATAAAAATATTTTTTCCATCATTTTTTGAATATATGGCATATTTATTTGATTTATTTCTTTTGTTTGTATATAAATATCATATATGTACTATTATTAGAATAAATAGAAAAATAGTGAAAATACATTTTTTTTATTTTTATTTACCTTCTGAAAATATTTCACATAAAAAATACTTTTTTTATTTATTTTGTTAAAATATTAAATATATATTATTTTGTGTATAATACATATTTAAGACTTAATATATATATATATATATATATATATATATATATATATATATATATATATATATATATATATATATATATATATATATATATATATATATATATATATATATATATATATATATATATATATATATATATATATATATATATATATATATATATATATATATATATATATATATATATATATATATATATATATATATATATATATATATATATATATATATATATATATATGTTTATCAATATATTTAAGTTAAAATATAAAAATACTTGAATTTTTTTTCATTTTTATTAACATTTCATACAAAAATACTTTTTTCATAATATACTTCATTTTATTTTATTTTTGTACATAATCAATAAATACTTGTATTAAATTAGATAATAATACATTTTCTTTAAAATTAGGGTTTTTGCCCTAAATTCAAAATACTCCAAAAAATAATATATTTTTATTTTTTTTTCTCTTTTACATAAATAATATTTTTTCATACATATTCAAAACATTTCTTTTGCATCTTGCATTCTTATTTAATTTTTATACGTTATTTACATTGCAAAAATATTCAAAAATGATGTAATAATTTAGATTTAAATTCTTGTCAATATCCCCATTTGAACATTTGTACCCCCCTTCCCATATTTGGTTTTGTAATAGCTTAGTAATTTAAATTTCGCACTTTATTGCTTTCTAATGATAACATGTTAGAATTAGGGTTTGTATGCGAAAAAACGATAAAAAATAGTTATGACCTAATCTCAAGATAAGCAAGCATGAAAATGGACACACAAATCACACTTGCACCCCCTAGGTTACTCCACTTGTTGCCTTTCAAATTGGGCCATATTGTATGTTGAACTTCTTTGGGCAAAGCAAACAACTTGAATGATCATAGTCCCTCGATAAAACTTTTCAAAACAAACAAAAACAAATGATCAAGTCCCTTAAAGAAAATTGCCCAAAGACAATTAACGCCGTTGCAATTATGGTCTAAACGATGACCCGCGCCAGTCCCTTTCACATCCTAACATAAGGTTGTCCACCAAATCCAATGGTGGAACAAACTTGTTAAAAGGGTTAAAACCTAGCAATAATCTTTTGAGAAATTTAAGAGTAGATAACCTCTTAGTTACTTGAATCAAACTTGCAAACTAAAACACTTGCCTAATTTCAAAACCATACCTCACAACACTTTCAAAACAAACTTTCAAAAACAAATGAAAACCTTTTCAAAAGACATACATCCTTGTATACATCCCCACATGGATCATTACAAAGGTTGCCTCCACTTTGGCCTCTTTTCAAAATATTTTCAAACCCACACACTCAAGCACCATTTCAAACAATTGAAAACAAAAGGCAAGTGATCTAAGCAAGTAACTAAGAGCCCATGGATAACCATGGATAGAAAGGGTGCTAATACCTTCCCTTTCTATAATCTACTCCCCGAACCCGAGAAAACATCTCAAAAGGTTTTTTTGCTGTGCTTTTTAAACCTTTCCTTAGGATAAAATAAAAAGTCGGTGGCGACTCTTGCTCAACCGAAACATTTGCGAAAACAAACGCAAAACCTCAAGTCAGTTCTCCCACCGTACCACCAGAACTGGCGACTCTGCTGGGTAGTTCTTTAAAAGTGGAGTAACCTTAGGGCTTATATCACCTTTGTTTTCAATTGATTGCTTTGTTTGCTTTACATTTGTGGGCTTTGTATCGGAGTTTCATAGATCCTAACCCGGATCTGGGAAATACCCTTTTTTAGGTAGCATAATCTGTGAGGGACCTGTCCGGCGTAGACCGACATGGGTGAAGCAGTGGCTACGTTGGTGTGGCATCTTAGTCTGTACCTATATCCCTTGTGTTGCAACGGGGAGAATATAGGTCTTCTAAGGGGTCATTAAACACCAACCAACCTTAGAACCCTAAATTGACCAACTTGGCTATTAGGACAGTAGCAGTATGCTACACTCATTGAGGCTAAACTCTCGAGATGGTTCTGGCCGCGAGAAAAGATTGCGATGCTGGAGTTATGACCGATTGAGGGTAGCCAATGATTTGAGATCCTCTAAAACCCGGTTACTTTTGATAGGACATGTTTAACCAACAAAACCAAAAGAGGGTAATACCTGAAACTCATGCTGGCCTGAAACCTAAGGGTGTCTTGTGTGACTTGTGTGCCTTATTTACCTATGTGAATACTTGTGGTGTGCTTCATCATAGCATCATGCCATCATACCATTGCATGCATCCTGTATAAAGGACTAACCCATTTCAAAGACAAAAAAGGTTTCATCTTTGCTCTGTTTTGTAGGACATCATGATGCCCGTGCGTAGGAATACTGTCCGACTCAACTTTGTTCAACCACCAGTGTTACTCAAGGATTTGGTTGGAAGGATTCCAAACACTTCTTCCTTCATCAACAGACATGGGTCTCTCCTTGGCTTGATCACTGCAAAATGGGACCAACAACTGATAAGTGTTCTGACCCAATTTTATGACCCTCTGTACCATTGTTTCACCTTTCAAGACTTCCAGCTGGTTCCTACCCTGGAAGAATTTTCTTATTTGCTTGGGATCCCTGTCTTGGAACAAACTCCATTCACTGGTTTGGAAAAGACTCCTAGGCCTGAAGAGATTGCTGTAATTCTCCCTTTGACCAAGGAAGAGGTATTGTCCAACTGGGAAACTAGAAACGGGATCAAGGGCTTTTTGGTCAAATTTCTGGTTGGCAAGGCTAATGATTTCTAGAATGACTTGGACTTCAAGGCATATGAGGATATTCTGGCTCTTTTGATCTATGGTCTGGTACTGTTTCCCAACCCTGACACCTTTATCAGTATCCATGTCATAAGGATCTTCATGTCTCGGAATCCGGTACCCACTCTTTTGGGTGATATTCTACAACAACTCTATGCTCGTACTGCTCGAAAACGGGGAACTCCGTGGTGTTGTGCTCCTTTGCTAGTAAGGTGGTTTATTTCACACCTTCCTAAGTTCGTGCTGAAGAATGAAGAAGGAAAAGGTTGGGCTCGGAGGTTAATGTCTCTCACTGATAATGACATCACCTGGACTCTCAGAGGTTTGGATGAGGTAGCTGTTATTGACCGTTGCGGAGAATACCCTAATGTTCCGTTGATTGGTATCCAAGGAGGAATCTCTTACAATCCGTGTTTAGCCCTCCGTCAGTTTGGAAGAGCCAGAGGAGATGGGCCTCATGAAATGTTGGTTCCTCACTTCCATTTTGAGTTTCAGGCAGACAGTGACAAACTACGCCAGGGATTCATTAGAGCTTGGGACAGAATCCACAAAGCCAACCCACATGAGTTGGGACCAAAGACTTCTCTGCCATTAAAGCCCTATTGCAAATGGGTCCGCATCCGTGCTCAGAAGTTAGGTATGCCCTACGAAGCTGTTAGACCTCTCATTCTTGAATCTCCTGTTGAAGATGGGGTTCCTCCAATTGTCCTCCCTCCTCAGATACCTACTGATTTTGACACCATGAAGAGATCTTGGGCGCAGCTAAAAGAAGAACGGGATTTCTATCGGGAGAAATTCAACGAGCAGGAACGGAAGATCCAGAGGCTGACTAAGCAATTGGAGGAAGAACGGGTCCTGAACAACTATATCAGCACTGAAAAGAGGAGGCCATGGGAGCATTGATGAGCTTTGGATGTTTCCTTTTATAGTTTATTTCCTTTCAGTATTTTTCATTCCTGTAAAGCCTAAGGGCAGATTTGTTGAACAATTGAAAATTTTAATCTAATGAAGTGTGTTTCCCTTTTTGTCTACAAAGTTGAATCTTGTTTGTCTTTGAAAACATAAAACATACGCATTCCATTACACCATATGCATAGCAGGTACCCTATTTCACAGGTTGCTTAATCTCCTTCGCTGTTTATTTTGCACAGTCATCATGAATCCAGACTCATCCAGTGAGCAAGCAATCAAGGCCCTTCAGGCCCAAAATGCACATTTTCAAGAGATGGTCCTAAGCCTAGCTCAAGGTCAGCAAGAGTTGAAGACTCTACTCCTGAAGAAGAAGAAGAAAAAGAGGACTGCGTTGTTCAACACTGGACGCAGATTTGGGAACACACTCCATAACAAAGCTGATCCAACTACTTCTTCTGCTGAGAAAAAACAGTCCCCGAGGGGGAGGAGCTCCTAGTCCCGCAGTCTCCGACAACGAGACGGACTATAACGACGAACAATACCCACCTGCTGCTGACAGATACAAGCAATTGGAGGACCGCTTGAGCGCCATGGAAATTCAGAATGTGCCAGGGCTGGATTTCGGAGATTTGGGGTTATCTTCTGGGGTAGTAATTCCACACAAGTTTAAGGCGCCTGCCTTCGCCAAGTATGATGGGGTCTCCTGCCCAAAGCTGCATCTAAGGTCGTACGTAAGGAAAATCCAACCTTACACGGCAGATAAAAACCTTTGGATTCACTTCTTCCAAGATAGCCTCTCGGGGTCACAACTTGAATGGTTCTACCAACTAGATGGAACCAGCATCCGACACTGGGAAGACTTGGCAACCGCATTCTACAGACAATACCAATACAATTCTGATCTCGCTCCTACGCGTACCCAACTTCAGGGTATGTCTCTAGGAACGGGTGAAGGGTTCAAAGAGTACGCTCAAAAATGGAGAGATTTGGCCGGCAGGGTGCAGCCTCCATTGACTGATCGAGAGCTGGTCGATATGTTTCTAGGGACGTTGTCTGGTCCGTTTTTCAATCATTTGGTTGGTAACTCCTCCGCTGGGTTTACAGATTTGATATTGACAGGAGAAAGAATTGAAGCTGGCATCAGGTCAGGCAAGATACAAAAGGCTGCCTCCACAAGTGCTGAGAAGAGGCCGTTTAAGAAAGAAGCAAGTGCCGTCTATGGTACTAGAAGACAAGTCAAGCCCGAAAGTCGTCAAGCCGTCAATGCTTTGGTCATCTCCAAACCTGTTGCTGCTCCTCAGCAGTACAATCAACAAAGAAGCGAAAGGCCCAAGAGGCAGTATACTCGACTGAGTATGACCTTATCTCAAATTTTACCCCAACTGTTATCCACCAACCTGGTGACCCTCAAAGAAGCTCCTAAGGTCGTCAACACTGCGTCTCCTAAGTATAACCCAAATGCCCGGTGTGCTTATCATTCTGATAGTCCCGGGCACACTACTGATGATTGCTGGGCCTTGAGAAACAAAGTGCAAGATCTGATCGACGCAAAGGAAATTCAGTTTGAAGCACCAGAGAGACCAAATGTTGTAACTGCTCCTATGCCCCAGCATAGAGTAAATGCCATTGAGGAAGAATTGTATGCTGTTTCGGTAAATGAAGTTGTTACCCCTCTGAAGACCGTCAAGAAGAACCTACTGCGGGCCGGTTTATTTCCGGGTTGCAGTGAAGGTTGCTTGTTCTGTGTTGTTTCCCTATCTGGTTGTCCCTTGCTGAGGTTAGGCGTCCAAAGCCTAATGGATAGCAAGGAGATTCTATTCAAGAAGTCTGATGTTCAGTTGGTTCCGGTAAAAGAAGTTTTTGTGGTTACCATCTTCAATAATCCAATCAAGGCTCTCCCAAAGAAGCCTGTTCAAATCATGACTGTTGCACCTGTGATTATTACTGTTCCGGGGCCTCTCCCCTACGTGTCTGATAAAGCTGTCCCCTGGCATTATGGGGCGGACGTATACGTGAATGGAATCAAACAAGAATTCGACACTAGCGCCAGTATCTGTGATATCACTGGTCCAGCCAAGGTCACCCGCAGTGGCAGGCTCTTCTCGCCTGACATTGCACCGCCCGCTATTCGAAAACCCCTCCTTATAACACCTACAAGTTTACCTGTTCTTGTTGCTGATCAAGTTGTTTCCCCTGCCGCCGAGTCATCTAATGCTCGGGGCAAAGAGATTGAAGAGGAGCCTGCCCGGATGGAGGCACCAATACCTATAAATGCTGAGGCCTCCCAACAAGAAGTGGAGGAGATCCTGAAAATAATAAAGAAAAGTGATTTCAATGTTGTCGAGCAGCTGGGGCATACGCCCTCCAAGATCTCCATGCTCTCTTTATTGCTATGCTCCGAGGCCCATGCTAAAGCCTTGATTTCATTTCTCAAGACGGCCCATGTGCCGCAGGAGACGTCTGCAGTCCAGTTCACTGATTGCGTAGCAAATCTGACAGCAGACAATGGCTTGGGTTTTTCAGATGCTGACTTGACTGCGAAGGGAAGAGACCACAATGATGCCCTGCATGTCTCTATCGAATGCAGGGGCACTACTCTGGCGCATGTATTGG
The DNA here is from genome assembly GCA_948472305.1 of Vicia faba. Taxonomy (NCBI): domain Eukaryota; kingdom Viridiplantae; phylum Streptophyta; class Magnoliopsida; order Fabales; family Fabaceae; genus Vicia; species Vicia faba. The sequence goes on from OX451736.1 coordinate 1,297,476,763, forward strand.
TGGATACTGGTTCTTCCTTGAATGTTCTACCGAAAAAGGCTTTAGACCGTTTGGATTATGAAGGCCTAGAACTAAAGCCCAGCAATATCATCGTCAGGGCCTTTGACGGTTCCAAGAGGATGGTTCATGGAGAGGTTGACATCCCTATTCGTGTGGGCTCTCAAGTGTTTGACTCTACTTTTTATGTGATGGATATACGTCCATCGTACTCTTGTCTACTGGGTCGACCTTGGATCCATAAAGCTGGGGCAGTGACCTCCACCTTGCACCAGAAGTTGAAGTACCCTGTCAGAGGGAAGATCGTCACTGTGCAAGGAGAGGAGGAGTATATGGTAAGCCATTTGAATTCCTTCAGATACATTGAGATGGACGGGGAGTTTATTGAAACCCCCTTTCAGCATTTTGAGGAGGTGCATCCAATTTCAGCAGCAGCAGAAGCAACAGTCGAAGAGAGTGTTTCCTTGAAGATGGCTTCCCTAAGGGATGCCCGGGCTGTGGTTCAGAAAGGCAATTGTGCAAACTGGGGTCAGCTTCCTGACTTCACTCAGAAGAATGACAAGTTTGGGCTGGGCTTTACTGCAGAGGCTCAGAGGGCTGTGCGCAAGGAGAAGGTCAGAAAGGCTCCGGTGTTTATCTCCATCTCAAGGGTGAATGCTATTGAGGAGGATGTAGAGGAAGCAGAGTTTGACAGTTGGATCTACCCGACTACCAGCGACGGACCAAGCAACTGGACGGCAAAGGATTTTACCCCTATCACATTTGTCACGCAGTAATTAATTTCTTTTGATTTCCAATTTGTAACAAACAATATGTTAAAACTTTGTTGGCTCGGTGTCCTACCCGGGGCATCGTAGCTCCATTTGTGAGGGCTTTTTGTATGACATTTTCATATATCATCAATCAAAACATTGGACGTTTGTTGCATTTCAAATCTTGTGCTCTTTTCCTTTCTGTGTTATATATATTGCAAAACAGCTATATTTACACACACTCACTTATACAGGTTTCAATCCACTCTGGATCTCACTGGTAACAGCTCTGCTACCGCCAGTTATGACTTCGAAAATCCGATCAACTTGGCCGAAGACGAAGGTGAAGATGATTGCGAAGTGCCTGGTGAACTCGCAAGACTGCTACTCCAGGAAGAGAGAGCTATTCAACCACATGAAGAGCCGGTGGAGACAATTAATCTGGGTACTGAGACAGATAGGAAAGAGGTCAAGATTGGTGCCAATCTAGAGCTCAGCGTGAAGCAACGATTGATCCAGATGCTACAGGATTACATGGAGATTTTTGCTTGGTCCTATGAAGATATGCCTGGTTTGGATGCCGACATTGTAGTTCACCACCTGCCAACCAAGGAAGATTGCCCTCCGGTAAAGCAAAAAGTCCGACGGATGCGTCCAGAGATGTCTGAAAAGATCAAGGCCGAGGTTATGAAATAGTTTGATGTCGGGTTCCTTGCAGTGACTTCTTACCCTCAGTGGGTTGCCAATATGGTGCCAGTACCGAAGAAGGATGGTAAAGTCAGAATGTGTGTTGACTACAGGGATCTGAACAGGGCCAGCCCCAAGGATGACTTCCCCCTACCTCACATTGATGTCCTTGTTGACAATACAGCTCAACACAAGGTGTTCTCCTTCATGGATGGTTTTTCAGGGTATAATCAGATCAAGATGGCTCCAGAGGATATGGAGAAGACTACATTTGTGACTCAGTGGGGCACCTTCTGTTATAAGGTCATGCCATTCGGATTGAAAAATGTTGGGGCAACCTATCAACGTGCCATGGTTGCCTTATTTCATGATATGATCCATCATGAGATTGAGGTATACGTTGATGACATGATTGCGAGGTCTCAAACTGAGGAGGAGCACCTTGACCATCTGAGGAAGTTGTTTGACCGACTCAAGTTATACAAGCTGAGGTTGAATCCCAACAAATGCACCTTTGGGGTAAGATCCGGAAAATTGTTAGGTTTCATCGTGAGTGATAAGGGTATTCAGGTGGACCCTGCCAAGGTAAAAGCCATACAAGAGATGCCGACTCCAAGAACAGAGAAAGAAGTCAGAGGCTTCCTGGGACGACTGAATTACATTGCCCGATTCATCTCACATCTGACTGCTACTTGTGAGCCAATCTTCAAATTACTGAAGAAAGATCAAGTAGTACGCTGGAATGATGAATGTCAGGCTGCCTTTGAAAAGATAAAGGAATATCTCCAAGAGCCACCCATTCTTATGCCACCGGTGGAAGGAAGACCTCTGATACTATACTTGACAGTACTTGACAATTCAATGGGGTGTGTGCTGGGGCAGCATGACGAGTCTGGCCGAAAAGAGCACGCTATTTATTACTTGAGCAAAAAGTTTACCGACTGTGAGTCTCGTTACTCACTGCTTGAGAAAACTTGTTGCGCTCTTGTATGGGCTGCTCGCCGGCTGAGACAGTATATGCTGACTCACACTACTTTATTGATTTCAAAAATGGATCCCATCAAGTACATATTTGAAAAGCCCGCTCTGTCTGGAAGAATAGCGAGATGGAAAATGATCTTGACAGAATATGACATCCAGTATACAACTCAGAAAGCAATTAAGGGAAGTGTACTGGCCGATCATTTGGCACACCAACCTGTGGACGATTACCAATCATTGAACTTTGATTTTTCGGACGAAGACATCATGGTGGTAACTGACTGTGAAGTACCTGGACCGGATGAAGGACCTGAGGAAGGATCCCGATGGTCTATGCATTTTGATGGAGCCTCCAATGCTTTGGGTAACGGCGTCGGCGCTGTAATCATATCTCCCAAAGGAACTCATACTCCCCTCACCGCCTGATTATGTTTCAGCTGCACCAACAATATGGCAGAATACGAGGCATGTATCATGGGTCTTCAAGCTGCAATCGATTTGAGGATCAAGTTTCTAAGTGTCTTCGGAGATTCCGCTCTCGTGGTCAATCAGATCAAAGGCGAGTGGGATACGAAACACCCGAATCTTATTCCTTACAAGGAGTATGTGTCGACCTTGCTCCCCCACTTTGAAGAAATAACTTTTGAGCACTTCCCTAGAGAGGAGAATCAGCTAGCGGACGCCCTGGATACGATGTCTTCAATGTTCAAAGTTAAATGGGACAATGAGGCTCCCCGAATCATTATCTGGAAGTTGGATGAACCGGCGTACTGCTGTGAGCTTGAGGCTGAAAAGGTGATTGAAAAACCCTGGTATCATGAGGTGAAGAGGTACTTGGAAGCTCAGGAATACCCTGAAGGTGCATCTATCAATGATAAGAAGTTCATGAGGAGGTTTGCTGCAAAATTCTTCCTCAGCAACGGCATTCTCTACAAACGGAATCATGATTCGACTCTGCTACGTTGTGTGGATAAGGCTGAAGCAGAGAAAATTATGATAGAACTGCATGAAGGTACATTTGGAACACATTCCAGTGGACACACCATGGCTAAGAAAATCCTTCGGGCGGGATATTTCTGGTCCACAATGGAAGCTGATTGTTACCAACACTCCCAAACTTGTCATAAATGCCAGATCTACGCTGACAAGGTGCATATCCCTCCGGTTCCTTTGAATGTCCTGACGGCGCCTTGGCCTTTTGCAATGTGGGGCATCGATATGATCGGTGAGATCCGACCGACGGCATCCAACGGGCATCGCTTCATCTTGGTAGCAATCGACTACTTCACGAAGTGGGTTGAGGCAGCTTCCTACGCCACAGTAACCAAGAGCATCGTGGCACGTTTCATCCGGCATAATCTGATCTGTCGGTACGGCATCCCGGAAAGAATCATTACGGATAATGGTACCAATCTCAATAACAAAATGATCACTGAACTCTGTGAACAATTCAAGATACAGCACCACAATTCTTCTCCCTACCGGCCGAAGATGAATGGGGCTGTAGAGGCAGCCAATAAAAATATCAAGAAAATTGTGCAGAAGATGACAGTGACCTATAAAGATTGGCACGAGATGTTACCGTTCGCTCTTCATGGGTACCGCACCTCAGCAAGGACGTCAACCGGGGCAACTCCCTTCTCCTTAGTCTATGGCATGGAGGCAGTCTTGCCGATTGAAATCCAGATACCCTCTCTCCGGATAATGAAGGATGCAGACTTGAATGAAGATGATTGGATCCAGACTCGACTTGATCAATTAAATCTGATTGACGAAAAGAGGCTCACTGCTATCTATCATGGTCAAACGTATCAAAAACGGATGATCAGGGCATTTAACAAGAAAGTCAGACCGCAAGAATATCAAGTTGGGGACCTGGTAATCAAACGCATCATCCTTCCTCAAAGTGATCCCCGGGGCAAATGGACCCCTACATACGAAGGGCCATTTGTGGTTAAACGTGTGTTCTCAGGAGGATCCATGATCCTAACCACCATGGATGGTGACGACCTTCCTCACCCCGCCAATGCAGACATAGTGAAAAAATACTACGCATGAATAAAAGACCCGCTAGGTTGACATACCTAGGCAAAAATAAGGGCTTCCTGGCGAACCAAAAGGGTTCGGGCAAAAATAAGGGATGAAATGAATAAAAATCTGTACACCCGGCAAGTCGAAAACCTGAAAGGGCGGCTTGGGAAAAAATGGGTATCCCGGTGGACTGAAAACCCGAAAGGGCGGTCCAGGCAAAAGTTAGGGATAAAAGCGTAACACTATGTCTCATTGGATCACCTCGCATCCGGAATTCGGCATCAACTATCTGGCTCAGAATACGGCATCGACCAATCAGCTTCATCTTCAACTAGGTAGCAAAGCGATGAGACGCTTGAAGACATAAAGGCGATAGCAGAGTTGGAACCCAGTGGGATTGTTCTCGTAGCTGTTTTGTTTCCTTTTTCAAATTGTAAACTCTATGTTATTTGGCGGCGTCCTCTTACTAGGATGTCAGCCTCTTGTACAAAAACGCCTATTCACAGGCAAAGTTTAAATCAATACAAATTCACTTGTCCATACAAATTACCATTGTTTTCCTTTTTTCTGTTTTATCTTGTGAAGAACGTCCAATGTTCATTTTTGATATATGCATTTGACATTAAATTGCTGATTCATAAGTGTTTACATATAAAACAAGAGATTGATTACAGGTGACATCGGAGACAGGGGCAATGTGAAGTTGTCTAATGCAGTCTGGTTGTCCGCCAAGGTACCAAGGTAGATTCAACTGAAAAATGTGGTCAAATCATCTCAAACTCCCCGCAGAGTAAAACAAGATTCAGCAATACTTTCCCCAAGCGGAGTTGACTCTCCGACAATCCTGGAAAGGCACAACATTCCCCAGTAGATTCTGGAAGCTCATCCCCTGCAGAGTACGGACGTCTCTCCCGAGTTTTATTTAGAGTTATTTCCTCACAAGGACTTATAACTGGGTTATCCTCAGCTAAAAACCACGGAAGACCGCCCTCGGCAAAGTTCCTTCAATCCCCAACGGAGTTTATCATCATTATCCCCAGCGGAATCCATCATCAAAGTCCTCAACAGACCTCTCATCAAAACTTCGGCCAAGTACCTCTTCCACAGAGCAACTCCCCGGCCGTTCGTCAAGGATTTATTTTCCTAAAACGAAATTACATTCATAGACATTTCACATTTTCATGCATCTTGCTTACATATATGATAAAGTGCATACAACACCATCTCATGTTGAACATCATGACATCATGCATATCATACATCATGACATTGCATACAACTTACGTTTTTTGCCTTTTCAGGAAAAAGACAATCCCAGAAACAACTACCTTCAACTGTCACAGTTCCAGATTCGATACCTGTATCTAGCCAGGGCACATCTGAGAGTGATCAGTTTCCAGACTCGATTCCTGTATCTAGCCAGGGCACGTCTGAAGAGTTCGAAGATTCGATACCTGTATCTAGCCAGGGCACATCTATCAACTACAACATCTCCAGATTCGATTCCTGTATCCAGCCAGGGCATATCTATTGACCACGTTTCCAGACTCGATTCCTGTATCTAGCCAGGGCACGTCTGAAGAGTTCGAAGATTCGATTCCTGTATCCAGCCAGGGCACATCTATTAACAACTATTTCCAAATTCGACTCCTGTATCCGGCCAGGGCACATCAGTGAGCGACCAATTGTAGATTCGATACCTGTATCTAGCCAGGGCATATCTGCATAAGGAGATTGAAGATCAAACACCTGTAACAAGCCAGGAAAACATCCGTCTTTCTCAAATACACAAGTTCTCGCTAAGGAATCTCTTATGCGATCAACACTTCCAAATGGCATCTATAAGCCCATTCCCGACGAGGTTCTGTCACATCTCCAAATGGCATCTATAAGCCCATTCTCGACACCAGACACCACATTGTTGAGACTCCAGCATGCGAGTGCAAATTTCCGGGCACTCTAGTGTCCAATCTCCTTTTACCCTCGAGTCACGAAAGGCAAACTTGTCAATCTAACTCTTCAGGTCCAAGAAGATTGAACAGGGGCAACTGTTGTACCCCAAAATTTGCCCTCCCATTTCCTCAACATTTTCTCATCACAAGACCCTTGAAGATCAAGATCCAGTTAGGGCTTCCTCTGCTCAAGACTTCTCCTTGCACTGTGGACTCAAATTAGGGTTTATGTTTGCCCTAGGATGTTTTGACCTAAAATGCCTAAGATGACTTTCATGTTTCATGTTGGACTCCCAAGTTTACCCATGCCAAGTTTCAAGTCTTGATTCCAAGTTTTGCTCAGTCAATTGGACAGTTGACCTAGAAATCAGCTGTATTGGGGAAAAAGTCAATTGTGGCCAATTGACAGTCAAACCTCATGATTTTTTACCTACATCAACATTATGAACTCATATGAACCATTTGATCAAGTTTGGATCACAATTCCACAAGAAATTTGATCAGATCACCAAAAGGGCAAAATGGTCATTTTTAGGGTTTTGACTGCACAAAGGCAATTTTTGACTGTTTGACCTAGCCAATGGAAAATCAAGCTCACATATGGGCTCAAGGACTCAATGAAATGGTCTTGACACATTCATCAAGCTCAAAAGATCCCAAGTACACAAGATTGACAGTTGAATTTCCCAGTCAATTGATCAATTTTGACTGTATACTGAAAAGTCAAACTTTGACTTTTTGGTCAAAATCAAGAGTCAAGATTCATTTTTCATCAAAACATGCCAAATCATGAAACTTGTTCACCAAGAAATCACAAAATGCAAATTAGGGCTTTAAAATGGAATTTTTCATAACTTAGAATTTTTCTAAGTTATGAAAAACCCTAATTTTTTCCCAACTTTGCCCCACCTTTTCACCAAGATCCATTTGGATTCAAACAAAAGTCAAAACATGAAAGTTGTAGCTTGTTGCATAATCTACAACTTTGATTCACAAAGTTTTCTCATTTGAAGCTTGTATCTCAAGTTACAATTTTTTGAATAAGGGCACTAAACCATTTTTAACTTAGTGAAATTTTAACCTATTTTGACAAGGTTTTCTACCCCACTTCAAGGCCACTTTTCATACCCTTCCACTTGGAATTTTCATTTGCATTTCAAAGATGGATTGTAGTACACATTCCAAGCTTTCCAAAATGTCCAAGAACTCATCAAACAACCTCATAACTTGAGAGATTCGAATTTCACAAGTTGGCAAAAATTCACTTTTGTTCTTCATCAAAACATGTCCATAACTTTGCAAATTTGAACTCAGCATGCTTTAGGCTTAATTACAGGTCCTTGAACCATTCCATACTCAATAATTTAATGCATATTCAATGTGTTAAAGTGTTGTTCTTTGAGTGCAAGCATTGTATGCAAGATTAATCCTAAACTAGATAAAGTGCTTTATCCATTTTTGTAAAAAGCTAGCTTTATGTCAAATTGAAATCCAAGCAGGTACAAGCAAAATCCTTTTAGCACAAGATTATGGACAAATTGCTCTGATCAAGAGAGGCTTTGCTGCAGGATTAGAGGTCCCCTACTGACCTAAAACATCAAGTGGCATTTTGTTGCTTAACATAGAAGAAAAGTGCATAACTTATCACAACTCTCTCTTCAGCTTACAAACACAAGAACAAAGTGATCAAACATCTTCCATAGAACCTAACCAAGCCAAGACACGACCCTTGCACCTCCAAAACACCCTCCATCTCAGAATCATCCTCAAACTGCAAAAACAGAGTTGCCTCTGCAGTTTGAGTGCCAACTCCCATTTCCCTCGAGCATTCTTACCAAAATCAATCCATACACATTCCCTAGCATATATGCAAGCTAACCATGACCTAAAACCTGACCTGTAATCCCTCTAACAGTTTCCACCATTTTCATTTTTTCCTTTTGCAGGTGAAGTTCTATAGCTTGATACAAGAAGTTTCAAGACAAAGTAAGCATTGAAAAAGCATCCCTGGACCTCAAGGAAGCTTTTCCAATCATTACCTTGCATTAGAAGTTCCTCATTCTCCAGATAGAAGTTCAACTGCACAGGTAAAATTTTGAACTCGTATCTCTCTTATCATGCATCTTTAGTCTTAAGTTTGTGAAGAAACAAGGTTCTACTCATAGCCCTGAACATGTACATATCTTTACATTTCATTTCTTTTGCCTGAGTAGAGAGAATTTGTAGTTTGAAAATGGTAGAAAAACTAGGTTAGGATTTGGGGGAGGGGAAATTCTCCCTCATCTTAGAGAGTTAGGTCAAGTTCCATACATGGTTAGAATCGTCTCTTCATGCTGAACATTTGTTGTATTATGAGTTTTTGCTAAAAAGCCAGGAATCGAGAGTTGGACATTGAAGAACAGGGGCGCGCGTTTTTTTCAAATGTTTGTGCTGGAGGTTGAAGACAGTGATCATTGGGCTGGGCTTGTGTGTTTTTTCTTATTCACACCACATATTTGCTATCACACCCCCTGAGCCCATTTGCTTTATTTTTATTCTTTTTTGACTTTTTCTTTTTTGATTGACTTTGTTTATTTTTTCTCATGACATTAAAAAAATAAAAATATTTTTTCCATCATTTTTTGAATATATGGCATATTTATTTGATTTATTTCTTTTGTTTGTATATAAATATCATATATGTACTATTATTAGAATAAATAGAAAAATAGTGAAAATACATTTTTTTTAATTTTTATTTACCTTCTGAAAATATTTCACATAAAAAATACTTTTTTTATTTATTTTGTTAAAATATTAAATATATATTATTTTGTGTATAATACATATTTAAGACTTAATATATATATATATATATATATATATATATATATATATATATATATATATATATATATATATATATATATATATATATATATATATATATATATATATATATATATATATATATATATATATATATATATATATATATATATATATATATATATATATATATATATATATATATATATATATATATATATATATAAATACTTGAATTTTTTTTCATTTTTATTAACATTTGATACAAAAATAATTTTTTCATAATATACTTCATTTTATTTTATTTTTGTACATAATCAATAAATACTTGTATTAAATTAGATAATAATACATTTTCTTTAAAATTAGGGTTTTTGCCCTAAATTCAAAATACTCCAAAAAATAATATATTTTTATTTTTTTTTTCTCTTTTACATAAATAATATTTTTTCATACATATTCAAAACATTTCTTTTGCATCTTGCATTCTTATTTAATTTTTATACGTTATTTACATTGCAAAAATATTCAAAAATGATGTAATAATTTAGATTTAAATTCTTGTCAATATCCCCATTTGAACATTTGTACCCCCCTTCCCATATTTGGTTTTGTAATAGCTTAGTAATTTAAATTTCGCACTTTATTGCTTTCTAATGATAACATGTTAGAATTAGGGTTTGTATGCGAAAAAATGATAAAAAATAGTTATGACCTAATCTCAAGATAAGCAAGCATGAAAATGGACACACAAATCACACTTGCACCCCCTAGGTTACTCCACTTGTTGCCTTTCAAATTGGGCCATATTGTATGTTGAACTTCTTTGGGCAAAGCAAACAACTTGAATGATCATAGTCCCTCGATAAAACTTTTCAAAACAAACAAAAACAAATGATCAAGTCCCTTAAAGAAAATTGCCCAAAGACATTTAACGCCGTTGCAATTATGGTCTAAACGATGACCCGCGCCAGTCCCTTTCACATCCTAACATAAGGTTGTCCACCAAATCCAATGGTGGAACAAACTTGTTAAAAGGGTTAAAACCTAGCAATAATCTTTTGAGAAATTTAAGAGTAGATAACCTCTTAGTTACTTGAATCAAACTTGCAAACTAAAACACTTGCCTAATTTCAAAACCATACCTCACAACACTTTCAAAACAAACTTTCAAAAACAAATGAAAACCTTTTCAAAAGACATACATCCTTGTATACATCCCCACATGGATCATTACAAAGGTTGCCTCCACTTTGGCCTCTTTTCAAAATATTTTCAAACCCACACACTCAAGCACCATTTCAAACAATTGAAAACAAAAGGCAAGTGATCTAAGCAAGTAACTAAGAGCCCATGGATAACCATGGATAGAAAGGGTGCTAATACCTTCCATTTCTATAATCTACTCCCCGAACCCGAGAAAACATCTCAAAAGGTTTTTTTGCTGTGCTTTTTAAACCTTTCCTTAGGATAAAATAAAAAGTCGGTGGCGACTCTTGCTCAACCGAAACATTTGCGAAAACAAACGCAAAACCTCAAGTCAGTTCTCCCACCGTATCACACACAGTAATGGACTTTTTGTTTTGAGATTTGTAATAGACAATTTGAAACTTTACGGCCCGTTGCCTTGCCCGAGGCACCTTGGCTTTGTTTGTGAGGGCTTCATATTTGTCATTTTCATATATCATCAATAAAGCATTGGATGTTTTCTTGCATTATAAATTTTACGCTCCCTGTTTTTCTTTGCTATCTCGCACTTTATCAAAACAGCTATTTGTCTTACACACACTCACGTATCATAATGCAGATCCACATCCACTCTGGATCCCATTAGTAACGACTCTGCTACTACCAGTTATGACTTCCAAAATTCGATCAACCAAGCCGAGGACGAAGGTGAGGATGATTGTGAAGTGCCTTGGGAACTCTCTAGACTGTTACTTCAGGAAGAGAGGGCCATACAGCCGCATGAAGAGCCAGTGGAATCAGTGAATTTGGGTACGGAGGAAGACAAGAAAGAGGTCAAGATAGGTGCAAACCTAGAGCCTAGTGTCAAGCAACGGTTGATACATATGCTACGCGACTATGTTGAGATCTTCGCCTGGTCTTATGAAGATATGCCTAGTTTAGACACTGACATTGTGGTACACCGCCTACCAACTAAAGAAGACTGCCCTCCGATAAAACAGAAGGTCCGTCGTATGCGCCCTGAGATGTCTGAGAAAATCAAAGCTGAGGTCATGAAACAATTTGACGTCGGGTTTCTAGCTGTTACTTCCTACCCGTAGTGGGTTGCCAACGTGGTTCCAGTGCCCAAGAAAGATGGTAAGGTTCGGATGTGTGTGGACTATAGATATCTGAACAGGGCGAGCCCCAAGGATGATTTCCTGCTGCCTCATATCGATGTTCTGGTTGACAACACCGCTCAGCATAAGGTCTTCTCCTTTATGGATGGTTTTTCTGGTTACAACCAGATTAAGATGGCTCCCGAAGACATGGAGAATACGACTTTTGTTACACAATGGGGTACCTTCTGTTACAAGGTAATGCCTTTCGGGTTGAAGAATGTTGGGGCAACATATCAGCGCGCCATGGTTGCTCTGTTCCACGACATGATTCACCATGAGATTGAGGTTTACGTTGATGATATGATTGCAAGGTCCCAGACTGAATAAGAACATCTTGACCATCTCCAAAAACTATTCGACAGGTTGAAGATGTACAAGTTGAGGTTAAACCCGAACAAATGCACCTTCGGGGTGAGGTCTGGTAAGCTGCTAGGTTTCGTCATTAGTGATAAAGGTATTCAGGTGGATCCTGCAAAGGTGAAGGCTATACAGAAGATGCCAGCTCCCCGAACAGAAAAGGAAGTAAGAGGCTTTTTAGGACGCCTGAATTACATTGCCCGATTCATCTCACACCTGACTGCTACTTGTGAGCCAATCTTCAAGCTGTTGAAGAAAGATCAAGTGGTAAAATGGAATGATGAATGTCAGGCCGCTTTCGAAATAATCAAGGAGTACCTCCAAGAGCCACCTATTATAATGCCTCCAGTTGAAGGAAGACCTTTGATCTTATACTTGACAGTACTGGATAACTCAACGGGGTGTGTGCTGGGGCAGCATGACGAGTCTGGCTAAAAAGAGCATGCTATTTACTACCTTAGCAAAAAGTTTACCGACTGCGAGACCCAATACTCGTTCCTCGAGAAAACTTGCTGCACTTTGGCATGGGCTGCTCGTCGGCTGAGACAGTATATGTTGACCCACACTACCCTGTTGATATCAAAGATGGACCCAATTAAGTATATCTTCGAGAAGCCTGCCTTGTCCAGAAGAATAACAAGATGGTAGATGATCTTAACTGAGTATGACATCCAATACACAACCCAAAAGGCAATCAAGGGGAGTGTGTTGGCAGATCATTTGGCAGATCAGGCCGTGGATGATTGATTACCAGTCTATGAATTTCGAGTTTACGGATGAGAACATCATGTTGGTGACTGACTGTGAAGAACCTGGACCGGATGAAAGACCCGAGGAGGGATCCCGATGGTCTATGTACTTTGATGGAGCTTCAAATGCTTTGGGTAATGGCATTGGTGCTGTGATCATATCTCCTGGAGGCTGTCATACTCCGTTCACCACCCGACTATGTTTTAACTGCACCAACAATATGGCGAAGTATGAAGCCTGCATCATGGGCCTTCGAGCAGCTATTGACCTGAGGATTAAGTTCTTGAGTGTATTTCCGAGATTCCGCTCTCGTGATCAGTCAGATTAAAGGCGAGTGGGATATGAAACACCCAAATCTGATTCCTTACAAAGAGTATGTATTGACATTGCTTCCACACTTCGAGGAGATAATCTTTGAACACTTTCCAAGAGAGGAGAATCAGCTGGCGGATGCGTTAGCTACCATGTCTTCTACGTTCAAGGTTAGGTGGGACAATGAAGCTCCCCAGATTACCATCGAGAGGTTGGACGAACCCGCACATTGCTATGATATTGAGACTGAAGAGGTAGCAGATAAACCCTGGTTTCACGAGGTAAAGATGTATCTTGAGGCGCAGGAGTACCCCGAGGGTGCATCCGTTAATGATAAGAAGTTCTTGAGGAGGTTTGATGCAAAGTTCTTCATCAGTAATGGGATCCTTTACAAGCGTAACCATGATTCAACCTTACTGCGATGTGTGGACAAAAACGAGGCAGAAAGAATCATGGCCGAGTTACATGAAGGTACTTTCGGGATTCATTCCAGTGGACATACCATGGAAAAGAAAATCCTATGGGCAGGATATTATTGGTCTACCATGGAAGCCGACTGTTATCAGCATTCTCGAACCTGCCACAAGTGCCAAGTCTATGCTGATAAGGTGCATATACCTCCAGTTCCTCTGAATGTCTTGACAGCTCCTTGGCCTTTTGCAATGTGGGGCATCAATATGATCAGCGAGATAAGACCTACTGTGTCCAACGGGCATCGTTTCATTCTGGTAGCAATTGATTACTTTACAAAGTGGGTTGAGGCGGCGTCCTTTTCTATAGTAACCAAGAATGTTGTGGCACGGTTCATTCGGCACAACTTGATCTGTCGATATGGTGTACCGGAGAGGATCATTATGGACAATGGTACAAATCTCAATAATACAATGATCACCGAGCTCTGCAAACAGTTCAAGATACAGCATCATAACTCTTCTCCTTATCGGTCGAAGATGAATGGGGTTGTTGAAGCGGCTAATAAGAACATCAAGAAGATTGTGCAGAAGATGACGGTGACATACAAAGACTGGCATGAGATGTTACCATTCTCTCTTCATGGGTACTGTACCTCAACACGGACGTCAACAGGGGAAACACCCTACTCTCTTGTGTATGGAATGGAGGCAGTCTTACCCATTGAAGTACATATACCCTCTCTTCGGATTATGAAGGATGCAGGTTTAAGCGAGGACGATTGGATCCAGACCCGGCTTGATCAGCTGAACTTAATCGATTAAGAGACTTACTGCTATTTGTCATGGTCAGACGTATCAAAAGCGGATGATCAAGGCATTTAACAAGAAAGTTAGATGACAAGAATATCAAATCGGGGATCTGGTGATTAAGCGCATCATATTGCCGCAAGGTGATCCCGAGGGAAAATGGACCCCTACTTACAAAGGGCCATTTGTGGTTAAGAACATTTTCTCAGGAGGAGCTATGATTCTAACCACCATGGATGGTGACGACCTTCCTCACCTTGTCAATGCAGACATAGTGAAAAAATACTACGCATAATCAAAGACCCTCTAGGTCGAATGGCCTAGGCAAAAATAAGGGCTTCCCGGCGAACCAAAAGGGTTCGGGCAAAAGTAAGGGATGAAAATTAAAAAAAAACTGTACACCCGACAAGTCAAAAACCTGAAAAGGCGGCTTGGGAAAAAAGGGTATCCCGGTGGACTGAAAACCCAAAAGGGTGGTCCAGGAAAAAATTAGGGATCAAAGCGTAACACTATGTCTCATTGGATCATCTTGCAAGCAGACTTCAGTATCGACTATCAAGCTCAGACGGCGCCAATCAATCTGATTTACCTTCAACCAAGTAACGAAGTGATGAGATGCTCGAAGATATAAAGGTAATAGCAGAGTTGGAACCCAGTGGGATTATTCACATAGTTGTTTTTCTTTGTATAAATTCTATCATTCGGCGGCATTCTCTTACTAGGACGTCAGCCTCTTGTACAAAAACGCCTATTTACAGGCCAACTTCAAAATCAATACAATTCATTTTCACAAAGAAATTTCAAATTATTTTCCTTTTTTCTGTTGTTTTGCAAGAACGTCCAATGGTTCATTTTTGATATATGCATTTGACAATAATTGTTGCTCATAAATATTTACATGCGAAACAAAAGACGACTACTCGTAATTTCAGAAATAGGGGCAAACAAGAAATGTCCAAGCTTTACAGTTGCTCTATCCACTAGGTACAGGGATAGACCCAGCTGGAGAATATGACTAAAAGTGCATACACTCCCCGCAGAGTAGGAAATATCTAAAAGACAGTGATGTTAGCTTTCCCGAACAGGACGCAACTCTCCCCAGCTGAGGTTCGCAATCGCGAATAAATCGGTAAAATTCTCCCTAAGCAGAGTTCATCTTTCACCAACAATGGAAGACCATCCCCAGTGGAGTTTATTTCTTCCACAAACAAAAACATTATCCCCGATAGAGTTCATCATCGCCAGCAACGGTAATTCATCCACAGTCGAGGTTGTTGCTCCAAATCAGCAGATCTTCTAATAAAGTATCTCTTCCCCACAAATTCGTTCTCTCACCAATGTATTCTCCAGCAGGATTATTCTCCCAATCATCTTCAGTCGTTATCCCCAGTGAGCGAAACTCTTCATATTCTCCAGCAGCAATCCAGGATTTATTTTCCCCAACTAGAGAACATAATAAAAACATTGCACATCCATACATCATGACATGCATATACGCATCATACAGCACAATCTCATTTATTTTGAGAACATCATTACTCAATACATGTCATACATCATGGCATTACATACGACTAATTCTTTACATTTCAGGAAAAGATACAATCAAATTCTCTCAAAATTCAAGCTATGAAGCCCGGGTACGACCGAATAGTATCTTGATTACTCCATCATATTGTAAAGCCCGGAGAATGACCAGATAACAATATCAGAATATCACAAAGCCTGGATTATGACCAGATAGTGGTATCTCTTAAAAGCAAGCTATGAAGCCCGGGTTCGACCGGATAATAGTTTACTCCCCAGCAAGTTACTGTGAAGCCTGGATTACGACCAGATAGTAGTACGAGACGTCATGAAGCCTGGATTCGACTAGATAGTGGCATATCATAAACACAGGTCGTGAAGCCCAGATTCGACCAGATAACAGCTCAACAAGTTATTGTGAAGCCTGGATTACGACCAGATAGCAATACAAGTTTCTGTGAAGCCTAGATTACGACCAGATAGCAGCCAAGAATACTACGAAGCATGGAGTCGACCAGATAGTGGTATATCTTTAATGCAAGTTATGAAGCCCGGGTTCGACCGGATAGTATCTTGATTTCTCCGAACACCATGAAGCCTGGATTCGACCAGATAATGGTATGAGACATCGTGAAGCCTGGATTACGACCAGATAGAGGTAAAAATACACTGAAGCCTGGATTACGACCAGATAACATTGAGGGATACTGTGAAGCTTGGATTTCGACCAAATAGCAGTTCACCCGGCCAATTACTATGAATCCCAGAGTCGACCGGATATTAGTAGGCCTTAAAATCAAATGGAATCCCGGATGCGACTGGATAACCACTTGATTTCTTCTGAAGCCTGGATTTTGACCAGATAAGAAGTGAGGTATTGTGAAGTCTGGATTCAACTAGATAGCAGTACAAGACATCATGAAGACTGGATTCGACCAGATAATGGTATGAAACATCTTGAAGCCTGGATTACGACCAGATAGCAGTACAAGACACTGTGAAGCTTGGATTTCGACCAAATAGCAGTTTTACCTGTACAATTACTAAGAAGCCTGGAGTCGACCGGATATTAGTGTGCCCTAAGTTTAAGTTGAAGCCCGGATGCGACAGGATAACAATTGAATTCCTTCTGAAGCCTGGATTACGACCAGATAAGAATTGAGAAATTGCAAAGCCTGGATTACGATCGGATAGCAAGTTTAATTTCATCTCCCCAGTAAGTCACTGTAAAACCTGGATTACGACCAGATAGCAGTCGATCTTATCACTATGAAGCCTGGATCACGACCAGATAGTAGTTCATTTTCTCCTCTTCGACCAAGAGACGATTCCCCAATAGAATAAAAGACGACCGAAGCTCCTAAAATTTAACTTTTCTCAAGACAGAGAACAACATTCCCCAGCGAAATCTTCCTCAGCAACAGGTATACAAGCCCTCGCTAAGGAATCTCTTATGCGATTGACACTCTTTAGGATGGCATCTTTAAGCCCATCTCCTATCATCAATTTCCAAATGGCATTTGTAATCCCATTCCCGACATCACAAGATAAGTACCACTTCATGCGAGTGCAAATTTCTTGGGCACTCTAGTGTTCAATCATCTTCCACCTTCAGATCACAAAAGTCAAGCAAGCCAATCTATATACTCTGGTTTAAGAAGATTGAACATGGGCAGCTGTTGTACCCCAAAATTTTCCCTCCCATATTTCTCAATACATTTCAAGTGAGGTCTTCAAATTTCTCAAGGAAGTCCAAGGGTTGACCAGACAAGCTCTCTCCTAAGGCAGTCTACCCCAAATTAGGGTTTCATGTTGCATCAAGATATTTGAGTCCAAGGGATCTCAAATTCTCACCATTGTCCTAATATGTTCTCAAGATCATCCATGTCAAGTTTTAAGCCCTACAGAGAAAGTTTGCTCAGTCAATTGCTCAAAGGCCTGAAAATCGATTGTGCTAGGGCAAAAGTCAAATGTGGCCTATACACAGTCAAACTTCAATATTTTTGGTCAACATCCTCATTTTGAAGTATCATTCATAATTTGATCAAGGGTTGATCATGATTCCTCAAGGATTGCTCACAATTCATCAAAACCCAAAAGTTGCTAAATTAGGGTTTTACAGGAAAAGTCAACTCAACTTTGACCAAGCATAACTTTCTCATACTTTATGAGAAATGACCCATACAAAGCTCATTTTGAAGATGATGCAATTCCTTACAATGTATCTTCATCTCCCAAGTTCAAACTATGCACTCACAAGAAGTTATGAATTTTGACATTATAGGTAATTTTGAAAAGTCAACAAAAACACCTTTTTTGTCAAAGCTTCATACATGAACATGGAATACCAAATTAAGATTAGACCAAATGTTTTGCTTAGAGGTCATCTCAAGCTTTATAAAAAGTCCAAGAACGCCTTCAAAGAGTCAAAATTGAGGAAGTTATGCATTAGTGAAGTTGACCTTTTTTGCAAAATTGTCAAAAGTCAAAAGTGCGTCAAATTGCAATTTTTGCTAAATGGGCCTAACTTTTTGCACTTGTTTTGAGTTGGTAGCATGGTCCACGAGCCCTAGCTCTTCCCATTTGTCTTTATCTTATTTTTGCTATTTGTTTTGATTTTTTATTTCAATTAAATCATTTAAATCAAAACAAATCATGAAAAAATCCAAATAATTGAAACCTCAAGATCTTGTGCACATTTCAGGTCCTATATCCAGCTAGCAAGTGAATCAATTCGTGCAAGGCATAGGTGGGCACAAAAAGATTGGTTTTGGCCTATTTTTAGAAAGATTTTCAAGTGAATCAAATCAAGATCAAAAGCCATAATTGATGAAGATTGAGAACACTTTTGCAACCCTAATTCCATCAGTGGTATATAGTGTACAATTACAGACCTAAAACACAGGCTTTGGAGGCGTGAGAAGGCTGAACCAAATTTGAAAAAATCACAAAAAAGTGCTGACTTGATTTCATAGCTCCAGGCGTTTTCAAGATCCCCTAGCCATCTCATTCACTTCCTGAGATTGCAAGGAAGCCATACCAATCAAGAACAAGCATTTTCCTGCGCTAAAACTCAATGTAAGTGGTTCACGAATTTGAACTTTTCTTGAAATCGAATCACGTTATTTTGTCACCTACAACATGAATCGTTCACATATTCTTGTTCCTTGAAGCATTTGCAAGCTATCTATAACAATTAATTGCATTTTTATTGGCTATATCAGAATCCACCATTGCTAGGGTTCTTTGCTTCGATTTAGGATCTTTGTATACAGGTGAAATTGGTCCACGAGAAGGGCACCATAATGCTCAGTAGGCCAAGGCGATTTGATTCATGGCATTAGATTTTGTTTATCATGCTTGTGTTTGATTTTAAGATATGCAGGGGTTATAGCTACGGACATTTGTCCGTAGGTAAAAGTCACTGACTTTTACCAACGGAGAGAGGAAGAAGATGACACGCGTGGCATCATCCTATTCGCCTATTTGAAATTGGGCGCGTGTTTGGTAATCAGATTCGCTTTATGTATTTTATTATTTTTGTTTCATATATTAACCAATTGAACCAAGTGGCCCAATGGTGGCCAAGGGAGCGTTAAGGCATTAGAGGGCATGAGGTCAGGGGTTTGACCCCTGCCTCCAACATTTGCCATTTTTCTTGAATTTTCTTTACAGATTCCATATCCTACAAGGCGTGGAGACCACCATGGACCATCATCATCCAACCATTGGATCTCCAGGAGGCCAGATCTGAAGGCCATCATTGAAGGATCTATCATGTGACCCAGTCAACGCATAGCATGGGAACCTTGAAAGTCAACATGGATCAGATTTGTTTGGGCCCAAAGCTTGCTATCAACACCCTCTAAATTGTTGTTTAACCAGGCCCAATATCTCTTTTTCTCTACTCTTTATATTTTCTTAATTAATTCATTTAATTTATTTTTTCTAACACCAAATTAATTCTTTTTTTATAAAATCACAAAATCAATATTTCACCAAATTAGATTTAAGTTTTTTATATAAAAAATTAATTAATTAGTTTATTTAATTTTAGGTAACTTTAATTTCTTTTGTAAATAAATAAATAAACAATTAGAAAATTAGGGTTTTAGTTTAATTTAATTCTATTTTCTTTTTCTTAAAAAATAACCAAAAATACAAAAATAGGTCATGTAATTTATTTTCTTTAAATTAATTTAATTACTAATTAGATTTGTATTTAATTAAAAAAACTTTATTTTCTTAAATAATCAAAAACAACAAAAATAGTTTTTTTTCTTTTAATTAGGTTAGACGGGGTCAAAACCCTATTTCTCTCTCATCCTCGATTCATCGCGCTTACTTATTTTTACCATATTGATGTAATTGCTCACAAGATGTAATAGATTAATTAGGACCTTTTTCGTTCATTTATCGTTTTTTTACGGGTTGTTTTTTGGCTATGTAATTAATACCTGAAGCCTTGTAATAGCGTAGCTTTACTTTCCGCACTTTAAATTCTTGCAAAATATTAACTGATAGATGTATGAATATAGGGATGCATGGCAAGAATGTATGTAAACTTTAAAACGGTTAGCAAACCCTAAATGTGCAAAGATAATAAACTTGAAATTGAATCACTCGCACATGCGCACTCCTAGGGTATACTCCCACTTCGGTTGCCTTTGATAAACGATCATTAAGTATAGGGTATTTTAGTGGTCGCTCTTTTGTCTAAAAGATCAAAGTCATGTTCGGAAATGTTGCCTCGGAATTGTTGCCTCAAATATTGATCTTAAGACATTAGGGTTATTACTAAGACATCCTAACATTGCTTTAGTGATCGTACGTCCCTTTCGAAATGACCCTTTAAAACTCCAACGATGGTGCTACCTACTCACTAATAGTAGGATAGCACTGTCTAAAGGAAACGAACATAGAACAATTCTTTTTTCGAGTAGGTTGATGCTAGTAGGTACTTGCTCAAAACAAACAAACTTTTCCACACTTACACTCTTTTCAAACAAAGTTTTCAAAAACACTTCGTAACACTCTTGAAGACAGAAGCAAGGGTTAAATCGAAGTCAAATAAAAAAACTTTTTTTCAAATCAAACACACACAAGCAATTTTGAAAAATGATGAGCAAGTACCTAAGAACCCGTGGAAAACCACGGATAGAAAGGGTGCTAATACCTTCCCTTTCTATAATCTACCCCCCGTACTCAAAATCTCAAAAAAAAGGAATTTTTCTGTGCTTTTTTTCCTTTCCAGTTGGATAAAATAAAAGTCGGTGGCGACTCTTTCTTACCGCGACATTTTGCAATCACAAACACAAAACGCAAACCAGCATTTCAAAACAGTTCCGGTTCTGCCACCGTATCACAGTCGTGTATTTGTACCAGTTGTTCGTGGAGATGTTAGCGCTGGAAAGAAAATTGTTGAAAATGTTGAACCCAAGAAGGCAGTGGGTGAATTTAGTGGAGCTACGCTAGAAAAAGAGATGGACGGTATTTTGAAGATAATCAAGATGAGTGACTACAGAATTATAGATCAGCTACTACAAACTCCTTCAAAAATATCTATCTTGGCTTTATTGATGAACTCCTTTGCTCACAGAGAATCTTTGATGAGGGTATTGGACCAAGCTTTCATGGAAAGTGACATGCATATAGACCAATTCAATAGTGTAGTAGGGTACATTACCTCATGTAATAACCTGAGTTTCTGCGACGATGAATTTCCAGATGAAGGAAGGAATCACAACTTGGCCCTCCACATATCTATGAACTGCAAGAATGATTCATTATCCAATGTGTTGATTGATAATGGATCTGCCTTGGACGTTATACCAAGGAGTACACTTATGAAGTTGAAATATCAAGAAACTCTTATGTGCCCAAGTGGCATTATTGTGAAAGTGTTTGATGGATCAAGGAAATCTGTTATTGGTGAAGTGGACTTGCCTATTCATATAGGCCCACATTTGTTTCAGATTACTTTCCAGGTCATGGATATTATAGCCGCTTATATCTTCTTGCTGGAACAGCCATGGATACATGAGGCAGGGGTTGTCACTTCGACTTTACACCAAAAGCTGAAGTTTGTACGTGAAGGAAAAGTGGTGATCATAAATGGAGAACAGGTCTTATTGATATCTCATTTGTCCTCTTTCCACATTATGGAGGCGGATGAAGCTGTTGTTGGAACCCATTTCCAAGATTTATCCATTGACAACATAAGAGGAAATGAGAATTTTATGGGTTCGCTTAAGGATGCGCAGTAGGTTGTGCGCAATGGCCATAGTGAAGTTTGCGGACAGATTATGGATCCACCTATAAACAAGAATAGAGTTGGCTTGAGGTTCTCTGAAGAATGATAGAGGTAAGGGCATGAAGCCGAAGTCTGTTGCAGGAAAGTATCAAGACATCTTCTGTAGCGGGGGTTATCTTCATCTAACTATTTTCGGGATTAATACCATTGTGGAAGATGAAGCAGAGCCAGAAATGCCAAATTATGTGACGCACGGAGTTAGGGTTCAGAACTGGATCACCATTGATGTTACCTCTTGCATACATGTTTCAAAGTAATTTCTTTTTGAAAAACTTTCACTCTTTCCAAGGTGAAGGTACTAATAGTGTATGGGCTTATCTGTTTGCTGTGACTTTTAAAATCAATAATAAAAGTTGTCTTTGTTTCCCAAATTGTGTCTTTATTTTCTGCTTTTTCTTGGAAAATGGTAATAAAAAAACCTTTCAAAATAAATAATAACTGAAATTCAATATGCATGATCACTTGTTATATGTGTCAGTTTCTAAAAGCAATTACAAACCATATGTGCAGATTAATTAAAAAAACTGTTGAATACAATGACCCTGCACCCTCTCCCAACTTTGAATGTCCTATGTATGGGGCCGAAGAAGAAGACTATGATGATATTCGGGAGGAGGTCTCACGGTTTCTTGAGCGCGAGGAAAATTTCATTCAGCTATATAAAGAGCCATTGCAAGTAATCAATTTTGGTTTAGAAGAAGATCCGAAGGAAGTCAAGATTGGAGCATTGTTGTATCCTGATGTGAAGAGCGGGTTGATTGAGTTGTTGAAAGAGTATGTGGACGTTTTTGCTTGGTCTTACCAAGATATGCTTGGTCTAGATATAGATATTGTAGAGCACCATTTGTCGTTGAAGCCAGAGTGTCCGCCAATCAAACAAAATTTGCGAAGAACTCACCCAGATATGGCAGTGAAGATCAAAGAGGAAGTTCTAAAGCAGATTAATGCCGGTTTTCTTGTGACATCAGTGTACCCTCAGTGGATTGCCAATATTGTCCCAGTACCAAAGAAAGACGGAAAAGTTTGCATGTGTATAGATTACAGAGATCTAAATAAAGCTAGTCCAAAAGATGATTTTCCATTTCCACGCATTGATATGTTAGTGGATAGCACAATAAAATTCAAAGTTTTCTCGTTCATGGACGGATTTTACAGGTATAATCAAATAAGAATGGCCCCTGAGGATGGAAAAAACAATGTTTATCACACCCTGGGGAATATTCTGTTACAGAGTGATGCCCTTCGGGTTGAAGAACGTTGGTGCAATGTACCAGAGGGCGATGACAACCCTATTCCATGATCTGATGCACAAGGAAATCGAGGTATATGTTGATGATATGATTGCTAAGTCCCAGACTGAAGAAGGACACGTAGAAGATTTGTTGAAGTTGTTTTAGCGTTTGAGGAAGTATCGTCTCCGCTTGAATCCAAATAAATGTACCTTCGGTGTTTGATCAGGGAAATTATTGGGTTTCATTGTTAGCCAGAGAGGGATTGAAGTTGGCCCTAATAAAGTCAAAGCAATTCAAGAAATGCTAGCACCGAGAACTAAAAATCAAGTCAGAGGGTTCCTCGGGTGTTTGAATTATATTTCCAGATTCATTTCCCATATGACTGCAACGTGTGAACCGATCTTTAAGTTGTTAAAGAAAGATTAAGGTTGTGTGTGGATAGAGGACTGCCAAAGGGCATTTGAAAGTACTAAAGAATATTTTTTGAACCTCCTATATTGCTCCCTCCTATTGAAGGATGACCATTGATTATGTATCTGATAGTGTTAGATAATTCCATGGGTTGTATTCTGGGACAACAAGATGAAACAAGGAAGAAAGAGTATTCCAATTATTATCTCAGTAAAAAGTTTACTGATTGTGAATTACGGTATTCCATGCTGGAAAAGACATGTTGTGCTCTGTCCTGGGCGGAAAAACATTTGCGGCAATATATGTTGAATCACACTACTTGGTTGATCTCCAAAATGGATCAAATCAAGTACATTTTTGAAAAGCCTGCTCTTACTGGGAGAATTTCCGGCTGGAAGATGTTGTTATCTAAATATGACATCAAATAACGCACTCAAAAAGCTATTAAAAGCAGCGTGTTGGCAGACTATCTTGCTTACCAACCAGTTGATGATTATCATTCTGTGAAGTATGATTTCCCCGATGAGGATGTGATGTTTCTGAAAGTGAAAGATTGTGAAGAACCATTGCCTGAGGAAGGTCCTGATCCTGAATCTCATTGGAGTATGATATTTGATGGAGTTGTGAATGCTTATGGTAAAGGAATTGGTGTTGTGATTGTCACTCCACATGGATCACACATTCCTTTCACTGTAAGGTTGACATTTGATTGCACTAATAATATGACAGAATATGAGGCTTGCATCATGGGTCTCGAGAAAGCTATTGATCTCAAAATTAAAATTCTAGATGTGTATGGTGATTCAGCTTTGGTAATAAATCATATTAAAGGAGAGTGGGATACTCATCACCCTGGCTGGATCCCTTACAAAGATTATGCTAGAAGATTGTTACCCTTATTTAATAAAGTTGAATTCCATCACATTCCTAGAGATGAAAATCAAATGGCGGATGCTCTGGCAACTCTGGCTTTTATATATCAAGTGAATACTTAGAATGATATACCTCGAATTATAGTTCGACGACTGGATAGGCCCGCTCATGTGTTTACAACAGAGGAGGTAGCGGATGAGAAACCTTGGTTTTATGATATCAAGCATTTTCTTCACACCCAGGAATACCCGATTGGTGCATCGAATAAAGATAAAAAGACATTGAGAAGATTGGTTGGTAGTTTCTTCCTCAGTGAAAATGTGTTGTACAAGAGAAATTATGACATGATCCTACTCAGATGTGTGGATAGACACGAAGCAGACATGTTGATGCATGAGATTCATGAAGGCTCATTTGGAACTCATGCCAATGGACATTCGATGGCTAAAAAGATGCTAAGGGCAGGTTACTATTGGTTGACAATGAAATATGACTGTTACAAATTTGCAAAGAAGTGCCATAAATGCCAGATTTATGCGGACAAGATTCATGTGCCTCCGACACTTCTCAATTTTATTTCTTCCCCGTGGCCTTTCTCTATGTGGGGTATTGACATGATTGGAATGATAGAACCCAAAGCTTCGAATGGACACTATTTTATTTTGGTAGCAATTGATTACTTCACCAAATGGGTGGAAGCAGCTTCATATGCTAACGTTACTAAGCAGGTGGTTGTGCGCTTCATTAAGAATAATCTTATATGTCGATATGGTATGCCGAGCATAATTATCACCGACAATGGCTTGAATCTGAACAACAAGATGATGACAAAACTTTGTGAGGAATTCAAGATTATGCATCACAACTAATATCCGTACAGGCCAAAGATGAATGGGGTTGTTGAAGATGCTAATAAGAATATCAAGAAGATCATCTAAAAGATGGTTATTACTTATAAAGATCGGCATGAAATGCTCCCTTTTGCTTTGCATGGCTATTAGACATTTGTCCGCACTTCAACAGGAGCAACCTTGTTCTCCCTTGTGTATGGAATGGAAGCGGTACTCCTAATCGAGGTTGAGATTCCCTCTTTGTGTGTGATAATGGAAACCAAGTTGACAGAGGCTGAATGGGTCCATAACAGGTTTGACCAATTGAATTTGATCGAAGAGAAGAGGATGACAACTTTGTGTCATGGGCAGTTATATCAGAAGAGGATGAAGAAAGCTTTTGATAAGAAGGTCAAGCCTCGTGAATTCAGAGAAGGCGACCTCGTGCTCAGGAAGATCTTGTCTTTTAACGTTGATTATAGGGGCAAGTGGACTCCCAATTTTGAAGGCATGTATGTTGTCAAGAAAGCCTTCTCTGGTGGAGCATTAATTCTTGAAACTATGGATGGCGAGGAGTTCCCACGTCCCATGAATGCTGATGCAGCCAAGAAATACTCCGCCTAAAGAAATAAAAAGAATAGCTCACTAAGTTGAAAAATCGAAAGGGCGGCTTAGGCAACAAAAAAAGAACGTCTCGATAGACCGAAAATCTGAAAGGTCGGTCTAGGCAAAAATTAGAGACATAAACAGAATCAATTTCTCGCTAAGTTGAAAACCCGCAAGGGCAGCTTAGGCAAAAATTAGGGATTTTCTTGGCAAGTAACTACATCAGACAAAACTTGATCATTGAAGCAACAATCTTCTTGGATCCTTATCATACTTCAATGGAAGATACTTCTCAGGATTTCAAAAGTTGTTAGAGAGGATAGTGGTCATTATATCTCAATGTATCTTTTCCATTATATATTACCATTTTCTAAACTTTGTAATCATCCATGGAGTCTCGCCATTCGCAGACTACCATTTTATCAATGAAATTTGAGCTTTTACCCAATTATTTGTATTTCTTATTTTATTTAGCTTGCAAAGACTCCATTTATTATTGATAATAATTTTCAAAGCGAAAAGATTAAATAACAAATAAATTTCAAAAAGAATTTACAATTTACTTTTACTTTATATTTTGTGATTCAAGAGGAAAACAAAAGTGGTGATCCCAGGAACGGCCGAACTCCAGTAGTTTTAAGAAGCTTTGTTTCCTCCGGGAAGGTTTTCTCAGGATGTTTTTGCCATATTGGGTTTATGACTCCAGTGTCCCCAGTCAAGTCTTGGTTAATTTCTTTTTCTTCTTTCCTGAGTTCGCATGATATGAAGACTCAATCCAAGATTTCTCCAGTGAAGGTTTCGCTTATTTGATAGAAGTCTTTTCTTCCCGGAGAAGTTGGTACAATAATTACTCTCGAAAAACACGTATCTTTGGTTTCCCAAGTGAAGAACGTATATTGGTTTCCCCTCGATGATGTGGTGTTGACCTCCCCAATGAAGTCAGCACAAAGTCCCCAGTTGATGTCTCGATGATGAAGCATTTTTTCCTTTAGTGAAGTCTGTATGATTTTTCTCCTTTAAAGTTGGCCTGAATTCCCCAGTGGATGTTTTGACAATTTGGTTTCCATCTGCCTTATTTGAAATCAGTTTTGCAATCCCCAGTATAAGTGCTACACATGAAAACATTTATTTCCCCGTTGAAGTCTGAGTTCTATTCCCTGGTGAAGCCTAGAGAAGGATGTTGTATCCCTGTATCTGTATTATTTTGTTGCTATGTTATGTTTCTCCCCAGTAAAGTTAAGCCATGCAGTAGGACTTTGTTTCATCAGTTGGTGTTTATGATCGTCTTGGATGTGATTTAGTCGAGTGTTGTGTGCGCCCGAGTTGGTTTTTTTTGTTTATCCCCAGTATTATATGTTTGTTTTGTCAGCGTATGCATGATAACACTCATACATTCATACATACATCATGCATAGCTAAACTTAGCAAATCATTGCTCATTCGTATCCATTAATATTTTTGTTGATGTATTACCCTGTTTTGCAGAGTTGTGTTATCCTCTCCCCAATAGAGTGTCATCCATAAGCAGAAAGTGTATATTCTTTCAATTTCCCCATTGAGTTATCCCTCGTGGAAGATTTTTGCTTTAGCCTTCTTACACAGCTCTTTATCTGGATGATTTGGGTTTCCCTCTTGAGTTTATTTATCAAAGAATGTATTTTGGTAGACTGTTTTACTCCAGTTTATTTTTGGATTGAAACTTTGTTTCCCAGAAATATTATTACTTTGGATTTCTGCAAGCTTCGAGTTTTGGTTTGAGAATGTGCATTTATTTTGCACGAGAAGACTTTATCTCCCCAGCAGGAATATGTCGGCATTTCCCCAGGAAGTCATATTACTTTCCCCAAAATTCATTCTTACAATCCTTCCTATAACAGCAAATAGCATGTCTCTTTATTTGAGCAACTTATACTTCCCCGTAAATGTCGACGTACTTTTTTTTTCTACCTTCTCTATGAGTGGATAGTTTGCAGTTCGTTGTCAAATTACTCCTGTGGATGGAAAGTATTTCAATATCGCGGAAATAGTTCATTGTTAAATATTTACAAGTGGTAGTCTCTTTATTGGAGACAGCTTATTACCCTTTCCAGGCAGAATGCCTTGGCTAAAGAAGAAGTTAAGACCCGTTTTAGGTGAAACGCCAGAATGTTGAAGAAACTTGTTATCTTTTTGCTACCCTCAGTGAACGTTAGTAGTTCATCGTCAATGAACGGAGATGTTATGATATATTTCCTTTCTACCTTCAGTGAAAGTTGGTGATTGTTATCTTTTTTTCTACCCTCAGTGAACGTTGGTAGTTCATCGTCAGTGAATGGTGGTGTTATGATATTTTCTTCTCTCTACCTTTAGTGAAAGTTGGTAGGTCACCTTCAGTGAAAGTTGGTGATTGTTATCTTTTTGCTACCCTCAGTGAACGTTGGTAGTTCATCATCAGTGAACGGTGATGTTATGATATATCTCCTTTCTGCCTTCAGTGAAAGTTGGTAGGTCACCTTCAGTGAAAGTTGGTGATTGTTATCTTTTTGCTACCCTTAGTGAACATTGGTAGTTCATCGTCAGTGAATAGCGATGTTATGATATATTTCCTTTCTACCTTCAGGGAAAGTTCGTAGGTCACCTTCAGTGAAAGTTGGTGATTGTTATCTTTTTGCTACCCTCAGTGAACGTTGGTAGTTCATCGTCAGTGAACGGCGATGTTATGATATATTTCCTTTCTACCTTCAGTGAAAGTTGGTAGGTCACCTTCAGTGAAAGTTGGTGATTGTTATCTTTTTGCTACCCTCAGTGAACGTTGGTAGTTCGTCGTCAGTGAACGGTGATGTTATGATATATTTCCTTTCTACCTTCAGTGAAAGTTGGTAGGTCACCTTCAGTGAAAGTTGGTGATTGTTATCTTTTTGCTACCCTCAGTGAACGTTGGTAGTTCATCGTCAGTGAATGGCGGTGTTATGATATATTTTTCTCTCTACCTTCAGTGAAAGTTGGTAGGGCACCATTAGTGAAAGTTGGTGATTGTTATCTTTTTGCTACCCTCAGTGAACATTGGTAGTCCAACGTCAGTGAACGATGATGTTATGATATATTTCCTTTCTACCTTCAGTGAAAGTTGGTAGGTCACCTTCACTGAAAGTTGGTGATTGTTATCTTTTTGCTACCCTCGGTGAACGTTGGTAGTTCATCGTCAGTGAACGGCGATGTTATGATATATTTCCTTTCTACCTTCAGTGAAAGTTGATAGGTCATCTTCAGTGAAAGTTGGTGATTATCATCTTTTTGCTACTTTCAGTGAATTGGTAGTTCATCATCAGTGAACGGCAGTGTTAGGATATATTTTTCTCTCTACCTTTAGTGAAAGTTGGCAGGTCACCATCAGTGAAAGTTGGTGATTGTTATCTTTTTTCTACCTTCAGTGAACGTTGGTAGTTCATCTTTAGTGAACGGCGGTGTTATGATATATTTTCTCTCTACCTTCATTGAAAGTTGGTAGTTCATCGTCAGTGAACGTCAATGATTCTTTCTCTCTACCTTCAGTAAACGTTGGTAGCTCACTGTCATTACACGTCGGTGTTGTTATTTGTTTCCTCTTTCTACCTTCAGTGAACGTTGGTAGTTTCACATTCAGTAAAAGTTGGTGTATCCTTTGAATTTTTATCATCATCTATAGGTCGGTGTTGTACCCCAAAATTTTCCCTCTCATTTCATCAACATTTTCTCACCACAAGACTCTTGGAACTCAAGATCAAGTTAGGGTTTGCTCTGCTCAAGACCCCTCCTTGCACTGTTGACCCAAATTAGGGTTTGAGTTTGCACAAGGATGTTTTGACCTAAAAATCCCAAAGTGACTTTCATGCTTCATGTTGGACTTACAAGTTTATCCATACCAAGTTTCAAGCCTTTATTCCAATCTTTGCCCAGTCAATTGGACAGTTGACCTAGAAATCAGCTGTATTGGGGAAAAAGTCAATTGTGGCCAATTGACAGTCAAACCTCATGATTTTTGACCCACATCAACATTATGAACTCATATGAATCATTTGATCAAGTTTGGATCACAATTCCACAAGAAATTTGATTAGATCACCAAAAGGGCAAAATGGTCATTTTTAGGGTTTTGACTGCACAAAGGCAATTTTTTACTGTTTGACCTAACCAATGGCAAACCAAGCTCATATATGGACTCAAGTACTCAATGGCATTGTCTTTACCCACTCAACAAGTTCAAAAGATCTCAAATGCATAGGATTGACAGATGAATTTTTCAGTCAACTAATCAAAATTTGATTGCATACTGAAAAGTCAAACTTTGACTTTTTGGTCAAAATCAAGTGCCAAGATTCATTTTTCATCAAGAAATGTCAAATTATGAAACCTGTTCATCAAGAAACCAAAAATTGCAAATTAGGGTTTAAAATGAAAAAATTTCATAACTTAGAAATTTTCTAAGTTATAAAATTTTCTTATTTTTTCCTATCTTTGTCCCATTTTTTCACCAAGATGCAAATGGATTCAAACAAAACTTGAAACATGAAAGTTGTATTCTATTGCAAACTCTACAACTTTAATTCACAAAGTTTTCTCAAATGAAGCTTGTATCTCAAGTTATGATTTTTGGAACAAGGGTACAAAACATTTTTAACTTAGAGAAATTTTGCCCTATTCTAGGCAGGATTTTTGTCCAACTTCTTGGCCATTTTTCACATGGTTCCACTTGGAGTTTCAATTTGCATTACAAAGATGGATTATAGTACACATTACAAGATTTCCAAATTGTCCAAGAACTTCTCAAACACCCTTGTTGTTAGAGAGAATCGAATTTGCAAAGTTGGCCAAAACTCACTTTTGTTCATGACCAATACATGTTCATAGCAAATGGCATTTTCAAATCAACTTGGTTTGTGCTAGCTTGCAGGCCTCTAAACCCTTTTACACTCCTTAATGAATGCAAATCCACTGAGCTAATGCATTATTTTGTTCATTTGGACATTGCACACAAAATTAACCCTTAAATGGAAAAAGGTAGAATGCCATTTTGATAAAGTTATGCTTTATGTCAAATACCAAATCCTTGAGGCATGGGGCCAGATCTTAGAGCCAAATCAAATCCACAAATCCCAGTTATCAAGAGCCTAACTTGCAACATATATTAGGGCATTGTACTGGCTTGTATCACACACACATTTCTTTGCTTACACTTGAAGAAACATTGCAAAACAACTCCAACTTCCACTTCCTGTCAACACAGCCAAGAACAAACCTTGTGAACCTTTTTCCATACATCAAGCCAAGCCTAAAACACGATTGAACCGTCCCTCACACTTCTTAATACTCAGAATCCCTGTTTTGCTGCAAAACAGGGCATTCTCTGCAGATTGACTTGCCTAGCATTATCCACTCGTGCGTTTTTGCCCAAACAAGTTCTAACACATTCCACACCATCCACACAAACTATTCCAAGCCCTAAACACAAGCTGTAACTCCCCAAACCTCAGTTTCCATTTTCATTTTTCAGTTTTGCAGGTGAACTTCCATAGCACGATATAGAGTGATTCAAAGCAAGCTAGGTGTTGGAGAAGCTTCCTTGGACTTCAGGCAAGCTATACAGAAGCTCAAACTCCATTGAAGTTGGCCACATTGTTGTACACGATTCAAGCTGAAACAGGTAATCTATGGACTTCTATCTCTCTATCTAGACATGATTAAGCTTAGGTTTATGAATGAAACATGTTCTACTCATAGCCCTGAAGCCATACATGTGTTCACTTTTCATTTATATCAAGCATGATGTGAGAATTTTAGCCATGAATATTGAAAAAAAGCTAGGTCAGAAATTGGGGGTGAAGAAATTCTCCCTGGTTTCTTAGAGTTAGGTCAAGTTTTTTACATATTTGGAATCGTGGTTTGATGCTCTACATTGTTTGTGTTATGAGTTTTTGCTAAAAATCAAAGAATCAGGAGTTTGTATTTGGAACAAGGAAGCGCGCGTTTGGACAAAGTTGAAGGTTGAAGATGACTGGCTTGGGCTGGGCCTGAGTCAGTCTTGCTGTTTACACCCTTTTTCCATTTGCACCCCCCTGGCCCATTATGTGAAATACTTGTCATTTTTGCATTTTTCTTTTTGATTCTGATTTTATATTTTTTGCTCAAGCATAAAAAACTCCAAAAATATTTTTTCCACATTTTTTACATTTATTTGGAATTTATTTGCTTTATTAGAATATATGTATGTAAATGTAAATACATTTCCTTTTAAAACCCTAAAAATAATACAAGAAAATATTTATTTTTAGTTATTATTTTTTATTTACATTTTGAAAACATTTTCTA
This sequence comes from Vicia faba, assembly GCA_948472305.1. Taxonomy (NCBI): domain Eukaryota; kingdom Viridiplantae; phylum Streptophyta; class Magnoliopsida; order Fabales; family Fabaceae; genus Vicia; species Vicia faba. Next base: position 1,297,509,074 of record OX451736.1, read on the forward strand.
AAATATACATTTTTTGTAAATAATTAATATTTTATTTTTTTGTACATATTTAGCATATTAAATATATATAATATATACTTATACATATTTTATTAAATATTTAGGGCAAAAATACAAAAATAATACTTTTATTTTTTTTATTTAATATTTGACACCAAAAATACTTTTTTACAATATACTTTTTATTTCTTGTATAAAATTAATATATATTGTACATAATTAATAAATATTACTATTTATTTAAAAAACTAGGGTTTTGCCCTAAATGACCAAAAATAATTAATTTAACTTTGTTCATTTTGTTTATATTACACATTAAAAATACCCTTTTCACATACATAAAAAATCATTTTGTGCATAATACATTCTTATTTATTTATTGTATTTATTTAAATATTGTACAATTAAATATTTGTATCCTATACATTCGATATGGTTGTAATAACTTAGATTTTATTTCCTTGTCAAATATCCCCAATGCAAACTTGTATCCCCATCCCCATAATCATGTTGTAATAATTTAGGACTTTAAATTCTCGCACATTTAAAAGTTTCCAAATTATGCCATGATAGACCTAGGGTTTGTATGCAAATAAAACCAACAAATAGCTTGACCTAATTCAAGATAAACATGCATGAAAAACAAACACAATACACACTTGCACCCTTAGGGTTACTCCACTTGTTGCCTTCAAAAATGGGCCATGTTTGCATGTCAAGTGTCTTTGTCAAAACAAAAACAAATCAAATGATCATAGTCCCTCGATGACGCTATCTTGTTGCCTAAAAAAAATGATCATAGTCCCTCAAGAAAATTGCCAAAATACTTGACACTATTGCATTCATGGTCTAAACGATGACCCGCGCCCGTCCCGTTAACATCCTAACACAAGGTTGTTCACCAAATACAATGGTGAAACAACACTGTTAAAAGGGTTAAAACATAAGAAATATCTTTGAGAAATTTAGGGTAGATAGCTCTTGGTTACTTGACCAAACTTGCAAAACAATCCTTGCCATTTTTCAAAACACACTTCACAAACACAACTTCAAAGCAAACTTTCAAAAACATTGAAACATCTTTTCAAAAAGACAAACACCTTTGTAAAACATTCGAGTAAAGAATTGTTACAATGGTTGCCTAGACAAGGCATATTTTTCAAAACATTTTCAAAACCACACACACAAAGCACCATTTCACACAATTGAAAAGCAAAGGCAAGTGATCTAAAACAAGTAACTAAGAGCCCATGGAAAACCATGGATGAAAAGGGTGCTAGCACCTTCCCTTTTCATAAACTATCCCCCCGAACTCACGAAAACATCTCAAAGGTCTTTCCTGTGCTTTTTGACCTTTCCTTAGGATAAATAAAAAGTCGATGGCGACTCTTGCTAAACCGAACAAGTGCGAAAACAAACGCAAAACCTCAAGTCAGTTCTCCCACCGTATCACAGAACTGGCGACTCTGCTGGGGATAGATGTTAAAAGTGGGGTTACCTTAGGGTTTTAGATCACCTTTACATACTTGCTTTGATTGCTTTGATTGCTTTACTTTTTTGGGTTCCTTGTTTAGGTTTGCTATAAATCCTACACCTGGATTTAGGGGCACCTTTTTAGGTAAATAGCAATAAACTGTGAGGGAACTGTGCGGGGTATACCGACATGGTTGAAGCAGTAGCTATGTTAGTGTGACATATTTGTGAGTACCGGTAGCCCTTGAGTAGTCAAGGAGAATACGGGGCCGCTGAGCGATGTCATGAAGCACTAACGAACTCTTAGAATCTTACTTAACCATCTTGGCCTTTTTAGGGGTAGTGAGATGACCGACTTCGGTGCAGTCCGAAGTTGGTAGATACTCGATACTACACTCATTGAGGATTATTTTCTTGGAATATTTTGGTCGCCAGTTAAGTGGATAAACCAAAACAATGAACACAGAAAATAATCCAATGATATTGAGCTCCTTAGAACCCGGTTTCTATTTTAGGACAGGATGAGCCAACTAACTTCAAGAGGGTACTTACCTACAAACCCCATGCAAGCCTAAACCTAAGGACTTGTTTGCTTTGTGTGAATATGATTAATTGTATATACACTTACTTGCTTTTGCACACATGTACATAACATCATAACATCATACCATAGCATTTTCAATAACCGTTTCAAGGATCTCGAGGGTCTTTTGATGCAGGGTCACGTTGAACCAGACGTCTACCAAAGGGCAAGAGGGTTTTCCTCTAAACAAACGCCGTCAAAGATCAAGTGCAACAACTTGAATCAGGGGCTATGACCCACTTGACATGGTGATCTTGATTCTCGTGGAAAGACATCCACCGATACGAAGTTCTCCAGTCAAAGATGTTGATCAAAATTCAATCTCTAACATTTTCTTGTGTTTACCCTGCGAGATTCTTGAAAACATGCATCCACATATCATGCATTGCATCATAACAATTTTTCCTTTTCAGGTTTCCTTATTCTCCTACTGTTTATTTCAGTAGAGATGGCTCTAGAGATGACTGTCAAAGATATCCAGGATCAAAATGCTCAACTTCAAGAACTGTTCTTGAACCTGTCCCAGGGGCAAGAAGAAGTGAAAGCTCTCCTCACAAGGGAAATGGTCTTGGGGAATTCAAGCAATGCCAGGAGTGATCAGTTGGAAGAACTTCAGTTTGAGATGACCGCAATGAGGATCCAGATGATGGGACAACTGGTGGTCCAGATGGCTCTCATCCAGGACTTGGCTCAAAGACAAGAGGAGCTCAGGGTCCTCGTCAACCAACTGCTTCGGGACAACCAAGTGGGGCAAACATCTGAGGTTGAAGAGCAAGTCATCATTCAATCCCCTTTGAGACAAGAAGACAAGGGAGAAGCTCCTCAACTTGCTTCAGGGTCACAAGCCCACCAACAACCTCGTCAGCGTCAACGAGGTAATCAGCGTAAGCAAAATACATCTGGAAGACAGTTCACTGAGACTGACATACCATCATCTCTAATACTGGAACGCCTGTTGGAGTTCAATCTGACTGCTTTAAGGGATCCTATTCGGAAGCCCAATACCTCTTCTCCTAGCTATCACCCCGATGCATTTTGTGTATACCACTCCTATAGTCCTGGACATGACACCGACGACTGTTGGGCTTTGAAAAACAAAATTCAAGACTTGATTGACAATGGAGTGTTGAAATTCATGCCGAATGGCGAGATGAAAATCTTCCGCTAAGGGTTCTCCACCTGAAGTGACAAAGCTCGGACTGAGAGACTTTTGTTCCATTTGTATTTTCAAGTTGCAATCTCTTTGTTGTTCAAACAATTATCTATTAATGTCAAACTTTGTTTCATTAATGCATTGCATATGTTTGTCTTGATTTGATCCACTCATTTTCATTACACTTGAACTATGCTTTCTACTTTCTTTATGATATTTAACTCTTGATAAAAAGCTACAAGCCTTTAGAGGGAGGATGACGAAACAATGCCATAATCTCATACAGTATGCTTTTGAACAGACCTTGCTGACGATGTACAGGCATTTCTTTCAAATCCTAAACACTGGAGTTATAAGGAAGATAATCCCTAGTCAACCCCTTCGAGCCAAAGAAGTAGGAGTTTTCTGTTCTGAACAATTTGAAACCTTTGATTTAAACCTGGGGCAGGGTAGTCTCTCAGCTAATTTAAAAAAGGTGCGCATTGAAGTCGCAAACTCTCAGTTCGTAATACAACGAACGACATCAAAAAAAGAAAAGCATTCCTCTGGAATCAAAAGACAGTGATGGTTCCTTATCTCATAGGCAGTCATTATCTCTCAAAAAATAAAAAGCCCACTGAGCCAAAACCTACAAAGGAGGCTTAAGAAAGCTGGGGCATCCCGCTGACTGTAATCTCAAAAACAGGAACAGTCAGGCAAAAGTTAGGGATAACAAATCAAAAGAACGAGGTCATTACAAATCCTCAACAACATGAAAAATGTTGCAAAAAGAAAAAGGAGATGATGTCTGCCTTCCAAATTCAACTTGTATGAACCATAACCAAAAAAAGTCGTTCCAAACTCGAATGGAGTTCGACGTACAATTAACTGAGTTTAGGATTGAAGAACATCACGAAGAGCGGGTGGGTACAAATATACTTTGAGCCTTTATCCTTTGTTTCTTAAACCGTGAACCAAGCCACGTTACAACCCTGCAAAAGTCCTAATTGAAGCATGGGTTAGTTCGAAAGCATACTGTTACAAAAGGTATCCTGACTCCTGTAAGGCTTCGCCCTAAATCTTGTGTTGAATTTGTCTTATAAAAAGTTTTCTGCTAAAAAACGCATTTTTCAAAACTTCGAGACAAGCATAAACTTTGCATTATTTGAATATCGTTGTTTGCACATGGTTATTTGTTTGACAGCGAAGAAATTCATACAATGAATATCCAGTGAACAAAAGCCCTCTTAGTGAGCAAAGTCATTTCAAAAAAGAACGACACTTCCATTGACAAATCTCCTATCAACAAGGGGGCATGACATATCCAGTTAACCTGGGGCAGTCCAGTCAAGATTTCAGCAAATCTTTCAAAGTTCAGTTAACCTGGGGCAGTCCAGTCAAGATTTCAACAAATCTCTCAATTACAGATTAACCTGGGGCAAGTCTCTGTCACCGTCACTTGGGGCATTTAAACGTCAATCTCATCAAAGGGTTACGTGCAGTCCAAGTGTCCTGACAATATCACAAGCATCTTATACTAGGGGCAAAGATCATCACCTTCCGAGTTTCCTTCTAGAGACAGTTCAGATGCGACCCAGATATGGCGACATTCAGATACTTATTCCAGATTTCCTTCTAGAGACAGTTCAGATGTGACCCAGATATGGCGATATTCTGATACTTATTCCATATTTCCTTCTAGAGACAGTTCAGATGTGACCCAGATATGGAGACGTTATGATACTTATTCCAGATTTCCTTCTAGAGACAGTTCAGATGTGACCCAGATATGGCGACATTCTGATACTTATTCCATATTTCCTTCTAGAGACAGTTCAGATGTGACCCAGATATGGCGACATTCTGATACTTATTCCAGATTTCCTTCTAGAGACAGTTCAGATGTGACCCAGATATGGCGACATTCTGATACTTATTCCAAATTTCCTTCTAGAGACAGTTCAGATGTGACCCAGATATGGCGACATTCTGATACTTATTCCAGATTTCCTTCTAGAGATGGTTCAGATGTGACCCAGATATGGCGACATTCTGATACTTATTCCAGATTTCCTTCTAGAGACAGTTCAGATGTGACCCAGATATGGCGACATTCTGATACTTATTCCAGATTTCCTTCTAGAGACAGTTCAAATGTGACCCAGATATGGTGACATTCTGATACTTATTCCAAATTTCCTTCTAGAGACAGTTCAGATGTGACCCAGATATGGCGACATTCTGATACTTATTCCAGATTTCCTTCTAGAGACAGTTCAGATGTGACCCAGATATGGCGACATTCTGATACTTATTCCAGATTTCCTTCTAGAGACAGTTCAGATGTGACCCAGATATGGCGACATTCTGATACTTATTCCATATTTCCTTCTAGAGACAGTTCAGATGTGACTCAGATATGGCGACATTCTGATACTTATTCCAGATTTCCTTCTAGAGACAGTTCAGATATGACCCAGATATGGCGACATTCTGATACTTATTCCAGATTTCCTTCTAGAGACAGTTCAGATGTGACCCAGATATGGCGACATTCTAATACTTATTTCAGATTTCCTTCTAGAGACAGTTCAGATGTGACCCAGATATGGCGACATTCTGATACTTATTCCAGATTTCCTTCTAGTTACAGTTTCAGATACACTCCAAACACGGAAGTCATGCTGCTACTTATACAGATCTCAATCCCAGTTACAGTTTCAGATACACTCCAAACACGGAAGTCATCCTGCTACTCATACAGATCTCAAATTCCAAGATACAGTCCAGATATGCTCCAAACACGGTTGCCATTCTGTCGTTCATTTAGAATTTATCCTCAACCCAGAGATGCTCCAAAGGCAGATACCTTCCTGCTTCTCAACATACAATTCAACTTCCTGATGTTCCCAATAGAATGAAGATTCTCACTCTCAAAGTGGCATATAACATGAATTCTTAATTCCCCAAGTAGAATGAAGACTCTCATTCTCAGTTCCTCACAGGATATTCAGATATTCCCCAGTGAAGATCTCCTCAAGACAGGAATCCCCAGTAGATTGGCATACAACCCAAGCTCCTGATTCCCCAACAGTGGTTCCAGGACTTCTCATTTCCAACAATCCCCTGCAGCAGTCAAGGATTTACTTTCCCCAGCAGCAGTCAAAGATTTCATTATCCAGGATTCGTCTTCCTTAGCAAGATAGCTACTCAGCTTACATGCGTATCCATCACATTCATATCATAAACATTGATGAAGTACAATTCATTGCATCATACATATCATGCAACATAACTTTGTGTTTAGCTAACATTTTATCCTTTTCAGGATAAGAATAAAAGGCTATCATTAACAATTCCAAGGAACAGTCCAGATATGCTCCAAACACGGTTGCCATTCTGTCGCTTATTCAGATCCCAGTTATAGTTTCAGATACACTCCAAACACGGAAGTCATCCTGCTACGCATACAGACCTCAATTCAGATGCAGTTTTACACGGGCTCATCATCAGGCAACCCTACACCGGTTCCTTCTCAATTCCATACTTCTGAAAACAGTTTACAGATTCTCCAAATACGGATGTTAATCTATCGCTTGTTCAGACTCAACTTTTGAAAACAGTTCACGGACGCTTCCCAACATGGATGCTGATCTATTGCTTATTTAATTTCAAGACTTCTGAAAACAGTTTACGGGTTCTCCAGATACGGACGTTAACCTATCGCTTGTTCAGATTCCAGACTTCTGAAAATAGTTTACGGATGATTCCAAACATGGATGTCAATTCATTGCTTATTCAGATCCCCAGTTCAGAGATGTTCCAAACATGGATACCTTTCTAATATTCACCCGCTCACTGACAACATACAGTTCAACAAACCTTCTCGGATGGCATCTACAAGCCCATCTCCAACAAGATACAATCACCTTCAGATGGCATCTATAAGCCCATCCTTCTACCAACATTCCAGATGGCATCTTTAAGCCCATCCCCCGACAAGATTCTGTCACATCTGCAGATGGAATCTCTAAGCCCATCTCCAAATGGCATCTTTAAGCCCATTCCCTCTACCATCACATCACCGAGTGCAAATTTCTGGGCACTCTAGTGTTCAATCATCTTTTACCTTCGAGTCACGAACGACAAACTTGTCAATCTAACTCTTCAGGTTCAAGAAGATTGAACAGGGGCAACTGTTGTACCCCAAAATTTTCCCTCTCATTTCATCAACATTTTCTCACCACAAGACTCTTGGAACTCAAGATCAAGTTAGGGGTTGCTCTACTCAAGACCCCTCCTTGCACTGTTGACCCAAATTAGGGTTTGAGTTTGCACAAGGATGTTTTGACCTAAAAATCCCAAAGTCACTTTCATGCTTCATGTTGGACTTACAATTTTATCCATACCAAGTTTCAAGCCTTGATTCTAATCTTTGCCCAGTCAATTGGACAGTTGACCTAGAAATCAGTTGTATTGGGGAAAAAGTCAACTGTGGCCAATTGATAGTCAAACCTCATGATTTTTGACCCACATCAACATTATGAACTCATATGAATCATTTGATCAAGTTTGGATCATAATTCCACAAGAAATTTGATCAGATCACCAAAAGGGCAAAATGGTCATTTTTAGGGTTTTGACTGCACAAAGGCAATTTTTGACTGTTTGACCTAACCAATGGCAAACCAAGCTCATATATGGACTCAAGGAATCAATGGCGTTGTCTTGACCCACTCAACAAGTTCAAAAGATCTCAAATGCATAGGATTGACAAATGAATTTTTCAGTCAACTAATCAAAATATGACTGCATACTGAAAAGTTAAACTTTCACTTTTTGGTCAAAATCAAGTGCCAAGATTCATTTTTCATCAAGACATGTCAAATTATGAAACTTGTTCATCAAGAAACCAAAAATTGCAAATTAGGGTTTAAAATGAAAAAATTTCATAACTTAGAAATTTTCTAAGTTATAAAATTTTCTTATTTTTTCCTAACTTTGTCCCATTTTTTCACCAAGATGAAAATGGATTCAAACAAAACTTGAAACATGAAAGTTGTAGTCTATTGCAAAATCTACAACTTTGATTCACAAAGTTTTCTCAAAGGAAGCTTGTATCTCAAGTTATGATTTTTGGAACAAGGATACAAAACATTTTTAACTTAGAGAAATTTTTCCCTATTCTAGGCAGGATTTTTGTCCAACTTCTTGGCCATTTTTCACATGGTTCCACTTGGAGTTTCAATTTTAATTACAAAGATGGATTATAGTACACATTCCAAGTTTTCCAAATTGTCTAAGAACTTCTCAAACACCCTTGTGGTTAGAGAGAATCGAATTTGCAAAGTTGGCCAAAACTCACTTTTGTTCATGACCAATACATGTTCATAGCAAATGGCATTTTCAAATCAGCTTGGTTTGTGCTAGCTTGCAGGCCTCTAAACCCTTTTACACTCCTTAATTGAATGCAAATCCACTGAGCTAATGCATTATTTTGTTCATTTGGACATTGCACACAAAATTAACCCTTAAATGGAAAAAGGTAGAATGCCATTTTGATAAAGTTATGCTTTATGTCAAATACCAAATCCTTGAGGCATGGGGCCAGATATTAGAGCCAAATCAAATCCACAAATCCCAGTTATCAAGAGCCTAACTTTCAGCATACATTAGGTCTTGTACTGGCTTGTATCACACACACATTTCTTTGCTTACACTTGAAGAAACATTGCAAAACAACTCCAACTTCCACTTCCTGTCAACACAGCCAAGAACAAACCTTGTGAACCTTTTTCCATACATCAAGCCAAGCCTAAAACACGATTGAACCATCCCTCACACTTCTTAATACTCATAATCCCTGTTTTGCTTCAAAACAGGGCATTCTCTGCAGATTGACTTGCCTAGCATTATCCACTCGTGCGTTTTTGCCCAAACAAGTTCCAACACATTCCACACCATCCACACAAACTATTCCAAGCCCTAAACACAAGCTGTAACTCCCCTAACCTCAGTTGCCATTTTCATTTTTCAGTTTTGCAGGTGAACTTCCATAGCACGATACAGAGTGATTCAAAGCAAGCTAGGTGTTGGAGAAGCTTCCATGGACTTTAGGCAAGCCATACAGAAGCTCAAACTCCATTGAAGTTAGCCACATTGTTGTACACGATTCAAGCTAAAACAGGTAATCTATGGACTTCTATCTCTCTATCCAGGCATGATTAAGCTTAGGTTTGTGAATGAAACATGTTCTACTCATAGCCCTGAAGCCATACATGTGTTCACTTTTCATTTATATCAAGCATGCTGTGAGAATTTTAGCCATGAATATTGAAAAAAAGCTAGGTCAGAAATTGGGGGTGAAGAAATTCTCCCTGGTTTCTTAGAGTTAGGTCAAGTTTTTTACATATTTGGAATCGTGGTTTGATGCTCTACATTGTTTGTGTTATGAGTTTTTGCTAAAAATCAAAGAATCAGTAGTTTGTATTTTGAACAAGCAAGCGCGCGTTTGGACAAAGCTGAAGGTTGAAAATGACTGGCTTGGGCTGGGCCTGAGTCAGTCTTGCTGTTTACACCCTTTTTTTCATTTGCACCCCCTGGCCCATTATGTGAAATACTTGTCATTTTTGCATTTTTCTTTTTAATTCTGATTTTATATTTTTTGCTCAATCATAAAAAACTCAATATTTTTCCACATTTTTTACATTTATTTGGCATTTATTTGCTTTATTAGAATATATGTATGTAAATGTAAATATATTTCCTTTTAAAACCCTAAAAATAATACAAGAAAATATTTATTTTTAGTTATTATTTTTTATTTACATTTTGAAAACATTTTCTAAAATATACATTTTTTGTAAATAATTAATGTTTTATTTTTTTGTACATATTTAGCATATTAAATATATATAATATATACTTATACATATTTTATTAAATATTTAGGGCAAAAATACAAAAATAATACTTTTATTTTTTTTTATTTAATATTTGACACCAAAAATACTTTTTTACAATATACTTTTTATTTCTTGTATAAAATTAATATATATTGTACATAATTAATAAATATTACTATTTATTTAAAAAAACTAGGGTTTTGCCCTAAATGATCAAAAATAATTAATTTAACTTTGTTCATTTTGTTTATATTACACATTAAAAATACCCTTTTCACATACATAAAAAATCATTTTGTGCATAATACATTCTTATTTATTTATTGTATTTATTTAAATATTGTACAATTAAATATTTGTATCCTATACATTCGATATGGTTGTAATAACTTAGATTTTATTTCCTTGTCAAATATCCCCAATGCAAACTTGTATCCACATTCCCATAATCATGTTGTAATAATTTAGGACTTTAAATTCTCGCACATTTAAAAGTTTCCAAATTATGCCATGATAGACCTAGGGTTTGTATGCAAATAAAATCAACAAATAGCTTGACCTAATTCAAGATAAACATGCATGAAAAACAAACACAATGCACACTTTCACCCTTAGGGTTACTCCACTTGTTGCCTTCAAAAATGGGCCATGTTTGCATGTCAAGTGTCTTTGGCAAAACAAAAACAAATCAAATGATCATAGTCCCTCGATGACGCTATCTTGTTGCCTAAACAAAATGATCATAGTCCCTCAAGAAAATTGCCAAAATACTTGACACTATTGCATTCATGGTCTAAACGATGACCCGCGCCCGTCCCGTTAACATCCTAACACAAGGTTGTTCACCAAATACAATGGTGAAACAACACTGTTAAAAGGGTTAAAACATAAGAAAGATCTTTGAGAAATTTAGGGTAGATAGCTCTTGGTTACTTGACCAAACTTGCAAAACAATCCTTGCCATTTTTCAAAACACGCTTCACAAACACAACTTCAAAGCAAACTTTCAAAAACATTGAAACATCTTTTCAAAAAGACAAACACCTTTGTAAAACATTCGAGTAAAGAATTGTTACAATGGTTGCCTAGACAAGGCATCTTTTTCAAAACATTTTCAAAACCACACACACAAAGCACCATTTCACACAATTGAAAAGCAAAGGCAAGTGATCTAAAACAAGTAACTAAGAGCCCATGGAAAACCATGGATAAAAAGGGTGCTAGCACCTTCCCTTTTCATAATCTACCACCCGAACCTACGAAAACATCTCAAAGGTCTTTCTTGTGCTTTTTGACCTTTCCTTAGGATAAATAAAAAGTCGGTGGCGACTCTTGCTAAACCGAACAAGTGCGAAAACAAACGCAAAACCTCAAGTCAGTTCTCCCACCGTATCACAGAACTGGCGACTCTGCTGGGGATAGATGTTAAAAGTGGGGTTACCTTAGGGTTTTAGATCACCTTTACATACTTGCTTTGATTGCTTTGATTGCTTTACTTTTTTGGGTTCCTTGTTTGGGTTTGCTATAAATCCTACACCTGGATTTAGGGGCACCTTTTTAGGTAAATAGAAATAAACTGTGAGGGAACTGTGCGGGGTATACCGACATGGTTGAAGCAGTAGCTATGCTAGTGTGACATATTTGTGAGTACCGGTAGCCCTTGAGTAGTCAAGGAGAATACGGGGCCGCTGAGCGATGTCATGAAGCACTAACGAACTCTTAGAATCTTACTTGACCATCTTGGCCTTTTTAGGGGTAGTGAGATGACCGACTTTGGTGCAGTCCGAAGTTGGTAGATACTCGATACTACACTCATTGAGGATTATTTTCTTGGAATATTTTGGTCGCCAGTTAAGTGGATAAACCAAAACAATGAACACAGAAAATAATCCAATGATATTGAGCTCCTTAGAACCCGGTTTCTATTTTAGGACAGGATGAGCCAACTAACTTCAAGAGGGTACTTACCTACAAACCCCATGCAAGCCTAAACCTAAGGACTTGTTTGCTTTGTGTGAATATGATTAATTGTATATACACTTACTTGCTTTTGCACACATGTACATAACATCATAACATCATACCATAGCATTTTCAATAACCGTTTCAAGGATCTCGAGGGTCTTTTGATGCAGGGTCACGTTGAACCAGACGTCTACCAAAGGGCAAGAGGGTTTTCCTCTAAACAAACGCCGTCAAAGATCAAGTGAAACAACTTGAATCAGGGGCTATGACCCACTTGACATGGTGAGCTTGATTCTCGTGGAAAGACATCCACCGATACGAAGTTCTCCAGTCAAAGATGTTGATCAAAATTCAATCTCTAACATTTTCTTGTGTTTACCCCGCGAGATTCTTGAAAACATGCATCCACATATCATGCATTGCATCATAACAATTTTTCCTTTTCAGGTTTCCTTATTCTCCTACTGTTTATTTCAGTAGAGATGGCTCTAGAGATGACTGTCAAAGATATCCAGGATCAAAATGCTCAACTTCAAGAACTGTTCTTGAACCTGTCCCAGGGGCAAGAAGAAGTGAAAGCTCTCCTCACAAGGGGAATGGTCTTGGGGAATTCAAGCAATGCCAGGAGTGATCAGTTGGAAGAACTTCAGTTTGAGCTGACCGCAATGAGGATCCAGATGATGGGACAACTGGTGGTCCAGATGGCTCTCATCTAGGACTTAGCTCAAAGACAAGAGGAGCTCAGGGTCCTCGTCAACCAACTGCTTCGGGACAACCAAGTGGGGCAAACATCTGAGGTTGAAGAGCAAGTCATCATTCAATCCCCTTTGAGACAAGAAGACAAGGGAGAAGCTCCTCAACTTGCTTCAGGGTCACAAGCCCACCAACAACCTCGTCAGCGTCAACGGGGTAATCAGCGTAAGCAAAATACATCTGGAAGACAGTTCACTGAGACTGACATACCATCATCTCTAATACTAGAACGCCTGTTGGAGGTCAATCTGACTGCTTTAAGGGATCCTATTCGGAAGCCCAATACCTCTGCTCCTAGCTATCACCCCGATGCATTTTGTGTATACCACTCCTATAGTCCTGGACATGACACCGACGACTGTTGGGCTTTGAAAAACAAAATTCAAGACTTGATTGACAATGGAGTGCTGAAATTCATGCCGGATGGCGAGATGAAAATCTTCCGCTAAGGGTTCTCCACCTGAAGTGACAAAGCTCGGACTGAGAGACTTTTGTTCCATTTGGATTTTCAAGTTGTAATCTCTTTGTTATTCAAACAATTATCTATTAATGTCAAACTTTGTTTCATTAATGCATTGCATATGTTTGTCTTGATTTGATCCACTCATTTTCATTACACTCGAACTATGCTTTCTACTTTCTTTATGATATTTAACTCTTGATAAAAAGCTACAAGCCTTTAGAGGGAGGATGACGAAACAATGCCATAATCTCATACAATATGCTTTTGAACAGACCTTGCTGACGATGTACAGGCATTTCTTTCAAATCCTAAACACTGGAGTTATAAGGAAGATAATCCCTAGTCAACCCCTTCGAGCCAAAGAAGTAGGAGTTTTCTGTTCTGAACAATTTGAAACCTTTGATTTAAACCTGGGGCAGGGTAGTCTCTCAGCTAATTTAAAAAAGGTGCGCATTGAAGTCGCAAACTCTCAGTTCGTAATACAACGAACGACATCAAAAAAAGAAAAGCATTCCTCTGGAATCAAAAGACAGTGATGGTTCCTTATCTCATAGGCAGTCATTATCTCTCAAAAAATAAAAAGCCCACTGAGCCAAAACCTACAAAGGAGGCTTAAGAAAGCTGGGGCATCCCGCTGACTGTAATCTCAAAAACAGGAACAGTCAGGCAAAAGTTAGGGATAACAAATCAAAAGAACGAGGTCATTACAAATCCTCAACAACATGAAAAATGTTGCAAAAAGAAAAAGGAGATGATGTCTGCCTTCCAAATTCAACTTGTATGAACCATAACCAAAAAAAGTCGTTCCAAACTCGAATGGAGTTCGACGTACAATTAACTGAGTTTAGGATTGAAGAACATCACGAAGAGCGGGTGGGTACAAATATACTTTGAGCCTTTATCCTTTGTTTCTTAAACCGTGAACCAAGCCACGTTACAACCCTGCAAAAGTCCTAATTGAAGCATGGGTTAGTTCGAAAGCATACTGTTACAAAAGGTATCCTGACTCCTGTAAGGCTTCGCCCTAAATCTTGTGTTGAATTTGTCTTATAAAAAGTTTTCTGCTAAAAAACGCATTTTTCAAAACTTCGAGACAAGCATAAACTTTGCATTATTTGAATATCATTGTTTGCACATGGTTATTTGTTTGACAGCGAAGAAATTCATACAATGAATATCCAGTGAACAAAAGCCCTCTTAGTGAGCAAAATCATTTCAAAAAAGAACGACACTTCCATTGAAAAATCTCCTATCAACAAGGGGGCATGACATATCCAGTTAACCTGGGGCAGTCCAGTCAAGATTTCAGCAAATCTTTCAAAGTTCAGTTAACCTGGGGCAGTCCAGTCAAGATTTCAACAAATCTCTCAATTACAGATTAACCTGGGGCAAGTCTCTGTCACCGTCACTTGGGGCATTTAAACGTCAATCTCATCAAAGGGTTACGTGCAGTCCAAGTGTCCTGACAATATCACAAGCATCTTATACTAGGGGCAAAGATCATCACCTTCCGAGTTTCCTTCTAGAGACAGTTCAGATGCGACCCAGATATGGCGACATTCTGATACTTATTCCAGATTTCCTTCTAGAGACAGTTCAGATGTGACCCAGATATGGCGATATTCTGATACTTATTCCATATTTCCTTCTAGAGACAGTTCAGATGTGACCCAGATATGGCGACGTTATAAATACATGATTCACTCTTCCTTTTGATCTCATTTGCTTCTCCTATAAATACATGAACTATCCCATTCATTTTCTCAAGCTTGGATATCCAGAATCATCCTGTCAAACTTGCTCCATAACTCAATTTTTTGTAACTTCGTAACCAGTATTCAAGCCTTTTTCAATCCAATTTTTCTATTAATTCACCTTCTTTGATCTTCCCTGAAGCTAACCATACAATTACCTTCAAGAATCATGCCCTATATTGCTCCATAGAAGTCCAGTTTCAGAGCTCTGTAACTCAACTTTAATAGGTAGATTTCTCCATCAATTCTTCAAAACTTTGATATCATTGTGATAATCTCATTTCCCCGGTTCTAGTCGCAACACTTACTTTTATCAGGAAACACGTTTTGACCATGAAAATTCAAATCCCTTTTCAAAACTTTCCTTTCAAATTGCTTGAGCTACAGTTTATATAAATTTGTTGTGAAGGTGTGTGTTGTACCCCAAAATTTACCCTCCCATTTCTTATTAATTTCTCATCACCAAGACCCTTGGAGCTCAAGATCCAGTTAGGGTTTCATCTGCTCAAGACTTCCCCTTTGCATTGTTGACCCAAATTAGGGTTTGTGTTTGCACAAAGATATTTTGATCAAAAATGCCTAAGATGACTTTCATGCTTCATATTGGACTCCCAAGTTTATCCACATCAAGTTTCAAGTCTTGATTCCAAATTTTGCCCAGTCAATTGGACAGTTGACCTAGAAATCAGCTGTATTGGGGAAAAAGTCAACTGTGGCCAATTGACAGTCAAATATCATGAAAATTGACCCACATCAACATTATAAACTCACATGGACCATTTGATCAAGTTTGGATCACAATTCCACAAGAAATTTGATCAGATCATCAAAAGGGCAAAATGGTCATTTTTAGGGTTTTGACTGCACAAAGGCAATTTTTGACTGTTTGACCTAGCCAATGGCAAACCAAGCTCACATGTGGACTCAAGGACCCCATGGAATTGTCTTTACATGCTCAACAAGTTCAAAAGATCCCAAATGCACAAGATTGACAATTGAATTTCCCAGTCAATTGATCAATTTTGATTGTATACTGAAAAGTCAAACTTTGACTTTTTGGTCAAAATCAAATGTCAAGATTCATTTTTCATCAAAACATGCCAAATCATGAAACTTGTTCATCAAGAAATCTAAAATTGCAAATTAGGGTTTGAAATGAAGATTTTTCATAACTTAGAATTTTTCTAAGTTATGAAAAACCCTAATTTTTTTCCTAACTTTGTCCCACTTTCTCACCAAGATTCCTTTGGATTCAAGCAAAAGTCAAAACATGAAATTTGTATCCTATTGCATAATCTACAACTTTTATTCACAAAGTTTTCCCAAAAGAGGCTTGTATCTCAATTTGCATTTCAAAGACCATTTTTCATACACTTACACTTGGAATTTCAATTTGCATTTCAAAGATGGATTGTAGTACACATTCCAAGCTTTCCAAAATGTCCAAGAACTCATCAAACAACCTCATGGTTAGGGAGAATCGAATTTTGCAATATGGGAAAAAGTCACTTTGATTCATGGCCATGTACATGTTCATAACTTGTGCAATTTTTCAAATCAGCATGCAACTTGATTACAGGCCTCTAAACCATCCAACACTCATAAATTTAATGTAAACTCATTGTGCCAAGACCATGTTCTATGTGTTCAAGCATTGCATAGTGGTTTAATCCATTTATAGATAAAGCATAATATCCATTTTTGAAAAGTTAAACTTTATGTCAAAGTTGCAAATCAGCAAGTACAGATCAAATCTCTTGGGCACAAGATTATGAACAAAACACACTGATCAAGGGAAAGGTTAGCAGCACATTAGGGGGGCCTCTAGCTGTCTAAAACTCAAGTGGACATTTGCTTGCTTAAGTGTGAAGAAATGTGGCATAATTGAACAACTCTCATATCAGTGAAACCAAGCTTAAGAAAAGTTATCAAACATCTTCTAAACATCAAACCCAAGCTAGAACACGAGCAAACCAAGTCCCAAACACTCCCATTCACAAAATCACCATTGAACTGCACAAAAATAGGGCTTGCTGCACATTGAATCCCACCACTCATTTCCATCGTGCATTCTTGCCCAAACCAGTTCAAACACCTTCCCTACCATCAATCCAAACTATCCAAAGCATTAGAAGTGGACTGTAACTCCTCTTTTCAGTTTGGCCATTTTCATTTTTCTAATTTGCAGGTGGAGTTCTACAACTCGATTCAGCTAGTTTCAAAGCAAAGTAAGACTTGGAATAGCATCCCTGGACATCAAGGAAGTTGTACCAATCATCACCTTGCTCTGAAAGTACCTCCATCATCAGATACAACTTCAACTGAACAGGTATCTTCCTGAACTTCTAACTCTTAATGTAGGCATTGTTAGCTCTAGGTTTGTGAATAAGAAGTGTTCTACTCATGCCCCTGAATCTGTACATACCTTTACTTTTCATTTATTTTGCATATGCTGTGAGAATTTAAAGTCTGAATATTGGTAAAAAGTTAGGTTAAGATTTGGGAATGATTAAATTCTCTCTCATTTCTGAGAGTTAGGATGAGTTCTTTACATATTTAGAATCGTGGCTTGATGATTAACATTTCTTATGTTGTAAGTTTGTGCTAAAACTCAAGGAATCAGGGTGTTTGAATTCATGAACAAGGCGCACGTTTTTTGAACAAGAACTGTCTGAAGGTTGAAGAAGATCTTCATGGGCTGGGCCAGATTTGCTATTTCTTTTTGCACCCCGATTTTACTTTCACACCCCCTAGGCCCATTTGGCTTATTTTTATAATTTTTTGACTTTTGTTTTTTATTCCTGACTTATTTATTTTTCCTCATGATATTAAAAATATAAAAATAATTTTTTAAACCATTTTTGAATTTTTTAGGCATTTATTTGTTTATATTACATAAATAAATAAATAAACACTTTTTACTTAAAATACTAAAAAATAATGTAAACACATTTTATTTTCATTTTTATTTTGTTTTATCTTCTGAAAATATTTTATATAAAATATACTTTTTTTTTATAAATATTAAATATTATTATTTTTTGTATATATAATACATATTTAGAAAATAATACAATATATATATATATATATATATATATATATATATATATATATATATATATATATATATATATATATATATATATATATATATATATATATATATATATATATATATATATATATATATATATATATATATATATATATATATATATATATATATATATATATATATATATATATATATTAGTATATTTAGGTTAAAATACAAAAATACCTACATTTTTCTTTTATTAATATTTGACCTCAAAAATACTTTTTTATCATAAATATACTTCATTTTATTTTATTTTTATATATAATTATTAAATATTGTACATATTAAATAGTTAATATATTTACTTAATAAAATTAGGGTTTTGCCCTTAAAACACAAAAACTCCAAAAAATAAATTTTTTTTTTTATTTTTGTTTATTTGACATAAAAAATACTTTCTTCATACATATAAAAAACCCTT
This sequence comes from Vicia faba, assembly GCA_948472305.1. NCBI lineage: Eukaryota > Viridiplantae > Streptophyta > Magnoliopsida > Fabales > Fabaceae > Vicia > Vicia faba. Next base: position 1,297,527,626 of record OX451736.1, read on the forward strand.
TTTGCATCTTGCATATTTATTTTATTTCTATTTAATTTGTGCAAATTAATTATCTTGTAAATAAATTCCAAATTGATGTAATAGCTAGGTTTAAATTCCTTGTCAAAACCCCCATTTGAACATTTGTACCCCCCTTCCCATATTGTGTTGTAATAGTGTAGGAACTTTACTTTTCGCACTTTAACGCTTTCTAAATATACCATGTTAGAATTAGGGTTTGTATGCAAATAAAAACGACAAAAATAGTTTGACCTAATTTCAAGATAATCAAGCATGAAAATGGACAACACATATCACACTTGCACCCCTAGGGTATTCCACTTGTTGCCTTCAATAATGGGCCATATTGCATGTTAGGTCTCTTTGGGCAAAAACAAAACAAACAATCAAATGATCATAGTCCCTCGATGACGCTTTCGAAAGTTGCCTAAAAATGATCAAGTCCCTTAAAGGAAAATTGCCCAAAGATACTTAGCACCATTGCAATTATGGTCTAAACGATGACCCGCGCCCGTCCCTTTAACGTCCTAAACGCAAGATTGTCCATCAAATTCAATGGTGGAACAAAATTGTTAAAAAGGGTTGAAAACATAGAGAAAACCTTTGAGTACAATAGGGTAGACAAAACTCTTAGTTACTTGAGATCAACTTGCAAAAACACTTGCCTTCTTTTCAAAAACCATACTTCACAAACACTTTCAAAACGAACTCTCAAAAACATTTGAAACATCTTTTTGAAAAGATACACACCTTTGTAAAACATTCGAGTAAAGAATTGTTACAAGGGTTGCCTAAGACAAGGCATCTTCTTCCAAAACATTTTTTCAAAAATACACACACATACACACCATTTTCAAGCAATCGAAAATCAAGGCAAGTGATCTAAAAAACCAAGTAACTAAGAGCCCATGGATAACCATGGATGAAAAGGGTGCTAATACCTTCCCTTTTCATAATCTACCCCCCGAACCCACGAAATACCTCAAAAGGTTTTTGCTGTGCTTTTTTAACCTTTCCTTTAGGATAAAATAAAAAGTCGGTGGCGACTCTTGCTCAACCGAAACATTTGCGAAAACAAACGCAAAAACATAGTCAGTTCTCCCACCGTATCACAGAACTGGCGACTCTGCTGGGGAAAATTTTAAAAGTGGATTAACCTTAGGGCTTAGATCACCCTCTTGCATGATTAATTGTTTGTCTTGATTGCTTTATGTCTTGGCTCTCTTGTTTGGGTTTGCAATCCTACACCCGGATTTTGGGAAACATTCATAGATAGCAATACGTTGTGGAAACTATGTGGGGTATACCGACACGGTCGAAGCAATAACTATATTAGTGCGACATATTTGTGAGTACCGGTAACCCTTGAGTTCAGTCAAGGAGAGTACGGGGCCGCTGAGTGATGTCACTAAGCACTAATGACCTAGAACCTTACTTGACCATCTTGGCCTTTTATTAGGGGTAGTGAGATGACCGGCTTTGGTGCAGTCCGAAGTTGGTAGATACTCGATACTACACTCATTGAGGATTGTTTTCTTGGAATATTTTGGTCGCTAGTTAAGTGGCTAAACCAAAACAATGAACAATGAAAACAATCCAGTGATATTGAGCTCCTTAGAACCCGGTTACTATTTACAGGACAGTTTTTTAAGCCAACTACACTCAAGAGGGTACTTACCTATGAAACCCCATGCAAGCCTGAAACTAGGGTTTGGTGTGAATTGCTTGTACATATGTTTTGTGCATACATCATAAACATCATAAAGCATCATATGCATTCACTAACCATTTCAAGGGTTTAGATCTTCATCTTTGTTCTTGTTTTGTAGGTCATGGAAATCCCTCGCAGAAACACCATCCAAGTCAACCTTGTGAGAATCTCTCCTCAACTCAAGGAGCTCACCTCTAGAATTCCGGAAAGCTCATCCTTCAATGAAAGACATGGTAGACTGCTTAGCTTAGTCAACACCAACATTGAAGAAGACATGATGAAGGTGCTATTCCAGTTCTTTGACCCTCTTCATCACTGTTTCAATTTCCCTGATTACCAGTTGGTGCCCACTTTGGAGGAGTTCTCTCAACTCCTAAGAATCCCTATCCTTAATCAACTACCCTTCAACGGTACGGAAAAGGAACCAAAGCCAGAAGATGTTGCTCGAGCATTACATCTACAACCATCCGACATCAAGGGGCATTGGGAAACCAGAAGCGGTGTCAAAGGATTCTTAGCAAAATTCTTGTTTGAGAAAGCACAAGAATGTTGGAATTCATTGGACCTTCAAGCATTTGAAGAAATTGTGGCACTCCTTATCTATGGGTTGGTCTTGTTCCCAAATTCTGACCAATTGATAGATGTCAACGCCGTCAAAATCTTCTTGTCCAGAAATCCAATACCAACATTGCTTGGGGATATCCTTCACTCATTTTACACACGAACAATGAGACAAAGGGGTGTTCTCATGTGTTGTACTCCTCTCCTTGCAAGGTGGTTTATTTCGCACCTTCCACAATCTGTCTTGAAGAATGACCAAGGTTCAAGGTGGTCCCAACGATTGATGACTCTTACTCACTCTGATGTACATTGGTGTTCTCGGTCCAGAGAAAATGTCATCATCGTCGATCGTTGTGGAGAGTTTCCTAATGTTCCTTTACTTGGAATCAGAGGAGGTATCACCTACAACCCTTGCCTAGCTTTGAGGCAATTTGGATATGCACGGAGGGATGGCCCTCATGACATGTTGATTCCTGACCTAGTTTTTGACTTCGACAATGATGCGCAAGGACTTCGCCAAAGATTCATCAGAGCTTGGGGGAGGCCCAACAAGGTTGACAGCAAGACACTGGGACACAAGAACTCCATCCCTCTTGAGCCTTATCTCAAGTGGGTACGAGCCCGAGCCCAAAGTCTAATGATGCCTTATCCTCATGTTCTCCCTGTGATTAAAGAGCCTGTTAAGGAAGGAGAGGTTCCCTACACCGTCCTACATCCTGACATGCCTACATCGTGGGAGGAAATGCAGAAGAGCTGGATTCAGCTCAAGGAGGAACGGAACACTTTTGAAGCCAGCTTCTACGCTAGTGAGAAGAAGGTTCTAGAGCTTACCCGCCGACTCCATGAGCAGGAGGCCCTCAACACCTACATCGCACCAAAGAGGATGCGCAATGTCTTTTTACCTTGAGAAGTTGTTTTTGTAATATTTGGCCCATGGGGCATTTATGTACTAACAATTTTCTTCTTATTAATATGACGTGCGTTCCTTTTTGTCTGCAACAATTTTGAATATTCTAAATCCTTGAATGCATTGCATACATAAGCATACCATTCATCATGTGCATAAGCAGGTCTCACGCCAGGTTTCCTTATCTGTCTGCTGTTTATTTCAGTAGGATGGATCTCGAGCAAACAGTCAAAGACCTACAAGCTCAAAATGCACAGTTCCAGCAACTCTTGACGACCTTGGCTAAGGGTCAGGAGGATCTCAAGACCTTGCTGGGGAATAAAGACCCAGTGAAAAAGAAGAAAAAGAGACTCGGGGTGGCTACTTTGGGGAGAAAATTTGACGGAGAGGCCCGGAGAGTGCTTGAATTTCCTCCTATTTCTGATGAAGGGACCAGTAAAGGAGGTGGGGCTGCGGTACCTTCCGAGTCCGATGTGGAAGAAGAGGAGGTCGAAGAGGATGAAGACTACTCTGATCAGCAATACCCTCCAGCTGATGATAAATACAAGGGTTTAGAAGACAGGTTGGCCGCCATGGAACTACAAAGAGTACCGGGTTTGGATTTTGAAGACTTGGGTTTGGTTGCCGGGATTGTGATTCCCCCAGAATTCAAAGTGCCAGTTTTTGTGAGGTATGATGGGCTGTCCTGTCCAAAAATGCATCTCAGGTCCTACGTGAGAAAGATCCAACCCTATACGGCAGATAAGAACCTTTGGGTACATTTCTTTCAAGACAGCCTTTCTGGGGCTCAATTGGAGTGGTTCTATCAGCTAGAGGGAACCAGCGTCCGAAATTGGGAAGACTTGGCCACCGCCTTTTACAAACAATATCAGTACAATTCTGACCTTGCTCCTACTCGTACCCAACTTCAGGGTATGTCACTAGGAACAGGCGAAGGATTCAAAGAATATGCACAAAAATGGAGGGATTTGGCTGGCAGGGTGCAGCCTCCTTTAACCGACTGTGAACTTGTTGATATGTTTCTAGCGACCCTATCTGGGCCATTTTTCAATCATCTGATTGGTAACTCTTCTGCGGGGTTTACCGATTTGATCTTAACAGGCGAAAGAATAGAAGCTGGCATCAAGTCAGGAAAGATTCAGAAGAGTGTTACTGCAAGTGTTGAGAAGAAGCCTTTTAAGAAGGAAACGGCTGTTTTATACTCCCAAAGAAGAGCAGGGAAGACTGAGCGCCAGCCGACCGTGGGGGCCGTAATGATTCAAAATCCTTCAAGTGAGCAGCCTCGCTATAACCAGTCCAGACCGAATTAACAACAGGTGGAACAGCCACAACGGCAGTTCACCCGTATTAATATGACTCCAGCGCAAGTGCTTCCCCATCTGTTGAAGTTGAATCTCGCCACTATCAAAGAGGCACCAAAGAATGTGAATACGCCCTCTCCGCATTATCATCCTAATGCTAAATACGCCTACCATTCTGACAGTGTCGGGCACGACACCAACGATTGTTGGGCACTCAAGCATAAAATCCAAGACCTGATAGAGGCGAAGGAAGTGGAGTTCGACGCTCCGGAGAAGCCTAATGTGATATCTTCTCCCATGCCGAAGCACGGCCGAAATGTCAATGCCATTGAAGAAGATTTGTATGTTGCTGATGTTAATGATCTGATAACTTCATTGCTAACCATCAAGTTGAATCTGTTAAGGGTTGGGATCTTCCTGGGATGTAAAGAAGACTGCTTTTGTTGTTACTCTCTGTCGTTTGATTGTCCGTTACTGAAGAAAGGCATCCAAGGCCTAATGGATAGTCGACAAATTTTGTTTGAAAAAGTTTATGTTGTTCCAACCCGTACTGAAGATGTCTCAATCATAACCATTCACGCCAATCTTTCCAAGGTTGTCAGAAAGCCTGTTAAGATTACACCAGCTACGAAATCTGTTCCTTTGAAGATAACAATGCCAGGGCCTGTCCCCTATGTTTCTGAGAAGTCGATACCATGGAACTATGGCGGTGACGTCTACTACCATGGTATTAAACAAATCGAAATAACTAAAGAAAGTTCGGATGATGAAGAAGCCAGCATTGGTAACATTGCAGGCACGAGCAAAATCACCCGGAGCGGGAGAATTTTTTCTCCAGAGATTGCCCCTCCAAGAGCAATCTTTGGACCCTCATCTACTGACAAGGTCATCTCTGCACCAATAAAACTCTCCGCTAGAACCCCTTTGATTGAAGATTTTGTTGCTCCTAGTACTGTCCCTCCTACCGCTGCTGATAAAGGTAAGGGAATCCAAGATGAGCTCGTCAGGACGAGGGCTCAACCCTTGGTCATCCCGGAAACCTCCAAGAGGGAAATGGATGAGATCTTGAAGATAATCAAAAGGAGTGATTACGATGTGGTAGAACAACTGGGGTAAACCCCCTCAAAGATCTCCATGCGGGCACTACTACTTTGCTCGGAGGCGCACGCTAAAGCTCTGATAAAATTCCTGAAGGCAGCCCATATGCCCCAGGAAACCTCTGCAGATCAATTTTAAAATTGCGTGGCCAGTCTTACTGCGGATAATGGATTAGGTTTCTCTGATGCCGACCTAACTCCTAAAGGTAGAAACCACAATGATGCTTTGCACATTTCAGTCGAGTACCGAGGAACTACTCTCGCACATGTCTTGGTCGACACTGGTTCGTCGCTGAATGTACTGCCTAAGAAGGCCTTGGACCGACTAAATTGTGAAGGGTTGGAGTTGAAACCGAGTGATATTGTTGTCAGAGCTTTTGATGGTTCGAAGAGAATGGTCCATGGGGAGGTTGAAATTCCCATCAAGATAGGCACTGAGGTGTTTAAATCTACTTTCTATGTGATGGACATCCGTCCGTCATACTCTTGCTTGTTGGGTAGGCCTTGGATACACCATGTTGGGGCAGTCACCTCCTCCTTACATCAGATGTTGAAGTATCTTATCAAGGGAAAGATCATTACTGTCCATGGCAAAGAGGAGTACATGATTAGCCACTTGAACTCTTTCCGGTATGTGGAGGTAGAAGGGGAGTTCATTGAGATGCCTTTTCAGCATTTCGAAGAAGTCCTTCCTGAAATAACAGTAGCAAAGTTGGCAGCTGAGACACCGAGGCAGATGGCCAGGATGGCATCTCTGGAGGACGCAAGGGCCACAATAAAGGAGGGGAAGAATTCAGCATGGGGGCAGTTGCCTGATATTCCGTATAAGACAGACAAATTTGGATTAGGGTTCACTACCGCAGGCCAGAAAGCTATGCGTCGTTCGAAGATTGAAAGAGCGCCAGTCAAAATTTCTCCCTACGGAATCAACGCTTTGGAGGACGAAGACAAAGAGAGCAACATCGAAGAGTGGATCTACCCAACTGTCAAAGGGGGATTGTGCAACTGGGAGGCAAAAGACTTTGTCCCCATCACTTTTATTCATCAGTAATTTATCTGTCAAACATTTCCTATTTGGTCTGTAATATTTATTTTCAAACAATCCGTACACTATCTTTTCACCTCATGCCTTGCCCGGGGCATGTAGGTCCATTTGTAAGGGTTTTGATTATTTTTAATATCCATATGCCATGTTTAATGATTCATTGGACGTTTTTCATTTGATAAACTGCTTGTGTTCATTTTCTTTCCTTTTGCATTTTTGTTTAAGGACGGCTATCCCTTACACACACCCACACTCACAAATGCAGGTACCCATCCACTCCGGATTCCATGGGTGACCATTCTGCTATATCCTTCAATAACTCTGAAGATCTGGTCAATCAAGCCGAGTATGAAGATGACGAAGGTTGTGAAGTACCAGGGGAACTAGCCAGACTTCTACAGCAAGAGGAAAGGGCCATCTTACCGCACGAAGAGTCATTGGAAACTGTCAACTTGGGGACCGAGGAAGACCGGAAGGAGGTGCAAGTGGGTGCCAATCTAGAACCAAGTGTCAAGGAATGCCTGATACAGTTGTTGAATGAGTATGTTGAAATCTTTGCTTGGTCTTATGAAGACATGCCGGGTTTAGACACAGACATCGTGGTTCACCGTCTCCCCACAAGAGAGGATTGTCCACCGATCAAGCAAAAGGTCCGCCGAATGAGGCCTGACATGTCTGAAAAGATCAAAGCAGAAGTGATGAAGCAATTCGACGCTGGCTTTCTAGCTGTTACGTCCTATCCTTAATGGGTCGCTAACATCGTACCAGTACCTAAGAAGGATGGCAAAGTCAGGATGTGTGTGGACTACCGGGATTTGAATAGGGCCATCCCCAAAGATGATTTTCCACTTCCGCACATTGACATTTTGATCGACAATACAGCTCAGCACAAAGTGTTTTCCTTCATGGATGGATTCTCGGGCTACAATCAAATCAAAATGGCCCCCGAGGATATGGAGAAAACAACTTTTGTCACGCAATGGGGCACTTTCTGTTACAAGGTGATGTCGTTCGGGCTGAAGAACGCTGGGGCAACTTATCAACGCGCCATGGTAGCTTTGTTTCATGATATGATACATCATGAGATTGAAGTTTATGTAGACGATATGATAGCTCGGTCACAAACAGAGGAGGAGCACCTTGAACATCTAGAAAAGTTGTTTGCCAGATTGAAAGAATACAAACTCAGGCTGAATCCAAGTAAGTGCACTTTTGGAGTTAGGTCTGGTAAACTTCTAGGATTCATTGTAAGCAACAAAGGCATTGAAGTCGATCCAGCGAAAGTGAAAGCAATACAAGAGATGCCTGCTCCCCGTACTGAAAAGGAGGTTAGAGGGTTCTTGGGGCGCTTGAACTATATTGCCAGATTCATCTCTCATTTGACTTCTACCTGTGAGCCAATTTTCAAACTCTTGAAGAAAGATCAGGTAGTCGAATGGAACGACGATTGCCAAGCTGCTTTTGATAAAATCAAGGAGTATTTGCTAGAACCTCCAATTCTGATGCCACCCGTCGAAGGAAGACCATTGATCATGTATCTGACCGTCTTGGATAACTCAATGGGGTGTGTTTTGGGCCAACATGACGACTCTGGTCGAAAAGAGCATGCTATTTATTACCTTAGCAAAAAGTTTACCGACTGTGAGAATCGCTACTCACTGCTCGAGAAAACTTGCTGCGCTTTGGTATGGGCTGCTCGCCGACTAAGGCAGTATATGTTGACTCATACTACCTTGTTGATTTCCAAAATGGATCCTATCAAGTATATCTTCGAAAAGCCCGCCTTATCTGGAAGGATAGCTAGATGGCAAATGATTCTAACTGAATATGACATCCAGTACACCACCCAAAAAGCTATAAAAAGGGAGTGTACTAGCTGACCATCTGGCTCATCAAGCTATCGAAGATTATCAACCCATGAGATTTGACTTCCCAGATGAGGACATCATGAATTTGGACAACATTGAAAGTAACGGACCGTATGACGGACCCGAAAAGGGATCCCGATGGACCCTGTACTTTGATGGTGCTTCAAATGCACTTGGAAACGGTATCGGCGCGGTACTCATTTCTCCGGAAGGTTGTCACACACCTTTCACGGCCCGACTTTGCTTCAGCTACACAAACAACATGGCTGAATATGAAGCTTGCATCTTTGGTCTCAAGGCTGCTATAGACTTGGGGATCAAATCTTTGATCGTATTTGGGGACTCGGCTTTGGTTATCAGTCAAATCAAAGGAGAGTGGGATACCAAGCATCCTAATCTTATCCCATACAAAGAACATGTCTTGACATTGTTGCCTCATTTCGAGCAAATTACCTTCGAGCATTTCCCGCGAGAAGAGAATCAGCTAGCAGATGCTCTAGCTACAATGTCTTCCATGTTTAAACTTAACTGGGATAACGAGGCTCCCCAAATCACCATCGAGCGAATGGATGAACCCACACATTGTCACGAGATTAATACCGAAGAAGTAGTGGAACAACCTTGGTTCCATGAAATCAAAAGGTATCTCGAGACTAGAGATTATCCCGAAGGAGCTTCCGTAAATGACAAGAAGTTCTTAAGGAAATTTGCTGCCAAATTCTTCCTGAGCAACGGCATCCTTTACAAACGAAGCCATGATTGTGTATTACTCCGATGCGTAGACGAAGCTGAGGCAGAGTTGATCATGACTGATATACACAGCGGCACATTTGGCACTCACTTGAGCGGGCATACAATGGCTAAGAAGATCCTAAGAGCAGGCTATTACTGGTCTACCATGGAAGCTGACTGCCATCAACATTCCCGTACTTGCCACAAATGTCAAGTCTACGCTGATAAAGTTCATATCCCTCCGGTTCCTCTCAACGTTCTGACTGCTCCTTGGCCGTTTGCCATGTGGGGCATTGACATGATTGGAGAGATCAAGCCCACGGCTTCCAACGGGCATCGCTTCATCCTGGTTGCCATTGACTATTTCACCAAATGGGTCGAAGCAGCTTCCTTCGCCTCTGTTACTAAAAATGTGGTTGCCCGCTTCATCAAACAAAATCTCATATGCCGGTATGGTGTTCCAGACAGGATCATCACAGACAACGGTACAAATCTGAATAACACAATGATCACCGCGTTGTGCGAACAGTTCAAGATTTATCATCACAATTCATCTCCCTATCGGCCGAAGATGAACGGTGATGTTGAAGCTGCGAACAAGAACATTAAGAAGATCATTCAGAAAATGACAGTCACTTACAAAGACTGGCATGAGATGTTACTGTTTGCTCTACATGGATACCGTACGACGGCACGTACTTCAACCGGGGCAACCCCATTTTCTTTGGTATATGGCATGGAAGTTGTCTTGCCTATGGAAGTTCAGATTCCTTCTCTAAGGATTATGAAGGACACAGGTTTGAATGAAGATGATTGGATTCAGACCCGACTTGATCAACTCAATTTGATCGACGAGAAGCGACTCGCTGCTATATGCCATGGTCAGACGTATCAAAAACGGATGATCAAGGCCTTCAATAAGAAAGTCAGACGTCAAGTGTATCAAGTCAGTGATCTCGTAATCAAGCGGATTATCTTGCCGCAAAGTGATCCCAGGGGTAAATGGACTCCTACATATGAAGGACCATTTATGATCAAGAGCATATTTTCTGGTGGTGCAATGATCCTGACCACCATGGACGGCGACGATTTGCCGCACCCTGCGAATGCAGACATAGTCAAAAAATACTACGCATAAAATAACCCGACAAGTCGAAAACCCGAAAGGGCGGCCTTGGCAAAAATGGGCATCCCGGTGAACCGAAAACCCGAAGGGGCGGTTCAGGTAAAAATTAGGGATAAAAACAAAAAAATCTGTACACCTGGCAAGTTGAAAACCCGAAAGGGCGGCTTGGGCAAAAAGGGGTTTCCCGGTGGATCGAAAACCCGAAAGGGCGATTCAGACAAAAGTTAGGGAATTAAAGCGTATGACTATGTCTCGTGGGACCACTTCAAAGACAATCTCTTCATCAACCACTTCTAGGTTTCTGATCAATCCAGTCATCAGCAAACTAAGCATTGAATGGACAGATATTCAGAGTTGTGAAGGCTATAGCGGAATGGAATCCCATGGAATTATTTCACATAGCCATCTTTATTTTGTATAAATATTTTAATATTTACGACGAAATCCTCTTACTAGGATGATTGTCTCCTTTGTACAAATATACTCAGAGAAAGTTAATACAAATACTCTTCCCAGAAATTCGTGTCATTTCCTTTTTCTTTTCTCTTGCACTATTTGTTTTATTTTGAGAAACGTCCAATGTTTTGTTAAATAGGCATATGCATTTGGACATAATCATTTCCTTATGAATCAAGAAAGAGGATTACTGATAGGTTGAAGGTGCAGTTGGATATCTTGATACCCTTTCAAAGGAAACCTCCAGGAGATTTGGGATCCATATCCCCAGCAAGTCTTGAAGCTTATCCCCAGTAGATTCTGGAAGCTTATCCCCTGCATAGGACGGACGTCTCTCCCAAGCCTTATTCAAAGTTATTCCTCACAAGGGCTTATAACTGGGTTATCCTCAGCTTATTGCCACGGAAGATCGCACTCGCCAAAATTCTTCCTATCCCCAGCGGAGTTCATCAGAGTTCCCCAACATAGCTTATCAATACAATCTCCAGCCAGAGAATCCTCCGGAACTCAATTCCCCTCAGAACTAAGTTTCAGTATCCCCAGTGGAACCAGACTAGTGAACCTTCTCCCAACAGAGATACTTCCCACCAAACTGAAGATTCTCAGTCTTACCTCCCCAGCATGAGTCTATTAGATTGGAACTCCCCAGTAGAAGTCATCAGGAATTCTCTTCCCCAGCAGCAGCCAAGGAATTATTCTTCCCGGCAGCAGTCAAGATGCTTCTATCTTCAGCCATCGCGGATTCGTCTATCCTTTGCAAGACAGCTCTCCAGCTTACATGCGCATTCATTTACATTCATATCATATAACATACATTGTGTCATGCATCATGACATTGCATATAACTAACTCTTTGCCTTTGCAGGTAAGATCAGTCGACAGATAAAAATCATTATCTTTTGAGATTTTTGCCAGGAATAGTTCAGATATGACCCAGACATGGCAATATTCTGATGCTTATTCCAGATTCATCCAGATGCAGTTTTACACGAGCTCATCATCAGGAAACCCTACACCGGTTCCTCCTCAAACTTCAAGATTTCTGAAAACAGTTCACGGGTTCTCCAAGTAACGGATGTTAACCTATCGCTTGTTCAGATTCTCCTCAAGACTTCTGAAAACAGTTTATGGATTCTTCCCAACAACGGATGTTAATCTATCGCTTGTTCAGATGCAACTTTTGAAAACAGTTTACGGACGCTTCCCAACAACGGATGCTGCTCTATTGCTTATTCAACTTCAAGATTTCTGAAAACAGTTCACGGGTTCTCCAAGTAACGGATGTTGACCTATCACTTGTTCAGATTCTCCTCAAGACTTCTGAAAACAGTTTATGGATTCTTCCCAACAACGGATGTTAATCTATCGCTTGTTCAGATGCAACTTTTGAAAACAGTTTACGGACGCTTCCCAATAATGGATGCTGCTCTATTGCTTATTCAACTTCAAGATTTCTGAAAACAGTTCACGGGTTCTCCAAGTAACGGATGTTAACCTATCGCTTGTTCAGACTCTTCTCAAACTTCTGAAAACAGTTTACGGATACCTCTAGACACGGATGTCAATCTATTGCTTATTCAGACCCCAGTTCAAAGATGTTCCTAAACACGGACACCTTTCTGATACTCATTCCAGATAGCATCTTTAAGCCCATCCCCGACAAGTTTCTGTCACTCTTCCAGATGGCATCGTTAAACCCATCTCCAAATGGCATCTCTAAGCCCATTCCCGCATCCATTGCTTTGACGAGTGCAAATTTCCGGGCACTCTAGTGTCCAATCTCTTTTTACCCTCGAGTCACGAAAGGCAAACTTGTCAATCTAACTCTTCGGATTCAAGAAGATTGAACAGGGGAAACTGTTGTACCACAAAATTTTCCCTCCCATTTCTTATTAATTTCTCATCACCAAGACCCTTGGAGCTCAAGATCCAGTTAGGGTTTCATCTGCTCAAGACTTCCCCTTTGCACTGTTGACCCAAATTAGGGTTTGTGTTTGCACAAATATATTTTGACCAAAAATGCCTAAGATGACTTTCATGCTTCATATTGGACTCCCAAGTTTATCCACATCAAGTTTCAAGTCTTAATTCCAAATTTTGCCCAGTCAATTGGACAGTTGACCTAGAAATCAGCTGTATTGGGGAAAAAGTCAATTGTGGCCAATTGACAGTCAAATCTCATGAAAATTGACCCACATCAACATTATAAACTCACATGGACCATTTGATCAAGTTTGGATCACAATTCCACAAGAAATTTGATCAGATCATCAAAAGGGCAAAATGGTCATTTTTAGGGTTTTGACTGCACAAAGGCAATTTTTGACTGTTTGACCTAGCCAATGGCAAACCAAGCTCACATGTGGACTCAAGGACCCCATGGAATTGTCTTTACATTCTCAACAAGTTCAAAAGATCCCAAATGCACAAGATTGACAGTTGAATTTCCCAGTCAATTGATCAATTTTGACTGTATACTGAAAAGTCAAACTTTGACTTTTTTGTCAAAATCAAATGTCAAGATTCATTTTTCATCAAAACATGCCAAATCATGAAACTTGTTCATCAAGAAATCCAAAATTGCAAATTAGGGTTTGAAATGAAGATTTTTCATAACTTAGAATTTTTCTAAGTTATGAAAAACCCTAATTTTTTTCCTAACTTTGTCCCACTTTCTCACCAAGATTCCTTTGGATTCAAGCAAAAGTAAAAACATGAAAGTTGTATCCTATTGCATAATCTACAACTTTTATTCACAAAGTTTTCCCAAAAGAGGCTTGTATCTCAAGTTACAATTTTTGGAACAAGGGTACCAAACCATTCTTAACTTAGTGAAAATTTGACCTAGTTTAGGCAAGGTTTTTACCTAACTTCAAGACCATTTTTCATACACTTACAATTGGAATTTCAATTTGCATTTCAAATATGGATTGTAGTACACATTCCAAGATTTCCAAAATATCCAAGAACTCATCAAACAACCTCATGGTTAGGGAGAATCGAATTTTGCAATATGGGAAAAAGTCACTTTGATTCATGGCCATGTACATGTTCATAACTTGTGCAATTTTTCAAATCAGCATACAACTTGATTACAGGCCTCTAAACCATCCAACACTCATAAATTTAATGCAAACTCATTGTGCCAAGACCATGTTCTATGTGTTCAAGCATTGCATAGTGGTTTAATCCATTTATAGATAAAGCATAATATCCATTTTTGAAAAGTTAAACTTTATGTCAAAGTTGCAAATCAGCAAGTACAGATCAAATCTCTTGGGCACAAGATTATGAATAAAACACACTGATCAAGGGAAAGGTTAGCAGCACATTAGGGGGGCCTCTAGCTGTCTAAAACTCAAGTGGACATTTGCTTGCTTAAGTGTGAAGAAATGTGGCATAACTGAACAACTCTCATATCAGTGAAACCAAGCTTAAGAAAAGTTATCAAACATCTTCTAAACATCAAACCCAAGCTAGAACACGAGCAAACCAAGTCCCAAACACTCCCATTCACAAAATCACCATTGAACTGCACAAAAACAGGGCTTGCTGCAGATTGAATCCCACCACTCATTTCCATCGTGCATTCTTGCCCAAACCAGTTCAAACACCTTCCCTACCATCAATCCAAACTATCCAAAGCATTAGAAGTGGACTGTAACTCCTCTTTTCAGTTTGGCCATTTTCATTTTTCTGATTTGCAGGTGGAGTTCTATAACTCGATTCAGCTAGTTTCAAAGCAAAGTAAGACTTGGAATAGCATCCCTGGACATCAAGGAAGCTGTACCAATCATCACCTTGCTCTGAAAGTACCTCCATCATCAGATACAACTTCAACTGAACAGGTATCTTCCTGAACTTCTAACTCTTAATGTAGGCATTGTTAGCTCTAGGTTTGTGAATAAGAAGTGTTCTACTCATGCCCCTGAATCTGTACATACCTTTACTTTTCATTTATTTTGCATATGCTGTGAGAATTTAAAGTCTGAATATTGGTAAAAAGTAAGGTTAAGATTTGGGAATGATGAAATTCTCTCTCATTTCTGAGAGTTAGGATGAGTTCTTTACATATTTAGAATCGTGGCTTGATGATTAACATTTCTTATGTTGTAAGTTTGTGCTAAAACTCAAGGAATCAGGGTGTTTGAATTCATGAACAAGGCGCGCGTTTTTTGAACAAGAATTGTCTGAAGGTTGAAGAAGGTCTTCATGGGCTGGGCCAGATTTGCTATTTCTTTTTGCACCCTGATTTTACTTTCACACCCCCTAGGCCCATTTGGCTTATTTTTATAATTTTTTTACTTTTGTTTTTTATTCCTGACTTATTTATTTTTCCTCATGATATTAAAAATATAAAAATAATTTTTTAAACCATTTTTGAATTTTTTAGGCATTTATTTGTTTATATTGATATTTGTACATAAATAAATAAATAAACACTTTTTACTTAAAATACTAAAAAATAATGTAAACACATTTTATTTTCATTTTTATTTTGTTTTATCTTCTGAAAATATTTTATATAAAATATACTTTTTTTTATAAATATTAAATATTATTATTTTTTGTATATATAATACATATTTAGAAAATAATACAAATATATATATATATATATATATATATATATATATATATATATATATATATATATATATATATATATATATATATATATATATATATATATATATATATATATATATATATATATATATATATATATATATATATATATATATATATATATATATATATATATATATATATATATATATATATATATATATATATATTAGTATATTTAGGTTAAAATACAAAAATACCTACATTTTTCTTTTATTAATATTTGACCTCAAAAATACTTTTTTATCATAAATATACTTCATTTTATTTTATTTTTATATATAATTATTAAATATTGTACATATTAAATAGTTAATATATTTACTTAATAAAATTAGGGTTTTGCCCTTAAAACACAAAAACTCCAAAAAATAATTTTTTTTTTATTTTTGTTTATTTGACATAAAAAATACTTTCTTCATACATATAAAAAAAACATTTTTGCATCTTGCATATTTATTTTATTTCTATTTAATTTGTGCAAATTAATTATCTTGTAAATAAATTCCAAATTGATGTAATAGCTAGGTTTAAATTCCTTGTCAAAACCCCCATTTGAACATTTGTACCCCCTTCCCATATTGTGTTGTAATAGTGTAGAAAATTTACTTTTCGCACTTTAACGCTTTCTAAATATACCATGTTAGAATTAGGGTTTGTATGCAAATAAAAACGACAAAAATAGTTTGACCTAATTTCAAGATAATCAAGCATGAAAATGGACAACACATATCACACTTGCACCCCTAGGGTATTCCACTTGTTGCCTTCAATAATGGGCCATATTGCATGTTAGGTCTCTTTGGGCAAAAACAAAACAAACAATCAAATGATCATAGTCCCTCGATGACGCTTTCGAAAGTTGCCTAAAAATGATCAAGTCCCTTAAAGGAAAATTGCCCAAAGATACTTAGCACCACTGCAATTATGGTCTAAACGATGACCCGCGCCCGTCCCTTTAACGTCCTAAACGCAAGATTGTCCATCAAATTCAATGGTGGAACAAAATTGTTAAAAAGGGTTGAAAACATAGAGAAAACCTTTGAGTACAATAGGGTAGACAAAACTCTTAGTTACTTGAGATCAACTTGCAAAAACACTTGCCTTCTTTTCAAAAACCATACTTCACAAACACTTTCAAAATGAACTCTCAAAAACATTTGAAACATCTTTTCGAAAAGATACACACCTTTGTAAAACATTCGAGTAAAGAATTGTTACAAGGGTTGCCTAAGACAAGGCATCTTCTTCCAAAACATTTTTTCAAAAATACACACACATACACACCATTTTCAAGCAATCGAAAATCAAGGCAAGTGATCTAAAAAACCAAGTAACTAAGAGCCCATGGATAACCATGGATGAAAAGGGTGCTAATACCTTCCCTTTTCATAATCTACCCCCCGAACCCACGAAATACCTCAAAAGGTTTTTGCTGTGCTTTTTTAACCTTTCCTTTAGGATAAAATAAAAAGTCGGTGGCGACTCTTGCTCAACCGAAACATTTGCGAAAACAAACGCAAAAACATAGTCAGTTCTCCCACCATATCACAGTGTGGTTGTCTTCGTCTTGAAGAGACGAAGCGAATGGCATAGGTCTGAGTTTCTGATTTTATAGTTTGAGAGACCTGCAATTCACGTTAGCAAGAGGTTGAAGATGACAAATGTGTCATCTTCCAACCAATGAAGGCGCGACACTTGTTTTTTTGAATTTCTGATTTAATAAGAGATCCAGTGTTTTATTCACTAATGACCATGATATGCACAGTGCGTCAGATCCCTTGGATTTGATTACTAAATTGTTTTGACTATCATCCATTGGTCCACATCTTTTTGATTTTTATTTTGTTTTCTGATTTTTTATATTTAATTGTTTTAAACTTCAAAAAATCATAGAAAATTCATTTTTAGTCCAAAAAATCTGAAAAAATTATGAAAAATATTTTTGATTATTCTCTTTCTGATTTTCATTTTTTCACAATGTTATTTTGTGTTTTGATATTTTTTATAAATTTTCACTTTATTTGATTTGTTTTAAATGTTTAAAAATACTTTTATACATTTTTAAATTCTGAAAAAAATTATGGAATGATCCAATAATATTGTGACAAATATTGGTGACCTCGTTTCTTTTTTATTTCCGACTTTGGTTTTTTTTATCATTTTTGGTTATTTTACTCATTTATTTTAATTAAAAAAATAGTTTCTGACTTTAAAAAATTACCAAAAATTTTATAAAAATATTTGAGTCCTTTTCTGATTTTTCTATGGTCTTACTTTTTATTTTTTGATTAATTTGGACATAGTTAATATTTTTCTCTTTTATTTCTATTTTAAAACTTTTTTTAAATGTGTATATTAAATGTTATATCATTTTGTGATTATTTTCTGGTTGATCTTGGGTTGGATTTTTGATTATGAACTTTGTTAACATCATTGGATCCATGGTGTTGAGTCTAACTCCATAAAAATAGATGAATGATTTTAATAATAGTTTAATTACAATTTAATTCAAATGTAGTTTGTATTCTTTCCCACCCCTCTTCATCTCATCCCTTTCTTATTGCACTAAGTGTTATTGGAGCATGATCTCTATATCATGTCTCAAAACAAATGGTGCATAGATTGCTATTGACCGACCTCAAAATAGGTGCGACTTCTATATAAGTTCACTTACGATTGCTTAACATGGTGCAAAAAATCATAAAAAAATATTTCTTTTCTCACCTCCACCATCTATTTTTCATACAACATTTTATAGCCAAAATATACAGATTTTTACAAAGAGGTTCCTGCGGAGTATCGTAGATGTTTAGGGTGCTAATACCTTCCCTTTACATAGCCAACCCCCTTACCTTGAATATTTCCCCCTCTTTTTGGGTTACTCGTTCTTTTCCCATTCCTTTGGAAACAATAAAGTCCGGTGGCAAGTTTTATTTTGATCTGTGTAATTCTAGTCAATCCAATGGCTTAGCCTTAAACATTTCTACCACTATAAATATGTCCAAAATAAAATAATAAAATCTCCAAAATCAAGAAATTTGGTGCCTGAGCTGACACGGGCCGTGTCAATGGACACGGGCACCCGTGTCAGGATCTGTCCATGACTTTTCTGCATTTTTCTTGTTCCAGCCAATCTGACACGGTCGTGTCACGTGACACGGGCGCCCGTGTTAGCCCCTGTCCATCTTTTTTTTGCTCGTGTATGCACCAGTAACATTGACACAGGCCGTTTCGTTTGACACGAGCACCCGTGTCATCCTCTGTCCCTGCATTTTATTATGTTTTTAACCCAACTAAGCTGACACGGGCCGTATCGTGTGACACAGGCACCCGTGTCAGCCTCTGTTCTGTCTTTTACTAGTTTTTCTCTTTGATCTGTCTTGTTATATCTTTTGAACGCAAAAGCAAATGATGTATGAACAACGATATCACTGATTGAGAAAGTTTACCTCTTGAAGTGGAAGCTTATACGTACATATGTTTTCAGGTGCAAAGTGGTGATTTATAGAGATCCTTTGAACCTTCTTGAAGTAGCTCCAACCTTCCTTTTATGCTGAAAATGGTTGAACCGCTCTAACCAAGTCAAGTTGCAAGAATGGCAATGGACAATACTTGAACCACTTCGATAATGGTTCAATCAATTGTGTAAACATCTGATTATGGATATATTTTCAAGTAAAGAGGCTTACAAAGTGAAGATTATGCAGCATGGCTAAGATTTTGGTTCCTTGTTCATCACAAATTTGCCTTGTAAATCAAGAATGAATGTCCAACTTCAGATCCTTGAATCTCCTAGCTCAAATATGATAAATCCATGCTCTTGGATGTTTTGGAAAGCTTGAAACACCCTCTATAACTTTCATGTTGGCCATTTTGACAAAATCATCTTTTAACTATGTGAAAAAATGCCAAGAAGTTGGGATAAAATCCTGACCAAAACTGCTGAAAATTTTTCTAAGTGTTTATTCAAAAATGCCATGACTTCATGAATTTAACTTAAAATCCAAGCATTTCTAGAAAAAGTATGTCCCTACAAAGTTTTAGATCTCATTGAGATCTACAATTTTCAGGTTGGAAGTTTTCCTTGAATCATCTTACATCATGGTGAAAAGTTGGCATGAAGAAATGAAATTATCATGTATAAAAAACACTTAGAAAAATTTCTAAGTCTTGAAGAGTTTGAATTTTCACATTGACTTTTGAATTTCTTGATTTCTTGATGATCAAGTTTCATATTTTTGAATGTCTTTATGAATTGTGATCTTTGAGACTTAATGTTGACCAAAAAGTCAAAGTTTGACTTTTGGTGCTACAGTTGACTTTTTCATCAGTACAGTTGATTTTTAGTCTCTTGGTCAATTGACTGACAAGACTTGATACTTGACATAAGCATTCTTGAAGGTCCATAATGATCCAAGAACGTCACTTGAAGTATTAGAAATCCAATTGTCCTTATGTAAATTCAAACCCTAATCTTGAGGTATCAGTGTTGAGGAGATGGCTTGACCTAGTCAATACTGGTGCAAGCTTGAGCTTTTGCAGATCTTTGTGAGAAATGTCTTGAGAAATGAGAGGGAAAATTTTGGGGTACAACATCATGCATATGTTTGTTCAATTTTAGTCATTGGACAACTTTGCATTCAAAACAAAAACAGAAAGTTTGCACTTCAAAGTATATTTGTATTGATATTTTGCCCATGAATAGGCATTTTTGTACAAAGAGACGGAGATCCTAGTAAGAGGAAATCATCGAAAGGAAAACAAAAAATTGAAAACAAAAACAAATAGCCATGTGGAAATTATCTCATTGCATTCCAACTCTATTATTGCCCCAATGTCTTTGAATGCCCCTTGTCGTTGACAGAAGTTGATTAGATTGATCTTGGACCATTTGAACTCGGAACTTGGTAATAAAGTTGATTGTGGTGATCCCACGGGACATAGTCATACGCTTTTAATCCTTAACTTTTGCCTAGACCGCCCTTTTGGGTTTTCAGCCCACCAGGATACCCATTTTTGCCCAAGTTGCCCTTTCGGGTTTTCAACTTGCCGAGTGTACAATCTTTTGCATATATCCCTATTTTTACCCAAACCTTTTGGTTTGTCGGGATGCCCTTATTTTTCCTAGGTGTGTCAACCTAGCGGGTATCTTATGTGTAGTATTTTTTAATTATGTCCGCGTTCACATGATGTGGAAAGTCTTCACCATCCATGGTAGTCAGCATCATGGCACCGCCAGAGAACACTCTCTTGACAATAAATGCCCTTCGTAGGTAGGATTCCATTTGCCCCTGGGGTCGCCTTGTGGCAGAATAATGTGCTTTATCACCAAGTCACCAGCTTGATATACTCGAGGCTTGATCTTTTTGTTGAAAGCCTTGATCATATGTTTTTGGTACGTCTGACCATGACAAACAACAGTCAATCGTTTTTCATCGATCAAGTTCAACTGATCCAATCTTGTCTGAATCCACTCGTCTTCGCCTAGGCCTGCCTCATTCATAATCCTCAGTGAGGGAACCTGAACTTCCACTGGCAGAACAACTTCCATGCCATAGACTAAATAAAATGGAGTTTCCCCAGTTTGTGTTCTAGCTGAAGTGCGGTAGCCATGAAGAGCAAAAGGTAACATCTCATTCCAGTCCTTGTAGGTCACTACCATCTTCTGCACAATCTTCTTAATGTTTTTGTTGGCCGCTTCCACTGCGCCATTCATTTTAGGTCTATAAGGAGAAGAATTGTGATGCTTGATCTTGAACTGAGTGAAAATTTCAGTAATCATAGCATTGTTGAGGTTAGTCCCATTGTCGGTGATGATCCTTTCGGGGATACCATAGCGGTATATGAGGTTGTGTTTGATGAATCTAGCTACCACATTCTTGGTGACTGAGGCAAATGAAGCGGCTTCGACCCATTTGGTGAAATAATCAATAGCGACCAGAATGAAGCGATGTCCATTGGAAGCAGTGGGCTTGATCTCTCCAATCATGTCAATGCCCCACATTGCAAATGGCCACGGAGTGCTCATGAAGTTCATAGGGATAGGAGGCACATGGACCTTGTCAGCATAGATTTGGCATTTGTGACAAGTTCTTGAATGTTGATGGAAATCAGTATCCATTATTAACTAATAGTAGCCAACTCTCAGGATCTTCTTGGCCATCGTATGTCTGCTAGAGTGAGTGCCAAAGAGACCATCGTGCATGTCTTCCATAATTTCCTCTGCCTCCTTCTTGCCCACACATCAGAGTAGAGTAGAGTCATGGTTACGCTTGTACAATATTCTGTTACTTAGGAAGAATTTGGCTGAAAATCTTCGTAAGAACTTTCTGTCATTGATGGATGCTCCTTCGGGATACTCTTGTTCTTCAAGGTATCTCTTCACCTCATGGTACCATGGATTTTCTGTGTCAATGTTAAGCTCACAGCAGTGTGCAGGTTCGTTGAATATCTCAATTGTAATCATAGGAGCTTCGTTGTCCCATCTGACCTTGAACATAGAAGACATGGTTGCCAATGCGTCAGCCAACTGATTTTCTTCCCTAGGGAAGTGTTCAAAGGTGGTCTCTTTGAAGTAGGGAATCAGGGATAGCATAAGTTCCTTGTAAGGGATGAGATTAGGGTGTTTAGTGTCCCAATCTCATTTTACTTGGCTAATCACTAGAGCGGAATCCCCAAACACATTCAAATGCTTGATCCTCAAATCGATGGCAGCCTTCAGACCCAAAATGCATGCTTCATACTCGGCCATATTATTTGTGCAATTGAAGCATAGTCTGGCAGTGAAAGGAGTGTGGAAACCTTCAAGGGATATGATCACAACACCAATTCTGTTACCCAAGGCGTTGAAAGCCCCGTCGAAGACCATAGTCCATCGAGATCCTTGTTCAGGTCCGTCATACGGTCCAGGTTTCACGCAGTCAGTCACTAGCATGATGTTCTCATCTGGGAAGTCAAAATTCATAGACTAATAATCCTCAACAGCTTGGTGGGCCAAATGATCTGCCAGTACGCTTCCTTTGCTGGCCTTTTATGTTGTGTACTGAATGTCGTACTCAGTCAAGATCATTTTCCATCTGGCTACCCATCTGGAAAGAGCAGGTTTCTCGAAGATGTACTTGATTGGGTCCATCTTAGAAATTAAAAGAGTGGTATGAGTCAACATATACTGTCTTAGCCAGCGAGCAGCCCATGCCAGAGCGCAATAAGTTTTCTCGAGCAGTGAATATCTGGTTTCACAGTCGGTAAACTTTTTGCTCAGGTAATAAATAGCATGCTCTTTTCGGACAAACTCGTCATGTTGGCCCAAAACACACCCCATAGAGTTCTCTATCACTGTCAAGTACATGATGAAGGGTCTTCCTTCAACTGGATGCATGAGAATAGGAGGTTCTTACAGATATTCTTTGATTTTGTCGAATGCATCTTGGCATTCATCATTCCATCTTACTACTTGATCTTTCTTCAAGAGTTTGAAGATTGGCTCACAAGTAGCAGTCAAGTGAGATATGAAGCGGGCGATGTAATTAATACGACCCAAGAATCCTCTAACTTACTTTTCAAAGTGGGGGACTGGCATTTCTTGGATGGTCTTCACCTCAGCAGGATCAACTTCAATGCCTTTACTAATGACACCAAAACCTAGAAGCTTTATTGATCGTACTCCGAATGTGCACTTGTTAGGGTCAACCTTAACTTGTACTTTTTCAACCTTTCGAATAGCTTGTACAGGTGATCGAGATGTTCCTCTTCAATTTGTGATATGGAAATCATATCTCCACATATACCTCTATTTCATGATGGATCATATCGTGAAACAAAGCTACCATATCCCTTTGATATGTTGCCCCTGCATTCTTCAATCCGAACGGCATGACCTTATAGCAAAAGGTGCCCCATTGTGTAATGAAAGTGGTCTTCTCCATGTCTTCGGGAGCCATCCTAATTTGATTATAGTCGGAGAAACCATCCATGAAAGAGAAGACTTTATGCTGAGCAGTGTTATCGACTAAGACATCAATATGAGGTAGAGGTAAGTTATCCTTGGGGCTTGCCATATTCAGATCCATATAGTCTACGCACATGCGAACTTTTCTGTATTTCTTCGGTACTGGCACCACATTTGCAACCCATTGGGGATAAGATGTCACAGCTAGGAACCCTGCGTCAAATTGTTTCATCACTTCAGCTTTTATCTTTTCAGACATGTCATGCCTCATGCGACGAACTTTTTGTTTGACAGGAGGACAATCTTCCTTTGTTGGTAGACGATGAACTACAATGTCGGTATCCAACCCTGGCATATTTTCATACAACCAAGCAAACACTTCCACATAGTCATGCAACATTTGAATCAACCTGCTCTTGACACTACTTTCCAAGTTAATGTCGATCTTAACCTCTTTCTTGTCTGTCCCAGTACCTGGATTGATGACTTCAACTGACTCTTCGTACAACTGAATAGCTTTTTCCTCTTGTAATAGAAGTCTGGCTAGTTCTCCTGGTATTTCACAATCTTCCCCGCCTTCATCTTCAGCTTGTTTAATTGGATATCGAAGTCATAGTCGGCAATAGTAGAGTCATTGGCAATGAGTTCCAGAGTGGATAAGGACCTGCAAGTGTGTGTGTGTGTGTGTGTGTGTGTGTGTGTGTGTGTGTGTGTGTGTGTGTGTGTGTGCATGTAAGATACATGGCTATTTTGAAAAATATATTTGAAGAAAAGAAAGACAATGAGCATAAATATTTGGAATGCGAAAGAGTCTAATGATTTGTATTGAATGATCATATGATAAGATGAACATAAATAAAACCCTTGACAAATGGACCAAAGTGCCCCGGGCCAGGCACATGGCATAGAAGTCATTGTTAAATATTACAGACAAAATGTTCTTGAATTAATAAGAAAGCAAAAAACAACTGATTACTCCTCAATGAAGGAGACGGGAACGAAGTCCTTTGCTTGCCAATTGTTGAGTTCCATTGTAGTAGGATACACCTAATCTTCAAATGCACATTCATCATCAGAATCACCTACAGCGTTGACTTTGTGGCTTCCAATACGGAGAGGGGGCTTCCCTGCACGAGTGCACCTCACTTCCTTTTGAGCCTTGAAGGTGAAACCCAAACCAAATTTGTCTGCTTTGAATGGGATCTCGAGGAGTTTCCCCCAAGTATCACAACTTCCTTCTTCAACTGCAGTATGAGCATCTTTGAATGAAACCATCTTCGACACGACCTTACCGGATTTCGATACATCAGAGGAACATTTGGTAGCAGCAACCATTGGTGACACAACTTTAAAAGCTTGACATGGGGTCTCTATAAATTCTCCATCCATCTCCACATATTTGAAAGAGTTTAGGTGGCTTACCATGAACTCCTCCTCACTACAAACAGTGACAATTCTTCCTTTGACCGGATACTTGAGCTTTTGATGAAGAGTTGAGGTTACTTCCCCAGCTCCATGGATCCAAGGGCAACCCAACAAACAGGAATAGGCAGGACAGATATCCATAATGTAGAAGGTAGAGTTTGAAAGTTTGTGAGCCTACCTTGATTGGGAGATCCACCTCTCCATGAACTATCATTTTTGACCCGTCAAAAGCCCTCACAACGATATCACTTGGTTTTAAAACTAAACCTTCACAATTCAAACGGTCTAACGCCCCATTGGGTAACACGTTTAAAGAAGAGCCAGTGTCGACCAGAACATGTGCTAGGGTGGTCCCCTTGCACTCGACAGAAACGTGCTGAGCTTTATTATGGTTCTTCCTAAGTAGTGTTAGATTCGCATCTGAGAACCCCAAACCATTATCGACCATCAAGCTTGCCACGCAATTTTCAAACTGGTCGGTTGTGGTCTTATGAGGGACATGAGCCTTCTTCAATAATTTGATTAACGCCCGAGTATGAGCATCGGAACAGAGTAGCAAAGACAACATAGAAATCTTGGAAGGGGTTTGCCCCAACTGCTCCACGATATTAAAATTGCTCCCTTTTATAATTTTTAAGATCTCATCCATTTCACGAGCAGAAGGTTCTCCATCAGCAATGTCCTTTACGGGTATCTCCGTTTCAACAGGCTCAACAACCTTCTCTTTCCCTCTTATATCAGTACTTGGCCTGGCAGCAGTGATGCGGACAGGTGCCTTTGTAACAACTGGTGGTGAGATGTTGGGTGAAAAGGTTCTCCCAGTTCGGGTTACCTTACTTGAGCCAATTAT
Organism: Vicia faba; assembly: GCA_948472305.1. Lineage (NCBI taxonomy): Eukaryota > Viridiplantae > Streptophyta > Magnoliopsida > Fabales > Fabaceae > Vicia > Vicia faba. Next base: position 1,297,553,285 of record OX451736.1, read on the forward strand.
GTTACCAACGTCATCAGCTTTGTCTTCTTCAATCCAGACGTCTTGTTTTATCCCATGATAAAACACCTCAGCACCATAGTTCCATGGCACTGCTTTGTTATAAGAGTAGGGAATTGGTACGGGATTGGTAATTATTAGAGGAGCAACGATTGGTTCATTTGAAATCCTGATAGGACCTTTGGAGGAAATCCTAATAGGTTTGTTTGAGATAGTTATGATGGAGAGATATTCACATTTATTAGTCAAACTTTTGGCAAGCGGAGTCTTCTCAAATAGGATCTTGTGGATATCCATTAGGAGTTGAATGCCTTCCTTCAGCCCTTCGCATCCATTGAGTTGTTTGGCATAGCAAACACAGTCCTTCACACAGCCAGGGAAGATCCCGGCTTTCAACATATTCTTTTTTATGATGTTCAGCGGAGTAGTCAAGTCTTCGATAGAGGAAACAAAAATTATATCTTCAACAACATTGACACCCTTGCCATGGTTTGGCATAGGCGTGGTGATTACATTCGGAGTCGGAGGAGGATCAAATTCAATGTTCTTGTTATTGATCAAGTCCTGAATTTTATTCTTCAGTGCCCAGCATTGGTCAGTCTCATGCCCGGGACTACTTGAGTGATATGCACATTTGGCGTTCGGATTATACTTTGGTGAAGAGGTGTCTGGATTGGCCGGAGGATCGTGCAATGTCACCAAATTAGCCTTTAATAAGTGTTATAAGGCTTGGGATAGTGACATGCCTATCCTCGTGAATTGTCTTCTCGGAGTCTCAAATTGTTGGTGATTGCCAGATGGTTTTTGAGCAGGAGTTGGATTGGAAATTCGGATGCAATAACAGACTGGAGGTCATCCTTCTTGGTACGAGCCCTTACCCCATACACAACATTGATTTTTTTCTTTGCGGCAAAAGGTTTCTTTATAGGATTGGAGGTGGAGGTGGATGCCATGGAAATCTTCCCACTTTTGATACCGCTTTCAACTCTTTCACCGGTTAAGATCAGCTCGGTGAAACTGGAAGAAGAACAGCCAACCAATAAGTTAAAGAATGGACCAGATAAGGTGCCCATAAACATGTCAATGTGCTCCCTATCAGTCAAAGGTGGTTGAACCCTACTGGTAAGGTCTCTCCACTTTTGTGCGTATTCTTTGAATCCTTCATTCTTCCCTATTGTCATGTCTGGCAACTGAACTCTTGTCGGCGCCCAAGTCGGCATTATACTGGTATTTATGGTAGAAAGAGGTGGCTAAGTCCTCCCATGTATTGATACGGGAACCATCCAACTGGTAAAACCACTCTAGTTGTGTTTCGCCCAAGCTTTCTTGAAAAAAGTGAACCCGAAGTTTCTTATCAGCGGTGTGCGGCTGTATCTTGTGCACATAAGATTACAGGTGAAGTTTTGGACATGAAACCCCATTGTACTTTGCAAAGACTGGTATCTTGAATTTGTGGGGAATGACAACCCCAGATATCAAACCCAAATCATCAAAATCTAGATCGGGGACGGCTTAAATCTCCATGGCCTTTAATCTGTCTTCTAGCTACTTGTACTTGACATCGATGGGAGGGTACTGCTCATCAAAATAATCATCATCATCAGATGCTCGATCATTAATACATCCAGCCTGGGTACTCCTAGCTTCTCCAATCTGATTCTCGTCTTCCTCGGATGAGTCTTCCACTACCGGGATCTGACGGACCGACTCTTTGAACCTTCTACCCATGTTGACTAGAGCTTTCCTCTTGGGTTCCTTTTTTGGCTGCCAACAATGCCATCATATCTTGTTGCCCCTTGGCTAGGTCCAGTAGAGTCTCTTGGAACTGAGAGTTTTGTGCTTGAAGTTCCTTCACTATTTTATCTAGATCCATCTTACTGAATTCAACAGCAGAAAGATAAGGAAACCTATCATGGAAAACCTGTTATGTTATGATGCATGGAAGATGTGTATGCAAATGATTTCAAGGATTTATGAAATTTAAATTTATATAAAAAAAGAATGAACAAATGTCAAATTTCATTAATTAGTTCAAAATGACTACAACATTCCTCTTGGGCTTACAAAATAAATCTCTAAGATAAAAAGACCGAACGCATCCTCTTCGGCACCAGGTAGGCGTCCATGCTTTGTTCTTCATGTAGCTGCTTTGTAAGCTCCAAGACTCTTTTCTCACTAGCATAGAATTGAGCTTCGAAGGTATCTCGTTCTTCCTTTATCTGAATCCAACCCTTTTGTAAGTCTTCAAGATAAGTAGGCATGTCGGGATAGAGGATAGTGTACGGGACATCTCCTTCAACCATAGGTTCCATGATAACTGGTAAGATGGAGGGATAAGGCATCACAAGTTTCTGAGCACGAGCTCGTACCCACCTAAGATAAGGTTCGAGTGGAATAGAATTCTTATGTCCCAGCGTCTTACTATCCACTTTGCTTATCAGCCTCCAAGCTCGTATAAACCTCGGACGGTAGCTTTGATCGTCTCTCTCATAGTCAAATACCACTCCTTGGATGAGCATCTCATGAGGACCATCTCTTTGGGAGTAACCAAACTGTCGCAAGGGTTATAAGTGATACCTCCATGAATGCCAAGCAAAGGGACATTAGGGAATTCCCCACAATGGTCGATGATAGTAACTGTTGTACCCCAAAATTTGCCCTCCCATATTCTTCAAGATTTGCCAAGTCAGAGCTTCAAAATCTCCCCAAGGGTTGCACAATTCAAGGACCTCCTAAACAGTCAAAATTAGGGTTTTGGTTCTGACAAAGAAAATGAAGTTTCCAAGGGTCCAATCAAGTCCCACATGCCTATAAACATGGTCAAGTATCCTCATACCAAGTTTCAAGACTTACAGCACAAAATTGCACAGTCAAAAACCCTAATTGCACTACAGTCAATTGTAGGGGCAAAATGGTCATTTGACAGTCAAAAGTCCAAATTTTTGGTCAACATCTCATTTTGAAGCCACAAATATCATTTTATCAATGCTTGATCATGATTCTCAAAGCTTGGCTCAAAAAGTCTCAAGATGCAAAAGTTTCCATATTTGGACAGTTGAAAAAGTTAACTGTAACTTGACCAAGGCATAACTTTCACATGGATTATCAGAAAAATTCCATCCAAAGCTCATCTTGAAGAGAAAGACATTTACTACAACTCCTCTTCACACTTCAAGTCCAAGAAATGCTCTCACAAAAAGTTATCAATTTCAACATTATAGGTCATTTTCAAAAGTCAACAAAAAGAGACTTTAAGTCAAAGGCCATAACTTGAGATTGGTAAATCAAAATGACATGGGACCAAAGGCATTGGTTAGAGGACTCAAAGACCTTTCCAAAATGTCCAAGAACATGAGCAAATCTTAAAAATTGAGCAAGCTATGCCTTGTGGAAGTTGGGAAATTTTTGGATATTTTGAAAAGTCAACATTGCTTCAAATGACCTAAAAATGCTAATGGGCCTCTTTTTCTTCCACAATTCATCATCCAAGGCATGGGCACGACCATTTGGCCAAAAGGGAAGTTTTTTATCATTTTTATTTTATTTATTTGAATTTTTAAATGCTAGAAATTCATTTAATTAATTAAAATATATGAAAAATACTAAAACTAGGTTTTCAAATCTTTTTGTGCAAGACAATCACTCATGATTCACTAAGGATTTCGTGCATACCAAAAAAGGAAAGAATTGGAGCAAATTGACATGATTCTTCATGAAGAAATATTGAAAAAGATCCTTAAGAATCAAATCTTGAAAATCATGAATGCAAAGGTTTTGATTTGGTTTCTTTGACCTAAAACCTTCACACATAAGTACTGATGCAAACCCTATTCAAAACAACCTCCCAGCTGCGCAAGAACCTGACCAACAAACTTGCAATTTTCTCAAAAAATTCCAATACTGAAAACTGTCTTCCAGGGCGATTCGAGCCAAAATAAGTATCTCATCACCTTCCTGAGATATCAAGAAACGTGTTTGGATCGTTTTCCACGTCCCTAACGCCCAGAATTGGTGAATAGAACTCAAGCTTTTTCACTTTTTTGCATAAATCGTATTTTGTCATTCATGGCATGATTTTAAATTCCAATACTTGTTTTGTGTTGCTCTAATGATTCTGAAGCTAACCCTACAATTTGATTGAGTTTTTATGAACTGTACACGGTTTCACCATTGATACAGGCTAGGGTTCTTTGAGTTCTAATTTGGGCGTTTATGAATGCTGTAAAATTGGAACCCCTTAATACCATGAATGGACTCAGCGTGCTTGGACGATTCTAAAGCAATCCTCGCGCTCAATTTATGAGCTACCGTGTGCTATTCGCTATTTTGGAAACAAGCATGTTTTGGGGGGGTTTAAAACCCCCGCTAACCTTCTTTTATTTTCAGGGAAAAACGAAACGAAGAAGAAGATGATGAAGTGTCCAGCAATAATTGGTTGATTTGAAATTTTGCGCGAAAAAGTCATTAACGATTTGTTTTATTTTATAATAATTGTTTGTCATATAATATACAAAACGCGCGTGTGGAGCAGTTGGCAAAGCGCATTACTGGTAATCCCTGGGACCTGGGTTCGAACCCCAGGTCCCCACCCCTTTCCATATTATTTTTCTATTAACGCTTCTGTGCAGTTTCAGTACTAGGGAACACTATACATCCATAACATCAAGCCATCCACGTGCCTACTGAGATGAATCAAAGGGCCATAATTGGAAGAACATGGTGGGCAGGAGTCAACGCATATGCGCGCTAGCCACAAAGTCAAATAGGGCCTTAAAACCTTGGGTCAGCAATGCTAACAGAACCTCCAAATGGGGACAGACCCCCCATGGTTTGAATTTTCATTCTTTTCTTTATTTTATTTATTTCAATTATTGTTTTTTTAATTAATTCCTTTAATTTAATATTTTCATAAAAAACATAAAAACAATATAAAATCAGAAAAAAAGACAAAAATAAGTATTTTTATTTAATGTTATTTTTTGTAAATAAATATCATTAATTGATTTTAGTTTTTAATTTAGGTTTAAATCTTAATATTTTTCTAATAAACTTAAAATTTGTAGAATTAGGTTTAATCAATTTTTATCCTTTTTCTTTTCTTTTTCACCATTATTAATAATTAAATATTATTTATAAATCAAATTGCATGTAAATAATTAGATTAATTTTAGGCTTAATTTTAATATGTTTTTCTTAATAAAATAAAAAAATTAGAATTAGGGTTCATTTCTCAATCTCATTTAATTCTCTTATTAAAAACCATAAATACAAAAAAAAAACTAAAAAAAAATAATTTATTTTTCCTTAATTGAATTAATTTGTAAATAATAATTTAATTTCATTAAAAAAGGGTCCAACGCCCTCGCTTTCAATTTCAATTCAATTCGCGCATTTTATTTTACTTCTTTTAAATATTTATGTACCTCTCCCAAAGCCTTGTACCCTCGGACATTTATCTCTCGCACTTTACTTTATTTCTTTATTTTCTGTCAAATCGGGTCCTGGTTTAATTTTGGCGATGTGGACCCGCGCCTTTGTAATAGTTTAGAACTTTTAAATTCTCGCAATTTTTAACTGCTAAATAAATGCATGCAAGAATGAATGGCCTAAAATAAAAACGAACGCATAGATCACTTTGACATGACAAGACAAAATAAATGAAAACGACACACAAATCACACACCACCCCTAGGGTACGCCTCACTGTTGCCTTGCCTTCGAAAGGTGATCGTCGAGTAGAGGATGTCTTAGTAAGTCCTCATGATCTGGGAACCTGGCATGAGGATAGCTTCTAAGGTGTCTTCCTATTTCTCCAGTGATCACCATGTCCCGAACCTTCGAATTGACCCGAACACCTCCAACGGTGGGGCTACCTACCTCTCAATGGTGGGATAGCACTACTTTAAAGGACACTTACACAGACGAAGTCCTTAGGGTAGGTAGACGACTCTAGATACTTGCTCTAATTTCAAAACAAAGCAAAAATACTTTTCACACCGACACCTTTTCAAAAAGCTTTCGAAAGCAATTTTTCAAACACTCTTGAGGACCGATACAAGAGTCGAACTGGAATTTTTAAACGAAACTTTTTCAAACCCACTCACCTTGAAAAGCAAACAAACATTTTGAAAACACAAATGAGCAAGTATCTAAGAGCCTGTGGATAACCATGGATATAAAGGGTGCTAACACCTTCCCTTTCTATAACCTACCTCCCGAACCGAGAGCAATCTCTTTAACGAATTTTTTTGTGCTTTTGTCCTTTCCATTTAGAGAAAATAAAAGACGGTGGCGACTCTTGCTTCCGCGACATTTCGCGAACCAGCGTTAAACAGTCAGTTCCAGATCCACCGATCACAGAACTGGCGACTCTGCTGGGGAGACTTTTAAAGTGAGGTGTACCTTAGGACTAAGATCATTTATGTTTTCAATTGTCTGAATTGTTTGCTTTATTATTGTGGGTACTGTCTTGGGAATTCTATAGATCCTAACCCGGATCTGGGGGATACCTTCTTAGAAAGTAGCAACAAGACTGTGAGGGAACTGTGCGGGGTATACCGACATGGTTGAAGTAGTCTGCTACGTTGATGTGGCACTTTGGTGTGTACTGGTAACCCTTGAGTTCAGTCAAGGAGAGTACGGGGCCTCCGCGTGGTGTCGTGAAGCATCAACAGACCTTAGGAACCTTAATTGAACTATCTTGGCCTCTTTAGGGTAGTGAGATAACTGACTTTGGTGCAGTCCGAGGTTGGTTGATACTCGATACTACACTCAATTGAGGGTTGCTTTCCTGGAATATTTCGGTCGCCAGTTCAGTGGCTAAGTCGAAACGATGAACAATGAAAGCAATCCCGTGATATTGGGACCCTTAGAACCCGGTTACTTCTGATAGGACAGATTGAGCCCACCAACTTCAAGAGGGTAATACCCTGACCCCATGCTGGCCTTAAACTCTAAGGGCTTTCTCTTGTGTGACTTGTGTGCCTTCGTACTTGACTACTTGTATGCTTTATCTGACGCATGAACTATTTGCAGGCTTTGTTTTAGTCCTTAATTGGGACCCATGACAGGGCTTACTAAGTTTCTTGCAGGTTTTGTTTATAGTCCTTAATTGGGACTCATAACAGAGTGTACTGAGTTTCTTGCAGGTTTTGTTTATAGTCCTTAATGGGGACTCATAACAGGGTTTACCCACATTACCCCATGCATACCATAACATCATACCATTGCATACATCCTAACCTATTTCAAGGATCTCAAGGGCTTGTGATGCAGGTCATGGTGAATCAAACGTCTAGCAAGGGGCAAAGAGGATTTATTTTCATCTAGCCAAGTTTGTCAGGGGCTATGACCCACTCGATATGGTGAGCTTTGACCCTTGAAGAGTGACTCTCAACAACAGGAAGTTCCTTCAATCAAGCTACCGGATCCAAATTCTAACAAATTTTCTTGTTTACCCTGTGAGATCCTTGAAAACATTGCATGCATATCATACATATCATTGCATTGCAGGTACCCTTTTGACAGGTTGCTTACCCTCTTCGTTGTTTATTTCAGCCGATCGTCATGAATCCTGAATCATCAACTGAGCAGTCCATCAAGGCCCTCCAGGCTCAGAATGCCCAGTTCCAAGAGCTGATCATGAATTTGGCCCAGGGGCAACAAGACCTGAAGACTCTGCTCTTGAAAAAGAAGAAGAAGAGGACTGTGTGGTTCAACCCTAGACGCAAACCTGGGAATGGCACCCAAAATGAAGCTGAGAGGACAACTCCATCTATTGGGGAAGGCAATCATCAGGAGGAAAGGGTTCCCAGTCCAGTGGTCTCCGACAATGAGACAGATTTCAACGACGAACAATACCCTCCTGCTGAGGACAAGTATAAACAGTTGGAAGACCGCCTGAATGCAATGGAAATTCAACAAGTGCCTGGTTTGGATTTCGGAGACTTGGGTCTAACTTCTGGTGTGGTGATCCCACACAAATTCAAAGCACCCTCTTTTGCTAAGTACGACGGGGCATCCTGTCCCAGGCTGCATCTCAGGTCTTATGTGCGGAAGATTCAACCGTATACTGTGGACAAGAACTTGTGGATCCACTTCTTCCAGGAAAGTCTTTCAGGGACTCATCTCGAATGGTTCTATCAGCTAGATGGAACCAAGGTTCGTAACTGGGAGGAGTTGGCTACTGCTTTTTGCAAGCAGTATCAGTACAATGCCGACCTCGCTCCTACGCGTACCCAACTCCAGGGTATGTCGCTAGGATCGGGAGAAGGTTTTAAAGAGTATGCGCAGAAATGGAGAGACCTGGCAGGTAGGGTACAACCACCGCTGACTGACCGTGAACTTGTGGACATGTTCTTGGGGACCCTGTCTGGTCCATTCTACAACCACCTGATTGGGAATTCGTCTGCTGGATTCACAGGTCTTATCTTGACTGGAGAGCGAATAGAAGCTGGCATCAGGTCTGGGAAGATTCAAGAGGTTGTACCTTCTGATAAAAAGCCTCATCATGGAAAGAAAGAGTCCAATGCTGTGCACGGTAAAAAGAGCCGTCATGAGGTAGGGGCAACCCAGATCTCCAATCCTAGACCCGCTCAACAAGGACAGGGGCAGCAGCGCAAGGAGGTCGCACCCAAACGACAGTTCACCAAGATCAACATGTCGTTGGATCAAGCACTACAACAAATGTTGAAGGCAGGGCTGATCACCTTAAGGGCTCCTCTTCGAAATCCGAACACTTCTGCTCCGAACTACCATCCTAACGATAGGTGTGCATATCATTCTGATAGCCCGGGGCATACTACGGACAACTGCTGGCCTCTCAAGAACAAGATTCAAGATATGATCGACGCCGGAGAGATTCAGTTTGAAGTGCCTGAGACTCCGAACATAATCACTGCTTTGTTGCCCAATCATTGAAGACCTTTTGTTTATTTGAATTTCCGAGTTGTATTTTTCTTTGTTTATACAAACAATTAATGTCATAGCAAACTCTTTTATTCTATCAATGCATCGCATATGTCTGTTTTGGGAATTAATACAATTGTTTTCATTATATTCAAAATTCTTTTCATTTTTCTATGATGGTCAACTCTCAGTTAATAATTCTAAGCCTCTTGAGGGAGGATGACGAAAATGATACCATAATCTACAGTATGCTTTTGAACAGACCCCGCTGATGAGGTACAGGCATTGTTTCAATCCCTAAACACTGGAGTTATAAGGAAGATAATCCCTCGTCAACCCCTCTGAGCCAAAGAAGTAGGAGTTTTCTTTTCGAAATTTAAAACCCTTAATCATAACCTGGGGCAGGGTAGTCTCTGAGTTGATCCAAGTGCATAACGAATGGCACCAAAGAGGTCCTTACAAAATAAAGAAAGACAGTGATGGTTCCGAATAATCAAAAAAAGAAAGGCAGTCATTATCTTTCAAAATAAAAACCCATTAAGTCAAAACCTATGAAGGAGACTTACAAAACTGGGGCATCCCGCTGACTGTAATCACAAAAGAAACAGTTCAGGCAAAAAATAGGGATAGCAAAATCAAAAAGAAAGAGGTCTTACAAACCTTCAACAAAAAAAGGAATGACTGCCTATTCAAAATAAGTTATCAACATCCAAATCATCACCGGAAAATCAGAACAAAGACTCAAACAAGGTCTAACGTATGATCAACTGAGTTTAGGTTTGGAGAACATCACGAAGAGTGGGTGGGTACAAATAATTTGAGCCTTTATCCTTTGTTTCTTAAACCGTGAACCAGGCCACGTTATAACCCTTAAAAGTCCTAGCTGAAGCATGGGTTAGTTCGAAAGCATACTGTTACGAAAGGTATCCTGACTCCTGAAGGCTCGCTGTAAAATCTTGAGTTGACATCACATTGTTTTACGACAAAATGCATTTTCAAAATCTTCAAGACAGACATAAGCTTTGCATTTTTGATATAACATTGTTTGCATATGAATATTTGTTTGAACAGCAGGGAAATTCGCACGATGAATACCTAGTGAACAAAAGCACTTCCAATCAAGGGGCAGGTATGACTATTGTCCATCATCTGGGGCAGTTAAGTCAAGATTCGGAGAATCTTTCAAAGGCCAAGTAGCCTGGGGCAAATCTCCGTCTGAGTCACTTGGGGCATTCCAACAACGAATCTTGCCTAATCAAACATCTTATGGTGGCATGACAAAACACTTCTAACAGGGGCAACTCCCTAACATTCTGAGAACATGGACATAGTCGAAAAAATACTACGCACGATCAAAGACCCGCTAGGTTGACGTACCTAGGCAAAAATAAGGGCTTCCCGGCGAACCAAAAAGGTTCGGGCAAAAATAAGGGATGAAATGAAAAGAAATCTGTACACCTGGCAAGTCGAAAACCTGAAAAGGCGGCTTGGGCAAAAATGGGTATCCCGGTGGACTGAAAACCCGAAAGGGCGGTCCAGGAAAAAGTTAGGGATCAAAGCGTACGACTATGTCCTGTCATCTTGTCACCTGCCTACCTGAAGAAGGTTTGACCCTCAATAATTATCAGCATCCCACATGTGCCTCCCCCATAGAAACAGGGGCAATAATGGGTGGTCTAAGCAATCTGATTATTCTGTCCTTCAAGGTGTCAAGGTAGGTTCCGTTGAAGAACCTAACCAGTACAGTTCAATACTTCCCCAGGAGAATCTAATCCAGTTGCCCCAAGAAAGTTGGAATCCATCTCTCCAAGCAGTAAGCTTATCCCCAATAGATTCTGGAAGCTTATCCTCGCAGAGCACGAACGCGTCTCCCGGCTTTATTTAAAGAGTTATTTCCTTACCAGGATATAACTGGGTTATCCTCAGCCAAAATCCACGGAAATAGCGTCCTCGACGGAGTCTTCTTATCCCCAGCGAAGTCTATTAACACTTCCAACACAACAATGGTATCCCCAGCAAGTTATTATCAACAACTCAACAAAGTACCTCTCTCCCCACAGAGTATTGCTTCCCAGCAAGATCACTAGAGTACTTTTCTCCCCGCAGAGTAATCCATTCGCCAAGTTTATTCCCCAACGGAGTTATCTTCTCCTACCGGTATTCTTGCAACTATCATCCCCAGCGGAAGCAAAATCTATTCTTCAACACCAGCCCAGGAGTTAACTTCCTGGCACCCGTCAAAGATTTATTTTCTTAGACAAAACAAATACATTCATGAACATTACATCTTCATACATTATAGCATGCATATGCATCATACTACACGAATCTCATCAATTTTGAGTACATCCTGATATCATGCAGTTCATGCATCATGATCTTGCATACAACTGATGCTTTACCTTTTCAGGAAAGGTCGATACAAAGATTATTTAGTATCAACTATCGCAACTCTTTCTAGATATAGTTCAGATGTGAACCAGATATGGCGACGTTCTGATACTGCTTCCAGATTTCCTTCTAGATATAGTTCAGATGTGAACCAGATATGGCGACGTTCTGATACGGCTTCCAGATTTCCTTCTAGATATAGTTCAGATGTGAACCAGATATGGCGACGTTTTGATACTTCTTCCAGATTTCCTTCCAGATATGGTTCAGATGTGAACCAGATATGGCGACATTCTGACACTTATTCCAGACCCCCTCGGATAACTTAGAGATGCTCCAGACACGGAAGTTGTTCTATTATTTATTCAGAGATCACCTTTCTAGAGATGGTTCAGATGTGACCCGGATATGGCTATCTTCTGATACTTGTCCCAAGATTCTCTCAATGATTACTGTTGAGGTTGAAGTCGTCCAAGATTCTCTCAATGATTACTGTTGAGGTTGAAGTCGCCCAAGATTCTCTCAATGATTACTGTTGAGGTTGAAGTCGTCCAAGATTCTCTCAATGATATTGTTGAGGTTGAAGTCACCTGTGATTCTCTCAGCGTTACTGTTGAGGTTGAAATCGTCCCCAGATTATCTCAGCGTTCCTGTTGAGGTAGTAATCGTCCAAGGTTCTCTCACCGTTCCTGTTGAGGTAGTAACCATCCCTGGTTCATTCATCACCTTTTGAAGATCCAGATCCAGCTCCTGTAACCAGTCAGGACACATCTATACAAAGAATCTGAAGACCAGCTCCGGTAACAGGCCAGGTAATCATTTTCTTTTGCAGGTATGCAAGTTCTCGCTAAGGAATCTCTTATGCGATCAACATCCAGATGGCATCTATAAGCCCATCCACCTCCCATCATCTCTTAGCATGGCATCTATAAGCCCATCATCCTATCCATCAATCTCCAAATGGCATCTATAAGCCCATTCCACCATCACACTGCTACTATGTGAGCGCAAATTTCTGGGCACTCTAGTGTTCAATCATCTTCCACCTTCGGATTACGAAAGGCACGTCAGCCAATCTGCATCCTCAGGTCTAAGAAGATTGAACAGGGCCAACTGTTGTACCCCAAAATTTGCCCTCCCATATTCTTCAAGATTTGCCAAGTCAGAGCTTCAAAATCTCCCCAAGGGTTGCACAATTCAAGGACCTCCTAAACAGTCAAAATTAGGGTTTTGGTTCTGACAAAGAAAATGAAGTTTCCAAGGGTCCAATCAAGTCCCACATGCCTATAAACATGGTCAAGTATCCTCATACCAAGTTTCAAGACTTACAGCACAAAATTGCACAGTCAAAAACCCTAATTGCACTACAGTCAACTGTAGGGGCAAAATGGTCATTTGACAGTCAAAAGTCCAAATTTTTGGTCAACATCTCATTTTGAAGCCACAAACATCATTTGATCAATGCTTGATCATGATTCTCAAAGCTTGGCTCAAAAAGTCTCAAGATGCAAAAGTTTCCATATTTGGACAGTTGAAAATGTCAACTGTAACTTGACCAAGGCATAACTTTCACATGGATTATCAGAAAAATTCCATCCAAAGCTCATATTGAAGAGAAAGACATTTCCTACAACTCCTCTTCACACTTAAAGTCCAAGAAATGCTCTCACAAAAAGTTATCAATTTCAACATTATAGGTCATTTTCAAAAGTCAACAAAAAGAGACTTTAAGTCAAAGGCCATAACTTGAGATTGGTAAATCAAAATGACATGGGACCAAAGGCATTGGTTAGAGGACTCAAAGAAATTTCCAAAATGTCCAAGAACATGAGCAAAGCTTAAAAATTGAGCAAGCTATGCCTTGTGGAAGTTGGGAAATTTTTGGATATTTTGAAAAGTCAACATTGCTTCAAATGACCTAAAAATGCTAATGGGCCTCTTTTTCTTCCACAATTCATCATACAAGGCATGGGCACGACCATTTGGCCCAAAGGGAAGTTTTTTATCATTTTTATTTTATTTATTTGAATTTTTAAATGCTAGAAATTCATTTAATTAATTAAAATATATGAAAAATACTAAAACTAGGTTTTCAAATCTTTTTGTGCAAGACAATCAATCATGATTCACTAAGGATTTCGTGCATACCAAAAAAGGAAAGAATTGGAGCAAATTGACATGATTCTTCATGAAGAAATATTGAAAAAGATCCTTAAGAATCAAATCTTGAAAATCATGAATGCAAAGGTTTTGATTTGGTTTCTTTGACCTAAAACCTTCACACATAAGTACTGATGCAAACCCTATTCAAAACAACCTCCCAGCTGCGCAAGAACCTGACCAACAAACTTGCAATTTTCTCAAAAAATTCCAATACTGAAAACTGTCTTCCAGGGCGATTCGAGCCAAAATAAGTATCTCATCACCTTCCTGAGACATCAAGAAACGTGTTTGGATCGTTTTCCACGTCCCTAACGCCCAGAATTGGTGAATAGAACTCAAGCTTTTTCACTTTTTTGCATAAATCGTATTTTGTCATTCATGGCATGATTTTAAATTCCAATACTTATTTTGTGTTGCTCTCATGATTCTGAAGCTAACCCTACAATTTGATTGAGTTTTTATGAACTGTACACGGTTTCACCATTGATACAGGCTAGGGTTCTTTGAGTTCTAATTTGGGCGTTTATGAATGCTGTAAAATTGGAACCCCTTAATACCATGAATGGACTCAGCGTGCTTGGACGATTCTAAAGCAATCCTCGCGCTCAATTTATGAGCTACCATGTGCTATTCGCTATTTTGGAAACAAGCATGTTTTGGGGGGGTTTAAAACCCCCGCTAACCTTCTTTTATTTTCAGGGAAAAACGAAACGAAGAAGAAGATGATGAAGTGTCCAGCAATAATTGGTTGATTTGAAATTTCGCGCGAAAAAGTCACTAACGATTTATTTTATTTTATAATAATTGTTTGTCATATAATATATAAAACGCGCGTGTGGAGCAGTTGGCAAAGCGCATTACTGGTAATCCCTGGGACCTGGGTTCGAACCCCAGGTCCCCACCCCTTTCCATATTATTTTTCTATTAACGCTTATGTGCAGTTTCAGTACTAGGGAACACCATACATCCATAACATCAAGCCATCCACGTGCCTACTGAGATGAATCAAAGGGCCATAATTGGAAGAACATGGTGGGCAGGAGTCAACGCATATGCACGCTAGCCACAAAGTCAAATAGGGCCTTAAAACCTTGGGCCAGCAATGCTAACAGAACCTCCAAATGGGGACAGACCCCCCATGGTTTGAATTTTCATTCTTTTCTTTATTTTATTTATTTCAATTATTGTTTTTTTTAATTAATTCCTTTAATTTAATATTTTCATAAAAAACATAAAAACAATATAAAATCAGAAAAAAGACAAAAATAAGTATTTTTATTTAATGTTATTTTTTGTAAATAAATATCATTAATTGATTTTAGTTTTTAATTTAGGTTTAAATCTTAATATTTTTCTAATAAACTTAAAATTTGTAGAATTAGGTTTAATCAATTTTTATCCTTTTTCTTTTCTTTTTCACCATTATTAATAATTAAATATTATTTATAAATCAAATTGCATGTAAATAATTAGATTAATTTTAGGCTTAATTTTAATATGTTTTTCTTAATAAAATAAAAAAATTAGAATTAGGGTTCATTTCTCAATCTCATTTAATTCTCTTATTAAAAACCATAAATACAAAAAAAAAAACTAAAAAAAAATAATTTCTTTTTCCTTAATTGAATTAATTTGTAAATAATAATTTAATTTCATTAAAAAAGGGTCTAACGCCCTCGCTTTCAATTTCAATTCAATTCGCGCATTTTATTTTACTTCTTTTAAATATTTATGTACCTCTCCCAAAGTCTTGTACCCTCGGACATTTATCTCTCGCACTTTACTTTATTTCTTTATTTTCTGTCAAATCGGGTCCTGGTTTAATTTTGGCGATGTGGACCCGCGCCTTTGTAATAGTTTAGAACTTTTAAATTCTCGCAATTTTTAACTGCTAAATAAATGAATGCAAGAATGAATGGCCTAAAATAAAAACGAACGCATAGATTACTTTGACATGACAAGACAAAATAAATGAAAACGACACACAAATCACACACCACCCCTAGGGTACGCCTCACTGTTGCCTTGCCTTCGAAAGGTGATCGTCGAGTAGAGGATGTCTTAGTAAGTCCTCATGATCCGGGAACCTGGCATGAGGGTAGCTTCTAAGGTGTCTTCCTATTGCTCCAGTGATCACCATGTCCCGAACCTTCGAATTGACCCGAACACCTCCAACGGTGGTGCTACCTACCTCTCAATGGTGGGATGGCACTACTTTAAAGGACACTTACACAGACGAATTCCTTAGGGTAGGTAGACGACTCTAGATACTTGCTCTAATTTCAAAACAAAGCAAAAATACTTTTCACACCGACACCTTTTCAAAAAGCTTTCGAAAGCAATTTTTCAAACACTCTTGAGGACCGATACAAGAGTCGAACTGGAATTTTTAAACGAAACTTTTTCAAACCCACTCACCTTGAAAATCAAACAAACATTTTGAAAACACAAATGAGCAAGTATCTAAGAGCCCATGGATAACCATGGATAGAAAGGGTGCTAACACCTTCCCTTTCTATAACCTACCTCCTGAACCGAGAGCAATCTCTTTAAGGAATTTTTTTGTGCTTTTGTCCTTTCCATTTGGAGAAAATAAAAGACGGTGGCGACTCTTGCTTCCGCGATATTTCGCGAACCAGCGTTAAACAGTCAGTTCCAGATCCACCGATCACAGTAACATTCTCCAAGGATCGAGAACACCAATGAACATTTGAATGTCTGAGCGTCATCAACCTATGGGACCACCTCAAACCTTGTTCGTTCTTCAATACGGACTTGGGAAGATGCGAAATAAACCATCTAGCCAAGAGAGGAGTGAAACACATGAGGATCCCTCTCTTCCTCATAGTGAAAGAGTGAAAAGAATGTAGGATATCTCCCAACAAAGTACGCATCGGGTTGCGAGACATGAATATTTTGACAACATTTACATCTATAGGTTGGTCAGGGTTTGGAAACAATACCATCCCATAGATGAGAAGGGCCAAGATTTCTTCAAAATATTGTAATTCCAAAGAGTTCCAATAATCTTGAGCTTTCTGAAACAAGAATTTGGCTAAGAATCCTTTGACGCCACTCCTTGTTTCCCAATTAGTCGTGACATCAGATTGTTACAAGTGTAGTGTTCGGGAAACCTCTTCAGGTTTTGGATCTCTTTTTGTACCGTTGAAGGGTAGTTGATTGAGAATGGGAATCCTCAAGAGTTGGGAGAATTCTTTCATAGTAGGTACTAGCTGATAATCAGGAAAAGTGAAGCAATGGTGTAAAGGATCAAAGAACTGGAAAAGCACCTTCATCATATTCTCATCAGTGCTTGAGGTAACCAAGTTTAGGAGGCGACCATGTCTTTCGGTGAATGAAGAATTCTCAGGGACCCTTGATGCTAACTCTTTGAGTTGAGAAGGAATCCTTACGAGATTGACTTGGATAGTATTCTTGCGGATAGAAGCCATGTACTACAAAATAGAACAAAGATAAATCCCAATAATCCTTGAAATGGTTAGTGAGAATGAGTATGATGTTATGATGTTTATGATGTTATGTACAAATAAGCATATACAAACAAGGCAAATAAGTCCTTAGGTTTAGGCTTGCATGGAGTCTTATAGGTAAGTACCCTCTGGAAGTTTAGTTGGCTTAAAACTGTCCTAGAAATAGTAACCTGGTTCTAAGGGATCTCAATATCACTGATTTTTCTTTTCGGGCATTGTTTCAGCATAAGCCTCTTTCACGGAGACCGAAATGTCCCGATAAGTCTAATCTCAATGAGTGTAGTATCGAGTATCAACCAACTTCGGACTGCATTAAAGTCGGCTATCTCACTACTTCCTAAAGGCCAAGTTGGTTAAGTAAAGATTCTAAAGTCAGTTAGTGCTTCATGACACCACACAACGGCCCCGTATTCTCCTTGACTAATCAAGGGCTACCGGTACCCACAAATGTGTCACACTAACATAGCTATTTCTTATACCATGTCGGTATACCCCGCACAGTTTCCACAATATATTTCTACTTACCTATAAGGTATCCCAAATCCGGGTAGAGGCTTAGAACAAGCCCAAACAAGGAACCAAAATGTAAAGCAAACAAATCAAACAATGAAAGCAAGTAAAGGTGATCTATCCTTAAGGTAACCCCACTTTTAAGTTAATTTAATCTTCACCAAGATAACTCCCCAGCAGAGTCGCCAGTTCTGTAATACGGTGGGAGAACTGCCTTGGAATATTTTGCATTTGATTGCAAATGTTGCGGTTAGCAAGAGTTGCCACTGACTTTTATTTTATCCAAACGGAAAGGTGGAAAAGAACAGGAAAGACCTTTGAGATTATTTCTTGAGTTCGGTGGGTAGATTATGAAAAGGGAAGGTATTAGCACCATTTTCTTCCATAGTTATCTATGGGCTCTTAGTTGCTTGCTAGATCACTTGCTTTTGTTTGAAAATGTGCTTTGTGGTGATTTTGAAAGTATTTTGAAAAGGCGTCTTCGTTTAGGTAAACTTTGTAATAGTTCTCATTCGTAAGAACGTATACAAAGTGTTAGACTTTTTGAAAGTATTTCATGTTTTGAAAGTTTGTTTTTTGAAAGTGTTTGGTGTTTGTTTTGAAAATGAGCAAGGATGTTTGATTTGAAAGTGAGCAAGCAACTAGGAATAATCTACCTACTCAAAAGTCTTTTGTTCATTTCTTCCTTTCCTTTGATATTGCTATCTTACCATTGATTGGTAAGAAGCCTTACCTTTGGATGTAAAGGGACGGGCGTGGGTCATCGTATAGTCATGATAGCAATGTTGTGAGATATCTTAGCATTTCTCTTTGAGGGACTAAGATCATTTTGAAAGATAATATTTGTAGCGTCATTGAGGGACTATGATCTTGTATTTTTTATTTGTTTTTTACTAAGATATCCCACATGCATAACATGACCATTTTTGTAAGGAAACAAGTGGAATTACCCTAAGGATGCAAGTGTGCAAGTGTGTTTGATTTACATGCATTATTTATCTTGAATTAGGGTTTACTAATTGTTGATTTTAGTCTTTCTATACAAACCCTAATTACTAACATTTATATAAAAGTGATAAATTGCGGAAAGTAAAATTACTACGCTATTACATCATTAGGGGAGGGGGTGCACAAATTTACAAATGGGGATTGCAAGAAAATTAAACCTAATTATCTATTACAACCATATTGGATAATGTACAAGAATTGAAAATATAATGTTCAATAAGATAAAAGGAAAAGAAATGATTTTTGTTTGGATTTTGTGAAAGGATTTAGTTTTGACCTAATTAAGAAAAATGATTAATTAAAATTAAATAAAATTAAACCTAAACTAATTAAAAAAGAAATTAAGTTAGAAGGAATTTTTAGGGTTTTTTATGAAAAGGTTTTAAGTTTAATAAAAACAATATGGAAATTAATTAATTAAAAGAAACCTAAAATTCTAAGTTAATTTTAATTTAAAAGAAAATAAAATAAACTTGAGTCTAATTATTATTTAAATTTAAAAATAAAAGAAATTAAATTTGTTAAGAAAATGTTTTTTGGGTCTTTTTATCTTTAAAAGAAATAAAATAAAAGTATTTTAAATATGTAAATAAACAAAATAAAATATTTTTGGATTTTTGATTAATAATAATATTATTAATAATGATAAAAATGACAAAGAAAAATAAAAATGAAATAAAATAAGAAAAAGAAAATAAATTAAAATGAAATGATAAAAAAATATTTGGGCCAAGTGTGTCAAAGCAGACAAGGGGTTAGGAGTCAACAAAAATGATAAGGCCCGCCATTGGAAGCCCATGCGCTAGTTGTTTGGAACAAAACAAAGAAAATGTGAAAAAAAATAATGAAAAGTGGCAGCGTTGGGGCTTGAACCCACGCTCTAGACATGAAACGCGCGCTGTCTTGCCACTTAGGTGGCTATACATCCGTTAACATAAGCAAAACAAAAAAATACATAACATAAACCCAGCCCTGAAAATGACTTCATCTTCAACCTCCAGCCATGGTTCCTGTAACTTGCACATTTCTCAACAAAAATGAAAGATGCAAACATGAAAGTTGCTCCATTTTTCCATACGAATCCAACCATATAAATGTCATAAGCTATAAATCAAAGATGAATGGGAATTTCTAAAAGTACCAAATTCTGACCTAACTTTTTTCAGAGATTCAAACCTAAAATTCTCTAAGCTCAATCAATATAAATGAAATCTATGGACATGTATAGTTTCAGGGCAACGATATCTACATTTTATCTTCACAAATGCAAGCTTAACAATGCCTAAATGAAAATATAGAAATTCAGAAAAGATACCTCAAAACTGGAAATCGTGAAATGCAAATGAGCTTGATTCAAGGTGTTGTAATGATCAGGTTAGCTTCCTCAATCTCCCAGGAAGCTAATGCAATGATTAGCTTGAGCAATGGATGGTTGGAATGGCCTAGAGAAGTCCAGTTGCAGAGCTCTGTTTTTGAGTTTGGAAGATGATGAAGATGAAGTTACATTTATGAAACAGGGATGGAGATGGACTATATTTGATGTATAGAAGCTTTTTGATTGATTAGGAATAAAAACGCACGGGGGAAATGTGAGTTTTGGTTTCAAAGTCAGAATGTGCACATAAATGGAGTTTTGATGCAAGTTCTGATTTAAGGGAGTTTGGGAGAGTTCCAGGGTGTTTTTTCTCGTGTCTTAGATCACAAATAGTATCTCTACTTATAAGCAAATGGTTTTGTGGCTTGTAGTTGATCAGAATTCAAAATCAAATGTTTAAGCTCGACATGTGATTTTCTTGAAAAATCAAGTTTCAATGCTTTGTACTTGCTACTGTAGAGTGGTTATACTTTAAACAAACTTGCTTCTGACTTTGTAGATCGAGTGTGATCAGAGGGAACAAGTGAGAGGCTCAAGAATTGACTTTGTGCATAAAGCTTGCTTTTCAAGAATGGCAATGTTAACTTTCTTCCCAAAATGGCAAATTGACTTGGACAATGCTTAAACCACTTGGATCATAGCTCAAAAGTTTGTATAATCCATTAGTTATGGATAGATACACAAGTTAGAATACTTGAAAAGCAATATTATGCAGCCTAACATTGAGATTGGATTATGTGTTCATCAAGAAATGGCTTGTAATACAAGAATGAAACCCTAACTTCATGGCTTTGATTCTCTTAGCTCAAGTATGATCTCAATGAGTTCTTGGACATTTTGAAAATCTTGTAACATCCCTTACAACCTTCATGTTGTAAATTTTTTAAAATTAAATTTGTAACTAGGTAAAAAATTTCCATGAAGTTAGGTCAAAATTCTGCCTAAACTAGGGCAAAATTTCACTGTGTCTTCAAGTTTCATGAGCGTGTCTTCAAAAATTCATAAATTGAAATCCAAGAATTTCTTGGAAAAGTTATAACCTACAATATTTTAGATATAATTGAGATATACAACTTTCATGTTGTAATTTTCCTTTGAATCATCTTGCATCATGGTGGAAATTTGGCTCAAAGTTATGAAAAAAACATGAATTTTCAACACTTAGAAAAATTCCAAGTCTTGGAAATTTTGACTTTTCAAGGATGAATTTGAATTTTTGATTTCCTGATGAACAAGTTTAATATTTTGACATGTCTTGATGAATTTTAATCTTTGAAACTTGATTTTGATCAAAAAGTCAAAGTTTGACTTCTCGGTGTACAGTTGACTTTTCATCAGTTGACTGAAATTCAACTATCAATCAATTGATCTTGAGAAATGTTTTGAGCCATGAAATTAGGTCAAAATTATGAATTTTAATCCTTGAGATCATGCCTTGAACCAATAAGTCATTTGCTAGGTCAAAAATCAAAATTGCACCTTCTCAATCAAAACCCTAATTTAGACCATTTTGCCCTTTTAATGATCTGATCAAATTTCTTAAGGAATTGTGATCCAAACTTGATCAATTGACATATATGAGTTCATAATGTTGATATGGACCAAAAATTATGAAGTTTGACTGTAAATTGACCACAGTTGACTTTTTCCTCAATATAGTTGATTTTAGGTCAACTGATCAATTGATTGAGCAAAAATGTGATCCAAGACTTGAAACTTAACATGAGCAATCTTGAGGGTTCAAAATGATCCATGAAATTCATATGGGGCATTAAAAGTCCATTTGTCCTTGTGCAAACTCAAACCCTAATTTGAGTCATCAGTGCTTAAGGAGGTGTCTTGAGGTGATCAAACCTTGTGCAGTCTTGAATCAATGGAGATCTTGTGAGAGATTTCTTGAGAAATGAGAGGGAAAATTTTGGGGAACAACACCAGGCATAACTTTCACATACATCATCCATTTTTTCCCCAACCAAAGCTAATTTTGAAGAGAATCCAATTCCCTACAACTTATCTTTTGCCCTCAAGTCCAAGAAATGCACCATTTGAAAGATGCAAGCTCATACATTACAGGTCATTTTCAGAAAGCCAACAAAAAACACTTTTTTTCAAGACCATGTACATCAAGATAAAGTCTTCAAATGCAAAATTGATCAAAAGAGGGATTAAAGTAAACATCTTGTATTTCCAAAAAATCTAAGATCATCATCATGAGATAAAAGTTATGCAGGTTATGGCTTGCCCAAGTTCGTAAAATTTGGAAAGTTTCAAGAATTGTGAATTGAAAAAAACTTAAACTTTTAGGCCAATGGCTTAATTTCTTGGACTTCAAATATCTTCCTAAACTTATAGAGGACCTTTAATCTCATTTTTGCATGGCCTTACAATTTCTACTAATTTTTTCCATATTTATTTTTATTTATTTCAAATAAATATAAAATAAATTGTGCAAAATAAATAGAAGTGGGCTTTGGTCTTTGGGCTAGTGTTTTGGTCTGCCTAGAAGCCCAAGATTTTGTGCAAGCTTTGTCCAGGTTCATCCAAATTTGAAAATGGCATGAAATCATCAAAAAAGGCATTTTTTCAAATCATGCACATATAGATCATTCACATACCTTGCACTAACCTGGAGCGCCCTAAAAATCGTTCAGCCTATTCACCGGCCTGAGGTAAAAATTTGAAATTCGAATTCTTAATTTACACGTTATTGAATGATTTAATGTGTTGATTCATGTTCAGGACCTTCAGTAGGACGGGACGGATTCCTCACATGAGAGGTTTAGGGCCTAGAACGCTGGATGCCATTGTTAGGGCATCCATGGCTGTTAAGGGTCGATCTCTTAATTCAGGGGTTTTCAGGCCAATCTAAGGCCAAATTCGAGACTAGGGTGTGATTTTATATAGGATAGGGCTTTTGGTTTTGCTTTAAATTGCTTGTTTTGCATGAACAAGCTTTGGATCAACCAGAGAGGGGGACTGAAGTTTGACTCCGGTACCGTTGACTAGGGAAGACTCTGGTGACCCAATTGTCGTTTCCTTATTGGCCCATTCAAATATATCTGGCGCGCGTTTGAGAAATTTGAATTTTTGATGATTTTGTATATTATATATTTTTTTTGTTTATATAAACGAATGAACAAGTGGTTGAGTGGTAAGGCATGTGTGTGTGCAGGGGAAGGACCTGGGTTCGATACCCAGGTCGTGCATTTTGATTTTTCTGACTATTCTCTTGCAGATCCAGTGTATTGCCTTTCAAACGCTTATCATGCGCCTTCAAACTCCAGCCAATTGATGATAAAGAGATCAGATCCAACGCATCCAAGCACACAGACCACCATGGACACTCATAGGTTGTCTCCACAGGATCCCAACATGGCCTGGGCTTAGCCTCATTTGGGCCAAACGGAAATCCAAACTACACACCCTGTTTACTAGTCAGCCTGGCCCATTCACTTGTTTTTTTTATTCTTTTAGTTTAACTTCAAAATATTTTTATTTAATTATTAAAAATCAGATAAAATCACAAAACTTAGGTTAGTTTATTTTTCTTCTTTTAACAATGTCACAATGTCTGCCTCCTCCTCCTGAGAAAGATTGGCACCAATATAGGTTATTTCGGAGGATGTGGTACCGATTGGACTTCTTCGTTTCATCATGATAAAAAATACTATCCTCTGACGAATCATCACGTTGATCTATATCAACCATGTTGACTTTAAGCTCATTGGAATGTTCGGGGTCTCTGCTTTGGACCCTCCTCTTTAAATCCAGGTTGTCTTTGTAACATTTCCTTGCCAAACCTTGATCACCCTTGACCACCCCGACCTGACCATCCCCTAAAGGTTATTTCATGGTGAGGTATAGGGTGGATAGAGCAGATTCCAAGGAATTAAAATATGGCCTCCCTAATATGATGTTGTAGGGCGAGGTAGCATTAACAATTAAGTATCTAACTCTGATCGTTTTAGCATTCATGCCACTTCCAAAGGTAGTCAGTACTGGGAGGTATACCAATACTTGCATATGTTCTCTAGAGAATCCAACCAAAGTACTGTTGAAGGGTAATAGCTCGGCTGCATCAAATTCCATTCCCTTAAAGGGTTCCCAATAAAGTACGTCAGCTAAACTCACGGGGTCCACCATCACTCGTTTCACACTCCAATCTCTGATTTGTACCTTAATGACCATAGGATCATTTTCGTGAGCCATAATTCCAATAGAGTCCTTTTTAGAGAAACTAACAGGATTTAAATCCTGTTCTCGGACTTTGGTTACATCTTCGGACACATGCATCACAGCACAAGCATATTTCTTCCTGGATGAGTTGGTCTCTCCACCGCCAGTGAATTCGTTGGTGATGGTATCGAGCATGTGACGAGTTGTTTTAGTTTCATGCACCTCCTCCTTACCCTTCTCCTTCTTCTGGGAGGGCCCTTCCGCGTCTACATCCTTTTTTTGTGTATCTCTTTTCTCGGTTGAGGCTTTACCATGCTTTATGTAAGTTAGCAGATACCCTCTTTGTATTAATTCCTCGGTTTCTTTTTTTATTTGGAGGCAATCATCAGTGTGGTGCCCCCAGGGCCAGTGGTAACTGCACCAAGCCCTAGCATTTTTTCCCATCACAACATTGACCTTATTTGGACGGGGAGCTTCCGGGATTAGGTTCAGATGCACCACCTCCTGCAAAATTTCACTTCTTATGGTGTTTAGAGGTGTCACTTCTTCATTTAGATCAAAGGCATGTCAGCTCAGCCTTTGAGTTGTGTGCTCCTAAGGCATGTCCCTCTGAGCAGCCCAGGAAGACTCTAGTCTCCTTCCTGACCCCTCTTCCTTGGTCTTAATTTTCGCAGTGGTATCCATGGATCATTTCTCTCAGTTACTTTTTCCATGACCTTTATGTAGCACTCGACTCTGGTAATGATCTCATCCATGTTGGATGCCAGTTTTTGTGCTAAGGACTTGTTGAATTATTTGGCTCAGAGACCATGCTGAAATGCTCTAACGAATAGCTCTTAATTGGGATGAGATACTTTTATGGTCTCTTTGTTGAATCGAGCTAGGTATTCCCGTAAAGACTCCGCCTGGCCTTTCCAGACATTGAACAAGGTAGTCGTAGAGACCTTGAGATGCATGTTGGCTGAGAAATGTTTAACCAGCCTCTTCGTTAGATCCGAGTAGCTTTCCACAGATAGCTGGGGTAGGCTCATATACTATTGTAGAGCAACATCCTTGAAGGTACCGGCCATCAGCTTACATTTTAATGAGTCGGTGGGGCCTATTATTGCCATTTGATTGTTGACGGCAATAATATGCTCTTGAGGATCAGTTTTAGCGTCATAAGTTGGCAATGATGGCGATTTAAAGTTTTCTGGGACCTAGTAATCCCACATTGCTTGAGATAGTGGATTTTGAGTTGTAAGTCAGCTACATTGTCTTGCAAAGTTTGATTTTGTTGTCTTAGGGCCTCCATTGTGGCTAACAATTGTGCCATGTCTAAGGATCTCCTTCGGACAATATTCCAATGAATGTGTTTTAAGGTATGGCCTATGATAGTTTTACCAAGGCTCCATAGTGGGCGCCAATGTTCTTGCATAGGAATAATATTCAATTAGCTCCCCTTCGAGAATAAAGAAAGCCACAAAAGTAGGTTTTGTAAAGTGATTGGGGATTTGGAAGATACATCAGTGATGTGTATTGTCCCAAGAATATATGTATTGCTTATCCCTCTTGCGGGAGACCCTTATATAGTCCTCTAATGGCATCATTTAATAGCCTCAATCATGACATAACCTTTGAGCTTCATAACAGTGTAACAGCCACTGTCACCTTGAATGAAGGCGTTCAGAGCCATGTGACATTAGAGTAAATACGTCGGAGACAGTTACAATCATTACTGATCTGGGTTGATGACCGACTACGGGCAGGTGAATTTTAGTCACGAACATCATTCGGGTTGATGAGGCATATGGGTAGCTACCCAGAGATGTGGATGGTCGGTTATCATCCTTAGCAGGGCTATACCTCTTCTTGTGTACCTATCATTGCCAAGAGTCAATCCTTGTTCTTTGTCTTTCTTCCTCCGACTTCATGACTCGGTCGGGACTAATATTTCCAGAATGTACAGTATTTGTGAATATGTACTCTTTAATGAAATAGTGTTTCCTTACATTGAGTTATTTGACTTCTAACCATCAGGTGTGTCTACATCAGCTCACAACAGTCTCAACTTGTCATATCAATCCTTTCTTAGACCTATACTGTTGATTGATTTGACTACCTACTCTCATTCTCATCAACACACACCTATAACCTCCTTCACCTAAAATTATGCTTAAATTATTGACTTCGCTTCTTAGGTTATAGGTTTTAATACATCATCTAAGTTACGTAAATTGAGTCATCTTTTGACACAACTCCTCTACAAATAGTTGAGCCCATTTACTCACTTAATCCTACTCTCGTACTTATTACACCAAATCAAAATCCTGGTATCCTCACTTATACCTCATCTTATAACTCATATAATTCCTCTTCCAAATTGGCTTTTCCTCTTGTTCCTAGAAATCACATGCATAATACACATCATATGTTAACAAAAGCTAAAAATTGTATTGTCCAACTGAGACTTCATCTTGTTGGGTGAGAATATCCAGATGAAATGGTCTATAAGAGTAGTTGAATACACTTTTCCCTTTATACTATTTTCAAAAACACTTTCTTTTACAAAATTAGACTTTAAAGCACAAAAGTAAAACGAGATAAGCGGAAGCAAAACACAACAGATGGATTCAAGAAATATATGTTTCAGCATCTTCCTAATGAGTATGGTTCAATTAATATTAGAAATAATGAAGTTAAATGAGTTTACTTTGACTGGAAATTTAATTCAAAAACATAGAGTTAACACAATCTCAATTAATGTAAAGAATGTACAATGAATTAGATGCATCGTAGACCTACACTTATATGATAAAACACTATAAGAAAGATATAAATTTAGATGACATTCTAAATGTGAACAAAGTCTAACACGCATCAAATATATAGTGGTTTGGCAATTCATCCTCACTATGCCTACTCCACTCTTCAATGATTTTCACCATTGAAAATGGTAACGTCTTCCACTTTTTTAAAGTTAAAGATACAAGTATTTTGGTATAATAGATTATCACTAAACTGAACACTAATAGCCCAATGCTTTAGTCAACACATATCTAAAATGATATTTCCTTATGTTGATACAGATTACTTAATTGCTAATTATTAACTTGAATGTACCAATTTTGAGTTGTTTATCACTATGCACTAGAGTTTATAATCAAAGTATCGTTATGAAATTGTTTTCATCATCTTGAATTTGTCACACTTGTGATTATTAACTTGAATGTACTAGTTTTTAAATGTTTATCAATATCCACCAGAGTTTTAAGACCATAGAATAGACATTACACCAGAACTTTGAATGTGCCTGAAAACCTTGTTAATAATCACTCAACATTCTACGAACATTAAACATAATTCAACATTCAACAAACATTACACCAATGTATGTTCATACAAACCTTATACTAAAATACCTTGTTCATATATGCATACAACAAAATAACATAAAAACTTGTTCATAATACAATTGACAGTACATATATAAAGCTTGTTCAGAATACAATATAATACATTCAATAGATAATACACAACTAAACTAAATGGTATTATTGTTTGGAGTGGTCCTCTTTGTTGGAGTAGTCCTTATTGTTGTTGTGCCAATTGCATTTTTTATTGAACTTAAGTTGGTTGTTGGATATTGGGTAACACCAGATGATGATATCTTCCTGACACTCAACCTTTTTGGCCTTCCTTGACTTGGTTGAGATTGCTAACAAACTTAACTTTCATGAGGTGAGGGTGTAGGTTGATTAGGTTTTTGAGTTTGTTGAACTGGTTAAGTAGGTTTTTCACTAGCTCTATCTTGACTGCCCTGAACTAGTTGAGTAGATGGTGTCATATTACAAGTAGAATTATTGTAACCTATTTGCTAGCACCTACTGCACCTAAGAATCAATCATGTTTTTCTCATTTTAAGATTTGTGCCATCAATTTATATGGCCTTCTTGACATTTTTTTGTACTTTGGTGTTTGAACATCTGAATATTTTGTCCTGATCCACATATTGGAGCCATTGACAGTATAAATGACTTGATTGTAGACTATTTGATACCTTAATTTCTTGTAATACTTTGAGATGTATTCATCTACTATTAGGTTCCTATTATTCATGGACGTTATTGCATGAACATGTGGAAGGCCTGTGAATTCCCATTTTCTACAGGAGCATAGACATTTCTTCAAGTTGACAGAAAAATTTTCTACTTGATTATCAATGTGTCTGACCTCAAAAATGTGTTCAAGTGACATCCTATAATACATTGATTAGAATCAGTATGGAAATTTACTAAAGAACAATGACATTTACTAATGAACAATGGAATTTACCTTACACTTCTTAATATTGTGTAAAACATCCTCATCACATAACTATCAAAATTTAACTTTTTTATAAGGTAAGTTCTGATTTCTTCCAGCATAGTCACCAAAGGTCTAGCTGTTGATTCAACAATGATATTATTAAATGCATCATACATGTTATTAAGAACACATTCACATTTTAATTGTGTCCTGGAAAATTATTTACTCCAAAATTTGGGCGGTGTCTTTATCATATGTTTTAATTCATCACATGTTCCTCCTTCATACACAGTTTGTTCACTATGCATAAACTCGCCTCACCACCATGATGAATTTTCAAATTCAGATATTCTTCCATTTCTACCTACATCTATAAAATTTAAAATGAGAAAAGGGGTGAAATTTAGGATACCTATAAACCATAAAAAGATAATTTAATATGGGGAAAAATTCAAGATACCCCTAAAATTGAAACCCTAAAAACTAAATAGATAACATTTCATTGATGTTGGAACATAAGATAACATTGAAAACCCTAAAATCCTAACACCAGAAAAAAGATAAAACCTTAAATACTAAAACAGATGAGAGTTCATTTCTGCAAGAACACCACACATCATTTAAAACCTAAAACCCTAACACAAGAAAAAAATAAAACCCTAAAATCTGAAACAGATAACAAAGAAACTGATACTAACCTTATGCAACAAACATTCTTCAATGGCGTCTTCACCTTTGATTTCTCCTTCAATTGTTGAGTTCTTCACTCGATTTCACATTTGATTATGATTTTGCCTTCAAATATTCTTCAAACATTGTCTCTTTCACTCATTCTCTCCTTCAAAGTCGCCTTCATTTGTCTGCTAGGGTTAGGAAATGAGAAAAAAATGAATCGATGTCGTTTGATCTTAGCCAGTCCAATTTTAACTTCATTTAATCTTCACATCAGCTAATTTATCTCCACATCAGCGCCTAATTTCCACATCAACGACTTGTGGCTATCTAATTTGACTTGATTAATAGGTATAACATAAAGGACAAACATGACACAATATGAATAGACTAAGGATCAAATCGGTCTTTTTAAAAGATAAGTGACCAAAATGGATCTCGAGGCAAAGACAAAGAACTAAAAAGGATATTAATCTTATCTTAATTAATCGGTTATTTTAAGCTCCCGTGATAATAATCATGTGCTAATGAAATAATGGTTTTTAAATACATATTTAAATACATAATAACATTGTGCTAATGAAAGAAGGTTTTTTTTTTTAAATGCCTACTTTCCTATCACGTTATATTAATGTTTTTTATAAGCTTCATTGCTAATAATTGTGAAGTGTTGTTATCATTCAATACAATTTCTTCAAGACGAATATATATGGTTGAATGTTTCTTGTCTTCAACGATTACAACTATCTTAGAAGTATGTTTTAATTTAGTAAAAAATTAGAAACACATAAGATCCATTTACTGATTTCTACAAACAATCAATTCAAAAAAAATAAAAATAGTAAAGTCAGTCATTGATCAATCACCTATTTTAGTTGTAACTGGTCTTTTGATGTTATGGATCGAAATTCGATCTACAATTATAAACAATAGTTAAAATAGGACATGGAGATGATCTAAGTGAAAAAATGGAGTAAGAAGAAGTATGATAGAACAATAAAAACAAAAAATGTAAAGGAAGGAGAAATATAAGAAAATATAAAGAAAAATGAAAGAGAAGATAAATGTAAAATCAGTGAAGATTTTGTGTAACAATTGGATATTATGATCAAAATTTTGTAAATCGATTGAATATTGTTATCAAAATAAAATAATATAAGTAAAACTTAGTGATAAAGCATGGAAATGGTGAGCACAAAACTAATTGTGGAAGTAATTCAAAATAGAAAAGACTATACAAATAGTATTAAAAATTGAAATTAAAATAGAAAATCGTAACAAAATAATTGTGTTTGTGAGACAATAAATAAATGTGTGAAAATAGAACTAAAATTTTGATTTTTTTTTAAATGAAATAAACTTTAGAGTCAATATTGAAAGAAAAATAAATAAAAGAGAATAATGAAGTTGTAAATGAATATTGATGGAGTTTAGAAGAAGACATGAGCTTTAAGTTGAGAATGTTGTCATCTTAAAAATCAGAATATATTTAATTAATAATTAATTAAATGCACTAGTCAACCTTAACCAAGAAAATGAGACAATCGGTATATCTCAATTTATTTCATTCATGTTAACATAAAACCTAAACTCCAACAAAAATAGATCACTGTAAATAGTTTTTGTTAATCATTCACTGTTAAAATTTTAAAACTATTTGAATTTTTTATAACTATTCATCGCTCTTCCCTTCAGTTAGATCTAAACAAGTCCAAGAATTTTCGATGGTATGATAGAATAATAAAAAACAAATAAAATTAAAAGGAAAGAGAAATATATGAAAATGTAAAGAAAAATGGAAGAGAAGATAAATGTAAAATCAAAGAAGATTTTGTGTATCAAATAAATATTATTATCAAAATAAAATAATATAAGTAAAACTTAGAGATAAAGCATAAAAATAGTGATCACATGATTAATTGTGAAAACAATTCAAATAGAAGACATTATACAAATAGTGTTAAAATTTTGAAATTAAAAAAAAAATAAACATAACAAAATAATTGTGTTTGTGAGACTATAAATAGATATGAGAAAACAAAACTAAAATTTTGATTTTTCTAAAAAATGAAATAAACTTTAGAGTCGGTATTGAACAAAGAGAATATTGATGGAGTTAGAAGAAAAACATGTGTTTTAAGTTGAAAATGACGTTATCTTAAAAATCAGAATGTATTTAATTAGTAATTAATTAAATGCATTATTAAAAGAGAATAGGTATACTTCAATTTATTTTAACACCAAAGCTAAATTCCAACAAAAATAAAATAAAAAATAATTAGTCATATATAATGAAACTCATTAAATCTAAAGTTAAGAGAAAAAAACTTATGAAATTCCTAGCCAAGAAAATAGGAGAATCACTATACACTAATTTATACTCTTTTCTATTAAATCAAAATACGATAAAATAAATTGAAAATAAAATAACATGAAATAGAAGAAAAAAATATATCTTTACACAAAAATACTTTAATGAGATAACGAAGATCTCTTCCAACTTAATCAGAAGTTCTGAATTCAAATCCAGTTATAGTTATGCAGTAGTGTTAAATCTCTTTGGTAGAATTTGTTTAATCAGAAGTTCTGAATTCAAATTCAGTTATAGATATGCAGTAGTGTTAAATCTCTTTGGTAGAATTTGTCGCCTATAGTGTTAAATCTCTTTGGTAGAATTTGTCGCTTATTATAAAGAAGGAAAAAAAGAAATATTTGTTAGAAACATAATTCTTGTTCAGTCGAAATGCATGTGTGGTGTATGTCGAATAGCTTTTTGTATAGGTTATAAGTTGTATTCGATAGAATCGAATATAGCAGATATTGTAGTCTGTCGAAATCATGTTTTGGGCTTTAGCAAAATTTTGTCTAATTGGGTCTGGCATTATTTGTCTATATAAAGGACCGTTGAGTTTGTAATCAATGAGCAATCAATAATAACAAACTTTCAATTCTTTCTCTTCTCTCTTCTTCTTCTTCTTCTTCTCTTCCATAAACCATCTTTCTTGAAAACTTTTTGTTTCAATAAATTGGTATCAGAGCTCGGTTGTGATTCAGAGAGAATCTAATGAAAAACGGAACAACAACATCAACGCAGTTTCCAGCGAATCTACCGGTTTTCAAAGGTGAAAACTATCAGCGGTGGGTTGTGCAGATGAAGGTTATTTTCATATTTTAAGATGTTTTTGAAATCTTGAATGATGGAGTATTAGAACTAGAAGCAAATGTGATGAAAACCCAGAAATTTGCGCACAAAGATCAGAGAAAGAAAGATGGTAAAACATTGTTCTTGATTCACCAGTGTATGGATTTTGATGTATTTGAGAAAATAATTGAAGAAGAAACAACAAAAGGAGCTTGGGAAAAGGTAAAAAACTTGTATGGTGGAGATGAGAAATTGAAGAAGGTGAAGTTGCAGACGCTAAGGAAGTAATACGAGATGCTTCAGATGAAAGAAGATGAATCAATTTCTGTATATTTCTCAAGAATTGTGACGCTAACAAACCAGATGAAGGCATGTGGTAAATCGGTTACGGACCTGCAAAAGATAGAAAAGGTGTTGAGATCTTTAATTGCATATTTTGACTACATTGTTGTGACAATTGAAGAGGCCAAGACTCTATCTGAGATGAAGTTGGAAGAACTTCAAGCTTCATTGGAGGCTCATGAAATGAGGTTGAAGCAGAGAAACTCATAAATAGAGAAGGTGACTGAACAAGCATTGCAATCAAGATTCGGCAAGAAATCTGGAAAAGAAAAGTCGAAGCAGTGAAAGAATCTTGCCAGTGATGAGAAGTCAAGCAAGAATACTAATTCGACCAATAAAGATGTGGGCAACAAGTATTCTAGGAAGAAAGTTGACACGAAAGAGGTGTAATGTTACAATTGTCAAGGTTTTGGTCACTATGCTAGAGATTGTCAAAGAAAGAAAGTTGTGAGGGTGAAAGATATTGATGAAGCTCAATATGCACGAGTTGGAGATATTGATTCTGATGATGTGTTGTTGATGGTGAACACTCAGTCGAACACTGAGAAAAACAACATGTGGTATGTGGATTTAGGATGCAGCAACCACATGATTGACAATAAAAACTGGTTTACCAAATTAGATGAGTCAGTCGAAAAGGTGATAAAGTTTGCAGATGGCAGGCACATCAAATCAGGTGGTAAAGGAGATATTTCTATTGTCAGAAAGAATGGTCGAAAAGCTACTATCACTGAAGTACTATATGTACCTTCTATGACAAGCAACTTGATAAGTGTAGGTCAATTACCTACAAAAGGCTTCAATATGAAGCTGGAGAAAAATCAGATGAAGGTATATAGCGATGATGGGAGGCTAATAATGAAAGCACCATTGGCGGAGAATAAAACGTTCAAAGTTAAACTCAACACATCAAATCACAAATGCCTTGCTTCAACTACAGAAGAAGACAAAAATTGGTTATAACATCACATATATGGACATCTAAACTTCAAAAGTCTATGCATACTCAATCAGAAAATGATGGTATTTAGGTTACCGCATGTAAAGGAACCAAAGCATGTATGCGAGGAATGCTGCAAAGCAAAACAGGCTAGGAAGGCGTCCAAACATGACTTTCCCGTGAAATCAAAGCAAAAACTGGAGCTGGTTCATTCTCATGTGTGTGGACCCTTTGAAGTGAAGTCAAATGGAGGTAACAGGTATTTCCTAACTTTCATTGATGAATTCACCAAACATGTGTGAATTTACCTTATTGATAGGCAGAGTGGGGTCATAAAGTTCAGGAAGTTCAAGTTGCATGTTGATAAACAAAGTGGCTGCAAATTGAAGAAGTTAAGAACTAATGGTGGTGGTGAATATACTTTTGCTGAATTTACTAGATTTTGCAATGAGGAAGGTATAGATCATAAGGTTATTGTACCCTATACGCTTCAGCATAATATCATAGCTGAGAGAAAGAATAGAAGTATATTGAACATGACGAGAAGTATGTTGAAAGCTAAAGATATGCTTAAGAGATTTTAGGCTGAAGCAGCTTCAACATCAACGTATATTCTAAATAGATGTCCAACGAAAAAGATGGTCGAAAAGACACTGCATGAAGCTTTGACAAGGTCGAAGCCAAATGTGAGTTATCTTAGAGTTTTTGGATCAATGTGTTCCAAGAATGTATCTGAATAACTGAGAAAGAAGTTGGATGATTGAAGTGAAATCATGGTGCTCATAGATTATCATTCGACCGGAGCATACAAGTTGTATTCGCCAAACAAAGATAAACTAGTGATCAGTCGAGATGTTCTTGTAGACGAAAGCAAAAGGTGGGACTGGAGTCAAAGTTCAGTTCGAAAATAATCAGATACAGTCACAATTGTTTTAGAAGAAGATGAATAAAATGAAGCTTCAACGAGTCGAAATGAATAAGGTGATGCTTCAACCAGTCAAAATGAAGAACCACCTGTGTAGAATGAAAGAAGGTCGATAAGAACAAGAATTGAGTCGACCAGGTTAACGGGATATGAAAGGTTTCCAAATCAAGTAGTTGATGTAGATGGTGACTTAATCGAAGAAGCCATGATGATGGTTGAAGCATAACCAATTGATTTGGGCGAAGCCATGAGCAATTTGAATTGGTGTGAGGCCATGAAAGAAGAACTCAGAGCTATTGAGAAGAACAAGACATTGGAGCTTGTCGACATAATCAACAAGAAACCAATTGATGTAAAGTGGATTTACAAGGTGAAATAAAGGCTAAATGGTGAGATTGCGAAGTATAAAGTAAGATTGGTGGCCAGAAGTTTTCTACAAAAACCTGGTATTGACTTCGACGAAGTATATGAGCCTGTTGTGAGGTTAGAAACAATCAGAATTATTGTTTTGACATCAGCATATAGAGGATGGAAGATGCATCAATTAGATGTAAAGTCAACATTTTTGAATGGTCCGTTGAAAGAAGAAGTCTATGTTACTCAACCACCAGGATTCGACGTCAAAGGGAAGGAGTCGAAAGTATATAGATTAAGGAAGACTCTTTATGGTTTGAAGCAAGCTCCTAGAGCTTGGAATAAGAGGATAGATAACTTTCTGATCGAAGCAGGTTTCACAAAGTGTGTCTCTGAACATGGAGTGTATATAAATGATATCAACAATGTCAGTCAAATCATTTTATGCCTCTATGTTGATAACTTACTCATTACATGAGCAGACGAAGCTGAGATAATGAAGATAAAGTCGAAATTAATGCAGGAATTCGAAATGTCTGACTTAGGGAATCTCTCATATTTCTTAGGGATGAAATTCAAAGATACTGAAGGAGTATTCTTGCATCAAACGAAGTATGCTCAAGATATCTTGAAGAGGTTTAAAATGAGCAAATGTAATGAAGTTGTCACTCCGTTAGACAACCATGGCTACTTACGAGCATATATGCCCGTTTTGACTCAGTCTTGACAATTACCTATTTTTACGAACCTGTATATCTAGGTCCAAAAATAGGAACTAATGGTTATGCATCGGGGGAACATTATATAAACCATCACACATGTAAGGGTCAGGTATTCACCATCTCACACCTTAAACTCTAATATTCTACTTGTATCTCTTTGCTCTCACACTTATTTGATTGTCGGAATATCTTACAGGTACAACTCTCTTTTCTTCTCAACTTTATAGTTAGTCAAAGATCATCATTCGACCCACTTGCAGATTTTGATCAACCAGTAAAATCAATAACGTTTATAATTAACTACGAAGTGTTATATTCTACTCTATAGATTTTGGATTCAATGTCGCTTCTAATCATATAATAGTGTTAAATTTTCTTTTAAAAAAAGTATTGCAAGAAATTTACTCTCTCCTTCTCGTAAGTAAATTTCACTTTTTTATGAGACGGAGAGTATATACTACTACCATTTATAAGATTTCATCCTAAATGGAAAGAATGTTGTATGTAGTAGTAAAAAAATAATTATTTATTAACAGAATCTAATTCATATATACTTAAAATGTAAATAGTTTTTGTTAATGAATCACTCCAAAATTGTTAAAACTATTTGACTTTTATTATAATCACATTCATCCCTCTTTCCCTGATTTACATCTGAACAAATCCAAGAATTCTCCAATGGTTTAGTGCGATCGGTCAAACCCCAGATTGTAGAAGAAGAAGAAGAAGAAACTGCTACTCCACTTGTGACGCTTATTTCCAACGCAAACTGATCTAATTCTAAAAACACAAATCATGTTATTAATTGATGGAGTTCCATTCTCTACCCATTCATCCCCAACATCTCAGGTAGCTACACCTTTTCTTTCCTTCTTTCTTTCCAATTATACATTTATCATGTTAGAATCATTGGATGAACATGTCAAATTATGAACAGGGACTGGATATTCTACTTTCTTTGTTGGAAAGTCCCATTCTGGTATCTTCCTCAACCTCTTTCAAGGAAACCCTAGAGAGGAAGTTCTCACTTTCTGAGGGGTCTACTCCAGACAGTTCAAAATTGGTTTATTTGTTCCAAAAGGAATATGCTACTGTTGATCCAGCATTTGTTCATGTATGAAACCCAAATACTATCATATACGTAGCTGCCACGGTATCCTATATTTTTTTTACATTATCGGTGTCCCTGTGTCCATGTCCGTGTCGGAGTATGTGACTCATAGGATATGATGCATGTCAATTTGTATATTTAGTTTTAAGTTGGTTTGTACTTCATTGTAGCTGGCAAGTTGCAACTAATACTCTTTTGCATGCAGTTGCCTCGTACTTAATTAGACTGCAAGGGACATAACCTGTGAAATTTCTTTTTCTGATTGGCTGAGTCTTACAAATCTTCAATAACAGCGTATTTATCTGCTTCTTTTTCTCTTTTCAATGCATCATTAGTTTGTTGGCACTGATGAAGCGACGACGTGTGTAGGAGTTGTTATTCGGAATCCAAAGAATGGAATGTAAGGATTTAGAATTAGATGGAATGTCTACTGTGTATCAAGTTTTACAGATTCTTCCACGGGTTGTTGTTGTTGTTCAAATGCTTATGTTATCATTTTTAATTTGATGCTGCAGGACGTCGGTTTCCCATATGGATTCACCAAATATTGTAGAAATGGGCATTTCTCAAATGTTAACATTACTTGTTGGCGACAGTTTGGAGACTGAGTTTGATGTGCTTTTCATCTTCTTTGATTCTTTACTTTCTATATGGATTTATTTTTTGTCATTTGGTTGTGTAGCATATTTTCTTATGTAAAATGTTTGCTCTATTAATAAAAATGTAGGTGCATCTAATTGGAGGTTTTGAAGAAGTTTCACCACAAGTCTGGCTAGTGTCTTATGCTTTGATAGTGAATTTTCAATTTTATAGTTTCTGCTCAGAGATTGAATGATTGAAGTTGAATCTGTTGTGACCTTTTGTGCAGCATGCTAATGGCATCATTGTGTCAGAAAGTGATGCAGATTTAGATGGTCATTCCCTTCCTCTGTGCTCAAAGATTGTTCACACTTTATGGTCAAGAGAGGAGAAATTTCATATCAGAACTACTTGTGTTCTTGGACATAATACCAAAAGGGATTCCGATGGAAACACATATCCTATTTTTAATGGATTTGTGGTTAGTTTTTGCTTTTAAATATTCTCATTTCAGCTTGTTCATTATTTGGTGAAAGGCCCGTTTCTAGAGTATTTGGTAACATAATACATTTTTGGTTTCAATGGTTTTGCAAAAACTGTTTGTAGTCTTTTTTGGTGCCATAATTACACGCGTTTTCAAACCATTAAATCGGATTCTAATTTATTACATCCTATGCACCATTTCAGGTGGATACTGCAACAGGAAGAGTTATCCCATCATGTTTTGATAGAAGTTCGAGAAGCCCGGATGAAATTGTCAGAAGAATACGAGTTTCTGTTTCTTATGAAGATACTAGTTGGAATGGGAAGTTGCTTGAGACATATGATACTGTCACTGACTGCTTCAAAATTGCTCCTTGTTGCTGGTAACAGTGTTTCATGAATTATTCTAAAAACTCTACATGGAAAAAATGTTTATGTGCACAGTTCTGAAATAAGATTGATTAATGGAAAAAACTCCTTTAAAATGAGATTTTCCTTAGGTGAGCATGCTGTAGTTTATCGATCTAAAGTAAACATGCAAGTATGTCGTACATTCCCTTATACAAAAGGCGGATACTCCCTATTCTAGACAAAAACCTTGTTTAGATAAACGACTTAATTAAGGCTTATGACATAAGCGCCTATCATATAAGTGCTTATTTATATGTTATTTCTATGACAAAAGAAAATATTAAGTCCATTAGTTTTCATAATAAACTATAAGCCGTGTTTTACCAACTTATAGACATGTCATAAGCCGTTTCCATAAGTTCTCCCAAACAGTTTCACGGATGCTTATGTCAGTACATAAGCTCAAATAAATCAATCACTTTATAGAAGCTTTGTCCAATTATAAATTGTGCCAGGCCATGCTTATTGGTGAAAATTATTTTCTTCCAATGTCTGATATCTTTTTCCTCGCTGACGAACTTATATTTTGATGCATGAAATCTTTTTTTTATATTCTGGTATACTGAACTTCTTGGCCCAATCCTTTTAGGACTCGGCGTCAATATCATACAGCTTTGTCACTTCAGCATTATTCTGATTCAGAAATTCTTTCAATCTGTTCTACCTCACCTACTGCTGAGGCCCCAGATTTTGTTGATAATTTAAAAAGGTAAAACTTTGATTGGTTCTGATTTAATACTATCTTATTTAAAAGTTCAGTCTTTGAAGTAATTGTCAACAAGTAGTAGACTAATAAACTGATGTCTAAATTCAAATCTATGTACAATCCATTGTTTTCTATAACTTCATATTTATTTGAATATCACATGAAATAATGACCAGATTTCCCATTTTCAGGCAGTGGAAGTACATGATTGAGCATCCACACTGGACAGAAACCTTTCCAAAGAAGCAACCTCGCATTTTTACAAGGAGTGCTGATGGAAAGTGGAAAAGGTGTTGATGGCATTTTGTTGTTACTTTGCTAACATAATTCAAGGCATCATCATTTGCAGCTACACTATTCAAGACACGAAGTTCCTCTCAAAAGGGATAACTCTTCACATGCGAGCGAGATGGAAACTGCAAAGCTTAAGGAAACTAATGTGAAGTTTGTTTGAACATTCGAATTTATAATTTGATCATTGTTTTAAGTGAACAATCCTCCAAAATGAGTTATGAATGTTGTAGGAGTTTATATTGTTTAAATTTATTCGAGTTGAACTCAAATGCTCCAAACACAAATCACCACACACTTTAATGCGCTGGAGAGTTATTATTCCAATCATGGTCTTAGCATTTGCGAGTTGATTATATAAGACCTATTTAAACTAAGTCAAACTACTCGTGATGTTGCTCCGATCAACAGTCAAATTGAGTAATCACACGAGTACGAGATGTCATTACTCATGTGAAACTGCAAAGTTTAAGGGAACTAATGTGAAGTTTATCTGAACATTCGAATTTATAATTTGATCATTGTTTTAAGTGAGTGAGAAATCCTCCAAATTGAGTTATGAATGTTATTTGATGTAAAAGGAAATTAAAAAAAAAATATTTCCCTACAATTTTACATTGTAGGAGTTTATATTGTTTAAATTTATTCGAGTTAAACTCAGATGCTCCAATCACAATTCATCACACACTTTAATGCGTTGGAGAGTGATTATTCCAATCATGGTCTTAGCATTTGCGAGTTGATTATATAAGACCTATTTAAATTAAGCCAAACTACTCGTGATGTTGCTCCGATCAATAGTCAAATTGAGTAACAACACGAGTACGAGATGTGATGACTCATGTGAAACTGCAAAGCTTAAGAAAGCTAATGTGATGTTTGTGTGAACATTCGAATTTATAATTTGATCATTGTTTTAAGTGAACAATCCTCCAAATTGAGTTATAAATGTTGTTTGATGTAAAAGAAAATTTTAAAAAAAATGTTTATCTACAATTTTACATTGTAGGAGTTTATATTGTTTAAATTTGTTCTAGTTGAACTCAAATGCTCCAATCACAAGTCACCGCACACTTTAATGCGTTGGAGAGTTATTATTCCAATCATGATTTTAGCATTTGCGAGTTGATTATATAAGACATTTAAACTAAGTCAAACTACTTGTGATGTTGCTCCGATCAACAGCCAAATTGAGTAATCACACGAATACGAGATGTCATTACTCATGTGAAACTGCAAAGCTTAAGAAAACTAATATGAAGTTTATCTGAACATTCGAATTTATAATTTGATCATTGTTTTTAGTGAACAATCCTCCAAAATGAGTTATGAATGTTGTTTGATGTAAAAGGAAATTAAAAAAAAAAATGTTTCCCTACAGGATTTTATATTGTAGGATTTTATATTATTTAAATTTATTCGAGTTAAACTCAAATGCTCCAATCACATGTCACCACACACTTTAATGCGCTGGAGAGTTATTATTTCAATCATGGTCTTAACATTTACGAGTTGATTATGTAAGACCTATTTAAACTAAGGTAAACTACTTGTGATGTTGTTCCGATCAACAACCAAATTGAGTAATCACACGAGTACGAGATGTCATTACTCATGTGAAACTGCAAAGCTTAAGAAAACTAATGTAAAATTTATCTGAACATTCAAATTTATAATTTGATCATTGTTTTAAGTGAGTGAGAAATCTTCCAAACTGAATTATGAATGTTATTTAATGTAAAAGAAAATTAAGAAAAATGTTTTCCTACAATTTTACATTGTAGGAGTTTATATTGTTTAAATTTATTTGAGTTAAACTCAAATGTTCCGATCACAATTCACCACACACTTTAATGCACTGGAGAGTGATTATTTCAATCATGGTCTTAACATTTACGAGTTGATTATATAAGACCTATTTAAACTAAGTCAAACTACTCGTGATGTTGCTCCGATCAACAGCCAAATTGAGTAATCACACGAGTACGAGAAGTGATTACTCATGTGAAACTGCAAAGTTTAAGAAAAACTAATGTGAAGTTTGTGTGAACATTCAAATTTATAATTTGATCATTGTTTTAAGTGAACAAATCTCCAAATTGAGTTATAAATGTTGTTTGATGTAAAAGAGAATTAAAAAAATATTTATCTACAATTTTACATTGTAGAAGTTTATATTGTTTAAATTTGTTTGAACTCAAATGCTCCAATCACAAATCACCACACACTTTAATGCGCTGAAGAGTGATTATTCCAATCATGGTCTTAGCATTTGCGAGTTGATTATATAAGACCTACTTAAACTAAGTCAAACTACTCGTGATGTTGCTTCGATCAACAACCAAATTGAAAATTGTTTAAATTTATTCGAGTTGAACTCAAATACTCCAATCACAAGTCACCATACACTTTAATGCGCTGGAGAGTGATTATTTCAATCATGATCTTTTAACATTTACGAGTTTATTATATAAAACCTATTTAAACTAAGCCAAACTACTCATGATATTGCTCCAATCAACAGCCAAAATTGAGTAATCACACGAGTACATGATATTGATACGAATTTTGAGTTTTCCATTTCTCTTTAGCACGAGAAAATAACTAGAGTGGAAACCAACACATCATAAGAAAAAAGAAGTGGAAACTCACCTGGAAAGAAGTATTAATATACTCCATCATATTCATTATTTTGTAATATTTTATAAACAATTTAAAGTAAAATTAAAATTAAATAAAAATAAAAATAAAATGAATATTAAAAAAACAGAGACATACACGGGAATGTAGACAGTAGTGTAATTTAACCGCCATTATTTATACAAAAAATTTCCTATTTCATTTGTTATCCAATTTTTCCGTATTATGTATGCATTAAAACATCAATGACCCCCTTAATTTTGTTAGCTAGTCCAAATTTTTAAGAAAAAACTGTATTGAAATTATGACAGGACCAACATTACTCTGTTCAGTTCAAACACTAGTTTCTTCAAACACAGACATTGTAAAACGTTTCAAGGATAGAAGATGTAAACATGATTGATTGGAAGGCTCCAACTTGTAACAGAAGCAAATACAATCTTTCAACATCAGTGATATACTCAAATATCATAAGGATATTAATTTAGTGAATTAAGTATATGATTTAATTGAACATCACAGAGTTTGAACAGTCATATCCTTATTTTGAACTCAATCACGCTCGCTGATAGCAGTCAAGTGCTCATCAATTTCCTCAGTCGACAAAACTCTAAATTCTGGCTTGTCCTTTTGCACCACCCCAACCTAAAAAATGCAAAATATAGCCATTTACATAAAATCATGATGAAAAGTACTACTTGTGGATAGCAATAACCGCAAATTTAATGATTCCCAATATATGCGTGTAGAATAAAAATGTCAACACACTTGATCTATGCCACAGCAAGTATGTAACTTCAAAGAATCTTAGTATAGAACAACTAACATTACAATACATTGAATGAAAAACACACCAATACCTACGTTAGTTATAAATCATCGAGAAAATTTATAAACTAATCAACAATCACTTGAAACAGGAAAGGAACAGAAATTTGATTATAATCTAGGGATGACAATGAAAAATGAACAATGGATCCTACATGTATGTGCAAATTTTATCCACAATGGGTAGGGTAAATACCCGTTTGATTACTATAGGCACAGGTCCTTCTGTATCCAATTGATAAGGGTATCAAAATTACAAACCTATGTGGATAAGAGTCAGGGTACATGCGCTTTTTAAAATGTATGTATAGAGATGGATATCATAGTACCCGTGCAGGATTAAAACTACACGGCTATTGTTAAATGAAAAAGAATAAGTAGCGCAAATAATCATCACAACTGAAGACAATAAATAATTTGGCACTTGAGGGACAAGAATGAAATCCTTAAATAATTAAAATAAGAAGTTACTATACAAAATTTCAATTAACATGGTGTCACAAATGTATTTGACCATTAAAAATGAAATTCTACCTCAATCTCAGTCGCCTTAAAATCCTCTTGAAGAACTGATTGCAAGGCAGAAATTGCAGTCTGAATAAAAAGCAGGAAGATTATGGAATTAGTTAGAACTTTAAAAAGCATGATTACATAACAATTTAAAAAACTTGATAAGCCAAAATTATTTGTTAGTTATGTTGTTAGTGGGGTCAATTAACTTGTGGCCCCCATATCACTCAAGCCCCTATGTCCTGCCCCCAAACCACCAAGTCACCTTATCACACAGCGAATCTTAAGCACCCAAATGGCACATATATTTATTTTAATACAGAATAATGGTATAGTAAATACTGTTATTTTGCAAAAGGCTTAGTAAAGTAGAAAAAGGAGGAAAATAAGGGATCAAGAAAGTCATTGTTTATCCTCAATAGATGGAAAAATATATATCCAAGATGTTGAAATATATTCTTAGAAGCACACAAGTTCTCAAGGACAGCTGAGAACATGGTAGTCTCCTTTCCTAACAAAAAAAACAGCTAAGCCTAAAAGGCTGTCTATGAAATTATGATGATCAAAAGGGGAAAAAATAAGAAGCAAAAATGTAACCTGAACTGTCTCCTCATAGGTAAATGAAGGGTCGTTCTTCATCTTCTTCTCCAAGAAATTAATTGCCTCTTGATCCTTCAATCCAGCACTTGTGGCCTGAGTACATTATAATAAAATCTTAGAAAACAGACATCTGATTTTGGTCTGCAAATGCATATAATTAGGAAAACAGTTACTGAACATGTGAAGTAGTGATAAAACAGGAAATATTGTTTCTTACTGTCAAAGCATTTGAAGTGATGATAAAACAGGAAACATTGTTTCACTGTCAAAGCATTTGAGCGTGACATAAGCGCTCATAAACACTCACGAAAATTCTAATGTCAAACATAAGCACACATAAGTTTAAAATAAGCTGTTCAAAACACACCATATATGTATGACTTAGAGATAGAAAGGGGGTGTTTGGAATAACCTATTGCACAAACGCATTAGTTTATATAATACACTTCTAAAAATAACTTAGTACATGCACATAAAAGTTGTTTCAGCTTATTTCAATAAGCTCTATAGAAAACTTAATGAACAAACACTTAATTAAAATCCTTAGAATAAACTTATATGTAACTGAAATTTGTGAGCAAGAAATTATAACATTAATCGAAGTATGAAATGATCTCATATGTACCTTGTGACCAAAGTAATGACCAGCAGGGTCACATTTGTAAAGCTGAGGCCCATTTTCGTCATCAATACCCAAGACCATAGCAACTTTGCAGCACAATAGGTTCAAAATCATAGAGAGACAAATGATATCAATAATGACAGTAAATATTTGACTTATAAAATATTATGCACAATTGATTA
Source organism: Vicia faba (assembly GCA_948472305.1). NCBI lineage: Eukaryota > Viridiplantae > Streptophyta > Magnoliopsida > Fabales > Fabaceae > Vicia > Vicia faba. The sequence goes on from OX451736.1 coordinate 1,297,597,650, forward strand.
TATAATCATTCGTCAGATATTGCAATAAAAAGGCTTGGAAAATTTACCAACTCCAAGTGGTCTCATATAAGCATGTTGAGTATAGACTTGTGATTTGTCTGCAATCCTGTAAGTGTAAAATAATACATAGGTCGGATACAAAAATTGTTACCAACAAACTGTAGAAACTTAAAATGTGTAGACTTCAACAATGTGGCTGTTGACAAAAGTTAAAACTACAGCAAGAGCTAACGGATGCAATATAACAAAGTTATTGCAATCTAAGAGCATATGGGGTGTGAAAATAAAATAAAACAATTGCATGTAGTGGCAGTAGCCAAAGAAGCACATTAGTTGATGGTGCTCGATTGTAGAAAAAGTGTCCTAATTACAGACAGTTTTAGAGGGGCGAGAAGCCAATTTTTATTGTGAATTTAAGCCCATACTAAATAATTAACTATTTCAAAATTAAAAGAAAAACATAACAGTACTGTCAAAAATAATGTTACAATGTTGAATTATTGAGCCAGCGGCCATATTAAGTTGCATAGACCTCTTTGATACTCCTCTTAAGGTCCTTTTAAGGATTGTAGAAGGGAAGTGAGTCCTAATTGAATAGAATAGATTAACCAGTGATAACACGGTGCGTCCATAAAATGAAAGCAAAGAGATGTTAATTTATGAAGAACTAATACTAGTAGTGTAATAACAACACTCTGCCACTGCCACAGAAGCAATTCACATTTTTTTCTCTGGAATTTCGTGAGTCAACTTAAACAGCCCTAGAAATCTCAAGCTCTACAAGTGTGTCCCAGAATAAACGGTATACTATCCTTCGGTTGCAAAAAAGCTTGGAGCTTATCTATCAAAAATGTTTAATCATAATAGTTGTTATTCCCGTGACTGGGTGAAAAACTGCACATAACATAACTATTACATCAACAACTATTAAGCAGACACATAATCATATGGAGAAAAGGGGAGGTGAAAAAGGAAAGTAAAAGTCACTCAACTCAACCACTGTTGACTTTACTATAAGATTTACAACTAGGGATTTGTATTTTTCATTTGGTGAATAAAATTTGAAGTTTAGAGGACGATGCCCAGACTCCATTGCAAGGCATGGGAAAGCCTTCAAAATCAAATAACACTTATAGAGTTCACATTTATTTTCCCCCACAGAAATGATTCCAAACTAAAAGGCAGAAAGTAACAACCTCACTTATCACATCCAATAAATCCAATCCCCTATAAAAGCCTGATGTGGCAAATGGAATGCAGAATCTTTTTCATTCCCGGGAATCATGTCTATTTAGGAATCAAGTTTCCTGGGAATGAGTAAATTGCATTTGATGTGCCTAAAACTTTCACGGGAATTTTGACAATGTTTACAAAAAAGTTTCTCACCTTCCTCGGGTGAATATTGGATTCCCACCCCCTCCCTTTGGTAATGTTTTGTCATGAAACATGATTGAAAAAACATTTGTAGTAAGTTGGTTTCCTGGGAATATTTTTCAAAACATTCATACCAAATATGGCATTCTTAGATTACACAAGATTCTAAGGAAATTTAAAATTGCTCCCTTACACCACCCAATAAAATAAAATTTTCATGTTTACTATTGAAGTTGTTTATTATTTATCATGATCCCGGTCAGAACCACATCAATTTAGTGAGAAATAATTGGAGCTTCAATGACTAGCTAATAGTCATAGGCCCGGTGTGTTTCCTAAATCAGAATATGTTACCAGCTGTTTGGAAGGAAAAGTAACGCAAATTTATGCATTGTTTTAATACATTAGATGCTAAAAGAATTACCATTTAGCCAACACATCCACGGGCATCTCATATCCATATTTATGGCGAAACTCAGCCGCTTCATTTCTTGCTTGTTGAACCAGTGTCCTAGCATCAGCTGGAAAGAAAAAATAAAACAGGATAAAGTGAAGGTGAACTTTGGATGTTAATATACTTTTGTTCAAAATACACCTTCAACCAAAATACTCAATTTCTCCGGTTGAAATCAAAATATCTTATTGTATATCATAGTTCAACTTAATTTAAAAAAACATATATTACCACAGTCTATGCTCTATATACGTAGTCTGGATTGTAATCAAATATCTAGTTGACCATAGGCATGCAGCAGAAGCATGGACAACTTTGATAGTAACATTCAGGTCTCCTAGAACTATTTTCCAATTATTAATTATTAAGCATACTTTGTGTTGAGTTGCATGGATTTTGTGACTAACATCAAAAATAAAATAAAAAATTACCGGAGGTACGGTTATAAAAACAATCTCAAATTGCCAAACTGCCACAATCAAGGAGAGCGCGTTAAGTAGGGCTGTTCGTGGTACAGTTCATGAAGAAAACCAAACAGAACCGAACTAAACCATAGTAAAAGTTCACTTGAACTGAACCGTTTCAATTTACTTAGAACCGAACCGAACATAAATTATTGGTTTGGTATACTGTTTCAAAATTCAGAATCGTACCGAACCGTTAGAAGACAATTTTTCCCGAACCGAACCGTTTATTAAAAAACCAAACCGTTAAACTATTTTTTTTTAAGTTAAAACTTAATTTTAGGATTTTTCATTTTCAGTTTTGGTTTGGTTCAGTTCGGTTCTAGAACTGTTTGTGTAATATGGTTTGGTTCACTAACCAAACATAACGGTTTGGTATTTTAATCTCAGTTCAGTATGGTTCGGCGGTACAGTTCAGTTCATGGTTTTTTTGAACAACCCTAGCGTTAAGCATTCTAATATAAGTTATAACCATGAACCAATCAGGGAGAACTCTTTGGGATGATATCAGGTTTTTCAAATTCTAATTTATATTTACTAGATGCAATAGAGTGGACAAATTGTCAGATATGTGCTGCCTGAATCAACTTTTACAAGAAACAATCTATATTTTTAACTGAAAATGTAAGCTAATAGACTAACAAATCTACAACAAAAACGACATAGAGATACGATGAAAAACATACCTGTCATGCCAGTTGCCAGTAAACCGAGGTACTTTGTGATGGGAAACAGGTGTGTTACACTTGTCTGGTCCAAAAGTTTGTCCTGCAATGAACATTTCCAACTTACGCAGTAAGCACGAATATTCAGACAAGCAAAATAAAATCTAACAATCAACTTTCCGTACTCACCGGAACTTTTTTCTGAGTAACGACACAGACAGAATTGTTTCCTCGGACACCAATGGAGGTTATCCCTGCAGCCTTAACAGCCTTGAAAGCATACTCTGTTTAACATATTGAAAAATCCACAAGTTCAAGGGGCATAACCGATTTTATATTGATGTTAACAAGTTCAATTTCCACCTTCTAAATGTTGTACCAAGTGGAATGCCAAACCAAACAGTGTAAATAAATAAATACAAGATACATACCGACTTGAAAGAGACGCCCCTCAGGGGAGAAAATAGTGATGTGACGATCGTATCCACCTCCACTTCCTCGACTCATGTTTTTGGATTAATTTCCAGTAAAAGTACTTGCAGGGTTAGGGTTAATAGTTTTTTCTTTCTTTCAAAATGGCAAAAAACAAGGAGATAAGAGTTGATATCGGCTTCCTGCAAAAGAATAATTGAAAAAGTACCGCAAATTAAATAACAAAAACAATTTTGCTTTTTCTAGACAACAGATCCAGTACAGTTCCTACAACCGTGATCGTTTTATTATTCAGATTCAGAAAAACAAAAAAGACATTAATGAACAGATCTAGGTTGGCGATCGCACTGCTATGCAGAGACGATTATCGCGGCGGGATCGCACGGTTGCGCTGCCGCGCCGGGGAAGGGGAGAAAATCGGAAAGGGATTAAAGGAGAAAGGAAAACCTGGAAGATGACTTGCTCGAAACTCCGCCTGCGTTGTATATGATATAGTTGTTCGAACTTGACTGAGCTGATGAGTTTTGTTGATTTAGGGTTTTACTTGTTAGATTGTAGTGATTATTTTTGTAAATAATACTTTTGTTTTAACTTTTTTAGTCACGCACTCTAAGAATATTAACTACATCTAAACTTAATTTAAATTTTTATAGTGAAGCTAAAAGTAAAAGATAAATAATAATAATAATAATAATAATAATAATAATAATAATAATAATAATAATAATAATAATAATAATAATAATAATAATAATAATAATAATAATAATAATAATAATAATAATAATATCAAATGAGAATTTGAACAGAGCTGACGGTGGATCGCAACCTCCGATGTAGTGGAATTGGGGTACACAAAATTTACACTACAACGTTCATATCAGTATATAAAAGAGAAGAGCGAAATAAAAATTATATTTGAATTCGTTACTTCGATTTGGCGTCTATTCTATATATAAGGGGAGGGAAATAATGAATCAGAAACAAGCAATATATTGATACATGAGAAACACAAGTTACAAACTTTAATAATGCAGCACGTGTGTCGACCTAAAAATTGTATGTGTCGGCACATAAAGTTAAATCTTCGGTATGTGTCGTAGGCATGACAAATAAATTCACTTTGTTGGGCTCCGGCCGCCCCCGTCCTGAAACTAGCGGGGAACCCCAGTTTAATCGAGGGCGGATGCAGGGAAAATCCAGTTTTTATTTACGGGTGCGGGGGCGGGTGATGCTAGTATCCGCCTTGCACCCGCTAACTAAATTTAATTTATTTCATTTATTTTTAATTGTTTTCTTACTCGTTTACACTTTTTAATGTTATAATATCATGTTTATTATAATTATTATTTTTTAAAATAAAATTTAAATAAAAATATCAAACATAAAAAAATGCTTTTAAAATAATCAATTATTTAGTTTAATTATTTATTTTTATTTTTATTGAAAAAAGTATATATTTAAAGAAAAATAAAGTTTTATTCGGGCGGGTGTGGGGCGGGTGCGGCGAAATCCGTTTCTTGTTGGGGCAGGGGCAGGGAAACAAATATTAGCCCCGGTCGGGTTTGGAGACGAGGCGGGTCTGGGTCTGGGTGGCGGATGCGAGTTTGGGTGTGCTTAAATCCGCCTCTGACTCGTCTCGTTGTCATCCCTAATGTGTCGGTCTGAAATGAGTTATATGCTGACACATGCAACACAGACTCTACAGACTTTAATATCGAGGTACATGTATCGGCCTGAAAATCATATGTGTCGGCACATGCAACTGATTTTTGTGCATAAACTAATTTTTCATGTTTGATACCAATTCCAAAGTTGTTCTAGATGTTTCCTAAGACCTCTAATGCAAGGGTGCATCAAAATGAGTCAGAGATACCGTCCAATATACACAAATGTTAAGTTCTCATAGTTTTGATATCATGCAAAACATCTAAAGGCAAGTTGAACTCACATACTCCCCCTTTTTGATGATGGCAAAACCGCGACGATACATTTCGTATTTTTATTTGACGCTCCCTCTGACTATGTGTTTCCCATCTTCATCTCACGTATGCTTCTCCTCCTTTGACAATATCAAAAAGAGATAAAGTATGTGATTAGAAGTATTGTAATTCAACTCAATTGCCAATATGTCATGCAGAGGTGTTTTTTGCAAAATAAAAATGTGCACTCACATATACCCATATATATGGAATGACGCAAGATTAACTGAAATGAAATAGAAGACAATTTTTAAACCAAATTTTCCAACAAAACATAATTAAAGCCAAGGAATAACTTGTTCATACAAACTTCCAAACATAAAAGAGTTAAAAAGCATAGGTGAAATGTCATGAAATGCGTGAAGAAATAGAACAACCAAAAGGCTTGGCCAAACAAACGAAACACAAGACACAAACGACTAATAACCCGTAAGACCTTTGTAGCCTCTCTAATAGGTTCCCACACCCCAGTCCATGGAGTCACGCATTTCTTGGTAGAATTGGGAAGACTCCTCGTGATTGTTTGTTGAGGTGTTAACCATGTTGTTGATTTTAATCTAGGTGGCAACATTGTTGGTGTTAATCATGTCGTGGATTGACTTGAACTTTGCAATAGCAAAAGATGCAAAGGCTTTAAAGTTTTTATCTTGAGTGGACATGTGCTCATGAATAAGTCTGATATGTTTATCATGAGCATCCTGAAAATCAGCTCTCCATTTTAGCTCTTCTTTATACCTTTGATTTTGCTGCAGTTGCATATTCTCGAACATGGTGGTGACATCAGAATCATATGCAACACCAGATTCATACATGCTCCCTTGTGAGCCTGAAGAAAAGTCATGAGAACCTGTATCAAAACCTTGGTAGTCCTCTTCTTGATGTGTCCAAGCATGATATGGCCATTGACCACAACCATGTTCACCCTTATTTTGTTGATATCCAACAGCATTCAACCAAGCCTCATCATGTTCATACCTTGCATCTGGCATATGCACGTCTTCTTGAGGAGCATCACCCATTTGTTCTTCATCAATATCTTCAACATTATCCTCAAATTCAGCAGGATCATCAAAATTGTATACTTTCTTCTTTGATATTGCCACTTGAAAGTAATATACCTTCTTCTTAGTATCCCACAAATATCTCATATTTATTAGAGCATGTTGAGTAAACTTTTAACCAACACTTGGAGAGATGTACAATAGATTAGGAACATCAATTTCAAAAGAGTTGATGATTTTAGCAATTATAGATGCATGGATAATGAACTTCCTTTGTTGCATTTTTTTATTACAAACATTTGAGATACAAAAAAATGTGGCCAATTTATTTTGATATTTTTAAGAAGAAGGTATATAAGATATGTTTCAGTGTTATCAACTGTAAAGAATCATCCACTTTTTGGACGTAGTATGTGAGAAACAATCAAATACAAGATGTGATGCACCTACTTTAGATGGCCAGTGGTCACATTTTTGCAATTGTTACCATCCAGTGGTGCCTTCAGTTGTTCATTGAGATGTATTCTCCACTTAAATTCTGAGTGAACACTCATATCAATTACTCGGGGCTCATTTCTATTTCAATCCCAAATAGGGATTTCCATATAGCGTTAGTAAAAGTATACACCTTACCTCCCATAAGAAACCTGAATTTGAATCCCCTGCGATCATGTAAATCGGCATAGAACACATGAATCAAGTCTTCATTGTATTCTTGAGCAAGCTGCAGAAAGTAGTTGATGACTTGATGATTCATACGACTCAAAACTTCTATAATATAAAGGTCTTCAATTGTTCTAACTTTGTAGAAGTGTTGCTTGGCTACAATTCTACCTCGACACTTATCATCAAAGAATTCAAGAATCTAATCATCCACCAACGAGAGAACAGTTTCTGGAGCACTCGAAGAGCCATTAGGAATTCTTCAAAGAGAACTTGCACACAAGGTGTTTGACAAAAAACCCAAGTGAAAACAATAGGATTTTAAGCACTTTTAGACTCTTCAATATGCCTAACAATGAAATGAGGATGAATAATACACATAATTTACAGTTTACACAAACAATATGCAATTCAAGTAAAAAATGAAGATGCAAACCTTGATAAGATGTATGTATATGTGTGGAAGAGGCCTTGGAGTGAATTAAATGAGTATTGGATAGAGGAATTAATTGATTATCTGAAGTAAAAGAGGTTTTAAGATGATTAGTGGGAATTAAAGATAGAAGTTTGAACAAATATTTTGAGTGGGTGAGAAATTGCTTAGATTGAATTCATTGAACCTATGGATTTCTGATGAGAAGAAGAAAGAATCAGACTGGATTGGCTTATTTTTCACACATGTCGGCCTAAAATTGATTAAGAGTCGACATATTCGACTCATGTGTCGGCCCTTACTGAAGTGAAAACTCAAAATTTTGAAAATATATTCGACGATCCGACACATAAAGTATTTGTGTCGACACATACTGAATCAAAATGAAAGGAAGTTGAAACTTTGTTCTATGTGTTGGCACATACGATTTCCGTGTCGACAAATACTAAAATTATTTTGATAAATAACACTTTGATTATGTAGGATGACTTGATTGCACTAAATGATGACACATGAAGTGCAATAGAGAGAAAATATGTTGCATAACAAATTTTGACTTGACTTTGGCTAGGTCTTGAGTGACACATCTCGACTCATGCATGAGTGATTATGACATCCACATATATTTGAACGAAAATCATGATTTGATATTTTGAACATGTAATACACATATATGCACATATAATATAAATAAGATAAGACATGTACAAGATGAAACTTGGTTAGGGTCACTATAAGCATATAAACTGAAGTTCTCCTACACATCAATTTGAGATTTTTGAAATGAACACTAAAAAATAAGCATCACACAACATACATTGAAATGTCATTGAAACATAAATAGGTAAAAGGAATGACTTACTCATAGAGTGAAAAATTGAAAACAATATAACATCACCATATAGAAGACATAGTATGCACGAGCATTTCACAAAGAACTCTAGAACAATAGTTGAAACAAACGCAAACAGTGCCATGAAATCAAAACAACATGGTTCTTACTCCTTTTTCACTTCTTCAAGTTTCCACAAGTTTTTACCAATTAGAAGCTTCTTATTGTTGCATCGTAGGCCACATATTCTTCCTTTTTGTCACTAAGCCAATGAGATCTGAATATGTTACCTATCAAATCTTGAACTCCCTATAAATGAAGCTACATAGTTTCTTTATAGAGTCAAGACATTTTTCCTGCAGTATCAATAAGAAAAGCTAGGTACCCAATCTTCACTGGATTCTTGGGGTAAGTGATATATTGTTGCACTTCGGCAACCATTGATAAATGTCATTAGGAACTGAAAACTTCCTAAGCTTGCATTTGGCAATAGTGTGACCTTTCATACAATAATAGTGACAAGTCAAATTTCTAAGTTTGTCACATTTTCTATATGAATTATTTTCAACAAAGTGGTACCTTTTATAAGGAGGTTTTAAAGACTTTTTAAACGTTGTTGGATCAATAGAAAATGTGACATTTGGTTGTAGTGCCTTTTCTAATTTGGCCTTAAGAGTGTTAACTTATTTTTTCCAAATATAGCAAGTCTTACAACCAAACCAATGTGAGTTATCATTCTTCTCATCTTTGACTTTTTGACTATCTACTATAGATCGCGTTAAAACTTTCATTTTCTTTCGGTTTCTAAATTTTTTACCTCTAAGTATGAAAAAATTATTTTATCTTAGGCCAAAATTTTTGAAAGCTTCAACACCTTCTCTATGTAAATTTTCAAAAGCCTCTAGTAATCAGAATGATATAATCTATCATATAGGAAGAATTTACTTATTTTTCATCCTTCCTTGATAATGACTAGAAGCAAATCTCATCATGTTTTGATGATTTTATATCCTTCTTCTCTTCTTCGTGATAGTGACCAGAGAGGCAAAATTCTTTGTATTTTGATAACTTCACCTCTTCCTTCTTCTTTTCATGATAACGTCCCAATAAGTAAACTTCATCATATTTTGTTGGTTTAAACCCCTTCTTATTTTTATCATTGAAATGAGTTGAAAGACAAAAGGTTATCGATTCTTCATTATCACTAGACTCTTCATCACTTAAGGATTCAATATCGCTTCCCCAAGCCACATAAGCCTTATTAGTTTTGCTAGGCTTCTTGCATTTACTCTTTTCTTTATCATTTTCACGATATGGACATGG